>JAECWO010000031.1:16115000-17430000 GCA_018150735.1 Drosophila sp. 14030-0761.01
TGCTGCTGTGGAATCTGGTAGTGTCTCTGCGCTTGTATCGGCGGTTGTTTATATATTATATTTGGTCTGTGATTGTAACCAGACGCTGATCCTCTTACTCCAGCAAAGCCGTTTTTTGGAGTGGGTCTATAGGCTTTAGGTGCTGCAGCCGGTCGCTTACAAGAAATCGATTTGCTCTTACTTGCTTTTTGCTGGCGCACCATAGACGCTATATGCGCAGTTTTGGCATTATATTTGGCCGATATATGCAGCTAAAACAATAAATAAATATAAATATGTTAACAATTTTAATAAAGAACATACTTTCCAAAGAATTATTGCAATAAAATATCTTAAATGTATACAAGCTTGAAGTTAGAGCAACGCAATATTGAAATGTTTACGTTGAAATCGGAAACCCAAAAATAGGATCATAATACTCAAGGGTACACCCTGCATTAAATAGAGTACTTAGGTTTTTAAAGAGCATACATTTCCCTACCGACCGACTTCCCTAATTCACCCTTCTTTTAATTCATATTTAGGGTATGTAAAATAGCAAATTCAGCAGATTCCAAGTGCCAATGCTTAGAAATGAGATCAGTTCAAAGCTTGAGACTGGAATTATATATATTCTTGGTTGGTTTGCTCAATCAAAAGTGATTCATATAATGCGGGTCTTGCAATCGTCGCCGTTGTCGTCGTCTGTGTTGTCTTTATAGGGTCAGACCCCAAATAAATGAGTATAGTTGCTGCTCCCCTCACCGTCGCGTTGCCTCCAAAATAGAAAGGAAAGGCAATGAAGCTTGAAGTCGAAGGCGAAGCATTCCACAAAGACGTGACGATTAAAAGGAGGGAAAAGTGTAATATACTTTGATTATTGCAGGCGGCGGCAGTAGTGAAAGCGTTCATGAATATTATGTTGATTAGAGAGGCAAAAGTGCAATAAAACATTTTGATTTCGCAATATTAAAGACCCCCGCAAGTTAAAGTTTATAGACCATGCAACTTTTTACCGTCGACAACTGTATTTTTAACACCTCTGACCTATTTCATCCAACTCAAACATTTATTACTATATTAGTTATAAGATTTAGTAGATGATGTCAACTAATTTACAGTAGTATATAGTGGCATCATTTAAATGGGTTTCCATGTGATAAAGTAGGAACTTTACCCAGATTGGAATTAGGTCCCATTGAAGTTCTTATATGGGTTTTGGTGGCTTTGCCAAAAAGAATCAATAAGACTCCTACACATGGGTTTAAAAATTTGCAACTATGTTGCAGAGAAAAAGGCGGGACACTCTCGGATGTTGATGAAGAATATATTGATTTAAACTGCAAACTCAATGGGCGTATGAGTAGGTGGTAGACCGCCCCTAGCCACCAGGTGGTGTGAGCAATTGCAATTTATATTATAAACATTTTCGCAAATTTTAGCGATGCAACAGCAAAAAAATGACACTGGGAGAGGAGAGAGAGAGAGTGAGCGGGAGAGACGAACGGGAAGGCAAGGTTTTGATAGCATTTGTTCACTTTCACCACACACACAAGTTAAACAAAATCTGCTGACATTTTCGATTTTCGTATTACATATTTTTCATTTGAAATTCAAATTGCAGCATTGTTTCATGTCTCAGCAAAAAGCAAATCAAAAATCCATCAACTAAAACTATAGTTAAATGCCATTGTTTACACTTTTTGATGGAGAGATGCAGAGATGACGACGAGCGAAGACGTCGTTGACACGTTGCCCCTTCTTTGTGGCAATGCCCGTGGATGGGGGATGTACAGAGAGAAAGAGACGGAGAGTCGGAGCGCCTACAGAAGCAGCAGTTGCAGCACACACACCACCGCACTCTTTCAGCCAGCGAAACGTACTGAAGAAGCAGACAAACACCCGGAAGCTTCAAAAAGCTCGCAAAAAAAGCTACAAATATGAAACAGAGAGAGGGAGATAAAGACCGAGAGACATTGAGTGAGAGATGGATGGCCACGGGGCAGAGAGAAACTGGCTACCTACTACTGTGGGAGAGTGAGAGCAAGAAACAATGTCAAGTGGGTGGGTTGGTTGATGGGCGGTGGGAAGAAGTTTCCAAATGATAAAAACTAAATACATATATGTATATACATATGTAGCTCCCAAAAAGAATGTCTAATGATATTGGCATTCCTCTCATTCGATTCACAGCTGATATTTTAAATCTAAAATAACAAATTCGAGCTAAGCTAATATAAATATTTCAGTTAAATCATAGGCTCCCGGGAAATTGGAGAAATGGATCACCTGCTGGACGTATTAAATGCAAGTGATTGCCCACACAAGAGTGCTGGGAATTTCCTAATGAACTCATTCCAGTGTAATGAAATCAATCCAATCAGATCGACCTATCCATACTAATAGAAAAGAAAAATTTTTAATAATAGTTTAATAAATATGGTTTGTAATTCATAACTTCCTACCTCACCCCAGACTTCTTGAAATGTAAATGCGTCCGTGTCATTAAGCATATCTTTGGCATTTCGATATCCGAGTTGAAGAAAAGGCATAGGATGACCTTCAACATCTTTATAGTCATGCAATATGGCCTTCAAACCAACCGGCGGTTTGCGGGATGTTATCAGGGCCTTGACCACTGAGGTGACATAGTTCATCGTCTCCCGTTTATCCATTGCGATCTACAGAACTCTATACAGAGCTAAAATTCTAAAGAGGAAAAGAGAGAAAGAGCAAATTTAAGTGTCAGGTGACTAGTGGGTGATTCAAGCACTATGGAATGACCACTCCAATCGTTCCCCATCTACTTCCCGTCCACAACCCCGCTTTCAACATTAACACACTAATCATAAACAATTTTTGGCAAACTACGACGAGCCATACCAACAATTAAGAAACGCAAAACAAAAACGAACGCAACGATAACAAGCAAAAAAAGAAACAGAGCGACAAAACGAAAAGGAAGAGAATCTGTAACTGCGGCGACGACGCAGAATGCACCATTCGCATGGAACGCGGCAAAAATTGTTTGCTGTTCAAATTCCAATACTTAATTGCATAGGCACCGAAATTTTCGTTAAAATTTTTTATTTCTTAAGTCATTTGCCTTCTTTGTTTTCCACTCTCCTCATTTCTTTACACTTTTCTTTTTGAAGCGACGCCATTTTTTACGCAAAATCCCCGTTAGACGGCGGCTTGAATAAATTTATATTTAGACATTTAGAAAAACTTACGCCGTGATTTTTCGCTTCTTTAATACTTCTTAACTTTATATATTTGTGGTAAGTGATATTCTGGATACTTTTCAAGTAAAACGCACTTTTTGGAACAAACAAAATGTATGCCCACGAAAATTGCACTTTGATTCCAAATTAAAGATATTTTGAAAATCGTTTTTTATTAGAGATCTGTCGCCCTGCGAAGTTGCCTTGTTAATTTATAAAACTGCGGCAAAATTCTAAAATAAAAGTTTAGTAGTTTTGACGCGCACTCTGAGTTATTTTTTCAACAAAATTTTAGAGCGTTGCCACATTATTGCCATTTGCCAACTAGTTTGGCGTTGCCATTACGCTTTTGGAAAGCGAATAGTGGCAAAGCAGAGGTGCATTTTGGCGGTTGTTACGAAAACTGTACTGTAAAATTATTAAGTATTTTAAAGCGCTCTAAAACTTTATTAAAAAATATATTCAAATAAAAGTATGGTCACTATTCAACTGTTATATTCTGACGCCGCCTGCCTCTATTTCTCCTATTTCTTTGAGATTGCTGCTGCTGCCATCTGTTTCTTTCTCTTTCCTCTAAGGGTAATGTTTCAGGCCTTAGTATCACGTTTGCTAGAACCTTTTGTTTCTTTCTTTTCTTCTTTTTACGTCTTTTCTTTTTGGGCCGGATTTGAAGCGGCGTCATTTGGTTCAGCATCAATTTGTGGTCACTAATGGCATAAGTTTCAGATTTAGGTCCACTTGTGGGCTTGCGAATGGCAGCCACTATTACGTCCGTATCGTGATCTGCACCTGGTACTGGACTTACTTCATCAATGGGCATGGGAGGAGAAACCATGGGCTTAACAATAACAGAGAGAGTTTTAAGATTCACAGTGGTGTTGGAGTTGGTGTTGCTGCTATCGCTCTCCTCCACCCTCTTGTCAGAGTCTATTGCTTTCGGAAAGACAGTCTCCAGACGAGCAGCTGCAGCTGGAGCCTCTTCATAACGAGCCCTCTTGGCCTTCTTCGTTTGCCATTGGATTTCTTTTTCCTTTAATTGCTGACGTAGCATCTGGTGTTCCTCCTTAACTTTTTGCTCCAATTTAAGTTCTTCGTCGCGGGCTTCGTTTAAATTATTCATAGTTTCCATGGGACGTACACCAAAATAGAAATCTTGATGGCGATTATTTGAGTGAGAATAAATCCGCTGGAATTGTAGTTTGAGCTTGGTTTTTGATCCTGGTAATTCTAGTCTCTCATTGGTTTTGTGAGACTTACTTTTCTGTCCTTCATCTAGGGAGTAATGATGTTGACAGCTACCAATCGATTTATCCAAAATTTCCATTTCCAAATAGTTGAGATTTTTCAGGACTAACAATGCATGCTGTTTCATGCCTCTGATGATCTCCTGGAGCTGCTCAGCTGTAATTGGGTCTAAAAGTGGCTCCTTTTTCTTAGATTCCACAGGTTTTTTTAAAGAATTTTCTGGACACCGAGTGGGTTCAGGCAAGCAAATCGGAGTGGGTTGGGTTTGAGTGGGTGGTGGACAGGGTGTAGTCGTGCGGCGGGTTGTAGGGCTAGTCCTAAGAGTAGTTAAACACTTTGTCGTACACAAATTAGGCCTAGTACAAGGTTTCTTTGGGTGGACTTTGAGCGTTTTATTGCAGCTCATCGCCTTGGCCAGCAGACTCATTTTTCCCTCCGAAGGCTCGACAGTGTTGCCACCGAAGTGATGGAAGATTGCATCAGTTTGCTTAGAGTTGTCCCTTTGCCGGTTTAACAAACGCTCAAATTCCCAATCCGATGCGGCGTTTTCCACACGTTCCTTCTCTTTATGTTCTTCTCGATCTATGTTTACTCCATGGAAAGTCTCATCAAGTTCATCCGGCTCATCATTATCGGTATCTTCATTCTGCCGTAGCCTCTCTCTCTCCTTAAAGTGTTGCAGTTGTTCCGCCGTGATCCTATTCATTTTGTTTTTGAAATTCAATGACTTGACATAATCCCTATTCTTATCCAACCCGCTGTATAGATTGGGTACAACATTTTTTTCGACTATGGGCTCTTCATTTAGTTGATTGAACAGTCTGGTCGGATCATATCTATCTATTAACTTTAATTCAGACAGAGGTTCCCACTTGTTTAAATCCAGCTCGTTGTTATAGCGTCGTTTCAAAGGATCCCTTGAAGCTCTGTAAATGGCCGAGACATCTCTTATACTAAACACAATGACCAATACCATTAGAAGAAATCTGGTTTTATTTAGTCGATTTTGAAGTATTGACATTGTTTTCAACAACTCCACATTTTGTTGGTATTTGTAATTTTTCGAAACTCAAGTAAAAGTAATTTAAGAATATTTATAGTGAATGGATTAAGAAGATGCAAAATATAGTGATATATTACGAGTTCCATATGTTATTTTCCACGATCTTAAAGAAAATGTCTAATAACATTCTACAAAAACCTTCCAACATTTAAAAAAAAAACTTTGTGTAAGGTGCTTTAAAATATCCTGATTTCCGATTATACAGGGTACTACTCTTATAAAAAGCAAGAACTGCGGAATTATTTACTCATAAGTATATTCTATTTTGATTTGCTTCAGCAGACTTTGCTAACGTCATTAGTTTCGTTTTTCATCGTCTACGTCACATAGAATTGACCTAGTAGGATCTACATACGTCACTTAACTGCTGCGAACCTTACATCACCTGCATAGGATTCTGCTAAAACCTACTAAAAACTGATGCAATTAACATTTGGCCATGGCTCCATATGTCCATATGGGCCTCCAGCCCATTCGTTACAGCTGCAATGCAGTTTGAAGGCAAGTCATTGGAAAGCCATTGGAACGGTGTCCTGGAATGGCATATCGGGTGATTCAGTGGCCGTCGTGTTGCCAACCATGCAGTCGAGTTTTCTACATCAAACGTTACACATCATAAAAAAGAGAAGTCGAAGGCTAGAGACAAAGAAAAGAGGAAATTATATCATAGACTAATATTGGAGCAAAAACAATTAACTGATTAACCTTTATCCTAATGCGACAAAAACGCAAAAGGCATAAAAACTAAAATCCAATATATACTTCAAGACTCACCTTGCTCCTCTATCCTGTGCCTTAGTGAGAGGAAACCCAGCCCAATCTCCCTCGCGTGTGTCTCTGTGTGTTTTGTTGTGTGCCATGACTGTTGTTGCCTTCAATATGCACACCAAAATGATTATATTGATTTTATTTTTCTATAACGGTTCCTACAATTGGAGTAAAAAGCTCTAAACATAACGAAAAGGTCTCCTGCAAAACGAATCCTTCGGTGGAAGGCGGCGAATTCCCCGGTTGTGTTCGTTTCGTTTTTTTCCCACACTCTCAGGATTATACATCTACTAGGGTGAGTAATCCATCGATTTTCTAATTGAAGTGCGAAAAACTGCATTCGTAAGGACACTGCCCAAAGAAGAGGAGGATACTGCCTACCTTCATATATAATATAAGGTTGAGTTGGGCTTGGCATATGTAGGGCCCAAAACAATAGCAACAACAAGTAGACACAACAATGAAAAGTCAATAAAAATGCGCAAAAGCAAAACATTCTCCCCGAAATAGAGAAGGAGAAGAGGTTACTCGACAGTGCCATCCTTGCAGAGTCGTTCCAGCTCAGTCAAATTATGATGAATGTTGAAATCATTCGGATGGCTACTTTTATTTAAGTTTCGGGGTCACTTCGGTTATGCGTTTTCGATAATTAGAAAGATAGTTTTAGTTAAAAACTTTAAATGTTTTTTTCTTCAGTATAATAAGAAGAAATTTCTTTGTAAATATCTATTGGAATTCTTGAAAAAGTTACGAAATGAGTTTGAGACACTTTATGATTTCATTGAACTTAAAAATTTCAAAATTTAAGAGCGATTGGTTTTCTCTTTATTGATAAAATAATTTCGTAGTAGTTTAAAAATTTAGTGCTCTTTATTACAAAGTTAAGGTACAATTTGGGAAACTCACAGATTCTTGGGTAAAATTTAGTACACTTCTGAATGAAACCTATCTTGGTAGAGTTTTTGCAATAGCTTTTCAAATCTTTTCAAAAACTGTTTTGTCTACTTTGAAGATTTCGCTCTAAGAACCTTGATGGAGGTCAAGCAAAGTATTCGACTTAGAAAAGAGTATGATCCTAAAAATGGGAAAAATATGAGTATGATATTTATATACGCAATCAAAATTCAGTTTTCAACCAAGAGAAAGAGCTTATAGGTGGTTTCAAGTTTGTTGGAATTGACTGTAGATAATTCATTGCACTCTGTTGTTTGGCAACCATTGGCTTTGTCTCGCTTTGTATTCCAAGGAAGTTCCAGAGCATGCGCCTCGTTGCCACAATGTTTTGATAGTAAAAAGGACAAAGGCACGAGACCAAAAATTTGTTTACAAAATAGGCTACCAGACGCTTGACACGTGGCACTAGGCAACAATATTGGAAGCATTTGGATTGCTGGTGCTGTTGCTAGTGCGTAGAATGGATTGGGGTTGGCTGTGGAAGGGGCGCACGACCCTCCTACTTGGGGACCTTAATGTAAGTACCGCCGGCCGGTTTTGGCTTAGACCTCTAAAACCTGATGACGTCAGATGGTGACAACGACATTGAACTACTTTCATTTGGTATATGTATAATCATCTTTTGCTCACATTTCACCAAGTGACGTCAATTGGGAACAAGCATTGAAAAGGAAAACCAACTTGGTCACTTGCTTTTATTTATGGCCCAATCGAATTTCGCTTTTACGCTGACCTACGAACTTTGGCTTCCGTTTCAGATAGCCGTCAAATTGTATCGGTCTCTATGCCATAAATTGCCATGTTAAAAGCGTGAATTCAATGAATTCATTAATTAATTAATTAATGAACTAAGCAAATTCATACAATACTTTATTATTTGGTTATGCATGCAAATTTAACGCCCTCTAAAAATGACGATTTCACTTTTGATCGACCTTACATTTTGTAGGTGCATGGGTTCAGCTCAAGTTCAACTAACTACGCATAATCTGTGATCCACCTTATCACATTGTTCCATATATGCTACCCTGGGCTTGACAGTCGATAGGTTTTCCTATATATAACCTTTCCTTGGTCAAATTTTTCGCATTTCAATTTCATTTCATGATCTATAGGTAATTAGTGAGTTTTAAAGAGATTCCAAATGCTATAACTAACCATAACACCGTTTTAGTTTTCTTCAGCGCATATATGTTTAAGTACAGACAATTCAAAAACATTCAAATAAATGACCTTGCAAACATTTTGATGGCACACTTGCTGTAAACCTTTATTCCCAAATTTTAATTACACCGTACACAAATGTTTGGCTTGTCTATATGAAATAACAACTTTTGTTGAATTACAACGTAAATATCATCTCATCTATATGGACGGGTCTAGGCTATATAAAATCAGTGGAGGTAGAGGGTAAGGAATTTGCACACTGTGTAAACAAGAGCATTAGGCTTTGGCATTGTTCTATATACCGGGGCCTGTGAAAATAAGAGAAGCTGCCAAAACATGAACAAAGTTCTTTATCTAAATATATATACATTTCGATTTGTCTACCTATATAAAATTCAAGTACACAGTATATAAATGGCGCCCTAGGCCTATAAAATGGCTGCCAAAAAATTTATATTTATATATGTATGTATAAATCCAGTGTTCGAAAACGTGACTGCAACACCTACATACAGACATAACAAATGCGCATTTCGACTAATCTTCTCCCCTTAGCCAGTTAGTATTAGTAGTATTTTTTATGAGAGTGCATAATGGGTATGCATGTGATGGATTAGATAAGGGGAAGCTGCTATAAACAGACTCTGACTGACATGTTCGACGAAACAAATTTTCCACTCCAGAAACCACACACACGTTGCAAGCCCATTAACTTTATTTATTAATAAACACATAATAAGCCATCCCGCAAGGTTATATGCATGTAGATAAACTAGTTCTAAAATCAAATAAAAGTAAATAAACAAATAAACGATAGGAATATTATTATCGTGTTATTATTCATGTTTTTATACGCGTGACTAATTTCACAATGTAGTGGAAACTTTGGCTTGCCAAATCATGGATTCAACTGGATAGGCAACTCTGATTGTTGGCATTAATTCAATTTTCTTAACTTTTCAACACTTTTTTCAGGCATAACTTTAAGCCAAATATTTTTATTACGAACTAACTGTTGCTAAAAGTGTTCCGAAAACTCTTTGATTGAATTTATCAATTTTGATCTATTATCTACCATTAAAAATATATAAAAAAACGAAATCGTTTTCTAACTGATCGACTTTTCAGTTTAATGGTTTCTCTTTATTAAAGAACATGCCAACACTGTTTTCAGATGCTAGATTAATACAACAAATAATGCTCTAAAGTCCGTTAAATACTAAGATAACTATTTGCAATAGAGTTCCCTTTTCTAATATATCCAAACAGTATTTGATTCTTATAGGACTACCCAACACTGTATTTCCATATCTAAATTATGCTATGCCTCCATTTTTAATCACTCTTCAACACTAATCAATGAATTTCTCATTTTTCCATTGCAGCAGCCGGAAATTGTGACGGAACCGGAAACAACAGCTGTTCGACTTGAATCCAATCCTACCCCAAAAACTCAAGCTTCAGCTCTACGTATAATTATTTTCTACGTTTTCGTTCACACTACTCCCGCCTCCACAACCGTCGAAAAACAACATTATCAAAACAAAATCAACGAACTTGCGGGGCAAAACAAAACAACATAACGAAATCAAAAACTATAGTCAAGAGTATGTGGAATTTTTCATACTTTTTTGCGTCATAAATTGAAATATATTTTTCTGTTCGTTCGTGTGAATCAAGCGATATACAAACAAACCAAACAACAAAAACTGTGCCATCGTCCCTCATGCCCTCTCAGGCACCCCGCCCTCACAAAAATACCCGTACATGCCCCCATAGTCATATCAAAGACAATACAATTGAGATCGTGTATATATAATAGACGACGGCGCACTCAATTCTCAGTCGTTACGCGTCTCTCGTCGACAACGGACAACAACGTTAAGAACACAGCGCCCTCACCAGCAGTCAGGGTATATATTCTCGTAATATTCAAAAATAGCCAAGTGCAAGTGCAATACTATATAGAATTTCAAATCAAAAGTGTGGGCATTAAAAAATCCACTTCGATGTCGATTAATTCGCCAATATCGTTAAAAGACTCGGACCTGCATTGAACAGGCAAAACAAAAGATACAAAAAAAAAACCCCAACAACAAAAATTAACCAATAAAATTTAAAAACAAAACCAATAAAAACAAAAAACACACAACAAAAACTACCAGCAAACAACAAGAAACAAGTTGTTTGCTTTTCTTTTATTTTTTTCGTTTCTTTGTGTTTTCATTTACGCCGGAGCGTAAGAAATACGGCAACAGTTTGAGAGCAACTGTTGTAAGTTGTAATTGCCATAGACAATTCCATTACGAGATTTTTAATTTCGAAAATAAAGAACTAATAACAAGTGATTTGGATTACAAGTTTCTAACGAGCCTTCAAGTTACAAAAACCAAATCCAGAAGAAACAACAATTTTTGTTTATCGGGCTTAGGCCATTGTATGGGTAAGTAAACTAATATTAATTTTTAAAAAACGTAAAATTATTTCATAAAGTTAGGAACCAGAAAGTGTTTGTGCTACTTTGATTTTAATAAAGTTATGGAGATCCTATTAAAAACAACTGTTTCTCATAAATTGAAAAAGATTTATATTCTAGAGATTATTAGTAGAACTTCTCATAAATTGAAATAGATTTATATTCTAGAGATTATTAGCAGAACTCTTTGTCTTATCAAAATATTTTAGGAAAAATACTTACCATTAGCTAAACTATAGGAAATTTCGTAAAACAGTTCATTTTATGTTACGATTTAAGTCTGTGGTAGTTATTAGTAGAACCCTTTTAGATTTCGTAGAATTAGAGAGAAAATCTTTCTAAACTTCTGCTAAATACCAGTATTCTTTCGCATTTCGCTCCAAAAACCCATTGAGGCTTGTAAAATTGCAAAACGTGTTTAAAGGCAGTGAACGTACAGTCCTAGGTAACGTAAAATTCTTGAGAATAACCGAAATTGCCCAACTGTTGCATTGTTAGTTTGTTTAAGTGGAATTCATTAATCTTAGAATTCAATCAATTTGATGCACATTTGCACTGTAATTTTCTGTTGGCCATTCGTTGCACTCAGAAAACCTGTTGTCGGGCTGAATTGCAGGTTGTTTGACTGCAGTTTCTTTACTCGTAATCGTAACCTCGGTTATCTTTTCGTCAAAATCTTTGCTGACGTTTTGTTTTTATTTTATTTTGGTTGAGCCTGTAATTTTTTTGTTTTGTATTTTCATTGTCGTCAATTGCCAGGCAAATAAAAAAGAATCTTATCAGCTCATAGAAAGTAAAGATAGCGGCTGAAATGGCAGGAAGTGGGCGGTTCAGTCTAATATACATACTAGTAAGTAATAGGTTTGTTTCAAGTACTGATTAGGCAACAAGTTCAGTGTGCAACTAAAACAATAAGCCATCAAGTGGACACGTGTTGCATATACATACATCCACTCACATGCCTCACTGGTTAACCGGAGGTTCAGAAGATAGCACAGCATGCGCCATGTGTCTGTTATTCAATTTGAGTAGATAGAACCTTGGTTCTTTTCAAAAAGGGGGGGGGGGGCTGATTTTGATTAGAACGTTGTTGCTGTTGATTCGCCTTGTTTTGTAACATGAATCAGATATCTCTTTTTTTTTTTTGTTGCTAATTGAGTTTAAGTGATTCATATAAGAAGTGCGAATGCCTCACAGTGTAGCCAAAATGTTAATTGTTTATCAACATTAAAGTAAAGCGTAGTTTCTATGAAAAGAAGACCAGGGAGTTATTTACTACACTGCTTTCTATTTCTAAGAATGAGAGAAGTAAGGAAGCTTTTAAGCTTTCTTTTAATACCAACAGCGATCTAAAGCAAAGATCTGCAAGAATTAGTTGTTTCTAAAACATTCCGAAAATATAAAATTAAGAATTTCTACTTTTGTCTAATTTAGAGATTGATATTAATGTCTTTTATCTTTTATAATCGTAATTACAGATCAGTCTAAACCAACAACGAAATTTGGAGACGAGCCGGACCTCCTGTTCAACCGAGCGCAGGGCCGGATTTGTCTGTATAGTGTTGGAGCAGCTGCTGACCAAGCTACAACATTGAATCCAAGCGTGAACGCATCACGACAAGTCGCCAACATTCAACTAGAAGCAACATTCAATGACTGTGAAAGTGGCTATGTGCCGACCGTGGGCCGCTGGGGCTCCGAGTGGCCAAGTTGACTCGCCGCAGGCCAAGATCAACAGGATGGAGCAGCATCGGCAACAATTGCGCCAGATGCTGCCGTGGGAGCCGCCGCTGCTGTTAATCAGCAGCTGGCGGAAAGGAAGCGTGGAATGGGATTGACTACCATTGAGCAATCCACAGAAAGCGCAACTGATCATCAATTCGAGAAGACCAAGTCAGAGTTACGCAACACTGGCACAGTCCGGCGTATGCCCTCGACATCTAGTGAGGATGACTACTCCACCTATGATGCTGATGAGGAGGAGGAAGAGGAGGATGACGGCCTTTGTTGGCCATCAACTGACCTGACATCGGTGGATAGGTCGCAGATGTCGGATCTTTATGCCGATATCAGACAACTCTTGGCCAGGCAGCGACTGGCCGAAGAGATCCCAGTGGAGCCCTGGATTGTGGGCGATGGTTATGATTTGAATGCCTATAATCAAATGAATGGTGTGTGGCCTCTGGGTCATCCGCTACCCTTGCCCGACTGGTCGACATCCGTGAAGCCCACCCTGACCTTTGAGAATGTCTGGCAATATGAGGAGTTGAATGCCATAGTTGAGACCACTTTGCAACGCATGCTGGAAGAGACCCACTACAATACGGTGAATCTATTTATGGATTTCTATCGCAGTTTCAAGCGCACCCGACGCTCCGATCTGCGTAGTTTCTTCCAGTTCTATGATGTCCCCATCAATCGACGTCATCACATGTGCGTCTCGCTGGCCTTCGAGATCATGGCCAGACTTGTGCAGATGTTCCCAGTGCTGGCACAGTATTTGTATTTGGTTTCTTGCGAGGAGCAGGTAATCGATTGCAATGACTATGTCCAGTTGGATGAGGAGTATGGCCTGAATTCGGAGAATGCCGCTGTGGAAAAAGAACACGTTATGGTGGCTATGCGCATAGCCATTGGTGGACGAAGCGGAATAATGATATTGGATCCGGGCTATCATGTGAGTCGGGCTGTGACCGTTATGCTTGACCAAAGCTATCCACATACGGGTATGTACCAGAGATTCGCTCTAACCAACTAGCAGATCACTTAAATATATTCTTTTTATTTTGCCAGGCTGGTTCAGTCAATCCAAGGAACCACATCTCCAAAGGGATTATTGTTATAACTACAGTCAGCATAGCGATAAGTTTGTGGAGTGGAAGGAGCGAGAGATACGAGGAGATGAGGCTAGTTTCAAGACCTCATTGGTCTATGTGGCCCAGGAGTATAGCACGGCCATTGATGTGACTGTGCGCCGAAATCTTGTCTACAATTTCCGTTCGTTACTCTCGCGTGATGCCAAGGGTCAGGTCTATGCAGGCATCTACTTTCCCCTGGTGGCCAATGTTCAGGAGTCCTATTTGACCATCTTTTATGATGGACCCAATGAGCAACGAGTGCGAACAAAGCTTATGTTCAATGCTTTCAAAGTGGGCAAGGGCAAGGTAGGTCCACCTAGAGTCCATCAATGAACCTATCTAATTTTAATTCTTTTTTTTTTAGCTTCCCGATTCCATTGTCCAGCATTTGAGCAAATTGGCTCCACAGCTGCGTATGCCCTTGCCAGAGTTAACCGAACTATGCAAGTCCCTGGCCGAGGTGGTCACCGATCAGAACTTTATCAGCCAAGTTCTTTCCATAAACGATGATATAGGCAACATGTCCGTGGAGAATTGACAGTTAAAGGAGCCTAAGAATGTTGCTGCCCAAACTGAAGGGAATGACGATCTGACTAAGGGTCAACATCTCGACGAAGCAGCTGCAACTTAGAGTTCCAAAATCTAAACCAAAAATAATACTTTATCCTTTCCACTATCCTTAAACAAAAATCAAAATCCCCCAAAGATATTTCATTCATTTAGTAAAGCACTTATATCACTCGAACGAGTTATAAATTTCAATTTAGTAATATCAAAAATATTAATGTGTACACACTTACACCTCTATATGATTTAGTGAAACAAAAAACAAAACAAAAAACTTAGACAAAGAACTAAAAAAGAAATGGTAAATAACTTGAACATTTTTCGAAAAAAAAGAAATAACTATTTAGATTTTCAATTTTTCTGCTTAGCTGAAGCTTATTAGTTGGTTCCGAGGCGAATACACACAAGAAACCAAAAGCAACTTTTAATTATACTTGTTAACAGAAACTGAATTTTATTTAAACTTTAAATGCACTGTATAACAATTTTATGTTTTTCTCAAATAAATAAATGAACCCAAAGCTAACAATATTATTTTTTACTTTATGGTGAAAGCGTTTGCTAATAAGTATATAAACAGAAAATTGTTCTGGTTCTTTTTTGAATTTCTCACGCTGTTATCTCCGCTCTGTAAATGCTCTGTTAACTCAAAAAGCTCTGAACTGTTAGTCACTCTGAAGTTCATCGAGAAATTGTTATCGATAAGAAACTGAGCAGCTGATGTAGCCGCCGCCGCTTTAATTTTCATTAGTTAAACAATTAATTAAAAGTTTAAATAATTGTCATTTAAGGTAGGTTGACTTTCCCGCAATTAAGTTTAAGGGAAATCGTGATAATTGATTAATTAAAACCAGCAGCAGTTGTTTCCCTCTGCCGGCTTACCAATTGACACCTGTTCGAACAAAAACAACAATAACAACTTAAGCAATCAACAACAACAACAAAATCAAGTTCTAAAAACTAACGTTTTTTTGTTCAGAAGTTTTGTTCATCAATTGTGTTTTTTTGTGTTTTTGAATTTGTTAGTTTGCTTTTGAATTTCTCGTCGTGCGGTTGTGTCTTCCGAAGGGCGCTGACGCTTTTTGAGAACCGGTTTCTTTTTTCCATTTTTTGGGGTTCGTAAATAAATAAATGAAATCGTGATTGAAATTGCAACCGAAATAAACACAATTGAAAAGGGTGTCAAATATTAGCATAAGTTTCTACCTTCTTGTTGGTGCATTTTTTGGAGGTTTTTCTTAAAGACCGTTTCTTGCATTGCATTTCGAATATCATGGCCAACAGCAGCGGAAGAAACAGCAACAACAAAAGAAATAGAAAGTTTATAAAGAAAAATCCACAAAAATTTAAAAACAGTTTATAGGGCTCAAGCCAAGTTCGTTTGCACCGAAGTTTCTGCACTCTTCACATAGTTTAGACCAAAGTCGTTTTGCTAATCGTCTACATTATCTAATTATTTGATATAAATAGATCAAATTTAGGATTATAAAATATCACGACAACTAATCTAAATTCACCAAATTAACATTTTAATTTTAATAAATCGGTACCCGAACCGTACCTTTTAGATTGTGATAAATTTTATCACCTTTCCATACCTCTTATAATGTCTTGTTAAGTTATAATTGGGAAAATCATATTACTAAAGCTTATATAAAATCTTGGGGTGAAAATATAAATACTAAAATTATTACTTTTAAGTATTACTAGATCCCTTACATTTGTATTTATAGTTCTTGTATTTCAATTTTAGTACAAACAGATAGACATCCGTCATAGACTCATTCTAAGTATAATTGAACTCTAAAATCTTTCGCTTTATACTTCTAAATAAAATGAATACACACCTTTCTTTGTAAAGTGTATAAAAATACTGCTAAGCTGAAGGTTTACTTTTTTTTTTTTTGTTGACGGAAGTCAAAAGAGTTGGCAAACAGAGACCCCAACCATTGCCATAACCCATTCTCGTACTCATGCTCATCGTATAGTCAGGTCTTCGCACCTGCTGTTGACTCCATCTACTATATCTATGCTACTTCCACTTACTTCCAATCCCGAAGCCCCGTTCAACCCCCGCCACCAAAATCTACGATCGTGAGTGAGTTTCTGTGTTTGTGGTTTCTACATATACATATCTTCTACTTTGTTGGCCCCGATCATTTCGTCGTTGTCTTCTTCTCAACTTTCATTCCTTGGTGTTTGCTGGCTTTTTGACTTTTAATTTGCATTTTACGAGTTCTGTCGGTTTTTTTTTTATATTTGTTTCTTTTAGAAATTTACTGTAGCTTACTTTTTGGTTAAATTTTAAAGTAATTATACTAATTTAATAGTATTCAGCTAATTGGTTAAGACAAAAATGCAGTCAAAGTGCATCGCTTTGGCTTTTACCAAGTAAAATATATTAACGCAAACCCAGTTAAGTTCCAATTGCTTAGCAAATATTCACAAAAACCTGTGCTAAGTACGAACAAAAAACAGATGAGCAATTAAGGCGAATACTAAATGCTCTTAAATATGATCTATGGGTTTCCTAATTCAATGTAATGAAAGATTAATGATCGTGCCATAAAATCTAATCAAAATAACTAATCTGTTGCCATTTATCATAGCTCTTCTTGGTTTTGTTAGTAAAGATTTATTTGAGTTTCGGTTTCGTTTCAGTTACGAGTTTAAAACACAATTTTTTTTCTATATAAGGGATACGGATTGCGTATCATTATTCTTCGCCACCTCATCATTTTAATATTATTTTTGGCGAAATCTTATGATGATGACTTAAAGAAGTCTCAATTCTGAAATCGATTTTTTATAGAACAGCAAAATAGTTTTTAAAAACCAAGTTATAGCTTAGATTTATAAGATTTTGGGCTTGATATTTGAAAGAAAGTGACTATACTAGGAATGTCCTGTCGATCTATATGTTTAATAGTTTAGTTTGTTTAGTTGTAAGATAAATTGGTTAAGTATTAAATGCTAATTAATACTTCAAATTGACATTTTTCAAATTCATTTCTGCTACTTAATAAAGACAGCAGATTCCTCCACAAAGGTTTTATGACAAATTTTAACAGTAAAGAGGCGCAAAAAATAAGTAGATTTCGAGGTGTAAGAAATAATTTACATTTTTCATAGCATTTTCGGCTTATGATTCACTTGAATCATCAAAGTAATATGCCCAATTTTGACCTAATCTCATAAAACACAGGGAAATCATGCTGACTCAGTTCAAGTGTCGCAAAAGTGCACTCGTCGTCTGGCGTTGAGTCGGTAAATGTTGGTAATTGCCCTCTCATATGAGTGATGTGTACCTTACTCGTATATAATATGTAGGGGGATTCAAATCGAATTGTGTTTCTTATCAATGGCCAGACCTTTGCTCACATACGTAGCTCAAATCCTTATCTCATTTCTCTTTTTCTATATTTCAGAGTTCCAGCGTTAATAGTGAAGTAGAGACCGAGAGGAACCATGTTGGGCACCATATTTTGGTTATTTTTCATAGCATTGTTGCTAGCTGCATTCCTATTCTCCAAGACAACCAAAGAGTTTCCCAAATCCTGGTTCGAATGGAAGACAGAGTTTCGTTATCAATATCTTGGCATTGTGGGACTCATACATGATGCGCAATATGCGGCACGAGATCGTGTGGGTGAGTACTACCAAATATCACATATCTATTATATAGTTTAGTAACTAATTTTTGTAAATATGTATTTTAAGCACTTTATAAACAGCCGGATCGTATTGCTGTCATCACTGGCGGTAATCGTGGCATCGGACTGCGAATCGTGGAGAAGCTGTTGGCATGCGACATGACAGTCATAATGGGTAAGTGACTGTGACTGTGTAACAATGTTGGTGGATTGACCAATTGAACTTTGTTTTAGGTCTGAAACTTGTTTTAGACCTGGCTATAAATAAAGTCTATAAGTGGTGAACGGGGTGAGGGTGGATTTAATTACAGATTCAACAAGCACTTTCTTACGCTTGTGCCCTGAATGGTCAATCACAAAAACGAAATCAAAGTCGTATGCAAATGTAAAGATTTTAGATACACTTTTGTACGTAAATGTAAATATTCGCAACGCGTTGCAATATACTTTCTTGGCTTATAATTAAATGTAAATTAAAATCCACTGAACAAGTTCAGCCTAGGAGTGGGCAACACTCAACGAAGCAAGCTTTGTCAAAAATGTTGCCTACTTTTCGGTGGCTTTAATTCTGAGAAATTTTCAAAGTTTTCAATCATAGCTTAATGTTGCGGAATAAGATACATTTTTTAGAATCTACTTATATAGAATGTTTAGAAAAGCATTCTGTAAGTCCTCTCAATAGGTGCTAAAAAGGTCTCTGCTTCAGGAAAAGCTTAGATAGTTTCAAAAGATATCAATTATAGATAGAACCGAAGAGGAAAAAATCAATTCAATGAAAACTAATTGAATATATTGAGATTAAGGAACGATGTGGTCAATTTAGTTAACAATTTATAATCCCTTTACTAATTTTCTCTCTCTCTCTCTTTTGCAGGCGTTCGTGATCCTCGTAGTGCCGAAGCCGCCGTCTCATCTGTGGTCGATCTCAGTCAATCAAAGGGCAAACTCATTTGCGAACAACTCGATGTTGGTGATTTGAAATCAGTTCAGGCCTTTGCCCAGCGCATAAAGGAGAAATATCAGAAAATCGATTTGCTATTGAATAATGCTGGCATTATGTTTGCTCCCTTTAAACTAACCGCCGATGGCTATGAATCGCATTTTGCCACCAATTTCTTGGGTCATTTTCTATTAACACATTTGTTGCTGCCACAATTGAGGGCCGGTGGCAAGGCTGGCAAGAATTCGCGTATTGTGAATGTTAGTTCTTGTGTGAATCTTATAGGACGCATCAACTACAAGGATATCAATGGAGAGTAAGCCTAAAATGTGAACTTTACTTTTGATTTCATACAAATACTCACTCGAATTTGCTTTGCAGAAAACACTATTATCCCGGCACCGCATACAGTCAATCGAAGCTGGCACAAATTCTGTACACACGTCACCTGCAGACTCTATTCGATGCCGAGAAGTCTCATGTCCAGGTCAATGTTGTGCATCCGGGCATTGTGGATACGGATCTCTTTGAGCATTCGGCTACCACATCAGTGCCGCTGTTTAAAAAGATGTTCTTCAAGACCCCGGAGAGAGGTTCACGCACTGTGGTATTCGCTGCCATTGATCCCTCGATTGAGGGACAGGGTGGCACTTATTTGAGTAACGGTGGCAAGGGTCCTTTCCATAGTGATGCCAAAAAGCCAGCTAAGTGTGAACAACTATTCCAATTCGCCTGCGATTTGCTTAAAATTAAACAATATGGCAATGGCGTATACTGATCAAAATGTGAGGGTATAGTGAGAACCCTCAGCAAAACCATCAAACATTCTAATCTCTATAAACTGGTGCAACGTACTTTTCTTTTCCATGTAAATGAATTTTTCTTATGTCTTATATAAAATTGTTTTTTATATAGTAAATTGACTTATATTTGATGGAAATGAGTTTAAGGCAGACTTCTTGAACACAAATTTGTGTAAATTAAATCATAAGCTTTTTTCTAAAGATTTAATTAACTTGTCCACATTGGATATGCCATCAAGCCCCCTTAAAAAATGCAATTAAAAGTGCAGCCAAGAAAAAATATATATACATATATATGCCAAAATGCACTCAGCTGATGGCGGCAGCTTGAAAGGCGACAACACTAACAACAATTGCAACAACAGCAGCTGTTATATGTCAAATTTACAACAACAAGCAAACAATTTAATTTGTGCGCCTCCTCAAAGACCCAAAAACAAAAACAATGAGCGATTAACATTCAACATTTTGAGGAATTTTAATCGACTTCAAATTTGAAGGGGGATCGAGACTGTAACAAACTGTGACTCAGGGATGTGGGGGGGCGACGGCAAGGGGTTGCGACAGAGGATGCTGCTGTTACCTAGGTAGGTGGGCAGGCAGGTAGGTGTATCTGCCACAACAACAGCTGTCACTTAACTCAACTGAACTTCAAAGCAAATGCATAACCATAACCACAACCAATGATGTTTGATTCTCTGCGAGGGGAAACCGAAAAGTATCACCGACATGAAGAAGTCAAAGCAATTTCATGTCTTTGACAATTGGTTCTTAGGAAGGCACTTTTTTCTGGTCAGGTTCTTTAGGATCTATTGCTCTAATTAAAAATGTTATCCAAATATGGGTTTATGAAGACTCAACTATTAGTTTGGATAGAAGAATTAAACCATAAAACCAAGTGTAGTCTGGACAAGTAATGAACACTAGCGAAATATTTTTAAAAATAAAAAGTAAGTAATAAATCAGCCTGGGAGGGTATGATATAGAATCTAGAAAAAAGCGTAGAACATTTGGAAGCAAGTGTTTCATAGTCGTCCTTGCTCTCTATTTTGTAGCTGAGGATCCTTTACTTTACAACAAATGTGTCCAATCTAATCGACTTCTTAATATCTACATATCCTGTCCTATTCCAAAAGATATGTTTAATAATTTTGAAATAATTTTCCTAATCAATGATATAAGCCATTACTCCATCACTTTTAAAATGAAACGTATATGTACCGACAATCTCCAAAATGTTACGAACTTATTGATCAAACCTTAAAATAGGTTTTATTTTAACAAACTCTTTGCAAACCATTTATTTCCGATTGATTTGCTCCACTTAACCAAGGACAAACTCTTTTGCTCTTAGTTTAACTGAGAACCTTTCAGTCTACCCTCGTATAGACAACCGATAGAGCGCGATGATAATTCAATGTGTGATGCTGCCGATTTATCCATGTATATGTGTGCGTGTGTGTATAAATTTTTTTGGTGCTCACTGTCATCAATCAAAATATCACCGGACCGTATTCCGTATTCCCAGGCTGTCGTCTGTCAAATGCGCCAAATGAACTCATCTAATAAAACCAAAAATGAGAGAAAAAAAGGTTTTTAGCAATTTGAGAAGCGCACGATGATTAGATCAAATAAAAGTCATATTTTGGGTGTCTGACACGCCTTTTTTTAGTGGCAGGAAGTATGGAAAGATATTCCTTAAATCAGATGTAGAAAATATATTTTATTGTGCATCACTTTAGCAATTTCGCCTACATTTATACAATATTCTTGAAGTCCGTCTGAAAAAAATCCTTTGTTGAGTCTTACCTGGAAGATTAGCTAAGAAGATCCGTTGAAGATTACAGCCTTAGACCATTTAGACAGTATTTGGGATTAATTTGGATTGTGAGGAAGACTGGTTGCCCTGATGGAACAGAAAGGACTATTGTTTTAATATGAGGATGATTTTCTTACATTCATCAGCACCGATTTTTAAAGACTTACAATAAAGAAGATTTTAAAACTAGTTACTGCAGTTAATATTAATTTGATTGATTGATTCTTTTTATAGGTGCATTACAGGTAGTTAACTCTTTTTGCTTGATTTAAAAGTGCAGTATAAATAAAATAAATTTATTTACTAGTACTTACTTTTAATCAACTATATAAGCTACTGCTTCATCACAATTGGTTTCGGTTGCTAATTTAGCAAGCCACAAAAGAAAAGACCATCTACACTTATCCATTTATGATCATACTCAATATCATTTAATTAATACCCCAACTCCATGAGCAACTCCAACTGCAACTCCAACTGCAAACATTCACATTCTTCTACATAGGAGGAAGATTCTTAGCTCCGGTTGTGGCCAGTTGTGGCCGTTGCTGCCACAATCCAATTAACCTTTTGACATTTGTGCGACAGGCAGTGGCAGTTCGAAGTCGAGAGAGAATCACAGGCTGCAGATACTCTTAATGGCCATGCGTAAATCAAATACAGATGCTCATATTTATATACTTAAAGCGGATGCAGTGATTCCGACACCGTCTTTAACTCGTAGAAGCTGTAATTAAAACACTCAACATGTTGTTCATTCCGCCCGCTGCCCGTCCGCCGACCGACCCGCCAGCAACTGACAGGTTAGAGCGCCGGCAGCTGGCTTCTGATGTTTAATAATAAACTCATCTGGCACCAAATCTCCATTCAGTTTGGAATTCTGGTTGACACCTGGGTAAAAAAAGGTAAGACCCGAAAAAAGAAAAACCAAACGGAACTGTAAAACTCTTGCTGACGCCCACAGCAACAATTTGTTGCTGTTGTGTTGCTGTCGCTTGCTTCACCATCATTTAATTTCCACATGCTTCTAAAATGCTACTGCTGCTGCTACGGCTGCTGCAACAATGGGCAATGGAAGGGTGGTCCGGGGGAGGTGGTAAACTGCCCACACGCGAGCCACTTGCCGCTAGAGATGTTGCTGAGGGAAACGTGAGCTCATGCGTCGACATCGAGACGTGGGCGCCATAAATCACCGCATGATTAATGTAAGACTCCAACTCCACCGACTCTGCCGACTCCAACTGCGATTCAAAGAGAAGAAGATTTAATTGGAGCAGCAAATTGTTGCTAAGAATTTGCCGCCAGTTAAGCTAAGTGCAACCAACCAAAATTTAAATAAAACTCACATTAAGTTAACTGTGTGAATGAATGCAAGGGGCCAAGAAAGCGGGTTAAGAGGGGTGTTGAGGGGCCCCCTGAAGGGGATGGTCAAGCAGATGAGCAACAAGATTGTTAGGCAACTAACTCTTTGGACAATTAATGGTTGCTGTTGTTGCTGTTGCAAGTTGTGTGGGAGCTGCAGCCGAACAGCTTGAAATTGCTTTATGAATATGAAATTATTTCAGACGGATTTGTGCCGTTTACGAGACAGTTCATTTAGGGTTAAAATGGCTTATCTATCATGGCTAGGCATGGAATTCTTGGCCTAGCCCTGACTTTAACCTCCTTGACAAGGCTATAGGCAGGGGTGTAGCCACAAATATTAACAAAGGGGATGACAAAAATTCTTGCAACATCTCTCTTTAAAAAAAGAAATTGTTTCTCAAAAATTTACCAAATTAGTTAGAAACCTTTTTTAAGAATTTAATTATGGCAGCAATTGTTGCCAAAATTAATAAAAATTTACCTAAAAAATTCGAAGAATACATTTAATGGTAGGAATACAATTTCACAAATGAAAAATTCTTTTTTCAATAAATTAGTTTTATAAATTTTATAAAGCTGAGATTTTTAGTACTAATCTTGAGTGGTCTAAACTTGGAAAATCATGAAACTTTAGAAAACGTCGCTTCAAAATTGGCGAAAAAAATATTGAACAGTTTTACCAAATACTATAATCAATTAAATTGTTACTTACAAGTAAGTATACATAAATAAATAACGACTTGAATTAAACTTACCTACTTGAGGTCAATTTCTTGAGGGTCCTTGGAAAGTCCTCTGTCCCCTGAAAATAGGAAAGTACACTATAGGAGCCTAAAAGATCTATAGATCGTGCCCAGATTAAGTTTAAGTTCGTGAAAAATAACGAACTCCCCTAATTACTACCAAGCTAAATTATATTCCATCACTTATTTCAAGATATTTTCCAAATAGTTGAGAATCGAATATTCAATAGTTGTGAATAAAACAGAAAACAAAGCAAATAGTTAAGGTAAATATTTAAAATCAATAAAATAAAGGATTAAACCTTAAAAATTACTAGCCCAATTTAGCGATTATCTTAAAAACATATTTCCATTATTATTTCAAATATAACTATATATTTAAATTTTAAGAATGAAAAATATATGTATTTAAAGAATATTTTTAAGATTTGTTCTATAAAAAACAATAAAGCACTAGAAAAAATCAGCAGACTATGTGGTTCATCAATCCAATATATTCCATAGGTGATTAAGATTATTAATTTGCAGATGTTTCAATTGGAAGAGGCTGGGAAGGTTACCCCCATTTGCTACGCTTGTGTCCATTTGCATAAATTATTATAATTAATTGCTTTTCATGGGCGATTAATCAAACACTTGCCAATTTGCATATTGACGCCTATGCCCCTCCCCCTTTTTGGCCAACTAGTTACCCTCTCCTCCTCCCTCCTCTTTGAGATCACTTTTTGGTTATATTTTTATTGAAGCGTTTGAAAAAGAAACACAAAATTAAAGCCCAGAGGCCAGAAATGAGATACTCATAAGAGATACAGGTAAGAAATTTGGCATTACGTTTTGACTTGGTTTATTTTTGGCGCTACTTTGAGGCGCTTTGATGTGGTTAACATGGGATGCCGCCTGCCCAAAAGACTGGCCCATTTAACGCTCCATTATGCCGGACAAAAGGCCAACAAATATTGTGCGAGAAATTTTCTCATCAAGCCCATTGAACGCCAATGTAATTAATCGTAAGTATTTACACAATTTGAAGTATCTATCTATCTATCTATTTTTTTTTTGTTACTTGCCACTTAATGGTGGATTGAAGCTGGCGGCGCCTCCGTTTCAATTTGATAATTGTTCGTCGAAGAAGAAGAAAGGGTCCAATGAAGTCTGGTTAGGTAGTTGGATAAGTAAATCGAAGGTTGAGTCGACTCATAAGGTTGACAGAGGGGACTGCATTCTGTGCAGTGGCTTCAACTTCAATTACCCTTACCAATTTGTTGATATATTTTGTTTATTGCATAAACCGAAAAGTAAACAAATTGTCAAAAAAGTGACCTTGTCAACGGGGGAGAAAAAAACAAAAAAAAACTCATAAAAAAGTAGGTAAATAAAGAGTGAGAAACCAAAAGTGTATCAAGTAGCAATAGGAAATTTCGGGTGATTGCAGTCTACCTTAGATAAAAGTGAATGTTTATGATACTTCAGATTTCCCCCCCAGACAACGCGATTACGCAGCATAAAAGATACTTGAAAAGAGAGCGAAAACGGGTGAGAAGAGAAGAGGTGCGGCTAGAAAGTCAATCCACATCGTCATCGATGACGGATGTCATAAAGATCGCTCCACCGAGATGTTGCCAAGATAGAGAAACCGAAACAGAGAGAGAGAATGAGAGATATTTTGGAGCTAAGACAAACCTCTTTGGGGTAGGGCCACCTCCCACCTGCAAAAGTAATTTACTCAAAAAAACAAGAAAAATTCCAATTGTATGTAATTGGGTAATCTCCAATGGTGATGATGTAATTAACTAACAATTTATGACCAACTAATTGTTAATTTGAGATTGTTTTGTTTCAATTTCAGCTTAGTAGGTCACAAAATGTTTGGCAAAATGTGCAAATTTGTGGCTCCTTCTCTCCCTCTCTATCTCTCTCTCTATGCAATCATTAGGTTGGAGTTAGGAATTCTTAATTTAGGAAGCTCTTTATTCACTTCTTGTCTTTAAGTTGTTTGTGGCAATCAATCGGTCACCAATTTTAATAACTTTTTAGCTATCTAACGTAAGAACCAATCTTTAATTAACATTAAGTAGTTGCTTTATGAACCGATCAGCACTACGAAAATACAACAGGAAAAGAACTAGGAAAGTAATAGGATCCTGATATATTTTGTGACAATTCTCGATGCATCCTAATCGTCAGATTCCTACTCCTCAAATTCCTACTCTCTAGACTCGTTTTCTCCAGACTCCTTCCTACTCAATGAATGGAAACCTTTTGGTAAGTTCTTTTATAGAGATTCTTCCGATAGATCCTTTCTGGTCCTGGTGGTGTTTCATTTAGATGAAGGTCTATAGTACTACAGTCAAACATCCCTACACTAAACTTAATTATATAGATTCTTAATTATTTAGAAATTATGCTATGATTTATGTTATGTTTGAAATGAACGAAAAATATCATTAAATGTAACTTGGTAGTAGTCTATATACTCCTATTCAATCCTTTTATCCCTCAGTAAAGAGCATAATTTTAATTTATGTAAGAACAAATTGTACAATATGCAAAGATTAAATTAAAACAAACCAAATCTGTTCCAAGTTCTCCCTCTATGAGTTGATCTTCAGTAATAACATTCCTACGTAAAAAAAATATTTCAAAATTTTGCTTAATTCTTTTTGCCACATCATTCGATGCCTCGTTTCGTTCCCCACTTCCTCCGCTCCCAACGTTGTGGCACTCTAAGCCAAGTCCACTAATCCAAAAACCAATCGAATTGTATCTAATCCAATCCAATGAGATCCCAATTCCAATGCAGCCGAATCACTGCCATTGTTAGCTGCTTCTTTTTTTGGTTTTTGTGGGACGAGAGGAGGGAACTTACCTTCCAATTAAACTGCTATTTAGTGCCCAAGGTATTAACTGGCAATTCGCTCTAATCTAATTTATGTTCATTGATTTTCAATCGTCTTACAATTTTCATGTGGCAGGTGGAAAACCGCCATCACAGGTTGTGAAAGAACGAAACGAAAAACCGCAGACATGTGTTTTTTTCGCAATAGCCAAAGAAAAAATTAAAGATATTTTTAAGGCGCTCATCATTACGAAAATTCTGCAAACTCAAAGTCGAAAAGTCGCAAAAATCATATGTCAAACACTTCACAAAAATATGGAGAAAAAAAGACAACGAAAAAAAAAAACATAAATAAATCTCTGCCCCCAACTTCAGACTTCAACGACAGCGGCAGAAGCAGCGCTAGAAGCAGAGCCCGTCATCACATTCGCCTTTGACTGCTTCCTAAGCTTCCTTTTACACTGAGAGAAATGTTTTGTTGATTGTTTTTATATGGAAATTGTGTCAAAAAGGACCAGGATTATACTATTTCGGTTTTAAGCCTCTACATGAACATCTTTCTAGCAAAGGTCACGTGAAGATAGTCCTAGAAACTTCGAAAATGTAATCAAATTTCTTAGAATCACAGGAAACTTGAAAAGATCTGTAAGCTAAATTAATTAGAAGGACAGGAACTAGAAATTAAGTTTTAAAATTCATTATTTTAACTTTTGTTTCACTTAGAAAAGAACTTAGATGCCAAATAGAAATTTCTTCTTAATAAATTCTACTTTAAACTGTTCATTACATTTTCATTTTTGATAGAATGAAAGTCTTTTCAATCAATTGCAATATATTTGCAAGAGAACTTAAAAAATTTTATGTTTTTTCATCTTGTTTTGACAATTTTAAGACTGTTTTTAAATTTTTAAGCTTGAGGAATCACAGTTTAAGCTGTTTAGTTTTTGGCATATAATAACTATAATAATAACTATATAACTATGTGAAAATTAATAGATAATTCGTTAAAGAACTCTGCCTTAAACTAATCTAAAGTAAATTCATACATAAAACTAATTCCAATTAATCCTAAAACATATGCAAAGGACCCCGTATAATCTAATTGCTATTTAGATTATAGATTTATACAAATAAATATATAATTACAAGTATTCTAAAATCATCTCTTAATTTAAAGGATAGATAACTTTTACATATTTTAACTCTATTTTAAATACAAGTGATTATTTTCGCTAAGTGTAGTCAACTACTTGACTCCACAACTCATAATTAATCTGCTTTGGCGTTATTTTTGGTTGCTGTTGTTGTTATTATTGTTGTCTTTGGCTTCTTTGCGTGTTGCAGCAATTTAAAGTGGAGTCTCCTCGCCCCCCAACCACCCACCAGCAAACCACCCAATCCCCCCTCCTCGCTGGAGCCAACAACTGTTTCTGATTACTAGTCGAAGATGAAGCTTTGATAGATACTTTCAAATGACTCTGAGATCTCAAATCTCAAAATCTCAGAGTTATTTCGAGATTATTGTTGTTGCTGGTGGCATACCACTCGAGCACAAGCGTTAGAGGCGCCTCTACCACGAGGCAGCATTTTGCCATCGTACATATAATTTGGGTTACATTTGGCATCTTGGAGCTGCTGGTGCACTTGTGGCCAGACTTCTCTTTTTCTTCATATTATTATTATTATTATTATTCATTTGTTTTAACACACTTACAAACAAATAAGTTTCGATTTTTTTTCGGAGGAGGAGAGTCTCAGAATCGAGAACTTTTTGTAATTTATCTCAACTGAGCATTCTTGGCTCTGACAGACCAGACAGAGACAATGGCTTCACATTGTTTTTTGTTCTTGCGATATTCTAGTAAGTATTTGTTGAACTGACGTTTTCTCACACAGTAGCTAACAAGTTTAGGGTTCTGACTTCAAGTTGAGGCCACAAGGTCGATGGCAGGCCAAAAAAAAAATCACTGAATTGAATCAAATTGAATGTCTCTCACTGTCTTGATTGAGTGTGCCAGACAAGGTCTTCAGAAATGTATCTCAACCTTGCACTGAAACTGGTGGAAAATTGGGAAATCTGGAAAATCTAGGAAAAAGGATAAAAAAGTATAGGTAACGAAATGGAAAGAAAGGTTGAATTAAGTTAAAGAAATTTAAATATCAGTAAGAATGAACAAGTATAACATTTGAATCTAAAAGAATTCTATTCCTATCATAATAGAAAATAATTTTTAAATGTTTCAGCTAAATTACTGATTCTTTTAGCTCTTATAATATTATATCTTGATATTTAAAAAAAAGAAAAAATAAGAAGATATGCTTAATCAAGTACTCAACGAAATGTAGAGTAAGTTTAAGTTTAAGATAGAAAGAGGTAAATTTAGGCGAATTAATCAAACTTAGATTTTTGATGTTTTCCAATTTACTTATTGTTCCAGGGCAGATTGTAAATGCATATAAATTTAAATAGATTTTGGTTAACCTATATTTAGCTAATATCGACATCAAATGAGCTAGGTTAAGTCAGGGATTGAATGAACATTACCTTCTTGTATAGTATTATTATTGATACTAATTAGGAAAAATTTTGGAATAAATGCAGCAAATATGAAGTAGTCAATGGAAGCAAAAAGATCGTTCAAATGATCATTAAACCATTAAAAAATATGAGTTTAAATAAGGTTTAATTCGGGATAAGGTAAAGATAAGTTTTAATGAAGGTAAGAGTTAAATTGTGCCTAATCCAAGTTGTTTCAATGTTGGTTTTGTATCAAATATGTAAATAAGCAGATAGAATTAGAATAAATAAGATAAATGTTAGCTTTAAGTTTAATATTTAACATTGTGAATGTTACTTAAGACTATCAAAGTGAGAAATAATATTAAAAGACAACGTTGCAAATTTAAGATAAAGGGAAACCATATGAAATACCTATGCAAAAATTACAAACAATGTAAAGTTAAGTTTAAGGAAAGCACAATAAAATATTTCGATGGATTTATATCTTCTTTAATGACCTTACCCTTGCTTATATAACCACTTTTCTAGTTTTCTAGTAGTGAACCCCATTTTTGCCCCGTAAATTTCGAAGATGTCTACTAACCATCTTCCCTAACTATATAATTGCCAAACAAAAAACCACACATTCTAAAAAAAGAGCAGCAACACAATAGGAAAACAATTTAGTGCCGTAAAAATGTGTGCGCTACCCACAGATCTGACATGAATCCAACAGCATCACGTTATTGTGACTACCCGAAAAGCCATCAAATTGTAACAATTTTTCACCTGTCGTCTGAGCCTTGCACATGATTATTATTACATCAGTAGAAAAATCATAAATTTGCCAGTCGGCGAATCGTGAGGAGAGCGCTAGCTCTGTCTAGAGATGCGTTACAACATAGCGTCATAGTGGTAGTTGGTATCTAAGCCAACTACCCATCCTCCACATCTGCCTCACAGCACCCACAAGACAACACAAAATCAAGGAAGAAACGTTCAGCAATGCGTTTCGATTTGATTTATGTCACAAAATATAATAAAATAAAAAACAAAGACAACAAACAAAAGGAGTATCATCATTTTTTCTGTTACAAAATTTATTAAATGGTTTTTTTGTTGTTGAATAAAATTAAATTAATTATAAAATATATTTCATGAGTTCGATGAGACTTTCCAAAAAAACAAAGCCAACAGGAATTCGCATTAAAATCTAATTACAGTGCAAAAGTTTGGTATTTTTGATGGGCTTTTTTTTTCTTTCCAGTTGTTTGTTGTCACTCACTGACGATTTCTCAAGGTTATTATTGGCAATTTTTCTGGTCCAATAATTTGGTAATTTGAAAAATGAAATTAGGACCACAACTAATCGCTGCCAAGAGCATTTGTATGATATTTACTTACTTATGCTTTTTTTATTTTTGACCGATCCGATTTGAACCGATGCCGTCGTTTGACTTTTGAGGCCAAGCAATTAATTTTGTGAAACAATTGCTCCAATGCACAGACCCAGGGGGGCATGGTGGGGTGTTGGGGGGCCACTGCTCAATACATTTGAAATTGATTTGCAAAAATAGAGAGAAATACAAAAAATCGAGATAGGAAATTCCACTTTGATCTACAAACCAAAAAAACAAAAAGAAGCAAGTGCAAAATGTATTTCAAGTGTTTATGCGGGCAATAGAAATTGTGATGACTAAAACTATGAAGTTTCTTCGGAAATCACTTCACTACAAACATATAATCAATATTGATTGCTAGTTTCTTATCTAAAACTTTTTTTCGACCACTTATTTTAAGGATTGCAAATATCTGTTTTGAGTTTTTCTTTTAGTTTTGGTGACTTTTTCTGTGTGTGTTCCATAAATTGTTAAGGACATATTTTCTAAAATCAGATGAATCAAAAAGAAATGTCGTTTCGATTAATTTTGTGAAGAATTAAGTGTAGAAATCCCATCTCTAAATAGAGCGTTTAATCTTTTCGTTCCCTAATTCATGGCACTTGCGTACGAATTCTCAGAGAGCCCTTCATAGATACCATTATTGCTAAGAAGTGTTCCTCTCTATAATAAATTTTTTTAAAAATGGCAATATTTTTAGCGACCTGATTAAGATCAACTTTACTAAGAATGTAAACTTGCAATAAAAAAATGAATTTTTATTTCTGAGCTAGAGAATTTTACGTTCTTAAAGAAATTTTTTATACCCTTGCAGAGGGTATTATAAAATTGGTCAGATGTTTGTAACGCAGAGAAGGGATCGTTTCCGACCCCATAAAGTATATATATTCTTGATCAGCAAGAGAAGACGAGTTGATATAGCCATGTCCGTCTGTCCGTCTGTCTGTCTGGTGCTGCGCGATCTAGTCCCACAGTTTTAGAGCTATCGCATTCAAAGTTCGTATATAAGCTTTTCTATACAGCCACATACACATCTGCGATTTTGAATAAGATCGGACAACTATATCATATAGCTGCCATACAAATACAATCGTTAAATGCGAATAACTTCTCTATTTTTTGAACAATCTTATCCAAACTGATTATGTACATAAATAAAAAGGGATTACGTCATATGCGTGAATTTCAAAACAATCGGATAAACATAACGCCTGATTTCGACGATATAAAATTTGCCTATATATCGTGCACTGCTTATGGCAGCAGCAGTATGCAGCAGTACTGCTGCCATAAGCAGTGCACGCATAAGCAGTGAAGCACATATATGTGTCAAAATTGCGATTGTGTGTGTGTGAATATGAATATCAATCGCTACATTGTCTACTATTTGGCGATTGGCTGCCCCCGGCCAATGTATTTAAAATATTTCTTTATTGGATTAAGAAACAAAAAATTTTTTAGAAAATAAAATGTAATGGTCAAAAGCTGCAAGGGTATACAAACTTTGGCATAGCCGAAGTTAGCTTCTTTGATATTTTTTTTATTTTAAACGAACCGTATTCTAGTTCGAAAAATACATATACATATGAAGTTTCATAATCGCAAATTGAATTCTCCATTGTCTTTCTTCCTACAGCATCCACTTCAATTTTATGCTTAACAATTTCACTATAATATGTATATTGATAGTTGAATTGAATATTCTTAGATATTGCATGTACACTATACGTATAATCTAAATAAATATCGCATAAATATTTTATAACAATTTTTTAATTTTTTAGTGAATTTTTTATCTGCATCTTAATAAGTGCATAAACCTTTCTGAAGATGGCTTGGCAGCAAAATTGAAATTGTTTTTTGGCCCAAAGAAACAAAATTTTGTTGGCAACAGCAAACAGCTCTCGATTATTAATTGTTTAACACGGCAAAGAAGAAAGGATCCTCCTTGACATTTGCCACCACATTGAAATGCAGGTGATAATAATGATTGATACTGATCGATCGACCGAAAGATCACTTAACCGAGCTCTAAATTGAAATTGCATTCGTGATAATGATAGCCTCGACAGAGACGCGAGATGGAGATGCGAGATGGAAGTTGCTCCACTAGCAACTAGCGATAGCAATCCCATCATATGCAAATGACATGAATTATACTTTGGGTCGAGGCTTATGCTCAGGCTCAGGCACAGCCTTTGGCTCTGGCTCCCACAATTTTCCAAGCCACATCCACTATTAATGCGCATAACGAGACGTGTTCTATTAGGTAAAAGTTTCAGTTTCAGTTTTTCAGCTACACCTGCTCCAACCGACAGACCGACCGACCCACTGACACAATCTTCTGGTGGTGGAGTCTTCTGGTGCTGAGTCTTTTGCAAATTCTTGCACAATCATCGCATTTTGTCTGGAAAAATCGAAAGTGTTTCATACTGAGTTCAGTTTCGGACTTGAGGCTGGCGATAAACTCTGACTTCGTTCCGTTTACATTAAATTCCAAATTATATCATATTTTGTGCTTTACCTTTTTTTTTTTGTTGTTATTATGTTCATTTAATGCTCTTCTTTTTTGATGGTTTTCATTGTGTATGTATGTTGGTTTTTTAATTGTCTTTTAAACACCAGCAAAAGTAATCGAGCTGTCTACAGTGGAGCAAATATAAAGAAAAACTGCAAATTTATTAATCACAAGGGCTGTAAACACTGGCAGAGATTTCTCCATTTAATAAGTAGTAGTTTTTTTGTTAACATTTCTTAATAAAAACTTTAAAAATATTATGCCTATTTTAAAGGTATTTTTTTTCTTTGCGGAATAGATCAAAATCTAATCAAAAGTTTGTGTGTATCGAGTGTGAAAATTCTAGACACATTCTTAAAAATATTTTTATAGAATTTTATATATTTTTATATAGAGTTAGCATAAATGCAATTTAAATAATTATCTTTACTATTAGAAATATATACTTTATATTATTTTATTCTTAAGTTGTCTAATATTGTATATGCAAGTGAAAATAAAATGTTTTAAATATAAACAAAATAGTACATTTATTTGATCCTTATAATATTGGGTAATTATTCATGATATATCAATACCATTTTGTTCAAAAAGAAAATAAGAACTGATCGGAAAATCATTTTAAAAATTTTTGGTCTATCTTTTATACAATTTCTTAAATTTACAGAGACATGAATAGGAACCTATAACCCGAAATCGGATTACTAAATCAACGACTCGACAAAAAAATTATTTTATTTCTGAAAAACTATCTGATGGATCTAGTAGATATATAAGATCTTCTACCCTTCCCCATTTGATTATGTTTTGCTCTCAATTTGTCTGCATAGTTTTGGTATATTTTCGCACCACTGTGCCCGAAGCAAAGTTCAATTCAATTGAAATTATAAAACAGCCTATAGGCAAAGCCTCAGCCTCATCTTTGCTTGCTTTCAATGTCAATGCTCTGAGGTAAGGATGAGGCCGAGCCATAACCTTTTTCTCTTTGGAATTTGATTTTGATTTTTGTTTTTTGTCTTGATTTTTTATTAAAGCTCTTTTGTGGTCTGATCTCAATCTGTGAAGAAAAATCTTGATTCAGCCGGCGTTAAGGCGGAAGTTAGATCAAAGTGTTTATCAATATATCAATGACTGACACAAAGTACACAAGTATCGTAATAATTATTTTTGGGGGTCCATTAACATGTGTGCTGATTTATTTGTGGAATTTGATTTGGAGAGCATGTTAGCATGAGTTTTGATGTGGGTAGGCCCCGCATCAACGATCGATCGGATGACCCCCACGCATCAATGCTCCACGCGGTGATGAGGATGTAGCCAGAGAAGAGTTGTTCAAGTTGTTCTTACAAGTGGCGTCGAGACAAAGTCGAGTTGCTCCACACAAACACACTACACAATCACACACACATCACACAGAGTTTGGAGTTGGAAGTTTGCTCCATGTTTGGCAATTGGCGGATTAGCTCCGCCATACATATGTTTCTACCCATATGTGCAATTCCCCCCTCCTCTTCCCCCTCATATCCCAATGGCCAAGACAATGGACCCATAACCATTCATTGAACTGCAATTTTCGATTTTTGCTCAAAAAAAAAAAAAAAACAAATTGCTGGCGAAATTCAATTAGGCTTCCTGACTTAAACAGAACATGCCACGCATCATCATCGTCAGCATCAACTAAAGTCCAAGTCCAATTGATTTTGATTTCTGCTAGCCTCGCACACCTTCTAATGTGGTCACAGGTTGTGCAACAAGCCAACAAGATGCCGAACAAAGGCAAATTTTCAATAGCTATGTACCTAAAAACCCCCAGACGAAATCATTTCAGATTTGCTATCCAAAACTAGAGATGACATCGTGCTCATAAAGGGACAGAATGTCATCGCAGATTCATCTTCAAATATCACATAGAATGTAAGAAGTTATCGAAATTTATATAGAAGAAAATATGTTATATTATTTAGGTTGGGGAAATTTATGAAACAATAGTTCGTTCTATAAAACTTGTTTGATTTTTGCTATAGAAGATTGCCCTATCATAATCAATTAAGTTCAATCAATCATAGAAAAAGTTTGTGGCTACGTTCTGCAAACATTTTCTTTGTTCCTAGAATAACAGTTTCTCTCCTATGATTTATACAACAAACTGTTTTACTAAGTATTAATTTTCAATCTCAAAAATATCTTAATCAAATTAATTAATCAAAGAACTTTTCATAAATTCTCACAATTTTATCTGGGAGTAAAATGGAAAATGGTGAACTTTATAGGTTCATTTATAATACTTATAATAAACTAAAATTCTTACAACTAATATCGCTTGAAAAGTTTATATAATTTTTTTAGTTTTTGTTTACAACTCCAACGAAAAGTGATTTTAATGCCATTAATGCTATTTAAAGCCCTATAATATCTGGATCTTTGGGGAACTAATTTCTTGGATTTTCCCGTGAGTGAGTGGGAGACCTACAGCACGCCTGCAACCCTATTTCAACCCATGTGTTTGTCATTTTACCTTGGTTTTTGTCTTGTACTTCCATAGCTTTTGGCAAATAGGTTTTTCTGCGCTAGTTTTACTCTTTTTTGTTTGCTGGCTGCTGCAGCTTTTGTGCAGTGGGAATTATTTTTATGGACAACAGCAGCAGCAACTTGGGTTATAAATAAATCAGAAGCTCCACACAAAAATGCAATGTTTAGACCTAAACTGCAGTCAGAAAATGAGTCGAGTCTCAGTCACATCAATCATTTTTCTATATAGTTTTGCTGCCTTGAAGAGAAGCTCCCAAGAATGCAATGAATGGTTTTGCACTACAAAAATGTGTTTTGTTTTGTGTTTTTTTTTTTTTTTTTTTTTTTTTTTGGTTTGGTTTTTTTGTTGTTCAAGTTTAATTGCTGCATACATTTTAATTATTAATGCTGCTGAAGCGCACTCAAAAAGCAACTAATTTGGCAATTTGCAGATGCCTAGCTAAAAATCAACGACTGGGGGTCTCTCTCTCACTGGGTTTTGTAATTACTTTATGAAGTGCACTCGAGGCTGCTTCGGTGCTCGATGACTGCGTTTTTCTTCTCTCCACACAAAGCGGCACACGATGTGGCAGTGGATAGATAGATAGATACATGTAGATATAGATAGGTAGAGATCGAATCCATTCCATCATTCAAAATGTCATAGGTGCTTCACATGCTCTTGCAATTTGGTTGAGATTTTACTCTGATTTTAAATTGCAACCTCGAGCATATAAGAAACGAATAATAATATTTTAGATATCAATAAACATTTAATGGCTTGTATATTATTACATGAATACAATTTCAAAACTAAGGATTTTTCATGTCAATCAATATATCAATAAAATTCTTTATAGATACATATTGCTTCATTTTGGTAATCTTAATGCTGGATCTTTTTTCAACAGTTTTAGAAGTTTTAAGTGATGATAAATTAATATTTAAGATTACAATTTCTATATTTGGGTCAGTAATCCAGGCGTTTATCTAAAATTACAGATATCTTGTCAGATTCTTTTCATACGCGAAAAGAAAATAATTTATAAATGAGATCATTTGAAATTTCATTAATGATGCAAAAGAATGTTCAAAGATGGATAATCCATATTTATAAAGATTTATTATTCTTGTCTTAAGCCACACACACACCCTTACTATCGAAAAATTCAATATATCACATGTAAATGTCAAACGTTAACCCACAGTCTCATCTCATTGAAGTCATTTGGCTTTTACTCTGATTCTGCCAAAAGGCAATGCGACCTTCATTATCTAACTGAAAAACTAAAAACTGAAGAATGCAGCAGTCACTCTACACATCATCATCATCACACAAAATAAAAGCCAAAAAACCAAAAAATACTTTCAAAAAATGCAACATGTTGACTCCCCTCATCACATCAGCATCAGCAGCAGCAAAAGCATCAAAAGATATATCTAAAGATCTATCTGTATATGTACATTTTCTGCCATGGCGATCATCATAAACATCTTCTAGATTGAAGTGCGCCGCAATTTACAGCAAACCGAAATATGCCTTAATTGATTCTATGTCCGTCCGTAAATGTTGCAACACCACAAAATTATTTGTAGCTTAATTTAAATTATACGTTTACGTTCCACTCATCACTGAGAGTTGAGCGCTTCGGTTCTGTTCTAGGTTACAAAACAAATATTCAAAATAGTTACAGATACCTCTCTCATGTTTCAAGGTCTGAGCCGTAACCGAAACAACCAAATCAAAATCTATCTATCTGTGGCGCATCATCACCTGGGGTATGGCTCTTTGCCTCTCAATGTAAATTAGCTGAATGCAGGAAATTAAATGATTTTTTAATGTGCTGGAAAAATGATTACATTGCTAACAACAAACCATAACAATCAACGACAACAACAATATCTAAATGAATTTCAAGTTGCTTTTCAACAGATTGGAGTGCCGTTCCTATTCAATACGAATATGAATATGAATATGAGTTTTCGGTTGAAGAGAATGCGGTAAAGTTTTGTTTAATTATTTTGCTTACATTTTAGTTTTGATGTTCTTCATTTTTTTCTTGTCTTGTTTTATTATTATGTTATAGTTTTTGCATATTTTGCAAAAGCAAAAACATATACAATACATTTTTTTTTTTCTTATTTTTAAATGTGTAATTACAAAATGCTTTTTTTTAGGCAAGGTCAAGAAATTACTTGCAAAAAATTGTTTGAAATTTTTAAGGAAATGTTTAATGGAAATCATTAGGAAAGCAATAAATGATGAAGGTAAAACAATAATAGAGAGTCCAGTTTAATAACTAATAAACCGAAGTTTTAAGACCCTTACAAAACTATTTTCAAAAGGCTCTCAGACATTTGGTTTGAAATATAGAAACGAATTGTTCAATTCAAGAAAAACAATCTGGCTTAAAGAAACAAATAAAACTTAGTTTAAAGGCATAGTTAATAAATCTATTTATATTATTTCTTATATTTTGAACGGGCTTTAGTTAAATTATTTGGTTTTTTATAAAAAGAAAGAATTTGGTATTCAATTTTTATTTCAGGGCAAATATTTTACTTGTCTCATATTATTAATATTTGTATTTATTTAATCTCCTTGCCCAAATAAGGAACTTAGGGTTGACTATTTTCTGTAATGGCGGAAATGTATCTCTCAATGCTAAGGCAACTTTGGAACCAAATAATTATATGCCTTGTCAAGGTTATAGAACGACTGTGAATATAGTTAATTAGAGATTTCATAGATATACTTAGACTTGCCCTATTTTGCTACCAATTGAATTATAAATCAATCTCATTGTATTGAACGAACAAAATTTGTGAAAGTCTCGACGGCAGCTCGTGCCAAAATAATAAATAAATATTTGCTCAAATGTCAGAAAATTCAAATAAAATTTGACCGAAAACCGGCAAAGGCAATATTATGTTTACCGATCGTGATAAATGCTACGCCCACTTATTTGCATAAATATGGCAATAATAAGTAATATTCAATTTTTTTCAAGTTTTTTTTCGCTTCTTTTGTTTAAATAAATATTACAAAAGCCCATTTGCTCCATTTCTTTTATTTTTATTTTGTTATTGTTATAAATGCAATGGTTTTCCATTGTTCAAAATAAATTGAATAATAATGCGAAAAAAAAACAACTAACAAAAATTGATGCAAAAATGTTTGAAGGACTCTTGAGTTTGGCTCAGCTAAATAAATATTGCCAAAGAGTTTTTTTGTCTCATTTCTTAAGAAAAAAGATACATAACATTTTAGGAGAAGTTTAAAAATTTTTAAACAACTTTTGAGGCCACAAAAACAAGTCTATAACATTATTTGGCCATTTCTGTAAATATTTTCCTATTAAAAGAGGCTTATAAAATAAACTAACTAAATTTTTTGCAATCCAATTTCCATTAAATAATGAAAATTAGAAGATATGCAAAATTTGTGGGTATTACAACTCCGAATGGCATACAAAATTCACTTTAAATTCAGGATTTTCCCAGTAATGTTTGTAAATTATTTTTTTCATTCACATTTCAATTAAACATTACCTCAACCCACAAGATAACAACATCAACACAAAACCCATGTCAACCGGAGCTGAGCTCTATCATATCTTGGGATATTAGCTGCAAATCTCAGCTCATTATAATATAGTGTAAAACTATAACGAAAATTCTCCCACGCACTAAAAATCAACTAATTTGTTTTGCTTAAACATTACAAAATATTGCAAAAACAGAGAAGAGAAGAGAAGAGAACTTTTAAGAAAAAACCAAAACAAAAAAAAAAAACAAATTTGTTTTTCTATTCGCCTAAGCAAGTTTGTGTCTTAAGTCTTTTGTTTCTTCCACAAGACTGAGGTAGCAAATGGAAGAAGAAAAAAGAAGGCAAAATTGAAGATCTTCACGCATCTTCAGTCGCGGCTGCCGCTGGTTCCGCTCACTTTGCAGTTGCTGTCATGTCGTCGACTGCGGCAGCGGCGTCGGCATCGACGTTGACGTCTCTGCCAGCTGCATGACTAATTCCATTACAAATAAGTGTTTTTGCTATTACATGACAACAACAACAGGAAAAACTGTTTATGGCATTGCATCCCAAGGAGCAGAGCAGAGCAAAGCAAAGCAGAGACCGAAGCTTTTACTCCCGCTGCTCATTTAGCTACTTTTTATTGGTTCGTTCGCTCATCTTCAGGCGCTTCACGAAGACCGAATCCGAATCGGAGATTTCGTCAAATGTTTGGCGCTTTAATTTAAAGTTAACTAGTTTACTATAACACTAAAGACTTCTCCTCGCACTCCTACCACCACCACCACCACCACCTCATCCCCTGTGTTTCTCTCTCTGTCTTTCGCTCCACTCTCTGAGTTGAGCTTTGCATTATTTTGTAATGTTTTTTTGTCTGTTGCTTTTTGCTACTTATTTTGTATGCTGCCGCCGCTGCTGCTGCTGCTGCTGCTCTTCTAAGTGAACCAACATTTTTGGCGCGCAATTTTCTCGTGTGTTTGACGTCGACGCCTGCGCCATCAGTTTGGGCCGACTGCAGCTGATTTTCAAATATAAATACTGGCCTACGAAATTGTTTCAGTATCACAATCCAGTCAACTATCTTCGTAGGAAGTGAACCGCATCTCGAGTTCGAATCCAATTCAAAAACCGTTTTCGTGTGTGTTTTTTAAAAACCCCCAAACAAGTGACTACACAAAATGAAGGTATACAACGGATTTAGATCTAAATATATACATATAATGTGTATATGAACTGTATAAGTGTTATTAAGTGTGTTTCTAGTGTAATATGTAAGGATCAAAGGACATATATGTACGCTGAGATAAGTGAAATGAAAGTAAAGACGAGATTACAAAGGATATGTGAAATATAGATACAGATTTTTCTAGATTGCAAAATTTTTGATAAATTTGCTATGTTTTTCAAAGTCATCAATAACTTAGCATAAAAAAATCACAAATTCAATGTATAAATCCCGAAAATCTAACGATAGATTGATATTTATAAAATAGTTATTTCAAAACCGCATAGAAATCTTTGTATATTTGGAGAGAAATTCCAAATAAACCAACAAGTCCTTTCAAAAGATTCAAAATTCAGTTCGAGTTTTTGAGAAATGACTTAAGGTTACAATACTTTGTAAGCTTTGCAATTCAAAAATTGTAATCTTTCTTATTTTATCATTGAATCATAAAAAGCTAATGAATATTTTAGAATTTCTAGTACTTTAGTTTTTATTCACTACGAATTGAAATACTTTAAATATTTACAAGATTTCCAAACAATATAGATAAAAGTTCTCTTAAAACTCGTAAGATCCGAGTGTTCCTTGTTATCACACACAGGAATTTTATATATTTTAACACAAATTTTCAAAGTTATAAGTTTCTATCATTAAAAATATATATTTTGAGTTGCTTAACTGTAAATCCTGTAGGTTAAAAATCCAATATTTGATTCATTAATCATAAACTTGGCAAAGGATATAGTTCAAAATTATCAGATGAGATATGACTATATCTAATATTATCCATCAATAATTGCTGGCACAATGATGAGCCAAAAAAAATAATGCAAATAAATTTATTAGCATGATGATTTTTTCTCATAATTTTTTTCTAATCAATCAATTATTTAAACAGCTCATCAAATTTAATGATGCTACTTTACTACACATTATTAATAATAGCGAAAAAAACATTAGCAAAACTATGTGTTAAAATCAAAGTCAAGTTCAGTCGAATGATTAATCAAACGAAATCCCCCGCATAAAATTCGTAAATTTGCATAATAAAACTTTATAATCTTAAATCATATTTCACATTTGCCAATCCCAAAAAAAAAAAAAAAAAACGGCTACTGTAGTTTGAATAGCAAGATATTCAAGAACTAGAACATGATTCTGAAGTAACTCAAGTCGAGTTCTCTGGGTTCTCACACCCAAACACCGAAAATGGCTAACTGGCTTGGGTCATTTTGCAATTAAAAGTCTTGTACACACATTTGGACCCCTTTTTGCTGTAGTCTTTTTTTTTTTTTTTTTTTTTTGTATCTTTAAGTGGCGGAAAAAGAATCCATGCCCAAGTATGGATGAAGATGAATAGAAGATGATAAAAAACTAAGCAAACAAAAGCGACAACACAAAACGAACACGTACATAGTAGTATACGAATAAGTTTTTGGCTATTTTGCTTTTTTTTTGTATGGCCAATGAGGCATGAAAGTCATTGACGGCCCTAAAAAGAACGAGAGAGGCAAAGCTGGAAATATTGCATAAATTAAGAAAGAAAAAAAAACAATACGGAAATGTTGCAAAAGGAAGTCAACATGAAGAATTCTCCCACAGGTTTCCCTTCGCTTCAATAGGCATCCAAAAAAATTAAAATGGTGACCCAATTACCACCAAAAAATTTGCATATTAAACAATGCAAAAAATAAAGTCACATCTTTCGCTTAATTATGGGACTTTTTTGTTTCTTATGAAATTGAAGTTTACATGAAAGATTTGACATTTCGTTTAAAAATTTGATACACTAAGAAGGCTCACTCACACTAATGACTATCAGCTTGTTGCTCTTTAAAAAGCGATCCATCGACATTTGGACGATAAGCCAATTGATGAATTTTGAAGCCATATAGCCTAAAAGAATCAGGACTATCAGATTTATATATTACTTAGATACAATCGAATCTTATCTCACCTGGGGACAAACTTTTGTTTGGCTCTCTTGGGTCTCGAATCGGGATTGACCATAAACATCATATGCGGAAATCCGGTACCAAAAAATGCTCCATCCAAATTTGAATGTCTTGCCGATTTGGGGACATACACATCATTGCATTTGGGACAAAAGAGACGGACCATTTCCTCGCCAGGATTATCGCTTAGACCAATGGGCAAAACAGGTTGACGCTGACAAAAGACACGCGGACATGTGCCAAAGATTCCCTTATTGAATTTATCCAACATAAGCTCAATGCCACGATTAGTCAATATGAATCTGGCATGGATTAGGCCATATAATTTCTCAGCGGAGGCTTCCAGTTCCGGTTCAGGCGGCACATCAGATGCAGAACCCGAATTTAAATCGAGTATTACCTCGAGAGCACAACGATAATTATTCACATTCGAGTCAAGGAAATTCAAATTGAATTTATCATGTATATAGTCCTCGTCCACTTCGCAAAAGAACTCATTGCCACGCTGCTTGCAGAACCAATGGATCCAAGCCCCCTCCTCCGAATCGGTCATGATTGAATTGAAAAAAAAAAGTTGAGATTAGATAATAAAGTTTTTATGTGCTACACGAAATCGTAGAACGAAATTTGAATTACAAATTTAGATTGGGGAATGTGAAAACCAGAGCTACTTTGTTCAAACTAACTCTCTTTAATTTTGTAGTGCTTTACATCGATTGCTCTGCTCGTTTGCCTGGCTGCCTGGACCCATGCGGAACCACCAGTGCCACAGAATCAATATCTGCCACCCAATCAATCCCCCCAGGCGCCATCGAACAACTATTTGCCACCCACACAGAGCTACCAATCGCCATCAAGCAACTATTTGCCTCCTCAGCGCTCGGGCGGTAATGGCGGAGGTACCCCCAGCAACAGCTATGGAGCACCCATTGCTCCCCAGAGCCAGTACGGAGCTCCAGCTCTAACCGGTGCCATCTTCAAGGGTCAGAACGGAGGCGGTGCTGGCGGCGGCTATGGCGGTGGACAACAGAACGACGAAGAGCAATACGGTCCGGCCAAGTATGAGTTCAAATATGATGTCCAGGATTACGAGTCTGGCAACGATTTCGGTCACATGGAGTCCCGCGACGGTGATCTGGCTATTGGTCGCTACTATGTTCTCTTGCCCGATGGACGCAAACAGATTGTGGAATACGAGGCCGATCAGAATGGCTATCGTCCAACCATTCGTTATGAACAGGTGGGCAATGGCAATGGCAATGGAAACGGACGCAATGGCAATGGCAATGGCGGTGGCTATGACAGCAATGCGCAGCAAGGCAAATTCAATGGTTACCAATAAGGAGGAGACCCAAAAGAGAGAGATACCGTCTAGTGTTTCCCCTGCTTCTGGCCCTGGATCGCGAGTATTAACCATATAATCATCAGATCTAAGAGGCACAGCCAGCTCTATCCACTCCACTCCACTCCACTACCTTCCATCTATATTCATCCTCCCTGTTTTTTAGTGGAGAACGTTTGCCCAAATTGTATTTGTTATTTTGCCATAGACAAGTGAACGTTCTACCCTTTTACTCCTTGCCAATCTTTCTTTATATTGTACTTGTTCCATGTCTCACTTCATTTTGTGTTAGTCTACAACAAAACAAACACACACAAAACACACCCACACCCACACATCCGCATTTCATTGCATAACCATTCCCATATAAATAAGGATTGTATTTAGTTTTTAATGAGAAAAATGGAAAAATGAAAAACATATGAGATTCTTTTTTGTGTATATTTAATATTAATAAATGAATAAAGAAGCATTTTTGTATAAAACAAAGTCAAAAAATAATTGCCAAATGTGTGTTTTCAATGTAATTCATTTACTTCAACACCCTTTCCAATTGTCCTAGATTGTTGGAACGAAAGACCGGATCATGTAGCTCACCCACCGTCGAGTATTTCAACTGAGCTACAAAATCCTCATTCCCATCGTCCTCATTTTGTTGGGTACGATAGACCACGCGTTGAAGCTTCTTCTCCGGGGAAATTACAAAATATCGTCCCTCTTTGATATTCTCTAAAGGAGCAGAAGTGGAAGTATCCTCCTCATCGGGATAGATTATAGTGAAGCCACCTTCCGAAACACTAGGTTTAGGTGAGGTCACATCGATGGATTTGGGAAGATCAAGTGGTTCTACACGTGCCCGAGTAATTTCCACACTGGTTACAGTGCCTGAAGATCGCCGTGAGTTGGGTGGTAGATACTCATTCGGTAGATTGAAGGGTATTTTAGGCTGCCAGCCGGCTGGACTATATGGTGCTCTACCTTCCACCTGAATTAGAAGCACTGCCAGTGCTACCACTATAAAAGTAAGTAACTAAATAACAAAAACAACATTTAAAATAATCTTTTAATTCATGAAAGTTTCCCAGTTTTACCTTTGCGAGCATTTTGGGTGACGGTGCAATAAAAACTGCAATCCGATTTGGTGTTTTTAGTCATTTTTATATCAAAATATGGCATTATATTGCTTATTCCAGTCACGCCATCGCACACAATTTGGAACGGCATCTCTTCCATCTCGGTGGCCACATAGTCACGTATCTTCCAAGCGCATATGACATTGACTAGCGGGTGGCCAAATAATTGGCAAAGGTACAACAAAATGTATAACAATTGTGACTGCCTAATCGTTAAATATAATAATAGTCATTTGTTTCAATTCTCAAAATTTTTGAAAATTATGTTAAAATTACAATCTAAATGTTGTTTTTGATTGTGTAACTTCAAATTGCATATTTGAGAAAAGTGCCCAGTAAACAGTGTGCCCAAACATTTCATATACATTTCGTCGATAACGATAGTTTGGTACTTCGATAACTATACGTCCCTCGATGCTGTCATCGCTAGTTCTCCAGCTCCAATAGCAAAGGAATGTTAAGACCGAAAATGAAAAACATTCAAGAAAACGACTTATTTCTTGACTAAAAACATAAGTGTTTCGTTTAATTAACTGTTGAGAAAGTACTTTGCCACTCTATGCAATTGGATTATAACAAATATCAGCGCGTGAATCAGCCTGCGCAAAGAAAAACACATAAACAAAACAGCGTGAGTTAACAGGGCTCACTTTGGGAACGGACTCAATGAAAACCCTTGCCTCGGGCCCAGCCCCATAGGGCTCCACAAAGAAAACCTGGAACTAATATCTTTTCTTTTAGGCATGTCGGTAATCCAATGATTATGTGTCATTGGTTGAGGATCTTGTGTAGAAATCAACAAAAATGTGGCTGCTCAAGGACATCTTGGTGCTGCAGCAACTGCTGCTGCTCCTATTAATGGCCACCAGCTCATCGTCCACATTGCAAACGTCAAGTCAACCAGTAGTTCCTCTTAATATTACTAGCAATGCCGCCAATAATGTGCCTAAGGATGATCCTACCGTCTCTATGCCCCTGCAGCAGAGCGTCTTCTATGTCAATCACAATCAACAGAATGTGATCCAGTTGCGCCACCAAATGGAAAGTAAATTGCGTACAATACGTAATGTGGAAATGCGAGTGGCCAAAATTCAGGTAATTACCCTTAATACTCTCCACAAGAATCAGCCTGTTTATAATTTCGTTTGCTTTTTTTATAGGAAATCTTTGATTCCATACACTTTAGCAGTGTGAATGGCGGAGGAGCACCTAGTGCCCAACAGTTTAGCTCCAATGGCGTACTCCAGCAGGATTTGCAATTGTTTAGCCAACGTCTGGGCGAGAAATTGCAAAAGGCCAGTCATTTGGTAATGGATCTAAGGGATCTGTTTCGTTTCAATTTGACCAAAGTCCTGCAATACAGCTACGAAGACCAAGACGATGACGAGGAGGAGGAGCAAGAAGAAGAGGTGGAAAGCGAATTTGATTTTGAAATGGAAGATGTACAAATTCCTTCACCAGCCTCGGAACAATTGCAGCATCTCTATTTAAATACCCACATTGAGAACTGTCAGCCAGACTATACAGAGGACACTTCATCCTCCTCGTCCGGATCTGTCATGGCCTCCTCGGCCCCGCACTATAATAAGCAGCAAATTGAAATCCTAAATTATCTAAAAGGCGATAATGATCGTGCCACCTTTCTAAATGAAAATAATGCCCGATCCGCCAATGGCTATATATCGGAGCAGCTAAGTCAGCTTAGACGAAAACTTGTAGATAACGATGAATCCAATGATTCATCTATCAAGCCCAGCAGTGGCCATCACTTCAAACATATCTATTTCCTATCGAATTCCGATGGAGCATCCGGTGGCCTTCATTTTCGGCATCTCTATGTTTCCGCCATTAAGCAAAAGTTTGTTTTACTTTTGCTCGATGTTGGCTCGGCCCTGAATCGGGAACTATTTGATCTAACCAAGAGTTTGCTTCAAGAACTGCTTCAATTACTCGATGACAGCGATAAAATCTCATTGATAACCATTTCCAATGAAGTTGATTTCATGTACTTGGATGCATTTCCCGCAGAGGCAGCCCATGGCATATACAGAACGACGCGTGGCCACAAAGAGGAAGTTCTAAATTATGTTAACAATCTAAATGTGGCCCGATCTGGATTGCTCACAAATCATACTCTGGGGTTTGAGTATGCCTTTGAGATGCTTCAGCGTTTGGAAAAATCCCAAATGATTAACACAGCCGAGCAGCCGGTGGAGTTTATCTATATAACACGAGGATTGCTAACCAATCTCTCCGATGCCTTGGCTGTGCTGCGTGTCCTGGCCAAGGGTCAGGCGAAACTTCAAGCTCCCATTATCATAAATACCTGTGCCGTTGTGTTGGATGAGAAACGGATTATGTATGAGAAGCAGTTCCTTAGCGATGTGGCATCCCAGAACTACACCAAATATGACATCAATGTGACCCAATGGTGGCCAAGTGGTGGGCAGGATTTAGACAAATTGGCAGGACGTTTCTTTGTCTTGAGTAAAATGCAAGAGGAGTCTATGATCCCGCAGATAAGTTCCAAGATTTTCACACGACTCTTTCGCGAGCGCTTTTTAACGGATGCCCTGGAAGTGCATCCGCCCGTGGTGGACTCGGAGAGCGGCGGTAAGTACATGGAATACATAATAAAAGCCAATTCTAAGTATTTCTCCTCTCTTTTTCAGATGTCCTGGTGTCCCTCACCTTTTCGGTAGCCCCTTATGGTGTGGTTGGCGTCAACTTGTATTTGGCCGATCTTCTTGAGGATATACTTAATTATGCCAGTGCTATAGCTCCCGCCACCAGCAGGCTGGCTAGTAGTTATGCCTTTCTATTGGAACGTTCCACAGGCAATACACTGGCTCATCCTGCCTTTCCGCGACCACTGATACAGCGAGAGACTTCATATCCAGTGAATATAGCCTATCTGGAGAATGCCACAGATTTCGCCAGTGTCATACGGGAACGAATTCTCCACGAGAATTCGGGCAATGCCACAGCTCAGGTCTATGTGGGTAAGCAGCTTGTCCAGCGTACTTATCACTGGCAATCTGTGCGAGGAATCTATGTTCTGTGCCTGGTTAGCAATGGCAATGATCCCCTAAGAAATGCCTCATCTAATCAGAGATATAATCTCAAGGATGCAGTAAACAATTACGAGCAGGCATATTACGGCGATGGCATGGATCTCTTGTACCATCGATTGGATTTGCTGCAGAATACGGGAACCACTTGTCGTTACTTCCGTCAAATGGCCACCATGGGTAAGAGGTTCTCTTCCTCCATCAGCATTTCACTTCACAATTTGTAATCCTCTTGCAGATGCCCCCACTTTGTTTCTAAGTGCGGCTGCCTTTAAGTCACCATTTGGTTTCCTGCAAAACAATCGACCTCGGACGCAATTGCCCAAAGTGGATACGATATTGGCCTATTTAAAGGTGGGCCTGATAGCCAATCCCGGCCTGCGTCCACGCATACGGCATGAGGTGAGTGTTTTGTATCAGGCCATGCTTCAGTTGCGACGGCGCCATCAAGACGCCCGCGGATCGTTGCGAGGTCATATCATACGACGATATGTTGCAAGTGTCAGTGGAGTACTTCAATTGTATCCGGGTTGCCTGCTGAGTAGCACCTATGATCCCACACGTAGGCCATGGTTTCGTCAAGCTATGGCCCAGCCGGGCAAGATAGTGAGTACGGCTCCCTATTTGGATGCAGGAGGAGCTGGGTACATCATCACCTTGGCCCATACGATATTCGAGGGAAAGGCTCATGCCCTGCATTCGGCACAGCAGGATAGACCCGTTGCTGTGGTGGCTTTGGATGTGCCATATGCATTCTACTATCGCTTGATCCTAGATAGCACTCCCCTGTGTCAATTGCCTCATATGAAGTGCCTGATATTCGAGCATGAGGGTTATCTAATGGCCCATCCCAGTATGCTGCAGCCGGCCACTCCTCTAAAGAACCAGCGACGTCCACACGAGCACTTGACCCACAAGGAATCGTATCTGGCCAATGATGTGCTCAATCATGTCCAGCTGGTAAGGAAACTGGGCTGTGCCAGCTATCAGAATCGGACGCTTCAACGATATTACGCCTTCAATACATCCATGACCACCATTGTGACCAATTTGCTGCATGGCGAGAGGACAAGGTATGCCTTGGCCCTGATCCGGGGAAGCAATCTCTTTGCCGCTGTCCTCAATTCCAGCTGCGATGTCGGACCCTTCTGTCCCTGCAGCACCATCGATCGGGTGTGCCTCAATTGCAAGCGTATGGATCAAACGGATTGTGAATGCCCCTGCGAATGTCCCATGGATAGTGATTCCACCGATGGCTATGCCAACTATACCCAACAGTTTGCATACTGCTCACCGAGAGGAGAACATTTCATAGCCTTGCCTCCCACACAGCAATTAATCAGCTCCTTGCCCAGTTGCCCAAGTCCATTTGGCGGCGGCGGATGTGAATCGTTTGCCACACAAAGAGAATGCCTTGGGATAATGGGTTGTGAGTGGTGTCAACAGGATGTGGATGGGAATAGCTTCACTTCCGCCTTTTGCTCAGCCCAAGCCAGTTGTTTCAACGGGGTTCTGGCCTCCCTTACGCCATATGGTGAATTGGATGAAATGGAATTGCTGTCGGCCCATAATCCGCAACGGGAACAACATGCCTATTCGGCTTTTGGACCTCTAGGAGGAGCGATTATTGTTCTCGTTATGGTCATTGGATTTGCCATTTATTGCTATCGCCATAATTTGGATAACCAGACGCAAGAGCATTTCTATGTGGATTCTGTACAGGAGGAGAACTATGGCTTACCCTTGTCCCGCTTCAATTTCGACGATTGTCAAGGCCATGATGATCCGCCTCTGGCTAGTGGTGGCTATGATCATGCAGCTGGTCAGCGGCAATTAATGCATGCCGCCGACATTTCTCCCTATCATGTGTCCAGTGGGAGTAGCTATCGAAGACCACCCAATGGGGAATCCGATCATGGTTATAGCACCATGACACCGCATGAGGATAGCTCGGATCAGCAGTGCTTCACATTGGCCGAACCGCTGCTAATGCATGACAAGAGGCATAGCAAATCGGATACCATGTCCATTTCCACCTCCATATCGAGTCCGACAAATCGTCAGCAATCCTCCACACAACCGAATATACATCCTTACTTAAGTAATCAGCCAACTTCGAAGACGGAACGCTATAAACATCATCAGGCCACAGCCACACCATCACCATGTCGCGGTCAGACCATTCTTCCATCCCTCACAGCAATGGATGGTGGGGAGGAAACTGGAAACTCGTCGACAAGACCGCAATATATCCTAGCACCTGTCACAGTGCATCGGCACATGGAGACAGCCGAATCGTAGTCTAATTAAAAAACTTAAGAACGTCCGCGCTTGTTTGCCAATTAATTAAGGATTAAATTTATTTTCCCCACCCCGAACCCCCCTACTACATACAGTTCAACTGACCATCACAAACTTAAGGGACAAACACTACAATTTTGAATTACGAAATTCAATTTTTCAATAAGAATATGCATTTCTGAAGTTTTCCATTCTTAGGACCACTTTCTCTCTAAAAATAATTATAATACATAATCGAAAATCGAATCCAATGCATTGGAGAAAGTTGGTTTTTTACAACAATAAGAATTCCACACTGTAACTATATACATACATACTATATACATATATATATACATATATATATATATTATACGATAACTGTTAAATCATCTACAACAACACCAACTAAATCTAAACGAAATGCCAGCCAATCTAGTTGATAAGTCGTTTTTAACTCTGCCATTATAACTTTAAATATTTTCTTTTTTTTTTTAATTGATTGTTTTTAGTATGTCGATTTGTATTATTCTATAAACATATATGTAATATACCTATGGTAATTTATTGTGAAAAGTATTATTATGCAGCTACTTCAGATATTTTTAGCATTTTTTATTTCATAAGCAACACAAAACGATACGAAATATGTACTTACTATCAAAAACTCTGACAATGCGATATTTGCACGTATACCGTATACCGTTTTTCGGTGTTTTTTTGTAATAAGAATCCTAAGTCCAGACAAGTTACTAACTACCGATTTTAGTATATAAAAATAAAAAAAAACAGGCGAAAAACGTTTCCAATAAAAATTACAAATAAAATATTTGCATAAAAAAAAGAACAACAAAACTTAACCTTAATCCCCTTCCCCCAATCGATTGATTCGAAGTGTACTTGTCCTCCTCCGATCAGCTGATGAAATGTTAATGAATGTATTTATACAGTTTTCTATTCAGAATTTTCTCTTCAAATCCCAATGGCCAAAATGTATCTACTAATTGTTTAAAAATATATAAATAACAATTCAACAGGGTTGTCAGCTGTCCTTGACAATTATATGGTAATATTTGGCCGTTACATTTAATCCAACTACTCGACAACCCTCGTCTTATTTTGCGAACGGGCTGCGTTTTCGAAATTGCAACCGCACTGCATTTGGTTTTCTGGTCTGGCAGACGTCGAACGTTGTTTTTGGGATCCTCGAAATCCAACTAAACAACTCTAATACTTCACGTCTCTATATCTTCCTGTATATACTTGGACTTCTTCTTCCACCTATTATCGTCTATATCTGAAGTGAGTGAGTGTTTGCTTTATTTACGTTTGTTTTCGAAAACAATTGCCAAAACCAAAAAACAAAATTGAACATATGCAAAATGTTGACCGATTACGCAATTATGGGCAAATGAAAATAAAAGTTATATAAAAATAATGCATATAAGTGGGAAAGTTCAAGGTGTAAATGGATTTCAAAATTTTTTTAATCGTTTTATAAAGTTTTCGAAATTGAAAAACAAATTTAATGGAGTTTGATATTGGAACTTAGAACTTTATTTGAAACTATTTGAAAGTGACGGTGTATGTAGGGTTCAAAACTTGGTTACATCATGACCTTAACCTTAAACACTTTGTATAGAATCTCTTCTAGGTCAACATGTTCAAATCTCTGTTCGAGGCCGCTCAGAACTCAACGTTCAAGTCGCCATTCACCAGTGTTAACTGCCAGTCAGCCACCCCATCCGAGGTTGTTTCCACTCCTTCCGCTGTTCCATCTCTCCTAAATGAAGTCCAACCACGTCAACATAGCTCGCATCACAATTTCGCTGCCGCAGCAGCTGCTGAGGGTGGTAAGTATCGGGTGAATGCCATTATCTACGAGGATTTTATTGATGCTTCCTTTTCTTGTCTTTAGATTCCTGTGAATTCGGCTCCAATCATTACTTCCTGCTGTGTGGTTTGGGCGGCATTATCTCCTGCGGCTCCACACACACCATGGTAGTGCCCCTGGATTTGGTCAAGTGCCGTCTGCAGGTGGACCCAGCCAAATACAAGAGTGTATTCAATGGCTTCCGCGTCAGTATGGCCGAGGAGGGTGTCAGGGGTTTGGCCAAGGGCTGGGCTCCCACTTTCATTGGCTACTCCATGCAGGGTCTGTGCAAGTTCGGTCTGTATGAGGTCTTCAAAGTCATTTACGGCGATGCCATTGGCGAGGAGAATGCTTTCCTGTATAGAACTGGCCTCTATTTGGCTTCCTCTGCTTCGGCTGAGTTCTTTGCCGATATTGCTTTGGCTCCCATGGAGGCGGCCAAGGTTAAGATACAGACAACTCCTGGATTTGCCAAGACATTGCGCGAGGCTTTGCCTAAGATGACCGCTCAGGAGGGTATCTCTGCCTTCTACAAGGGTCTGGTGCCATTGTGGATGCGACAGATTCCATACACCATGATGAAGTTCGCCTGCTTTGAGCGTACTCTGGAGTTGTTGTACAAGTATGTGGTGCCCAAGCCACGTGCTGATTGCACCAAGGGCGAGCAATTGATAGTAACCTTTGCCGCTGGTTACATTGCCGGTGTCTTCTGTGCCATCGTCTCACATCCAGCTGATACAGTAGTGTCCAAGCTCAACCAAGCCAAGGGAGCTTCAGCTCTGGATGTTGCCAAGCAGCTGGGTTGGTCTGGTAAGTAATCTGCAAATCCTCTTAGTTTGGAAACGTTAATCTTATTACTTGTTTTTAGGTCTCTGGGGTGGTTTGGTGCCTAGGATTGTGATGATTGGTACTCTTACTGCCGCTCAGTGGTTCATCTATGATGCCGTGAAGGTAACCCTGCGCATGCCACGTCCACCACCACCAGAAATGCCCGAATCTCTGAAGAAGAAGCTGGGCATTACTGGCGATGAGAAGTAAATAAGGACACAAAACGACTTATATAGAAGTTATTTGTTTTTAATTGTATGTAGAGGGCCGAATGCAGAATGAGAATGTTTAACGAATTAACAACAATAAAATACAACAAAATTTAATAATAAAATTTTTCTATTCAAGAATTGAAAAGACTTTGTATTTTTCATTTGAATAATTGAGCCAAACTTTACGTTAAAACGTTGCATCACGTAAGCAGCTGCGCAGCTGATGATTATTAGGGATGGGAACGATATTTGTAATGCTCATCTCTATTGTAGCTGCACGCGGTCAACCTGCGTTCAACTGGTCAAATTTTTTCTGTTTTTGTTAGTAATTCTATATGAAAATGGCAGCTACAAAGGCTACAAAAGGAAAAACTGGCAAGAAAGCGGCCGACAAGGACAAGGAAGTGTCAGAGAATAAAAAAGAAAGCTGGCAAAAGGTAAAAATCAAGGGCCACGTGATATCAGATGATTTTGGAGGATACGAGGGATTGATTGGTCTGGAGGTGCTGAAGGAATATGATTCGACAATGGTAAAGTCAACACTGAAGCCCCTAAAAAGACGAGAAGAAAGAGAGCCCAAGTCAAAGGGTAAGAAGGGGAAGCGTCAATCTAAGAAGAAGGAAGAGTCCAGTGGAGAGGAATCCTCCTCTGAATCCGAAAGCGATGAAGATGAAGTGGAGGTAAATAGTAAAAAGGCACGTCTTGCCGAACGCCATGCTCAGAGATTGCAAAAGCAACGAGAAAAACGTGAGCAACGCAAGGAATCGAGAAAACAGCAAAAGAAAGGCAAAGGGAAGGACATTCCATCCAAAGAATCCAATATAGAGGCAGAAGTCGAGGCGGAGACGGAGTCAGATTCCTCCTCTAGCAACGAATATGCTTCCGATCGGTTTTCACTTATCCGGCCACCTCCACCGGATTCATCAGAAGATGAAGCTGAGACAGTACCACCAGTTGGATCCATATCTTTGGAGGATTTGTCTTCCTGGCAGGGTCTGGGTGTCCCACAACCAATTCTACGTGCTCTGGCCGAGCAGGGTTTCAGAGAACCCACTCAAATTCAGTCCATGACCTTGCCCGCTGCTATCCATGGTAAAAAGGATATACTAGGAGCTGCTGAAACAGGAAGTGGCAAAACTCTGGCCTTTGGCATACCCATGCTGGCAGGCATAATGGATCTGAAGGAACGCAATGCGAAATACGGCATACGCAAGGCACCCAAAGTGAAGGGAGAGGAAAGTCAACAGCCGGAGGAACCGCCACGAGATGATGAACACGAGTTGACTCCACCGCCTGAAGAACTGGATCATGTGTCAGGAGCCAGCGATGAGGAAGATAGCGATTTGGAGAATCATTCCGAAGGAAGGCAACGACCCCTATACGCCTTGGTCTTGACCCCCACTAGAGAGTTGGCTGTCCAGGTGAAAAATCATTTGGTGGCAGCAGCGAAATATACAGGCATTCGTGTAGCAACCATTTTCGGAGGATTGGCAGTGGCCAAGCAGGAGCGAGTACTTCGTCAGGGCCCGGAGATTGTTGTAGCCACGCCGGGACGCCTCTGGGAGCTTTACTGCCAAGGCAATCATCATTTGAGTAAGATTAATGATGTCAGTTTTCTAGTAATCGACGAAACCGATCGAATGGTGGAGAAGGGTCACTTCGAGGAATTGCGTAGCCTCCTAAAGGTACTTAACGGAGATGAGCAAAAGAAGCAACTGCGTCAGAACTTTGTGTTCTCTGCTACTCTGACACTGGTCCATGATCTGCCTGATCACATGCAGAGTAAGTTCCAAATGGAAAACATTCCACATTCAAATTAATTATTATACTTAATCCTAATCCTGTAGAGCGCAATACGGGCAAACGACCGAAATTTGTTAAGAAAACTGTGGATCAGAAGATCGAGAGCCTTATCGAAGAGTTGGGCATATCGCAACCAAAGATTGTGGACATAACGAGTAGTCAACGTGAGTATTTAGTTGATTCCCGATTCGTTCCAAATGTTATTTATATAAATTTAAATTTCTGACAGAGACCGCTCAAAATTTAACCGAGAGTCGCTTGCTCTGCCCCCTGGATCAGAAGGATAATCATCTCTACTATTTCATCCAGCGTCATCCGGGACGTACCATCGTCTTTTGCAATTCCATTGATTGTGTGAAGCGCCTGGCCACGCTATTTGGTCTTCTGGATTGCAATCCTTTGCCTCTCCATGCCAATATGATCCAGAAGCAACGCCTCAAGAATTTGGAACGCTTTCGTGATAGTCCCACGGGTCTGCTAATAGCCACAGATGTGGCAGCCCGCGGTTTGGATATACCCAATGTGGAGCATGTTATTCATTATCAAGTGCCACGTACCAGTGAGAATTATGTCCATAGATCGGGACGTACTGCACGAGCGAATAGGCATGGCATCACGGTGATGTTTATGGAGCCGGGCGAGGTCAAAAGTTATGTGAAACTCTACAAGACGCTGCAAAGGAGTAGGTGTAACCACTCATTTTAGTGGCAGAATGACTTATTTATTGTTTTGATCCTTGCTTTGCAGCTGAGGATCTGCCCTTATTTCCCATTTCGGAACGTTATCTATCCGCTGTACGGGAGCGGGTGAATCTGGCCCGTGACTTGGACAAGGAGGAGCTCAAGCTGAAACGCACACAAAGCGAATTGGGCTGGATGAAGAAACATGCCGAGGAAATGGACATGATTATCGATGGCTACAACGATGAATCGTGGGTATAATGTGGCAATATGGTTTCTTATTAATTTAAATATGTTCGTTCTTACAGTGGCAGCGATCAGGATGAGGATCCCTTTATCATTGAGCGGCGGCGTAATCGACAACATGTGGAGTCAGTGAGAGCCCAACTGAATAACCTCTTGGCTCAACCCATCTTCCCCAGAGGATTTAGCTTTAAATATCCCTCAAATGGCAATGCTTCCGAGTTGAGTCAAACGCAAAGTCAAAGTGCCGTGGAGACCATGAAGGCAGCCATTGAGGATCAGAAAGTGGCCAAGCAGCAGCGCAATAAACGCAAAAGAAATGCCTAAATAAATATTGTTTCCTTTAAAATCATTGATAATTATTTCAGTGTTAATTGAGAAATTTGAAATTGTGGAAAAGGCTAGATTATTTATTTAAAGGTGCCTTAAATAATAGGCACGTCCAATGTAAATTAAAGTTTTAAAAGTTTATTATACTTAAAACACATGTCCATCCATCCTTAAACTTAACTGTAGACCATTGGCCTCCGTTGCTGATGTATGAATTCCTGTTCCACACGCGAGTCCTTGGGCACTATGTAGAAAAGCAATGAACCACCGGAGACAAAGAAACTCTTTTCGTCAATTAATTGTCTCAGGGTCTTAGCCATATCCACTTTGTGGACACATCCGACCTTACGATTCTCATAGTACACATGGACATTGCCCAGACGATAGTCTTGTTTCTTATCGCAGGGCAGGGGTTCAGCAAATAGCGTCTGTAGGCAATCTAACATGGTAGCCGTCTCTGGCAACTGTTGCTGGAAATCACTGAAGAGAAATTCAGGATAGGAGAAGGCAGCTGGCCAGATAAGAGTAGAGCCATCCTCATCTAAGTGCACTGGATAGTCTTCTAACGGCAGGAATTTGGGACGAAGCAAATCTTCGGTAATGTTTAACTTTTTGTTCAGACGTTGGTCATCGAATTTGACTCTACGCTGCTCCACGGCATCCTTGAGCTTTTGGAAACGTGTTACACGACGCTTGGACTCGGCCAGCTCCTTTCGTTGATTGCGTTCCACTTCCAGCTGAAAGCACAACCAGGATTAAAGTGATCAATTGATCGTTTATACTTATGCCTTAGACTCACCTTCTTCATTTTATTTTTATGCAACAGTGCCTTAGCCTCCTTGTGATCAATGTCCACTTCTAGCAGCTCCTCGCACATCTGCGTGCACACATCAAACTTGTCCAGTTCATGGGCACACTGGGCAGCCCTCCAGCGAGCCTTCGTGTAGTCCGGCTTGTAGAATAGAGCCTTTTGGGCATCACTCAGCGACGAACGATAGTTCTTGATGAAATAATGGGCTGCCGACCGATTGTTGTACAACACGGCCAACACATCCTGATTTTCGCATTTCGACTTGATACCCTCGGTGAAACTGTAGACGGCCATGCGAAATTTCTTATGCTTCATATAGAAATTGCCATCCTCCTTGTAATTCAGGGCCAACTCTTCACGTGTGTTCTCCTCGGGATCATATTTTAACTTCTGCAATCCCTCAAACATTGGATGGACTTCGTCACCAGGCTGTGGGGCTCGTTTCATGAAGAATGGATGCTTGTCCATTTCCTCCTGCCAGCGATCCTCCGGCCAGCCCTCTTCATAACGCTTTTTTTCCAGGCCATCAATAAAGGCATCCAGCTCGGCATCAAGCTGTGCAGCCAGCTCCAAACGCTCCTCCTCCGTCCAATTCTTTGAAGCTGCCAATTCCTCCATGCTCGAATGTTGCCAATAAGAAAACAACAACAAAGAAATTGCACATGTTGGTGACCATGAGTGCTGTCACTTCAGCCATTTTGCCGCCAAAAAGCAATTGCTATGCACAATGATTCAGAAAAGTATTTTTACAAAACTTTTACTGTTTGATATTAGTTTTAAAAGAAAAGAAATTGATGAAATAACATTTTACCAATAACATACATGGGTTGGGGATGCAGTACGAGGTAGTTGCAGAAACTACAAGTTGATTTTGTTTTTTTCCGACTATGAAGGGCTGGAAACTCTGGCAAAATTTTCCCGCCATTTTTTAATAATTATTTGTTGTTTTCTATTTGTTTATAATGGAGGTGGAAGTGGATGAAAATAATGCTCCCGAGCTGTAAGTAACCCCCTAGAACAAAGAAACTGCTCTTTAAGTGACCCAATCTCGTTTTTTAGATACGTTCGGACGCCGGAGGATGTGAAGATCATAGTGAAACATGCCAAATTGGATGAGCGGCAGCTTACACAGATGACTCAAGCGCTTGTTTATCCTTCGGCACACGTAATTGCCGATAATCTACGCCTCCTGGAGCTCGACACGCATATGCTGGAACAGATACGGGAGGGTCAGACGCTTCATTTTAAAGGTGGACTCAATGAGAAGGTTGTTCTCTGCACGGATGAGCGGACCTATGATGTGAAAGGAGCTGAAATCTCAAACAGCCTGTTGCTGGTGCCGGATTTAAAGTTTGGCGCCGCCACTAGCACCTCACCCCTGAAGAGTCCACGTTCGGGCAATGCTAATGCCTCGTTGGAAAGGAGTCTCAATGATAGTACCGAAGATGAATTGGAAGTACCGCGAACGCTGGAGCAGCGCCAAGTGCTGACCGTGTTTCATGAGTACTTCGAATGCCGTGAGATTAGGCCACGATATCGCAAGCTGGGCGAGCTGTTACAACTCACCCGCTATTCCGGGCCAGAGAATGAATATTGCATTGAGAAGAAGTTGCTCTTCAATTTCCAGCAATTGCTGGACACGGTTCAGTGCAGTCGTTTGCAATTTATGGATGGACTGCGTCAGTATCGTGCCATGGAATTCGATGGACACTTAAGGGTCTTGGAGTATGAGTACGAGTATCGCATTATTAATCTTATGATTGGTCTGATCAGCGAGAATTCCTGGGCCCTGGACGAGGTAGATCGAAGCGAGACCATTCAAGCCCTAGATGGCATAGCTCCGGAGTCAATTGTGTCTGGCCTCTTTGATATATACACAGTTTCCAGTGAGCGTTGCCCCGACAAATACTCGTATGACGAATCTATGGTGGCACGCATTGTGGCTCAGAATATCCTTCAACCCGGCTTACGTTTTCGCAATGAGGAATTCATGCGCACGTGGCAAGAGGCACTACCCGAAGGCATGTGCTGTCAATTGGGATATCTAAGTGGCATTGGCATCTACGATAAAGAGGGAGCACAACCTTGCATACGATCGCTGGCCGAGGAGCAGTTGCCCACAAATATCAATGATCGCATGCGTACCCTCTTCAAAACGAAGCGTAAATGGACTATGGAGGAGATGGAACCATATATAGAGTGGGTTTTAAAATGGATTACATTCCTGAATATTTAATCATGTCTTTTCCACTCTTTTTGCAGCTGCTTCACTACACCCACTTTATCGGTGTCCATGCTACTGGCCAAATATGCTCGCTCTCTGACAGAGGGAGGCACACGATACTATGTGTCTAAGCATTAAGAGACTGGGAGTATAAGTTATGTGAATAGTCTAGAATTAAGCTTAGTTTATAGGGAAATCAGAAACTAATAACCGAAATTAATGTCGTTTCCTTTGGGGAAGCCATTGTATAATGCAACTTGGATTGACGTCAAGTTACAGTAGCGGGAGATGATTCGAACAAACGGAATTAAAATCTAGCAAGCTGGCAACACCTTTTTCTTTAAGATTAACGGGCAATATTTCGATCCCTCTATGTTGGTCGGTTGCCATCTCTGGGGATCCCCTAAAAGATCACCGAGTAGTTTAGTTGGGTTTATCCTTTTCACATTTTAATAGTGTCGTTAGTTACAGGAGTCATATGGGGATTAGGGACTACAAAAATACATGTATATATATATAATAAGTAGATATTTAAAAAAATGGACAGTCAGATAGTGTTAGCGAGTGAGGAGAAGGAAAAGAAGAACAACATATAGACTTAGGGGGAGGAGAGTAATTACTGGCTAAGCTCATACAGTATGTGAGATAGGACACCACTGGCTTCGACATTGCTCAAGGCCACATTTGCCAAATGCGGTTCATAGCGTTTCAAACTCCGCTTGGCTGTCGAGGTGTTGCTAACCAGATTCCTAAGGATGAGAGCTGCCGTCAGGCGTATGCTCTTCGTGACAGGTCCCTCATTCTCGTCCATAAGCTCTTTGGAATTGGCAAAATCAACTGTATATCGCTTGATGGCCTGCAAAGCTGAAGTGCCCACAGTGGTACCCAGACCTGTGGCTGGCCCAGTAGCTCCAGCGGCTCCTCCTCCTGCTGCTGTTGACGCTGTGGATGTCGCCGCTGGGGCATTAACATTCCGTACAATGGTCACCGGATGCTGGGCGGGTGCCACATTATGTATGCCAGTGGCCAAGCGACGTTGCATGCTGGCACGCAGATCATCTGCTGTCAAATGGCGATCAATCAGATGAGTCATTAGGGAATAACGTTTCCTAGCTATATTGTCACAGAAGCCGGGTCCACTGCCCCATTGGCAATAGATTTCAGCTCCCGCATCCAAGTGATCGGGACAATGAACATTGCACACATGATGTTGGAGGTCGTTTAGAGATTTGAATTTCCGCCTCGGGCAATTGCGCCAATCGCAGATGAATAGCCAGTTGACATCGACAGGAACAGCTGGCACTGGCGTAGGTGCAGGAGGAGGAGCTACCACAACGGGTACTGGTGGAGGAGTGGGTGTGGAAGCCGGTGTGGGGATCGGTGTGGCCTGTGGTGAAGGCACCGCCAATGGTTGCTCAATTGTAGTTGGCGTTTCACTGATGGTTTGAGTGGGTTTCAGGGCAGGCACTATCGTTTGTACTGGCGGCTTCTTCACCTGCGTGATCTGTGGAAGAATAGTCTTCGGTTTGATCGTTTCCGACATCTGCAGGGACAAAAAAAAAGGGAAAAGTCAGTTAACATTTTTCGATAGATCTTCTCCTACTCACCGTAGGCATGCTAATCTTCTGCTGAATAATTGATGGATGATGCTGCTGCTGTTGTTCGAGTACACTCCGTATGTGTTGTTGTTGCTGCTGCAGGGCCACACCCACCACCGGCGGGGGCGTCGCCTGCTGTGGTTGGGTGGTTATTATGGTCTGAGAATTGAGCTGACTCTGCTGGAGTGGAACCGTCGTAGCCGGCGTTTGGGTGATTAAAGTGGTTTCCTTAATGCCACCCAAAATGATTTGCCTCTTCTCGACGGGAGCTCCCACTCCAGTCTGCGCTGGCCCCGAGATTATATGTTGCTGGATAATGGACTGATGCTGCTGCAGTTGGGGAATGGGCAGAGCAGCTGTCGATGGCTTGGCAGCTATAAGGCGCTGATGCTGTACAGGATTACCAGGATTCATGGTGGCCGGTTGATGCAATTTAATGGTGGCCGGAATCTGATTGAGCTGGGACAGCAGCGAGGGTGATATTTGGCCAGCTCCAGCCAAAGTGGCCACCGGACGCTGCGCGGGAGTGATGAAAATCTGCTGCTGTGGCCCCGGAGGACGTGGCTGCATAACACCACCTGGTGCTGTGGTGGTGACCAAAACCTGCTGTCCCTGCGCTGTGGTCATTATCATCTTTTGAGTCCCAGTTACATTAGCTGTGCTTGCACTGGCCACAACTCCTCCCCCTGGCTGCTGCAGGATGATTATGGTTTTGGTCTGTTGCTGCGGTGATTGAGTCACCAGCAAAGTGGGTGTGGCGGGAGATGAGTTAGCCGTCGTTGATTGGGGATGAGCTACCAAATAGGTCTGACCCTGCTGATTGGTGGCCAAGACGTACTGCGTCTGAGGAACCGGTGCGGATTCCAATGTTTTCGGTTGCAGTATGACTGGAACTGTTTGAAGACCCTGATCCGTTTTAATAGTCGCTGTGGTGGCCAGCTTAAGCTGCGGTGGTGGTCCTCCGACAGTGCTGGAAGGAAACACGAGTTGCCTTGGAGTGGGAGCGCTAGTCTGGACTTTAGCTGGTATGAGCATTTGTTGTTGTTGCTGCTGCTGTTGTTGTTGCTGCATTTGCTGATCTTGACTGGCCGTGGCCAAGGGGGGAACATCATCCATCTCCTCATCTTCTAGAATGGAGGCAGCCAAATCCGCATAGAGATTGGCTGCATTCTTGGAGGGTGTTACTTGCGTCTCTGGCTCCTTGGCGGCAGAAGCATCCAAAGCAAGACGCTTGCCGTGCTCCTCATCCATGGTCATTTTACGTTTAGCTATAATCAGAGTCCTCTTGCTGGGATCTTTGGTCAGAACATTAGAGCCACTCAAGGGAGCCAATGGAGGAGGCGCTGAATCCGAGTGGGTTTTCTTCTCAAGAGCCATCTGAGGATTCAATGGTTTTATGGTGGTCTGACCCACCTTTACCGGGGTATGCTGCATCAGAGGATTGTTAACAAAGGCACTAATAGCCGTCGATGTGACCTTAATGGGTTGAGTGGAGGAGGATGTTGTGGTGGGAACCAAAGCCGGCGGCTGAGCTTGATTCTTTTGCTTCTGCTGACGTTCCGTCACCTTGTTTGCCAATAGACTTTTGATCAGGGATGTAGTGGGTTGCGTCGGCGCCGGAGGGGGCGTATCCTCGACTTGTTGGGATAAGGGTGGTGGAGCATGTGAGGATTCAACTGATGTGGTTTCCATTTGCGGCTTGGCCGGCAATGGCACCGGCAAATCCTTCTTCACAGTTGTCACCTGCTGCTTTTGCTGCAGAATTAAGGGCTGGGCTCTCATTCTGATGCCCACATAATGGGTTCCAGGCAGCTCCGTGCCATCTAATTGACGGACTATTACCGGTCCCACTGTCTGGTTAAATATGAGCCTTACAAGGCGTGGGAATTGGATATGATTAACCACCGAGAGTTTTCCTGCCTTCTGGCAATGGGATAGATAGATCCGGTAGAGCTCTTGTTGATCCACACGACATTCATTACCCAAGCCCGATCTCTCGTAGGTGGCACCCAGCCAGGCCAACGCGTATTGCTCATCATCGTGGGTGAAACTCTGGGGAGCGGATGGAGGAGCTGGCAAGATGGGTGCAGGTGTAGGTGCGGCAGCAACTGCAGCCAGAACCGCCGGGGGTAATTGAACTTGCGGCAAACTGGGCACTGGCAACTGAACCTGCGGCAGGCTGGGCATAGGCATTGGCAAAGCTTCACCCTGCGGCTGCAACACTTGCGTCTGGGCGGGAGTAGGCGGCGGCAATGCTGCCACAGTTGCGGTCTTCAGAGAATTGACCACGACACTCGCATTGGGATTAGCAACTGTAGATGCGACCATATTTTGGGCCACCGACGGCAACATATTGCCTGGAACGACCTCCACGACACGCATCAATATGCAACCAGCGACACCATAAGTGCCCGCCTCCACAGTGACCAAGGCGACCAGTTGATCAACCAAACCGCGTACCTGCATCAGCAGCGAACAAGGACGTGCTCCCAAGGAGCTCAAGGCATAGATGGCCTCCAGGGTAAAGATGAGGAGCATGACATCTGTGAGAGACAGAAGCAACGTGGCACGCTGATAGAACTCCAAGCCCAGGCAGTTGGTGATGTGTCGGCTGTTTCCCTCACGGGAGCAGAGCTTATAGAGTATTTCCAGGCAACAGATGATCACGGCTCGATCATTGGATTCGATGCCCTCGCAGAGGGTGGCCAACAGATTGCGTGACAACTCATCCGTATTCGGATCCTGCAGTTCAAAGAGCTGGGCAAGATTACCTGCCGTCTCCAAAGCCTGTATATGAATGTTGCCTGCAAGAAAAGGGATACATTATGGATTTGCATGTAAGGGCAACGGACTGACCAACTTACTCCAACGAACATTGGAACCCATCACCAGATACCGCCAAAGTGTTCGATTGGAAGCCATTAAGGTAAGATTCTCCTGGTGGAAACTTAAGCTACGCATTAGTTGAACAATCTGTAGAACTCTCTGGCCCATCCTCTCATCCGTACCCTGACTGCGACGCAAGTTTAAAAAGTCCAGATTATCAAAGTAGTCATCAAAATCTTGATTCTGGCTCTGCACCTCCTCTTCCTCCTTGTCAATCAGGCCATTGTTCACCCAAGCCTGCTCATCCGTATACAGATCTAGGACTTGAGGCTTATCATTTAACAAATCTCGCCAGAATTGCTTTTGCGAATGATGACGCACTTGCTCATAGCTATGCTGGAACAATTTTCGTATAGTATAATCCGCATAAACACCCAAATGGGCCAATAGAACGTCCAGCAGTTTGGGACACTCAACCAAATCCAGTCGGTACCTGCTCTCATTGGCCATCAGTGTGCAGACATTAATGGCAAAATCCTGCTCATTGGGCAGGGGTGAGAGTAGGGACAACAATAGCTTCTCATGATTGCTATGCCTATGCAGTTGGGTGGACATTTTATACTGTCGTCGTCTGTCGGCATTCACTATATGTTGCCGCTGATTATAGGACATGGGCACGGCCGGTAAACTGGAACCATATGAAGATCCAAATATACTGCCAACTCCTCCACTGGTCATGGCTCTGGAGCGGGCACGTCCACCGCCGCCACCACCACTCATTTCTACACTTTCAATGGCCGCCTCTAAGGCTTCCATTTTGTCCGGATCCTCGCCAAAGAAATTAAGTTTCTCATATTTATCCAGATAGCGTCGATAGATATGTTTAATGCCGGCGGTGCCATTGACACAGCGCTCTCTGAGCGTCTCCATGGCCGTGTACACTTCATCCCATTCATCACGCATATTGACCTTGCTGAAGCCACCTCGTTCAGTGACCTCCTGGTAAAGCTTATACAAATCAACATGCTGGCCACTGATCTTTGCTGTCTGGGTAATGGGTGTTCTGGAAGATAAGGAGCATTACTAAAGCGTACTGAGCCAAGCTGAGCTGACTTACCCGCGTCTCTCGTGAAATTGATGAAGATCACGCCAGAACTCATCTGGACCTGATGCCTTTCCTTCCACTTTTTCAGGGGACAATTGCTGCTGCTGTTGTTGTTGTTGCTGCTGCAGCAGTTGATTTCTGGCGCGCAATGGTGTTGTTGTTGTTGCCCCTAGAATTCCCATTCCCTTGGACGCCGGCTGCAGTTGCTCTTGACTGGCCGCCGGCAAAGATTGCAATAACACACGCACACTATCTATGGACGACATATTGTAATTTTCCACAAATCGGCGCTAAAGAAAACACTTAAAACATTGTTTTTAAAATGTTATTAATAAGAAAAAAATTATAACAACGCCACCAGCATTTAGGGATGTGCAATATAGTGAAAATATCGATATCGACTAATGTTATCGACCAGGGCTGCATTAATATGTAAACATAGGACTCAACAGTGGAACAAATACCATCATTGGCGTTGCTATATAGTTGTTGCAAATTATTTATTTATGATGTCAATTTGAATTTAATTAACAACTGGATTCATAGTTAATAAAATTTCTCACCTCTTAATATTACCAAAGGCGTAGCAAAAGGATACATTTATTGCTGTGGCGTTAACCTGAACTACACAGGAAGGCCAACGAAATTTCACAGGGGAAGTAACTTAATAATAAAAAAAAGAATATGTAGTAAGCTTAAATAGTAAGACTTTTAATTTTTTTTATAAGATATTCTTTTATTGTCTCCATTGGGTATCATTGCTGAATCGGAACTAGACAAATTTTGGATGGAAGTGCAGCCCTGGCTTCAGTGTGACCATCTAAATTTGATATTTTCTTATTTCCATAAAAAGCGCGGCAAATTTTTGGAAAAATTTTGTGAAATGTTATTTGTTGTAAATATTTCCAATATAATTATACAGTATAATTATCCAAATGGAATTCAAAACCTGGCTCATCAATGGAGAACATGGAAACTGTGGCCCCGAATATGTAAATGAGATGAAGCCTTTTATTTGCAACGCCTTGCAGACAAGCTAGAGGATCTCCACCAGGAGGCGGCAAAACAGTCACCAATTAGACACCAAGAGGTGCAAAAGATCGATTGGTAAATGCTATCTTAAAATGCTATGCTGATGGACTTGGGCAAGAAAGGAACTAATCTTGCAGGAGAATGGATTGATTTCAGGCATCGATCTGTGCTTGAGAAAAACAGACCATTAAAGGTAACAAGTGGAAGACCTTACATTTACTGGTACAATATATTTGCAAATATGGTTAAAGAAACTTATAATCTAAGAAAATGTTTATAAATTTTTTAAGTGAGTCGAAGTTTTGCCGGATTTTGAGAGTCTTCCCACCATTATGTGGCAGTTTTGACGAATGTCTCATCATCTATGATAGTATAGCGATGATTGCGATATGTGTCCAATTCAAATATATACTTTTTGCCACAATCCTTCATGACCTTATGAACCACGGGGCGAACATTGTCGATGCCAGCAATGCGGGTCAAATCATTGTAATATTCAAACTGCAAATTCATCAGTATAATCATTAAATTAATCCGTTAAAAAATATTACCGTCACTACTAACCTGTCTCTCGCCCATTTGATGAGCCTTCTTGCGATTATAGAATCCACAATCCCATCGCTCGCCCGTCTCCTTTCCTAGATCGGCCAACATGTCTTCTTTGGCAGGAAATTCCACTTTGCCCGTATAGAATTTTAATGAGAATCTAACTTGCATATCGAATACAGTGGCGGGAATGACATTAAATGGCAATCCAATGAATGCCATTGTCGGATTATTGATATTAATGCAGTGCTTCCACAATGGCTGAACAAAATTATCAATCACTTGAATGCCCACATCAGTACTCAGGCAGGGGAAAGTATATTGATAGCCGGTGCAATACATCACATGATCGAATATCTCACTGCTGCCATCCTTAAAGACAGCTCCATTACGTGTAAAGCGTTCCACATCTGGTTTCTGTGTTACATTGCCCATAAAGCCGGTATTTGGAGTTGTAGCCAAATGATGGCTTAGATATACATGTTTCGCCGCTTTGCGTATGTGATTGGCAATGTCCATGCCACTGGGACCGGCTCCAATGACCAAAACATTTTCACCTAAAAAAAAAACAAATGCACAAATTTAGTTGCTATCACTAGAAAAAAACGTGCAATGCTTTCTTGTCTAGTTTATTATGTCAGAAAATGAAAGACTCTGACCAGCTACCAGCTTGATAGCGAAATACGTCGGAGTACTTTCAGTTGTGAAGAGATCGAGATAAGAGCCTCGGCATTAATTTATGAAAGAATAACAAAAATAAACTGAATTGCAATCACCGACCAGACTGGTCTGCGAAAACTTGCTAAATTATATGTTAATAATCTTAATATAGTATACGTAAATACACTATCCGGATCTTCTCTGGTTTTGAATTGCATAATTTACTATTATTTCAGAGCACTATACGGATATCTACCTGGTGTTAAGGGCTTATATTATGAATTATAATAAGTATCAACTTTATATTAATTTCCTTACAATGTTTAGATCTTGCCTAGAGATAATTACTTACCTTTAAATTTATCTGCCTTACGATATAGATGACTGTGAATTTGTTCTCCTTCATAGAGATCCATGCCCTCAATTTCTGGTAGATCTGGTTCCGTATAATGACCATTGCATACATAGATGAAATCATAGTAGACAGGATCACAGGTGTTTGTTACATGATCCCAAACGTAAACCTATTGGAAACGAGTGAAATTTCAAGTCACGAGTTTAATCAAGAGAGATCTGGAGCAAGCAAACAGTTATTGATTACAATAAAAAAACAAAAACAGCGGAACAACGGAAAATAACAAGGGAGGACATACATTATATGTACATCAAACATATGACGTCAACACTCACCTCCCAATCATCCAAGCGGGGTCGCACCCTAATAACCTCGTGTTGAAGCTTAATGTGAGGCCTTAGCTTGAAATGATCAGCATAGGAATGCAGGAAATCCAATACCTCATGTGAAGTAATAAAAGATTCCTTAATGTCATTGGGATAAGGATAATCTGGATAGCCCATCACCTCTTTGGGTAAATTTGTCCTACAAAAATCATAGAGAAATGTAGACTAAAATTCTTACTATTCTCTCCTCTGTTTGAACCTACCGCAATCCTTCGTACATGCTGCTGTGCACCTCATCGTATTCATCTTTGGGCATTTTATCGGAGAAGACCCAAGTTCCTCCAATTTCAGTTCCGCGTTCATAGGCTACTGCCTCTAGGCCAGCTTCTAGAGAATTCTTCAAGGCACACAGACCCGCTGTCCCAGCTAGAATTGTAATAATTCATATTTGATTGATCTCTTATAGTATATAGAAACTATTTGTGTATTACCTCCTATAACGCACACACGACGTTTTTCGTGCAACGGAGTCTTAAACATTTTAGTATTTTATTTTGATTTTCTCTGAGGAGAGGAGACGTCTCTTCGATTGCGCGTCTTACAACTGACTAAACGGACGGGGGCTGGCGCCTCACAGACATATAGACCTTTCCACAATCGAAGAGAGAGAGAGACAGAGAGAGAGTGTGCTCTACATTTCTGCTGATGAGGCTGATTCACATGAATGGGTTAACGTTAAGACAACGTTATCAAGTGCTCGAATTGTTGGGTGTATTTTCATAAATCTAAAGCAAAGTGTGCCACTTGATTAATCTCTTTTTAAGAAAATTATCTCAAGTTCCACATAAATATTAATTTTTTTCCTTTTCTATTTAAAGGGTATTGCAGTAGTCGCCCAAACTGGTCTATTTTGAAGCTACAACACGTCTAAAAACTTATCACCTCCAACTACATAGTTGTCACATAACTACTAAGTTAATCGCGTCATCGGCGTCTTTTGACTTGGAACATCTGGTTGAATGTTGCTGCAGAGCTGTACAATCGGCTCTAATGCGTACCATGGCCTTTCCCATTGACCCAAACTAAAAGATAAGAATACAAGATTCAGGCAGCAACCCATCCAGATTCAGTTCCATTCCCAGTCCACAGACAATGTTGCCGAGTGTCATTGTGTCATCGCAGTTTATTATTCCAATTTTGTATTATCAGTAGAAAGTTTCTATTCAGTATAGTATGTATATTTTGCAAATAACTTTGTGTGTTTCATCAGCGAACTAATCAGGAATTCATTACATTCAATTAACAAGAATTAAATATTACATTTATGTACGTAGAATCAGTCGATAATGAACATAGACTACGAAGCCTATGCAAAATATGAAGTTGTGATGGGGGAAGCCAATCAATTTCTCTGATAATGGATCCGAGATTGTGGGGGGGATTGTTAGGCATATGTACATAATATATGTATATGCTGAAGTGTTTACAAACGAAACAAGCACGAGTGGTGCGATTCCGATTTCGAAGATATGGTCTACCCTAAGGGGAAATGACCACTAAGTCGCATGTTGTCAAGCAGTGGACAAAATGCCACTCCACATTGGCAATTGAAAATAAATACTTAATATTCCATGCCAAGTAGTCCTGATACTTTAATTAATAAAGTTCAATCTTATTTCTACTTCTTTTTATATTCGTATCTTTTGGTTATTGTTTTAATAGATCTTGGAATAACCAAAATAAATACCCAAAGTGTACATCTTTCCGCTTTGCAACAAACTTTATATTTATTTTATAGAAATTTGGTTAGTTTAACTAACTTCCATTGAGACTAGATTTGTTTACCTTCCAAATTTTCAATCTTTTCTTGGAAACTATTTACTATGGCCATTTTATTTCGTCGAAATTCGAAGATAAGTCCTAAGTATTAGATTAGTATATGTCAACAAACTATAAAGTTTTAATTGCTTCGCCCACTTATTAATTTAGTTGCTATCATTATATATGAAAATATATATAGTATATTAATTCAACTAAGTAACTAAGTTATTACTTTTATTGTTTGGTGCCGCAAGCAGAATCTTGGCAGCAGCAGAATGAAAGGTTGTATGCATAATTGTAAGATTTATTAAGCATTAGTTATAACTCTTGATAGTTTGGGTTTCTTAAACTAATTCGTTCCAGATGTGTGTAACACTGAAGCGGTTCCAACCCCAAGAAATATATATATATATATTTGATCAAATATATTTGTAGTTATCCCTGTTGATAAAATCTTGAATTGGACTTGCTTGCTATTCGAGTTTTGCAAAAATTCCAAAAATTATTCAAATCGGACGCGCCAAAAAATTTCTTGTGCTTTTGCACAGTGCTGCCACCTGGATTTTTCTCCGCATTTCTTTTCGAGTGCACAGTGCTGCCCCATGGCAGTTTTATTTTTCTTATATAGCTTGGGGCTTTCTTATATGTTGGGGCTTGGGGGCTCTTTCCAGACCCCCAAAGAGTGCTGTCAACACTGGCAGCAATAAGTGTCTAGTGATCTAGTTAGTTAGTTGGCGGCTTAGAACCTCGCGAATGGCATCGAAAGCAGACGGAGAAAAAAAAACGAATACGCGTATTTCCAGACAGCCAGCTGAAGCATTTTGATTTTCGTAGGATTTCTCGGTTAAAGTTCAAAGTGAAAAAAACAATAAAGAAGCAAAGGAAAGAGAAAGCAAAGAAGAAAGAAAGAAAAGAGTCTGAAAAGTCAAAAATCTACAATTGGAATCAAGTTTTAATTTTTGTGTGTTCCATTTTGTGTTTGAGATTCGTGTTTGCTGCCCCTGCGTTTTGGGCTTGAAATTTATTGCCGATTTTTTATTTTGTTTCTCATATTTTTGATTGCAAACTTGAAAGCAGCTCCAAAAAAAAACAAGACTGAGGCAGCGACTGAGGCAGAGGCAGCAGAGCAGCTGAGAGTGCAAGGCAACAGCAGCAATATCAACAACAACAAAAAAAGGCGACATTCTAGAATTACAAAAACAACAACAACCAAAAGCAAAATTACACAACTTTCATGTGAAGCAGGAGAAGGAGAGACAGAGAAAGAGAGAGAGAGAGCGAAAGAGAGGAGCAACAATTGTCAAAAGGCGCAGCCAAGCATTGACATTGCCAGATATACATATACAATATATATATATATATATATGTATATGTATATATGTATTTAGATGATCACAGCACCTCGACATATGGCTCCAACGACCAGCACCAGCCCCAGTCCCAACACCAGTTCCCCCAAGCCACCCAAACTGGCCAAATTCAAATCCTCATCACTGGATCATGAGATTTACACGGCGAATCGTCGTGGCACTATAGCCACAGCGGCCAGTGATTGGAAGGCTCTACGTGGTGGTCCCTTGGCCTCCGCCAATGGACGATCCTCACTCAATTTGGGCATGGGAATGGGTGGTGGCGTCAGCGGCGGCGGCTTATTCGGCCCTTCAATGACCAGAGCTGCCTCCACATCGTCATTGGCCAGCAGTACACGCACCATGACCAACTATCAGGAGTACAAAATGGAAATTATTAATCAGGTAAACCAAAAGTTCCCCCTCTCGCGGTATAGATAAAACTAACAAAAAGCTGTTCAAACAAATAGATATATGTTTGTACATGTATATATATTATATATATGTATGTATATATTGAATAAATGATAGAAACAGTTGCCGCTCCACAATTTGGCCCGAATGAAAAAAGACAATAGAAAGGCAAGAAATTTTGGGTGGAATTATTTAACAATTTTTTTTGCCTTTACTCCGTCTTCATTTAATTGATAAAGTAAATACGATACATGTACAGAAAACCATAGACGGACTTTGAGGGTAAATCACAGGCCTGCACAAAGTGATGAAGAGACTAAATGGAGAGACATATGGATCGGTTTGTCTGGGTTTCAATAAAAATTTTGTTTTTCTAAGTATATACAGTAATACTGCAAATCGTTTGTTCTTTTCTTATAAGAGGGAGATCTAATGTTAAATATAGGATGAAGATAGAGAATACCCCAAGAAGTCAAAATATTATAGAATTTGTAGATACCAAATAATATTTCCAACTAGAAAAGCCCACTACTCAAATAATAAAATACTAAAATTAAAGGTTATATAGCAAATTTTTGAAAGAATCGTTAAAAAATAGTCCTTAAAACATTATAAAATTGAAATTTTTCGAAAGAAATCTAAACTCAGCTTAAAACTAATATCATGCCGAGTTAAGTGCAATTTTCTTATTGTAAAATTATTGAGTCCCTCGTATAACTCAATCCCTTCCTGTTTTAGCTGTTTAACAAAATCATATTTTGTTGTCTTTTGTTTGTCTTTCTGATGTTCTGATAAAAAAAGTAGAATGTAAAAAGTGCAGTATTTTTTTTTTATTGTAAAATATTTATTTAAGTTCGCTAGAAAAGCACACAAAAAAATTGTTTAGGCTGATAAATTTTTGAGTTGAGAGACGGAAGCTTGGCTGGTGAAATATGCCGTGGGGTGGGGGCCCCAGCCATAAATAAAACGTCTGATTAAGTATGTAAGCTAATTTTATAGTAAAGCACGAGTTATGTATGCACCGAAGCAAAAGGATAGGAAGTCTACACGACCATAAGATACCCTTTAAGATGATGTATTTTCAATTGTGTATAGAAACGATTAAGATGGGAAAAATTCTTTAAAATAAAATCTATCAAGCATCAGACATATGTAGCTTTTTCGAAATCAGATAGTTTTCTCATTTTTCTTGCCTATATAAAGATCCAAACTTAATACGATTTAAATTTCATCGGACATCGGTCGTAAAGTCGTAAGTCGTTAAGTTTCCAAAATTAATGCATTCTCTTACTTTGAAACCAGTTTAAATTTCTAAATATATAATGTTCTTATCATAAACGCCTGAAATTGCAGTACATATTCGGAACCTTTTAAATGTTTTTGATAAATACTACATATTTATTCGTCTTAATTTTTTCAATATTTTAAGCGAATTTGTCGTTAGGCCCCATGAAGAATGCTTTTCGGTTTCACTTAATCCTTTTCTTACGTGCTTTCAGGAATAGGATTAAAGAATATTTTGATTTAAGAATTTCAGAATGCAAATGCTAAAGTTATAAACGTCTTTAATGCCGTAGGGTTTTGTGTATTCTATTTTAACCAGCGTTTTCGGGTATTTCCAATGCCCTGTCTGGATTATGTGTAGTTTGCTCTTGGGTTTGCCACCTAAAGCTTGATCAATTGTGTCTTTAGTGTCATTAACACCTGATTCTGAACTCTCTTCGTCCACACTCCCTTCTCCCTCACAGCTTTGGTTGTTGACTAGTTTTCTCTCATAGGTTTAATGTTCAAATTTGAAATCATTTCATTTAAACTTTAATCTCAGAAAGTTTTATGAGGTGTACTAAGGTTGATTTGTGAATCTATAGCTATTCTGATAACTTAACTTATGCAGATTAACAGTTTCCTCTTTTGAGAAAAGAAAAGCAGCTGCTTGCCCCCACCCACCACCTAACGCACCCAAGGGGGGGTATCCATAAACAATTTGGATACCCATAACAAAAGCCCCTCCACAACCCAGCCCAGCGGCAGCTGCTTATTCGAAACACGAAAAAAACAAAAACCTAAAATACAGAGATGCTAAAAATAAGTACAGCGAGAGGTACAACAAAGTGAAGTACATAAAAGTCTTTTCAAGTGATGAATTCATCGAACTTAAGGTGAAATTTGTTGTTTTTTCGGGTCTTTGTGTTTTGTTTGAGCGTTTACCACATCAGGTGGTAATAATTAAGAGAGCCACAGATACCGGAGTCCATAACAAGATCATATAAACAAATTGATGGATTTATTAGCAATTGCTCTAAACAAGGGGCGAGATGGGGGGATGGCAAGTGTGAGGGGGGTTAACAAATTTCAATAGACAAACTCGAGACACAAGGTCAACAAATAACCAAAAGAGATCCGACAATGTCATAAGTCAAGTTGGCGCCCCTCCGACAAAAACAAAAAATGTGCTCCGAATGTTGTTCAATTGTTCAATTTGTTGTTGATTTGTTTATTATAAGTCGTTGGCGTGACAAACGGCAATTGTGCGAAAAAAAAAACCTACCAAATGGGAAATATGTATTTTGTTTATAACAACCCAGAGAGAATTGCATAATCTTAAGTTATAGTTATTGAAAGTGATTGTGCGGTGTGTGGGCAAATCTGTGAGGGGGAGATAATGCCAACTGTAGTTGAAATGCATCTTTAAGATACAATAACCGCCTCATAAGGTTAGGCAACTGTCAGTAATTTGGCCATTAAACGTTTTCGAAAGGGCAGATCTGGTCATTTCCATTACAATTTATGTCACATTTGTTTTATTATGACTATGATTATTAGCATTATAAAAACGTTTTCAAAGTTAACTATAAATTACTTTTACTATTGTTCATATTTATGTATCTTTCTGTTTTCGATTACTTTTCAATCTTTAAATTACTTTCCCTTACAAACTGGGATGCTTTATGCTTAACCAAGCCTTTACGTAAGCCTTTCGACAAACAGGCTCGAATTAAAATTGTAATACTCAACTGGCTATAGCCTTAGCAAAATCTGCTGATAGAAAAATTAGTGATTTTTGAAATAGCTCTACAAACAACCGGCTCACCTTTTGAGCTAACTTTAATATTTTATAATCTTACTTGTAAGATTAACCTCGAACCGGCTACTATCGAAGGTTTCATAAATAGCTAAAATATAGCAATTAATTTTCATTCAATCAAAAAGCAAACGATGTAATACCGAAGTAAATTTTACTCTTGATCAAATTGCTAAGGAACAAAATGGGGAACACATCCGATTACTTTTAGACATAGTCCATTTTTTGGGAAGGAACAAACATTGCTGAAGAAAGTTATATAATTTACTTATAAGTTTTGACATTTTGCAATTCAAAGATAACAGATATAGCTGCAAATAAGAATTATTTAAATCAGTGACTTTAAAGCTTTCGCTATAATTACACTTAGAAATTTAAGACTTGTTTACAATTTAATTTCCTGGTTTGAAAGCAAACCAAAATCTATTTTTAAGAACCTTGAAAACATGAAATTTCTGAATAAAATACGCCAAAATGTAAATTTATTCTAGTTTAGGTAATTATCGAGGGAGAGAGCAAGAGCAAGTGCATGGGAAATTGGCGAAATTTTAATAGCTCCATAGATATGCAGTTGCTTTGCATATTTTTTCATCACACACAGCACGTGCTGAATGTTTCGCAAAAATGTTTCTTTTGTTTATGCGCTTTATCCAATTTGTGTGTGTGTGCAGTTGTGTTTTTATTTTAGTGCGAAATGAAATTAAACAGGTGTCACTCAGATGATTTTCAAGAACCTGAACTATGTATTTTTAACGATGTTTCCTTTTCGCCGGCTACCTTTGACGTGTAGCGCAAAATATTGTGGGGCAAGAGATCAAAGATCTAAGACAATTGATTGAAATCTGTTTTCTGATTTTTGTTTTGCAGGGCAAATGCCTTTGTGGGCAATACATCAGGGCCAGACTACGACGTGCCGGTGTCCTCAATCGCAAGGTGATACAAAGACTACGAAATATCCTAGAGCCTTCCTCGCATGTGGTCTATGAAGTGTTTCCGGCCCTCAATAGTGTGAGTATACAGAATGAATCAAAATGCTTACCAATTTCCTATTACTAATTCTTTCTTTTGGTTTCTTTTGTACATAGATGGGCGAAGAACTGGAACGCATGCATCCACGCGTCTATACAAATATCTCCAGGCAATTGTCACGGGCCCCATTTGGCGAGCTCGAGGATAGTGATATGGCACCCATGCTGCTGAATCTGGTGGCCAAAGATTTGTTCCGTTCGAGCATAACGTGGGGCAAAATCATCTCTATATTTGCAGTCTGCGGCGGCTTTGCCATCGATTGTGTGCGTCAGGGTCATTACGATTATTTGCAATGTCTGGTGGATGGACTAGCCGAGATTATTGAAGATGATTTGGTCTATTGGCTAATAGATAATGGCGGTTGGTTGGGCCTACAGCAACACATACGACCTCGGATCGGCGAATTCACATTTCTTGGTTGGCTGACACTATTTGTGACCATCTCGGCAGGAGCATACATGGTCTCGAATGTCTGCAAACGCATTGGCTGTCAGTTGTATTCGCTGTTGTTTTAGATTTTCGCGAACGCCTACACATAGATTTTAGATTGCATACTCGTGAATCATTCCTGCAGACAGAAAAAAAACCAGTTAGTTGATAAAGAAAGTTTTGTTTGTTTATTTTTTTTAAAATGATTGATATTGATAATTGTTATTTTTTGTTTTCCATTTTGTACGTTTTAACATTAGTGCCAAGGGCAATAAAGCAAATACATTTTTATAAAAAAGACAATATTCTTTTTTCTTTCAACCGACTTCTTTCGAGGTTTGAATTCGGGCGCCGTGTTTCGACAGCAAGATTTTGGTACATCGATAACTGAGGTAGGCCATCTCTAACATCTGCGCAGCAGCTGTTTAAGTGCCATCCCCAATTTTAGGTTAATAATTTATTAAATTTCAATACGAATATATGGAAACGGAAATAATCGAGGAGATCTACGACGATTCCGAGGCCCCTCTGTGGGAGCTTGTAGAGGAAGAAGAGGTGGCAGGCACTTTTGTCCTCGAAGAGCAGGAAATCTCGGAGTCGGAGAGATATTTTTGCTATGATTGCCATAGGATTTTCGAAAATCGCGTGTCTGCGGAGGAGCACATCTGCCCCCAGGCGCAGGGCCAAACGGAAACTGAGGCCGTGGAATCCACTGAAGTAGCTGCCCCACCTTCCCCAACCGTAGCTGTCAGAAGTCAGCAAGTCACTTGCCACATTTGCAATACGATTTTTGGTTCGGCCAAAGCCCTCAAATTCCACATGCGCATGCATGGCAAAGTAGTCACCAGAAGCATACAGGATGCTCTACCCGTGGGTGCTCATCAGCAGTATAATCAGCTGGATCAGTTCTACTGTGAGATTTGCAATAAGAGGTAATCTGCATTTTGTTGGTTTTTAAGACATTAATTCAATTGGAGCTTTGCAGCTTTGATGAGAACCTCTTGACTGTCCACAAGAAGATGCATCAAGAATCCTCTATGGAGCAGCTCATGTGTAGGACTTGCAATCGCAAGTTCGACAATGTGATTAACTACGAGATGCATTTGAAAATGCATGAGAAACAGACGGATAAACCTACCTCACGATCTGTTGCATCTATTGGAAAGGATAGATCTGATAAACCTGGATATCCCTGTCAATATTGTGAGCGAGTGTTCTCGCGTCCCTATGAGAAGGTGAAACATGAACGTGTCCACACGGGCGAGAAACCCTATTCCTGTGAGGTGTGTGGCAAAACATTTCGTGTGGCCTATTCCCTGACGCTGCATTTAAGGACGCACACCAATATACGTCCGTATGTCTGCACGGTGTGTAATAAGCGGTGGGTAGCAGCCGAATCCTTATGATTTCCATAGCTAATTGGTTCGTTTGCAGCTTCAAATCCCATCAGGTGTATTCTCATCATTTGCGCACCCACAGCTCGGAGCGGGAATATGCCTGTGATATGTGCCCAAAGACCTTTCGCACTTCGGTTCAACTGAGCGGCCATAGGAATACCCATACCAAACCCTTTGAATGCACCATCTGTAATCGACCCTTTGCCTCTTTGTATGCGGTGAAGTCGCATATGATTAATCACAAGAACAAGGAGCAAGCAGGAGAAGAATCTGGCAAAACGACAACATCCAGTGGCAAATTCTGGTGCACAGTCTGTGGTGCTGAGTATTCGAGGATGTTTGCATATCGTCAGCATTTGAAGACCGCACATGGCCAAACGGGAGAAAGTGGGGACGAGAAACCTCGTCTGATGATGGAAGGTATCCATGATACCGAAGCTGCTGCCCTGAAAGCAGCAGCCGAAGCGGATGCTGCCTATATTGATGCTGTAGTCAACGATGTGGCTGTTGTTGGTACCATTCCCACCTTGGAGGAATGCGTAGAGGTAAGTTGGCCATTAAATTGAAGCAGCGATTTAAACGTTCCTTTTATTTTTCAGTTTGATGTAGAGAATCTTCATACCGAGGAGATTATCACCGATTGGCTAGCATGAGGACTTATCAAATTTATTGAACAATCTTTATTGAGAAAATATAAACTGGATGTTAACTAGGAAATATATCAATGTATATAGCATTGCGTTTTCGATGTAAAATAAAATATGAAGAGAATTACAACTAAAAACTTTAAAGATCTTAAAATATAGCCTTTGGGTTCACACATTTAAGGATTGACAACCTCCTCTTCGACCTTCTTGTCTTCCTCCTCTTCATCACTGTGATCCTCCTCGCATATTTCCTTAAGCACCTCCACCAGATTTTTGGTCTCGTCTAGCTCTTTTCGCATGGTGTCCATTTCCTCTTCCAGCCCCTCGATGCGTTCGTGTAAATGGCGATTTTCTGTGAGCGAATCTTCCAGAGCCAGGCGTCGCTGCTCTGCTAGCAGCTTGTAGTAATTCTCGCCAGGCTCACACTCACTGGTCAGATCCTCGGCTGTAATGGGACGTGAAGAGGTGTCCTCAGTTTGGGTATCGGCATTTTTCGTCTCTGTTGGTGTGTCCACACATTTGCGTTTGCCGTATTTGGGTGTGGCAGTAGCCTTCAAGCGACTCAATTGATCCACGATGGACACACGGTTCTCCTTCTCGCTGGCGTTCGCGTTGATATTGATGCCCTGCAGAGGCTTCACTTGTTTGCGTTGTTGCTTCAGATGCTCCTGCTGCTCGGCCTCGCTCTCAACTTGGATGTAGACTCTGGCAGCTCCCGTAGACATTTTCAAATGTGTTGGCGTTCGGGTTTGTGGTATTTAGAAAACGTCCGCTTATTTATGCATGGACTTTTCCGCTTTTCTTTTCGTTTGCACAAAAATTTTCTTATAATGGCCGCCAAAAATGCTTGATGGTCTCGAGCCGTTTACCAACACTGATTGAATGTTCGATAGTTGCCTATCGGAAGGCTTTGCAAGTTATGGTCACACTCTATTGTAGCATCCCTAGCAAGCGTTAATTTTACGTTAGATTTGAAAAAGTCTTTTTTTCGTTTTGAAATATGTATATTTTAAAGACATTTTGCTGTTGCCTGGATCTCTTTCTGGGATGTATTACTATTGGGGTATCTGGTCTCATCATTTCTCTTTTGGGTTTTGGAGCAGCTTATCAAGCTGCAAATCGTGATAATGTCGAGTTGTCAGTATTTGGTTTCTTATTTTTCACGTTGTATATCATAGCCAAGGTGATACTACTTTTCGGCACAATTGAGGTGAGTTCTATTGAAGATAATTTTATAAACTTTTTAATAATTCATTTAAAGGATGTGAGCCGCTTACTGTTTGTGGCACTTATTCTAAGCGCAACATTTACAATTATAGCCCTTATAGCGCTTGTGGTGTGGATATTTATTGAAATCACTGCCTTGGAAGCTGTCGTAATACTCCTGGCCATTCTACGTGAGCCTGAATGTAAAATATTGTTTGCTTCTATCGAATTTTCAACTAATTCTTACCTTAGTGGAAGCCTATTTTTGCTGGGTAATTTATTCCTATTGGCGAGCTAGTCAACAGTGCGATGAGTGTCCGGAATGTATATAGCGAAGAGAAATTATTGTACGGTAATTTAAATTAAATATGTCCAAGTATGAGTTGTTTTGAAATTGCGTATTCGTTATATATAATCATAGCTCAAGAATAGCTTAATATGTGGAAAGAACTCTGAATAAAAGATTTGTGAAGGACACTCTGTACGTATCCATTGATACTTCGAATTTGAGAAGCAACGCATAATCAATAAGATAACATAACAAAATCCAAAAACAAAGAAAATAAAAAAAATTTCGCACATTGAATTACATTACAATAATTTAAGACAATTTGTGTCAAGATCCATTGGTTTTTGATTGTGAATAGCAACATATTTAAATTCTTTAATTGTGGGGAACTCAGTTTCTCGCCCAACTTTGCTGAACATTCTCTAACATTTACCTTCACTGAAAATACTTCCATCGTGACCTAATAAAAATCGAAATTTAAAAGAACGATTTACATGTTATCGATTTACATCGGAGCCACTCGCACCCGTGCTGGAGGAAAATATGGAGCTGTACCTAAAATCATCAAAATGAGCCACAAAATACAATGTAAATTCACATATTTTTCAGTATGTACGACTGTGCCAAGTGGCGTGGCGGCTTCTGGCATATGGAAAATTGGAATTCTGTGGCTTTGGCTTGCGAGGTGGACTATCCCCCGGAAGTGATCTCCAAAATTTACGAGACCTTTCTCCGGGATTTCGAGCCCATAGAAGAGAGGCGTGAGGATGAGATCAAAAGACTTGGATTGCCCTTTTGGTGGGACGACGGAGACTTCCTCGCCTACGAAAACTCTAAAGTCACCTTCTCCGACCAAGTGCCAAGCCCGCCCATTCTAGAGGCAATTTTGATAAAAATTTATCAAAATTATTATATTTATAACACAGGATCATCATTCAAAATAAAGGATTCCTGGATCTCCGTGACCCATATGTCGGAGAAGGAAATATTGTGTGCCATGAAGAACATTAAATAAATGCCCACTGGGGAATCTTAGCTGCTCCAAATGTTGACTTGGTTGTTCCGCGCAGAGTTGTAATTCCACCAGAGTTGTATTTTCAGCCCAGCTCAGCTGTTCGTTTCAAGTTGAGTTTTTTTTGTTGTTTTTTTGAATTCTCGACGATCGGGTGTGTGTCTTCGCGCCGCTCCGCACAATTGTTTTAAACAAACGACGATAAATACGAGCGCGCGTGTTTTTCGAGCGCTTAATAATAAAAAATAATTATTAATTATAAATATTTGTCAATCGTCTAGAGTTGATCGTGTTTGTGTTGGAGTGACAAGAAAAGTGGGAGGAAGAACGAGCGCCTTTCGCAAACGAGTGTGTGTGTAGGTGTGCATAGTGAGTTGTTCCCCAATTAGATATAACGGTGCGAAGGTGAAACTGGAAAATCAGCCAAGCAAGGCAAAAGATGCAACCATAAGATACACACACACACACATACATACATAGATCGCTTTGGCTTTTGCGCAACAAGTGTCTAATCAATTTAATTCAATCAAACAAACAAATTTGAATCTAAACACGTTCTGTGTGTGCTAGCCGGTTTAGTCATCAAAACAACAAAAACCTTAGTTCCGAGAATTGTGAGCACACACACACTACCCATACAGATGCAACAGCTGTTGCAATGCCGCCGCCGCTCTACTTGAACTGCGTACTTAAAAATTTGCTCAAAATCGCCGCTGCGACCACCGCCGATAAGATATATGTATATAGGGAGTAGTAGAGGTATACCTACCGACTAAAAAATTCGCCAAGCGTTAAACCTGAAAGTGTTTATCTTATCGGCCATTGATTGGTGCTTTCCGCTGCGGTGAAGTCACTTTTTTTTGGAAGGCCTTTTTGTAGTCCGCCTATCATCTATCTGTGTATCTAATGCTCCATGTGCAAGTGCCAAACTAGACATAACCATATCCAGTTCCAGTCCTCTCCTTTGACTGTCTAAATTTAGACAGAACATAACCAGAAGAGAAGAGGTAGAAGCAAAAAGGAAAAGAATATAACCCCAAACAAGGCAATCGGATCGTAAATCACATACACACACACACACAACTCCTTCTCGAAGATGGACATAGAATCCGATTCAGACACCTCGGAGCGTTGGGAGGACTTTTTTGGTAAGCAAAGATCACACAAAGATCACTGAACTTCTTCTTCTGCCTGCCACAGAGATTGATTCGAGCCAGAAGTTGGTTATATGCCCATATTTGGCTATATTAAAGAAGATGGCATTTTTCTTCTCTTATTTTGGTCAGGTCTGCATAACTGTAACCGGCCCCCAGCCCCCAACTGAACCCCACCCCCCTCCCCCTTAATGTATTGCGTGTGTAACGGGTTCGGTTTGCATATTTTTTTTTTGTTTTTCCGCTTTTTGGCAAACAAAAGTCAGTCTCCGAGTTGTAATGAAATTTAATGATAATACATAATTTCGGTTTTTTGACCCAAATTTTTGAAACTCAACAACGCTCAAGAAAGACAATGTCTGAAAAGAAGGTAAAGCTAAAGGTAAGGTGTTGTCTGTGGGCTGTTTGCTTTGCCCCAAAAATTTGCAATTTATGTTTCTTTATTTCACTCTTTCGGCTTTGCGCTTTTTGACCTACTTAACGCATTGATTTGTTTTTTAAGGACTTCGGTTTGTTGTGTGTTTGAGTCCGTGGGGCAATCATTTCTCTCTATGGGGCTGGGCTGCCTGTAACGCGAGGCGATAACTCAACAATTAGTGTGCATTAGTCACAACTTTTTAACTTTTCTTTATACATTATATATTTTGTTGTGCTTTTGTTGACTTGCTTTATGACCAGACGATAAGAGAAGCTATGTCAACTAAAAATTCACAAGGCGAAATAATATATATATCTTTATATAAACAAAGGGGATTCAGAGTCGTTATATTGCTGATCATTGGTGGTGGAGAAGTTAAGTCATATAATTTCAATGAATTTCCAATTACACAATAGAAGAAAATCTGTTTAAATGGTTCGAAATAATAATTTTATGGATGCCAATTATTTACTAGATTTACTTTAGGTTTTAAATAAATTTATCTTTGAGGAGTATAATTAGTTTTTTATACTCCTCGTCATTGGACTTAGATCTTATAATTCTCATAATGCAGTGAATAGGCCAATCTGATATATAAATGTATGTATATAAATACTATATAGATCTTAATGGAGATAAAAATGCAAAAATTTAAGCAAGATAACATCAAATTTATCATGATTCAGACAATCAAATAGACAAATATTGTCTATATACTTTTTTCTACTTTGTCTAGATAAATATGAACGATGTTTAATCGTATATTCCTTCTATTCTGATAAAAGTGATAATATCTTTTGGATGGAGTAATTTGTAGCACTTACACAACCATCAATACACAATGTGTATATATAAACATCTGTATATAAAAACAGGGGATTTCCATGTTTTTACACTTGTAAGCAGGAAAACACAGTCTACACATCTGTGATTAAGATGAGGAAAATATTTCATTGATTGCCTGAGAAAATAACAACAAATTATTAGGTTATTTTAAATAACTATTAGCCAAGAAAATCATGTTTCCCTTCTAATTAGAAAGAAAACAATTGTTAAGAAAGTTCAGAAACAATTGTTTGCCAGTTGGCCATCAATTTGTTATTGACTTTTAAAAATGGGAAACATTTTTTTAAATGGAATTTAAATTTTTCACAATTGAATAAGGTTTAATTTCGCTATATTGAAGTGCAAAACAAACACCTGCATTACAGCATTTTGAAGTCTGACTTTCTCAAGTACTTATAAACAAATTTTCCTTATAACAAGACCAGCAAATGTTATTAATATTATAATTTTTAAGATTATCTAACTACAAATATTCTTAAATTCGATAACTTAACTTAAATAGTTACCACTTTACTAAAACCTATAATTTAGATTACTTTTATGAGAAAAATTCATACATTTTCAAAGGGTAATCTAATTCCATAATACCGGAAACTCTAGGGATCTCCTTAATGTGGTTTCTTTAGCTTGATGGACCTAAGCATACCCAATCTTAAGAGTAAATAGTTAAAATGTTTAGCATTTTCTACCTTTTATAAGGTTTTCTGTATAAAATTGGTTCTAATTTTGACATGCTAAGGTCAAATTCCTGATTTTTCAAACTTTAATTCGCACAATTTAGTCAATTTTTCCAATAAAATCAATTAAAAGCACAGTACAAAAACATTCTATTAAATTTTAAAACATTTTTCATTCTTTTTCAATAAATTATGCTTAAACTAAATATTGTGATAAATACATGTGATAATAACATCTTGACTTCCTGAAACTAATACCATGTAACCTAATTTTCAATAGAAATAGAAATTCCTGGTGGGCCGAGTAAGTAGATAGTAACTTCTACCAGATTATAAATAGATCGAGATCTCTCAAGACATCCGCTGTAAGATGACCGCACGAGGTTGAGGTCGGTGGACTAGACATATCAAATGTCAACAGGTCGTCATCATAATGATCTTTTTGGTCGTTTGCCTTTTTTCAATTTCCAACATACGAAAAGTCAATAGATAGAAATTCGTCTCTCTGTTGCTATTGACACAAGTGGCAAACGAGAGCCACACACAAACAGATATAAGAATATATATGTATATATATACAGATAGATACCAAACTGGCATCGAGCCCATGGGCATGGGCAGAGGGGCAGGTCAAGTCTTATCTTTCATTCTCATAGTTAACCAAACACAAAGAACTTCCAAACAGAAGAAGACTAGACGAGGGACAGAGAGAGAAAGAGAGAAGAATGGGTAGACTTGCGGCCGATGCTGTTGAGTCTAGTTAAAACCACCACTGGCACCATGGGAGCCTTCATCGACAGAGTTCATTTGATATTGTTGCTTGTTGCTTCCTCACTCCCTTCCTCCACACTGTTTGTTTGTTTGTTTGCTTTGTTGTGCGATCCTAAGAAACCTTTTATTTGACATTTATGTCTTGTGAAATTATCAAATACATATTTTAAGAAAATTGATATTGATAAGTTATTTAGTTTTTAAGATAATACCGACGCCCGGAATTTCGTTTCTTCTGTCAGCTTTTGCACCCATTTCCGCTATTAATTGAAACCAATTGAATGAGTTCAATTTCATAACCCACAAAGTTCATTGGCCAAACTAATTACACTCGACTACGGTTTGGGAGTTTTCTTTTATTTCTAGTAAAATTGCAAGGAAAGATTTCTAGGGGCTCAAAAGATGTTTAAAATGGGTAGGATGGGATAATATTAGATGGGTTAGAATGGAATAGAATAGTATAGGATGGGCCTCTGTGGGATAAACTTCCAATATGTTGTTTGAACTCTAAAATATACTTATAAAATCTTCGAAAAGTGTTCGAAAAAACAGAGCGAATAGATAAAATTGTATTTCGGGAATGTAATAAGAACTTTTGAAAATATTTACTAAAAATATCTTCTACTAATACCGATCTTTCGGCTTTTGGTTTACTTTAAACATTCAATACTTCACAATATTCTCTTAAACAATATTTTAGTAATGTTAAAAATGTGAAGAAGTAATCAAATTGAATAAATACATCTAGAAACTTACCTTTATTCGATGTAGGCACAATTTGAAGGGCGAAAAACATGTTGGATAGTGTTATTAAATGTTACCTCACCCAAGAGCTTCCTTCTAATTGCAGTCACAGCAGTCAAAGTCAGAAAGATCTGACATCTGTGTGTGTGTGTGTGTGTCAGCTGGTGTGGGCGGTAAGTCGGCGTTTTGTAGCTATCTGTCCGTCTGTCGGTCTGTCTTTCTGCCTGTCTAGGGTTATGCTGTCTCTCTAATTGCAAATTTCTTTCAGTGTAGACGACGCATTGTGGGCGTTGTCGGGAAGGTCGTAAAACTTGCAAGTATAAAAGCTCGCCAAAGGTTTGCGTTGAATGAAAGGAGAGGACTTTAATGAACGTTTCTTGCGGCACACAATTCTATTTGGCAGCAGATTTATAACTTCCTTGGCTTAGACAATTTACGCCTACCCCCAAAAGTGGAGTGGAGGTGATGCGGAGGTGTCTTGGATGCACTTAAGCCGCTTAGAACTACAGACTGCTTGGAGACTTGAGTCGAGTCGACGCGACTCGACTTGACTTGACTCAATTGACTGACAGGCTGCCCCTGACTCATGCCTCATTACATGAGTGCAGTGACTTGAGCTTTTGTTATCATCCGGTGTCGATGATTTCTAGTGAAAGTTGTCGTCATTCCATTCCATTCCATTTCACTGAGCTTAACAAAAACTGAAGCCGAACATCTTAGTGCCCGGCACGCATGCGTTCACACAATGCTTTTGGTGGGCAGCAGAATCTTTCACGCTTCGCTTTTACTCTCTGTTGTCTCTCCGCTCCCTTTGGCATGACATACTTTCGCTTTCATTGACTGCACTCGATCGTGACATAAGACTTTTGTTAAATTAATGCTAAACGATTATTTATCGGCTTCGATTTTACAGTAGCGATATCTACACTGTGAGAGAGGAAGAGAGAGAGGATTGGTCCCAGAATCTTAAGCTCTTTGATTAATTCATTTCTGTCTCATTTCTGGCTGGCTGCTACACACATATTTCGAAAGCGTAACATCACAATTTAGGGTCAATTTGGAAAATTAGGCCAAGTCAAATGGCAAATGGTTGAAAATCAGCGGGAGTTGATGATGCCGGAACGAAACTTAATTGTGTTAGAAGGGTGTGAGGAGGGGAAACATGGTGCGATTCAAGGTCAGCATACATATGAAATCAGTTTTCCCAATAAATACATATATATACAAAAAATGGCAAGAGAGATGTTTGTTTGAGGGCTATAATCTTTATTAATGGTCTTGAAGTGAATCTAGGTAAGTTGGAGATCAAATGACGTTTTCCAAAGGGTTTGTGGTAGGTTTCATAACTTTGCTTCAATAAAACGTTACGAAACTCTTTTACTTCATATAACTAAGTTTTTTTTCAAAAAAATGTTAATTGTTTGGGTTTCAATATAAACAAAATAAGTTAATTATCGATTTGCAATAGAAATAAATGGAACTTCTTCTCAATATCATATCAAAAATGTCGCTAGCTTTCACTCAAAATAAAATTCTGTTACTAATTAGACAATTCTCATTAAAAAATTATACAAATTTTTATGACTCACAATTGGTTTTTTTTTTTATGATATAAAACTATTTTTGGCCAACACCTTGTCGAGGCAGAGAAAACCAACAAATTAATTGCGCTCTTCAAAACAAAAACAAAACATAATAAACAAAAAAAAAATAATTGCTTAAAAAGTAAAGAAATATTTGCGCAGCAATTATTTAGCTTTCGCCATTATATTTATCTCATTTTGTAGAACTAGAACAAGAGAAATAAGTTTAAGTATATACATATATCGAAGATTAATCAGTTCTCTGTAATGGTAATTAAAGTTGTTGCTAGAAAAAATTCAATGTGGATGGGGAAACCTCGGGGCACTCGTGCTTCTACTAGGTAACCTTCAAATGTCAGCGACTCCATCTTTTCCATACATGTAAAGTAAAAAAATGCATAAAAAACAAAACAGAAAACCAATTGAAGTGTAATACAATGAGTTTTATTTTTATTCCAAGGTGACGACTAAAATAATACCCTGTTATTTTTTAATTCCAATTTTAATAAATGCCTTCAATTCTACGAAACGGATCAATGAACTTCAAAAGCTTTGATTCCTGAGAGTGCAAAAGATACACAAATATATCAGAATTGTGATTTGAGTCAGAGCATTAAGGCCGTAATTTAAGTTACCTCGAAGGTTTCTTAGCCGCACAAGCAAGTTAGTGGGAAAAAGGTCGCAATCTGAAGAAAGGCCGATGCTTTTGCATTTCTCAGTCCCATGTCCATCCCTCTTTTGATAACCATTTTTGGGACTCAACATCTTGACACTTTTTGATAGTGTTTTTTATTTTTCCCCATAACGCCCATTACTCAAAAAGGGTCGTTTCTCCCCCAACACAGTTCACTGACTCTTTTGCCATGCGTACAGGGTATAAAAGAAAAAACTTCCATTTTAAAGTGCAATATTACTTACAATAGCTCATTATTGTCTGTCAGTCAGTCTGTCGGTCGTATTTTTTTGGGTACGGATTTGACAGTCAGCTGTCAAATCTATGTATACAAATCCATATACATATATGTACGTCTAGAGATATTGTGTGTAGTCAAAAAACCATACAAAAAATGTGCAAACACAGCTGTTTAGCAAAATGCAAAAAAAGAAAAAACAACAAAAAAACTCTTAAAAAACTTAAAAAACAACCAAAAACATAAATAAATAAGAAATAAAACCAAATATCTTGTTGAGAACGGGTTTCGGTCTGTTTTTTTTTGGTTTCTTCGGTTTCGTCTTGTCATGTTTTTCTTTTGCACAAAAGTTCAACAAAGAAAAAAAAAACAAAATTGAGCACAACATAAAACGTGAGAAGCGAGAATTTTTGAGACGTATTTGAGATTTTGCATACCCTGTATCTGAAGGGCAAAAAAGGGCATATTCAATCGTTAGATAAGAGATTTGCCTATCGATCCTTTTAAAAATGTGAGTCCTGAAAAGTTGATCAACTACAGCCACACTATTCTAGGCGATTAAGCTTCAAAATAGTGCTGCCTAAAAATCGATATTTTGCATTATTTTGTATGAAAAAGATCGATAATATCGATATTTCTGCGATATTTTGGCAGCACTACTTCAAAAGATTTTTAAATATTGTTTGAAACTTTAAGAGTTTCTAAATTAGATCATCCGCATAAAATTCCATTATTTCAAGCCCCTGTAATGAACACAGGGTATTGCGAAGCCCATAGAACCGATCGAATTTTCCTTTATAGAATCAATTTGAGTATCTAATCGATTATCTCTCGACTGGCTCTACCTGTTTTCTCTGGCGATGGAGTCGCTTAGCTCCCTCTCTCTCTCTCTCGTCTTTGTATGTAGTTTATCTTTGCCTTTCACGCCCATCATTCACGCCCACATGTGTTAACCATACTAAATCGACTGGCAGGCGTAAATTTGCATAATTTTGAAATTAAAATAGAAAATGTGTTTATGTAATGACATTTCTAACGGTCTTTCAAGTGTGATGACTTCATAGCAAAGCACCAGCAGCAAGCCAAGGAGTCGCAGCCAAAGTCTTAGACTACATTTGCATTTGTTAGTTAGTTGACCGATCTTTGGAGCCTGCACCAAGAAGACGCCGCCGCCCATGCCATACCATGGAAAATATCAGTCAAGTTTTCTCAGCTCTCACCTCTCTCTCACCACTCTCTCTCTCTTGCTCGCTTCCCTCCGTTCTCTAAGCAATCTGCGTGATCAACACACGACGCTAATGTACAGATCATGAGCACTGATTGCGTTTAGTGCATGAAAATTGGAAAAACTTGTTGCCCGACTCAGCGACGTCGCGACGTTGACTTGTTCTGCAGCCTCCATAGTTCGTTCATCATGATCATGATGATGATCATCCGTTTGGTTCGCTTATTAATTTCCTACACACAACTTTGTGCTGTGCGGCATATCATACAAAGACTTGCGCTTGTGCTCAGTGCTTTGGGTATTGGAAACTGGGCTGGGTCAGATCTTCATCTCCCTCTCCATTTGAGTCGCCGCTCTAATTAATTCCACGTTGGCGCCACAATGAATTGAGGGCCCCTGACCTATGGTCAAATTTTACAATATATTTCCCCTCGAAACTTCTATTTCTTTTGTAATATTTGTTTAGAAAATTATCAACGCATGTGAGAGTTGGACATCATTAAAAAATGGCAATATAGCGTGACCAAGGCAAAATGGGAGATAGATAAAAATTCCTAAATAAAGTTGTTATGTTTCCATTTCTCTCAGTGTGTGAAGGGCTTTACAATCAGCCTATAACCTTCATCTTCAGTCATTGTTGCTGACTCTTTGTAATTTAAATTAATTTTCTGTATATTTTTTTTTGGCTTTTAACAACATTATTTCAACTAGCTGGCTGAGTGATTTGCCGCCAATCCAACCATGGTCTAAGGTTACCCACCCCCACCTCAGCCCCCACCCTTTGGAAAACCAGGAACTTGAACTTAACTTTTATACCTTCATAATTTCATACACTAGGTAAAGGGGTCCATTAGTTATGGTGCGATATTTTTAGTGCAGAAGTTGGAGAAGTTTTGACGGTTTGTTTCGGTTTTTTAAAAGTTGGAACTATGTATCTAAACTTGGAATATGTTTCCCAATTTATAAAGAAATATTAATTTAGACAATAAGGAATTTCTTTCTTCTATAAAGTTTGCAATAAAGTATGGGTTTGACGAAGTAATTAAATGCATTACATATTTAGCTTTTACTATAGCTTTTATCAAATTTTCGAATTCTCAACAATAATGTAGTAAAAGAAAAATTTAATTTTACGGTTATTAAAAATATTTTTTTAAGATTTTGATCGTGTTGGGCATATCAAAGACCAATTAAATTGTTTCTCTTATAATGGTTTGATATACTTGTTACTGATTTTGATTTATTATTGGTTGATACAATTTATTCTATACCTTAAATTTATCTTAACATTTTTTAGTTTGATTTTGAATAAGGTGAAGGCTCCCTTTTTACTTGTTTTAACAAAATGTATAAAATATAAATATAAATGCATTATATTGCTTTTAAAATATATTCTTCGAGAGCCACTTTTCTGGTTTCAACTCAACTCAAATATTTCTCACACACAAATTATAATAATAATTATTATTGTAAGGGTATAGACAACTTCGGTTTAGCTGATTTTGGCTAGATCTTTTGGTTTTTTCTTGTAATTTGAGCAGCTTCTCAAGTTCAACGCGTTTGGCGATTTTATTGAACGATTATGGGAAAGAGAGAGAAAAGTGAAAGACGAAGCGAATTCTCGTGATAACACGTAGGCCAGCAAATAAGTCGGCCCAGGCATGCGTGGTCGAGAGACTTCAACTGAGACTAAGTCTCGGACCAAAACTCCTGGCACGTACAGCCAACGAACCAATGAGCCAACCAACCACCCACCCACTTTGGGTATTTCTTTTTCGAGGCCTAGGCACTTTTATTTGGTGGCAGCACAACAACAGCGACCAGCTATTTTTATGACCTCCTCGGAAAGAGCAGCAGCATCTCCGCGGAGGAAAAACACTTTTCGGTACACGGTTACGCCTCTTAAGAGTCAGGTGCCTTAACAAAAGCTCAGATTTCTGTATTTTTTACTTCTTTTTCATCTTCAACAGTTTTTTTTTCTCTTTTTAATAGCCTGACCAAGGCTTGTTGTTGGTTTTGGTTGTTTTTTTCGTCTTTTTTTTATGGCCAACTTATAAATCTGAGTGCCGGCGGTGTTAGTGTGTGTGGCTTAACCTATTTGGAGACTATGTTGGACAAGTCTCAATAAGTCTTGCTTTGAGTAGGCTTTAATGGGGAGTTGGAGTTGGGGTTGGGGGTTTGGTGTTTGGAGCTGACTGCCTGTTGAAGTCTGAGTTGGGCAATTCACAATTTTCCAATCTCAAAGCGAGAGAGGAACCAAATTTACATACAGATATTGCATATATGTTTATAAACCTAGTTTCTGAGCCAAATGGGAATTGTTTTAATCACTCACAATGTGTTTTTTTTGTATATTTAAAAGTGTTATAATAGTTCTACAGAGTTCCACTCTGCGAATTTTTAGAGATTTTAATAACAACCGCGGAAAATGTAGGTGTCTTTATAAATATTTAAGTTTTACCTCTTTTAAAATGATTCAGCCGATATATTTACCAATTTGCTTTATATAATATTAATAGGTATTTCATAAATTTCACAAAAATAGTTGAAGTTTTCTTAGCCTTCAATTATACAATCCTGATTTTACCGATTAAATAATTATTTTGGCCCGACAAATTTTTACTGATGAACAATTAGAAATTAGGTTTTTGTGTTGTTGACAAAAGTCGCTTAAAACATTCACAATTATTAATTTTCTTAAAGGCAAGTTTGTCTCCTTTTTTTTTGTTATGCTCAATATATAAACGTTTCAATCGATAAACATATATGTATATATTTTAAAATCTTCTTCAAAGAATTCCGAACAAAGTTATTAAAGACCAATTTTCGATATCTCACAATTTTATATTATAAATATGTATTAGAAAATTTGAAAAGTTAAGAAAAAACTTTTGAAATGAATTAAAATGTTAAAGAGATCATTATTAAAATTATATAGGTTTTTTATAGAAAATATATAGATCAATAGATTAATTTGTTATTGTAGTAGGATCAATTTTAGGATAAATAATTTCTTTTCTATGTAAAATATACTAGAAATTTATAAATAAATACAATTGCAATATAATATCACCATTTAACACGAACATTTCTGCCTTTTTATGAAATTCCTCAAATATTTACTTATTTATTTAGAATCAATTGGCAATTCTGTAAATATATTTCCATAGACATATATAAAATAGAAATTCGTATTATACTATTACACTTCTTGATCCTCCTCCCTATGATAAATATCCCTTAAAGTAACTTTACCCGTCTGGCAGCATTTTTGCTTATCATTCAGGTCGAGGAACTCCAATTTGGACCAATAGTCCCTCGATTGCTGTTGCAGGGTTAGTAAATAGCTCTCAAAGTGCTTGTAACGAATATCCCTGGTATTGGGACAACCGATTAGATGATGATAATCACATGATTTATCTTTAATCCATTGCCGTTGACTGAGACCTTTGTGTAGCTGATCGGCGCCGTTTCCCTCATCGTACATGGTGGCTGTTATATTGGCAATTGCCTCATTGATCAACCCATCGACTTCGGATGACTTTAGTAGATGCAAAACAAGTTCATGGGATTCTTGGCGACGAACGCAAAGTAAATACCACAAGGGCATCGATTGGAAGCGAATGCATTTAATAAGCTGCGGGACATGGACACAACGATTCACCCAATCATGACCCAGCCAACGGACAATACAGAAAAGAATCTATGGGAGAGGGGGGTTAGAGGGTGGTGGGAGGACTTCATTTCTATTCTCGAACTTACCTCGATTTCCGTATTCACACAAATCGAATTGGAGTTGAGTAGAAAATTCAAATGTTTCACTGGCAAATCGAGAAAATTTCGAGTGGCCACAAATGTGAGGAAAAATCTTTGTATTCTAGTCAACATTAGATTTCGGACCACATCCAAAGCTCGATTGCCAGCCAATTCCACATAGAGAACACAAGCAGTGTCCTCATTGAAACAATTCGTGTCATCAAAGTATTGCCAACAATGTTGCAACAACGAGTCGATCCTTAAATAGGTTGCTGCCACATAGACAGCCACAATATCCATGCGTTCCAGATGCGGTTCATCGCTCAGCATCCATTTGTAGATCAACATGAAGGCACGCTGGGAGACACGATCTTCGGGCAGCGTCACCACGAGTGGCAATTCATTGAATTCCATGAAGAATTTCGAATAGACTTGCAGCACAGCCAAATGGCAATTGAAGTACATGTTATTGATATCAATCTGTATAGTGGTCATCGAGTGCGTTTCGATCATATATCGAAGGACATTAGTTAGAGGATCCTTTGCAGGTTGCTTAATATCCAGCCAATTGGCGACATCTTCGAAATTGTGACCGTAATCAAAGAGCGAACGATTCGTACACTTGACCAGTAGATCCTCCGGTTTGAGTGGCCTTTTAAATATGCGTTCAAGTTCCAAATCCTCGGGATTGGAGACTAAGCGGGTAACCGATTCGACTTCCTCTTCGGAGGAGGATGAGGCATCCGCCTTGTACTTGGGGCTTGAAGGGGGTTAATAGGTTTGTAGAGTTAAGATTTACCTCCAACTTACTTGGTGAAATGAACACTACAAGTGACTTCACGTTGTGTTGAATTTCCTTTGGCATTTCGTTTCATTAGCTCATCCATTTTGGGGAAAATTTTATTGTGATTTTTGGTGATTTGTAGTTTGGTTTGATTTGGCATTATATTCAAATGAAATTATGTGTTAAAATGTGATAATGAAAAGGGGGATAGTTTCAAAAGAAACTTTTTTAATAAGAGAATTTTTTAAGTAGCAACTTTCTTTTTATATAGAGGTGACAATAATTTGATTCTTAAGTGCTTAACTTTGTGCTTTGCATTTGGAGTATCGTAACCTAATTCATTTTATAGATTATTTCATATTTGCCCATAAATAATGGAGGCCTTCTGACTTTTAGTGATTGTTTTACCTTAAAGGACATTCTAATAAGTAGATGAGCTACCTGTGCCCTGTGTATCCAGGTGATAGGTATCAATCAATTGATAACTCTCTATTTATATAAACAACTCTATTTATATAAACATATAAACAACTCCCCAATTTAAATTAATCCAAGTTTTCTATGCCTTACTATTATTTGAATTTAAAGTTCCTAAAAGTCTGCTATGGATATTTTTGCAATTTCACCGAGCTAATGTAATAAGCTAAATCTTCTATAGCACGAAACCATGTAATTATACTTCGAGGTCATCAGTTGATAGAAGGCAGTGTAAACGAGAGTCTACTGTACTTTAAATTCATGAATGAAACATATGAAATAATGCAATATAATCTTGCTGATCTGATTGAGGATTCAAATAGATCAAGAAAAATGTTGCGGACCACAAATAAAGTTTTGCATATATTGAGAATTATAAAAATCAAATGTATTAGTTAATCAGGAAGACAGGTTTTCAGCTTACAACATTTTTAAAAGCTTTACTAGAAACTAGAATTTTCTTTGATTTGAATATCATCCTTGATTTAGGCCTTTCAACATACTTGAAATTCCAGTACGCAGCAACAAAAAGTAACAAAACAGGCAATTAAATAAATTATTTAGCGTTTTACGGCACTTGAGCAATGGGAAGAAGAGGAAAATGAGTCAAAACAATGAACTTTAAATACCATAATGAGAGCCATAAAATGTTCACGGCAGCAACAGCAACAAAAGTCGAACACGTAATGCTCATAAAGTCATTTGTATTTGTTAAACACATGTGAATAAACTTGCTGACGGTTGCCACAAAAAACAAAAAAAAAAACACAAAAAACGTTTGTTTTGTTTCTTTAACATTCAATTTAAATTTAAATTATTCTCGAACTTCACCACACCACAAAAAAAAAGAGCGGAATCAATCGGCATCGCACAAATTAGCACACAAGGCACATTCGGTGGATACCTAAATAAATAGCATCAAAGTTTCTTATCAGTCGTTGACAGATCTCTCTCAGTGGTTAAAGACGTGTGCCTCATGCTGAGTGGGTGAAGTGAAGTGATCCACCTACCCACTGGCCACTACTAATTAGCGCCAACTAATTGAAAACCTCACGCTTCATGATGCCTAACAAAACTTGCAACAACTTCCGACCAACTTCGATTTGGTTGAGCTTCAGTTTCGGTTACAGAGATCGGGTCCATGGGTAGTGCGCTGTATGTATGTCAGTGGCGGGCAATAAGTGAGAGCTTAATTAAGGCAAAGTAAATAAGAAATTGAAAAGCATTTCCCAAAAAAGAAAGAAAAGAAAAAAAGTTCATTCATTTGCGCAATCAGCTTGAAATGCGGTTGGACCCTGGCATGACCATGGACGTAGCCAGAGGCAAACCAAAGGGGAGGAAAAAAATGGCAGCATGCTATAGAGGAACGCACAAGCAGGGAAGGCTTGCTTGGCTGCTATCACATACTCCGAAGTAGTAGTTTCCTGTCCACTCTCAGTACTAAAAGTAGATAATTAATATGTAAATATTTATATAACAATTGTTCACTTCAACAATTAATCTACCTTTCATCTAGATCATTGGTTGTTCGAACCGGTGTCGAGTATATCAAACTGACATATAAAAAAAGATCAACTAGAAGTAAGAAATTCCAAAAAGAATTATTTTTTTAATTAAATAAATTGTGATTTTCTTACCAATGCAACTTGGTAGAATTTATGGGACATGATGTTATTTGATCGACAATTGAATGAGAACTCACCATCTTACGATATTTGAAGCAGTTTATATATACATTTCAATAGCAATTACCATATAATTGTAATACCACGCAATGAATAATATATTTATACTTTATAACTTAAATAGTTGGTTTATATTATTCAATTAATTAATGCAGTTTTATCTATAACTTGTCATGAGTTGATTTGCTATTGTACATTTTAGAAGAAACTCTCATTTGATAAGTTTCATTTGATATAGTACTTCAATTTAATTCTGTTAAATAAAATACCAAATTTTATTTATGAAAACTTCAGTTGGGATAATATAAACGTTTCAGTAATAAAAATTAGTATTATTGGTGAACATTTGAGTTTAAAATCAGGGTAAGAACTATTTATATATATATATAAATGGTTTTCTCCTATCAATTACCATTTAAAAGTCTCTTATGCCCTTTAAATTCTTTAATATCAGCTAATTAATGACCTTTACTTTCTCTAATTATATTAACTAACAAAAAGTATGACTAAAATCGGTTTACACTGTAGTTCAACTGTTGTTTTAGCTCCCCTTTGACAACTACACCCATGACCACTGGTCACCGTGACGTATGCGCAATGTGAAAAATTTAAGTATTCAACGGGCGTTGAATTTGATGTATTTTCTTCCTGCTCTCTCTCTCTCACCCCTTTAATTGTTATGCTACAATTACTTACTTCTCGGGGTTTTTTTGATTTGTTTTGTTTATTATATAAACCAATTAGCCGACTTTGGTATTTGCATCGAAATGCATAATTTATGAATGCATTTCTTAAAGGCATCTCAAAGTGTGGCAAAAGTTATAAAAATCTCTGAAATCTTCGAAAAACTGTGTAGAAACTTTAGGCGCAAATGAAGCAATTAAATTCAAAAGCTACAAAAATCCCATAAACATTTTGTTCGTGTGGAGGAAAATGAAGAAAAATTTATGTAAATAGCAAGTTTGGTTTGAATTTTTTATTGTGTTGGAATATTAAAAATTAATTTTTGGTCTTTCTGTTGTTGTGTTTGAGTTATAAAACGTTTAAAAAATTATTTGACTATTGAAATGATTGAAGAAGAGTGGGAGGAGAAGAAAAGAGGGCGGGGATAGAGATAAGATTGGTTGAGGGTTAATTAAAAAATTCTTTCCAATGTTTAATCACCTTTAACCAACAGAAAAATGTGGTAACAGATTGAAAATATATTTTTAATACATCTGTCACAAATCCACCAACTTTTATGCTACAAGATGTGTCTAAAATAAGTTTTCAGAGAGAAGTGAAAAATGTTAAAGTGAAAAGTCATTAAAGAGAAAGGGAAAAAGAAAGTACATAAATGAAGAGGGGAAAAAAACCACAACTACCAAAAGGGAGGACTTTTGTTTTTGCATTTTTATATTAGATTTTAATGAAATTAAGCAACTTTTAGTTAAGAAATTAAAACCTCCCCACGTTCCGCTTGATGTCTAATTTTTATCTACCTGACTCGAATGGAAATTTATTCTTTTACCATTTTGGCAAATTCATGTCATGGCTTAATCTTTCTAAGCCATTTTTATGGCCACCATTTAATTGCTTTTCTCATGCATTTCACTTATTTGTCTGCCTTCATCTTCTTTTTTTCAGGTAAGTTACACACTGACCCACTTGGCCAATTATATAGACACTCGACTTGAGAAGCTTCCAACTTTTAAGTGGGCCGTCTATGGATAGATGGATAGATCTATAGATCGAATGGAATGGGTAAATATGGGGAAAGATGCTGGCGCCACAGCGACACAGAGAGAGAGAGAGCCCTGAGGGCTCTGCTGGATTTAAAGTGGGAAATATTTATTGATATGTGACACATTGTATCGAGACTTTCCTCTCGCTGGCTGAGTTATGCCCATGCTGGTCCCAGCCACGGGTCTGCCCACGTTGAAAAGATGAAAATCTGATTAAATTAAATATCTGAATTTAAGATTTTTACCTACATTCATAGTTAGTTGGGGGGGGACCCAAACTGATAAGCTCTGGTGGCGGCCATCTATGGTGGGCATTCTTCGGCTCTCCAACCTGTTTTCTAATTGGGTTAAAATGCAATCTCCTTGTCAGATATTGGTTAAACATGATTTTTACATCTGGTTAAATGGCTTTTGGGAACATGGCTACAAAACGCAAAACATTTGCCATATCCACCTATTTTTTATGGCTTTACGAAAGTGGGTAAACATTTATAGATCGACAGAATGTTATTGACAAATTTTGCCTCTAATAGTTTCGTAGTTATTTGGTGTTTTCATGAATTTTCAGAAAAGCAGCGACTTGTTTCAGAGTGGAATATTATTATAATATTTCTTAATAAATGGGTTTATCGTGAAAATTCCGTTGTTAGTTTTGGGAAGGTTTTAAACGAAGACAGTTGTGTTTTTTTTTTGAGAAACCATTTGTAGGTTTAGGAAGTAAAATAATATAATTTTTATGCTATAGTTTGTTGAGTAGTTTCAATAGTTTCCTTTTTGGCAATAAGTTATTATCAGTTAATCAGATATTTCAAGAATTAATTTTTTTTAATAAGAAAGTTTAGTTCAACATCAAGATTTGGTTGTTTTTATTCTATTGTAGATTTTTTTAAATATATTTTATTGTATGTTTAATGATATATTTTATGATACATAGATTTTATTATATTTTTTTTTTTTTTGGGCTTGTATTTTTTTTATTTATGTTGCTTGTATTTTGTAATTACCGCACAACCATTGAATAAAAAAATAAAGAAATATTTATTTTATTAATTCAAGCGACCCAGAGAATAATAGAAAAGAAGCCTAGTTCACTAGTCTCTTTAGAATGTTGCCAAATTAGATCCATCTTTTTGATCTTCGTTTTCTTTCCCCTCCCTCAACAAAAGTTATCATATGCATATGAACAACCTGTCAAAAGTTGAACAAAAACTCACTTTCTCTTTCTCTTGGCATCAGCAGCAGCAGCAGCTGGCGCCAATGCCTAGGCCTAACCATATGATGTGCATCCTGTGCCAAGCCAAATTACAATTTATTTATATGCAAACACCCACACAGAGAGATATGAGGACAAAGGGGAGCTAGAGAGGGCTAAAACCGATTTGTCTGCAAATCAGTAGGCAATAAGTCAAACGTTGCCGACCAACCAAAGTTCACTTCACTTGGCGTTTATGTATACCCTTCAAAAGAATGGGTATATTTCGTTTTAGTTACAATATAGGCGAGTTATCCAATAATTCTTACAAATTAGAATCATTTCGCAATTAAATCCCAAAATAAAAAATGAATTGAGCAAACCACTTTTTAAAGTTGTGCGAAAAATCGAGTGTTCACCTAAATACTTGTTCAATATTTTGTTTACACTAATAACTTTAAAATATTATATTCTTGTGAACCAGATTGAAATAATCTTACTTAAGATATTAGATGGAATTTAATTTATTTCAGCTATACAAAAAACATGTAGAAATAAAAACAACTACATAGTGTTTTTAATTTGTTTACTTCACTTAGTTTTTGCTTTTATATATTTTGTATAAATTTTTATGGTTCCATTCATAAACGTGAATGTAATTCAAATCTAATCAAAAAACTAATTGAAAATGTTTGAGTGAGCAAGTTAATTTATTTTAAAAAGAATTGCCTTTAATTTCGAAAAGTTATTTATTAAAAATCCATGATTATATCTCTATTAAAACTTAAGAGTATCAAAATGTTGTGATGGAAACATGTGGTCTGACTCTCTGGTTTATTATTTCTATTTATGCGCTTCCGTTGCCTCAGTCGGGACTAGGGATTCGGGGAGTTAGTCAGTCAGTCAGGTCTATAGCTTTGGCTGGCTGTCTATCATTTTGCCTTACATTTCGATTTGCCTTTCATTTTCGCCGCAGACAATTGCCAGTCGCGTCGAGTCGATTCGATCGTTTTGCCCTCTTCAAAAAAAATGCCGCTCTTTCATTTGGTTGCAATTTCTATTTGTGTTTGCATTTTCATTCATAACTTTGGCTCATCCAGATGGGGTGGGGGAGGGTGTGGGAGGGATGTTGTGTTCAAATTAATACTGAACTTTGTTTAAACAGTTGTTTTTTTTTTCTCTTGTAGTAGTTGTTGTTGTTGTTGCTTATGCAATTTGCCTTTTTGCCATTTGCTTTGATTTGGTTGCGTTTTGTGGCAATGAGGAAGTCTATTTTCACCATTTTCACAATTTTCACAATATTTTCTTCGTTTTGTTGCTTTGTGGGTGACTGTGGCAAATGCTTGCCGCCTGATTATAGGGATGTTAAATGTTGCTAGCTGCTGGCAACATTTTTGATTGTTGCCAACGATAGCCTAAATGTGGCAAAGCGAAAAGATCATAATCCACCCAATAACTTTCGCCTCCATTTTTGGATGCAAAATTGTTGGTCTTGTTGAGGAAATGAAAATGAAGTTTTAGATTCGTTGAATTATTTGTTAAATATTTATAACATTCCAATTCGAGTTGTGTCACTATTAAACGTCCTCGACCTTTGTAGCTTCCATTAAAGTGTTGCCTCTACGCCTGCGCACATCTCTTCACTCTGTCAGTCTTTCAGTTAGTCAGTCAGTCAGTCAGTTAGTGGCAAACAATGGAAGTCTCGGCCGTCTGGCGCGTGCAGACGTTGACAGGGGCCTAGCCCCTGTTTGCCTGTGCCTGTGCCTTTGCCTGTGCCATTAAACAGCAGTCCAGGTAGGCGTTGCTCCTCCGCCACATCATCTCTTCAATCCACTCCTTTATTTTCGTATTTTTTTTTTTGCCATTTTTCTGTAGGCAAACAATGGCATCCTACTAGACTACGCCAAGATAACAAATGTGCAGGTCTACATCTAAAGTAATGAGCCTACAAAGTGGAGTGATTGTTGTCAAGTTGAAAGTTGAAACTCCAAGAGGAGGGTCCAGCAAATAAACTTCAGTCTCGCGACATATGTTTGTCTGTCTATCTGTCTGTATGTATGTATGTAGGAGCGAAAGTGATTTCTGCCTAGCGGCGGCGGTTGTTTGGTTGGCCAGCAAATCCTGCCAATGAATAATTTAGTCATTTCATGCAATGAAACATTTAAGCCGCAGGAGTTAAGCCCAGCCACAGCAACAGCATCAGCATGACCACCCAGGCGGCGTCGGCGGCGGCGCCTTGGCGGCATATTCATCATATATGGGTGTAACTCCGCCGCGTCTTATGCCAATCAGGCACAGTGGTTTGTGACGTACAATATGACTAATTCAGATGACTTGGAATTGAAAAATTCTTCATGACAAGAGTCTTAGTCAGTTTGCTGATACGTTTCAAAAGATCTTTTTCTGGACCATCGACATCTATGTGTTGATATGTGACTCATTAGATTAATAATGATGCCAAAGAAAAGTTTTCTTACGCACTGGTTGGGAATTATAAGAGGAAAGGAAACGAACGCATTGGTTGGGAATTGTAAGAGGAAAGGAAATAAACCCACTGATTGGAAATTATACTTAACACCTAAAAGAAATTAACGAAATGGTTGCAAATCATAACAACGAAGCAAATGTAACAGTTGGGAACTAGAAAATAACACGAAAATAAAATAACCGATTGGGAATTATAACACCAAACAGAAATAAACAATGTGGTTGGGAATTATAACAATAAACTGGCTTAAGCAACTTTCCTTGTTGCCTGTTTTTGTGAATGATGGAATTGTTGGCGGATTCTTTTTGATTCGAGAACTTTTTGTCTTGAAAATGTTCATCAAATTGAATGCTTGGTATTATTGAGAGTTGGAAATTATGTTTCGTCTTCTTTTGAAAACTTCAACTTAAACTTCTGTTGCATTTAAGTAGATTAAACATTGAGGAACGTGATAGGGCACTGCATTTCGCATGTTGCAGCTATCATAATGAAGATTTCTTCGGGAATTCATCTTCTTCAGCTCTAACTTCTTTACATATCAAACAGATATTAGGTGTATTAATTGAAATCTCACAGTTTTTGCCCCACTGTCCATGACCAACATGTCATTTTGTGTGTGTGCGAGTTGCTTGACGAACTTCAGCGGCTGCAGCAGGCCATGGGAGGACTTGAATGGAATGAAACTGGCACTCTGTTGTGACCATTATGCTGACCAATTAGTCATTCGGTGTTCGCTTTTGCCATGTCATCTATGACGGGGCCAGGGATTGGCCAACTGCATACTATATAATTTGTTTGTCAATTAAAAGCGCCAGCAACATGAATCGACTTTCGCAACATGTTGCCCAAAATGCCAAAATGTGCTGCAGAATGAAAGCGAGACTGTTTTGCTGCTTAATGTGTTTTTTTTTGTGGAAGATCGTCTGCGGATTCAGTTCTTGAATTCAATGCGGAAATTGCCAAACAGCTGGCAGCGGACTTCTTTTGTCGTTCTGCCTTGTCAACGCTAATGGCGATATGCAAAAACAACAGCAACACAAACTGATGAAAAAAAAAAAGTAAAAATAATGAGCCGCGGCAGTGATTTGTTGTCGTTGTTGTTGCTAGCTGGCTGAATGGCTGGCTGGCGGCACTTTCTACCGCCTGTCCAAAAATAAAAAGCCATGTTGCAAGTCCTAAAATGGCAAGGCAACAGCAGCAGCGGCAGCGACATGTGCGACCGACTTAGCCAAGGCGACAACATTGCTGACATGCAGCTGGAAACCAACTCGAACTCCCCAACAACAACAACAACAACAACAACAACAACAACAACAACATCGAAGTAGTAGTCAATGTTTTTTGGGGGAGATGGGCAAATAAATCTCATATATATATAAATTTTATTTGCCTTTCCCAATTTGGTGATGCGACGGCGGCGGCAACAATTTTTGGGTCATTTGGTCGAGGGAAAGAAAGAAACCGAAATTGAAATTGAAACTGGCAAATAGAAAGATGGTATAAGTATACAAACATATATACAATATATATAAGTGTCTGATTTTGATCATTCAATTAAAATATTTTATAGCCAACTCAAAAACCTTGAAGACCGACGACGCCATCATAAATTGATTGATCAAAGAGCAGAGAGTGACTGAGACTGAGACTTGAGGGAGGGACTGGGAGATAAAATGATAATTTAAAAACAGAAATAAAAATGCAAGTGCCAATGCACATGTGCAACACTTGGCACTTCCTCATGGTCGTCGCAGTCTCCAAGCGATGCACAGCTCCATGGAATTTTGCGCCGTTGCGCATTGGAATGCGAAATTAATGAAAGAAAGAAAAAAATAATAAACCCAGAGAGTGGGGGGAGGAGAGGTGTGTGTGTGACGATGAGGTGGCCAGGCGGCAACTGCTGACAGTGATTAATGTGGCAGCTGAACAACCAGTCAAGAGTCAAGAGGATCAGGAGCAGCTGGAGTTCGATATAGTAGTAGGAGGAGCGACAGAGAGGATAAAGAACATCATCCACACTTAAAGAACAACAAAATCACGGTCAACTTAAGTAAAGACAATTCAAGTTTTAAAAAGCGAAAAGAATCCCAACGAAAGTAGCTTAAATCCACAAAGAAATGAAATGGAATGGTATGTGTTAAAAGGGTCCACAATAACCATCAAACCGAAAGTCCATTAAAGTGAGTGAGTCAAAGTAAAAGAGAGTTCGAGTCAGAGCCCAAGGTACTTAAAGACAAAAGTAAAAGCCATGGGAAACATGTCAAGTTAATCTACTTAAAATTATATGGGTGGGGGGGCCCCTCATCTGCCGTGGACTAAATGATTCAGGGTGTTGAAAGCTTCTAGATTATTATTATGGTTTATAATCCGTTTAGGTGGAAAAAGAATTCAATAATAATTATGATAAAATCAAAGACATCATCTATAAATGATTTAAAATACCATCTAAGATCTGACAAAAACTATTCCAGCTAAAAGAATTAGTTCCACACACATTTTTCGAAACACTTGACTTTGTAGGTTAAGAGTAAATGCCACTTGAGAGTCATTTTTAGATTATTCCATATATTCACTTATGCTTCGTATCAATATTTATGGACATAATGATAAGTTCTCCCCCAGCACACACAAAATTCTTCTTGTATACCTTTCAATTAACGAAGGGCATATGTGTTTTGTTGTCAAGTCGAGCACCTGAAAATAGAAATAACTATATTAAGTTATGCAAATGGATTAAATTGGAATTTCTATGCCTATTTACTGACTTTGTTTAAGTAAGTGATTGCACTTTGTGCCCTCGCACTACTTTGTTTGATTAGTTAACAAAGTCGGCAAATACTTTAATTATCTATGAAGAGAGCTGTATGTTAGGCCAAGTTTAAATTAATATCTATGTACATTTAACAATCGATTTAGCTAATGAAAGAAAGATAAAAGATTAGAAAGATAAATAGCAAAATTTTCTTCTTCAAAGAGTTAAACTTCTAAAAATAGTTAAGAAAAGTATTACGTAGTACATATGTCAGGATTTTTTTATGAGATTGCAAATCGTTCTTTATCCAAAATATAGATCTAAATATTAATAAGGATGAATAATGATTCAGCTTAATTTCTATTTAATAAAACCAACAAAAAATTTCCCTAAATTACTTTATTGAAAATTTAATGATACGATGAATTTTATTTAGTTTCTTAAAACATAGAAGAAAAGTAACAGGATATAATATAGATCCATAATATAGACCTAAATATTAATCCAACTTTGTTTAGAAAAACCATCAAAAATTTCCCTAAATCAAGATGGAAAAATTAGTTTATTGAAGACTTTATTATACAATGAATTCGATTTAGTTTCTTAAAGACTTTATGATACGATGAATTGGATTTACTTTTTCAAAGACTTTATGATATGATAAATTCGATTTAGTTTCTTAATTAACTATATTGAGTTCGGCAAAATTTACTTGTAATAAGAGAAGATAAGCCCGGGAATGTCGAGTGTTCGATCCGGTATTGAAGAAGTACTCAAAATATCACTCATTATTTGAGTCTAAAAGTAATATTGGTATTTGTCTGTTTTTATATCATTGCAACTCAATTCTAATTTTAAACCCATCTAAACTAATGAGTAACATTTAATTCTTATCGAAATTGCTTATCAAAGAATATCAAAGACCTTCAAGTCATTGAGCGTTTTTTCCTAGGTCCCTATAAAGATAACTAAACAGGGCTGTGGACTTTCAAAATTAATAATGCTAAGGGGAAATACTTAACTGTGACTTAATGCCAAGTTTATCAGGTGAATTTGCAAGAGAGAAAAATAATATTTGTCGGCTTGCTGCGAGCCCTATCGTTTTTCATTATTTTCAACGCGCATTGCGCCTTTTGTTTAAATGCTGAAATATTTGGTAATAAGCATTAATTCGACTAGGGAGAGAGCGAAATGAGAGACCCAGAAAGTATCGCATTACTTTTGTTCGTCTTGGATTACCTTTTGACCATTATTATACAACCAAGCGAAAAAAAAACATAAAAGTGGCCCTGGCAGACGAGGCTGCCACCTAACACTCAAATACTCCGTCACTCACTTACACACACACACACACACACACACACATGTGGTTTTCCGGACAAATGGTCAGTGCCGCGGCCACTTTATAATTTGTTTCATTAGGCAGCATGAAATCGCCTTTTGTGTACCACATGGCACATGAAGCTTGAAGGAAGGAGGAAGCCAAGTTGCCAGCAACTTCAAGTTAATAATTTTTCATAATTTGCGTGGGCAGATAGTGAGAGTCTGGCATTTGCATGGCGACCGACTGACTTCCTTACAGCTGGCATGCCGCAATGCCACGCCCACAATACTACAAATGGCGCTACAGTTAATTGGCAAACGCCATTTTTTCAATTAAATTCACATCGAGATTGCAAATCAAATCGATTCCAAAGCGCATTTAACGCTTGTCACATTACTTAGAGGACCCCAAGAGTTATGCAAGTTTCAGTTCAAATGCTCACTTGGTTTCCAGCTCCATTTCAGCGCATGCGTGGCCCGCATCAGACGTCAGTTAGTCAGTCAGTGAGCTATACAGTTTCAGTAGCTCAACAACAGCGATGCTTACGATATGCATTCGCATTCATTGTGGTCTCTATGGCGGACTATGGCCCAGACATAATTATACTTTTACTTTATGGTTTTTCTTCTACTTTGGCACAGTTCTGACCATATGTCCGTGTACGTGGGTGCTTGAATGCATGTGGGGCAGGCACCATAATCTTATTAATTGTCATTTCGTTCTGGTTTGTTGGCTAATGGACATGTGTTTGGTCACGAAATGTCATCTTTCTGGCTGGAGTTTATGGACCAGTTACTGCAATGCACCCATAGATGTAGTGTGAGGATGGAAGATTTCCCAATACTCCTAGCTTTTCCACGTCAAGAGTTAGTTTTATGCTTAACAAATCATAAGAAACTTGTTTAACTGAAATCGGCAAACATATGACCTAGTTGCACTACTTCAAATTGAGCGTTCCGTACTGAAATAACGTAAAGACTCAAAAATGTAGAATTTTTTCGACGTCAAATTTTCAAGAAGTCTATATTTATTTCGTTGAAATCGGCGCAGATATGATCTAGTCACACTACCAGAGAAACCATTTAAGAAATAGCGTAATACTCGTAAAGTTACATTTTGCTATATTTTTTTACGTCAATTATATGTTTTTTTATGGATAGAAATTGCATAATATATAGAATAACTATAAAAACTCGTGAATTTCAATAATTTTGCACGTTAATTTTTAGTTTTAAACATAAAGAGTTAGATACAACAAATATAATAGACATATGCGAAGTTATGGCCTACTTAAACTACTTGGAAAATTAGCCGTTCTTTAGAAAACTCGGTTATATTAGTTTTGAGAATGTATGCTGTGAAAGCCTCAATAGAAATGGGTCAAAATTACATGATTCCATAGAATTTGCAGTGACGCTGGTTCACTGAAAACTCTTTTTACATGCTCTTATATCTGTGACGGCCACTTAGCGCTGGCCCCCGTCAGTTGACAATTCTAAAGATAAACTCAACAATGTTTCCTCTCTCTCAACATTTCTGCAAGCAATTGTACCTCCTTTTTAGGTCTTTGGCTTTGCTTTAAAGCCCATAGAGACAATGAATCTTGCGAGTCTTTGTCAAGTTTTGTGAAGCACCACTCAGCCGCGTGTCTAATTTATGATTATGACCTTTGCATGCATTCATTTTCTCTTCATTTTTAATTATTTAGCATGCTAAACACCTCAATTAAACAGATTGCGACCCGCCCATCCATCCAACCATCCATGTGCGTGTCAAAGTGATATGGAGGCTTATGGGGTAATTGATATACATGTATAGAAAAAAGCCACCCCAAACGACGAAATATGTCGAGCACACCTTAAAGAGGGCCGCGGCCCGGCCATGTCACTTTCAATGCAGCGCCCAAAAGCAAGCAACAGTTTTCATTTCCCAGCATCCCCCTGAGTGACGCAAAACTCATCCCCTTCATCTCACACACACGCACACACACACACTCTCTCTCCGCAGCAACAGCATCGTTTCGTGAAAGTTGAATAAACTCTAAATGTTCCATATTTAATGAACTTGCGTGATGACATTATGGAAATGCCGAAAAAACAAAAACACAGAAAACACTTTCACCAGTTGCGCACTGCCATGTTGCGGGAGTTTTCTGGGGAAGGGATTTTTCTTTGAATGACGCTGATTACCCCAGTTTGACTTTGTGCGATGTGATGGGGGGAGAGAAAGGGAGTAAGGGAACAACCCTTGAGATCTTTCGACAATGCGACGCCTGTTGGCATCATAATGACACTACTATGAATGCATTTTGCCAGATGGAGATGAATGTTTGTGTGGCTGCTGCTGCAGCTGCTGCTGCTTGACTCTTGACGACACAAGTGCACAAAAGTCCCGTCGCACTACTCATCCCCCCAGCGAACAAAAACAAATGTTGCGCTCGCCCACGCGCATGCTCTCAAAACCCAATACTCTCTCTCGCTACCTCTCACTCACTCTCTCTCTCTCTCTTTCGCTTCGTTGCGGTCTGGACTGTTACATTTTGAGCGTGTGTTTTGGGTTTTGTCCACAGTTTTGTGCCTCACGTTGACCGGTAAACATCGACCATAAAAACTAAAAAGTAAATTTATTTTATTTTCTTTGCCCATTTTTGGTGTGCCGTGCCGCGCCGTGCCGCTGTGCCGTGTGTTTTTTGTTTTTTCTAAAACGTTGTGTGCAACGATGCATTTCAATTTTTTAGTTTCTCAGTTGTTTCTGTTTGCTTCCGTTGTGCACCAATTGCTACTTCAAGCCGCGCCCTCTTATCACCCCCAACATAGAAAATGTTTCTAATGTTTGGCAACATTTGTTGTAAAGTGAAATGAGGTCAATGCATTTTCCAATTGTTCAATGATAACAACAAAACGAAAAAAAAAGTGCAGTAAAAAAAAAAAACGAAACGAAAAAACAATCTCATTCATTCTCATTGATCGAAAAATGTTAAGTTCAAAGTTAAGTGACCCTCCTGTCCGTCCCCGTCCCGGTTCCGTTTTTCGAAATCATTTATAATTTTCCACTTGAACGAGCAAAACGCATTTAAAACTCCAGTCAAGTCAAATCGCTTGTATCTGTATCTTTCAACTATAATTGCAGGCCATAAAGACAGCGGCTTATCAGACAGCCATATAATCTGACTTCCATTTGAACTATTTAACATTATTATACCGGATTAGAAGTAGCAGCAGCAGCAACAGCAGCCCGAGCAGCAGCAGCAACATTATTCGCAGCAAAAGTGTTGCTAAGGTGGGTGAGTTGGCAACATTGTTGCTTTAGGGATGTGCAGTTTGAAAACTATTTTGTGGGTTCAATGCACTCTGTGAAAATGTAAATTGTGTCACTAGTAGATACTACAGTGTGGCCTCGATAAATCGAGAGACGCCACCCGCATAAGGCAAAGACAGAAAAATCAATTCAAGCAACTCTTTAAAATCCAGCCATAAATGCGGCAGATAAAAGTGGGATTAGCATAACAACAAAGACAAGAAATCATTTTAAATTAATAAACAAAAAGTCAGCGACTTTCCCGCTTGGGGATTATACAAGTGGTGGAAGTGTAGGGAACGAGGGAGGGAAAGTAATGTGATATTGAGACCAAGTACAGGGTGCGTCTGCTGCAGCAACCGCACACAACAAAAAAAGAGACAGAGACATATGGGGGGTGGGGGGTAGGGGAGGGGAAACCGCATGATATCAGCTATAATTTCAGAATTCTTTGATAGATCAGATTGAGTTATCCATATGCATATATACATATGTGTGGTGGTGTACTTGATTGGTTTGTCCTTTCAAATTGATCAGATATCTATAACTGTTAATTGATCTATAACTAGAGCGATTGGTGTCAATTGTGTGCATAATTATGCTTATTTAGGTCAACTATTTTGCAAATCAAATTTGTGTCATAGAAAATAGAAGAGCACCCAAACACAAAGAGAAAAAAACACAAACACACATAGATAAGCCATGGGAGAAACGGCATGGCAAATGGAAGCAAGTTCAATGGACTGAGTAAATATGCAAGATAAATCTGTGACATCATTTTGGCTTTTTGAATGCCAGCAAAAAACTAGGAAATTTACTTAAATTTTAAGTGCCGATTTCATAAATGTCATCGGAAAAACAAATATCGTCGTATGGAAAAGTACTTCAAACACTTGAGAATTACGAAAACCGAAGGCATGATGCAAAGATACCAATCAAAGAAGAGTATAATCTTTAATTGTTGATACAGAATTGGAAATGCTTTATTTTTGTTTTTAGATATTGTATTGAAAAATTTTTAGAAGTATTTGATTTGCCTTAAAAAATATATTGAATTTCTTTAAGAAATTTATAATCTAATGCGGGTTATTATTCGATAATTTCTTTCTGACTTGGCTTTATCGATTTATCGTTTGTTGTTTTAAAAATGTTATGAAATTTTGAGAAACGTAGAAGATTTATCATTTGTATTAATTTTTAAAAGTATTTAATTTATGGAAAAAGAAAAAGTTTTCGGTATTTGTCAATACATTTTTCCTGACTTGGATATAATCGGCAGTTTTCATCGATTTATCGTTTATTGCATTAGTCTTTAAAAGTGTTAAGTGTTAGTCTTGTAGACTTAAAAATTGTTTTTTCTAATGCGGGACATTTTTAGAAGATTTCTATATTAATTATTTTATTAATAAATTTCCTTATTATTAATTGTTTATTAATTAATGGGAATTAATTAGTTTGATGCTTAAAAAATTGGTTTCAAATATTTAAAAAATGTTATAATGTTATTTAAATAAATCTCTTTAATACTATTTCGCTCCAATCTAATGCGGGACATTGGCCGATAATTTATTGCTGACTATTGATGGAGATATCTGTCGATATTATCTATCGATTACATACTTTTCGAATAAAGTTTCATTAATCATTCACTTGGTTCTCATTAAATCAACATTAATATCATCTAAGTGGACTTTTACATATTCTTGAGCATATCTTTTATATTATTTTAATAAATCTATCGATAAACCCAACTTAGAAGTTAGTATCAACATCCTGACGTTGTCACGAATCGCCTTTGCCATATCTTTCTCATTAGGGTATGTATCTGTCTAATTGTGGAACCTCCTACATAGATTTTTCACATGAGCATAGCAAATTTCGCTATTTGCTGAAACTTCTGTTTCTGTTTTTTTTTCGCCTTTCAGAAGGGGAATTTCCATGCGAACAGGAAATTTCCAAAAATTCATTTTACGATCTACCTGGGGAATGGCCAAAAGAGTAAACAGATGTTTGAATGATTTCGAAATTGATTTGTATGTATTTAATTTTTGTAGTTTTTTCTCATTTTGAGGCGAAAACAGTTATTGAAATGAACAGGCAAATGTGGGGTAGAGTGTAGGCTCCAATTTCAGACAGAGTTCTCAGTCGACAAGCTGCAGTCTCAGCTGGCAGCAACCCACAAGCCAGGCATAATAATAACCCTGAAAGTTTACTGACTTCCGTTGCAAACCGGCAACAACAACAACAACAGCAACCAAAAGAGAATGCCAAACAGCTACCAACTTTTTCTTAGTCCCAGTCTCCCGATCGCAGTCCCAATCCCAGTCCAGGCTAGGCTAAGCTAAGCAGGCAGGCAGGCAAGGGCGATAAACATCTCTGGACACCCATACACCTACAGTGCAGCACACGTAGGTGGCGCTAGGAGAAAACAACGAGGATGAAGGCGTTGGCTGTTGTTCTTCGTTAAGAAAATGTTGCTGCTGCTGCTGCCGCTGCTGCTTTGCCTCGCTGTGTCGTCTGCAATTTGTTGTCGTCGTTGTTGTTGTTGTTGGTGTTGTTGTTGTTGGTGTTGCTGTTGCTGGTTTGGCAAAGTGCAAACTGCCAACTGCAGGTGAGTGTTAACAACCGTTGCTACGGTTTCAGCTGGCCACGAACGGTGTTAACTTCAACTGAAATGTTGCAATGACATGACAGTTGCAACACCAGCAACACCAAGCAGTCTCTGTATGTATTTATCTTAATTAGGCAGGTGAAAAACGCATGAATCACTTGTGCCTGGACCTAGCCCAGACAGACCATTTAGAAGTGCAAAAAACATAGGGAACAACTCTTTACCAAGGGACTAAAAATAAATGGAAAATGCTTTATTCTAATGACTTTTCAATATGGTTCTTCTCTAGTGAGGAAATGGAACTTTTGTATTTTAAGTTGTACAATTTTTTAATATAGTATTCTAATCAACTTGGATATTTAGTTAGAACATTTAAGTAATATTTGGCTAAAAATTTATGATATATTGAAATTGATTTAGGACAATAAAAACCCCTTTTAAAAGTTAATTTACTTCATAAAAAGGTGCATTTTTAATATTAGTTTAAAAATTCATTTTGTTGACCTTCTCAATATTATCATAATAATAGTTTTTGGGAAATAAAAAATATTTAGCAAAAAGGAAAACAATTTTCGAATAAACAAATGAAGTTTTTCAATAACTATTGTTTTTGGGTAATATTTAAAAATGCTTTTGGAAAGATAATTTTATTGTCTTTACAACTCTTTTCTATATTGATTTTTCATCATAATTTCGACGAGGTGTAAAGTGAACAAAAACTTTGAATTTCCCCGCCATTAGCAACATCATTTCGTTGGGTGAAGAAACTAATAGACCAAAAGGCAATTAATTAGAAAACTTGAAGCCATGAAAATTGATTTTGCTTAATCAATATACACACACACAGAGATACACATACCAACCAAATGAGGCTTTAAAAGTTTTTCGCTGTTGCCAAACGCACCAAAATTAATCAAGCGTTACCCCAAAAAAAAAAAGCAACCAACGATCGAGCGGAGTTTTTTTTTTTGGTGTCGTTTCTTTTAGGCTCCAAAATGCATATCGCTTGGAATTCCAATACGAAAATTTAGCGTCGATGTTGTTGTTGCTGTTGTTGTTGCAGTTGTTGGCTAGTGATTTTATTTTCTGTTTTGGACATAATTTACGTGATCATGGCGCGTCGATAACAAGAAATTATCGGCGCAGACGCAAACGCAGACGACGCAAACGACCGAACGAGCGAGCAAACCAATTCGATCGAAGTCTCTCATAGTCGCTCGCTATGGTCCATAGTCAAAGTTGTCGTTTTTGCTTGGTTTTCTAATTGTTGTGCGCGTTTGTGAAATTTATTGCGTTTCGATTTATTTTTATTTCTTTTACTCTTTTTTTTCTTCCACTTTTTCGGCCACGTAACTCTCTGTGAGCTTACAACTTCATTTCGGCAAGGCTGGCGATTTTTGGGTAGCGATCGGCGATAGCGAAATTTATTTTAATGTCTTCGAAAACGCATTTTGTGAAAGGAAAAGCGCTTACAGATGCAGAAACAGAAAAACAGAAAAAAGGCTGAAATAAAAGAAGGTTTTCATTTACAGTTGTCGTCGGTTTGGTTGGGCACATGTTTCCTGTTTGCACATTTCTGCCTGCTGACTGGGTCTGGGTCTGGGACTGGCGATGGGCATAAGAACAACAGAAACAACAGAGAAATGAGCGATGAAACAGCTGTGCTTTGTTTAAATTTGATTGGGGGATTGGACATTGAGTATTTCGGTTTGGGGTTGGGGTACACTGAACCAGGCTCAAGCAGCCGGAATTTATTGGTCTGCAGTGGTCTGGTCATTGTATATGTATGACTCACTGGCGTTTGAAGAAGGAAGGGGAAATTCTCTGATAAACATGCATCACACTTATAATCATACCTCAGGCTGGGATCGGCAGCGTGTGAACCAAAAAATATGAGTAAATTGATATCTTCTACAACAAGATCAAATGAGATAAACATCCGGCGTAAGAAGACACACAAGGATAAGTGCCAAAAATCAAAGAAGCGACACAAGAAATCACAAATATGGCAAAAAAAATATTTATGCTAAAATAAACCAAAATCACAGGAAGTCGTCAAAAAAATAAATAAGAAAAATATTGTTCAAATGGATACTTGAGTAGCGCGATTTGGGGGGAAAGTAGAAAATAACAAGTGCAAGCAAGATATTCTCCATCAATCTTCTCTTTAAATTATAATGATTCTTCATCTGACTTAACTATTGAGAGAAACAAATTAAATTATTAGTTGAGGTTTTTTTTTAAATTATTAAGGTCAAGTTTATGTATATCAAGCTTATATTTAATTTATAAATAATATAATAAACTCGGCTCGGCTATTGATACTGATCAAGAAAATATATACTTTATAGGGTCGGAAAAACTTCCTTCTACATTTTGGCGACTTTAATATACCATTTCAACCTATGGATGTATGGTATAATAATACAATAAACTTAATAAAAATAATATATAAAATTTAAATGGTGCTTAAGATATGTTTTATATATAATATTGAGACGTGTTTTGTTAAAAATTTAATTGGTTAACCGTCTTCTTAATCACAATAATCATCCTCAAATTATTTCACCAACTAAAACTACGGAATACTTGGGTCTAGGATTGTTTATGTTGGATAACTAGCAAAAATTTGTGAGAATTTCACTGTCACTTTTGATACTCTTTTGCTTAAATTTATTTTGTATAGAATGACTTTTGATAGAGAACACGTTTTCATAGAGATAAATGTAAGAAATCATTGAGAAACTATTTTAATTAAAATGTTTGTAAGCTTTTTGTAATTTCTTACTATATATATTTATAATTGACATTAGTTATGTGATGTAAGATTCCTTAATTTAGCATGGAAATAATTTTTAGAGACACTTTCCTTAAAAACACTTTCCTTAATCGAGTATCAAATGGAGTCAATGATTTCACTTCTACCTTACATCTGCTTGATTTCGCTTTCTTCTTTGGCCATTTCTGCTATAGACAATCCTTCATTATGTTGAATGCTGTTCGAGAAGTTCATAATTTTCGCATGTGCTTTGGCCGAATGCAATGCAATCATCGAAATGCAATTCGAATGCAATCATTTATGTATCTGCTCATGCTCCTGTCTCCCTCTATTATCTCCTTTTTCCCTCTCTCTCTCTCTCTCTCTCTCTTTCTCTGGTTGGACCTACAATTTTTCATATTTTTTTTTGCCTGGGCATCCTGCAGTTAAAGTAAATATTATAGCTAGGAAGGAGGCTGCGTCTCAAGACAATCGATTACCAGACGACTTGAGTGTGCTTGGGATGGGGGGGAAATGGGGCTGGAGGGAGGCAGGCGCAAACGTAATCAGACAAATTCAATTTACGGCAATTTGCATGAGGCACCCCAACACCCTCCGTTGCAAGCGGAGTTGCATGAAAAATGACAATGGACTCGAAGCTGGAGTTGGCTGTCATTCTAAATGTGACCAAGGCTGGACGGCAAGGCTGTTTGGTGGTTGCACATTTGGCGCCTTATCGCTGCCGCTGCATCTGCCCAGGCAAAGTATCTACCTCCTCCTCCTCCTCCGCCATTTCCCACTCCCACTCGCCATGAGCAACAGCAGCCGCCGCCACGGTTGTCTTTTTTGTCTCTCCTTAGCAGGAAATGAAAAATTGCCAAACATGCCACGCTCTGGTCTCTGCCTCCGACTCCGACTCCGACTCGGGCTTCGACTGGGCCTCCAGACATGCATGTTGCACATAATTGGCGTTTATGCCACAAGCGACGAAATGCAACCTGCAACAACAGCAACTAATGTTGCTGATGCGTTGTTAATACGCCCCATTCCGTTCCGTTGTGAAATGTTGTTTTATTTTTCGCCTTTTTTTTTTTTGCCTCTTTCGGGGTGTGTCCCCTCTGGCCAAATTGCGGCCACTTTTGGCGCACTCACTTAACCTTTGAACTGGCAAATGTTGTCGCCGTTAGGCCAACTAAACCACCAGCAACACCACCACCAATAGCACCACCAACAAGCACCGCTATCTCATCAAGTGGTGCAGACAAAACGTAAAACGTGATTAAATTAAATTAACATTTGCTTCCTAAAACAATGTTTTTGTTTTTGTTGTTGCGGCATGTGAAATTTAGCCATTAGTTGTTGTTGTTGTTGTTGCTTTGACAGCCACGCCCACACGAGAGCACGACTTGTTGTTTTTGTATTTTTGGCGTATTGCAGGTGCAAAACAACTTTTTTCCGTTTTTATGGCATTGAGAGTTAACGTAAACTCTGAATTGCCTACTTCACCTCAAGCCAATAATATTAAAAACGAACTTAAATTAAGAATTCGAGTATTCAAATGAGATCATTAGCACTTCTTATTTTTAGCAGTTTAGCTTTCAACTTAATTAAGTTGTTTTTTCTGTTGAGAGAAGTAAATTTACCTCTAAAATTTGTCTGCTTTTTTTTTGGATTTTAGTTTGGCATGAAATTTTGAAAGTGAAAAACAAGTAAAAATCCAAAATTCGTATTGAAAAATAGAAGTAGTAAATTGTTAATGAAAACCGATTAAAAAATATAGCCAATATATATAAAAAGTAAATTATAATTTTACATTTCTAATCAAAAATTTTGTGGAATCCATGGTTCTCAAAATTGGTGCTCAAAATTCAAATCACAAATACTTATACTGATACTTATAAATAAGTCTGTGCACCTAAAACTAATTTCCTACCCTATTGATTATTTTTAGGGTATAATAAAAAAGTGTAAACTTTAATTTTCCACTTTAAAAAAATTAAAAAGTTTGTCCATTTGAATTTTATGTAATCAATTCATCTGATATGTTAGATCGATAGTTTTCAGCATCTTTTTTATAACTAATTGTGAGATATCTGAGTTGTATCTTCAATAAATCTAAGATCCTCAAAAGAATATAATCCTTTTTGTTAAGGATCACATTCTGATCAAAAGTAAGAACTTAAGGCGAGTTACCAGAGCCTCCAAATGTATCACTTATGGTATTTAGATGAACATCCCAATTAGTGTGTCTCTTTCCAGCATATAGCTAAGATTAATTGGTTTTCAAAAACCAAAACATAAAAATAAATAAGTTTGTTCACACATTTCTGACCATTTTTTCTATCGTATATTTAGACTGAAACACATTAAATGTCACTTAAAATTTAAATTTCTAACAAAATCTTATAAATGTTTAATTGTCACGAGTTTTTTATAAATTTTACACACCACTTGGCATAGAGTCGTTAAGAACAAGAGAGATCAAAAGTTCTATAAAAACTTAATTAAAATTCTCTATATTAAAGTTCTCTCATTTGAGTTAGTTTTTCTTGAAATTTAAAATGAAATTCCTTTGTCTGAACACGATTTTTGTTTGGCGATTAGGTCTAACTAACTAACTAATTGCATAAAATTTGCATAGTTGGGCAAAATGTTAAGAAGGCTGGGCCCCCAAAATGTATCTAACAGATGTTAGTTATTCTCTTTGCCTTAAACTTGCCGTGTCACACGAAAGCAATTTAATTAAAAGGCCCAAAAAGAACCAAAGAACCATTTGCCATGTACTTGAGGCTTAGTTTTTTGGTTGCCCGTTTTTTTCAGGTCAATGGAAAAATTCCTACGAAATGCAATCGCAATCGAAAGAGGCCTAAAGAAAGCTTTGCTGCGGCTCATGTCAACATGAGCATTAACCATAAATCAAATGCAAAAAACTGAATAGAAAAAAAATGTAGCTAGGCCATGGCAATGCCTCAATTTGTATTGAGTGGTTGGAGGAGCAGCAGCAGCAGCAGCTAGAGGCAGAGGCAGAGGCCATAAGAATGGGCGAAAGAATGTCGCAATCAAAATTTCAACATCGTGTTGCCTGGCATCGTAGGGAGGAGGAGTACACTCTCTAGAAGAATGCCAGCATGCGCCCACGGAACTATTTATAGTCTGCATTCTGCAGATGATCAGAACAACAAAACTCTATATACAAAAGAATCGAAAACAGAAGAAGAAAAAAAAAAAAAACTAAAGAAAGAAAAGTGCTTTTTCGTTTTTGGTTTCGTTTTTCATTTGAATTTCGTTTCTAATTGGCGCAAATTATTGAAAGATCTTCAAAAAGATTGTCTCCCCATTATAATGATTATGAAACTGTCAGCAATTTGTTTGTTTAACAGGGGGAGAACGAGAAAAATAAAGTATTAAATTACCATAAATTAATATTGTCTGTTCGGGCATTTAATTAGAAAGCCAGACAAAGAAATGAATGAGATGTCACACTAAACTTGACCCAAAATGAAGTGGAGTTTCGTTTTTTTTGATAGGAAAATTGTCCCCACTTTCCGCATAGCCAATGAATCTGGGCCCTGCCCCTTCCTTTCATTCAGAGTTTACTCAATTGAATATGATGAATGTGTCGCGGATATTAATTTATATTCTGATCATGGTCATGAGGCTCACTCAGAATGTTGTGGCAATGTCAATGGCAACAATTGCAACAACAATTGCCATCATTTCCATTCCATTCACTTTGTGCATTTGGTTTATTCAAGTTCTGAATTAATCATCTAATTAGTCAGAGACGAGTCTCTATACACAGGCACACACAATGCACACACACACCGCACACCATGTCAAAGGTGGAATGTTGCCAAAGAAAATGTTGCGCATCATCATCCAGGTTGAGGCTGCAGGCAACATTCTGCGCATGTGCAACCAATTATTAATTGCATATGAATTATGCTCGTTGCTGTTGCAACGATTGTTGTTGTTGTTGGTGTTGTTGCCTTTGCTGTGGTCACATTCCTGCTGAGCTCGATCTCTGAGTCAGCAATTTTGCAAACCTGGCGCCGTCGCCATCGACGTCTTCAGAGGCGTTAACGGCGTGTGCCTGTCCCTCTATACTCCCCCTACATCTCTCCCCCCCGTCTCTTTTATTGTATCCTCCATGTGTGGGTGTAATTTGCCTTTGACTATTAGCCAGCAAACATGGAAAAAGACGTGAAAGAACGTTTTGCATACTCTCTACTAGAATGGGTATATAACGATTTTAAAGAACCAAAGAATGAAAGAATGAAAGGAATTTATACTAGAAACAATGAAAAAATGAAGAGAGGAAGAACAACAGAGGCAAAGAAATAAAAAATGATATAAATGGACCTTAAATAATGATTATTATTTTGTAATCACTTACTTATAGTTGAACTAGAAAAGAATGGTTTGCACCCAAATCTTGCACGATCCCCGAAGATTTATAAATTTCAGAATTTTTCGTTTTTCTTGAATGATAATAAAAATTAATTTTGATAAAAAAACAAAAACATAAACTTAGACAGGAAAAAGAATAAAAAGTACCCCAGAAATATTAAAGCAAATAAACGAAGGTCCCCCAAGTGGAACTAAAGAATTTAATTAGATTGACTAATAGAAGTAAAGAAATAAATTAAATTGATTGAAATAACAACTAATACTTAAAGAATTTCTAATTGTAAATATTAAATGCGAAAAAATTTGAGAGAAATGAATGGGATTAAACAGAGAAAAAGAAAAATTGAAAACAGCATTTAAAAACAGGCAGAGAACAAAGTTTTGAGAAAAAGCCTGAAATAGAAATTAAAAAGTGTTAGGAATTTTAATTTTAGTTGTCGATCAGTTACGATAGTTAATGAATAGTAATTTTAATTAACAATTTTCTCCCATTTTTCGCATGCTTAAGTTATATAGGATGCTTAGTTATGCTTTGTTATATAGGGATTTTGCCACATTTTTCGCATGTTTAAATTTAATAAAGTAAGTAAGTCGCCGGGCCGACTTGGATATACCATGCATTAGGTGAAGAGATATATATTAAATTTCTTTCAAATGCTATCTCTCTTTTGTGGAAACGAGCACTTTAGCGCCCCCCGACCAAATCGGTGATTTGCAGCATATGCTATCTCGCTCTTTTTCGCGTGCATCTGCCTTGCACCGCTATGAGTGAAAAACGTTTCTATGTATAACTCGGCCATTTTTATTCCGATTCTTGTGATATTTGGTGGAATGATAGATATACGTGACATGTATTAGTGTGCCAAATTAAACTACGATACGATAAATATTTCGGCTGAAAATCGAATTTTTCAAATTTCGGGGGGCGGAAGGGGGCGTGGTCAAAATTTGAAACAAACTTGGTCTGCGTGCACACTGCACGCATCTAATGTCCAAATCCGAAAGCTCTATCTTTTATAGTTCCCGAGATATAGAGGCTCAAAATATTGTTTTTCAAATAGCGGGGGCGGAAGGGGGCGGGGCGAAAAAAAAAATAAACTCGATCTGCCTGCAGAGCAAACGGGTCTACATGCCAAGTTTGGTAGCTCTAGCTCTTATAGTCTCCGAGATCTCGATGATTCTTCAGACGGACAGACGGACAGACGGACAGACGGACAGTCGGACAGACGGACAGACGGACAGACAGACGGACATGTCTCAATCGACTCGGCTATTGATACTGATCAAGAATATATATACTTTATAGGGTCGGAGAAGCTTCCTTCTCCCTGTTACATACATTTTGGCGACTTTAATATACCATTTCATTCTATGAATGCATGGTATAATTATTTAAATATAAAAAAAATTGGAAAAAATTCTTTATTATAAATATCTAATAAGAAAATGTTTCTTATGTTTAATATTTAGTACATTATCCAGCTTTAAAACTAAGACGGTACCTATGTGATCCCAGATTTTAGTCAAAATAGATTGCTATGACTTTATAAAAATATATCTAAGTATACAACTTTTTTCTAGACCAAGATTTTAGGTAAAAATTTCAGAAAAGAAATACAAAAAATAAAGTTATATCAAATTCCTTAAGTGGATTTAAAACTTGTTGGGTGTAAGCCTTTTTATAGGTTTTATAATTGTGATTTTTTTTTGGGAATTTTTAATGCCTTTGAAGTACAATTCGTAGGGTATTCCCGCAACGTTTTGAGTCGTGGTTCATTCTTTGCCTTTCCTTAGCAACATTGTCGCGCCCCTTTTTTGTGTGCTTGTGTGTGTTAGTTTTTTCTCCTTTTTTTTTTTGCATTGCTTATTAAATTACAAAACATCGGCCCACACATAAATAAACTCTCTTTTTCTTTAACGCAGGCATTAGACTTAGTTAGATGGTTATAGGAAATGGCTAGTGCTCCCTCTACCTTCCCACTCTTTCGGTCTCTCTCTCTCCCTTTCGCTCTCTCTCTCTATGTAGGTACTTCACTGTTTTATGAAAAATTCCTAGCGTTTGGCGTCTATAATTAAGCGTGAAATGTTGCTGGCGTTACGCCGCATTCCAAGTTGAGCCCTTTGGCTATATAGCCAAAGAGAGAGACCAAGGAACAGGAGGAACCCAACGAATACGAATACGAACGTCGAAAGACATGGACTGAGAGAAGGGGCCTAGTCACTTTTATGGACTCTCCATGAAAGCTGTAGACCTGGACCTTGTGTTTTTGCAGCAGCATTCTTATTAATTGCAAGTGTCCGCACTTACTTTGCAACATGTTGCAATTAGAATCTTGAGCTGAGGCCAAAGTCTTTGGTCGGGACTTGGGCCTTTATTGTTGACGGAAGTCAATTCAAATTAAGAGTGCCGCAGGCCTTTACAGGCAGAGAGACCGAGACCGAGACCGAGGTTCAAGTTGAATGGACTTTTACTTTAGGAACATGTTGCCAAAGGTTGATGTTGCATACGTAAAATTGATTTCCCATGTTTCGTATAGTTTCCTTTTTATGTATTTGTTTTGTGGTGGTAATTAAAATAAATTGCTTACCCAGTAGTCGAGAGAGAAGTCTAACGTTTTGATTTTGAATCCTGCCTAGTCTAGTCTCTAGAGTCTAGACTGAAAGCTGTTGATAGAATTTGCACTGTTCTCCTCCTGGTCGGTGTTGGCCTTCTGTGTCGCCATCAAATTAAAGCGCTAAATTGTTGCTCGCCTTTTCCTGTCTTTCATCACGCCATCGCCTAGGCAAAGCAAACGATCCTCCAGATCGGCGCTGCTGCATCGTCTTCTGCTTCATTAACATAGGAGGAATGGAAATGGGTTTACGTTTGGGGGTTTGGTGGCTGTAAATTACTGATGGACAGCTGCCTGACTGCCTGCCTGCCTGTTGGTTGGTTGGCGGCTTGGTCTGCCCATGGCAGTGAAATTTTATGTATATGCCCACATAGTTTTGCGCAACTCTTGCCATCAATTAAAACAACTGGCCATTATTTGATTGTCTTTGCCCACTGTAGATGACCTGCTTTTTATGGCTTTTCCACTTGCCAATTACAGCAAACAGCAGCAGCAGCAGCGGCAGCAGCAGCAGCATTATCATCGCTGGTGGTCCAGCCAGACACTTAGACGAGGACTACTTTGGCATTCTTCTTTGGAAAAAGTCTTTGAACCACTTTGAAGACAGCATCAAAGTCAGTGCATTGACCGCTAATTGAAGGCTTTCAATAGCATTGACATTGCATCTGACTCCGATGCTGACTCTGTCTCAGTGGCATGTACATAGCTCGAGGGTTACCTAGAAAGTTTTGGGCTAGCTGCTTTCCCTTCTTTATTATTTTTAGTTAATAGCATAGTTAAAATTGAAGTTTAATAGTTTTACCAATTGTTTATGTGTCTCTACAGTAAGTTACTCCAGAGGAAAGAGAAAACCAATGTTTATTGTAATTTTAACAACATTGAAGCGAATGAAAAACACTTTCGAATGAATTTGCTCTATTGATCCATTTAAAGACTAATTTACTTCAAATAATTAATTCAAGAAGAAGTGTTCCCAATTGCATGCTTAAACCAGTTGAGAATTATAAGGTATTTAGGTTGGGAAAGCCATAATAAACGTCTGGTCACACTTTAAAATGCTAATTGTTTGGTTTTCTGCAAAACTCCATCTAAAAACTTATTTACCCCAAAAAAATTAATTCTAGAAGAAGTTTTCCCAATTGCATGCTTAAACCAATTGAGAATTATAAGGAATTTAGATTGGGAAAGCAATAATAAACGTCTGGTCACACTTTAAAATGCTAATTGTTTTGTTTTCTGCAAAACTCCATTTTAAAAAATTATTTAACCCATAATAATGAATTCTAGAAGAAGTTTTCGCAATTGCATGCTTAAACCAGTTGAGAATTATAAGGAATTTAGGTTGGAAAAGCCATTATAAACGTCTGGTCACACTTCAAAATGCTTATTGTTTGGTTTTCTGCAAAACTCCATTTAAAAACTTATTTACCCCAAAAAAATTAATTCTAGAAGAAGTTTTCCCAATTGCATGGTTAAACCAGTTGAGAATTATAAGGAATTTAGGTTAGGACAGCCATAATAAACGTCTGGTCACACTTCAAAATTCGAATTGTTTTGTTTTCTGTAAAACTTTTGAAGCTACTCTCTTTGATTGACTTGGGCATATAGCACACACACCACTCACCCCAGACATGGGCATAGATTGAAGCGCCAATTAAGGCAAGTCCAGGCCACCACATTCCTGAGGCCAACCAACCGACCAACATACAATCAAAGATGCGGCCTTGCCTAAATAGGGGGGAATCTCTGATCTATATATGGAAAGCTCTTAGATTTCCTAACCACAATACACACACTGAACGTGAGTGACAGGCATTTATGATGCTCCTCTGATCCTGAGAGTCACATGGGGACCTTCAACTCTGTCAACAATATGATTGGACTTCTCTCTGTGGCTTGTTAACAACTGATTTACAGACTGTTTGCCAATGCAAATTTAACTTGGCAATATTTATATAGCTCATTAGCAGCAGCAGCATCAGAGATGGCCATTTCTTTACCGTTAACAAGAAGTCAATACTTGGCCCGTATCTAGAGTCAACATGGCTAAATGTTAAGTAAACCCACCTTTAGACTCTCTTGGCCTTCAAATGGGCTATGGGTGAGTGACTGACTGCCTGACTGATTGTGACTGGGTTAGCAGTGTCTCGCCCACCATTTTTGTTCCCCCATATACATCATCCAAATATATGTTTTTCTATATATTTATTATGCAATCTACTCCTCCTCCTGCTGCTGATGCTGCTCCACATTAATCAATCAAATTGAGAGTACTGAGAAAAAAAAAAGAAAAGAAACAAGCTACTTTTGACAGACATTTCCTGTCGCTTTCAATCTCGCTCACGGCTGATGCGTATTTGATATGAGAAAATTGATTTCGAAAGCGAAAACCTCAAAAACCGCATGAAAATGTTGTTGCCTGTCCGCACAGATTAATGTACGACATTGGGAGTTAAAGTTGGAGTTCGAGTTGGCGTCCATTTGCATTAATTGTAAGCTTAGAGGCAGACTGCCCCCCGCCCCCCCACCTTCAGTCTGTCTGTCTGTCTTGTGGGCGGAGGTCATTTACTTTCCATGCATTTGCCATTCCATTTCTAATTAAATGCGACTTTGCCCCCAAACATGAAAACAATAGTGACCAAAAATAATTTCTCTCAGCCCTTGAACTGGTCATGGCTAACTGCATCGGCATCGCCATCAGTTTAAGCCATATTTGGCACCGCCAAAAAGCGAATGCAAAAAAGGCCATTGGCCTAGGTCTGGGTCTTGGTCTTGGCCACGGTCTCGGCCAAATTAGTTTTGTAAATTTTTGTGTCTTGTTTTTTTTTGCCTATTTTTAGTCACAACATATTTTTCACACTTTTATGCCTGTTTGCCATTCATCATCATATTATATACAGAGAGAAAGAGAGAGAGAGAGAGAGAGAAAAAGGGAGATATTTTTATGGCCAACTTCAGTGTATTCCATTCCCTTTTTGCCATTCCTTCAAAATGCCAAAGTCACGCAGTACGTCAAAAAGTCACTCCATTGAAATGCATGAAGCATGGTCCTGGGGTCCAAGGGAACGAAAGTTCTTCTTCTGTTCGTTCTTCTGTTTTGCCCCGTGAAGTGTTGCAAAGAGGCTCAAGTGCAAAGTGCAACATCAACTTTGCTTTACCGGCAAAGTGTCGCATGTCAGCAGCGAGCAGCGAGCAGCACAGCGAACAGTGGTTCCAGCTAATTGAAAAATTGTGTTAATACTTATTGCACATTTGTTTGTTCTTAGAAGCTCAAATTGTTATACTTATACTTACATATATATGTATGTATGTACCTGCAATTGAATATGTTAAAAATGTTGCAATGATTCCATTAATAGTTATAGCTAATAAAACGCTTTAAAAATTTACAGATTTTCCTTCTAACAAATCACAAAAAAATTATTACAATTTACAAAATAAAACACAATTATTGTTAGGAAAACCAACTCATAATCATCAGGGTTTTATAGGCAATTATTATTAGCTTGTTTCTCTATATTCGATTTGATTTTATCTAATAATGATTCATGTAATCTTTGATTCATTCTAGATATTTATATATTTGGGAGTCAATGGCTTTAAAAGCTAGCACTCTTTACCCGTTAGTTATTATATTATTTTGTATAATAATTAATAATAAATAAATAATATATTTGGTTTGTGATCTTGTTTCAATTAAAACCATATATTAATCTAATTAATTTTTTTTTTTTAGGAATTGCTTTAAAAACCTAAAAAATAACCTTCTAATAATTTGATTTCCAATCAATACCTGTTCTCAAAAGGCTTTCTTTGAACTTTTTTATTACACTTTATCATGAACTTTGCTAGCTAAAGGTCAATCATTGTGAAAAGCATATTAAAGATAACATTTTTATACCTATCACCATGTGAAGAGACGCTTTCAATATTGTATTCATGTTCAAGTGTCATATTTCAAAACATTATACAAAGTTTGGTGTTAAAAAATCTTTTAATAAATAATATTTATAATTAATAGTCTTTAAATTTAATGAGTTTTTGGTGCATAATACACTCTCTTTTTTTCTTATGTGAAATGTTATGTTCAGATATTGATAAGATTTATCATGATATAGTTAATATTAAATATATTAATACAATTTGATATTTGCAACAATTGATTTCATAATGTTATATGTATATAAAACCCTATTTTAAATATTTTGAGTTATTGGAGGAATAAATTTTATTAAATAAATCTTCACATTTATTGGGAAGCTTTGAAATCATTTTCCATATTTTCAACCCATCACCCATCAAAGAAAAGTTTTTCTTATTATGAGGATGATCAGAATTGTTTCCACTTGTCGTTATAATTAGTAAAAATAAGTAAATCAGTTTTCTACTCTATTTCTTCTAAGTATATAATCGCAATTTAATAAGCATAGATTTATTTGAATCTCTTAATTTTCTTATTTTTCACAAAGTTTTTCATTCGGCATTTCCATGAAAAATCTTTTAATGGTCATCATATTTTCCGATATTTCTTTTATGCCATCGCTAGAATTTCCATATGGAGTCGGTTCGTGTTGCCTTCTTCACTTTTCCCTGAGAGGGTTAATTTAGAAGCAGCAGTCAGGCAACGTTTTATGAGATTTTAGCACATTTTAGCCTTGGCATTTGTATTGCTTGGCCTGGCCACGAGGGAGACCGCTTGGTGGAGTTTTTAATGGTTGTGTTTCTGCCTATGGAATTTAGCACGTAGCTACGCATAGAGGAAAACTAATATGCCAAACGTCTGTATGACATTTATGGCTTCGCCTGGTCTGGAACCAGACTGCCAAGCTTGGTCGGTCATACCACTGGATCTGTGGTCACTGGACGCGACTGCCTCCGCCGCCGCCACCGCGGCCTGTTCACGTGCAAATATGAACAAGATTTATAACTTTTTGGCGGCGACATTTTCCTAGATTTTTGTTTGCTGTTTTAAAAGGATTTCACTTTTTTTTTTTTTTTTTTTTTTGCTTACGCTGTAAGAGAAGAGAGCGACCATCGCACTAAAAGCAAAAGTTGCCAAGTTGGCGTTGGCCTCAACGCTGACTTCTTCAGTCACCCATTCCCTTCCCCCCATACTCCATCGCATACAGTCCATGGAGTGGGGGAGGAGACCGAGACTGGGAAGCAAGCTGTTTAAGTGCCTGGTGATCCATGCGATCTGTTGGCCCGAGCTAAAAATAAATCCCCAATGCAACAATCCGTGAGGGAGATCACAAGAATTTTTATTTCTTATGCTCAATTCTGGTAGATTCGCTTAATTTCAAAAGAATTTCTAGTCATTCAACTGGGCTGCAGTGAATCGGATGAAACAATTGCCTGGGAATTGAAAATATCGTTAAGTTTCCATCTCGCTCTCTCTCTGCGTAGTATAAAGCATTTTCATTCATTATTTTATTTCCCAGCATTTGAACCATTTTTAAATTGTGCAAACTTTCCGAGACTTTTTTTAAATTGTTTAACATTTTTGTCTCAAATTTGCCTCTGACTTTCAAAGAGGAAAGTTCGGAGAAATTAAATGGGGTTAAGTTTTGAGTTTTTGGAATTGTTATTTTACCATGCAGCATAATTTGTGACTTCCAAAGAGTTGATATGGATCTATGTGAATCGCTGCTCTTATTACTTAAAGGTTCTGTTTATTACAGAGTGTATTTGAGCGCTTTGGCTCAATAGTGTAGAGTTTGGAGACTTTTGTATCCGCAAAGATTCTTTTAAATATTGAGAGTACATGTTTTTAAATGATATCTCGTGTATTTTAACAACTTTCAAGATTAGTGTAGAGTTTGGAGACTTTTGTATTTGGAGCAACCTTTTGTACAGCACATATATTCCAATTTCCAAGCTCTATATATTCCGTAGATGAGACTTATCCATGATTTGCAGTTATCTGAATTACTTCTGGAGTATTGTGTAGAGTTTGGAGACTTTTGTATTTGTGCGAATTCAAATTTCCAAATTCTAAGACTTATCTCTTTCTCTCTTTCAGTAATCTGATTTAGAGCATTTTCTACAGTTTGGAGAGTTTTGTATTTGGGAAAACTTTGGAGATTTCTTGTATAAACCAATACTTTTCTATACTTATCTTTGGTTCGCAGTAAACTGAATTACTTCAAAGGAATTGAGTTTAAAGACTTCTAGATTATTGTATTAGGAGTTTAAAGATTTTTTATTAAGAGCCTTCTCTACTTAACTTTTTTAGGGTAGATCAGTATGCGACTTGTTTCCGTTTCTATCTATTATTGCACATGGCAATAAAGTTGTATGGTCTTATTTCTGTTTTCTGTGCGAGGTGTTTTTCTGTTTCCGCTATAAAAAAAAAAAATTGTTGTAAATTCTACAGACACACAGACACACAGAGAGTAAAACTCATTTTATGCATACATGTGGAACTCAATGGAGCGTCCAAAGAAGGCTGAGGCTAGTTTTGGCTTCCGTTTCAAGTTTTTGCTCTCGCCGCAAGTTACCTCACCACACACATTATCATATTGTATTAAACATAATGCTTTTGTTGCGACTGTGCGTTATCAGTGTGAATGTGTCTTTAAGCGCATTTTAATTTTAATTTTTGTTGTTGTTGTTGTTGTTGTATTTTATAATATGGTCAATTGCAAAATGCGTGCCGCCAGCCATGTGATGTTAAAAACACGTAAATCGCCATAAAACGCAACACCAAGCGTTTTACAGCTCATGATAGCGAGGCAATGTTGTGTTTCCCTAAACATCCAAGTGGCGCCACAAACCAAATGAAATGCCCGATTAAAATATCAATTGCCAGACGGCTACAACAACAACAACAAGCGACGACGACGACGACGACAACGACGACCAATGATGACAACGGCGACTAAGCGCATTAATTTTACAGCCATCGCTAGTTGGCCAAGATGATGATGAAGGTGAAGAGTTGGTTGGAAGGAGTTGGTAGGTGAAGTTGTCAACCGATTGCCATCAACCGATCGAGCAACAAGCACTTTCCCTTGCCGCCGTCCTCGCATAATTCAATGTCACAATTGAACCAACGTGCACTTTGCTGTCAGCACCCAAAAAACCCCGTTTAAAGAAACCCAAATAAGAAAACTTAAAGACATGAACAGCCACATTGTAATTACCCTATAATATTTAAGTCATATTCACCAAAGTAGTTAAAAGTTTTAGGTCTGTAAAGTGTCATTACCTTAAAATTCGTTACTCGTTCAATAAACAGAAACTGTTGAAAACTCAAGATCTCTTTTTTTTTTTGTTCGAAAACAAAAGTTTGAAGCGTCACTACGTCAAACTTCGTCACTCGTACAACGTTTTTTTATGGTATTATCCCAAAATTCTACTTAAGATTCCTTTTTTTTCGTTCGATAACAAAAGTGATGTCACTACCCCAAGTTTCGTTACTCTTTCGTTGATTGCAGGTAAAATTCAGAAAGTTTTTTCCTCAATACCCTAAAGTTATACTTAAGATCGCTTTTGTCATTTAATAATAAAGGCAAAAATTGGTAGGTCTGTAGCCCAGAAGTTCTTTTTCCACTGTGAAGTGCCACTACCTCAAATAGCGTCACTCGTTTGCCGTTTGCAGGTGAAATACGTTACATAACGAGCTATTTAAGATCGTTTTCTTTGCTCAATAACTATTGCCGATATAACATTCCGTTTACATCAGTGTGAAGTGTCACTACCTCGAATTTTGTCACTCGTTCGTCGTTCGCAAGTAAAGTATTAAAACATTTGTTGATTTCATTCCAAAGTTCTTTGCGCAATCGATATTACATTAAAGTTTTACTACGAATGTGTGCAGTGTCACTAGCGCAAAATCTATTACATAGAATTGGTCGTAATACTTAGACCCTTTCTGTGGAAAAGGGTATGCGATACCTCTCCAAACGAAAAGCAGCTGCATCTTCTGACCTTTCCGTCTGGCTATTTTTAGCCACAATCGCGTAATCTTTTTGGCATTATGAAATTGTGTCAGATAAGCCATAAATTGCCAGCTTTAAGAGTCTCCAGTTCGGGCCAGGTTCCAGCCAGTCAATTCCCTTTTTATACCATGCATTCGTAGAATGAAATGGTATATTAAAGTCGCCAAAATGTATGTAACAGGGAGAAGGAAGCTTCTCCGACCCTATAAAGTATATATATTCTTGATCAGTATCAATAGCCGAGTCGATTGAGACATGTCCGTCTGTCTGTCCGTCTGTCCGTCTGTCCGTCTGAAGAATCATCGAGATCTCGGAGACTATAAGAGCTAGAGCTACCAAACTTGGCATGTAGACCCGTTTGCTCTGCAGGCAGATCGAGTTTATTTTTTTTTTTCGCCCCGCCCCCTTCCGCCCCCGCTATTTGAAAAACAATATTTTGAGCCTCCATATCTCGGGAACTATAAAAGATAGAGCTTTCGGATTTGGACATTAGATGCGTGCAGTGTGCACGCAGACCAGTTTGTTTCAAATTTTGGCCACGCCCCCTTCCGCCCCCGAAATTCGAAAAATTCGATTTTCAGCCGAAATATTTATCGTATCGTAATTTAATTTGGCACACTAATACATGTCACGTATATCTATCATTCCACCAAATATCACAAGAATCGGAATAAAAATGGCCGAGTTATACATAGAAACGTTTTTCACTCATAGCGGTGCAAGGCAGATGCACGCGAAAAAGAGCGAGATAGCATATGCTGCAAATCACCGATTTGGTCGGGGGGCGCTAAAGTGCTCGTTTCCACAAAAGAGGGATAGCATTTGTAAGAAATTTAATATATATCTCTTCACCTAATGCATGGTATATCCAAGTCGGCCCGGCGACTTACTTACTTTATTTTTTTTTTGTGTCTTGTCCTCCCAAAGCTACTCCAATTTCTTGCATTGTTTTTCTACTCGACAGCGAAGTGACAAGGCCTATGTTTAGTTGCATATTTCTGACAGAGATCGCCTGGCCTGATTGCCGGAGACGCACATAAAACTGTCGCTTCAAATTATGCCATAAATCGCTAAGAAAAACGAAAAACAAATCTTGGCCAGCTGCAGCAGCTGTTGGACATTTAATTAAATGCTCTGCGGGATGGAGACTAGAAAGAGAGAGAGAGAGACACAGAGAGATAGAGATAGAAAGAGAATGGGGCAATGGTAATGGCAAGTGGCAATGATTAAGCCAAACATCATTTCTTTTTCCTCTAAAAGAACCAAAAAAACGCGAGAACCTGTCTCCCAGCCCACGTTTGGCAATTAAGCAAACGTTTTGCCATTTAACTGGGTCAGAACTAACCGACAGACAGCAGAGCTTGAGGATGAGGATGAGAATGACGATGAGGATTGGTTATAAGGAGAACCCACGCCTGCCTGGCAAAAAGATGATGAGAAAATTAAATGTACAAATCATGTTTATGACTTGTCGTCAGTCGCCAAAAAAAAAAAAATGAAAGAAACAGCCACCGCGGCTGCGACAGAGAAAGATTGAGAGTCTGGCAGTCTATCAAGTCCATCATATGGACAGTGGGCGTGGCTCATACTATACTCCCAGTCCTAGCTAATTGTTGTTCGTCGTGGTCTTGGTCTTGGTGTGGCATTGCCCAAGCCACATTGACACCATTTGCAATTAGAGGAAAAAGTGCCCCGTCGGCTACTGTATGCCACATGAGGATGGCAAAACACGGAGGAGGACGAGGAGAATGAGGATGCTAAATTCTAAATAGCTGAAAACCTGCTTCTCTCTCTCTTTGACAAACTGACCACTTTTCCATTGCCATTAACCAGTAGCTGGATTGCCTAATGTGGGCAGCGGCAGGCAATGAACGAAACGTTGCAAACGTTTTTCTTACTCCAAAAAGGCAAAAAGTTAATTGCCTTATTTGTTCACTTTAAAGGGTAAAGAACGTTTCACAAAATACTGACTGAAATATGAGAGACACAAACTTGTTTTACAGATCCATGAACACTTTAAATCTTTTTAGAACTAAAGAAATTTTTTACAAAAAATTAAGGAAAAACGAAATCTTAAAGTAGAGAGAGAAAGAGAGAGAGCAGGGAACCGAACCTTAGTGTTAAAAGAAATTGTATATCTTATTTTTCCTAGATTTTTTTTTTAGCTTCGGAAGACTAATAACAATTAGGTTTCAGTTTTTCCTTTTTCTTTTAAATATACTAATAACAATTAGGTTTCAGTTATGAAGGGAATTCTTCTAAAGATTCTAGACACATACTTAGTTGATTTTTTTATGTTTTTCAACTAAAAACCATGGAACTTATTTCTCAAAATGAAGTGGATTTAAAAAAGATAATGCCAAGCGGAATTCTTTATTTAAAAATGATCAAATTGTACTTTTAGAAAGTATTTTGTGTGTATTTTTTATCTTAAATACGCATAATTTACTTCTTTAATGGAAAGATTACATTTATTAGGATAGAATAGCATCATAAATTAGAATTGAATACGTGAAAAGTTCAAATAGATGCTCATCCCCTAAATGCACTTCACAAAGTGTCCTGAAAACTGAGAAAAAATAGAGTTAGGAACTACCAATTTTCGCCAATCAACATCATATTGTCATCCATCAAACTTCTTGTATAACTATTTATATAAAAATATCTCAGCTGAAAAGCTATAACTCTGGAAAATTGGTTTATCACATATAGCTTTAAGAACATTGTTCTATCAAAGGGTAATAAAGCGCATTAATCAATTAATTAAATATCATATTCTAATATATCTAAACCGAGAGGTATTTCCAAAATAAAAATCAATTATGGTTCTCTCCATTTCAACATATATATTCCGATTTGCTGATAGTTACGTTTTGCAGTTTTTTCTTGAGATCTACTTAATCTTTCTATCTAATTACTTGAGGAAATAAACCTATATCTAGGTTCTATCTTTGTTATTGCTCCAAAAATTGACTATGCAATTTGGCAATAGTCTCAACTTTATGATTGCTTCTTTCGATTCTTCAAATTCAATAAATTATCAGTAGAATTGATTGATCTTCCATGGAAGAAGCGATATTTATAGAATCGTTTCTGCTTCTACAAATTGTGATTTGTGCAATTTGCAATGGTTTTTTCTGTTGCTCTTGTTAAAGAGCCATCATTAAAGTTGCCCTCGTGCATATGCACAGTATTGACTATTGACTGACACGATCTATAATTTATATATCAACTGAACTGCACACACACACACACACACACACACACACACACACACACTCACACACACACTCACACAGTCGTTCGATAATATTATTAAATCCACAGTTTGTGAGCGGTTTTGATTAATTGAACCATTTGTGAGAAATGATGAGCAAGCTTTTGGAATGCCCATGCCAATTGCCGTTGACGTTGACTATACATACTGATAAATACATATATATATACTACATATATATGTATCTGTATATATAATAGTTGGTAGTTGCTTGCTCATCGTCATCATCGTCATCGTCATCGTCGTCGTCGTCGCCTTGCGGTTTTGCCTTGTTGCGTTGGCATATCAATTCACATGTCAGGCCGCCGGCGGGGCAGCAAGTCGAAGTTGCTGCAACCTACTTATTTATGCAACAGGCCAGGCCAAGCAGCAGCCAGAACATGACTTGACTTGACTCCACTTCTTACCTGACTGATGGCCACATTCTATGTGGACTCTGACTCCAACTTCAGCTGCATCCTGCGGCTAAACAACTCAATACATCAGCCAAAGCCAAAGTCGTCTGTCTCATGGAGGCTCGCATGGCCGGCTTGGGCATAATTCATTTTACGCAAGAAAATTATGGCAAATATCACGAAATTATTGTGCTGCAGCCTATCAACATCATTCGCGCCATGATCGTTAGACGCCGCCAGCCCACACACTCCAACCGCACACACACACACACACACACACATACACAATTGGACAACCCCCACCCCCAAATTAACCCCGTAAACCCCAAATAACAGTGGTTAAACAATAAAGTATACTTATAAATAGGCTAAAAAATAGGATAACAAATTTTTCAAATACTAAATTGTATGAGAAGTTGTTTGAAAAGAAATATTTTATATGAATAGAAGGAATAATTGTACTAAGAAGAAGATTCGTTACAGGAGTTTCCAAAAAAATTATAATAAAAAGAATTCATCTTATTTTGTATGGATTCTTGGGTTTCTTTTCGATATTATGAGAATGTTTTAAAATAAATATTTTTTATATTTACAGAAGAAGTAATTGTACTGGGAAGAAGTTTCGTTACAGGGATTTCCAAAAAATTACGAAAAAACGAATACTTTTCCAAGGAAAAATCGTATTTTGTACGGATTCTTGGGTTTCTTTTCGATTTTGTTGCTACAACATGTTGCCAATAATAAGTGTTGTGAAAGAGCAAAAGTTCGGGGGAGTCCTTGACCAATCATAACCTCATTCTCTTCATTTTGTGACTAAGAACAAATCAAAAATTTACAAAAAAAATATTAACTGATCTCATTAAGCCTTTTTAAGTTATTGATTATGATAAAGAATTCTATAAAATTTCTTCTTAACCCTCTACCGCATACAAAGCCATATATGGCTTCTCACTTTCAATAATTTTTTTTTTTGTGTAAAACGGTACTTACGTTAACCGTTTGTTATCTGTTATTCTCTTTGCACTATTTTTGCTTAAATAATTTATTTAATCTGACTTGGCACCATGTAATCTAGGTAACACAAATCGGTTCTCCAATTGTTAAAATCTTATTGGATCAAGAAGGAAATTTGTTACAAAATATTTTTTCTTTTCTAGATAAGCTAAATTTTAGCAAATTGTTGTGGAAAAATTATGAAAATTATGTTAAACGATGAAGAGAACTTTCTTGATTCAAGAGAAATTCTTTCGCTTGGCTGGTTTTTGCTTTGCCCTACTGTTTTTTTTTTTTTTTTTTTTTTTTGTAATGGTTTTTGACCACTGTAACAAGCATCTCTTATTTTTGCATTCTCTTAACATGGTTTCTTATGTTGTTGTATTTTTTTTGGGTTTCTTTACAGGCAGCACCACTGAGTTGGCACCTTCGCTGCTGGGCATCTACGACACATTGACGAACAGCTTGGCCGGCAGCGTAACGGCTCCAACTGTGACACACGAGTCACCGCCACCGTCATCGTCACAGAGTGGCCAGTCGACGCCCAAACGGAGCAATAGCAACACCAGCACAGCCAGCTCCAGCTCCAGCAGCAGCTCCCACACTAGCCGCACTTCCAGCTGCAGTGTCACCAGTGATGAAAAATCGTCCAGCTATACGCTGGTAAGTGTCGGTGGTCAGCAATCGAATACACAATCGAGTGCGCCGCTGCCTCTGGTCGTAGCGGGTCTACGTGACGAGCCAGATGGCGCCCAACTGAGTCGATTCGGTGTGGTTCATCGGCACCAGGAGCTGGGCGGCAGTAGCTCTAGTCTAGCCTCGAGCGGGAGTCGTCGTGGCAATAACATACGTGTCCTCTCGCCCAATGTCCAAAGGATAATCACGCATGCAGACGCTGTGCCAGTCGATGCCGTGGATCTTGAGGCATTGCAGCAACCGCCAAGAAGTCCCACGCCAGGGCGCTACATCAAGAGCTCGCCAGTAGCCTCGAGTGGGGGGACAAGCAAACTAAAGCTATCCCATATACCGCTATCGAAGATAACTGGGAAAATATCCACACAGTCGGGCAGCGAATTGGTCTCCACTTTCGAAGCGCACAACGAGTATGTGAACTCTCTGAATTACATTGTCTCGGAGAAGGGACGGAAATCATCGTCGGGATCGCCAGTGGATGACGATAAGACGCCCACCAATAAGGCTGCTCCCGGAACACCGTTTCACTTTGAGGGTCATCCGTTTGCCCAACGAAAGTTAACCCTGCCCCGCTACGATTCCCAGCAGAGTATCAAACTGATTGAGATGGAGCAACTGGCGACCACAGCAACACAATTGCAACATGCCCAACCCGCCACGCCGGCCACGCCCATTAGAGCCAAGGAATTTGTGGTGGCCAGTGAACCTCTGAGTCCTGTGGATATAGTCGATACCATTAATTTTGATCTGGTGGCCCAGCACATTGAGCAATTGACACTGGCCGATCTGGGAGCCGACGAACCTCACCAAATGGAGCTAATCGAGGCCATTAACAAGCCACTAATTAACAAGCCGTTGGTGAGAAGTTCTTCGGCTGCCTGTGCCTCGACCATTGCCAGTTCGCCGCTCCTAACCTATGCCCGCACCAAGAGCCTTAATGTCAAGGCCAATACTTTGGGTGGCGGTGTGCCCCTCAAGCTGCCAACGGCCGAGCAACTGGCCGAGCTGGAGGAGGCCAACAAATTGTCGGCCGAGAGTCTGGATCGCTTGACTGATATCAAACCAAAGTTCGCTGCACGACTCAGTGAGTTGGCGCGCCTTAACAATCGTCCATTGTCCTCCTCGTCCATTTGTTCCACCTCATCGTCATCGAGCTCGGGCTCGGATCAGTTGCTCAATGGCAAACTGGCGACTACCTCGTATCTGGCCAGCATGGAGAGTCTGGCTGAGAGTGAGAATGGTCTCGGCGATCCACACCATCCTCACACAGCGACCATGAGTGTCTTGGAGAGAGCCTGTCTAGAAATTCTTGATTCGGAGCGTAGTTTTGTCCAGGATTTGGGTCAAGTGATCAGAGGGTGAGTAACACTAAAAATTCAACCCCATCATCTTTGCTAAGGCAAAGCATTCTTCTTCTCCTGTAGTTACCTACTCGATTGGAAGGAACGCGCCTGTTTGCGTATCGACGAATTGCAAATACTCTTTGCCAACATAGAAGAGATTTACGAATTCAATTCGATGCTATTGCAACAGCTAATGAATTCGGGAATGGAACCGGGAAAGATAGCTAAATGCTTTATCGGTCTACGTGAAGGTTTCGATGTGTACACAACCTACTGGTGAGTGAATACTGTGTTAAGTCATACGATAGTTTGCGATCGAACTCGTAAAGAAGCTTCTAAAGCTCTACTGAGATAGTTCTTAATATACTACGTATAGTAGGTTTCCCTAGTAAAGACCTTAAATGGTATTGTAAGCGATTACTTCGACAATTTTGTTGCGGCACTACGTAAAGAAGGGTTTCATCGTATATGAGTCTTAATTTACTACAATTTTGATGGTTTTACACTATTCTGAGGATCTGCGCTGACTATTTTGAACATTACTTTCGAGTAAAATCACTGTTTATGGTCATTTTTTTTAAGCTTCGTCGCTCAAGTCACTTTTAAAGTCACTGTGTAGGTACACTAGGGTTTTCTATACCTCATCTTACACATTGAGCGCTATTTCCTATTTTCTCTTTGAGTTTTGATCGTTTTACACTATTGTTTAACACTAAGGTGACTATTTTGAGGATTACTTTCGGTTAAAATCACAGTTTGTGAACTTCTTTATGGAACTTCGTCGCTTAAGTGTTTTTTGGCGTCCTTTTTAAAGCCACTGTGTAGGCTCACTATGGTTTTCGAGCTCGATACGTAGAAAAACGATCACTTAACACTATTCTTTAACTCTAAGGTGACTATTTCGCTTGGAGCTTGGAGTGAAATCACAGTTTGTGGTCATCTCTAAGTGGCGTGGCGTGTAGAGAGCTTCATCTCTGATATTGCAACAACAAGAGGACGGGCCAAGAACGAACGGTAACAGCCACCAAAATGATCTCGATTGTCAGTTGGCCAGCAGCGTCACACGAACCAACGATCGAACGAACGAACGAACGTTTTTTTTGGACTCTTTAAAGTCCAGGCACGCTATGTTCCATTTTAAACGCTGCTGTCATTGCCAATTTAAAGCCAAACTGTGTGCTCTGTGTGTGCGCGCGCCGAGTTGATGGCTGGAGTTTGATTTGTCGCCCTGCCTGACACAGAGACATACATCATCATCATCCTCAACATCATTCCATTTCCACTGACCACTCCCACTCCTTCGAACTGATTTTAAATTCAAATTTTCCGCTTGTCCGCCGTGATGAAGACCTCAACTTTAGTCATAAATCTTTATGTTTATCGTGTGTATGTCATATATGGGAATGGATATATATATATATATGTTTTTTCGGCTTATTGCAGTACAAGCTACCCGGAAGCCATTTCGCTGTTGACCAAACTGCTGCAGGCAACGCACACGAATGCGTTATTGGCCTCCACGCAGAAGCTGTTGCAGCATCGTCTGCCCCTTGGCTCGTATCTGCTGAAGCCGGTGCAGCGCATCTTGAAGTATCATCTGCTGCTCGATGTAAGTACCCCCTTTTTTTTTGTTGTTGGTGTTTGTGACAGCGGGCTGTCTCTCTACATTATACTTATGCATTGTGGTGCCCTCTTCTTCTCCAGAGCCTGCGTAAGCATTGCGATGTCAAGGAGGTGGCCGAAGCCTATGCCATAATGCGTCAGGTGGCCCACAATATTGACCAGGTGAAACGTAAACAAGAGCAACAAAGTCGCGTTAAGGAGCTGTCGGGCATCTTGGACGGTTGGCTGGGTCCAGGTGAGTCCTTTGCAGTGACTGCACTTCAATGCCCAACAATCAAAACTAACTCGATCTCTATTTAATCTCTGGCACAGAGTTAACCGTTTTGGGTGAGCTGCGTCAAGAGGGTCTATTGATGGAGACGCATAATAAACCACGTTTGGTTCTACTTTTTGCCACCATGCTGATCATCACCAAGCAAAAGGAGGACGGCCGTTTGCAGTTCAAGACATACATCCATGTAAGATTCATGACTAAGACTTTCGGTATGAAAGTTCCGCTAAGTGTCCTCACTCTACTCACTCTACTCTGCAGCAAAACAATCTGATGCTGAGCGAACATTTGCCTGGGGAGCCAACCAGCTTCTATGTCATTCCCTTCGATGAGCCGCGCAATCAAATCAAGCTGACAGCCAGAAATCGTGACCAGAAGCGTGTCTGGACGCAGCACATTAAAAGTGTCATGCTGGAGAAGCTTGACATACCGATGCGAGCCAAGGAGCTTGTCTATCAGCTGGGCAACGAGGAAGGTAAGATTGCTTCGGTTATTATGGAACAAACTCTATCTATCTCTATCTCTTTCTGTCTGACTGTCTGTCTCCTCTATGTGTTGTGTGTTGTTATTTTTCTTTTCTGTTGTTGTGTTTTGTTGAGTTGTTTGTTGGGCCAAAAGCACTTGGCGCGCCATATGATGAAGTAGTTACAGTTATGCATATGCGGGTACACTGAAAAAAAATGAACAATTTACTTACAACATGGCAAAGGCTTTTTGCGGTGTCTCTAATGTGAACTACACTTAGAACGACAACCAATCAATCTCAATGTGACCATCTCTTCACAGGCTTAGCCTATTTTTCAACCTTATCCACTTGTAATTCCCAACGGGTTAAAGCAGTAAGGTTAAGTTCACTCAGCTAGTTCCATCAGAAGTTCTGAAAAATCACATGAAAATGTTAAAAAGCGTAAAGATTCGACGAACATTCTGAAAGAACTCAACAAATTTGGTTAACTTCAAAACAATTGCAAATAGTTTTTTCACTCTGAGATCTTCTAACTTTTGAAAACAGAATTCTAAACAATTATTTGGCAATTTTGTGATTAACTTCAAAACAATTGCAAATAGTTTTTTCACTCTGAGATCTTATAACTTTTGAATCAGAATTCTAATCAATTATTTAGCAATTTTGTGATTAACTTTAAAACAATTGCAAATAGTTTTTTCACTCTGAGATCTTCCAACTTTTGAAAACAGAATTCTAAACAATTAATTTGCCAATTGGATTGCTCACAGTGTATTTCTTACTTCACACGCTGCTGAAGCAACCTGAAGTCTCAAGTGACATAACCAAGTGGTAGTCGTTAGCTGAAAGCCAGCTGAGATTTTGTGAGTTGTTAGTCAAGGAAAATAAGAAAAACCAAAACTTAACTTTTACCCGAAAAAATCGTGCCAAATGTGTCGACGCCTCTGCGGCAAAATGATTTATATAGCCAGTGTACTTATGTACATTTGCCATACATGATGATGGCAAAAATTTTAATTGCAAATATTGTAGATTTTGTGCACAACTGTACCCCCGTCATGTGTGGCTCCCCCCCACCAGCAATCCACTCTCTCTCTCTATGTTTTTTTTTTTTTTTTTGGTGTTTGGTGTGTTTTATTATTACAATTACTAACTATTATTTGCTATTTACCTTACTATCTATCTAAAATGATATCTAACTACCATATGTTTACCGTTGTAGTACTACCAGTGATGCATTCTAAAACTAAACACCCCAAAACAAAGAAAAGAAAAAACTTTGATTAGTTTTGTAAGGCGTTCTAAGGCTAAAAACCACCAGAGACTGATCTAAGCGCTACAAAAAAAAAAAAAAAAACCCCAAAAAAAAAAAAAAAAATAATGCTACTACTATAATTTATTTCCAAGTAAAATTGTTAACCCGAAAAAGTAATATTTCCTAATTGTATTACGTAGACGTTATATGTTATATGTAGTTGAACAAATTTTCTCTGGGTATACGAGAGCCTAGTAAGTATTCCTTTAATTGGCTTTTCACGTTTCCTACTATTACTGTTTGGGGTTCATGTTGCATGCATTTTCACTTCAAGTGGCAACAAATTCTAACACTCATTTAATGCAAGAATATTCAACTTACTAATCCCAGTCATTTGGTTAATTTCGGTTCGTTTTGCATGCCAGCGCCAAGCTAAAGGACCAGCTCCTGGTTGCTAGAGCTTAGAATGTTTTCCAACACACACCCCGCCATAATTATCCCACTCCCCCCCCCTCACCAAGACCGCTTTGCCGCACTTTCATAAAAATTGCCACACAAACTAATTGTAATTTGTAATTCACACAGATCGCACTCCAGATCGCAGCACTTGGAAATGGAGTCTTCACTCTAGCAGCAATTCAACGCCCACTTATCTGGAGCGACGCAATGCCTGTCGTCGCAGTGAGATACGTCAGCGTAATTCCAAGTTTAAGCGTAAAACGGTCACCAATTCCACATCCTTTGACAGTTTCAATGAGTCGCTCGAACAGGATCAAACACCGCCGAAACCAACGAAACCGCTGTCCCGAAATAATAGTCTAGACGACACGGCCCTCCAGAAGCTGGCCGCTGCCATGCGTTACAGGAGCAGCAAACGTTCGGATGAACCGGCGACCACTAAGGAGGAGCAGTCCGAGAAAGGAGAGGTGAAGGAGCCATGCAAGTGCAATCAGCAGGGCCAGGATCAGGAGTGTCTGTGCATCTTGAGGGATCAGCGCAATGGACGCACCAAATCCCAGTCTCCTGTCTTTAGCTACAAGGCTCTAAAGGAGCGCAGTAAATCCGTGCCGCGTATCGGTGGCTTCAGTTTGGACGAGGAGCCCGAACAGGGCGATGATGGCGGCGATAGCGGCGCCGCCTCATTGCGTGGCAGTAAACCCGATCTCAGTGAACGCAAGACCAAAGGCAAGGGTTTCTTTGAGGTGAAGCAATACAATCACAAGACCATGCCCAAGAGGATAGCCACTCTGAAGAAGCAACGTCATAGCAGCAAGCCGAAGGAGAGTTCCTCCAAGTTCTATATGGATCTCAGTGAATTTGACAGCACAGTCCTCAAGATAACCGAGTCCAGTGAGGAGTTGCGTCCCGAACTGGAAGTGGAATTGGCCGAGGAGGCCAAAGAGTTGTTCAGTGAGGATCGTGAGGATGGTGAGGAGCAGTATTACTATACAGACGAGAGGCGTATCCTAACCTCGGCTGAGATGTCCAAACGGGATGCTCAAATTGTCTTGGATCTGCTGAAGAATCAAAAGGAATTCGAACGCATCTACAACAAACAGCAGAAGCGACGCGAGAGTCCCACAAGTCCAACTAGTCCCAGTCAGGAGAAGCCGCCTTTGCCTCCGCCACGTCCCCCATCACGCTCTCCCCCTCCCCTAGAGCTCGATGAGCAGGCCAAGGAGAGGAGCCTGGCCCCGGAACAGGTGGAAGAGGAACCCATCTATGAGACATTGCTGCGTAATGTCCATGTGCCATATAAATTCTCGCCGGTCCTGGGTCGTTCCAAGACCGCCCAGCTCTTGAAGAAACGCGCCAAATCCTCGGTGTTGCCCAGCGCCAGACCCGAATCGGACTATGTCACCTTGGTGTACTCCCCGGATGGGGTACTCCAGCGGGTGGGCGAGGATCTGGTGCAGCGTGAGAGTTGCAGCTCGGACTCGACCAGTTCCAGTTCCACCATCAAGCGCGATAGTCAAAGTACAGTCATCAATTTGGCCCTAGATGGTGTGGATGCATCATCGGCGACCACAACATCATCATCCCGTACCACCATACCAAAGAACCTAATGAAGCGTCTGCTGAACTCCAGCAATCCGGAAACTGAACGTGACGTATCCAATTCGGAGAGCTCGCTGCTGCCCCGTGCACTGCGCTCCATTGATAATCTAACCATGGCATTTGGTAGATCCAATCGGCCACCAGAGCGACGTGTCTCCGATGTCAGCGAGATGTGCCGCCAGAGTATCTTGCATCGCCAGGGCAGCCAGGCGGTGGGCGAGCGTATGGCCCATGTGGACTATGCGGATCCCAAGACTTTGTTTACCATCATGGCCATGGCCAGTTCGGAGCGTGATTCGGTCTTCTCGCTGACATCCTCCTCCAGCGACAGCATGTGCGAGCATCATCCTGGCCGCAAACGTTCCGTGGCCGAGCTGCCCACCAATTTCGAGTATGAGCAACAAGTGGAGGATAGCTTGGAGAACGATTTTCGCGATTCGGCCATCTACAGTGACGACAACAATGAGAAGCGCAGTTTGCCCGACTACGATCTCAAGCGTCCGAGCAGTCCTCCACCGCCGCCGCCGCCACATCGACCGCCGCAGATTGCTCCAAAGCCACAAATGAGAAAGTCACCGGATGAGTTACCCGGACGAGGAGGCGTTATTGTCTGTCAGGCGGCCTCGCGCAGTTGGGTTCTCCAACAGATTGAGAACTTCAACAAGTGAAGACGAACAACCGATTTGCCATACAAATAATTCCTTTATAGATATTGTATATATATAATATATAATTAAATCAACTACTTTCTTACATAAATATATGATATATGCGGCAATATTAAGTTAGTTCTAGTTACATTAATCGACTGTTTTATATCCATGTAGATGTCCTAGTTTTAGTTTACTTTAAAGGAAAGTCATTTTAATAAATGTTCCACAAATTTCCATTCAAATCGGCGCCTAAAAGCATACAATATCTTGGGGTGTTTCAAAGGTTCCCAAAAGTAGGCAAACAATTTTCTCTCTGTTAACGCAAAGGAAAATTGGGAGATCACTGTTAGTTAACAATTTTCCGTTACAATGAAATTTAGTTTTTCCTAAATTTTAGTAGGGGTGTTTCTGTTCCTGTTTCTCAATCTTCGGGTTTTCAGGTTGCTGCAGGATTTCTCATGGTTTCAGCTTCATTAAAGCCTTTGTTTCCAATCATTTTTTGGGCCTATTTACTTTTACATTATCGTTTTATACCTACTCTATAATCTACCAACCTACCTAAATTTTATATTTTTCCCACCTCTTTTTTTATGCAATATTTTGTTACCTCTTGGCTCACTACTTAACTAAGTGAATGTGTTTTCTTATTTTATTTTATATTACTTACGACCTTTAATTATATTTCTGAGAGCCTTTTACTTTATTCTTCTCCATCTCTTTAGGCGCACTTTTCCAGATTTAAATGCCAATTTATATCTCATATTCAAAACAGCAAAAAAGAAATGAATTTTGGTAAAAATTCCGATTTTCCTTAGGCTGTATTTTAGACAATTTTCAACCGATTTCAAAATTTTTTACCTAATTCTTATTTCTTTTTTACGAACTTTAAAATGCTATCAAAAGTTTGGAATTTTGGGGAAAAAAATTTCGACTCGATTTTTGAAAATTTTGACAGTGTATACACTGCAATTTTTTCCAAAAATCGGATAAAAATTAGTTTCTCAGATTTCAATGCCAATTTATAACTCACATTTAGAGCAGCACAAAAAGACATTACTTTTTGAAATCGGACAAAAATTGGCATAGTTAGAGGTTTGCAAAGTTGAGGTTTTTGCATACAATTTGGAAAATTGGTGGTAAAAATTTACATTTTCCTAAGGCTGTATTTAGGACAGTTTTTTACCGATTTCCAAAGTTTTGATGTAGTTTTTATCGATTTTTTATCTATTTTTTATTGGCATCACAACTTAAAACGAATGCAAAGCTGGTGATTTTTGAGAATTTTTTGAAAAGTTGTATAATTTTGGTCAAAATTCCAATTTTCCTTAGGCTATATTTTAGACAATTTTCTACCGATCTTCAAATTTTTAAATGCCATCAACAGCTTGGAATTTCTCGCATTCCCGGCGAATATTCTTCTTCAGGTCTTCAAGAGTCTGAGGCTTGTTGACGTAAACCCGCGACTTTAAGAAAACCAGTAAAAAGAGGTCTGAATTAGTTAAATCGGGTGATCTGAGAAAGATTAAGCAACCCGGAAATGCTTCCTTGGCAATTATTCCATATTTTTGCGTAGTAAACTGATTCATGGATTGTCGATTTTTGTTCTGCATTTGTTTACTTTATAACTTTACTTTTCCCATCTTTTTTGATGTCACATTAATTTGGACTGCAGACTGGACAGATTAAAAAAAGTAATCTTCATTCTCAAAGGAATTGCCTACATTAAAGTCCTACATCCTTAAGTTGTATTTTATAGAGTGGAAACTTACCTGTTTCTAAGAACATGAACTATAATACCGCTGATTAAAATTACGATACAGAAAAAGAGTAAATAAGAAAGTCAAGTACCTTATTGTCTTACCAATGTCTTCAACTATAAATAGATAAAATAATAGAAACCAATTCAATAAACAAAATGGAGTTTGCGAATTTGGAGGCTCCGACGTCACAAAAACAAGATGAAAAACTTTCCATGGTAATCGAGAGAACAGCTCGGCAAATAAATCCAGATCTTCAAGAAAGAAAAAACACTTGCGAAATGTAAATATGGACAATAGGCCAAATCTTTTGGTATATAAGCTTGGCTTTTTGTTCTAACCAGACACAGAATCCGTTTGTCTTCCAACATGCGTTTCACTTCGATTGCTGCTTTCGCCATTGTAGGCTTAATCCTCCTCACCTGGCAGGATGGTAGCAATACTGCTCTGGCCACCACCACCACGAACTCAACAAGTTCGAGCGATTCCAGTTCATCCACCTCCAATTCCACCAGTTCCACCTCCAATTCGACCACGACAACCACCACCACAACCACAACGACAACTACAACGGAAGCTTCGTCCGACGACACAACCACAACCGAATCTGACTCGGATTCTTCATCATCCTCCAAGTCGAAGCGCAGGACACGTCGTTATCGTCGTCGTCGTCGCTTGGCAAAGGAGCGCAGGAACAGGCGTGCCGCACGCCGGGAAAGACGTGCTGAACGCAGGGCAGCCGGCAAAACGACTAAGACGGTCAAAAAGACAAGTCATCGTCATCGCGGTTAAGAACTTAATTCATGAAATGGACTGAATTGCAAAGAATCTCCAAAGAAAACCAAAAAACCATATTTTCACACATTCAATAAATAAAACAATTTAGAATCATATTTCACTATGACTATATCTTTGATTCGTAAAATGAAAGGGAAATATATTTCTAGATGTCCAGGTTGCTTTTGAACGAATAGAAATATTCCAAATTAAAAGTAATTCTTTACGTTGACGTGCAAAAATATTAGTTTTTTGTTTCAAAGAAGTGTTTTTTAAGAAATTTCCTTTTTGATATTTAATTTTTTGTTCAAACATTTACCATCCATAAACCATAAACAAATAAACCTTCAAAATCTCTAAAGGCTTTGTTTTAGTGGCTACTAGCAATAAATCAACAATAAAATTAACGAACAACTTTTGAAAACGGCAGACAAGGAATGGGAGTTAAACAAGTTATAAAAACTAATCTGCCTTTAATACAATTTGGAAGAGTATTCAAACTTCGGCACACCCAAAGTTAGCTCAGTTCCTATATTTTGTTGGGGATTCCACTATGCTTTTTTATTATAAACAGAATGATTTCTGATTTCTTTTTCCAATTTTAGTTGAAATATTCAAAGTATTTCGAAGTATTAAGACTTCAGATAGAATAAAAAATAGTGTCCATAAATCTTAGACTTATGCATGCAAAAACAAATGCTTGCAAGTTGGATTACTTAAAGTTTAAAAAGCAATCTGAAAATCTAGAAATATATTTCACTTTCATTTCACGGATTAAAGATATAGACATAGTAAAATATGATTCAAAATCAGTTTATTTATTCAAAGTATTAAGATGTTTTTTTTTTTTGTTTGGTTATCTTTGGGAATTCTTTGCAATTCAGTCAATTTCTTTATTTAAGTTCTTAACCGCGATGACGATGACTCGTCTTTTTGACCGTCTTAGTCGTCTTGCTCGCTGCCCTGCGTTCAGCGCGTCTTTCCCGGCGTGCGGCACGCCTGTTCCTGCGCTCCTTTGCCAAGCGACGACGACGACGATAACGACGTGTCCTGCGCTTCGACTTGGAGGATGATGAAGAATCCGAGTCAGATTCGGTTGTGGTTGTGTCGTCGGACGAAGCTTCCGTTGTAGTTGTCGTTGTGGTTGTGGTGGTGGTTGTCGTGGTCGAATTGGAGGTGGAACTGGTGGAATTGGAGGTGGATGAACTAGAATCGCTAGAACTTGTTGAGTTCGTGGTGGTAGTGGCCAGAGCAGTATTGCTACCATCCTGCCAGGTGAGCAGGATTAAGCCAACAATGGCAAAAGCAGCAATCGAAGTGAAACGCATGTTGGAAGACAAACGGATTCTGTGTCTGGTTAGAACAAAAAGCCAAGCTTATATACCAAAAGATTTGGCCTATTGTCCATATTTACATTTCGCAAGTGTTTTTTCTTTCTTGAAGATCTGGATTTATTTGCCGAGCTGTTCTCTCGATTACCATGGAAAGTTTTTCATCTTGTTTTTGTGACGTCGGGGCCTCCAAATTCGCAAACTCCATTTTGTTTATTGAATTTGTTTCTATTATTTAATCTATTTATAGTTGAAGACATTGGTACGACAATAAGTTACTTGTCATTCATTTCCGCTTTTTTTCTGTATCGTTAATGATTTTAGACCCAGGCTTTTTTAATGACCATATTTAAGGATCAATGGAATAGATTAAATGACTATTAGGAACGACAATTGTGTTTAAATTTTTTGGTGTGTCTTGTAAACTGTTCCTTGTCCATAAATTTGTATACTTTAATTAAAATGTAACATAGTTCTGAGGATACTGTAAATTTAATATAAAGATGAGGTTGACTTGTATATAAGATGAATATGAGTATGTTAAGATATGCATAAGTGCTAAAATATACTAAGATTCAAACCTCCACAACGCAAGAACAAATTAAAATCGACGTAAAAGTCTTAAGTAATATGAGAAATTTTAAAATACACGCTTAATCAACTCTTGAGACAAGAAGAAACAAAAGGATTTACCAAGAAAGGAGTGGGGTAAGAATATATTGATTGAGGTAAAATTGGAAGATTTATATCTTCTTTAAAACAAGAAGGTCCAAAATATGTAGAGAAAGAATTATTGGAAAAAGAGATTCAAACAGAATAATGCAAAAACTACTGGAAATCCTTCGAAAAAGCAAAGAAACGCGGGTGGAATTTCGTTTTCAAATATAAAGCAGTGTTTTACCTAGTAACGGCTAAGCTTTTCTTACAAGCGAGAGCTTTTTGTTAAAAGAAATTAGCTTTAGACTCTGAACACTGCTTGACATAGCTTTGATTAAAGCTTTTCAGCAACAGGAACTAGTTCCATCGGCGCCAATTGATAATATTTAATTTATATTATATATTTTAAGAGCCTAAAAATATTATTTTGAATGCCTGAAATACGCTAAAAAACTCTTTGTTTATACACTTAAGAGAAATGTGATAAAACTTTAGATGAGTTCAGAAATAAATTATATCTCAAAAGCGTTTTTGTAAGGAATATATACTTCCACGTTTTGATTGTTTATCCCATTTTTATTTGACAAACAAACCAAAATAAAAATTAGTTCATTTAGGTCAAAGAACAATGCTAATTTGTCTGAATGACAAAACAATATAACAATAACAACAACAATTATGGCTCACACATGTGTTGATAAATAATTTATTGTTAACACAAATAATGCCATTCGTTTGAGTTTGCAGATTATTTTTTGACTTCGCAATTCGTTTGCCCAGATCAGACCTTGAGATTCCAGAAAAGAAAAAAGTTAATTTCTTTGGGCGTAAAATTTGAAATTCCCCCGCATTACACATTTTGCTGTCATTAGATTAGATTGTAATTATCAACAACCTATTTGACCGTTAATAGAAAAACATAAATTCTATTGATAGACTGCACCGCTGGACCGGTTTTTCCCGCTTACTAGGCGAGTATTTACATGCGGAACGCAGTTTAGTTGTATTTTGTTTATTAAACTAGTTGCTTTAAATGCTAATTTGTTGATTAAAACTAAATAATACACATTTTAAAGTGAAATCTTAAGCCTCTGTCTGTCTCTGGATGTCACTGCATGGCTCGTCTGGGATGTATGTAATGGGAGCTACCATCGCTGTCATCTCTGTAGATGGCCGTCATGACGATCAGAAGACTGGCCGCAAACAGAAACCGCACAATATTGATGTAGCCAAAAGCTCTGGCTTTACGTTGATTGTTTGATTGATCGGACATTATTAACGTTTTATTTTCGTTTCGTTTTGTTCTTAGCGTATTCCACAATTGCTCACGATTTGCTCTCGCTCAGGTATAGAATGAAACTGATTGAGAATTCTCGAAGTCAGAACGTTTTTATTGCAATTCTCGAGAAGCTCTGTGTTTTGTTCGGTTTGTGTTTTTCCCCAACAGTCTCAACTAAGAAGAGATAAAGACAGGCCTCTGGTGTGCGTGTGTGTGTGTGTGCGATTGTGAGTGTGTTACTCAGAACAATCAAAGTATCTGAGTCGCCAGAAAATTCCAAAATGCTGTGCGAATCCCAGTTCATTTAACCGATCCGCTGTCGTCATCAAGGGGTCGATAATACATGGAACAAAGATCTCGAATCTCACTCTCAATGACGTCCCAATTGCATTCATCTCAAGAGTTATGCTAATATGCAAAATACTCTTTGTTCGAGTACGATCCTCAACACTTTGCTTAGCTATTAGATTTAAATTCTTGACGCCACAATGTTTTCGATTCAGAATTATTCTGTTTCGCGTGTTTAGAATGTTAAAGTCTATGATGATCACAGATAATGTATATATATCTAGTAGTTTTTTGATTTTTTCTGTTCTTTTTCTTGATGTTTCAACTCAGTTATTTCTTCAACCCTTTTAAAATTCACTTTAGGGATAAGACTTTTGGAGAATTTTATAATGTAGAACTCATATATATCCATAAAAAATTTTTTTTGTGTTTATAGAAGTTATCTTGAAACATTCTTAAGTTCCTAGTTCTCTTGAATATAGTATTTCAAATATTTAAGAATCAGTTTCCCGAAAAGAACAAAATTCAATTGCCATTTAATTTTTATTTGGAGATTTTTTGACTTCAAAGGTGATTATTTTGTCCATTTGTGCATATGTATAATATAGAAATCCTAAAATTTCCTCTATCTTTCATATTTCTGCAGACTTCCCCTAGTAGTTTATAAAGGAATTTTAAGACTTTGGCAATTTTCTTTAACTACAAACTGTTTTATATATGTCTCCTACGAAAACTTTTCACAATTCTATTTACAAAATTAAATTTAAAACCTTAGGAAATACTTAGTTCATTTCACAAAATTGTTGCCGCAACAAGTTGCCAAAGAGCAGTGTTGTACAATTGGTAAATGAGCAAAAATACAAACATACGAAAATCATTGGAAACAAAAATAAAAAAAGAAACAAAGGCGTTACAAGCCAAGAAAAATTATATACACACCCAACGAAACAACAAAAAAATGTACACTCTCAAAACTTAAGGATGTTCTAAGATGTTAAAAAAGAAAGAAAGAAGGAAAGAAGTATCAAAATATTAATTAAAGTTAGGGGCGATACTAAGAAACATTTAAAAAATAATTTCAAACACTTTTTGACATTTTAGAAATAAAAAATTAATTTAAAACAAATATTTGTGGATAAGCAAAGCTAAGAAGAATTAATTTGACAACCATTTTTACCTTTGTTATTTTATTAATATTTTTCTTTACTCACACTAGTCTTAAAAAAAATTCTTTAATGTTTTTATCAAAATTTTGGTATGAAAATATTAACCATTTAATTCAAAATTCACCCAAGCACTATATAAAATTAACTTCTTAGAAGTTTCGTTCCATTTGAGGATTCCAAAGTTGAAAAATTTTCAATTCTACGAGTTCGTTATATTTTTTTTTTTTTGATTCGTTGGGTGTCACTCAATACGAAGTTATTTATATATGTATGATCTGTTATATAGTGATTAAAAATGGTTGCAATTAAGAACAACGCGCCCTATATTCCAATTATAAATCTCTTTGATAACATCTTATCTGCAATGCATTTCTATGAACTTATGACTTTTCCTTCAATGAGTACAAAAATCTTGTTTCTGGCTTATCAGTTCAGAAATAATTGATATTTCCTTGGTTTCTTGTATACTTTATGCATTTATTTTTTTTTTTGCGGGAAATTCAATTTCGTTTTCAAACTAAATTATGAAATTACAAGTACCCCAACTCATGGTTGGTATATATATGTATATGTATATGTGTACCTACAAAAGTAAGTCCAAATAACGAGCGTTTGTATAAATAATGCGCATTGTGTGCTAATTTTTGGCATCTTGCCTACGTGCAGTGACTCTCAAATTAGGCAAAAACCAAAAAAAAAAAGAGAAAAAAAGAAGACTCTGCGATGCGCATTTTGCGGAGTCTCCCGTACAAATAAAACTTGGAATTATTATTATACACTGTGTTTGTTTGTCTAGAGGGGTATTCTGATTCCGATTCTGTCTCTGATTGTGTACTTTGGTGATGTTGTCATACGGCAATTAGTTGTTCAACAAATTGGTAGCTAAATGGGACAGAAATTGCTTTGCAAAAATCTATAAGGAATCAAATGAATTAATTAGTTTCATATTTGGATTAATTTTTAGTATCAACTCACCTCATATAACGCTGGAATTTGGGTCTATGACAGAGATTGGAGCAAGATAGAAAAATTTGGCGTGAATATTGCCAAATAATATTTATTGGTAGATATAATTTTCGTGGCATGTTTTCTCCAGAGATTCAAAATTACAACTGAAATGAAGGAGGAGAAATCAACCCAGGTAGATGCAATGTGAACAGCTGCCAGGGATTCTTTTGTATTCTCTCAAGACAGCTGCCTACCTCAAGAAGGATCATAGATCAAAGTGAGAAAATGCATTAACAAACTGAGACTTAAGAGAGGGGGAAATGGAAAAAGAGAGAATTGCAGCTCTCTTCACTTTTTGTCAGACATTTTCTTCTCCTTTTTAATTAACTATTTAATTATCTAAAACACAGTCAAGTTGAATTTAAATATTATCCGTCTCCGAATTGATGGCCTCCAGCAATTGGTTTAATCTTTGGGCATTGGTCAGTTTCCAGGTGACACATGACAACGATGTGATGAAGAAGCCAATGCCTTAGGACAGAGAAATTATTATTGAACGATTTAATGATGTCTTCGAATCCCACTCACCTATCAGGAGTATGGCCTCGGATATTTCATCTTGCCAGGCCTTTGACACCATGCAAAGCAATATAAAGCCACTGAGCAGACAAAATGAACCAATTAGCACGGCCAAGGTAATTAAAATGATAACCGGATCGTTTAATGTTCGATAGGCGAATAGTATTTGGCACCACGAACGTTTATGTGACGCACTCATATGGCTAGAAGTGAGTTTGAAAATGTTACAAAGTAGAGATATAATGGGAATACTTAAAGATAAAGGTTAAGTGTAGAGAATGTGCAGGTTAACCGTAATTAATTGCTAAATAAACTGACAGGAGAAACTGGTCAAAAGTTGATTAAAAGTTAAGTGCAGAGAAAGTTTATGGGGAGTTAATACCGTTTCATTATTGTACCGTAACAACATTATTTAATGTTAAGAAATGTACAGGTTAACCGTAATTAGTTCCTTAATAGTTAAACTTCCAAAAGAAGCTTGTCAAAATTGGTAAAAACGTTAAGTGCAGAGAAAGTCTATGTCTAGTCTTGACTCTGGTACCGTAATTATATTACTAAAATGCAAAGATTAACCGTAATTAATACCTCAATAGAAGAAACCCATAAAACTGGTATTAAATACGGAATATTATTGGTTGGAAACGTGCCAAACATACATGAAGAACGATTTTTAAACATTAATCGGAACTATCGTCACTAGGTTGAACCATATTCGAGCGTTTGTATATCGATTTGTTTACGGTGATCGATATTATAATGTAAATATTCATTAAAGAGTATTCAATTTAAATGTTAAATAAAGAATATTATTGGTTGGAAATGTGCCAATGTGACTTTTCATGCTTTTTCAACAAAATTTGGAACTTTTTCCCACTACCTTGAACCAGAATCGACCGCATGTATATCGATTTGTTTGCATTATATTGAAAATATAAAATGAAAATATTCATTTAGGAGTATTTAATCCATTTATAATTTGCAATACGCTTCCTTCCCCTACCATTAAAAGATGTACAAATCGCCTTTAAATCATTAAAAATACCAAAATACCATTACTTATGCAACACAAATAATTAGGTTAACCTCAATTAATACTATTATAGAAGAAACCGATTAAACTTTTGTAAAATAGGGAATGCGCTAAACACGGTTATTTGTACATCAAGAAGGATTGTCCATGATTTACCAACATTATTGGAACTCTATTGTCACTGCCTTGAAAGATGTTCGAAGTGTTTCGATTTGTTCACTGACATTATAACCTAAATGTTTATAGAATAGTATTTAATCCATTCATAAATTGGAAAATGCTTCCTTGACCCACTCTGAAAGGTTTAAACTTGTTTAAATTCAATTATTAATTACAAAGAGTGGATTTGAACGCTTCATTCTTTTTAAAGTAGATTAAATTTTCTTACTGAAGTAGCACAAATAATTAGGTTAACCGTAATTAAACATTTAAAAGATAAAAAATACACGAGTTTTGGAATTCACATGCTTCTAAGTTTAGTAAGCACCAGTTTCTAGAATTTATTTTGAAATGTTGTCGTTGTTTATGAAGAAAAGTCATTGAAAACTCTCTTCTGATTAACCGATTTAACCGAAACATCAAACGCGTTTCGTTTCTTTACCTACCAGGATTGAGCGTAGGTAGGTAAAATGGGAACAGTAATAGGAATTGGAACAGGAACGTTAACGGTAACCGGAACGTTGAGTGGAACACTTCTGCTTTCCATGATGCTGCTTAATAGACTGAAGTTGTATTTTTTGAGTTTTTTTTTGGAGGCCAGCAGCTGTGTTCGCACTACTTATCCAAATTTAGCCCAGACGCGACACGAGACGCGTGTCTAATTGGGGGATGGAGTTCGGTAGTTGCAGCAGGCAGCATGCGGCATGCAGCATGGAGTGTGTGTGGACCATTTTGGGGGGATAGGCTGCTATTTATAGACACAAAGGAAGTGCCTCAAACGGAACTAAACAGATGCTCAGATGAGCGGACTTTCGCGCGAAACAACAACACAATGTAAATGACTATTTTTAGATGAAGAAAAAATAAAATAGTTCAATGATCTTCTATCTCTCATTTTCTCTCTTAAAAATTTCGATTTTCCTTGCCTTGCATGTGAATGAGAAGTGGGCGTGATTCCAGTGGGTGGTGGGTGAGGGTGAGGGGGAGTTGTAATACAATAAATCAACTTCATTAGTTTTGCCAGCGCAAATCATTAACTTGATGGCTCAAAGTTCACGTTTCGCATGTGCCAAGGTGGCATAACCGTCGACTCGTCAACGTTGACACGCACAACCCTGGCAATCTTCTACTCGGAAGCGACTCCCAACTTGTCAGTTAGTCGTGGGGAAGGCTGCCATCTAGCTACATAGCTGGCTGCCTCGGTAGTTATAGAAATACTGAAATAATGTCAACTTGACTGCATTCAAGCGAAACGTAAATTATGCAAAATAACGACGTCAAAGTTTCAATATAATGAAGCTGAACATCATGCTGGAGGAGGATGTCCTCTGCCTGGCTCCTTCACCTCACTTCGGATGATGATGAATATAATTTATATTGAAAGCAACATGAAATAGTCAAACATTAAATGCCAAACACACACAGAAGAAGACTTCGAATGGGCTCAAGAGAAATTCTTGTGATACATTTCTCAATTTATCTGCCAGTCGTTTCACTCTCTATCTCTCTCTCCCTCTCTCTTTCTCTATGTCCTTAGTCATAAAAATCAGTCAAGCGTATTGGCAGAGAAGCTTTTTCGATATCCTTCAGGCGTTTGCTATAAACAATTATTAACTTTGTTGCAGCCGATTTGCACATTATTGCCATATGTGAAAGGGACCACCTCCTCAAGGCCTGAGTCTGTCTCTCTCCCACTCTCTCTCTCTCTCTCTCTCTGTGTGTGACAAGGATGCTCAACTTCGTTCCAATTGCTGCTCCTCCAGCAGTTGTTGTTGCTGTTGCTGTTGTTGTCGTCATCCTCGTCGTCGCCTTAGTTACATTGTAAAACGTTTTATTGTCGCTGGCAGCTGGCGACGATTTGTTGTATCCCCCCTCCCAGCTACCCCCACTCTACCTTACCACGATTTGAACTTCTGTGTGTGTGAGACCCTGCGGAGGTGTGTGTGCCGGCGGCACGACAAGACTCCTCACTTGACGACAACTGTTATGCTTATCGGATGCTTGGTGAATACCGAATTTCGGATGCGGATTAGGTCAATGTTGTTCGCTAGGTGGAGGTGGTGAGGCAAATTGCTGTTGATTGTCAGGAGCAGGCTCAGGACCAGGCACAGGCCCAGGACCAGGCGTGGCGGCGTAAATAACGAAGGACTGAGGTGCCAACTGCCTTAAAGCCAGTCGAGAAAAGTTTCCCCAAACAACATTAGATAGAGAATGGGTGGGGGTGGGGGGCAAGCCAAATGGCCAAACTTCAGGGGCGATTAAATTGAGAGCCAGGGACTTGAGACCGAGACTGCGACCGAGACTGGCTGGCTAGTCAGACCAAACAAAATCTTATCGCTGGCCAAGAGAACTCGTTTCGTTTTAGTGCCGCAATCAGCGCTGTTCACTTGCAATCGCTGGGCAAATATTTTTACTTTTACTCTTTTGCCTTAACCCTCTCCATCCCTGCCCCTGCCCCTTTCTCTAATGCGTTGCGAAAGTGTGCCAAAGATGATGCTGCTGACAACGAAATCAAACACAAAAGAAAAGCAGGCAACAGAGGATTATTATGGGATGCAAGGATGCGAGGAAGGGGCGTCCGAAAAAAAAGGACATAAGGGCAACGGTAAGAGGGTAAGGGACTACGCTTTTGGAATAGAGATGCAGAGAAGCCGGACTTCACAAAGTTAAAATTAAATTAGCGTTTTTTATGCAAGTCAACCTAGAGAATAAGAGGGTATAGAAGGGTATATTAGGCAGCATTTTCACCTATTTTCTGCTGGTTATATCTCAGGAATGTAAGAAAAGTTGCAAGTATTAGCTGTGATTTTGTTTGGATTTACCAATATATTAAACAATTCAATATTTAACTATATAATAAACCTCAAATAATGGTTCGAGCTAAATTTTATAAATTTTTATATAAGTTTATATAAATTTTATAAGAAATTCTGGTATCGAAATTGGTAATTTCTAGATTTCTCTTTTGAGTTACTATTTGATTGTAAAAAATTTCGTTATTTTCATAACTTATTTTTTCGTGAATCACATTTAGAGGATATAAATTTGAGTATCAGTTTCTTGGAGTTGCACTACTCGCATCCTTAGCTCCATCTCTGTCTGTCACTTTTTCCTACTTAGCTAAATTAAAATTGCACAGCACCAGCACTTTCTTTTTAATACCCTTTCAACAAAGACTTTTGACTATTAAACAGTTTCACTTATATAACTTCTATGAGTAAATGGAAGTTAAGCGATAAATAAAGTACAACTAATAAAAAAATGACCTCTATATAAATTAGTTTCATTGGAATTAACTGTGTTTTTTTTTTTTTGATTAAATTAATTCTCAGCTTATACTGATCGAAGATTTCTTGGAACTCATTGGAATTATATTTTGGAGCTTACTCTAAGACTGCGATTTATTAATTTAAAGATTTTTCTGTATGTTTTAAGGACTATAATGCATAAAAATGGGAGAGCTTTAATTGATATCGTATTTATAAGTATATTTTATTGTATTAATATTAAATAAAATATTAAGAATTTAAAGAGAAAACTTTCCTATTTATTATATTTCGGAGCTTACTATAAGACTGTGATTTATTAATTTAAAAATTTTCTGTATGTTTTAAGGACTATAATGCATAAAAATGAGAAAAGTTTTCTTTATATCGTATTTAAAAGCATATTTTATTGAATTAATATTAAATATTTTCATAAAGTATTTAGAATTTAAAGAGAAAACTTTCCAATTAATTTCTAAGGGTTATAGATAATTCTAAGAATATTGGCTGTAATTTAAAATTGCTGCCCAATCACAATATAAATAAATAAATAATCCTTTATTTTACTTTGCTTTTTAGTAGTCCTACATATATTCATTGAAATAAATATAACAAAACAGTTCTAAAGCACAAATAATGGGAACTATTCATAGATTATCTATATTTCAATAGAGTTCAGTTATTTATATTCTAAGCTATGTAAAATGTTTTAGAAATTAATAAAACTATTAGCCAATTCACTCACCTTTTCTTTCCTCCTCGAGAGCCATTTTATCGATAATTTCTTATCACATTTAGTGTTGGTAAGCTTCAAAATCAATTAATTTACTAATGCGTTGTTCCAAACTGCACCTGAAATTCAAACTAACACTCTCCACTATGCGGCCATTAGATTAAAGATATCAAATGCAAGAGCATTAATTTTGTTAGAGTATTGCAACGTTGGCTATTTTGTTGACATTAATCTGAGAAAAGTTTTTTTTCTTTTTATTGTCTTTACGTTTACGTTTACGTTTTTTTCGTTTCCTTTTGTTAGCCTCTCTCGCATTTATGCTTGTTTAAGCAAATGCCGTGTTATCGCCCGGCTCCGTGTTCAGGTCCAGTCGAAAGGATAATGCGCGTAATTGTTGTCCCTGCCTGTCTGTCGGTCTGTCTGTCTGTCTCTGGGTCCTTGGGTGGAGCAATTGGCATAAGAAACGCTTACTGATCCGACAGTTTTTTGCTATTTGCATGAAACGCATTAAAAAGTTACTTGCTCAGCGACTGTGAAATTCAATCTCGTTTAGTCAGATTAGTAAGAATTGCCAGAATCTTAGTATATATACTATAAGGTAGTAAACCGCTGGCTAATGCAAGTTTTATTTTTAGTAATTTCAACTTGGCATTAAATCAATTTTCATTGCGACAAATGCACAATCAGCTATCCGCAACAGCTGGCAAATTGTTTGCCCTCCTTTAGTTAACTTTCGCTCTCTCTTTGGCCCCCAAACACACACACACACACACACACACCACTCGACACATATCTGGCTATAACTAGTTGGCTAACAAGAGAGAGAGAGAGAGATAGAGATTCCATCCCTCACCCACTTAGCCGAATGCGTTGATAAAGTCATCGTCATCATATTGAGTGGCAGGACGAGTACCAAAAGGCAAGAGCAAACATTGCAGAGTCGAGAGCCGAGTGCCAGAGAATGATATCATATATAGATATGGAAATGGATATGGATATAGATATGGTTAAGGAGTGGAATGCAGAGGGGGGAGGGGGAAATGGATATGTGAGCAGCATCTGTTTAGAGTTGGACTTGCTATTGAAGTTGATTTTCATACCTCACTATGCATAACAAAATGCACTTTGCAAACAGAAACTCTTGATAATTCTATACAGCTTATTATTTTTATGCACCAAGAGAATAAGTTCAACGAGTGCTAAATTCAGATATAGATAAATTGCAAAATTATCTCAATATTTAGTAGTGACTTTCATATACATAATAACATTTCTACGCTTTGCTTTTTATACCCTTGCAGAGGGTATTATAAAATTGGTCAGATGTTTGTAACGCAGAGAAGGGATCGTTTCCGACCCCATAAAGTATATATATTCTTGATCAGCAAGAGAAGACGAGTTGATATAGCCATGTCCGTCTGTCCGTCTGTCTGTCTGGTGCTGCGCGATCTAGTCCCACAGTTTTAGAGCTATCGCATTCAAAGTTCGTATATAAGCTTTTCTATACAGCCACATACACATCTGCGATTTTGAATAAGATCGGACAACTATATCATATAGCTGCCATACAAATACAATCGTTAAATGCAAATAACTTCTCTATTTTTTGAACAATCTTATCCAAACTGATTATGTACATAAATAAAAAGGGATTACGTCATATGCGTGAATTTCAAAACAATCGGATAAACATAACGCCTGATTTCGACGATATAAAATTTGCCTATATAGCAGCAGTACTGCTGCCATAAGCAGTGCACGCATAAGCAGTGAAGCACATACATATATGTGTCAAAATTGCGATTGTGTGTGTGTGAATATGAATATCAATCGCTACATTGTCTACTATTTGGCGATTGGCTGCCCCCGGCCAATGTATTTAAAATATTTCTTTATTGGATTAAGAAACAAAAAATTTTTTAGAAAATAAAATGTAATGGTCAAAAGCTGCAAGGGTATACAAACTTTGGCATAGCCAAAGTTAGCTTCTTTGATATTTTTAGTTGAAATATCGCACATAGCAAACCTCTTTTTTACGCCGGCTCCACGTTTAAATACAAAAACCAACGTTTTCTTTGGTTTTCCTAATATATTTCAGTCTTCTTTGGGGATTGTCTTCAAGTGAATTTGTAAAAGTTGACGACTGTTTTGTTCGACAAGGAGTTTCAGATTCTTTTTTTTTTGTAAAATCGTTAATACAACTGAAATGCATGGCCCTTAATCGTTTAATTTGTGAAAAGTGAGGTTAAGTTGAACAGTATGTATTGGACAACTGAAATGCATGACCCTTAATCGATTAATTTCTGAAAAGTGAGGTTAAGTTGAACAGTATGTCTTGGAAAAACGATCCAACAATCTTTAGAGAACCAAATATAAATAAATAGACTATAAAGTTTATAAAGTTTAACATAAGCCTAAACACTGTACCTCTACTTTAAACTAATAAGTAGCTTTAACGAAACATGTATATTATTGGAAATAAAGCACACATTGAATTAAAAAAAATGAATAATGCAATTTTAGTTTTGTGAAAGAAAATATATTTCGTTATCTCGTCCTTTCCCCTGTTTCTACTGGATTTACCTTTTGATTGGGGGAAAAACTACTTCTGGGCTTAAACTGAGGTCTTTTCTTCTAATAAAATGTTCTCTGCGAATTGCAAACAAGTTTGATTTTAGAAAAGTGAGGTTAAGTTAAGCTTTTGATGTAGATTTCTCACAATTCTCGGATCTCTAGACGTATTTAATTAGTATAAAGTGAGGTTATGTTAAACAAACATGTCTTCTACAAGAATAATCTCACAAATATCTGTTGTAGGTCTTAGCTGATGGCTTAAGATACTGTATAAATCATTAAAAATCTTTTAAGGAATGTTATTTACACGTATTTTGGTCGTATTTCTCAAAAATACTTGACTGTGGAGCTAGCAAGTGCGTTTAATTTGGTTCCTAACAGTTTCGTAATATTATCTATATCTCTTTTGATCTTTATATCCATAGGTCCAGCTATTGATTAGTTTCCTGCTAGTATTAGCTATGATTGAGATCAATTTAAACCCCTCTAAGTAAAGTCAAAGTGACTGACTCATTGTAAGCCTTTATAGCTAGTTACTCCAAAACACACTAAGTAGTAGTTTTCTCTTCTACTTTGTAAAATACATTTAGAGGGAGAGTATAATTATACTATAAATTTCATAAATTTAACCTAAAGTTAACTACTATAATTATTTCTCAATAGTTACTAATTACTAATAGCTATAATTAGGTATCAATAAATATTAAATACTGAATAGCTATAACAATGAGATACAATCTTTGAATTCCCCGTCAGTTTTATGGCCCATACTTAAAACAAATACCAACATTTTAATATTTAAATATTTAATTATTAAATATGAATAACAAGTAATACAGGTAATTGAGGTAATAAAGTTATTTGACTTGGTTTCGGTGCAAGTTTTTGCATTTCCTGTCTAATATGATAAAACCACAATCAAGAGATTTTCCGCTGTGTGGGTGCAAAAATGAAATTTCATTTTCTCTGAACTCTCTCTCTCTCTCTCCGTGCTTGATGCTTGATGCCATGAGAGTGAACTTTAAAACGCTTATATGGCCATTAAAAATACCGTTTGTCTAGCTCAAGTTAAAGCGCTCGAGCAGCAGCATTTCATTTTGCCATGTGAAATTGCTTGGCTCCTTGTATGACTAACAAGAAATATCAAAAAATATTGCCATAAAATATACCGCAAGCAATGCAGGAAAACGAGAAACACAGAGAGAGCCCAGGCAGGATGAAGGCTCTCTGGGTGAGGTTGTGGGTGTATGGATGGAGGATGTGGCATGTGCTGAGTGACACCGATTGACAAGACACAGACACGAACCAACCCAACCAACCCACCCACCCACCCAGCTTGAACCACGAGAAGAACCTGAAGACAGAGCCAAGGTAATGAAAAATATTTCCATATTGCAAATAAAGTCATTTTGCTATCAAGACAGACAGCTCAAAACTCTCTACCCGCTCCAAAAAAACGAAATCTATTCCTTAACCCTTGTCAAAAAAAAAAGAAAGTAGGAAAGGAGCAAACACAAAAAATAGGAACCTGGCCCTTACCTGATGATGCTGTTGCTCCTGTTCCTGTTCCTGGTGCTGTCTTTTGTTTTTGTTTTGGCAGCCATGGCATATTTCAATTTGGTAGCCCAAGCTAAGTAGAAGGCATTCGCCCTGGTCCGTGCCTCAAAAGTTTATGCAAATTCATTTCAAGTTTCGCCGAGACCTCGACTCGACGTCGACGTCGACATCAACAACATTATCAGGCCATGGGCAGGGGCAGGGGCAGAGAGGGGGTAAGGCAAAGGGATAGGGACTGGGAGCTTGTGTCTTGCCCGGTTAGGTTGAGCTGATGTTGATGCCAATGATGATGATGATGATGATGCTGCCCATAAACAGTGGCAGTATATTGGGGTTCCACATGGGGGTTCTAAGTTCTCCTTTGGTGGCCATGACCAACAAAATAGTCATATATCCATTTGGCTAACAAGTTTCCAATAAACTTGGATTATAAGTAGATGGTAGAGGCTATTTTTAGTATATAGTTAAGCCCTACTTTCTGGAGGACTTTCCGATTTAAGTTGCTATACAATTTCCCGTATCTTTATCTTTCAGAAGATATAATCATGCATAATTCTAAATGATATTCTTTGATATCTCAGAGGAATCAGTAGTTTTTAAGACATACTATCTATTCCCTTTTAATGACTCTAATTTGTATAGAAATGTATTTTTGCAACTAGGAGTAGATCGAGAAGGCATAAGTGATTCAGCCAAGCATCTACCATGAACTAAAAAATATATAAAATAATGGAAATCCAATGGAATAGTCTATAAACTTATTAACGTATGATGAAAATTTTTGGATTTAGTTTAGTTAATTTTTACAAGATTCTGTAGAAGTTTTACCACTTATTATCAACTGCTACATTTAGAAATGATTTTCAATCTACTCGAAAATTTCTTAAAGCACTTTACCTTGAGATCTTTGACCATTGGAATCAAGCCTTTGCCTAAGTTACGTCTTTTTCGGAAACAATTCTATACCAGAAACTGATATTTACTAGGTTCTTATATAACTAGTCTCATCTTTCTTCGATTATTGGGAAATTTTACTGTGACAAAATTTTAAAACATGTGTCGAAACCCATCACATCTTATTGCTACAATATAGTAAAAGTATGAAAAACTCATCGCATCTTTTAGCTGTAGTAAAACTATTAATACAGTTTGTATACACAAAATTTTCAGGACACCCAAAATGTCCCTTTAGTGGCCAAACTCCTTCTTGATACTTAGGTTCATGAGAATTTGTACAATTTGACATAATTTAAAAGTTTTGAGTCCAATTTTCATTATTTGTATTGGATAGAGAGGAAAGCTCCTTTTATCTGACGATGTTTTGCTTAATTTTTCTGAAAGCAAAACAAACGAAACCATAGGTAAAACAATTTGAAATTTCAATTATTTGTGACTAATAAATAATGAATTTTAATAAACGAGCTAAATGTTTTGAATACAAAAGAATGTATTCTATTGTATGTCAAAAAAAGAAAGGGGGAAAAAACACCAAAAAAGGATCTTACCTGATGATGCTCTAGTTTCTGGTTCCTGTCTTGTCATTAAGTTATTTAATGAATTTTTGTTTGCTTATTCAAATATAAATATAATATATAATACATTAAGCAACACTTAAATTGTGCCCTCTTATTTGACATTGGTTTAATTTAATTAGCGAAAAGTTTAAGTAAAAAAGTAAGTATTCATTTAAAACCCAAAATGATTTAATTATTCTGAATAAATAATTGAGGTTTGTTTGTTGATTAAATATATGGTAGACCTACTTATTTAAAGTTAAAAAACATAAACGTAAGAAACCAAAAACCATGTGAAATAAATTTAATTTCATTGCTTATTAAAATATAAATATAATATATAATCCATTAAGACACATTTAAAATTAAGGAACTTTTATTTTACACGGGTTTAATTAGTTAATTAGTTAATTAAAGTTTAAGTAAAAAAGTAAGTATTTATTTAAAACCGAAATACGACTGAATTCTTATCAATATATAATTGAGGTTTATTTGTTGATTAAATATTTGGCTGACTTACATAATAAATACGTAATAAACCAAAATCCCCGTGAAATAAATATAATTTCATTGCTTATTAAAATATAAATGTAATATATAATAAATACATTAAATAACACTTAAAATTGGGCCCTTTTATTTCACATGAATTTAATTTAATTAGCGAAAAGTTAAAGGAGCAAAAAGTAAGTACTCAATTAAAACCGAAATTAGACTGAATTATTTTGAATAAATAATGGAGATTATTTAAAGTTTACGTAAGAAAAAAAAAACCATGTGAAATAAAAATCATACTAAACTAAAATTACTTGAGCTTGAATATAGAAAAATTGCGAATGCGAATTTCTTGTTGTTTTTCTTTCGCTTGGAATTCGTATCTAAGGCACTGGCCATTTTATGTGATGGTGATGACCATGATGATGATGATGATGATGGTGTGGCTGCTGCTCTTGCTGTTGTTGTTGCTCCTGCTGGTGGTGGTGGCGGTGCATCGCACATTTTGGCACAAAGCCAGGGATATAGACATATATAGTTGTTGCTGTTGCTGTTGTTGTTGTTGTTGCCGGCAAGTGTCGGCATTTGTATTATTACAATTATTACGTTGATGTGCCTAGGTTCACTTTGTGAGTGTGTGCAAGTGTGTGTGCGAGTGTGTGTGTGTGTGTGTGTGTGTGCGGTGTTTGCCTACTCCAGTTGCATGTTTGCGGTTTGGAATGCGGTGGCCAAAGTCAGTGTGGCGAGTATGCAACTACACTCCAGAGTGCCAGTGTGTGTGTGCGAGTGTGTGTTGAGTGTGTATTGTTGTGCAACATGGCGTATACGCAATTTGCCATATTGGTCAAATATTATGCCAAGTTACGCGCAATTTCGTGGTTGGCGATTTTCATTAGCCATTGACCATTGTGTTACCAATAACCAGCTCACCTGGACCCCCCCACTATCTCTAAGCCCCCTCTCCTCTCCTCTCTCTCTCTCACTCTTGAACTAAAGTCTTAATTAAGTTGTGTGATGGGGTTCAATGTGTCAGGGGAGAGAGAGAGAGAGAGCAAAAGTTTTGCCTGTTCAGGCTTAAACAATGGCCAAGCCACTTGAGACTTGTTTTCTTTGTTGCCTGCACCCCTCTCTCGCTCTCCCTCTCTCTACATAACTTGATTAAATTTCACTCCTCATCTTAGCCAGGGCCAAAGAGTTCAGAGCCATAAACCACGCTCGTTTAATTTCAATTCAAAGTCTAAGCACAAGTCACAAGAGCCAATTCAATAAAAAATTAAAAAGAGAAAGAACGAGCAAGAGTGAGTGAGAGGGAGAGAGGGAAATTTTGTAGAAAAGGGATGGAAGCAATCACAGGCAAGCGGCAAATAAACTTGAAGAAAATTAAAAGTGGCAACCAGAAGCAGACGAGGCAAAACTCAAAATGGCAGGCCAAATGGGCAAAAGGGAAGCAGCAAAAGAAGGATAAATATAAAGAGAGAGAGAGGGAGGGAGGGGAGCAGGAACAGGAAACGTATCGACTTAATTGAACAAATCGCAGTAAACGAGCCGTAAATTTTTAATATGTTACGGTTTGCGTAAATAAAAGCTGACGCAAAACCTAAATCGAAATCGAAAGAAAGAGAGACTGAGAGAGAGAGAGCGTAAATAGGAGAAAGAGGAGAGAATTAATAAATTAAATAGTAGCCAAAAGGTAGCTTGCCATCAAGCAATTTCATTTAATTAATTAAACTAAAAAGAAAGCAACCAACGAAGAGGCAAACTGAAGGCTGCCTTTGACATTTTGACATTAGCCATGGTGGCCTTAGCCGTAGGATAAGGGACAATATTTTCTTTGCTCAGTCCAGCATAAGTCAATGTGTCTGGGTCTGGGACCAAATTAAAGTTTTACCCCACCCACCCCCCTACTACGGCCCTCTTTACCCTAAAGCCAACTGATTTTGTTTGCTCCAATGCCAGAGGAGTAACCCGAAAACGATTCAAGTGTTAATTCAGACAGACTTAAGGATTTTGCATTGCCAAGGAGTTGAGCGAGAGAGAGAGAGGGAGAGAGGGAGGGGAGTTGGGGAAAGAAAAACCCCATTAATCAAGTAATCTAGTGCAAATCTTGCACATATTTGCCTCCAACACACACAAAGGAAAATAACAAAAACATGTCAAAGATGGCCGTCACGAAGTTTTTATACTCTCGCATTTAAATGATCATGAAAATTATTCAACGATCTTAACCTTTGTCTCTTTCACACCTTTAGAACTTGTTATGCAAGCAATTGTTTGGCGTCTCGTTCACACTCATTGAGATAGACCACTTAGACTCTTTAGGATTTCACTTCTGCAAGAGGTAAAAAATTGTTTCTCTTGTGTTTTATTTTGAATTTATTTTATCGACAAAATAAAGCTTAATTTTTATTAGTTTAGATCAGAATGTTCTGTGTTTTAATGAAATTAACTATAGAAAGAGGAACAAAAAGTTAAGGATTCTAAAGTGGAGTTCGAAACGAAGTTTGTCCGACTCATAGATAAGAATTCTAGGCACTAAGCCATCTAGATGTTGAATCCACCCGAGCTAAATGACAAGCTCAAAGCCCTTAAGGGAATATATACACTTAGAAGCCTGAAAAAGGGATATTTTTGAGAATTTGTTGAAAGAAAACCTTTTTAAAATTTATCCTACGGGTATTATATATCTAAAAGTATATTTATATCTGGTTAACCGGAATAACTCGAGTAATTGGATAGTTCTGCTGTTGTCCCGCTTTAGCTTTAATTTATTTATTAACTATACCCTCTTCGACATATATTTTAAAATGCATTCAATTTTTTTTTTTTACCAAAATATAATGAAGATTCTGAAGGATAATGTAAATTCCTTAGAAAAAAGCCTTTTCGGGCCTTTTCGGGCCTTTTCGCCCAATGGGTATCACCGGAAATAAAAAAACCACTAAGTTTATTAAACTAGATACTAAAATCTAGTCATTGTCAAAGCATTTGATTTTTGATGTTTGATAAAAATAGTAATTTTTAGGCCAAAAATGTATTTTATTTTGACCATAAAACAAAATCTAAATAATAGAAAAAACACAATAACATCTACTGGATAATATTGCAAAGAATAACTACAACAATTTTGGGTGGGGTTCCGTGGGTTCCGATTGGAAAAACGTGGTTTTGAGAAAAATGCGTTTGAAAAATATGTTTTAGCGGCTCGGCGTCATGAAATACGTTTGACAAATTCGATTATATCTCGAAAAATGTTTATTTAAAACAGCTTTGAATTTTATATATGTATATATATGTATATAATTTTATGGACCTTATTATTTAAAAATTTATTAAATCGGGCTTAAAGTCATTTATTGGAAGAAAACAAAATGTGAGCAAATTGTCTGTATAGCTATTTCAAGAACCACCAAGTAGAGCTGGGAATCCATCGATGGTTCCATCGATACTATCGATGGAAATTAAAAATTTCCATATAAACTTTTTAATTTCCATCGATAGTATCGATGGAACCATCGATGGATTCCCAGCTCTACCACCAAGTTCTATCAACGACCCTAGAATTGCAAGGCCATATCACCATATATGTACTTTCCGATAATTCAAACGACAATTTTTTGCAATCTTCTGTTTGTATATATCCCATTAAGAGATTCACATCTAATCTATCTTTCTCACACACTTATAGAACTTATGGCAGTTGTGATTCTACTGACGTGGACTACTATAAAAATCAAATATTTCTATAGAACTAAATTACACATCTATTTTATTTATTTCTATTGTATTTTGAGTCTATTTTTTATGTTAAATTTATTGAAACCAATAAAAAACATTTGTATTTTTAAATTTATAGGGTGTATTTGCACTTTGCTTCATTTTGCGGTGTCTGTTGGACTAACACGTCAGTCGCAGATGGTTTAGTGGAAAGTTGGAGACTCTAATAAAAGAAGTTATTCTAAAGTTAATTTAGGATATCTGAAGAAACAAACGATTTTTTTAATACTAAGAATTATTTTTGACCAATCAGAGCTACATATATCTGGATGGTTCAAGAACCAACAAGTTTAACTATTATCAGAAAAGCTCTAAAATTAAGAGCGTGAAAATTAATACAAACGGAAGTGCCTATTTTATATCCACTCGGATATTGACAATGATCTAGAATATGTTTACTTTATAGAGTCATAAACAAACAACAACAGAATTTTATTATACCCTCTGCAAGAGAAAAAAGAACCAAACTGAAAGCAAAACGGAAACGGAAATGTAACTAAAAGCATAAAAAAATGCTCCATCTATATATGCGGGTGCTAAAAATTGTCATTGTAATAGTAATTTATTGCTTGGCAAAACTTCTCTCTCTATCCCATGTGTGTGTGGGTGTGTGCGTGTGTGTGTGGGAGTGTGTGGTGTGTGTGGGTTTGGAAAAATCCGCACTGTTTGACATTTGACATATGCGAGTCGTTTGACATACAAGCAAATTACACGAAACTATTTGTCTTCTCAGCCAAATCACATAATCTGCCAATGTTGGCCTTAAACAGGGCTAAGAAACAGAGAGAAAGAGAGGGGCTAAGAGGTAGAGGAAATTGTGTGGAAAATACTTTTTGTTTTGCCCTGTTAGATTATCACATATTTTCACACACGGTCAACTGGACTAACTAGAGAAAATGTCGAAAAATTTCGCTTACCTAAATGCAAAACTTCTAATGGCCATGGTATAGAGGAAACTTTTCCCATTGTGTTCTTGTTGTTGTTGCTTTTGCTGATGCTGAGTATAATTTTTGGCTGCATTTTGCATTAAGTGAAATGTTTTAATTAAAATTGAAAAACTTTTCCAATTAAATGGTGGTCCACTACACATTTGCTTGGCCTCCTCCCACACCTCCCTCCCTTCCTGTGGACCTCATCAAAATTATCAATTCAAGAGTTTATATATATATATATATATATATATATATATATATGGATGACAACCGAAAAATTAGTAGCATGTTGCGAAAATTTGTACTTTAACTTGCAACACGAATGGTTAATTAATTAGTAAAATAAAACAACAAAAACTAAGAGAAGGGAGGGAGGGGGGGGGGGGAGGGGAGTGGAGAAAACTTGTATAAAACTTGATAAGTTAGTCAGCTGCCTGGGCTAATTGCATTTGTCAGTTTGCTAAAGTTTTCTTGTGAAAGTGTAACTGAAATGCAGCTAATTAGCTAAAGGGAATGAAAACTATATATCTACATATATACATAGCTATGTTTATATATAAATATCTATATAGTTATATATAGTATCTATAGCTAAAGTGCGGGCTCTAAAAAGTAGGCAAAGAATTTAAGTTTCATCACTTGAAAAATTGCATCAACATCATTATGTCAATGGGTGCGGACATGGGCGTAGAGAGAATTTTCTTTTTTGATAAGGGGTATTAATACTCAAAAAGTAAACTGAATATAATAATAACAATAATAATCAAAAATACTAAGAAGAGCATTTGAATTTGCCTCTGGAAATACAATTTTAATAATTACGAGATTAAAAGTAATTCAAATGTAATGTATACTATAAATATCTTAGTTTTCATCCTCTAGATACGGATCTAAATTTTTATATCTGCATATTGATAGAACATTGGGTATAGAAAATGTATACCCTTATTTATTTCAGTCTCTTTAAGACTTTTAAATCGATTTCTGGAGCCAAAACTTTAAAAAATCATTCACCTGTTTGTGTTTTGTGTTCGAGAAATATAAATTTTTCTGCTAGTTTTCCATATTTAGGAAAAGGTGAAAAAAAGAGATGGAAGGTGTAATTTCTAATAAATAAGGCAGTGTCTGAATATTTAATAAGAAGACTAATAGGGTCCCCTTTAAAATTTGAACTGCATTTTATAAATTCTTCAATAAAACAGTTCAATTTTGCTTCTTCTTAAAGCTTTCATTATCTTATGAATTCTATATTATAGGTGATTAAAAATATAGATGAGTTTCGCAACAGTCTTATCTTGTATGACAATGGATGAGAGGTACCTTGAAACTGGATGAGCTAAATATTGCATTAGTCTGCATTAAAAAAGCTACTAAAAAGATATTTGACATATTGCTGAACATGACCTTTGATTACACCTTTACAATACTATTACCCATAATCGTAAATTTAAATGTCGTTTTTACTTAATAAATATAAAAGATTTGCAAGACAATTACAAACATATGAAATACAGAGTGTCTGAAATTATTAGTGGATCCCAATTTTGACGATAACTTTACCTAACTTTCTCTTTATTTCACATATTTCTTTAAAAAATAAATAATTTGAGGTCGAAATGAACTAAAATATGTTTTGAAAATAACGTGAAAGCCATTGATTACTAATCCCCACTTTAATTATATGAGCGACTCCATTTTTCCAAATGTTTTTCACTCTACAATAAACGAATAGATCACATTACATCGTAGAAATCGTGCTTTAACTCCACAATATCCGAAGAAAAGTTATTCTGGAAAATTGGGGTGCATTTATTATTTGCAGTACCCTGTAAAATATATATATAAAGGTGAAATATATAAAATATTTGTATTAAATACTTTTAATCGACGTTTGTTGTCGTTATCTTTGGGTACAAAGTCATATAAATCAAAGTGTCAAGATCTTTCAGTTCATGTTAGCTCTTATCAATTCCTATGACAGCTGTTGATTACTGTTTGCATGGAAGACCTTAAAGTAAAGCTACATCTGTGATTCTAAGAGTTTTCGAATAAGGTTAGTAACACGTCGTTTTAAAAATTTAAGCCCAGTGGTTTTCCCATAGTGCTCCACTAGCTAACTAAAGTGTGTGGAAGGCAAGTGTTGGTAAAGCGTTAAAAAAAACGGAGGTTTTCAACTACTTCAAAATGTTGTTGTTACAAGTGTTGGTTAACTAATTTAAATATTAGTGTTGTAAATGGTTAAAAGAACATTGTTAAGTGTTGTCTAGCTCAATATGAGTTATGTTTTAAGTTACCCTACTTTTTAATTAAAGTAAAGCGTTCAATAAACAGAGGTTCTGTACTATTTCAACCTGATGGTACAAGTGTTGGTTAACTAAGTTAAATAGTAGTGTTGTAAATTATTAATAGAACATTCTTTAGTGTTATCTAGCTCAATATGAGTTATGTTTCGGCTATATTAATTTTCAATTAAAGTAAAGCGTTCAATAAACGAAGGTTCTGTACTAAACTGTTGATGGTTCAAGTGTTGGCTAACTAAGTTAAATATCAGTGTTGTAAATTATTAAAAGAGTATCATAATTCAGCAATCTGGTTTGATTTAAATGTTTTGTCATCCCCCATTGGTTACGTCTCTGGTCATCGGTCCATGGGAATGGATGAAATATGCTCACATTGAGAAGAAACAGTCTCTCACCTGGTGCACAGATTAAGTTTATGTGGTTGTGTTGCTGCTGTTGCTGTTGCTGTTGCTGGATGTCGTTCATGTGATTAAGAGAGAGCTCTTCAAAAGACTGCGCGTTGCGGTCACAGCGCTGCATATTTCATCGTCATTGCAAATTGCTAGAGGAAAAACTGTACGCTTTCATTGCAATTAAGCTGCCAGCAGCCTGATAATGAAAAAGAAAAGCCAGCCAGCCAGCAAAAGAGGTGAAAACCCGAGAGAGAGAGAGATGCCATGCAAAGTGAATGAAAAGAAATTCGGCTACGGCTGATATAACTTTAAGCTGTGATGAGAATAAAGAGAAATAATGTACACACAGCAAGTTGCATTCAAGTCAAGGATATCTGCCATATAATAAACCCTACTCTACTACTACCATATCATGACCAACTGGCCTACTTACTTAGTTGTAGTCTTAGTTTCGAGTTGCTTTTCAAATTTAATTTCCTTGAATGTTGATGGAAAAAATTGTGTTGCTGGGCTTGATTGTTTTGCCACTTTGCGGTCGTAAAAGGGACAAACATTGAAAAGTTTTTCACCAAAAAAATGTTGCATGACTACCAGAAATAAAAGGAAGAAAATGTTGAGCACATGTTTGTCGGCGCACTCTTCTTGCCACTTGCAACTAAACTGAGTTAAACTAAACTAAACTTTTTAATAAGCATTCAAGTCACAGTCAATGTGTTGGCAAAAGTTCCAACTGTCGGCACATTTTCACACTCGACTCACACTTAGAACTCCATAAAACAGGAAGCCATTTAAAATTTGCATTTTCTAGTCCAAACTGAATATCTAACTTTTCACCTCTCTCTTTCTCACTCTCGCTCCACAAGATTTTCTAAATAAACTGGAGAACCATCTGTTCAATTAGATTGATTAAGATTTACAGCTGAGATCTAAATGCAGGAAGGAAGCAAAGTTAGATGAATTGATGTCTCTGTTTTCTTTTTTTATAGTTTAGTTTTAGTTTTTAGAAGAATATTCGGATTCGGATTGGTCTAATTATTATTTCAAAATTTGTAAGAGTTCTTAGGTCAAATTCTATCAGAAGTTTCCATAAGAAAAGTTTCGTTTTTCAAGGGAAGTTCCAAGCTAAATTTCGAAAGCTAAATTTCGACCCCATTAAATTTGATTAAACCTTGGGTATTAGCTGGCTCTAGGTCAATCTTACGAGTAAGGAGTAGGAAAATGCTTAAAGTTAATTCAAGTAATCCTACTTTTTAAATACATAACTTTCTAATTAAAAATCCTGAAAAAACTTCAAAAATCGTATACTCTAATTAGAAAATTGGCGTACTTACATACGAATACAATATCCAAAGAAAAGTTGTTCTGGAAAATTGGGTTGCACCTATTAAAAAATATTCTGTATTCTCTTGACAACTGTTTCCTTATTTTCTTCTTTCTGGAATTTTCGCAATTACATTAACATTTTTGCAAGATTATTCGGAAAGATCAAATTCATCAAAAATGGTCTAATTAAATTATTTCTTGCATTTTTTGTAGATTTCCAATAATTTCCAACAAATTTTTGTTTTAATGTTCATCTTTTTTCAATTCTCAAATAAATATTACTCATTTAGTTTGAAGGAAACATACACAGGGCTCTTTAATACTCTACAAATTATTCGACTCCAATGGTTGGTGGACAACATCGTTCACATATACTCACAGATATCTGTAGCAAATGCTGAAAACCATATTTTTTGACAATATCTTAAAAAATGCGCTTAAGAAAAACGAAACTGAAAATCTTAAAAAATGTGCCTAAGCAAAACAAAACTGAAAATGTTAAAAATTGTGCTTAAAAAATTAAACTGAAAATCTTCAAAACGTTCTTAAGAAAAACGAAACTGAAAATCTTAAAAAATGTGCTTAAGACAAACAAAACTGAAAATCTTAAAAAGAGCTTACAAAAAAAATATGAAAATTTAAAAAAATGCGCCTAAGAAAAACAAAACTGAAAATCTTAAAAAACGTGCTGAAAAAAAACTGAAAATCTTAAAAAATGCGCTTAAGAAAAACAAATGTGAAAAACTTAAAAAAAAGAAAAACAAATGTGAAAATCTTACAAGAATGCGCTTAAGAAAAACAAAACTTAAAATCTTAAAAAATGTGCTAAAGAAAAACAAAACTGATGTCAAAATTACTTAAAAAAGGTCCTTATTTTCAAGGTTTACTCGATGACCAATTAAGCAAGCGTAATTTACCTTGTCACCTTCTCCTTATATATAATATATGTACATAAGGAGCTCCTTATAACTCCGAACTAGTTCTAGCACTTCAATTATGGAGTAGCGAAAAGCTAAAGAGGCAATTGATCCACCAAGTTTAAGACTTAGTGCTTTGAAATCAGAAAGTCGGTTTTATTTTCATTAAGCCAAACATTTAAATTGATATTATGCTTTGATTAAAAGTAAGTAGGAACAATTTTGGTACATTCAACTAAGATTAAAACAAATTAAGCTACTATTTTGCATACCAATTCTCTCTCAAAAACCTCTTTCACCCAAACCAAAAATAGATCAAATGCTGATTATCTGGAATCTGGAATTCGTGAATAATTTGAGTTAGTTTAATTTCACTCAACACTTTATTTCCTTTTTTTTTGCATTTCATAGAAGTAAAAAATGATGCTGAAATCTAAATTTGAATTCCATGGACTTGTGTCGTCGCCCATTCACTTCAATTTGCCCGGCTCACTTGACCCTGTTACACGGAACCGGACCCGGACCCGGCTCTCGTTCACAGTGTTTAATTAGCACAGTTTTTTAAATGCGTCAACGAGGACGAGGAGCAAGAGCTGCCTGTTCTGAGTACGAAGCAGTTGAAAGGTCAGGCAAATATATGCACAGGCCATTTGAATTTGAAGTGGCCAAGTGGTCAAGTGGTGCGCTCTGCTCTCGACAGGACAGAACAGGACTCTGCAATGCGGAGCAGCGCAGCATAAGGTGAGCTCGCTCTGTGTGATATATGTATTGCAGCTTTCAAATCTGCGCTTGTATTTTAAGATTTTGCTGGTCATTTATCAGCCCAAAAGGAAAAGCGTTGAAAGTTTTCTATGTATGCACCTCTTCTTCTCGTTGGGAGATTTTTTTGGGGGTTCTTTTTTCGTTTTTTTTAGTTGTACGTGGTGCCTAGGGTTTAACGGATTTGAACGCATTGCACTTCCTGGTTGCTTTTTTCTCTCTCTCTCTCTCTCTGTTCTTTCGTGGCAGTGGCAGCAGCGTGCAGATTTATTGCATTCAACTTTCGTGTGACTTTCACAACAAACTTTTATGTCTTGAAACTTTTCAAGTTTACTTAAGCAACAAAAGTTTGCCCTTTCCACGTTGCACGCCTTTTGTTTTTGCCGCCGTTTTTCTTGCCGGGTTTTTTGGGTGCCAAAATTTATTGCCAAAAAATGGTAAGAAGAAGAGAGGGAGGGAGAGAAAGAGGGATGGGATTGGGCTACCCAAAAATGAAGTGCTGGTAATATGTATAAATTATAAGCATTAAATTTGAAACAAAAACTCATACTCATAAGCATGCTAGAAAGTTGTGCGATTTTAGGCGCCATTACCAAAGGCGGGAGAGGGACAGGCAGACTGAGAGGGAGGGAGAGAGAGATAGATCTGCGGTTAGAGCATGTAACGAATGTCTGCTTCCGCATCCGGCGGAAGTTAACAAGCGCCATACTCGATTGCCTCGATATCAATGCCATAAATCATTCGAAAATCCTTCTCTCTCTCCGCTCTTATTGAAAAATATTGATTATCAATACACACACACACACTCGTACACTCGTACACACAGAGCAGAGCATTTTGTGTGCTCGATATTCGCATTAGAATTATTAAAAATTTTCTGCTGTGGTTTTTCTTCTTTCACTTGGCTGACTGTGGGCCCATTTACTAAATTGAAAACAAAAAACACACAAAAAATAAAAGCCGACAAAAATGTTGCAAAATATGTAGGCAAAAAACTCAGAAAAACCCAGAAAAAAATGAGCAACACACACGGCGCATTTATGCCAAATAAAATCAATAGCAAAAGTAGTACAAAAATCTACACAGGGAACGGCAAAAAAAAGTGAGGTGCAAGCGAGTGAGGGAGATAGCAAGAGGCTTATTGTACAAACATTCATTTGAAATATTAGCAAAGACCCAAATATTTTTATGGCAAAATGTTCCATTTTTCCTTTCGTTCTCTTCAGTTTTCCTTTTCCCATTTGTTTTGGGGTTTCCCCTTCACTCTCTCCCTGTGTGCGTGTGTGTGTGTGTGCAATGACATAAAAAGCATTGCATACTTTGTGGCAGGCCATTTAATCAAAATTATGTGAATGAAAGTTTCAAAATCATAGCAAACTTTGCAACTCAAGAGAGAGAGAGAGAGATGAACGTTTTATTTCTTCAAAATACATTTAAAATATGTGTATTTTTGTCCCTATGGGCAAAAGGTCAGAGGTCGTAGGTTATGATGAAATATCTCTTCAGGTTAAAACGATAAGGAAAGCAAAAGTTTTAGTTACACGAAAAGTTTCCATTACATCATAATTTATCGATATTACATTTCAATAAAGACTTTGACCCTTAGTAAGCAAGCATTTAACAAACTTTCTTTGGAAGCAAATCTATACACTAAAAATAGGATCAAAAATAACTATTTAAATGGAAATGTAGTTTTTCTTAGTTTTATCAGAGCTACAACTTCTTTAAAGGGTTTATAGCTTTATTCGCAACTATAATAATAATTAATTTAAATTTATAATTAAATAAATAATTAAGTTTATGTTTAATAAGGGTTTTTTAATGATTTTTCTTTTTTCCAAGGAAAAATTACCCATTTTTTGTGCACCCAGAAAAGAATGCTTTACACCCAAATCTTTGTTTTTGCACTATCTATTCATTTTCGCGAAGATTTTTATATTTTAATATTTATTTGCCTAGAAAAAAGGCTAAATACACAAAACTTACGTTTCACCAAATAAATCAAAATTATAATAAAGGCATGCAAGGACCACCACTGCGTATGAGTTATATAATCTATAGATTTATCTACACTGTAATAAATGAAATTAAACATAATCTATTTTTTTTATATTCAAATATATTACAAATATAGCTTTATAGTACATAGAAGTGAGTAGTTTAGTGAATAATATTGATTTAGTAATCGAACGATTTAATTTTACTCGGCTAATGATGCAACTTTCTGACTATCTGCATCAGAGAGATGCGGAACTTTTAACTGCTGCTTCCTTTATGCTTTAATATTGATCTGGTCTCTGCCGCTTTTTTATGATAGTTGTCGTCAGTTATATGTAAAAACTCCGCAATTAAATTGGCTGATACTTTTAGTCAAGACTACTAAAGTTGTTTATCGACTTCGTATGTGCATATACTAGTTATTCAGTGGCGGATTCAGGGGGAGGAAAATGGGGGAGAATCGGCCCCCTCACCCCAAAAAAAGCAAGAAAATCAAACATGTTATTGAAATGAAACATCTACTTGACTATATTTGGAGAAATTCCACTTAAAAGTGTCAGTTATTTTTTCTACAATATTGTGAGATTTTATGTTGTGGTTTTCAGAACATAAAATGTGTATTTTCAATGGCTTTCTGTAGCTCTTTCTTTCAGGATCTCATTAAAGTTTCCAGATTTGTTTAACAATTCTGCAGCTAATCCTTATACATAACTGTTTCTTAGGTAAAAAAATCTATTTAAAAAAATAAAGTTTCCAGATCGGTTTCAAATTTAATCTATTCATTAAATATGTAATTCTTCCAATTGGAAGTCCAATTTTCGAAGGTTTTTTAAAGTATGCAAGGTTTTAACATTAGGTAAACGAGAAACACATTGAAACACTTATCTTTGTAGGTCCTTTCTGAGCCACAGAGTGTTTGGAAAGATATCAGCTGATTGTCTTATCAAATGGCATTGCACATGCTAACCGCAAGTATTTTCGATTCAACTTATATTCCTCATTAGAATGCAAATTATTTTGCAATTTCTCAAAGCCTATTTACACACTTTGTCTCTTAAAAAGAGTTGATTATCAAATTGGAATTGATTTGAGATTCTTTTTTTTTCTTATTCATTTACAAGGAACTGGCAGAGGAGAAGTTCTTGGTGGCAACAATTGTTGATTGTAAGAAAACTCCGCTACAGTTCTATACTTATATATATAAATATATTTCAATTTTCCATTCCATTCATTAGATTTCATCGATATAAATTCAATAAGAAACAAACACAGAGGGAGAGTGGAAGTGAAAAAATTGCAAAAGGGAGTAGGGGGAGGGGGAACTGTCGATGTAACTGCAAAGCCATTTAAATGCAGGAAATTGAATTTTGAAATGCTCACGTCAAGCATTCTCTATCGCATTCGCATTCACATTCACATTCCAATGAATGAGCCTTTTAAGCGCTCGCGTAACTGTGATATGAATCTCGGAGGCAAAGGCAAAAGCAAAAGGACCAAGGCAAAAAGGGAAACCGAGATGAGTGAACTGTGCAGTGGCAACAACTTGTTGTATGTTGTGAAGTTTTCCTGCTTCAATTGCCTTTTCAATTAGTTGGCTCACATGTTTGTGAAAGGACACACACACACATACACACACACACCGACACAGATACACAGGTGAGTATTTTTTCTGTTAGCCATGTTTGCTGTCTGACAATTTCCCGTTTTGGCGTAACGGAAATTATGGCACGCCCACTTTAATCATACGCCATTTCCTGTGACAGTTTGGCACCTGTCATAAATACCTTTGCTATACCTTTTTATACCCTGGCAGAGGGTATTATAAAATTGGTCAGATGTTTGTAACGCAGAGAAGGGATCGTTTCCGACCCCATAAAGTATATATATATAATATATTCTTGTCTCTCCGTCTGTCTGTCTGGTGCTACGCCAACTAGTCCCACACTTTTAGAGCTATGGCATTCAAAGTTTGTATATAAGCTTTTCTATACAGCCACATGCACATCTGCGATTTTGAATAAGATCGGACAACTATAGCATATAGCTGCCATACAAATACAAACGTTAAATGCGAATAACTTCTTTTTTTTTGAACAATCTTATACAAACTGATTACGTACATAAATATAAAGGAATTACATAGTATGCGTGAATTTCAAAACAATCGGATAAACATAACGCCTGATTTCGAATCTCGTTATCGATATAAATATTTTTTTTAATTTTTTTGTTTATTAAACGAATAGACGTGAGTTCGAATCCCACGAAAGTCGATGACAAATTTTTTAGTGTATTTAAAATATTTCTTTATTGGATTAATACACAAAAATTTTTTTTCGGAAAGAAAATGTAATGGTCAAGGGCTGCAAGGGTATACAAACTTCGGCATAGCCGAATTTAGCTTCTTTGATATTTTTTTGAACATGTTTTTTGTGTGTTTCGCTTTCCTATTATGTTAGGCAAAGTTTTTTGCGTGTGCAACCAATTTGAACACCTTAACACTGGTCAAAAGTGCACCACCTTGCCGCTAATTGCACTTGCCTCTTGTAAGGGGGGGAGGGGGGTGCTAAAAAGTGGGTGGCTGGATGCCTTGCTAAGTAGGCACGACAAATTCCATTGGCCTAGCAAAGAAGGCAAAATTTATGGTTTCAATTAAAAGTTTCACCATTTCCGTTCATTGCGGCGCCAAACAAGGCCAAGAAGGAACAACCAAAAAGGGGAGTGGCAGTGGCAAGTAGAGGTAATGAGCTTTGCCACACGCATTTTTGGACCAACGAAAATCAACAAAAAGGAGGAACGAAAGAGGAGCGAAAGAGGAGAGAGTAAAACTTACTTTAGGGAAATGGCAAAAGTTTTCTTGCATCCGTTTCTCTTTTTTTTTTTTTTTGGTAATAAAATTATAATTTATGTTCAAATTGAAGATTAAAGAACTATATATATTTCTTGCAATTTTTTGTTGTTGTTCGTGTTGGTATGATGATGATTTTCTGCGTATATCGTGTCGTCACTAATTGAAATGCAAATATTGATGAGTGTTGAGCAAAGGCAAATGCGCGTTGCTAATTTGCACAATTCTCGTTTTGTCGCCTCTCGACTTGCCTCCTCCTCCTCCGCCGCCTCCTCCACCCATTTGCTGCCGCATAATGCGCCGCAAAGTATGCCAAAGCTTAAACTCGCTTTGCTCGTTGCAAGTCAATGCCACGCCCACAAGACCCCTCCTTACACACACACACACACACCCATCCAGAGACAGAGAATCACAGACAAATTTGTGCCTGGCAGATGGCTGAAATGGCAGAAGAAGAACTAGAGCTCTGGCTAAATGCTTTTGAAAGCAGACTCAGCAGAATTTCAAATTTATTCAAATCAACTCGTTCTGCTTAGTGGGCGTGGCTCTCGGTCTGTCTGTCTGTCTGTGTGCAGAGCAATGAGCAACTACTGAATGAATGATTCAATTAGGCATCAAATATTTACAGCAGACGTTTAAATATTGCGACAGACATTTCATTCCTTTCCATTCCATCAATGTGGCTGAAATTGGTCTTTATCTTTTGCCTCCGACTGGGAGTGGAGTCTATTATCCTTGCCAGCTGATGATTTTCTTCAACTTTCTACTCTAATTGGCCGCTAAGTGCATTTATTGAATACCCTGAATAACCCTTTTTGCGTCTTAAGAGAGAGGAGCCAAGTAATAATCTATATCAAATAATGTGTGGGCGGATGTAGATGTAGAGATGGAAAAGCTGGATTCAGTATTAGTATGCCTCTTGCTTATTTTAGTCCTTTGGAATTTGGGATTTTTCCATGGTAAAGCCTCTTTAGTCTTCTTCATCCACTGCTGTTTAGCATGAAGTTACAACCCATTTGAGTGATTTTCAAGCCCAGAGTGCTGTGGAGTGGCTTTATGGGATGTTCAAGGACTTGTCCTTGCCCTTTACAAAAATTAAAGATGGTTGTCCGTAGGTGTTTTATTTATTTCTGAAGCTTTGAGAGAACAAACAACAAATTTATCATGAACTTTAGCCGATTTCCTATGATTATTCCCCTTTTTAATTAAAGTCTACTATTAAATTTAACAATTTTAAGGACCTATTTTGTTTTAAATTTCATTAAGACAGGCTCGAGATCATTTATCGGAAGCAATCAAAAAGTGAGGAGATTGTCTGTATAGCAATATTTAGAAAGATACTAAGTTCTCTCATTTTTAAAATTTAAGTTGATCCTACTGGATTAGAGAATAAACAGTTTAAATTGTTTTTTGTAATTGTACAGCTTGTAATTTAAGGTTTAAAAATCTTTGAAAATGATAGAATTGATTTAATTAATCGTATTTTTTTATGTATGCTTCTATTTACCTCTCTTTGATATACTTTTCTGATCTCAAGGAGCTATAAAAATTGTTAAATGGAAAGAAAAATTCATCTAATGTCTATAAGGACTCCCGATTTGGTAGTTAGTATTATTAAAATTATATTTAAGAACTCTAAAAGTTAACTTAGAGCAGCAAAATCCGGATAATTTTTATTAAGTGGGAGTAAAAATTAAATTTCATAAGTAAAAAGTCATCACTTCAACTTTGTTGCTGACTAAAATGTTGCTGGCAACTAAGATGTTGCTAAGCAGACATGTTGCTAGCAACTATTAAAGTTGCCTTCATAATGCTATAAATGTAATTATCAATAAACTAATTAACTAATAATAAAAAAGGACATTATTATTAAAATTTTAATTTAAATAATTTTAATCTTATAAATTAGACTACTATTTCAATAAACTAATTAACTAATAATTAAAAAAGACATTATAATTCGAATTTTAATTTATACTCTTATAAATAATACTATTGTAATTATACTATTGTAATTATCAATAAACTAATTAACTAATAATAAAAAAAGACATTACTATTATAATTTTAATTTATACTCTTATAAATTATACTATTGTAATTATCAATAAACTAATTAACTAAAAATAAAGAAAGACTTTATTATAAGAATTTTAATTTATACTCTTATAAATTATACTATTGTAATTATCAATAAACTAATTAACTAATAATAAAAAAAGGCATTTCTATAAGAATTTTAATTTCTATGAATAGAAGGTTCTTTAATATGATGTTTAATAAATTTCAGCATATTTTCTAGTAGTCCGATCTAGTTGAGATGGAGCATTAAGCAAACATTTTCAAGAAACCTTTGCTATGAAGCCGTTCAAAAAATATGTTAAACAATTTAAAAAGATTTTTCATACCTTTTAATATTTGATTAGCTCTTGCGCTTGATTCTTTTTATATTTTAAATGTTTTTGAAACTATTTAGTGATGGAAACCTTAGTAAAACCTTCTTATAATATATTTTTCATAAAGAAATTGACATTTAATCGTCATGTCTATCCACTAATCAGTCACTAAATAGATCCTACAAGTCCTTCAAGGACTTAATATTCACCAGCTCAAAAGTTGCAACAAATTCCAAGCTGAGCAATATTTGTTTTGAAATGTATCTTAAATTTGGATATCACTTTAATCAATTCTTAATAAAATAGAAAATACAAAAATGCAATTTACTTTCATTTGATCAAATAGTAGGAAATAGTTTATTAAATGTTCATATAAATATGAAACTTTATTAGTTTGTTATATTTTTTTAAAGAAATTGTTGGAAAATACTTGAAAAGTTTGTTGCTGGCTTTGAAATTGAATCGAAAGCAAATCAAAAAGGACAAATACATTTTCAGCAAATCTAGCGCATTGTGACGAGTGACTAGAAAATGCAATATATAAATAAATAAATAACTTTGCCATTGTTTTGCCACAATTTTCCCTCTCCCTCTCTCTCTAGCATTGTGCCTCTCCTCTTTTCAGTCAATGTGTCCTTATTTTGCATGGCAAAATCCCAATACCCAATACCATTGCCAATCGCAATCGCAGTCCCAACTCCAATCCCAGCCAGAGTGAACTGCCAATAGTTTTCTTTCAGATTTATGAGTTTTCCTCTCTAAAGCAAATAGTTTTCGCTAGCTCTTCCACCCCCTCAGAACTCCCTTTCCCTCTCTCAGTGTGTGTGTGTGTGCCATTTCCATAGTTAGATTACAAAAGTTTTTCAATTGAACATTTTGCCACAATGGAAATGTTTCAGGTACAAATTTCAGTATATGATGCAGTTTTTTGTCCGCATTTAAATAAAAATATTAATTTAATGGCCATAAATAAAAAGCTTTTCATATTTTCTATTCTCTTCCTTTTTTTGGTTTCGCAGTTTTGGTTTTTTTTTTTGGTTTTTGGGAAGCTACTTTCCGGCATGTAATTTGATTTTATTTATGCCAAGTTTTCATTTCTCGGTTCTCGGTTCTCTCGGTTGTCGGCATTCTTGGCGAGAGGCAGCAGGCAGCAGGGACACAAAACTTACTTGCAACACTCGAAAATATTTTCATAATTTTTATCACGATTGTAATTCTCGCCCCGCGGAAAGTTTTGCATTCAAAAAGTTGTTTGGCAACTTTTACCCGAAAAAACTTTTCAATGCTGACAATGAGCTCACAACAGATTTCCGAGTTAATTTCCAGTTGCGTTTTTTCTCCCCTGCCCCCTCCCCATCACCCCTTCATCTCTCCTCCGCGTTACTGCTATGGTTCCTGAATTTTTTGTTGTGCAAAACTTTGGCGACAATAACAATAACAATTTCGAAGTATACACATACACATAGAGGCTCAAACACTCTCACACACCCACCCACACACATCCCCACTCATACAAGCATATACATTGCTAATAAGCCTAATTATCTTCTTGCTAATTGAAGGATATTCAAGCAGTTAAAGCTCTCGTTCTCGTTATCGCTTAAGTGCTTACTCGCTGAAGTTGTATCAATATCAAAGACAAGACTGGGTAGGAAATGGATCTGCAATTTTTGGTGATTAAAAGATATTTGAGAGTTTTTAAAGATATCATTCTTGAGCTAATTGTTCGATAACTAATTTAGCAAAAGTCGTCAAAGGATGAAATGGTATATTAAGGTCCAAAATATAAAGTATATGTATTATTGATCAGCATGACATAAAAAATGCAAAAGTGCAAATATTAAACAATTAACTAGTGCAAATTAAAAAAAAAAAAAATAGTGCAAGTTTTAAATAATCTACTAGAGCTACCAATTTTAAAATGAAGTCTTCAGAATTAAATAAAAGTTATTTTCCATGGCCGCATAGGAGGAATCGGACGCTGGGGCGCTCATGTACTGATCAGAGAACGGCTTGGCGTGATTGGAAAAACGTTCATACACAAAAATAGCCGAATAATCGTGCCATTCGGCTCAACCGATCAAACGAATATATGAAATATGAATTTGGTTTTTATGCGAAATGAATATATGAAATATGAATTTGGTTTTATTTGGTTTTTATGAATTTGAAATAGCTTTTTCGCTTGATATGAAATGGATCTGTATCTTTAGCCTTGTTCTCGCTATTTCTTAAGTAGTTACTCGTTGTGTATATTTGAAAATGAGAAGAATTGGTACTTCTTCATGTTCTCGCTAACTTTTGACGCTCTTACTTGTGATCTGACTCTCGACAACTCCTGAAGTTCTTATTTCTATTCCTGTAATCGCTCTTTTACATTCTGGATCCAGGGGGCAGAAAAACATTTTAAAATGGGTATACATAGTATGACTTTTGATGTATAAAATTGATTCTTATGTCTAAGTTCAAAATAAATATTTTTTCTATTGACGTAGTATTCAAATATAATTTGTATTTGTCCAGTTTTCCCCTTCAAAATGTCTTTCTAGATCCGTCCCTGCTCTTCTATACATATGTATTCGTTTATTGTCTCGATTATGTTCTCGTTTATGTTCTCGCTTGTGTTCTCGCTTATGTTCTCGCTTATGTTCTCGCTTCTTCTCGCTTCTTCTCGCTATCTTTATCATTTGCATGTTCTCGATCTGTTTTCCTTTAGTACTTACTTCCTGTACGAATTTGATATTGTGATGTCCTCCTTCATATTCTCGTTATCTCTTAGCATCTGTCGATATTTGTGATTGTTATGATATCGTTCCTTTGGTCTCGGTATCTCTAACGCACTTGCTCGTTGTGGACATTTAATCAAGTGAAGTTCTCGGTACAATTCTTGTTTTCGTTATCGCTTAAGAACCTTCTCGTTGTAAATTTTTAACAAGTGAAGTTCTTGTTTCTTTTCTTTCCATACTCTCCTCATTTCTATTCTCGTTCTTGTTATCTCTTAAGCACTCGCTCTGAATATTAAAATTGTCCACGTCACAGTGAAATGTAAATACCCTCGATCATTTTGCTAATTGGAGGATAAGGGAACTTCTCTAAGTTTTTGTTCTCCCGCTTGTTATCACACTAAAGTACTTACTCGCTGTTTTTCTATCAGTGTCAACGTCAAAGCGGAATGGAATGGATCTCGATTCTGGTTGACAGGTTGGCAAACAGTGCCATTAATCAACTGCTGTCTCAAGGTGCACCGAATGTTAGAAATGTTGCTGCTTTTTACTAAGAAAATTCCCCAACTCACATGTCACAGCCATGCACACACACAAACACACACACATAGAGCCACACCCACCTCTGCAACGCCCACCGTTTGAAGCGACAGTTTTCTTTTGCCCGAAAAAACAAAAAAACAAAAAGAAAAAAGAAAACTGAAAGCAGAATAGGAAAACGGAGATGGGAGACCGCACAAAAAACTCCGTTCCATGTGCTGACAGCGATAAATTCTAATGCCGAGGTCAGCACTACCCCTTGACCACGCCTCCCCTTCATGTGTGTGTGTGTGTGTGTGTGTGTGGGCGTTGGCTGACCAAAGCATGAAAAATGCTTTACGTTTCCTGGTTTTTGTTTTTTTCCTCGAGTTCTTTTTTTTTGTTCTTCATTCGGTTGAAGAAAGGAAGTTAACTGGCATTTGGTTTTGTTTGCAAAAGGAAATATTTTTAGCACGTGTTTGGTCCTTGCCTAGGAGCCACATTTGTCACTTTAAATGCAATTTGACTTGTGCCCAATGCGCATAAGTTTTCCAAAAACCCAGAAAACGACTTCTCCTTACTCCATTTGCTCTTTTCTCGGCAATTTGTCGTGTCTTGTCTTGTTTTTGGCCACTATACGTATATGGTGAAAGGGTGTGAGGGAGAGGAAGGGAGAGAAAATTGGTGAAGAAAAGTGTAGCATACTTTGGGGAGCGCTTAGAAAAGAGCTCAACAAAATCAATTTTAAAGTGCTGCTGCTGCTGCTGGCCCAGAGCTAAGGCAATATTTATTGTCTGTGTAGGGGAACCCCACCCAAACCTCCTCCCCTCTGACCCCCATCAACCAACTCCTGTGGCCTCCTGCGCCTGACAAATCCAAACTCGAACTTTGGAGGCTGCAGCCTAGGCAATTGAACACAGTTTTCAATCTGCATACCAAATCAGTGAGTTGGCGCCAATTATACGGCGAATTGTCCTTCTCCCCTCTCTCTCTCTCTCTCTCTCTCTCCACAGACATCTGCTAGAGAAGTGGAAGCAATTGGAAGTTGTAGTCAAGAGCAGTCCAGGTGACCATCAATTTCACAATTTAAAGAGCTGAACTATTAGATGCAGCTGCATCTATATATCTTGAGATTAGATTAACAGGCAAAAGGAAGCCCAATTAGATCTAATTTGTAAGGAAGCCCAATAAGGGCTAATTTGTAAGGATTGAAAATAATAATAATAATAGTTCCATAATATTAAATTTTGTTGAATATATATCTAAAATATATATGATACTATTGAATTTCTTTGTTTTTAGTTATATGAAAAAAATAAAATTTAAATTTAAAAACATTTTTAATATATAATTTTCTACACTGTAACCATAAAAAAATAAAATGAAGAATTTATTGCTTTTATTAAGAAAATAAACTAAGGCAACGCTATGTCTATTTATTTTTATATGTATATTTATTTGGAAACTAATAGTTTTCAAAAGACTGAGCCTTAAAATAAGCAATTATAACAGAGTTAAAGATTTTGAAATGAATTATTTCTTTCATTGTTTAGCAACCATAATTGTGTTTTCAAGTTATTTATTTGCAATTAAAAGACAACTAATTTGTTTTATTTGCAATCAAAGAAAATTGATATAAATTATAATTAAAAGTTATTTATTTGCATTAAAAGACAACTAATTTAATTTATATTTTAAAGTTATTTATTTCCAATCAAAGACAACCAATTTAATTTATAATTTACTCTGATTTAATATTTAGTAATTTAAAGAGTCAGTTTAAGAAGTTACGAATTGAAGTCGAGCAGTAAGGAAAGTCGAGAGAAAAATGCAACAGATGAGACGAGATGTAATGAGAGAGTTTGTTATAATAAATGCAGAAATTGCGCCATCGGCTTGTGCATCGAGAAAAAGGATATCACAAATTAGTCGAAGGTTTGATGGGAAGGAAAAGTTTAAGAGAAAGAAGCAAGCAAGTCGTCGAACCGATTTGGATATACCATGCACCAAGTAATTTATAAAACCAAATTTATATATTAAATTGCTTTCGCCTGGCACGATAGATAAAACATGAAATATTGTATATACATATTTAAGTAAATTTCTTTATATATTGAAAGACATCTTCTATATAATATATTTTTCCATAGATTTCTATATATTCCTTTTTTCCTTCTTTCTTCTCCTAAATTTTGGCAAGGTTTATGGCCATAATTTTATAATAATTTTTTTTTTGATTTATATTTCAATTATGATTTAAGTCAATATTAGATTGTTTTCCTACACAATTTTCAGCTAAATTTATGGCTAAGAAAGTTTCTTCGGCCTGCAATTCGACTTATTTTCAGCCTGGAAAATGTTTTCCAACTAATTCCTGTCCAATCTTTGGCAATTGCCCAAGGGCCACGCCCCCCTCCCTTGCAATTGAACAGCTGCAAGTTGGCATCTGCATTGAAGTGTTAAATTTTTGGCCAGTTGAAGGCGACGACCGACAAAAAGAAGTCTACAAAAAATTTGCATAGCCGTTCAACTGCAAAATAATTACATAACCGCCACACCCCCCCTCACCACCGTCTCTTACTGGAGGTTCACCAAAAAATCCTTTTGTTTAATGTGCAGTGTTTATGGCTTCATTAGGCGTGCCATGTTGTTATGGCTTTGGTGTTCAATGAGCTGGAAATGTCTTCATTATGATTGCATATGGGGGCAGGCAGGAAAGCAGGCAGAGAAAGGCGGCCAAGGGAAAACAGTGGCACGAAAATTCGTTTGTTATTATGTTGCTGCCACATCCTTGTTGCTGTTGTTGTTGCTGCTGTTGTTGTCAGAAGTGCGTACGAGCGTGGTAATTCGCTGCCAGCGTTGCTGCAATCTCAGTTCTCAGTTCTCGCTCTCTCTCTCTCTCTCTCATTCACTCGAAGTCAGATGGGGCGTATGAGTGATGGCAGCATTCATACAAACTGACGGTTTATTTACCCAACGCCATCATTACCAGGGGGGTGGGGGGACTCGTGTGTGTGTGCAAATTATCGCATGGCACAGAGGCAGCTGGAGATGGAGCTGGGAGCCAGCGTATGATATGAAAAATTGACTGTGATTTATGCAATTATGTTAACAAAATATTTACTTGCCCGCAATTTATTGGATTAGAGGCAGCAACAACAACAACAACCACATGATGAAGAGTTACTGCTGCTGCTGCTGCTTCCCTATTGATAAGCCAAATGACATTAAAATCAAATTACCTGACAGTTCGATTAGCAATTACTTTACATTAATATGCATTCCCATCCCCATTCATCTAGAATTCCTCAAATGCAAAAACTGATAATTTTCCATGTTAATCAGAATGAAAATTGTTTGGCCACCGAGGTGTCTGGGTGTTAATCCAGGTGGAATGCTGTGATAGGTCTTCCGATTTGGCCAATCATTTTTGTAAAATTCGAATTGGAACAAAGGAAGCGAAGAGTTTGTTAATTTATAGAGAAATTTAACATAGGTGAAGTTTTCTATAGTGTGTGGAACATTTACCAATTGATCTAATGGCAATAAATCTTAGATTCGTAAAGCTTTAAAATCTATCTAATGACAATTTAATTTTATGGAGTTGTAACTAAATTTCTCTTGCACTGAATTCAATAGATTTGCCACTTTTAATCCGCCGAAACCTAAACTAAATTTCTGCAAATTTAAAAGAACAATTTTTTAACGAAAGAATTGTTCTTTCTAGTGATTTTAAAATATTTTTTTATTTATTTAGAGATTTTTGAAAAATAGGCAATTTCTTCTTATAAACTGTGAGGCAATATTTTAAGGGAGTTCCAGTCAACAAGAATGAGAGAGAGAAGTGGAATAATGAAGTTACCCTTTAACCCTTGTGGTTATAGAGAAGAAAACATTTTGGACCTCCTAGAGTATGCAGTGGAGGTTGTTCGCTAAGCCCACTTAATTCCGATGTTCTCAATAGCCAAAAATATGTATCAAACTATTATTTTGCAATGTGTTGCTCATTATATTGAGATAGTGCAATGTAAATTTTGTTCCTTTAGCTTAACCCATTTTCTTCCCATTATTTTAGCAAATTATTAATCCCATTTTTTCAGAATCTGCCGTACACCTTTGAGCTCTTAGAAGAAGTTATACTAGATCTACTAAGACTAAAGAAAAGAAATTACATACCAGAAATGTTTTTTTTGCGGCACAAATTGATTCTAAAGTAATATTTTCCTTAAGTAACAAAATAAAGTAGATTAAATTCCCCGTCCAATGAGTTATTTTGGATTAAAATCGGATGAAATTTCGCCAACTTCAATGTATATAATAAAAATTATTTTTGGCATATTAACACAACCTTAATTAACGTTCGAACGTGTGAGAGATATGAAATTGAATCAAGAGTAAATAATTTTCTCAAATGCTACTAAAAATAGTTTAATCTTTTGGCCTTCCATCTGAAATACCTTCCATGTAAATAGAACAATTCGAACAATTCGAACAATTTTCCAATACCATTTTTGCTATATGTGTGTGTAATTTGTGGAATATTTTACATGAGCGAGCTGATGAAGCAAACTTTAAGTGAAACTCTCTCAAAAACAACTTGGTCATAATGAACCCCACGAAATCCATTGAAAGGAGAGGGGAAAAAACTTTGTCATGTTTATGACATGCCACCCCTCCCTTCCCCTCCCCCCCTCCTTCTAGCCAAATCTTGCTCTATTGACGCCACTTCACTTGTCAAACACAGCCGATGGCAAGTTTTTGATGTGTCGGCCGGGGCCGCAGGACAATCTAATAAACGAGCCAAAAAAAACGACGAAAGAAAAGAATGGAAAAGAAAATAAAAGAGGGGAGAGGGAGAGCAGGGAAAAAAAACTTCAACTGACCTTTGTGGAGGGGGGTGGTGGAGGGCGTTAGTACCTTTGGCTGGGTCCTTCTGAAATGAATAATAGAATATCATGAGGCAAGAAAAACATGCCAAATGAGTATGAGTTGTTTTTGTGTGTGTCTGGTGTGTGCGTGTGTGTGTGTGGGTTGTGTGTGTTGGCTTTGTGGGCAATTTCCTTGCTATATTGACTGCCTATTGACTCCCTGGGGTGGACAAACAAAGGCAAACAAAGTGGGGAAAAAGTTGACACATACACTTACGAGATTAAAAAAGGAACAAAATGGAGACTCGATGTCCGGATAAATTGAAAACTCACGCTCACCTGGGTCAGCAGAAGAAGAAGAAGACGAAGCCGCAGCCGCAGCATATTTAATGAGTGCCAAGGATCCAAGTTCCTAAGATGAGATCTGAGATGTGTCCTTAAAGTTTCTGGCTGACTTGTTTGACAGTTAGTTGAGCAGCTGCTGCTGGACACGCAACCAACACACACACACACACACAAGAAACATCAAACAGAGTTTAGTTTTGATGCTTTGATTTATGGCCAGAGACAGAGCAATTTACCAAATTGAAGTTCCCGCTCTATCAATGTCAATTAATTGCCATTTATATGGCCATCAATTATATGTCCAAGTGCAATTAGTGTGAATTATTTCAAGGCCTCTGCGCCCCAGTTCCTTCCTCCCTCACTCACCCATTCAAAACATGATAAAGAAGCCAAAGAATATTTTTCAGTGAGGTCACACACACAAAGATATTATTTAAATGGCTAAAACCAAAAAAGAAAACGTTAAAACAAAAGCCAAAGCCAGCAGCAGAAGCAGAAACAGAAACAGACAGAGAAACAGAAGCCGGCAACGCATAATTGTGCAGCGAACTGTATTAAACAGGGTCATATGCACAATTATAAGAATAATAAACACACCAAAACTGACGAGAACACTGCCAAGAGAGTGAGGAATGACAACAATAAGATGGATGGAAGGCGGCAAATGGAATGAAACCAAGACGACTTTGAAAATACACTTCAAAAGATGTCAAGGAAACCCTAGAAAATAAGTGATAAGGATCTACTTTGAGTGGGAGAACGAAAAAACCAATTTGTTCCTTGAGAAGCCTTCACTCCGAATGTAGTACTTTACGCTTTCGTCAATGGAATCCTTATAATCGTAGATATTTGTGGTATTTCGTGGTGTTTTGTTACAGATTGTGAGGTTCTAATTGTAGTAATAGTTTAATGAGGCGTTGTGAAATTTCACTTCCATCTAAAGCTTCAATATAAGGGTAATATTTTGGTAAGGCGTTGTGAAATTTCACTTGCATTTAAAGCTTCTATATAATGATAATAGTTTGGTGAGGCGTTGTGAAATTTCATTTGCATCTGACGCTCCTGTATAATGGTAATAGTTTGGTGAGACGTTGCGAAATTTCACTTGCATCTAAAGCTTCTATAAAATGACTTTTGAGAGATTTGACCGCGACAAAGATAGTTAAGATGAATTTAGAAAATTATACATATTACCTTTCATTCTTCACTCACTTCATTCATTATGAGGTTATGGTTACATAACAATGAGAACAAATATCCTTATACCATAATTATAATTATTATTATTTGCTCTCAAGGGAAGCAACGAAAGAAAGAACTTAATCACAGATCTAAGCTATTGTGAATCCATCTGGCAACCTATTTTGGCCATTTGGCCACCTATTTTGCCCATCTGGCAACCTACTTTGCCTATCTGGCCACCTAATTGCATTGATTTATACCTAATTTAAAACATGAAGTTGTTCGCATTAGACCTTTTATGTTCTTTTTACTTTTTACTAGCTACCCTAAAAATCTTGGTAAATAACTCTAAGACTATATTATATAACTCTAAAAATTAACAATTATAGTTCAACATACTAGATACGGGATTATTTGAAAGGGCTTTCCAGAGTAAAGATCATAGATATAGATCATAGATCAAGATATTATATTTATTTTCATAAATATTTTTAATGCGTTTCTCAATTTTATTTTCCATTATGAATATGAAACATATATTAAACATTTAGGTATATGGATCTAATCATAGTTTCATTATTTGATTAGTTAATTTTTATGGTTGAAAAATATTTTATTTACTTGGTATTTACTTTGAATTTTTCTAATGTTTTACTAATTTATTATTTCCGCAACTGGTTTGAACCCCAGGCTAGTGTATGGATGTAGTTATCGTCTAATCCGAAGGCCATAGTTGCTAGTGCTTGTAAAAAATTGTAAGGTTGATGGTTTACAATTATATCCTATACTAAATAAATAAATAAATAAATAACTAAATAACTAAATAAATAAAATATTTCCGCAACGATTCTGGATGATATTGATCTCATTTGACAGCTTTTGGTCCCGGCATTCGAACATTTGCGCTCATCTATCGCTATGTCTAAGATGATTTATTCGTCTAAATACGAAAACAAGGTTCTGAATTGGAATTAAAGATGAATTTGTTAAACGAAAATGAAGATTATTGTAATAGGAAAGTCTTTTTCAATACAAACCAATATAGATTCTAAAACAAGTCATTGTTGCTTGGGTTTTTTGCTGTAGTTGTCCAAGGATATACTATTCCGAAGATTCATTCTGACAATAAATTCTTTGCCTAGATCTGATTTTCTCTCCCTAATTTTAATGTTAATTTAAATTGGTTACAATTTTCTCCAACACTTTGAGCAATTTTAAGTTAATTTTCTAGCATTTCCTTTCTTATTCGACTTGCAAAACTATAAATCTTCAAATTGATGACATATTCTCTGTTATAACCAATAGAATCTAATATTTTGTAGAGTATTTTGGCTGGCATACGCATAGGCCACGAAATATATTCTCTTGTTTTGCCGCGCGCTGTTGGCCTTAAAGAAGAAAAACTTTTTCATGAATTTCCTATGCAGCGGCAGCGGCAGCAGATAGCGAACGCGTAGCGGCGGAAGTCGTCAGTGGCAAAGAAGAGATCTCCTCCCCCTCGCCCCCCCATCTCTCCTCTCGAATTCGACGCAGATTCGTTGGATTCGTCATGGTTGGCTGGGGTTTGGGGGGAGGCAATATAATTCAAGGAGAAAGAGGAGGAGGAGGTGGAGGAAGAGATGCGTCTCTGTCTCTGTTAAGAGGCACTCGAATGGAAAGCCAAGTTGGTTTATCTTTTGGCAGCGGGCAGCACTTTAAAGACCGCGCGCCACTTCATTTTCTTGAAAATCGTGTGAGTTAAGGCGTTTGATGATTTGTTTTACAGATTTGCTAACAAATTGATGGGCCAGCAGGCATAAGTAGTCCAACCAGCCCAGCCCAGTGATAATTTGCTCAAAAGATAGATAGATATATAACATAACATATCTAATTGCAAATTAGTTACAGTCTGTCTGAAGGTTGGAGGTCACTGGTTTGAGGGTCACGTGTCTGTGGTTGTTTACAAATCGAACTTGGCTGGCATCGTCTCTTGGCAATGGCCAATCGCCGGTCATAGAACTAATCCCGTAATTACAAATCTACGGCTGACTGCTTGACTGCCTCTCCAAAGGGGAGAAAAAAGCAAAAAAAAAAATACCGAACCGGAGAAAAATCAATAATGCCCCCGGCCTTCACTCCCCTCTCCCCTCTGACTGTGGGCCCTCATAATTTTCATAACGTTTTGCCATTTTCCACGACTCGTCGTCGTCGACGTACATGAAATTTGCCGATAAGAAAAATGCGCATAAGGGCATTGAAATTTATGCTCTGAATTTATACCTTCCTCCCGCTCCCTCTCCACCAAACATTTCCCCTTGCTACTTGTGCTCCCTCACATTATATTTCTCATTCTGTGTTACAATATTTATACTCTTGCCAAAAAGTTCCATTCACTTAAGTTGGATGTTTGTCATGGGGAGAAGATAGAAGAGTTTTCAAACTTATGAAGCATAAATATAAGAGAATCGATATAGCTAAATGAGTCTGTTTCTTACACTCTCAATCCTTTAGTTTTAGAGATTTTTTGATGAAACTCCATTTTACAGTTTGAAATCGTTGAAATCAGCCAGATCGAATCACTATATTATATAGCCATCAGTATTTGAAAAATAAATGTTAATGAGAAAAACTAATTAAAACAAAAATTAAATAAATGGAAAGCTTTTAATCGTATCTTAAGCTATCCAAGTTCGACATAAATAAAATGTAAAATGGAGATAAAAAAAATAAATGTTAATGAGAAAAACTAAATAAAACTCAAATTAAATAAATGCGAAAAACTTTTTAACTTATCTTAAGCTATCCAAATTCGACATAAATTAAATGTAAAATGGAGATAAAATTCGATTTCTGGAGATCTTACATTGTTTTTTGAATTCATAAAATTAAAGATTCAATAGTAATAACTTTGAGAAATCTATAATGAAGATCTAAAAACAGCAACTACTTATAAGAAGTCTTAAAGCCACTAAAATAAGTTTTAGTTTTACCATAAAGTTTCATTAAAATTAGGTTTATTTTTACCATATAGTTTCATTGTTTATAAAAATAAGTTTTATTCTTACCATATAGTTTCATTATTTATTAAAAAAATTTTATTTTTACCGTAAAGTTTAATTATTTATTAAAATAAGTTTTATTTTCAACATATCCTCTAAAGTTCGATTCAGATCGGACGTCTATATCCATACATAATTAGGAATCTTCCATTGGAATAATTAAAATGAAGTTCTTATGAGAAAAAGATTGTTATTTTTTGGAATTTCTGAATATTGCGATACAATTCATAGTAAATAATATTCTTGAGCTCCATAGTGAGAGACTATAACTTCTTAAATTCCTTAAAATGACTGCAGCATGAAAAAAGTTCCTGATCCTTATCCTTTTCTTTTTTTGAAAGATCTCGTATAGCCACTAAAATATGTTTTATTTTTACCATAAAGTTTCATTATTTATTAATATAAGTTTTATTTTTGGCATAAAGTTTCATAATTTATTAAAATAAGTTTTATTTTCAACATGTCCTCCATGTTTGACTAAGATCGGAGGTCTATATCCCTACACAATTAGGAATTTTCCATTTGGAATAAGTGAAATAAAATTTTTATAGGAAAAAGATTGTTCTTTGTTGGAGTATCTAAATATTGTTATAGAATTTATAGTTATAGGTACATAATGTTCTCCAGATCGGTGGACTAAAACTTCTTAAATTCTTTCAAGTGTCTGCAGCGTGAAAAAAAGTTCCTCAAACTTCTTTCATCCTTTTCTTTTTTCGAATTAAATTCAAGGGTATTCAAAGGTTTGCAAGGACGAATTTAGCTCATGGTATATATACATTTTTTTTTTGTTTTTTTCCTGTTTCCTTCTCCATGGCCAGGTTTTTATAATTTGCTCGCCTGGCAAATGCATTTTATCGACTCCAACTCGGACTCGGACTTGGTCTTGGGTCTTGGCTCTCGGTTTGCCTCTGGGTTTGCCAGTGTGTTTGCTCAGACTTTGTGTGGATATAGCAAGATAATAATGTGATTTCCTGGTTGCTCCCCATGGGAGAGCTGAGATTCCGATTCCGATTGCAGAGCTAGCAAGAGTTAATTGATCAAGTCGAAGACTTTTGAGTTAATTTATGCAAATTCCTCATTCTCAAATTAAATACTTATGTCATTAGCAAACAAATGTTGGGCCAAAGGAAAACTTCTAACTCTGACTCTGATGGAGGAGGAAGAAGAAGGCACCGCAAGTGTAATTTGCAAAATGTACTTAACCACACACACACACACCACACACACACACTGTGGGAGAGCTAAGGATTGGCATGTTGAGTATGTGCCTAAGATAAGCCAAAACCACATCAAAGGCATTTTGCCGGACATACATCCTGGTCACCATCATCAGTTGGATTTAGCTTCTTGGATACCCGACTCTCTCTCTCTCCACTCTCTCCGCTCTCCTCTCTCTCTTGATAGCTGGATGTCCACATAAATCCAGTTTAATTAATTTAACCTGTCATGCCGTTTGATTGCATTTGAATAGATTCACATTTCCCCCCCTCTATCACCTCTTCGTCTGCACACAAATGAAGTTAAAGAGTTACATGAATCCAAAACGGAGATTTTCCCATTTTGATTTTCCTTTTTTTTTCTCTCTCTCTCTTTTTCTCTGACAAGCAAAATTGATTTTACTTCGTTCCCGGGCGTGCAACTCTGCGATTGTTTTGGAATTGATATTGAAAGCTGTCAATTTGCATTTGACATCGTTTTCCATTTTTGCCAAAACTGCAGTTTTTCGCCATTTTACCCCCCACCAAACCCCCCCGCCATTTCTGCTTTTACTTTTTGTTCTCTTTCTTCCTGGTTTTGTTTTTGTTTTGCTCTTTTTTGTTTTTCTGTGTGATTTTTCAGTTGATTTGCCCGCCATTTCCCATTTGGGCACCACATGCAGTGAGGGGGAGGAGGAGGGAGTGAGGTAGTGAGCGTAGTGTCGCGTGGGGTGGAGTGGTGGAAGTGGCGCTAGCTCGACTTTGATGTGTTTGACATTGTTTTCGTTTTTCGATTTTCCACGAACGACGATTTTGTGCAAAGAGCACGTTTTGGATGCAAAAGTGTTCAATGTGAGTGAGTGGGGTAGCGGCACTACTACTACATACATACTATAGTATGGTTTGTATGTGTACATATCGGTTGGGAGCCAAGCATTTGCCTTGTTGTTTATGTCAACGTCAATGACTTTGTCATGACATGATTCTATTTATCCGACATGAATAAACTTAAAAGGCCTGCGCTCTCTCCTATTAATTAAAACGTTTTAACGGCTTTGCTGTTGACCTCGACTCTGACAGTGACTCTGACTCCCCGATTATATGTATGCAAACATATGTCACATATTCTCTGTCTCCCTCTCTGGTTGTTCTGTCTCCGTTTAACCATATGTGACTCTAGGCAGATTGCAAATATAATCACATTGTTGTATTTTGTTGAATAATTATTACTTTTTTTTTTTTTTTTTTTTAATGACAAATTATGCGTGAGCGAATTATACGCTTGACAAATTATAATAAAGGCTTGTCATTATACATTATTCGCCCAAATGCCGCAATGTGAAAAGCTGTGGAAAAACGGGCAGTGGCAAAATGCATACCAAATGCAAACCAAAACGAACCGTAACGAAACGAACCCCTTTGCATCTGCATCTGCATCGATGAGTGACATAAATTGGTATCAAATTCAACATAAATTGGTATTCCAAATGAATTATCCATTTAAATGAAATGCAATATTCTGTAACAACTGAGTTGCATTTAAATTTTCATATTTTCATGATTAGGATTAAGTTACCCATAAAGTGTCAGAAGTCCTTCCAAATCAGATTAATGTGAATGGCTGTAAATTATTTAATTTTCAGTTAAATTTGATATTTTACTCTTAAAAGTTCTTCATTTAACTGTCAGTGTAATCAAATTTTATATTAAGACTAAAAGACTATCGATTATTTTAACACTCGATAGTTTTAATGCATTATTGGTCCTATCAATAGGGGCAAGAAATCATAACATATACTTACAAAAAGCTTTCTTAGGAAAATAAATAAAGTTCTTACGGAAAAAAGATTGTTCTAAATAGAATTTCCTATTTATTTAAAGCCCGCTCGAGGTAAATCTTTTACAAGTAAAAGATAAATATTAATGCTTAGTTCCAATTAAATCTAGACTCTATAACTTCTCATATTCTTTGGGGGAAATGTTGGAGGTGGCTGAAACATGAGAAATAGTTTTGAAAACTTCTTATTTATTTTCCCTTTCTGAAGTCCTGCAAAGGTATTATATAGGCATAGTTTACTTGGTTCAAAATTGGCGTTTTAAACAAAACTTAAATATAAACGAGAAGGCCGGGCTAACTTCGGCCATGCCGAAGTTTGTATACCCTTGCAAGCTTTTGTGTTACTAGATCCCTAAAAAGAGTTATATAAATGTAAAGACCCTGGTGTAAAAATCCACGGCACGCATACATACATATGCATGCTTGTAGACATGCAGCATGCAATTTTTTCATATGTTTGTATGACAGCTATATGATATAGTCATCCGATTTTGATCAAATTTACCAGAATTATAATTTTCTATGTAGAAATGTTATTTACCAAGTTTGACGATGATCGCTCAAGAAACAAAAAAGTTTTTAGAAGCAAAACTATTTTTGGTCCGATCGTTCATATGGGAGCTATATGATATAGTAGTCCGATCTTGATCAAATTTGGCATGGATGTTTGGATGTATAATAAACTACCAAATCATAAGTTTTATGATAATCGGGTGAAAAAGAAAGAAGTTATTGATCTAAAACTCATTTTTCGACCGATGGTTCCTATGGGAGCTATATGATATAGTCGTCCGATCCGGATGAATCCGAGATATACAATGCCTGCAGTATATACAAGACTTCGTGCAAAATTGCAGCTCTGTAGCTTTAGCGGTTTCGGAGGAGAAGCTGTTGATCCAGACAGACAGACAGACGGACAGACAGACGGACAAACGGATTTGAACTCGTCTTGTCATGCTGATCAAGAATATATATACTTTATATGGTCGGAGATGACTCCTTCTATGCGTTGCACACTTCTGACCAAAATTAATATACCCTTTTTGCAAGGGTATAAAAATAACTAGGTAAATGACCAGTTCAGCTCCAAATTTTGCAATACCCTTTCCAGTGTTACACTGTCCAACAACCATATTAGAAATGTAAAGAGTGAAATTAATTAGAGCAGTTAAATTTAGTAGTACTAAAAATTTGTTCCTTAGTTTCCAGGTATAATTAACCAAGTGGAATTTTTTATTGGAACTTTCGATAGTGGCTGAAAACGTTAAGAACAAAAATCTCTTGCTTTAAATTTGTCTTCAAATAATTGACTAATTAAAATGGGATTTCCATTTCATAAAACTAATCAAAATTAAGAGATATATGACCAGGGCAACGCCAAGATATGCACTATTCTAGACACTTAAACTTTAGTGATTAATTCTTATCGATATCACTCGTGTTTATGATGTTATCGATAAATAGAGACAACTCTGAACTTCACTTGCTTTTTAAAAGCTAACCGAAAGAGACATGTAAGAGAAATAATAGACGATAATCTTATTTTAATCAAGACATGCTTCATTGATTAACCAGACTATAACAAAAGGGACTACAAGACGATATATATTTATATAGAAGTGCAACAGGTTAAATCAATTAAACCTATTGAATTTAGATATTGCACAAATCCTTTCCTGGTCAGAAACTCAGAACCAACCGATTCGATGGGTTTTTAACTAGTTCATTTGATTTGAAAACAAGTTTTTTTTTTATTAACTGTTCTTAATATTTTTTTAACCTAGAAAGTTGCCGCGCTGCTGAGCTCATGTTGCTAAGGTGCCTACTATAAATTGCTGAGGTTACTAGCAACTGTTGCTGCGGTGCTAAGAAACTAGATTTATATTTTCAAATCTGCATTGATTGTTTTTACTGTTCAAAAATCTCTAAAAGATTCACTTTTGTTAGAAATAAGTTGTCCTAAAATTAATTTTAGATTCAATATTCGAAATACAATTAAAAATCTAGCGATAGTGAACCCAAGCTATCGACCTTATCGCGACAACTATCGATATACATAATTACATTTTAAAATTAAATTTAATTTCAATTGAATGCTGTAACTGACTGTAACCTTTAACTTTAAAAATTCAGGCTGAAAAGTTCATAAAACTTGTTAAATTTTAAAGAGACTTTAACTTGTTAAAAATTTAACTAAATTTAGCTTCACATCTTGGACTAATTAGTAAATATTTTCGTCGTTGACAATTTGTTAAATATTTTTGATATCTTCCGCTGCCTCATGCAACTTTAAACTTGGCTTTAACAATTGCTGCTGCTGCCACTCAACGCGGCCTACTCATAAATATTTAGAAAGCCCGCCAAGGAAGATGAATTAAGGCAACCAAAAAAAAAGCAAAAAAGATGGAAGAAAAAATATATATAAATTGTTAACATGCATGTGCCGCGAAATAATGCGAAATGACGAAAATTAACTGAAACTTTATTAAATATGTATGTCGCCAGGGGGGCGGAGAGAAGAGGTGGTAAGTGGGCTGGGTTGGGTTGGGGTCGCTGCTGATGCCGAAGGAAAAATAATGAATGTTGAATGTTTAAACAAAAGACCTCAGTTACTAGACAATGGGGGGCAGGCTGCGGCCTGGGGGAGGGGAGAACAGGGACGGGCCATGGCCGAGTCCCATTCAAAATCTAGGCTACAATTTCGCTTAATGCAATAACCGTGTTACGAGCCACGCCACAAGAAGCAGGAGCAGAGCAAGAATGTCGACGAGAACGGGAACGGGGATGAGGATGAGGACATGGCGCACATGTAAATGGGGAACACGGCAGAAGGAACAGAAGCAACAGCAACAACAATTCCCCGGAAAGTCAAGACAACGACACGCATAGGCACACACACACACACACTTACAAGGAGCCACACACACACACTCAGTTAGAGTCGAATGCATTGGCCTAAGGATGTTTTCCATGTTGCCAACAATGGGGAATGGGGAAGGAGCGAACCCAAACTGGGTTGTGGGCCCGGCTCACAGCTCACAGCAGGATATTTTCTGGATGCCATGCTGGAAACAACTTTGTCATTTACTCAATTCATTCATTCATTCATTCATTTTGCAAAAATTCTCTCGCCAATGCCAGGCTATTGTTGTTGTTGTTGTTGCTGTTGTTGTTGTTGTTGTGTTAGCCTGTCCGCCGTCTGGTTCGTGTCGTGTTCCTATTGTCATATATATTTAGCCTTGTTTTGCATATCAATGCAATATCGGGTATGCTCGACGATGGCCCGGAAAGTGCTTCATAAAGATGGCACGCACCAAGGATTACTTTCTTTAGTTTCCATCAAATGATGGTGGGAGGGGGGAGAGAGAGTGCTTAATATTTACTTTACTGTGAAGCGGCAAAGTCACGTATAGTGTTGTAGGTGTGCTAACGGAAGGAAGTGTTGTAAAGTGACTCTTATTGACATCTTCTGTGTTTCTGTTTCTTCAATTGTCATTCTCAGTAACTCGACCTTAACTTTAGGTCATCAAAATAGGATTGTATTTTGGAGTTTAGTGTTGGAAAACGCCGAATGTTTTAAGAAATTGTTGTTTGCTGAGTTTAATAATAGTTTGAAGATATTTAAGTTGATATTATGTGATAGATTGTATTAAACAAATGAGTTTTCGACTTACTCTTGTAAATTTACATAGTTTCAATTTTTTCAAAACACTTTCCATGTAACAAAAATAGTTTAAGATCATTTATTTTTCAAAATAATCTATAAATTCTTATGAATCTCGAACTCCAAGTCCTTTCAAGGTTTCTAACTAGAAATCAATTGAGATAAATGAGTATTTGAGTGATAGTTTAACCTTTGTCAAAGAACTTTCCACGTAAAACAAATGTTTAGGATCATTTATTTTTCAAAATAATCGATGAATTCTTATGAAATTGGAACTCCATGTCCTTTGAAGGTTTCTAAATAGAAATCAATTGAGATAAATGAGTATTTGAGTGATAGTTTAACCCTTCTCAAAAGTCTTTTTAGGTAACAAAAACTGTTAGATTATTTAGATCATAACAAAGATCATTTACTTTTTAAAATAATCGATGAATTCTTATGAAATTCGTACCCCATATCCTTTGAAGGTTTCTAACTACAAATCAATTGAGATAAATGAGTATTTGAGTGATGATTCAACCAGGATATGTCAATATTCGTTCATTTATTTGTCATATTTGCTGTTTGAACTGAGCCCTGAGCCGGAGCACATCCCCCGCTCAGCAACTTTTGAGGCTTGTTTATTTTTATTTCACTGCATTCCCATTGCCATTCAGCATTTCTCTTACCCATACCAATAATACCATTTCACCCAAGCCTCCAAGCCTCCATTCTCCATCCTCCATTCCACATTCACGCTCAACTGGCACAATGATAAATGTGCTTGGCATGCGATGCGTCTCTGTTGTTATTCGCATTTCTAGGCTGGCTCTGACTCTGACTCTGACTCTGACTTATGATATTGTATGGATGTGGATAGAGCAGTATATATATGTATATATGGGGCGGCATGAATTATTGTGCGCTTTTGCACAATTTTCAATTTCATAACAAAAGAGGCCACGCAATGTTTGCGCAACATTTGGAAAGCGATTACCCGAAACACGTCCAGAGCATACAAATTAGGCGCAAACACAACAAACACAATTCGATTCGATTTTAGGGCTTTCTCCCGGCTAATTGCAAAAGTTAGCCTCAGATATAACTCGGTGGATTTTCCGAATTGGTTTATGCGACCATAAAAATGCCACCATTCCAGGTGTGTGTGCGGTGTGTGTGGCATGTAAATATTTAATGTTTAAATTTAAATTCACAACAACGAAAAAAAAACAAAAATGAAGGAATATAATTATATAGAAAATTTTTTGTTAAGGGCAATCAGCAGGAGGGCTTTTCCGCTGTTTTTCCTGGTGTGTTTTTTATTTTTTTGGCTGCCTGCCAATTTAATTCGTTTGCATAAATTTTTTTTTTTGGCTGCTGTGTCGCAAGTCCTGCGGCTTCTCTATTCACATTGTTTTTTATGTGTTTGTATACAATTTTATATATATGTATATGTATTTTATGCCTTTGTTTTTTTTTCAGGGGTTTTGACTATGCAAAATTCGATTTTAATGTGCTGGGGAAAATAAACATTTGAGTGAGTAAAATTGAGTGAAGGATATAATAAATAAACATAATTGCTTATTAAGTTGAAACACTGCAATCTTTAAGTTGATCAATAATTCAATTCGAAACCTCTCTGACCCGAACTTGGCTCCGACAATTGTTGCGGTTGGCCCCATGGAGAGTCATAAATCATCATTTATATTATTAACAAGGGATCAAAACAGACAAGCCAAACTATACACAGACACAGCGAACACACACTTTCATATGCATGTGTGTGTCTGAGTGTGTGTGTGTGTGTTAACCGGAAACCAGAGCGACCGCAAATGACATGGGAGTATGTCCGTGTGTCCATCTAAAATGCTCGCTTGTTTGAGTTCGACTATATGAGGCCGAAATGAAAACGAAAAAAAACAACATCAAACGTTGCCAGGACAAACGGGAACGGAATGAAACGAAACGAAATGAAACGTTGAGGAACTGTGTGGAAAGTGTAGCATATTTATGGGCGCAGCGTGAACCAAAAACATCCAAGGCAAAGGCAAAGGGCAGACGGCAAAAAGAAGAAGAAGAAGCCAGCCAGACACAAGGCAGAAGCAGCCGGAAACGCGTACACACAGTCTTCTACAGCAACAGTTGCTACCAATTGTAAGTGTACCTACGAAGAAAGAATCGAGTAAAATGGGAAAGAAATGGAATGCCTTCAAAAATTTTAATATTAACGACAAGAAATGTGATTGAAATTTAAACGAAAGAGTTGGGGAACGTTCTCTCGTTTCTATTTGAATTCCAAATATTTGTTCTCTTATAGAACGTCACAAATTATTCTTTTGTTCTTATATAAAGGGTTTTGAAGCATCATTTTTAAGATATTGATAAGGGTCCTTTGCTTGCATTAATAACTTAATATGGAAATATTTTAATATTTTCATAATAGCAATCAATCGATTTTTCATGTTTGTACTTTACTTTAGTTGACGGCAATGGTTCCTTTGGTTTCTTTTAGGCTTCATAATTATATGTCAGTCTATTGAGGGTTGAATTTTTGTGTTTTTCTTTTTTGACTCAACTCCATCTAATAGGTAACAAAAAATAACTGAAAGCTTAAATATCTTTGTATTTAATACTCTTGTCCAAAAACCACAATATACTAAAAACTTTTTAGAAATTTTGCTAATAATTCTACGATAAAAAACTATTTAGAATTGTAAAAAAAAACATTCAGAAATATATAGTTTGAATTTATGGCTAAGGGTTTTTTTGGTATTTGGTTTGGTTGGTTTCTTGGTTTTTTTCATATGCTCCATTGTCACACCAAATGCATGGAAAAAGAAAGTTTAATGTAGTAAACAAATGTATGTATATGTATATATATGTATGTACATCTGTTTACTACATTAAACATCCTTTTTCCATGCATTTCTAAAAAGAAGGTCAAGAAATATGATTAGACATATGTACATGAACCAGTCGAAAGCCTTAGGAGCTGTGGATATCCCAATCATGCAGCTATATCTATAAGCATACACTGCAAAAATAATAATAATAATATTCAGCCATATTAGCTATATCTCCTTGCCGAAAAAGAGAATTGATTTGTCCACATTTACCCTGAACAATTTTCTTTTTTCTTTCAATCTAAATTAAAGCTATTTTTAATTAAATAAGATAGTCTTAGATAACATTAAATGTTTTCTTTCCTTTTTCCTTTATAATAACATGTCAATTATTGTACAAGCCTTTAGTCGAACAGACATCTGAATGTCACAGATGAAAAGCCTATGCCTAAAAACACTGTTATCCTTACTTAAACATTAGCTTTAATGAAATATTTATATTACTGGAAATAAAGCACACAATGAATGAATGAAATTAATTTTTTTAAGGTCTACATTTTAATCGGTTTTAGTTGAAGACATTTATAATAATTTCAATGAAAGATCCAATCTAAATCTAAAGTGCCATCGAAGGTGCAATATATTTGGTCCAACTATTTCATTTCACATTACAATATTGCAAAAGTCTTTTAATTGTGAATCATTTATTATAGTATTTGCATTTATAACATTAGAAAATAAGTCAACAAAGTAATAGAGGTATAACTCTTGTTCAGGATATGTTATTATTTAATGACTAGACCTCTTAAGATGATCTAGTGGCATTTCAGTGAGATATTAAAAATATTTTTTTGATAAGGTATCGGAAAATATCTTTCATCCTGCTACAATTAATGGTGAAAAAAAATAGTCACTTGCTTTAAGGACTTGGTAATGTCTTCAAGTCACAATGAAACCTCCAAACACATACATCTAATGATTTATTATCTGCTTCTATAATCACTCTTATTTATTTATTTATATTTATGATCGTTAATTAATTGTTAACCCTTACACTAACTGAAGCTACTCGACCATAAGATGAAATCATTCTAATTTATTTATCCTATTGACAACTAATTTAGCTAAAGAGTTTAAGGCCTTGAAAGGTTTTTGATTATTTACAATTATTTCTGTTATTTTTATCACAATTTTTGCACACTTTTCAGTTCTTTCTTCGCATAAACTTTCCCATTGATTTTGTTACTTTTGAGTGTTGACTTTTTGCAGTCAGTGTTAACTTTTTGGTCAGCAGCTCGCATGCAAAACTAATAAAAGCACTGACTGACCGGGTTGGCTTGGAGTCGGAGTCCTGTTGTGTTACCCACACACACACACACACACTCCCCATCTGTGTGTGTGTGTGTGTGTGTGTGTGTGTGTGTGTGTGTTTGTGTTTGTGATGAACTGCCGTGCAGTTGTTCGGTGAGGTGAGTGCGACGGCTCCTGGTCTGGCCTCCTGTGCTTTTGCATATTTTATAGTTTTGACCTTAATACCTGGGCCAAAATCCAACCCAAAGTCCAACCAACCAACCTACCATGAACGTGTGAAGCTGTTTTTGTGTCTTAAGCTTAAAAGCAAACACATGGCAAGTCGGTTTAGTGATAAATATGAGTCTGATGGCAACTTTTAATGTCCTGCCAGGAGTAGAAGATTTAAATCAATTCATTTTATAGAATGTGATTAATCCATTGCACATTTGAGAGAGAGAGAGAGACATCAATCGGTAGAGGAAACTACATCATCTTTTAAGGAAAGCGAATGAAAAGCAGCTGAAAAACACTTTTGCCAAACATGCTAAATTATGGATATTTTAATTTTCAGCTTATCGCACTCATTAACACCCATCTATAGAAACCAGTGACTCTTGGCCCCTGGCCCCAAGGTGTTCTTTAGAATTCTCCGCACATGTTGATGTTGATGATGAGCTGCTTTCAGGAGTTTTTATCTCTGCATAAGTTAATAAAGCTTATCTCGCTTGTTTAGACACAAACTAGAGCAGACATCACATCCCATTCATGCACTTTATCCTTTCACAGAGACCTCCTCCTCTTTTCCTCTGCTAGCTCACAGTGTGTCAAGGTATCCAAAGTGCTATCCCATCCCTGTGTCCAGCGGTTTTTCATTTGCATTCTACCTTTTGGGTTGGACTACCACAAATATTGCCAATTACCAATTTTCGGCTTAAATTGAAAGCCTTACAATTGCAATTGAGGCATTAAATTCGAAATAATTGAAACAAAGTGAGAGAGAGAGAGAGAGGAATGAAGTGGGCACAAGTTGAAAGCACAGATGATGATGAGCTGCTGGGTGGGGGCAACTGGTGGGCAGAAGGACGCTTGACACTTATGCTGCTTCGGCAAAATTTTTAATTAAAATCCCTGTGCTTTCTCTCCACTGTGCGTGTTTAATTAATTGTACTTTTAGCTTTTCACAGCAGCAGCAGCAGCAGCAACAACAAAAAGGATTGTTTCAAAAGAAATTGTGAGAACACGCAAAAAGTGCAACAGAAATGAAGTAATTTATTCACCTGAAAGGCTACTTTCATTTTCAAGCAACAAAGAATTCCTTCGCCTTCCTGAGATTACGGTTTCCTCTTATTAAAATAAAGCCATAATAATGCCAAAGCAATTATCCATCTATAAATGTAGAAAATTGCAAAATTCTGGCATTTAAATTACATTATTTTTGACATTTGAAAAGTTGAATAAATAAAAGTGAGATTGATTAAAGAAAACGAGATTAGAAAACATCAAAAAGGTAAATTCAATTGGTTCAGTTCTAAAAGTTTTCTTCTTTGTTTTCAAGTTTTAGTAAATGTTTCGAATATGTCCAAAATTTAAATGGCATATTTTTTTAGAAAACTTCTAAAGGAAATGTAAATTTTTTTATTTTCGGTTCTATTTTTGGGGTCACTTCCAACGATTAATAAATCAGCTATATACCAGCTCAATTGTAATAGCTGCAAATAGGTAAATAGATATTATAAGCAAACACTTTTTCACTTTAATTTTCTCTTAACAATTTTTGGTAAATTAAATAAATAAATGCCTGAGACTTTGTTGAAATAGTTCTCTCTCAACTCAATGCATGCATGATCACACACATATGTATAAGTATATGTAACTTTGTATACTCTCTCACGAGATGCGTAATAGAGAGCAACGACTCGATGAGAGACAATAGAAGTTAGTCGCGAATAAACTGCACAACCAACCACACGCATTCTGTTATTCTTATTTCTTATAACAATAGGTTATGGACCCAGGCAACGTGCCTATGTGGTTGTTGTGGTAATTTCTGGAAGAAATTAGGTTTTCGTGCTGTGTTCTAGACGTTTGTTTTTCACAAAGTATATATATATAAACGAGTATAATGTCGGCGTTATATCAGATTGATAAACTGGAGGACAGTAATTATGACTCGTGGTGCATCCAAATGAAAAGTGTGTTGGTGCATGCGGATTTGTGGAATGTGGCGTCAGGCGTATTGGCAAGGCCAACTACGGGGGAGAACACCGAATGGACGACGCTGGATCAGAAGGCATTGGCAATGATCACCTTGAGCGTCAAGACTTCACAGTTGGGACATGTGAAACACTGTGCAAGTGCTCATGAGGCTTGGAAGAAGCTTCAGGAAGCTCATCAACCCAGAGGACCCGTAAGGAAAGTAGCTCTTTTTAAAAAATTGCTAAGTAAACGTATACAGGAGGGTCAAAGCATATCGAGTTATTTGTCGGATTTCAAGGAAATCTTGGACAAGCTTGCTGGCGTTGGAATTGAAATATTGGACGAGCTCACAGCGATTATTTTGCTTTCCAGTCTTCCAGACGAATTTGACAATTTCGTTGTCGCCATAGAGACGCGCGACAGTTTACCGTGTTTTGACACGTTATGTATAAAGCTGAGAGAAGAAGGAGAACGCAAAAGAGAGAGCGAAAAACCGATCGAGAGTGCAAAAGCATTTACAGTGGTGGAAAGGCAATCGGTGCAGAGAGACAATTGGAAGAAAAAGCAAAAAGTTTGGAATTGTTTTGCATGTGGTGGCAAAGGCCATTTTAAAGCAAATTGTCCCAGTGTAAGCGGTCGGAAGGTTGCATCGAACCCGAATAAGACAGTACAGTCATCGTTAAGTTTGCTGAACGCAATGGACGCAACGTGTTTTGAACGATCGAACTGGTGTTTGGACAGTGGCGCCACCAGCCATATGTGTTGCGACAGAGATTTGTTTTCAAAATTTGAGAAACATTCGGAGGAAATTGTTTTGGCTGATAATAACTTTCTTCAGGCTGAAGGAAAGGGCGAGGTAAAGCTGAATACCAATTTACGTATACTTACATTAAAGAATGTATTGTATGTACCCAAAATGAGAGGTAATTTTTTGTCGGTGAGCAAAGCGGTTGAGCATGGAAGCATCGTTGAATTTGGACCAAAGTATGGACGAGTGTTCCAAAAGGGTGAATGCATTGTGAAAGCGGACAAAGTTGGCCGTTTGTATATTTTTGGAACAGCACCGAGCAAATGCTATGCCATTAAACAGTCTTACGAAGATTTGTGGCATAAAAGGTACGGACATCTCAACTATGGCAGTTTAGCTGAGATTGCACGGAAGGATTTGGTTCATGGCATGGGAAAGTTGGACTCTACGTCGTTGGAACCCTGCAAGATCTGCATGGTTAGCAAGATCACAGTACAGCCATTTCCTGATTCGACCAAGAATAGAGCTAAGGAAATCTTGGAGCTGGTGCATTCAGATGTTTGCGGTCCGTTTAATACAAAAAGCCTTGGAGGAAGCAGATACTTTTTGACATTTATCGATGACAGGTCACGTCGTATATTTGTATATTTCCTGAAGGGAAAGGACGAAGTATTTGGAAAGTTTGTCGAGTTTAAAAACATGGCAGAGCGGCAAACTGGAAAGAAGCTAAAGTGCCTTCGGAGCGACAATGGTCGCGAGTACGTCAATAAATCGTTTGACGAGTTTTTGAAGGGCAATGGAATATTGCGGCAGCTGACGGTACCATACACACCGCAGCAGAACGGTGTAGCAGAGAGAGTTAACAGAACTCTAGTGGAGATGTCAAGATGCTTGCTCATCCAGTCTGGTCTACATCAATCTCTTTGGGCTGAGGCAGTTTATACAGCTGCTTATCTGCGAAATAGGTCACCAACTCGAGCCCTGGTTAACATGACTCCAATGGAAGCATGGAATGGTAAGAAACCATCAATAAGTCATTTAAAAGTTTTTGGGTCTATTGCAGTAGCACTGGACAAAGGGCATCATAAGGGCAAGTTTGATCCAAAGGGCAAAGAATACCGAATGGTTGGTTATTCTCGAAATGCAAAAGGGTATCGGTTGTATGACGCCGAAACCAGGCAAGTCGTTGAGAAGCGAGACGTTTTGTTCGACGAGCGTTCTGGCAATGATGATTCGAATGGCAACATTGTCAAATTTGATTTTCCGTGCATGGAAGGTCAGGATTTGGGATCTGTTGATGCAGCAGATCACTTGAGCAGTACAGACGAGTCTGACACAGAGATCAGCGAGAAGGGCAGCAGTAGCGAAGATTTGGACATGTCAGTTGAACAAGAAATAGCAGAACCTGTGGTTGAACAACGTGTTGGACCCGGCAGGCCAAGGATAATTCGAACTGGAAGGCCTGGAAGACCAAAAAAGGAGTTCAACATTTTAAGCGCAATGATTACAAGTGAGGTGATCATACCAGAGACCTATGGTGAGGCGCTTAGTAGTCCGTTTGCTTCGCAGTGGCGTGAGGCTATGCAAAAGGAGTATGACTCTTTGATGTCAAATCACACTTGGCAGCTTAGTACGTTACCGGAAGGGTATAAACCGGTTGGCTGCAAGTGGGTCTACAGTGTAAAGCGTGATGCGAAGGGAGAAGTCGAGCGTTTTAAGGCTAGATTAGTAGCAAAAGGATGTTCACAGCGCTATGGAGTGAACTACAATGAAACATACTCGCCTGTATGTCGTTTGGAGAGTGTTCGTTTCCTCTTGGCCCTAGCAGCGCAGTTAAAATTGTATCTACATCAGATGGATGTATGTACTGCTTACCTAAACAGTGATTTGGGAGATACAGTATACATGAGGCAGCCCGAAGGATACGCAACTGAAGACAAAAGCAAGGTACTTCTGTTGAAAAAGGCGTTATATGGACTCAAACAGTCTGGACGGGAGTGGAACTCCAAACTTGATAGTGTTTTGCGAGCTAATGGTTTCATACCTTGCGACAATGAACCATGTCTATACAAACAGCAAGCAAAAGGTAATCTATCACTAATTCTTGTCTATGTAGACGATCTTCTTATAGGATGCCAGGAGAAATCGGATCTCGACAGAATTAAGTTAGCTATTACGGCAGCGTTTGATTGTGTTGACAAGGGACCTGTGCGTCTGTTCCTTGGCATGGAGGTTCACCGCGATGGCGAACTTGGCGAAATATCATTGGGTCATTCACAGTACATCAAGGATCTACTGGAGCGCTACGGCTACGCTCAGTGCAGACCAGCTACAACACCGTTGGAAGCAGGGTATCAGGTATCCTGCGATAAAATGGAGTGTAAAAGGGTTGATGCAACTCTTTATCAGTCAATGATAGGCGAGCTAATGTGGCTTGCGTTGACTACTAGACCAGATATACTCCACTCAGTATCGAAATTGGCACAACGTAACAAGGACCCCCATAATGAACACCTTGCAGCCATAAAGCATGTTCTACGATATTTGGCTTCGACAGTTGGCTTCAGGATTCATTATAAGCAGTCGGATGTGGCATTCACTGGTTTCGTGGACGCAGATTGGGGAGGCGATAAGATTGATCGCAAGTCTTATACAGGATATGTATATTTCCTGGCTGGCGGACCGATATCATGGAAATCGGAGAAGCAGCGGAGTGTTGCTCTTAGCAGTACCGAGGCGGAGTACATGGCATTGTCTACAGCGTGCAAAGAAGCCATTGTATTGCGTCGATTAATTATCGAGGTTGGTTGCGGAGAGGAAGATACATCTACCGTTTTGTATGGCGATAACCTCAGCGCGCAGCAATTGGCTAAGAACCCGGTCCACCACTCAAGGACGAAGCATGTGGACATTAGATATCATTTTGTTAGACAAGTAGTTAATGATGGCCAGATTATTTTAAAGTATAAGTCTACTAATGAGATGATAGCTGATATCCTAACCAAGAATCTTCCGAAGAAGAAGCATGTAGAGTTTACGAATTTGTTAAATATAAGATAAATTTGTGGACATACTTGCATTGAGGAAGGGTGTTGAAATAGTTCTCTCTCAACTCAATGCATGCATGATCACACACATATGTATAAGTATATGTAACTTTGTATACTCTCTCACGAGATGCGTAATAGAGAGCAACGACTCGATGAGAGACAATAGAAGTTAGTCGCGAATAAACTGCACAACCAACCACACGCATTCTGTTATTCTTATTTCTTATAACAATAGACTTGAGATGTTGATTAAAGGAAACAGGTTTAGAGACCATCAAAAAGTTAGATTAAAGTGGTTTCGTGCTATGAGTTTTCTTCATTGTTTTTAATGAAGTTTTAAATTTTATTTAAATGTTACTGCTAGGTCTAATTTATTTTACTTTATAATGGGATTACGAACCTTTAAGAATTAGTTTTCCGATGGTAGAACTCGCCATATTATTTTTATCCCGATATTTTTTAACTTCATAGGTTCAAACCTATTTTTTTGATCCATTTGTGTATTAAATGCTTTTCCCCCAAAAAATTATTTAACATAAGAATTGGTACATAAAATTGGACTAAGATTTTTCTCTTCTTCTTCTTTTAATTAGTTTTAAAATTTTTTTTGACAGGCTGAATGCCTTTGTTTTTCTGGCTTCACAACTCATTATAACTTAGAATTAATTCTTTCTTACAATCAAATAAATAAATAATTATTTTTTCACTTGATTTGAATCTTAAATTACTCCTTTTTTAAAACCTAAACCGTTACTATTTTAAATTTCTGTAAGGTGGCAATGTTGTTTATTGTGATTCTCAACTGTTTTAAGGACTTTAACGAAAAATTTTAAAAATAAAAGTTGGAACGATGTTTCTTACATTAATCTGTGACGTCTTTCGGGTATGCAAACAATAAATTTACTTTTAATTTATTTAAATTCTATTTTAAATTTATTTTAAATTCTTCTGTTTACAAATCTTTTGTTATAACAAAACTATAAAAAGAGATTTCAAATATCTCAATGTTGGGTATGTGTGGCTTTGAGTTTTTACAGATTTTGTGTAATCACGCTTCAAAAAGTTGTTTTTAATTCGCCACTTTAGTATGGAAAAAATCTCTATATTTTGGAAATTTATATTCGCAAATGGTCAACTAGCGAATTGTAGAACAAAAATATAATTAAAAGAATTAAATAATATCTATAGGTAGTATAGAGTTTCAGCTACACAAATATATATTTATCATTTGATTTAGCTTAAAATCTATTTGAGAGATTTGTGTAATCAACCTTTAGAAAATTGTTTTTGATTCCTCACTTCATTATGGAAAACGGCTTTAGGCTTAAATAATTTTCTACTTTACTCAAAGAGAAGATTTTCCATTTCTCTAGTCAAAATCAGAGTTCATTTAATAGTTCACAAAGCTTCTTAACAAGAAGTATTTTCATGGCTAAATGATTGAAGAAAATGCGAGTTCATCATCTTATAATGAATCAGGATGAAGGTCCTTTAAACCGAGCTCCGAATAATAGTTTTACAGTCATTTAAATATTCCAATCGGCTTTGTGGCTTATCTATTTGTCGCTTTGTCTCTCATTGGTTGTAATTTAAATTGCGGCTTAAATTGAGTTTTGTCTTCCATACGCGAAGTAATTTTCCTCTATTACAATCATTTCCACTATCAAGCAGCTTCAGTTTTCCTTGGCGAGTCTTCATACGCCCACTTGAGACACGCCCCATGCTCGGTCTCTCTCACACACACACACACACACACACACACATAAAATGCTAGAAGGCAACACATTTCAACGCAAAAAACAAGTGTAAATCAAATAAAACCTAATAAAATATAAAAAAGGGCAAAGGCACAGGTTGCCAGTGGGGCAAACACACACACAGGCACACACACGCAGGCACACCCACCCGCATCCACCTTCCACACTCACGCATCAGATGTGTCCACACAATACCCCAGACATTTTCCCGAGAAGAGGAAAGAACAGAGAAAAGAAAATATGTGTGTGTCGGGAAATGGGGGGGGGGAAAAAAAGGGAAAACGAAACCTAAACCCAAATGGCAAACGAATTGAAGTCAGCAATTTTATGTTTTATTGCAATTCTTTTCCCTTTTCTTTTTTTTTTTTTTTGGCTGTGCCGTTCTGTTCCGTCTATTTCACGGCTGCCTTTGGTTACCTAGCTGCCATCATAAGAGGCAAGTGGGGGAGGGGCAAGTGTGTGGGACAGTGGGGGGCGAGTGGTGGAGGCGTGTGTGGATGGTTAAGGGTAGGTGTGGATACCGATTCCAACAGCGTAACTCGGAGTCAATGCAACAATGGCGCGAGTTCCATCAAAAGGAAAAACTTGGCCCGAAGCTGCTCTGGCAAAATCGCTTAAATCCAAGAGATTCTCCCTTTTTTTTTCTGCAGGACCTTTCACTCAGAGCTCCATTTCTGGTTTCGGTTCAGGTTTTTTTTTGGGATATGGTCGCGACGTGCTCGCATATGTCATAAATGCCCCCGTTCCTGGAGGTCGTGGGTCGTGGTTCGTGGGTTCAGGGTTGTAAAAACGAAATGGAAATGGTGTATTTTCTGTTTGTGGCAAGTGCGCTTGCAATTGTAAGGCACATTTATAGATACAGATACTTTTGTATCTCTCGCTCTCTCCAACCGTAGAAAATTCTATGTTATCGTGTAGCCGAGTTTTATGCATTTTCATTGAAGTAAATTGTTTTGAATCGAGCATAAATTATGGAAAATTTGTGGTACATAAATAATGGCCTGTTCTGCAATATTAAAGTAATTCAATAAATGTTTGAACCAATTCATAATTTATATTGCTTTTTGCCACCAACACACACACACACACAGATACACATACAGATGTACACTTGCTATTACATCCCCCATAAATGTTTGCGAGTATTTAAGGTATTTTATGAGGCAACAATATAAAATGAAAATTACATGTCATTGCCACAGAATTCAATTGCCATTTAACCGAAACCTCCATTAACCATAATAAACAAGCGAAAGATGGAAGTATAGAGAATTGTGAAAGCTTTGGCACAGTTGATACGCATCTAAAATGGAAGAGAATATATTTATTTTTCTAATGAAATATTCAAATTATCAGAATAACCATTATTCGGTTATACTAAAATTCAGTTTGGTGTCATTCCTACATTTAAGCTATATTTTAATGACTAGACCAAATCACAGTTGGGACATAAGTTCTTGCACATCAGATTTACGAGCCATGAGTCTTGAAATTTTGTATTAATTCTCTCAAAAAAGGCAAGAAAAATTATCTTTCAATATGTTAATTTAATTTTAACTTTCTATTCGTTTCGATTAAATATTCGATATCATTGTAGTTATATCTAGAAATAAGCAAAACGGTTTATTTTGAAATGCAATAAAAGTTGTTTGTGTATAATAAGCCAAGAAAAATTATCTTTAAATATGTTTCAATTAAATTTTAGATATAATTTTCTCATATTTTCACTTCTCTATTTAACTACGAAAGTTAGGTAATATTTAGAGATAACCAAAAAGGGTTTGTTTCTAATAGCAATAGAAGTTCTTTGTGTATTTTTTTTGCACAAACACTAAGTCACGATATTTTAAGTCCTCAAATCATAATTGGAATTGTTATTCAAAGTATAATTGAAGGGTGATCTTTGTGTTTTATAATAACCTCTAAGTTTTGTTGGTTTATATTATATATCCGCTTCAAATGATCCGAATCAGACATTAAAATCTATGGCATCCGTTTGAGATAAATAATATTATTTATTTTGAAAAATTATATAGCGCCTTCTCCTGTCACAAGCATAACTTCGTTCTTACGTTTTGTTATTGCTACTTAAAAAAATGAAAGTTAATCCAAATTAAACATTTTCCCAAAACTAACCCATATCCTCTACACACATTTTTTTTAAAAACAAAATTTTTCCACAACGCGCCATGTAAACAATTTCCTAGAATTTTGTATTTATTCTTATTAATTCTTATTATTTTGTATTAATTAACTTAAATTCTAACTTCAGCCATTGAATAATGTCTGATCACAAATATAAAAGCTATGAAAAAGAAACGTAACACTGACTAAAACCACATATTATACCTGGAATTTAAGCAATCCTTAATCCTTAAGTAAAAAGGATATTCCAAAATAACTAAAGCTCTCACTTTAGCTGATATTAATTGATATAAAACTGATATACCGATATATATAATTTTATAAATATTATTAAACTGAATATTGACTATTGTTTTTTTATATATCGACCTTGTTTTTTTTTAATATTTATTAAATCGGGCTTAAGGTCATTTATTGGAAGCAAACAAAAAGTGAGCAGGTTGTCTGTATAGCTATTTCAAGAACCACCAAGTTCTATCATCAGCAGACTTCGCTAACGACCCTAGAATTGCAAGGCCATACCACTACTTCAACGCTAAAACTAGTTGGGAATTGCAACTAGATGAAGCGAAAAAAGGAGGCAACTAGTTTTAGCGTTGAAGTAGTGGTATGGCCTTGCAATTCTAGGGTCGTTAGCGAAGTCTGCTGATGATAGAACTTGGTGGTTCTTGAAATAGCTATACAGACAACCTGCTCACTTTTTGTTTGCTTCCAATAAATGACCTTAAGCCCGATTTAATAAATATTATTAAACTGAATATATATAAGTGAAATAATGCAAAAATATTGTAAGTTCAAGCCGTTTCTAATAAAAACGTAACTACAGTTGCTGCTGATTAAAAATAATACCAAGATGTAAAACTTCCGAAAACCATTCATAGTTTTTGTTATTCATATCTGAATGGAATAATTCTTTAATATATTTCATTTTGGTTTTTTTGATATTAATAATTTTTGTGTAAGATCTTTGGCTTGGCGTGTTGGTGAAAATCTCAGTTTTCCATATTCTGTGAGGCAACTCACGCCTGGGCCATAAAACTTTGATATCAACTTATGTGCTCTTACATTGGCCATTATAACGCATTAAATATAAACGCTCTTTCATGGACTAGAACCAGGACATGGACTAGGTTTCCCCCCACCCCCTTCCATTTCAGCCAACTGTCTAATTGCCAACTTACACACACACACGCTCTCACACACACAAAAGGCGAGACTGGGGAACTTTCTGTGGGCCAAGAGGCCATAAATCATTCCAATGTCTGGTGTCTGTTTGTCTGTCTGTTTGTCTGTCTGCCTGCAACATCAATGAACATTAAAATAATTGCAATGCGAAACTTGGCCAATGCTTTTTGGTCAGCTCTCTCCTCTCCCCACCTCTCTCTCTCACTCTTTTTCTAATTCTATCTCGCTGTCTATGTTTCCCATGTTCATTAATGATAATTAAAAAAGTTTTAGCCATAAAAATTTTTACAAAGCATTCGCCTGAGTTCATTAAAGATAATGCCCATCATCACACAGACCAATGTCTATGTATGTGTGTTTGTATGCTATGTATGTATGTAGGTGTGTCTATGTATTTGGAAAAGTGCAGGCAAATGTATGCAAAGTCAAATTCAATTGGCAACAAATTAGTGTGAATATTCATGGAAAATTCCGAGAACTTCATAAATATGTATGAAACAGAGGGAAGAAAGGTGAGGGTAGTCAGAGGGGGTGGGTGCAGCTTGTTGCTCAATTTGCTCCCACTGAGGCAATGAAATGCAATTGATGCCCTGAGTCTTACCTTTCTTCTTTTTTTTTTTGTTGCTCATCCTAAAAATGTTTGCCTAAAAGTAGGCAACATAAAATTGATGCCGACATTATTGCTCCTGCTTAGGTCTCCTTGTTGTTGTTGCACTACCAAAATGTAAACAAACATGCCACACACACGCACAGAGAGACTCTTTCTGTGTGTGTGTGTGTGTGCCTGGAATATTGCCGCTTGCACGTGCTGCAAAACTGCGCAAACTCACCTAAAAAAATCGCATCTCTCTCTCTCAAGTTGAGTTTCCATTCCCCATGCCCATGAATTGGCATTGAAAAACCTTTGTCCTATTCGCATTGGCAGTCAGTTCGTTCGCGTATCTGCCCCAAATGACATGTGGCAAAAACCGCATTGCAAAATTCACGCCATCAAGCCAAAGTGAAAGTGGCGAAAGTATTTTTTCGTCTCCCATCAAGAGAATAGAGAGATCTATTGAACAATTATAAACAATTCTCGAAAAAAAAACAAAGTGCAAACACAAGTGGCACAAAATTAGTTGCTTTGCCACGCATAATTAAGTGAGCAGTGAAAGTCCTTTTAAGAAAAAACCAACTAATAAAAAAAAGTTGTTGCAAACTTTGAAGAGTTTTTGTGTGCAAAAGTTAAAGCCGAAAGCAGAGAGTCGCCAGCCCCCTTTAAGGTCTTTGTGGAGCAGGTGGAGCACAGCTGGAGTAGCTCTGCAACTAGGACTGCATTTTCAGGTAAGTTAAGTTACTACCCAGAAGCACTTAACTGTTTTCGACTGGCCACGTTTGCTTTGGCCAAGTTAGCAGCAGCTTGTTTATAGTTGGTTAATTGAAGTCAAGGTTTTGCCTGCCACTGAGTTGAGTGGCATGGGGTGGCGAGTGCCGAGGAGGAGGGGTAGGGGGACAGTTGGTGCCCAAGTTTGTGAAAAAGTTTAATTGAATATTCCATTTAAAAGTTTCTCTCTCTCTCCCACAAGTGGTAGCTGGGATTAAGCTATCATTTTGTTATCATTTCTAGACAAATTATTATGAGTAACTTATAGTAAAATATTCTTTAAAGTGCATTTGGTTTCGAATTTCCTTTAGTTGAAAGTTTCGCTACGAACTTGGCTTGTGTTCAGCTGGGCCTCTGGGCCAATTCCACTGCCAGTTTCTAATGTTTAGCCAAGGGAAGGCCATGTCAGCTGATGTTGGTCTAAGGTCCGCCCATCAAATGAGTGCGACTTGCCTTCTCATCAGGGCAGAGGCTGAAGGTGAGCATAGACTAGTTCAAGGACATCCTAGGAACCAAAGGTTTTTCGGAAGGTCACTCGCCAGCAACATTAATAATGGAAAAGTTAATTATTTGACTAGTTACTGGAACTGACTAATTTTCTAGTTGGTTAGTTTATCTCATTAAAGAAATGCAACTGCAGAAATTACCAATTTTACGTATAGAAAAGATTTTAAAGTGGATGATTTAAAGTCTTTCTTAAGTTAAGTTTTGCTTTTTCAACTCTAAAGGACTCTAAGTTGCTTTGGCAATAGATTTACAATAGAGAACAACCCATTTCAAATAGTCTTGAGAAAGTTTCAACACTCGATTGCACTTTATTAGCTATTAATTAAATGCAAGTGCACTTTGTTAACGCTTCTACGAAAAAGGAGTTGCAATTTCAACAGTCTTGCACTTGTCAGCTGCCAGATTCTCGACTATTGAGAAACTCTAACAATTATTCTTATGCATTTTCAACAATTTTCAATGGATCGGTAGAGATTATCACCGATCCATTAAAGAAAAAATTCTACTCACTGAGGGGTCATTCTAGTTCTATTTCTTCTTAGTTAAATAAATATATACTAGTTAAATAAATACTTTGTATAGTTATTTTCTAGTTTTTGCACAATTAATAGAAGAAAACATTAATTTTTAGCGCGAAAATTAGTAGGATCAGTAGCTAAATCTCACATTTTAAAACCGGAAGAGAGCTGCCAAATTAAAAATTAGTTCTGTAAATTAAATAAATATTGCGTATTTTTCAAAAAGAACAAGCAGCTCTGGCAACAGAATATTCTCTGAATTTTTAAACCTAAATGGTGATCAGAAAACTCAGAAACATTCCCTAAAATTGACCGAAGTCATTTAAAAAAAATATTTTCGTTCAAATTGAAAAATATTCGGGTTTTATTTTAAGGTTTACCAACATTTATCAACATTTTAAATTTAGACTTTTCTTACATTGGCGTTATCCAACACAGTCATCTCGAGGTGGTCAAAGTAAACAATTACCATAATTGTTGACAATTTTTGCCACCAACTTGTCCATGATTTTCTCTTACAATAAAACTATTGTTTTATATTGTTTAATATTTGTTGAAACTTTGAGAATTTTGGATTTTTATAAATTGACTTAGAAATTCGTAGAACTCTATAAGGCATTTGAAATTTATAAATCTTATTCTAGTTATGTATTTAAATTAAAGCTTAAATAAGCCAAAGGCCATTGTTGCTAGTGCTTGTAAAAAATTGTTAGGTTGATAGTTTATATCCTATACTAAATAAAATAAATAAAAAATAAATAAAGCTTAAATTATTCTTTATAAATCGGTGCTTTATTAATGTTATTGAAATTACATATAATAATAAAATACGTAATTATCACTTCAAATATAAATTTAAAAATAAATTTTATTTTAAGAATACTCCAGGTCATTTATTGTCAGCAAAGAAAAAGTGAGCCGGATTTTTTATAGCTATTCAAAGAATCACCAAGTTTTATTATTAGCAGACTTTGCTGAAGACTTTAAAATTGCAATTGATTATTTAAAGCTTAAAGTTAAAAATATTTGCATATTAATGTTTTTGAAATTTACAATCTTTTATAATATATAGTAGAATTAATAATATATATGTACTTCAAAATAACTCACATTTGATAATTTGATAATTTACCAATCAAAAGCCTTGACAGCTAGCATTTTTAGAGTCCTTTCATTACTTTATTTAAGTAAAAATAAAAATTTTATTTCATAAGTTAGATATTAATTATTCAAAGATTATTTACATTATTTAAAAATTTAGAAAATGCTGAATCTAAACTATAAAAGTCCAACTTAAATATTTCCAATCGATTCACTGAATTCTTCCCACTTCCCATGCATAAAAAATGTCTCTAAATTTCAATGAGAGGCGACTTGAAAGCATTTCTTTTGTCTGAGTGTATTTTATGTGTGTGTGTGTGTGTGAGGGCTTTCCTTTGTGTAGTAGTTTCTAAACTTTAATGGCTGTAGCGATTTAGCCTACTCAAATTCGATTTACTTTTGATTCGCAGAATATATAGCCTACTTTTCAGCTGCTATTGCTTCTGCTGCTGCGCGCTGCCACTTCCGCCTCTGCTGCTGCTACTGCTGCTGCTGTTGTCTTAGTAACTCGAGTAAAAAACGAACTTTTTAAGTGCCAAAGCAAAAGACGCAGAATTAAATTAAAAATACGAAAAGGGAACTCAACTCATGTGCAAATAAAGAAGAGGAGAGAGTGAGTGGGGAAGGGGGAACTCTTGAGCTTCAAATTCAATTTAAGAGGCTCTGCCGTTTCCCTCCAACCATCACCTACATACACACACACACACACACACAATAGTTGAGCGGAAATGTACGTCCCTAGGGGCGACGTCTGCGTTGGCAAGCCAAGGAAGTGTGTCAAAGTACGTAAAACTGGCAAAAGGAATCAATCGAAGAAAAAACCAAACAGCCAAGAGGCATAAAAATAGTGGCCCAGGGGATGCTAAAGGGCGGAGAGGGGTGTATGGATAGGTTGCACGTCAAAAAGAAATTGAAATGGAACTCAAGCAAAAACTACTTTGTTTGCGATTAGCACTTGCCCGGATTATGGGGGCGAGAGAGAGAGAGAGAGGAGGAGGAAATGAAATGTGTGTCAATATATTGATTGAATAATGGTCTACATATTGACAAACAACTCAAAAGGCACTCGACGCAAACGAGCGAGCGAGCCGGCGAGCTACAAGGCCCAAAGGCCTCACGCAGGAAACGGAAATGCCGCCCACCTCACATGTGAATATGCCAAGTGAGAGAGAGAGACATTCACATCGACATCGACATCAAAAGCATTTGAAGTGTGCGTCATCAATGCAAAGCAGCTGTTGGCATGCCAAGATGAGGAGGATGAAGATGAAGATGATGATGTCGAATGTCGACTCTCAACTCTCGTCTGTCGGATGCTGATAGAAGATGTTCGCCTAGACCCTAGACAGCAGCAGCAGCAGTGTGTAACACGTGTTCCTTTAATTAGATAAAGTTTGTTTGCATTACAAACATACTGGCAGCAATTTGCCTTCATACACCCCACCCCCCACCCACTCCGCCACCCATCAAATGTTGTCAATGGCAACGCTTCTCAACTTTTATTTCTTTTCTTAAAGGCAATTCCCCCATGGGGGGGGCATAAAAACTTTTCCGCTACGCTTTCTGCAGTCTGATTGACTGACTGTCAGTGAGTCCGTCCGTCATTCACTCCGTCCGTCAGTCAGTCAGTCTAGGACGCTGTGAAATATTTATGTAAATAATTTCATTGAATGGCTGCGATGCTGCAAATTTTTTTTTTTTTTTTTTTGCTCATTTGCGTGACATTTTCCTTCCCCTCAGACAAAGTTCTCCACGAAAATTCTTCTTTGCTGTTTTTTTTTTTCGCTCTCTACGTAGAACTTTGTGTAAATATTTTTATTTCTTCGTCGTTTCGTTAGAAATTTTCTCTCTCTATGTGTGCTTATTTATTTGCTTTTATGATTTACAGCATTAATTTTCCTACTTTTTTACCCACATCCTCCTCCTTCTCCTCGTCCTCCTTCTCCTCTTCCTCCTCCTCCTCCCAATCCAGTTTGTATTTGAAAAATATCTTTAATATTTAGACCAATTGAATTGAGTGAAATATTTGAATATTAATTGATTTTACACTCCAATAGAGAGAGAAATTTTCTTTCAATTAGAATTAAAATATTTAACACTTGTGGCAATATTTTTTAAGTCAACTACAACTAAAATATCTTAATAAAACAGAAACGCTCTTTAATTGAAATTGCTTGAGCAATTTTGAATTATTGATATTTTATTTCTAAGTGCTTTTTGAGCCGAAATAAATTGTTCCCCAGAGATCTAAAACTCGTTTTATGAGATTACACATATGCGCGTTTTCATCAGTATTTTTTGTCATGGTTTTCAGTTTCTAAGGGTTTCGTAATTTTGTAATTTGTGTAAACATTTAGTTCTCCATTAATTTATGTTTTGTTTCTAAAGAAATCCACTTACAATTAAATGTTTGTCAGCTTTTTAGCCAGTCAACAAAGCTCATTTTGAAATTAGCTTCTAGTTTTAGTTCTTTCGAAAATGCAAAGAAATCTTTTTTTTTTCAAATCGCGTGAGTCCCTTAATTATAAAATGATATATATTTCACATTCTCTTTAAGGACATTTAAAATTTTTGTACTGGAAAATAGTTGGAAATAGCTTTTTAAATATATAGTTAAACTCATACATTGAAAAATAAAACAATAATTGATACCAACATGAAGAGAACCATTTTTGATCTCTCAATATATCGAAAAAAAAAATATTACAGTATTACTTAACGGAATTTGCGTCTTGTGAAACGTAACAGAAAGACTGCAGGCTGCTTAAAGCGTTGTGAGTTAAAATTTTATGAAACGAAAACGAAAATGAAGAGAAAAGCATTTTTGATCTCTCAATATATCGAAAAAAAATATTATAGGGGTCATTATAGTATTACGTAACGGAATTTGCGTCTCGTGAAACGTAACAGAAAGACTGCAAGGTGTTTGAAGCGTTGTGAGTTGAAATTTTATGAAACGAAAACGAAAATGAAGAGACAAGCATTTTTGATCTCTCAATATATCTAAAAAAAATATTATAGGGGTCATTATAGTATTACGTAACGGAATTTGCGTAATGTTAAACACCACAGGGAGAACGTAAAGTGTTTGAAGCGTTGTGAGTTGAATTTTCATGAAACGAAAATGAAGAGAAAAGCATTTTTGATCTCTTAATATATCGAAAAAAAATATTATAGGTTCCTTTTAAGTATTACGTAAAGGAATTTGCGTCTTGTGAAACATTACAGAAAGAATGTAGGGTGTTTGAAGCGTTGTGAGTTGAAATTTCATGAAACGAAAACGAAAATAGTTGTAATTTATTCTTAAAAAATTGTTCCTAGGGTGTTACGTAACCATACTTAAAAATAAATGAGTGAGAGAGGATCAAAAATCTTCCAAAAATTGCTTAACGTAATAATATCCACATCTAATATTTTGTTTATAATGGAATATATTACATGTTAGCCCATATTTGTTGGTTTAAGGGCTTTAATCTGTCTTTTTTTTATCAGTTTTTTATAAACGAATGGTTAAATCTTTTAATATTTCCATAAAGTTCTATAGATAGACTCATCTCTTTTAGTTAAACTTCAGTTTGGGGCCCCACCAATATCCTATTTATCTTGACATTGCCCAAGCCCATTGCAAATATATTTGCTTTCCTTTGAAAAATGTCTTTTTGTGGCATGTTTTTTTTCATTGAGGATTGAGAGGAGGAGTTCCGTGTGTGTAACATCAGTTGATAATATCTCCGACTTAAGATGAGTTGAGTTGAAATTCCCTTTTTGCTGGAGTGAACATATTAAATCACATATTTTTTTTCTTTTCGTTTTTTAATAAATTGACAAAAGGAAAATGCTCACAAAAGAGGCAAAAGAAAGCAGCCCGCAAAGCCATTTGAGATTTCAAGGTTTTACTTGTTCCTTTTTGCCTTTCCTTCCATACAATACACACATACATACATACATATATATGTTGGTCGTTTTTTGTTAATTAAAAGCTCACACAGAAGTAGGTAACATGCATATTACACACACACACACACACACACACAGTCAGATGAACAATTGTTGCACATATTAATTTGTGCGCTTGCCATTCACTGAAGGTTCCTGCTACCATTGTGCCACTTGCCCCCCACCCACCTCTTGTCTGGTGGTTTTCTCCTTGGATTCGGCTTCTACAACAATGAAAGCGACCAACATTGGAGAACAAAATGGAGAATGACAACAATGAAGGCCAGCAATGCACATAAACTTGCCAAACAAACACAAGGAAAGTGCGCAATAACAACAAAAGCAACAGCAACAACAGCAACAACAACTACAATGAAACACACTAACACAAATCTTTATTTAAGCATAGCAGAGCACAGCACACAAAACAAAAAAAAAAAAAAAAGGAGAAGCTGCTTCCCTTTACAACAGAAAGAAAAAAAAAAGGGGCCAAAAACGAAGGAGCGAAGAAAAATTAGAGCAGGCAAACGCCTTAGGATATGCAACACATAAAAACTTTCAAACCAAAACCCTTCATGCGGCTTAAAGTCAAATGAATGGTGAGGAGGATAAGGAGGGGGGGGAGGCCAACTTTAGACTGCATCTAGTCAGGGTTTCAAGTGACGTCTATGACCAGCCATTTCCGTTTCAATGTCTGCCCGTTTAGACCAATATTTAAAGTTGGCTACAAGCCTATATGTGTCTCTCCTTCTCTCCCTCTCTGTCTTGCTCGATGTGGGTTTTGTATGGCAAAGTTTTTCCCCTTTTTTTTTTTCTTTTCTGCCCATCTCCTTTGGGGCATAAAAAAAAGGAAAGAGAAGAAAAGAGGCTGCCAAAAACTTTGCATTGCAAACTTTTCTGCATATATTTTCCACAACAAACCGGAAGCTTGTTTTTCCAATGTCTGCTGGCGGTGGTTTTAGTCTAAACCCCCTTACCCCGTACCCCTCCCCCCCTCATCAAACCTCCTTTCAACCTTTTAAAGATTCCTTTAAAGGCAATTTATCGAATTGGAAGGGGACAGAAAAGTTTTCTGGGTTATTGTAAGCGTTTAATTTGTCAGCCATTTGCTTAGTTAAGAACTTTACGATTTACAGTTAAATTTTAATTCTCCAATTCTCTCATTCTCTCTCTGTGTTTTTTCTTATTTCTTTTTCTTTAGTTCGGCATGCTGGCAATTCGAAAATTGTGAGCAATGAAAGTTTTAGAATGTCGATGTCGGAACGCAATACACCCAGTCATGGGCAGCAGCATCGCCAACGACCGCCGGATGTGGAGGAGGCTCTATCCTCCATGCTATGGACACCCTATGAGCGTACACCGATGCCCAGCTCATCGGAGGGGGAGGAAGAGGACGATGATGAGCGACTCAATCGTAAATTGCGTAAATCACAGAGCAGCTATGAGACGTCCGCCTTGAGTGGATCGCATCATCCAGCAACCCAGCAGCAGCCCTTACCCATTCATCATTATCCCGCACTTTTGCCCCCCGTGCCTTCTTCGTTCACCCACTTTAGTTTAAGTGCATTCGATGCAGCCATTGCCGGTATCAATTTGACCAAATCTTCTGTGGCAGAAGCAGCTCCAACATTAGATGGCCATGATGGAGTCGGAGTAACGGCTAGAAATCGTTATTCGTATCCCTTCTACTATGGCAGTCCGGCCCATACACTGACCCAATGGTGTTCCTCGGCCACGACAGCGGTCAAGGAGCCCCCATCCTATGACTCACTCTATGTGGAAAGCGATGCCAATGAGGGGGCAACTCCTGCGACCTCATCATTGGGAGCAGCTGCATCAGTCCTATCTCTAGCCAGTGTGGGCAAGGCTCTGACACCGGCAGCGAGGCCATGTGATAGATCGCAACGATCGCCAAACTTAACGGCAAATGTTCCCGCTGAGCGTTTGGTGCGCTCCTTCACGGATGATTACATATCGCAGGTGAGTGAGTGGGTCGTAAAATTGTCACCCTGTGCTTCAATGCTTTTAGAGCTCTACTCTTAATGCTGGCGCCATCAAATTTGATGGTGTCGCATATATTGAAAATGAGCGAAAGAATGGGGAAGGGGGGGAAAAACAACAGTGTTGCTGAGATGCCCCTACTCGACGCGACACTTCCTTGCCTCTGATAACAGCTAATGCCAACACTTAGGCCCTTAAGTGCCGCCCGTTCTCCATCCCTTCCCATCTCCCACACACACACTCACACACACACACACACACTGACGATAAGCACCATATGTTCTCTCGGCGAGATGAGGGTGAGGGTTTTGCCCTTTGTCTTTTCATAATTCTGGCACATGCATATTTAAATAACATAATTTGTTTTGTTTTGCCTTGCGTCAGCGAAATGGAAAATTGACCACACAGAAATTATCAAACAAACAAACAAAATAAAGCACAATAGTTGGTAGGAGGGGCGGGAGAGCGGGGGTAGGGAATTTATTTGTAATTAAAAATTTAAATTATGCGAAGAACAATTTATTCAAAAACACTCGAAACATTTTAGTCAATTTTTGTTATGTAAGCATTTTCAATCAGGAAGTAAAATAAAACAATAAAATGTTCAAGAAAGGGAAGGAAATACTTAAGCAATAGTTAATAAACTTAAAATTAGTCATAATTCCAGAGATAACTATAATCAACATTATTAAGTAAAGTCTACTCTATGAGTAAGAAAGTTGAATAATTAATATTTTCCATAGGGAAAAAATAATGAGATGTAAAATAATATTGAATTTCACTTCCTTTTTTCGTTAAAAAAAAACATTATCAATTTCATTTTTATATTTTTTGCTATGGTGGTATTTTTTTATAATTTCATTATTGATTTTTTAATCGACAGTAGAAAACCCTAAAATCGATTCAAATTACATTGAAAAAATTCGAAATGATGAGGGAAAATGTAAAAATAAAATTGCAGAAAAATGAGCAATCAAATCCCAATTATTTATTTAAGACAGAACGACAAATTGAATTAAATACTGTTGAAAGTTTTCATCTAGATATTAAAAATAATAAATTTAGTTCATTTGAAATACATATAATAGATATATTATGTTGTATATTAGATATATTAAATATTTGTTCGCTAATACTTTATGAAAAGGTTTATTTTTTGAATTAGTATGATAATTATATTTTATTCTTTCACAAAAAGTTAGTATAATAAGGTTTCCATACTTAACACTAGGACTAAATTGACACAGACTTACGCTTCACACTTTTGCAGCACTGTTTTCTTTGGCAACATATCCCAGCAACATTGTTGCAAGAAATGCTCTTGAAGCAGATGATTACAGATAATATTTACTAATTAACAAAAGAATTAGACTTTCCAACTAGACAAAATATTTATGTAAATATGTGTTTCTAATAGATATAGGTTTTTATATTAAAAACCTATTTCTAATGCTTTGCATTTATTTATTGAAGATATTGTTGCTGCTTTTAGTTTACAAATTTTCTCCTTTAGCAACCTTTTTTCAATGTTTAGAATTGTTCTTTCATCACATTATTGATTTACTTTGATGAAGTTGGGTATCAACTTTAACCATGGCAACGTCATCTCCTCTCCTGCCTACTCTCATTAAAACCGCATGACTTTTTGTCATTAGAGAAATTTCATCTTCTTGAAAGGATTCCAATTAAAATGTTTAATATGTTTTATGTAGGAGGAAGCTTCTGCTATGGATTTCTTTATGTTCTTTATCTGTATGTTGCAGCAGCAGAGGAAGAGGCATCGCTTTCTAATCTCTACCATTCGGTGTCAGTTTCCAACTCCAATTGCTGCTGGCGCTTAATGAATAATGACAAATAATTTCAACTGAGAACCCAAATAAATTCATATACATACATACATATGTATTGTATGACGACGAAATATTTATGTGCATGTTCGTGCGTGTGTGCGTTTCGAGTTTCCAAGTCACCGTTATGTTGAGTTTCGGTTATGATTGCAGCAAACCTCCTCCCACCCTTTCTCCTTCCCTCCCTTAAACGCAATCACAGTGCACAAGAGTGAACAGCAACAACAACAAGAGCAACAAAATTAGAACAATGAAGCGCAGAGAGAGAGGAGAGAAGGGAATAGAGACCCAGACCTAGACCCGGACTCAAGCTCTATATACGTACATACATATGAAGCTAACAGTAAATCACATTATATTTCTGTGACGTAATTAATGCAAGTAACATAGCGTAACATAATTAGAACCCGCACAAACCCCTCCCCCTCTTGCTCACCCGCACCAGCACCCACACTCGCCCTCACATATATGGATATCCATCCGCATGACATGGCCCACATTATGTTGAGAGAGAGAGATTAGGGGGTGGTTGGGGGGGGGGATACAACTTTATCAGCAGAGTGCAGACGACAACGATGACTCCTACTCCAGGAACAGCAACAACAATTACTTGTGACGGTTTTATGTTTATGCGTTGGCTTAATTAATTCAATTAAGCGCACATTTATGTACTGCCCCCCGAACAGTTCCCTACTCCGCTATACTCATCTCATCCTGTCACCTTTTTTATATCCTATATCGCTGTGTGTGTGTGTGTGTCGGTTGGCCCGGCTAATCCCTGGGCAATTAACATTAATTACGGCTTAAAACTTGAATCTTGTCATTTTTGGCTAATGCAAAACTTGACTTTCTTTCTTTCTTTATATCTCTTTATTCACCTTGTTCTTCTCTCTTTTCCTTGTAGAATTGCGCCTCATTCACGCCAGCAATAAACAACAGCAACACCAACAACAACCAACCATCAACAACGGAAATCGGGCAACAACAACAAAAGCCAACAACGAATGCAAGATCACAACAAAGTAAAGAAAAGGCGAATTGCATTATCAATGAACAGAGAGAAATGGCAGCAACGGCAACAGCGACGCCAGCAGCGACAGCGACAGCAATAAACGAGGAAACCAGCCCAGGCCAACAGCAGCAGCAGGTCAATCAACCTGTTTCCTGTGAGTCTGTCGCTGCCGCTGCCTCTGCCCAAGCTACAACTACAAGCGAGAGAGTAAGCTATAGCGAGAGTGCGAGCAACAGCAACACCAACGGCAGCAGCGACAACATCAGAGAGAGCAGTAGTGGGAGCAGCAGCGACTTGGCCGCCGGAGCAGCGATCAGTCTCTCTTCAACATTCGTCGCGTGCACAACGAGCGCGAGCAATTGGAACAACAGCAGCAGCAGCAACAGCAGCAACAATTCATTGCCAACGTCGTCGTCGTCTGCGTCGTTGTTGTTGTCGTCGTCTTCGTCGTCGTCGTCGTCGGTGGTGCTGCGTCCCAACAAATGTTTGGCAGAACTCGAACGTTTGTATGCCGAATTTCGCGCGAGTGAAAGTAGATTTGAGCGTGAACTAGTGAGCCATCAAAAGACGGTCGCCATGCGTTTGAATGTGCCAGCTAAAGTAGATGCAGCAACTGCTACAACAAGCAGTGTGTTTCTCAGCAGCAACAACAACAACAATTGCAACGGCAATGGCAATCAAGTTGTCGAGAGCATTAGCAACATTGCCATTGGCAAGTCGTCCTGCCAGCGACAACCGAGTCTCACGATACAAGTGAATAACAGCAGCAACAACAACAATAACGGTACTAATAACGGTAATCCAGTCGAATCGAGCATTGTGAATAATAATAACGGTGTTTGTGTTGTCAATTGCAATTATACAACAAAAGCCACCACCACAACCACCCCCACCAACAGCAACAACAACAACAGCGTGGTGGAAATAAATAATTCTGTGCCAGTGTTCAGTGCGAGTGTACAAAATAAGTTAAATAATTTAAATAATAATCCAAATGTTGGTGCAACTACTACTTCTACTGTAACACAACAGCAGCAGCAACATGTTGCTGATAGCAATGATAACAGTGTCAATATAATCAATGTGAATGCCATTGCCCCCTCGAATCCTTTGCCGCCGCCCACCACGCGCACCTTCACCTCAACAGAATGCCAAACGGATGATCAGCAACAGGAGCAGCAGCAGCAACAGCAGCAGCAACATCAGCAACAACAGCAGCAGCAACAGTTGCGCACACGTGAGCAACGTAGACGTGAACGTCGAGAACGTCGCCAGCAACAGCAACAACTGCAACAGCAGCAGGTGCCACCACCCCGCAGACAAGCCTCACAGCAGCCGCAATTGCATCCACCGCCACATTTGCATCATCCGCATCCGCACCCACATCCGCATCCCGCTGCCATGGGCTTGGCGCGTGCCTTATTGCCGGACATTTTGCATCCGCACTATCCACCGCCATATAGCGCCTTGCCGGTGCCCGTGCCCCTGCCCATGCCCATGCCAATGTCCATGCCCGTGCCAGTCGCTGTTGCCCAGCAACCATCCGCAGGAGCAGCAACACAGCCACCACCACCACCCCCTCAGCTAACGCCGGTGATATCAACGGTGCCACTGCCTGGACCGGGTCCAACTCCACTCATGAATGACGGACGCTTCACCTTGCCGCTGCCCATCATGCGCAGGTGAGTCACACGTCCCTACAATCGATCACTTGCAAGCTTCATCCATTCATTCACTCCTTCAGACCATTGTCTCGGTCTCGTGTTTCGACATTTTCTATTACCACACATTGCCTGACTCTGTGTCTGCCCCACGTTGATAGTTCTTCCTGTGTCCCTCTCTCTCTCTTACTCTATGTGTCTGTGTGTTCGTGTTAGACGGGGCCAGACATTATAATGATGGTAATTTTTATGTCAGTAACAAATTTCTTGCATGATTTGCCACTACACACTCTATGCTCCTTATGCCAACCAGGAAACCTAGTTCACTCTACTCTTTTGTCGTTTTTTGTTTTTCTGTTTTCTGGTTTTTTTTTGGTGTAAAAATTAATCTCAAACGTTGACAGCTTCCAAGAAAATTAAAGTTTTTGGCTCTCGGAAGGTCAACTCATTATGCTTAGCCTTTTTTTATTATTGTAGTTCTCTCTTTTTCTGTACATTTTCGCCGAATTTCTCACTTTAGCCTCTATAATTCATTTTTATTATAATGAGTTTTGGGCTTATCTGTAATTGCACATCTAGAATCCCATTCCAAGTCAACTAACTCCATTGTGTAGTGCTGACTGGCCATTTTTATTGCCTGGATAGTCAGATAGATATGTACATATATAGGAGGAGTTTATATAAATTTACTAGTCGGCAAACATTTTTCCCACGCATTTATTACAATAAATCTATCTATCTATCTATCTATCTATACTCTATACTTGTACTCGGACTGACTTGGGCCCGAGTGGAGTGAGTGAATGACTGACTGGAAAGCGAGATAGCAGCGAGAACCAGTTTTTCTTATGACTGCACAGAAATGATTTTTGTATCTGTATCTGCTGGATGCGCGCGCTATCTTTTCTAATGGCCTGGCCTAAGCGTATCATTACACTAGGCAACCCATTTGCGAGTCATCAATACATTAGCGAAAACGAAATGACCCCAATTGACAGTAAACTATAAACAGAGCTGCTAAATTCACTCAGATAAGTAAAGTTTATTGAGAAAATGACACAATTTAGGAATAGCTGTGAGTAATTGGATAAGAATATAAATTTTTAGTGTCGCAAGAGAGAAAACAGAAGTCAGAGAAAACAGAACTTAGATCTCGAAGAATTTATCACGTAGCAGAGCGCCATTTAGAAATAGATTTTTCTTATAGTCGATTTTTGAGGATAATGCTTCTATCTCTGATTTAATTTGGTTCTGTAATATTTGTCTATACACCCTACTCGTACTTCTGTATTAGTTTCTGGACTCATGCCATCTAATTTACTTAGAACTAAAAAAATGTATTGCTTTAATTTTGAAAGATTAATCCAAACTAATTCGTTGTTTCTTCTATTTATACTAAATTTAATTTCATTTATAAATATATAATACTTCAGAATTAGCACTGGTTTTTGACTCAATTTTCGTTTGCTTACAAAATATAATGTAATACCCTTTAGAAAACCCATGCAACGCTTAAATGAACTATATTATTTCGATTTAAAAAAAGTTTTAAAAATTCTAGTGTATTGAAAGACTATCAAAAGTTAAAAAACCCCAAAAATTTGATATTTTTATCGATTCTTCTAGAATTATAGAATGATAAGTTATTTGGGAGTGAAGTCTTTGAAGTATCGAACTAAAATACCTTTTAAAAATAAGTGTTCTTATGGTTGTTTATGTTACTACAGTCGATTTTTCCTATAGTGAACTTCTATAATAATGAAGTTCTCCTTTTAATGAATTAATTACAAGGACGCAGCTTCCTTATTCTATTAATAAAATCATAATTTGTAGAATAATAAGTCTTTGCTGATCCAGTGCGAATTCATTATAGAGTTGGACTCTATATATAGCATTACTGGATATAACCTGCTATTTCTCATCACCGATTGCCCTCGAGATGAGCTGTCAACACATATATGTATTTCCCTTTATTTGGTCGTTTTCCATTAAATTAATTGATCGACTTCAGGTTTGAAGCAATAAAATGTGTTGCTCAGTGTTTAACGTTTGTTCGTTGTTGAGCATTTGACATTTGACTACACCAACAGCAACATCAGCGACAACAGCAATTTTTCCAGTCAAGAGCAAATCGTGTTTCAGAATTTTAATTGTATTTGTATCTATTGGATGAATTGCAAAACTGTGTCAATTTAAGCATTATTTGCTGTTTCGCTTGCTGAAATTAGTGTTTGTGTGTTAATTTTTTCAGTATTCTGATTGTTTTCTAAATTGAAGGAGGCCCAAACCAAGGCGTGTTGCATATGTATGAGCTGGCCAGAGTGAAGGCGGCAACATTGTGAGTCAAAGAGCAATTGGAAATTGTCTCATAAATAATTGACTCAGCGGCGCGAGTTGAGTCAATTTTTCCAGTCTAATGGTCGTAAAAACCTTAGACCCTTAGACTCAATCAACCGCAATTTGAACACCTCCAACCAAGAGGCATTCATCGGTTTAAAATTAACATGCTATTACACAATTTTTGTAGTATTTTTTCTCTCTGTTGTTTACACGGATTTCTTTTCGTTTTTTTTTTTTTTGCAATACCAAAAATAAATGGAAGAAGAAAAAAAAGGTGTTAAAAGCGAAAGTTTTGTTCGGCTGCTGGCTCACCTCCTGAGATGAGATGAGTTAAGTTGAGTTGAGGGCCAGGAGTTTAGGGCAAGTTGTTGTTGTTGTTGTTGTAAAAAGGGTTTGGTAGACCGTGCATAATCTTTGAGTCATTAAATAACAGCAACAACAAGACAAAAGAAATACAGCAAAAATCCAACAAAAAAAAAAAATTACAACAGGGCAATAAAAAGGAAACGTGATGCCAAACTCACGTTGGCCCCAGCTTCAATGTGGTATAAATCGTTGTAATCATTTTTTTTTTTCTTCTTTTTAGGATTTTATTGTATTGTTGTTTTTTTTTTTTTTATTTGTGTTTTTTGAAGCTCTGGTAATAAAATTGCTTTAACCGACGGCCAAGAGATCAGCCAAAAAGAGACTGAGACTGAGACAGAGACACTAAGTCGAAATCTTTTTATTTTGGTTTTTGTTTTTCGTTCACTTTCACTTTCTTTTTACTGCTGCTGTATCTGTTGCTGCTGTGGAGAGTATCTTAAGGTTAAGCCGAAAATATATATTTATGAGATAAAGGCAAAAGTGTTTCTTTTTGGCTTTAACCGTAGATAAATCAAAAACCATTTAGCCAACATCATTAGAGGTACATGTATTTATTATTAATTATGGCACTTAAGCTAATTGCATGAACGATTTGTGTGAGGAGCTCCCTGACACTGAAATTGTCCCCCGTCCACCCATGCCCCATGCCCCACTCTCTCGTTTTGACTCCTTGAGAGTTGTTTTTGGGGGTAAACCTGTTCTTTGGCGAGTGCCAAATTAAGAGTCCAAATACCCCAAACAAAATGAGAAATTTTGCATTTATTTTTTTTTTGTTTTTTCGTTGTTTTCGTTGTTTTTTGTGTTGTTGTCGTTCGATGATTCAACTTTAGCGGCAAGCAGCAACATGCAAATGTGCAATGTTGAAACAGTAAAACAGAGACGCAGAAGAAGAAGAAGCAGTAAAAGAAACAGAAACACACATAGAGAGAGACAGAGAGACTAAAAACCAGATTTCACCCGAAAAAACAAAAAAAAAAATAAATCCAAACGAAGTATAAACGGAAAACAAACCAAGTTTCAAGTTGGCAGAACAACACGCTGGTTTTGCTTGGGTCGCTCTCAGTGTCTGAACTCGGCTTGATCGTTGCCTGTTAGCCAGGTTTAGAAGCTGCAACTTGCTTTTGGCACGCATCTCTCTAACAAGTGACACACATTTACAGTGTACAGTTGTTTTTTAGTAGAAGATCGCCAGGGAGAGAGATAGAAAGAGAGAGATGGATGGATCTGCCCACACAATTCGAAAAAAGTTTTGTTGGAAATTGAGTGATTTTCATAAATTTTGCTATAAACAACAAAACAAAACCCGAAAAATCAAAGCCAAAACGACGGCTACTGAACGACACTAAATGTTGCTGCTGTTAGTAATGTTGTTGCTGTTGCTGCTGCTGCCAGTAGAACTGACCAAACAACTTTCCAGTTTTATGGTCTTGCAACTGCTGCTAACTGGCAACTGCAATGGCCTGTCTGTCCTCCCTTCCCTACCCTTCCCCTCTCTCACTCTCCGTCCATCCCTTTTGTAAGCGACTCCAACTCCTTCTGCTTCTGACTTTTGCCTTGCTCTTTCACTGATTTGGCGGTGTTGGCTTTATTTATTTTTATAAGAGAATAAACACCACAAAAAACTACATAAAATCAAAGTGTTAGCAACAAAACGACTTGAAAATGCTCTGACTTAAAATATCATAGATGAATTAAGATTTCTAGAGATCCCAGTGCTCTTTTTATAACATTATAATCTTGAAAAATTGTTTAATGATAGTTTAATTGCTCTATAATCTAAATGTATGCAAGTTTCGGTCTTTTCCAACACTTGAAGATTATTTTTGTTTCAAAAACTATCTGATATATAGCAAGTATTACCCAATTTGGCTGCATTAAACAAATTCTTAAGCCCATTCCCAACTAAAAATTAACAATGGCTTAGAGAAATGTTAATTTAATATTTATATAGCAAATTTTTATTAAAAGATTCCTTAGAAAAACATTATAATATAAATGTTTTAATAATATCTAAATATACATTTTCGAATTATTCTGCAAAACCGATTTCAAACCATATTCAGAGTAATATTATAAGAAAAAGTTAGGATCTAATATCGTTATAATTCGTTTGAATTTCTCTTATCACTCAGGATCCAATCTAAAAATCATTTACTTCACTAAAATATAAAATCTAACAGCTTTATCCCTAAATCTAAGTATGTAACAGCTGATATTTAATATTAAAATTAAAATGTCTAAACACTGGTGTCTAATTAAATATAATTCTATAAAGAAATTAGGACACTGATGAAATTTTTTTATTTATTTATACATATGAATCTGCAGTTAAAAAATCAAATATTAAATAGAACCAAAATTAATCAGAGTTCTTGTAGAATAAATGTGTTAGGGTATATAGAGAAAAACTTGTTCTGTGAGTGGAAAACCAAACGAGATGAAACGAAGCGCAACGACAACGACTGCGACAGCGACGACGATGAGGATGACGATGAGAGAAGAACTTACCGAAAAGTCAATAAAGCCAATAAAGCAAAAAGTCGCCGCTGTCCAAAAGACCCAGACCCAGAGTCATAGCCATATAACTAGAGACCGTAGCCATACCCAAGCCCAACCAAATTGCGGTTGTCTGCTATATTGTGTGTGTGTCGCTGTGTGTGTGTGTGTGTGTTTGTATAGAAAATGCATTCGGGCCAAGTTGAAATGAGCCGGCAAATGCAGCAGCAGCAACAGCAACAGAGAAGAGCCAGCCACAAATAGACAGGCCAAAGTCACAAACAAGTTGAGAGACAGACAAACAGAGAGACGGAGAGAGAAAGAGAATGGGAATGAGAGAGAGATGGCCAAAGGGTCTCTGGCCAAATCCAATCTCTTTTGGCTTATTAAATTGTCACCCCAAAAATGTGAATTCGATTTGGGTTTTTGAGATTTTCAGATTTCTCGATTTATGTGATTGTGACACACAAACCCCAAAAGCAAAACAAAAAAAAAAATAAAACAAATGATTATCTCACAATTAGTTGTTGGCCAACTAAAACTAGTTTCTAGCTCACCCTTTAATTGTGTCATTGCAATTAAGTTTTCGTTAATTGTGGTAAAATTTGTTTTAATAAGCTTTTTAACTGCCATAAACTGGCCTTGAGCTTAGCCTCTCAGTCTGGGACTCTTTCGAGCTCTTTCTCTTCTCTACGCTTTTTTCATTTTGCCCATTTTGTGTGTGTGTATGTGTGTGTGTGTGTGTGTTTGTGTTGTGCTTTTGGCCATTACAGTTCAATGCCATTTTTGGTTGGCCATTTCTGTTTCTACCCAGAACAAAAGGCCAATGTGAATTTCATATTCTCTGATTCACAAAACGCTTAAGCTGAATGAGAATTTGAAAATACAATACAATAATGGGAACCCCCCGCCTCTAGCCCTCTACCATCTCCCCCACCTTAAGAGCAGATGAGCATAATGTTTAAATGAGAATATACATAAATAAATAAATACATGGTAATAAACAAAAATAATGCCGCTGCCGTTGCCGTTGCTGTTGGTTTGCCACTCCCAACTTTGATTCTTTGCAGTTGAAAATGCATATGGATACTTGGCATTTATTATTATAGGATAGAATTAAGGCATATAAGTGCATACTTTTCGCTTTAATCAAATCAATGCGATACGAATAATGGCTATAATCAGGGCAAGCTAGCTATGGGCAAGTCGGAGAATCAGATAAATATCTCAAATTGACTGAGAAAAATTAATAATTGATATTAGAGATGCCAAATTGATATTATCTGTATTAACTATTTGTTAACATGGTTTATTATTTTCAATTTTCCACCTCAGTGTTGTTCTTCATAACTTTATAATGCAAATAATATATGAGAACGGTTTAACAGGTCGATGACTTATTCAATAACTCACATACTTCTAGAGAAAATATAATTTCAATCCCCAACATAATCTTCTAAACACTTTACTCAATGTTTTTCTAATTTTAAAACCCTTCCAAAGATATGTTAAGGTCCTGATTTTATTATTGTAGTCAAATCTATTCCCCATGAACCATTTCTTTCGATCTGGAAATAGAAATAGTCAAGTGACTAGAGGACAAAGGTGGGGAAGGAATCAATTCGTAGCTTAATTCAATCAAATTTCACGTGTTAACTGACTACACATGATGGAAAAGACCTTTTTTCTTGCACATAAATTTAAAACCTCTAAACCATGGCGTTCTCTGCAATTCACGTGGTCGCCTGCTATCAATGGCTGTCAAACACAAACTAAGTAATGCAAATAGAAGACAAAAGTTATCAAAGAAATGATTGTTAAGAAAAATGACGCTAGACTTGACCCATTGATATAAAAATTAATTTAAAATAGATTCAAAATATTAAATGTGCTTCCAACTGATAGAAAGAAGGTATTCTATATATATCATTCCATATCAGATATATGGCTTAGTCAGATTTCAATGTCATATTTTGTTTCTCCACTTAACCAACAAAAATAGTGAAAAATTGTTTAAAAAGTTTTGCAAGCTGGCACTAAAATTGCAAATGGTTTTTTTTTTTAACAACCACTTCCGTCATATAATGTAAATCGATATCCTTTTTAACTACTCTTATGAGTTTTGCTTTTCTTTAATTGGTAATCTGAAAGTCGATAACGTAAAATATTTTCCGTTTCTGCATTTTTATTATTATTTTATATTTTGATTTCCATTTTGTTGCTGATTTTTCTGTTTCTGTGTTTTTTTCTGTTTCTGCGGCTCTTGCGGTTTTTAAACAAAAGTCCATAATTTATGTTATGGCTAAGCGTTGGAGACTGTTTTGTTTTGTTGTTGCCCCCTCTCTCTCCGCACCCCTCTCTCTCTCTCTCTCTCTTACAGTGATTTTTTACCTCTTTTTTAGCCTTTGTTGTGAAATGAAATGAACTCGAAACGCGAATGGGGCGTGTGGCATTGGTGGGGGGAGAGGCGGGGCCGAATGTCCCTCTCCCTGTCTCTCGCTTTAAGTTCGATGACTTTGCCATTCAATTTTTGAATTGAATTTAATCAGCATTTTGTGTCCTAAGATCAAAATTTACATTTATTTACTTTAATTTAAGTTTACCTGCTCTGCTCTAACCAGACTACTTGACCCGCATTCTTCTTGCCACAAAACACGGAATTGAGTTGTGCGAGTGTGTGTGTATGTGTGTGTGTGTGAGAGTGTGGAGGCGTTGACGCATTTCTCTACAATTTCAAATTAAGTTGCTGCTTTTGTTAAAGAAAATCGCGTTATGAAATTGGAGAACTGCATATTAGATACCTCTTAGGAAGTTAGAATGAAGTTAGAAGATAAATCTGTGACTTCCTCGGTTTTTAGCACCCCAAAAAACTATGAGAGATGTCTTATTGAATAGATCCAACCTATCCTTAGGCTTTACTCCCATAAAATAAAATCCTAAATCCCAAACTCTCTAGAAATTATGTTTAAACTTAAGATCCTAAGTCTTTGGGATGGCATAAACAAAAATTTACATAAGAATAAATATGTGACCCCTTGAAATATGATTATTCTTTTAACTTCCGATTTGATTGTAAATTTCTGGATTGCATTATACCCCTCCAACTTATTTTTAGAGGGTATATAATGAGGAGAGAAATAGTTAAATAATACACAACCAATTTGCTGCGTGTAGCACAAAATCCCCCGCAAACAAACTCTCTAATTAAAAATTTGAAGATTGCATTTTTAATGCACATTAATCAGTTAGTCAGATTTTCGGTTTTTTGTTTTTTCGTGTTTTATTTTCTGTTTCTTGCTGGTTTCATAATGAAATGGTTTTTAGATAATTACGGTTTTTGTGTATGTTATTTCTATAGAAATGAGGTAATAATATTTTTTGGCGAACCAGTTTCAGTTTCCTTTTGTGTGTGCGGCTGTTTAAGATTTGTTTTTTTGGGTGAAAGTTTTTGAGTATTTTTCGTTTTGTTGTTGTTGTTGTTATTGTTGGTCAGTAGGTGGGTATTATTTGGTTGGCTATATATAGATACATACCTACAGATTGATAGATATATTTGAGAAATGAGTGAAAACTGTGTCGTTTTGTGTGTTTGTGTTGTGGCGGATGCATAAATTTAGTTGCTAACTAACTAATTTATTCAGCCGTAAGTTTAATTTCCCATCTCATCTTTGGCAATTGAATTTGTGTATTCCCTGTGCCAAATTTCTGTTTGCTATTTAACTTCAATTAACGTTTAACAAATGTTCAAATATTTAAAACCTCCAAAAAACCAAATGAAATGAGAAAACTCCAAAAGGAAGAGACGAGACAGAGAAAGAGAGATAGAGATAGAGAGAGAGAACTCAATCCAAGAGCATTTTAATGGCAACATTTTTAGCTTAAACATTGTAACATTTAACCAAAAAAGAACACAGAAAAACCAATTGCCAGACAAGTGCAGTATCCAGAGAGGGAGTGATCGAGAGGGGGGTGGAGAGGACCCTACCAAATAGGGGGCATCGTTCGAGTTCGAGAGTTTTCTGCTACCCTATTTCCACTGTGTCAACTGTCAACCACAAAATGCGCGAAAAAAACGAGCAGCCAAAAAATCAACCAACAAATACAAGGGGAGAGTGTAGAGCTACAGGAGCAGGGGGGCAGGGCGGGGGAGGTGTGTGTTTGGGGGGGTTAAAAAGTGAACTTTTGTGTCTCGCACTGATTTCAATTTAAAGTGCAATGAGTTTTGCAGTTTGTTGTTGTTGCTAAAGCTTATTTGTTAGTTGTCTGCCAAGCAGCGTGACACACACAGAGATACTCCACACACAGATACACACACACACACACACACACACAGATAGACAGTCACCCGCTACATTTACACAGTTTTATTTGTAATATTGTTTTACTTGTGTAAAATTCCCTCGAGGCTTTTGTCGAAGAGTCGTCCGGGTCGGGGAGAGACAACTTTAAAGCCACCAAAAAAAAAGAAAGAAAAAAAAACAGCATTGCAATGTGCGCGTTTCGTTTGGGTAAATTAATTAAAACATTTAACAAATGTGTGCGTGGGGTACACATCCTTTTTAACAGCATCCTTGTTGGCTTTTTGGCGTATCTTTAGCACTTGAGCAAATAAAATATATAATTTATGTATGTTTTTGCTTGTTCTTGTTTTTGTTTCCTCCAGAGCTCCCAGCTCCCAGTTCCCTGTGCTTCTGCTGCTTTCTGGTACACATTTCTCATAATTACTAAAACAAATAAGGGCAAACAACAAAGGGGAAAGAACGAAATATCGTATACCTACAGCTACTGAGCTACTGTTGGGTTTTCTACAATTTGTCACACGCTGCGTATGCGTAATCTCTTAAAGAGGTTTCCATTTGCGCCAAAATATTCGTATTTGCTGTCAATGACAACTACAAATGAGTTGGAAGAAAGGATTGAGAGCGAATTGTGGGTTGTGGGATGAGGGATGAGGGTTGAGGGGGGGGTTATAATTAGAGAGCACGGCGGCGGCGGCGGCGGCGGCACTTTCATAAGCTTTTTGCGACTAATGGAAAAGCTGAAGCTGAAAAATCACAAAAAAACATACAACCGAGAAAACCGAGAAACGTTTCCCTGGCAACCGCACAACAACAACACAAAGGCGGTAATTTGACGCAGCTGGGAACACAACACAAACAACAAGCAAAAGTTGACGGCAAAAAACTAAAAGTCAAAACAAATAATTTGCTATAATAACTAAGAGCGTAGCCAAACAGCTGGAAAACAAAAGAAGACAAAAGAGGAGATGAGCAATACAGAAACAGAAAGAAAGAAATATAACCAGTGAGAGAGAGAGGGAGAGAGGGATGGGGAGAGATGTTATGTCAAGTTGATGGCGCCAACTATCTGATACCCTGTAATAACTAAAGACTTTTAAGACTCGGCTTAAGCATTAATTGCTAATATATTAAGTCTTGATCATAGTTTTGAGACTCTTTTTCGTAGAACTTTCTTGAATATTTAAGATTAAAGAAGAGAAGTTTCGTTTTTTACTTTTTTTTCTTGTATTTAATGAACAGTTTTGATAGCTAATATTTATTAAAGGATGCTATGTCTTTAGTCGCAAACTTAGCAATAGTTGCCACTTTAAACACTGAAGGAGTGTTGTTCAGTGTTTAAACTATTAGTAAATTACCAACAAATGAAGCGAAAAATATGGTCAAAGATCGCTTTACCAGACTGAAGTTTATGTGAGGTTAAAGCTAAGCTTTTAAAAGTGGGTTTAATGTATATAAATGATATGTTGAAGTTGTCAGTAAGAAGAATAGCTGCTTAATAAGGGAGAAGAAGGCGTGTCAAAAACATACGCATCAAATTTTAAGTGCTTTGTTAATTCTTGCGAATATTCTGCTTGGTAGATGTAAAAATGTTGTTTGTTAGAATACAGAATATGTTTTATGATTATTGTTAATTTTCAATCTCTTCTGCTTCTTAATCTTCTTTAAACTTGACACAGTCTTCGCTCAACACGCTTTGATCATTTGCTTTATTGCAGTTTTCTCTTGACCTTGCAATAAAGATCTTAATGCCAGTGTTGGTAAACAACACATATCAATCGTCGCCACACAACGTTGGTCAATAACTTAAAACTGTCCTGCTACACCCTAAAACAAGTGATTTAGAGGGTATAACAAAAGACAAAAAAAAAACAAACTAATAGACAAGTGGAAGTGAAACAAAGCAACACTCATAGCTTACAGCTCTCAGCTCACAGTTAGCTAGCAGCTCTCATCTCTTCTTTAGCCGCAAAAGCCAAAAGACATAGAGAAAACTTTCTCCTTCTCGGCGAGATCTCTTTGCCGAGCTAAACGCTCATCTTTCCCTCTCTCTCTCGCTGTGTGTAGAGAAGAGTGTGTATACTTTGCAAGTTAAAGAGCCCAAGATGAGGCTTAGCCCTTTCTCTCTCTCCTTTGACTATGTATAGCCCCCCCTCCCCCATTCCCCTCATCCAAGTTAGCAACCCCAAGCCGCAGAGCTATTAAACGCACACTTGCGTAGAGTTTTCACACGCAGACACGCCGTCGTTTAAACCATTCCTTCTCCCCCAAACAACCCCCTGTTCCCCAGTGTCTTTAGAGGCAACAGCAAACCTCATCGTTGCATACAATTTTTGCATTTTACAATGCAAGTTTTGCAAATCTCGCACAGCTGCGGTTAGTTTGAGATGATGACGATGACGGCAGGCAGGCGGCAACAAAAACAGCAAAGACGAAGGAGACGACAGAGATGGCAGCGGCTTCCCATTCCCCACACTGTGTTCCTCCCCTCACCCCTCTGCTCGCCACTCCATTCCCTCATTTTCCATTTTCAATCTTCATCTAGCCTTGGACTTTTTTTTCGCATACTCTATAACCAAAGACATTATTACATTGAAGGTCCTTAGGCTAGGGCAATAGGGTCAATGTTTCCACTGCTATTGCAAAACTGAAAAGAATAAATTATATGAAATATTAAAAAAAAACCTTATCGAAAATTCGACGTAATTTCTTGAAATAAATATGACTCAAGTCAGTTAGATTTATTATTAATTCCATTTAAGTAAATCACTTTGCAGTCCATTTTTGAACTTCTAACATTAATTTCAAATTGTTATTAATTTCGTGGTATTAAGGCGATCTTCGACATGCTTTATTTAGTAAAACAAGAAACGTTATTTTACTAGAGACTTTCTATAAATATATTTTTCTATTTGCGCATCCGAAGCCAAAAAGAATTCAAAATTCTTTAGACTTATTGGGAGTTGTGAGGCAGAACTTTCTGCATCACATTTTACGTTTTTGTAACTCACATTCAGAGCATCAAAAAAATACACGATTTTTTGAAACAATTCTTGGTAAAAATTTAAATTTTCCTAAGGCTGTATTTAGGACAAATTTCTACCGATTTCCAAAGTTTTGATGTAGTTTTTATCGATTTTTTATCTACTTTTAAATGCTATCAAAACTTTAAAAGATTGCAAAGCAGGTGATTTTTGAGAATTTTTTGAAAAATTATATAATTTTGGTCAAAGTTTAGATTTTCTTTGGGCTGTATTTTAGACAATTTTCTACCGATTTCAAAATATTTTATCTATTTCTTATTACATTTTTACATACTTTAAAATGCTATCAAAAGCTTGGAATTATGGGAAAAAAAATTTCGACTCGATTTTTGAAAATTTTTACAGTGTATATATACACTGCAATTTTTTTCAAAAATCGAGTCAAAATTAGTTTCTCATGTTTGAATGCCAGTTTATAACTCACATTGAGAGCAGCACAAAAAGACATGACTTTTTGAAATCGGCCAAAAATTGGCATAGTTAGAGGTTTGCAAAGTTGAGGTTTTTGCATACAATTTAAAACAATTATTGATATTCGGCTTAAAGAGCAAAGTATTGCGATTTTTTGGAACTAATTGCGACTGCTAGTCACCAGTAGCAACATCTGATTTGTACCACAGCAACAGCTGCTAGTTCATAGCAATACTAATTAAACGTATCTACAACATATCTTCTTAAAATGGTTCCAACAAATAAATGCTTTAGATGCTTAGGTCTTCAAATCTCTCAGTTCTTTAGATAAAGACTAGTAAAAACGAGAATTCGCTCCTAGATCTTTATTAAAACAACATTCTCACTCTTAGTTAGTTCCCTTTATCAACTTTGTTTCAGCACTGGTTTATTATAACTAATCTCTTCTTCTCCTTAAAGAGTATTAGCCCAACGGTTTTGGATTAAGTTTTGGAAATTCAATCTTCCTTTTTATCCCATTTATTGCTTTTCTCTTACAACTTTTTGTTGTGGCTGTTGCTATTTCTTTTTTCTTCTTTTTTTTTGCCAACTTCATTGGCGTCTGTCAGTTAACCACAGCAGCAGCAGCAGCAACATGAGGCATGAGGCAAGTCAACGTCAACTTTTCGATTTGCAGCCAAATCGCCCGCATGCTCATAATTTCATTTCATTTCATTTGGTTTGGTTTCGTTTCGTTTCGCTTATCGACAAACTGCAATCAGCATATAATTTTTAGCCAGCCAACACATAAAGTAACATGTGGCCAGCTGTGGGCAATGGACGGACGGCGACGACTGACCCAGCGGAGACACCCTCACATTGTGGATATCTAAATGTTGCTATGCCGGCCCTGACCATAGTTCATTTAGTGCTAAAAACCATAGCAACACGATAGCGATAAGGAGTAGCCCTTCCCCCTTCCCCCTCCCGCCTCTATGGAACTCACATTGTCATTGTGTCCAGAAAAGGAAACGGAGAGATAAACGCGGGGTGTGAGGAGAAAAGAAAGCAAAAAACTTGTAAGCGAAAGAAGGCTCAGGAAATTATGCGTAATGAAGTAAGCACTTTCAGAGTAAAAGGAGGGGAGGGGGGCTGACACACTGGTCTCTTATCAATGTGTGTGTGTGTGTGTGTGTGTGTATGTTGATAGCTGGAAATTGCTTGTTGCTGCGGCTGGACCTCGCCTCGATGTCGTCGTTGTCGGGCTCTTTTGGTTAGCCGGGTAGTTTTTATTCGCTTCGTTTCCGCGTCAATTTCCTTTAATGCGCTGTGGCGTGATGTCCCTTAACACACACACACACATGAGAGAGTGTGTGTGTGTGTGTGGTTGGGTGTAACTCTCAATCAGTTTTGCGCTTTATGCGCATTTTTATGGCTTTTGCTTGTCTTGTTGCTCTGGCACTGGCCCTGGCACTGTATTTTATCTGCGTAATTGAGTTCGTTTGCACATTAGCAACAGAAACAACAGATACAACAACGAAAACAGCAACAACAACAATCAGAGTTTTGAATTGTAGGGTTGTTGTTCACAAACATATGAGCCGGAGGAAGAGGGGGTATGAGGAGAAACACGACAGCGTGTCATTCAATGGCCTAGGAATTATGGCTTGTTATGGGGCAAAACGTAAATTAGGTTTTTCGCCATAGTGCCCAGCGCAGCAGACAATAAAACATTGACAATATGCCAAATCTCCACACAAATAGGCCTTGAATAAACTATGCTAGGCTTATTTCGCAAAACCTTTCACAAGTATCACAAAACTCTCTAAAAACAAGTTCTTCCATCAACTTAAATTGCTCTGAGACACGTGCAGGATTCGAAAATGTTGAAATAGCTAAAAATTAGATTTAAGTTGAAATTTTTATATTAAATAAATCCCTGCAAAGCTCTCAAACTTTTGTATTATTCAGAAATTTTCGCTAAATTTAAATTTCAAATTTAACTTTAAATATTTTCTGCGATATTTTAATAAATTTGTATATTGATCTGAGACACGTGCAGGATTCGAAAATGTTGAAATAGCCTAAATTGAGATCCCTCTGAAATTTGTATTTTAAATAGATCCCAGGAGAATTGTCAAACGCTTAGAAATTATCGCTAAATTTAAATTTCAAATATAACTTAAAATATTTTCTGCGACATTTTAATAAATTTGCATATTAAATAGATCCCTGCAATGCTATCAAACTTTTGTCTTAATCAGAAATTATCGCTAAATTCTATTATCAAATATAATTTAAAATACTTTCTACACTTTCTGCAATATTTTAATAAATAAATTTAGCATCAGTAGAACAGACAAGAAAATAAAATTCCATTATAAAATATAACTTAAAATACTTTTTACACTTTCTGCAATATTTTATTAAATAAATTTAGCATCAGTAGAACAGACAAGAATAAAAAACCAAAAGCTAAGAACCAATGTCTTTATTTCAATTGTAGTTTTAAGATCCTGATAAATTTAAAGTTCTCAAGATTGAACTCTAATTTAATAAAGGCATTGAGGTGATAACAATAGAAATCCTACTATTATTTGAGTTATAAAAATTCTGAAGAGTATTTGTTCCATTTTTAGACATTGACAAAAAGAGTATACAAAAAAACGGTACGCTGATCTAGTTAATTTTTCTAATTTAATTCCTCGAAAAGTTCCTCTATATTTATGCCTTAATATGGAGAACAAGTTCCTAGTAAATATCAACCGATGATGAAATCTGTGCCATTAACTTTTCATTACCCGACAATTACCAATTTTATCTCAACAACTTCCGTTAACAAATCCAAATTTAATGACTCTTTATTTTGGAGGAAAAAATGTTGTTTTCGATTGCAGACTCTAATTCGGGTTTTGCAAACACAATTTCCTAAAATTTCAATAACTCGAGAAACAAATTAGAACTAAAATCAGAATTAAAATCATAAACAAAAACCGCAAAATATATAGAATATTGTTTGGTCACTTAGAACCTTTCTCTTCGCAAAAGTTTTAATTTTAGTTCTTTAAACAATTTATATGTTTTTGTGGATAATTTGCACTTTGAAAAAAATGATTTCGCATATCTATAATAATTGCGTTTCTATGATAATAAATTTTCATTCAATCAACTTTGTGTCCATCTCCTCCTCCCCCTCCTCGTTGTTGCTCTCTACATCGTATTATATAACACAATTCATGTGCATCGGCATCAATATCATCCATTCATCTAATTTTAATGCATATCATTATAGGAAATTGTATTTAAATTATATTTCCCCCTTTTGTTTTTCTCATTTCAGGTATATGTGTATATCGATTCTCTCTCTCTCTATATATAATCGGAATCATTAAACCCCACCCCTTTGGTCAGGTATTTATTTTATGCCATATCATTATAGAAAAGCATTTCGTATACGTCGAGACTATGTTAAATCAGTCATCAGAGATGGAGGGAGGGAAAGGGGAAGACCGAGTAAAACAATTTCCAAACTGAAGTGGCAATTCTCTCCCATTCTTGGCTTAAACTAATTGCCTTTGTTATTGGCCAGAGCCAATAAATAAGAAATATGAGCAAATGGCAATGTGAGAATTGCGTGCTAAAACTACTTAAAGATAATACCCGATTTCGGCAATTTATTGTGGCGCAAAACATTCGAATAACTCGACGTAAAAACTCTCAAAAGAAATAGAGAAAGACAGAAAACAGAAGGAGGAGGATGATGATGAAGAGCAGAGGGAGAAGTAGGGTGGGAGAAGGAAATAACGAGTAAAAGAAACTTTAGCTGAATCACGACTTTGGTACAATTTGACTTCTCCTTTACCTTTTCTTTCATTTAATATTATTTTGCTCGTTTCTTTTCGATTTTCGGTCAAATGAAACCAAGTCAGCCACAGCAGCATTTCAATCAGCAACGTGCCATGGGCCGCAAGGTGTTAGGGAACTTCAAAAAAAACAAAAAAAGAAAGAAAAAAAGTTACGCTAAAAATTAGCCACATTTATGAGCATGACCAACAAGCTAGAAATGGAAGAGTAGGGGAATCATGGACACCATGGACAAATGGACACATGGAAACGAAGCGAAACGTGTGAACGTGAATGGGTAATCGATGAGGCATTGGGCATGGGTTAGGAGGTGCCCAGTCCCCAAGTGCTGCCCCCAGTACTACTCAGCACCCAAAATGGGAAATGCTACGTGCACAAGGTCAAGTTGTTTATGGCCAGCACTTGATATTTGATATCATCGTCCGCCCGTTTAAAAGCCAATGCTGCTTTTTTTTCTCTTCTTGTCTTGTTCGCTTGTTCACTTTTTTTTATTGTTTCGTGCCGAGTTATGAATATGTATGAATATTGCTGATGAAGTGACTGCATATATGTACACACAGGCACACAGACAAAAGTGCATTGGGTTCTGTTGTTTTTTTTTCCAATTTATGTATTTGATATTGAATGGGACACGAGTATCAGACACTTGAATATTGTTGTTAAAATTCGCTTAGTTGGCAGCATCGCCAACATTTGACCACTCAAAACCAAAAAGCATACAAAGAGGGGTTTAAAAAAGGCTTTTTTATCGATTAGAATGTGATCTTTGTGAATATCCATTCTTCTTTTTGCGAAAAGTGAATATCACTATAAGTATTGGTAGCTTTAGAATTTAGATTTAACAAAGTAAGAACAAAATGTTCATAAGTTTACTATAACAAACACTTAGAATCCCTCAACTTAAGTGGTTGATCAGTTAGATCGATTCGCAGGGTTGTAATTTTAGCCTTTTAGCTAGATTGTTTGCTTATTTAGCTGTTTACTCGCTGTCGGATCGCTCGCTTGTTAATTTATTCAGATTTTGTCGTAACGAAACGTTTTTCGTGCTGTGATCTGCTCAAGTGGGAGTCAAAATTTATTGCCCATTAAGATTACAATCTTTCTGACAGTATTTTATTGGGTTTGAATTAAAGAACACTACTGATCATTCCACTAGAACAACTTTGGTGTTTCCCTATTACCATTATCTAGCTAAAATATTTTAGACAATAGCATATACTCTGTTGCATTAAAAACATATTATATTTATTACATTTATATACATATTATGTATATGACAAGATGTTAAAAATAATTCCAAAAATATTCCTTATTTTCACAGAGTTGCCACCTATTTATTATGTTCAATTTAGAAGTGCACTCAATTTATTAACCCTTAGGGAAGATTTTAGTACAAAAAGGTTTTTGGACTTTCTCCATCTCTTTAAATTGTTTTTATATATTTTATATAATTTTTAATTTGTTAAATGACAAAAAATAAATGGCACTAGCTCTTATAAATATTCCCCGACACTTAAATTATTCAAATTTTTTGACACATTTTCGAGTTTGAATTGTGGCTATACAAGTACGTCAATCTAGTCTTGAATAAAACAGAATATATATGCATATTTTATCAGATATCGAGTATGGGATTCAATCAACTGACATTTATTTCAAGTTCAAGTCAAGAGTGTGATATCTCTCATCGACTTTTCGTCTATTTTATGTGCTGAATATTTTATAAAATTTGGCAGCTACATATATTCGATAGGTTTTCTAGCTCTGTGGTCATGGTTTCTCGATTCTCGAAAGCAAAAGTAATGCCTGACACCCACTACCCCCACCCCCTCTCTCTCTCTATCTCTCGCTGGGCTTTTGTTTCGCGTTTTCGCCATCACTTTCCATTTTAGACATTTGCAAATTTGCATTTTGTCTGTTATTGAATATGTATGACATATAAAAAGCAGACAGAAACAGCTACAGCAACAACAACAATGTGCACACACGTTTGTCCCACGTATTTCATTTAATTTGCTGCTTCTGCTTTTGCTTTTTGCCATGTTGAGAGTTGTATTTCATTTCATTTCAATCGGCTTTTGCTTTTTCACCCATTTTGCTTTTGGGCGCAACTTTCGTTTCCCCTAATGGAGAGAGAGACGAAGAATTTGCATATGTAGATGGGGTTTAGGTTTTGGGGAAACAAAAAAACTATGGCAACCCATTCGCCACCCACCACCCACCATTCTTTAGATGATGTTCCTGCATCCTCCATCCCGAGCATCAAATTAAAGTGATAAACCAAAGAGAAAAAAATTGAATATAAACTAAGCGCCACAAAATTGAAAGTAAAGCTGCAAATGAATTGTGCACGGAACGTGACTCAAATGCTACAGGAGGACACCAACACCGCCCACTCCAGGTGGACGTGCTCTCCTCTCCTTTCGTCCTTTTCGTTGGCCGAAAAATGTTTAATAGAAAAATTATGCACTGATTTGTATTTGTCTTAATCTTTTTTTGCTGTGTCATTTTCATGCCTGACCGCTTATGCAAATCGCCGCAAAAGTAAAAAAAAACGAAAAGAAAAGAAACTAAACGAAAAAGAAGATGAAACCAAAAAGAGATGGGGAAAAGCAAAAAGTGTATCCTGGGTGCCACTTAAAGTTTTCGTGGGACAGGCTATCGATGGCAGCAATTTCCGGCTGGAGACAAGAAAAACGACAAACGGTTCCTTTACATGGCAGAACGCCTTCAAACGTCTGACCCGCCTTCCCTCCTCCCCCGACTCCATTTTGAGATCCTTCTGCGCTTCAGGAGTGTATCCTGGCATCGTAAAAACAAACGCCAAATCTGAATCTGAATCCAAATCCGCCGCATCAAATTGGCTATGGCCGAAAAAAAAAATATCCAAAAAGAAAGTGGATAAATTTAAAGAGAACGACCTAGTGATACCCTGTATGAAATACACTCGCCGTCACCTAAATAGTACTAAGTGATTTCAAAAGGAATAAAAAAAGGCATCCCTGAGATATTTACTTAAGCAACTTATTTAAATTTGATCCTAATTTCACCTCTTAAAAGACTTTCTGCAATATTTTTTTTGAAAGAACGTCAATTTCCAATGTTTCTTAAACGATTTGAACGTATTTTAAATGAACGAAATTAAATTTTAAATGGTTTTGTGGGGTTTGAGTGCCGCACAAGCAACTGGGAGACGCACAAGCAAAGAAAGAGTCTCAAGAAAGAGTCAATTCTTCCACAGGACACTTCCTGTAGTGTTTGCCCGCTGAATTTCTTATTCTGCGCTACTCATCACAAAAACAGGATATCTCCTCTTTAAGAGAGCTAAAAATCGAATCTTTTTTGAGTTTTCCAAATTGCAAACTAAAAAGTAAATTATCTTAGATTTCGTAGATGCCAAAAAATCTTCATCAACTCGGCCCTGCTTCGTTTCATTTCAAAAACCTGCATATACCCTTTGCCACGCTTTGGTTACAGGGTATTCTAAAAAGAAGAAACGAGTCGAAACTCAATTGGAAGCCACTGGGCGACACTTGAAAAGCAAGTCGAAGACGTAGACGATTTTCCGCTTCTGCTTTTCTTTCTTTATGCTTTTTCATTCGTTTTCCTTCTTTTTCGCATAACATTTGCAGTTAAACAGAGAGAGAGAGAGATGGAGTGATGGAGGGGTGGGAGGTTGGAGGTCAAAAGCACTTTAGAACAATGAAAAGCCAGAACCGAATTGCAAACTTTATGCTGTAATACCCTTACCCATAACCTCCTGCCATCATGTCTAAGGCATTCGATTTGTCAACGATTTCAAATGGGTTGCATTTTCTTTTCTCGCTCTTTTTTTCTGTTTTTGTCTCCTTTATTTTATTGGATTTGGCTCTGGAATTTCATTTTATTGGCCATTTCGGGTGACCTTCGCGCGTTGGCGTCTGGGATTTTGCCTCTACCCCTGCCTAGCCCAGCCTAGCAGTGGTCTGGTAGGTACTCCCAGTCAGACCAAAAGGCATTCTGTCCGTTTCGAAATTCCGCAATAAATTGCGCGCTCTCTCTCTTGCCATGGGTAAAGTTTTTGCATAATTTGAATTGTTTGCACTTATTGGTTTTGTACAAGTATTTTTTGTGTGTGAGTTTCCCCATTTTCTTGTAAATTCAATCCAATAATTGGCAAACTGTGACTGACGCTCAAGAGAGCGAACCGACCTCTCTTCAACTAACCGCAATATCGTAGTAGCAAAAATGGGTTAATGGCCTGCTGCATTTAGTCTGCAATTAAAATGGCTAAAATCATAAAGATGAGAGAGCGAGAGAGAGAGAGAAATGGAGGGGAAAGAAATAGGTTTTCCCTCTGCAATTAATTTCATGCCGCCACCATCATCCTGTCATTAAGTCTCCCCTCTCTCTCGGTCTCTGCCTCTTGGGGATAAACTTTCACCCATTCTCTGGAGGCTGCAAAATGGAAGTACTTCATTTAATTCTCTTTGACTTTACGCACTTTGTGTATTTTTCACACTTTTGCCCCATCAAGCTGTGGCCGCCGCAGGGTCATCAGGTGTCATAATCAAATACATGCAACATCCATGAGCTCGACGTTAATTAAATAATTACATACATTCCAAACATAATCACCTTCTCGGTACATACGATATATTATTAAGTGAGTAGTGACTCCAACTCCTCCTCCCCCTGTGATCCACTTTTTAAAATGCAATAAGTGGAAATTGCAAAGTGTATTAAAATATTTAAATATACGATGATTAAAGTATTTGCATTTTCTCAATGATGCATTTTTTTCGTGATGATATATTGCTATTTCATGCAATTTTCATGTCATATTAACTTATCTACTGACATATATTTCAAAGGAATTTGATCTAGATAAATACCCTGTGTCTGTAGGGTATATTAGTGCCTCAACTTGGTTAATCGAAACGATCTACTGTCAATGGAAAAGTTACTTAGACACTTTTCAGTCTATTAATAGCTAGATTTTGGTTGCTCTAATAGCTAAAACCTTCTGAATTTTAAAACAAGATAGGTCTAACATAAAGACAGACTAAATGGTTTGTACCACGCCCACCTAATTGACCATATACTTAATTTTCTATGCTCCACTCACCGTATTGAAGGAGAGAATAGCTTCTAATTTTTTCTATGATACTCTAAAAGGAAATTTAAATCAATAAATACTTGAAAGATCCATTGGAAACGCTTCTTTTACTAAACAAGGCATAGAATTAATAGATTTTCATAACTAGATGGAAGTACATAGCTTTTATTAATAATTTCCGATAAATTTACGATAGTCTAAATCGATATTTAATATTTTGGCTGGTTTTTCTTCTTCTCTAGCAAGAAAAATTATAGAAAAAAGGCTATGACAGACTTGTTGGCCATCAATGCATAATTATTCAACATATTACATGAGAGAACCAGATTAAAAAAAATTATAAATAGATGTATAGTATTTCGATTCCAATTGCTTACACTTTGTTATCTCAAAATGGAAACAAAGTGCTTAAAATATATAAACTAAAGACAAAGGACATTTAATAGACAAAAGATATTTAGAATTTCAGCCCCAATTGCTTACAGTATGCTGAAAGAAAGAAGAAGAATGCTAGAGAGGAGACAACGACCGATTAATGCAATCGGAATGGTTACATTCGATAGATCCTCTTGATAGTTTCATAGCAAGCGATTTTATTTAAGTGCCACACTTAAACTGAAAGCAACACAATTAAAAAAATTCATGTAAATTGTTAGTGTACCCAAAAGTCCTTGTCTCAACTTAATGTAATGAAATTCATTCATTTAACATTGACCCACAAAACCGAAGATCATCACGCTGAAATTGACAAAAAATTTTTAATGATGCTTGAAGAATTTAATCGAAGCAAGAGGATGATTGAAATTGAATTGATAAATTATCGTTTTTGGTTTAACGGTTGTCAGGTTGCGGGGAGAGTGAGGAAGCGGAGGCGGGGGGCAAACGATAAGTTCAATTGCCTTTGTCTCGAACTGTTTGAGTCATGTGTACACAAGTTCAATGATTCACCATGATGAGATGAAGCACACTTTATGACAATCGATTCACGACAAAAGTCTCCTAAATATCAGAAATGTTTTAATGCTGTCACTTTTGGGTATAGGATCAAGTTTCCATACCCCTTATCTTCCGCACTTATGTCGGCTATTTTTTATGATATTCTAATTAATGGCAGCAAGTGTTGAGTTTTGTGTGTTGAAATTTCCCCCGCATTTTGGTAGAACTTTTTTGAGAGATCATAAAAATATATATATATATATATAAATAGCTCCATCGAGCTGGTTGGGTCGCTTACTCTTTCAACAAATAAAAACCATTTGGTGCTAAATTAAATCACTTGAAGATGCCACCGCATTATATTAAAAGCGCATAGAATTCGGGTGAAATCACTGTGTGAATGAGGGGCAGGAGGGGAGGCGGGGTAGAGAAGGGTGGGTGAAATAAAAATAAAAACAAAAGCAGCGACAATGGCAACAACAACAACAACAAATTGAAATGACCTAGATTATGGGCCAGCGTTGATGTTGTTGTTGCTTGCTGCTGCTGGCGGCATGATTATTGTTATTGTTGCCCATCATAGAGAAACGACGACGACAACTGCATGAATGAACCAACAGCAACGGCAGCAACATCATGATGAGCTAACGAGCAATTTAAGAATTTAATTTATATACAGACACAGATATATATATATGACAATCGCAGTCGGTGTGGCAGAGAGATGCTTGCAACAGCAATATGGCAACGGCAGCATCAGCAACATCAGCAACATCCAGCTTTTGGAGCCTAATGACGCAGCCACTTAAGCGTGTGCGCCCAGTGTTTGCATCACTGTGTGTGTGTGTGTGTGCGAGTGTGTGTGTGTACGCGCCACATTGGCTGCGGTTCTCTAGCAGCAGCATAAAAGTTGCTGCTGTCGCGTCGGCAACATGTAAAAGTAATTGCCAACCCGGATGCCGACTGAATCGCTGCGTGTGTGTGTGTGAGTGTATGAGTGTGTGTGTGTGCTGTGCCACATGAAAGCCAGAAATTAGAAACGGATCTGAAATTAGAAATGCCTCAAACAAGCCAACGCAATAGTGGCCTCCAGTTGCTGCTGTTGCTGCTATTGCTGCTGCTGTCGTCGTCGTCGTCACGATGTTTGGCACTTGTTCCCTGTGTTCCATGGAGTGTGTTCTTCTCTGTGTGTGTATGTGTGTGTGTGCGAGTGTGGGTGATGTGTTTTATATAAAAGCATAAGAAATGCCCAGAAACCATTTGGCTGGAGGCAGCAGTCACCATGTCTGCTGCAGTTGGCCACACTTGGCATGCTGCCCTATATACTAGAAGATGATTGGGGTTGGGGTTGGGGTTGAGGTTGGGGGGGGGTGGGGAAGATATCTAGGCTACAGATGGAGGATGCGTGGGCGTCAATTGTTGGCAACTCTTGCATTTTATGCATTCAAAAATTGGCAATAAACGTTTTGGCAAACTTTGTCTGCAATGGGCCTGCCATTGCCATCCATCCACTGAGCGAAAAGCCACAAAAAAAGTTAAGGCAATTAAATTCCATTTAATATGCAACTAATTTAAAGACGACAACAACGAAAACTGCAGTAAAAGTTTGAGAAAATTGTTCATAGCTTAAAGTCATAAAGGTGCATAAACCTAATTTAAAACTAAAAAACCAATTTACAAGAAACATTTCCTTATAGTTTCATACTTAATTACTTGACCTGTTGGTCCAGAAAAAAGGATTTAAAAAAAGCTACATTAGACAGTTTATTAGAATTGGTAAAAGCAATTTTAATTAAATTTTTATATAATAAAATTAGAAAATTTCAAATAAATTAATCAATTTAAATTTAATGACATTAGCATAAATAGAAAATTTTCATTAGCTTTAAATTTTAAATGCTTTTGATATGTTTTTCGTTAGCAGAGCATTACTTTTTCGAATGATAATAAAAAGTAATGTTCATTAAAACACTTTTTTACATTATTCATAGTAAATAAAAATGCTAATCACAACACAATTTACTGGAAAGCGTGTAACTTTAATCAAATGGATTGTCATATACAATTAATTATATGTACAAAATAAGTATTCATAAAAATCATTTTCATTTTTCATCAGAGGTTTCTAACAAAGAGTTTCGTCAATAATATATCGTATAATTTGTAAAGGACTTAAAATTTACATTGTATGCGACACATTGTTGAATCATTTATTGCACTGATTCATCTAACTTTTTGGCTTCTTATCACTTTATCTAGGAAAATATACAATTAATATAAATATACAATTAATATCCTTATAAAGAACTGTTCCATCTATTATTTCTAAGCCAAAGAGTCTTAGATTTCAAAGTTTAATCTCTTACATTGCATAGAACAAATTGAGTAATCATTTAATTAAAGGTAAAACTGATTGATGAGATTAAAATTCATAAATTTATTGTTTTAATCAATAGAAGATTACTTCATAATAGTCATAACACTTCTCTCGTATTATATCAGATTCTAAAAATCACTCTAAACAATTGTTTATTTAACTTAATCCAACTATATATCTCTGTTTTGATGATTCTTATATGGAATTTAATTGAAACCTACATCTTAATCTTATTTAGCTCTATTATATATTATATATGAAGATATATAACACTAGAATCCGTAAATGGATTGTTTTAATAGGAGTTTACTTCATACCACTTTCAAAATAATCAAAACACATAATATCAGATTCCAAAAATTACTCTAAACAATTGATTATTTAACTTAATCCAACTATATATCTCTGTTTTGAAGATTCTTATGTGGAAATTAATTGAAACTTACATCTTGGTTCTATTATCTCTTTATTATATAATAACATATCAGTAAAGCATTTATAGTTAGTTCAAAAAATGTCATTATAAACGATATACAGTAATCGTAATATTTTCCAAGACCATTCTTACATTTCCAATCCCCTTAAACTTCGTTTTATATGTTAACTAAAATTCAAATTTAATATTTTTAAACTTTTTTGCACAGTGTAGAATGGACAGAGCAGAGCGTTAGTGGAAAACTTTGCCATACTCGTATAATCTTTTACACTCGCATTAAAAGCTCACTTCGAACAAGGGAAAATGGGTGTGGAAGGATGGGGCAAACGTCACCATCACCTTCTGACATGCTCCACTCCAGTGGATGCAACTCAACCCAACTACCCTCCTCTCTCCTCCTTTTAACTGACAACTCAACTTTATATTGTCTGAAGTCGCAAGCTCGTGTTACGCCCACCTCGCTCTAGCTTGGGCATGACTGTGGCTCTTTAATATACTTTTAGATACTTTTCAGCAGAGTGAGATACACACAGAGAAAGAGGGAGGGAAAGAGAGAGAGAGAGTGGGGGAGGGGGGGAGCAATTTAAGCTTAACTAGAGTTCAGTATTTTGGCTTCAGTCAAGCGTCAAAGCGTTTTCCAACGTTTGCCCAAGTTGAATTCGGATTCGGACCCAAAGCCAAAGCCCGTCGTCTTCAGGTTTGTTAGTAGGTCAGAAAGAAGTACGAGTATCTGCGGATCTTCTTTCTATATATACATATATATAAGTTGTTCGTGTGTTGGTCTTGGTGTGTGATTGTTACTTTTACTCCAACACACAACAAACACACAACGTGACTTTGTCTCTTTTACTGGGGGGATATTTTTATAGTTGTCTGTCAGTTTTTCTCTTTCTCTCAGTTTCTGTGTTTGCTTTCATTTTTATATGCGATTTTAATGTTGGGTGAATGTCATGTTCTGACTTTACTCTAACTGCTTCCACTGCTTTTCAGTTTTATTAAAGAAAAAGCACATTTTCTTTGAGATGGGCGGAGGGATATGACACGGCGGGGCTATATCTAGGCAGTAATATGTACATGGCTTTTCTTTTTTTTTTCTATGCTTGCTCTTTGTCTCCTTTTATCATCTGTCTTATGAATTCTTTGAAGTCTTTAAATTGTCATGACACCTGACTTGCTTTTTTTTCTGTTCATTCTTTTCATGTTTTATTCTATTCTATTCAGGCGTACAACATTCATCTGCTGCTGCTACTACCTACTATTTCTTTGGAATTTGTTTTACATTTTCCAAGAGAATAAAAATTATTGCCCAAATCTCAACTCAACTCAACTCTACACAAAAAATTTAAAACCCTTAAGAAACTAATCTGCAATCAAAAAACACAGAAGAATTAGCAGCAAAGGACTGAGAAGTCGAAAAAGTAGGAGGGGGACAAGTAACTAAGTGAAGGATTGTATTAAACTTTAATCACAACGAACTTAAAATGCCCTTTTATATAGAAGATATTAATAAGCAATGGGTGGAGCTTTAATTAATGAACTTAAATTAGTTGAATTAAAAATTGAAGCAAATTTTATTCTATTTTTTTTAAGGTGGAAACAACCCAGTTCAAAAAGTTTTTCCAAGATTTTCCTTCTTGCAGAAGTTTTCTGTTGGAAAAGACTTTATCATTGTTCTTTTTATAATTCCATATTTTGAAAAATTAGTTTAACCGATATTAATGCCAAATTAAAGTTTGGAATTTTACGGGAATTTTCAAATTTTCCATATTTTCAAAAATTAGTTTAACCGATATTAATGCCAATTAAAGTTTGGAATTTTACGGGAATTTTAAATAGTTTTTCGATCAAAAGGTTTTTAATTAGTTGAACCGATTTGTATAATTTTTTTCCCAGCATAAAATAAAGTCATTATATTGCAGACTTCCCTAAAAACTGATTGAGATTATTAAGTGGGATTATTTTAAATATTTCTCTATATACGAATATTTCCACAATCTCTCTGATATAATAAATTAAATTGGTTAATCTTTGCATGGTCCAGCGATATCAAGGATTTCTAAAAACAAATTAAGACATGATTCTCAAAACTTATTCATAATTTGATTACATTGTAAGCCACCTTAATTTGTGCCCCTCATATACCCCTTTAATGTAAGGGTACCCCAAAAAAAAAAAAAAAAAACCCCATTACAAATCAGAACTGCGGCAAAGTTGAAAAGCACTGACGCTGTAATTATGCCTTCATTTGTGTAGAGCGCAAGGGGTGGGGCAGGGGCAGCAAGTGGGTTGTGGGGGGTGGTGTTGGAGGGGCCTTTGATTGAAAGTTGAAAATGGGTTTGCGCCCACTTAGTTTCCACTTCGTTTGGGTCTCTCTACGACTCGGCTAATGCCAAATTCACCAGCTGGGGCAATTTTCTAACAAAAATAAACAGAAATCGCTTTGTCAGTGAGCTAAATAAAAATTACGCACTTTCAATTTGAACAGTAAACGACATTGGAGATACCCTTTACACTGTGGGAAATGTGGCTTGGCCTATTTGAGTATTAAGTTTAAGTATTAAGTCGGAATTTACATTTTAATTTGTTTATCTAAACGTTAACATATTCGGGGTAGAATGTATATACATATATATATCTGATCTGCTTATATGCCATTTTTAGTTACCTTTGAAGTGGACGAAAGACACTTTCAATAGTTCTATTAAATTCATTAAATTTATTTAGTTTTTACCATGAATATTTTATGGGTTTTAAATGAACAATGGAACTTCAGTTGTTTTAAAAATTTGTTTTTCGAAATTTTAATTTTATGTGCGTTGGATCGTTTTACTATATTATGTAGTTTCCAAAGGAGAGAGCTGTAAAATTACAATTGTAGGTTTTTAAAATCAATTTATCCATCTATCTATTCATCTATCTACTTTCAATGGTTCTATTAAATATTTTCATCTATCTATCTATGGTTTTTAAATGAGGTTTTCAAATAAAACTTTAGTTGTTTTCAAAATTTGTGCATCGGATCGTTTTACTAAATCGTGTAGTTTCCAAAGAAAAGAACTGTAAAATTTCAATCAATCAATTCAAAATCGATCTCTCTATCTATCTATCCATCTATCTATCCATCTATCTATTCATCTATTTATCTATCTATAATCTATATAACAAACTTTCTTTAGACTAGATCCCACTGCATATTACCATAAATTTCGTTTAACTAGCATGCCCATTCTCTTCCATTGGAATACAGGGTATTAAAAAGCCCCAAAACTCAATCCATTCTATTGTGAAAAATCATTATTTAATTTGCCGTGTTTTCTATGCTCTTTATTCTCGAAATTGTTAATGGTTTTTTGTTTGGCTTTTGTTGTTGGATTGTTGGTTTGGGTTATATTGTTGGTTTGTGTGTCTGGCTCTCTTGTAAAGTAAATGTGCCAATGTTATTAACTTTTTCGGCTAATTATTTCAATTTGCTTTGCCAGTACAATTTGGCTTTGGCCTGGTCTACCCTGGCCTGGCCTGGCTTGGCTTCACTCGGCTTGGGTCTGAGCCTGCATTGCCTCATTTCTGCTCAGTTGCAATTACATAACCCAGAAAGCAACACACAAAAAAAAACGCAAACTAAAGCATTATTTATAAATCCATCAAATGCTGGTCTCTTTTTTTTTGGTTTGATTATCTTGGGATTATGTTTAAGAACAAATAAATTTAAATTGCTCTGGGGCTCCATAGAGAGATAGTCATTAAATTTTGATTAGGCGCCACTCGCTGTATGAACTAATTGCTGCGGGGGGTGGTGATACTTGTGGGGGGTTTGTGGGAGAGTGTTAAAGTCAAATTTATGCCTCAGTTTTATGGGCATATAAAAATGTTGCTGCTGGCGGTGGTAGTTGCTGCTGCTGCGGAAATGTTGCTGATAGTAAATGAAAAACGAAAAATTCAAATTTCAAGCCAGGCAGCAATCTTTTTGTTGTGGCCAAGTGTTTCATTGTAATAAAGTTGACGCCCTCTTTCACTTTTTTTTTTGTTTGTTGCAAATTGCTTAATCAATTGTTAACTGTTCACTCGCATGTAAATGTCAATGTGACAGCTGGCGGCTGGATTGGCGAGAGAGCAACATCAACGGAAGTGAGCCGCCATTTAATATGGAAAACTCACTCGACCCAGCAGTGAAAAATGAAAGTTTTTATTAAGTGCAGCAGCAGCAGCAAATGGCAAAAAACAAATTAATGAAAATCGGTAAAAAGGAAAAACTGTGTCAATGCTGGTAATTACATATTGCAATTAATAAATGAAAACTTAATGCAATAACCGACCGGGCTGTTGTTGTTGCTTGATTGAATAATTGACTGAGTGATGGACTGAATGACTGACTAACTGACTAACTAACTAACTAACTTACTGACTACTTATAAACAAGTATAATAAGCTTTAAGTCTATAACCCTGAACCACATTTGTTGAACCGAATTATAAGTATATGCTTATATATTCACCTTGAACAAAAGCCACTACATACAACAACTCACTTGGTTTAGTTAGTTCAGGAGCGAATCTACAGGAAAGAGGGGGGAGGTGAAATCGCAGCCAAAAGTCTGATTATTTTAACCTTTTCTTTAACAAGTTTATAAGATTATTGTTAAGTACTTAGAATACCACTGAGAAAAATAAATAAAAATCATATTAAAATATAGTTTATATAGTTTTTGTAAAGTTAGAAAGTGAAATATTATTTCTAACTTATTTTTCAAAAATATAATTAAGTTTTAACCACTAAAATCTAAGCTATAATATATTATAAACCTTCGACAAATAGAAGTAATTGAGGGAATAATTTTTTAGGAATGAGAATAAATCATGAAAAAGTTCCCAATCTTTAATCTATCTCAATGGTGGTTCTTTTAAATGAATTATTATGGATTTTAGTTCAAAACTTAAGTAATAATATAATATAAAAACAATTTCGTTTCTACCTATAAACTTCAAATAAAATACAACATACAAAACTGATTTTTCTTCTTCATATAAACTTCAAATAAAATACAAAATACAAAAATAAGTTTACTTCTTGACTTGAGTTTATATGACTTCAAATAAAATATAGTAAAAATGATTTTACTTCTTCATATAAACTTCAAATAATTTTGTTTTACCATCAAAAAGGTTTAATTTTCCATATATAGAAACCAATTTGCCACTCTAAAATTGACCCCTTGATCCACCACTGAGTTAGTTAGTTGGTGAGTTTATTGTACTAGTTGCTTCTACTAGTATATGCAAATGCGTAGTAATCGGCTAAGTTTCACTACCAATTAGCGCATCTATGCAAACGAAATATCTCACAAAATATCACCAAATGATGCATAAGTGTGTGTCTATCTATGTGTGTGTGTGCGTGGGCTGTGTGTGCGTGTGTGTGCTTGAGGAAATTCTCACTAATTCGAAATGCTTATGCATGGATTCAATTTCAATTGCCGCCGACGACGCCGCCGTCGCATCTCATCACATCTCCTCTCATTCAATTCCAACTCATCACCCTTCGCACACACTCTCACACTCTTCCTCTTCCCTGTGTGTTGTGTGTGTGTGTATGCCTAATTTGTTAATCAATCATTTTACATTGGAGTATTGTGGCCTGCACGTAACATTTGATCTTTTCTAGTTTTCTCTCAGACCATCTTCATCTCGATTCCCGGTCCTCTTTTCGCTTTTGTCTTGGGTCATTGCCGCCGCCGCCTCCATGGGAGGTACTCCACTCAATGGAAAAGACGCCAAATGAATGTAGTTGAAGTTTGTCCCTAGCATGGGGTCGGTTGGTCGGTCTCTCTGTGAATGCAATCCACCCCATGGACCCCATGGACGTGACCAACCAAAAGGGGGGAACAAATGATTATCAGATTGATGATTGCTTTCATAGTTTACATCTGAATAATTCGCTAGACGAATTTAGTTTATTCAAAAAGTATATTTTCTTGGAACTTGCAATATGGTTTTTCCAGAACTCATGAATAAACAGTCGACTTTAATTGCTTTTTCCCAATTGGTTTCCCAAAAATACTTATACCAATTATCGTAAACAATATTTGGATCAAGGTTTTGGGTAATTTCAAAGAGATTTATTTTCGTGAAAATTCTCCTAAAATTTACAGTATACAATCGTAGAGAAAATCGGCAATTGTTTCACCCAATTTCATGAGTAGAAAACTTATTAATAATTTCCAAAAATTAATAATTACTTTCGCTAAGATTTCTCAAAAGTTTGAATTGATGTAACTTGGACAAATGCAAAGAAACTAAAGCTTTACGACCTGAGAATATTATTATTATTAAAAAAGATAAAATTATATACAAATCAATGTATAAATGGGTCCTTACAATATATATATTTTTTTTGGAATCGTGATAAGCTATTTGGGATAAATTGTTTCCTAATCAATTTATTTGTCTTGTTTGGTGTTAAAAAATAATTCCTTAGATGAGAAAATTAATTATTAACCATTATTAATGATGAATGTGCCATTCAAGTGGTCAATATTTATTTCGTTACTTCATAAACAAATTAACAAAAATAGAAAAAATCCGTTCCGCTCGTTTAAAATAGTTTGGTTTTATATTTAAAATATTTTTACTGTATTTCATTAATCATTTATGTATAGTTTGATAGACATTTACGTAAAAATATAAATTAAAAAAATATTTTGTTTCTCTACTGCGAGTCTTAGGCATTTTGCTAAACCAATACTTAACTAAAGAGCTTTAACAAAGAGTTTTTTAAGAACTCAATAAATAATTTAATAATCAAACTCAAAAACTATGACTCTTTAGAAAATTCTGCTTATATATTTGAAACAAGATTGAAATTAGAATGATCATATAGACAATCAAACTTCTCAGTAATGGACTAAAAAAAAACTTTGCGTTGTAGAAACTTCTTTAATTTATAAGAAATTTTGTATAGAATTATTATATCCTTGCAGAGGGTATTATACAATTGGTCAGATGGTTGTTTTTTATTTATTCTAAGATTGTGCTGTAATTACGAATTACACTTAATTTTAATTAGAAAACTGTAAAGCATTTAAAGTTTAAATTAATTTCTTATTTCGGCAACTTCTTTATTAACAAGTTTACTATAGGGAAGTTTGACTTTATTACAATACTCAAATAACTTTGGAGGACATTGTTCACTTTGAGTATAAAGACTCTTTTTTTAGTTGGTTAAAATATTTAGTTACCAAAAGAAATAGATTATTATTTTTTTTATAATCTATTAAATAAACAGGACTTACAATGAAGCTAATGGTCGTGAGAAAAAGACAGGGAAATCATAGTTCCATATTGTCATGCTATATTATACTATGATTTCCTTTCCTTCAAATGGAAATTGCTTCCATAACCATGAATATAATCTTTCATATCTCTAAGAGATAAGACTTTTTCCTCTTCATATTGTTTAGTTACGAACTTCCTCTTGTCTTTGACTTTTTGCCGCACCCATGACAAATGTTATATACTCGTTCGAATACTCATCTATATGTATGTAGGTACATCAAAAACTATGGGAATAAAGTTATCTTGAAAGAACTTATTGTAATTCCATTTCATTTGCTTCCCATCCCCCATCCGTAGATAGACAATATTTTCGTGTTTATTGTTATGAAACTCATCATTCGAGTTTTACCTTTTCGGCATTTTCTGCGAGCTCATTTCCGTGTCGCTGTATATATATCTGTGTCTGTGACTGTGTTGTATCTGTGTGTGTCTGTTTATCTGTAAAAGGTGTTGGTATGTCTGTATTTTTGGCATATGAACAATGATGAGCTAAAAAGATCTTATTTATCATGACATGACAACTGATGAAACATTAATGCTGCTGACAGACTCCGACTCCGGCACGGAACACGAACACAGAGACCATATGGATGGACCTCTGGGGACACCCTTTCGACTGCTCTCACTCACTCACTCACTCGATTTGTATATATTTTTAATGGCATGTCATAAAAATCCTTGAAAATCCTCAACTTTTGCGCAACGCCTCCTCACAGAAAAACGGAAAAAAAAAACCGAAACCATCCAAATTATTAAACATAAATTTCCGGCCTTTTGCCGCCTTTTTTGGTCTTTTATGCACGTAATTTTCCAACAATTTATCATTTTCTTACGCCCCAAAACTCGTTTTCGTTTTGCTTAAATTGCTTCGATGACACAAAAGACAGAGAACGAGAGAGAGAGGGGGGGGGAGAGATGGAGAGAAAGAGACGACTGTCTGCCTATAAATATTTCCCCACGCTTCTAATTGTTGGACGAGTCCTCGAAAACTAGCCAAAGGGTCTGAGGTTTCAGTCTTCTTGCTAAGGAAGTTGCCGCTTTGTGTCCTTCTAATGAATTTACGCACACACACGCTCTCCCCCCCCCTCCCCCTCACCAACTCTTTCCTCTGCGTCCTTCCTTTTTGCGTGGCATAAATTGTCCTTTTGCTGCGCCAAATATTTTATGTCGTCTGGTTTGTCGTCTGCATCCTACTCTGCTCTTTTCTGTTCTGTCCGTTTTTCGTTTTTATTGTGCGCAAATTTTTGTCACATAAATCATTAAATTACAACAATTGCACACGAGCTACAGTTAGCTAGCTGGCTGGCTTCTGGCTGCGCTTTTGTTGGCCCGGCTAGAACCGGGCGAAGACAGAGAGACGATGAAACAAAACATCTGGCAATGGGCAAAGTATCCTTGCCGCCGGACCACCTGCTCAGGAAATTTTGCACATTTTCTATTTTCCATTTCCCATTTGGCATTTCAACGCTCTTCGTTCGTTGCCTCGATTTTATCGACTAAACACTAAAACACAAAAACGACTGTTTATTTTTCGTTACAGATCCCCCTCGGAGCGTTCTGGGAAGGGATGTTGTGGGCAATGGTTTGCCGGACCACCGCTGCGTGCCCTAATTGCTGTCGTGGCCTTGGGCGGTGTGGCCTGTGCTCTGGGCGGAGCTGCTTTAGGTGCCACCGGTCTGGCTGGGCCCACCAATTCCCATCTCACAGCCGCCCTGCTAATGATTGGTAAGTAAAATGAGCAAGAGATTACGCAATCTCACTGAAAAGTAGGAAAGAGAGAAAGAAAAAATGTCATTAAAATGGCAATGATGTTTGCACAATTTGTTTGTCATTGTGTGTTCGTTCGGAGAGACTGTGAAAAAGTCACTCTGTCTGTCCGTCTGTGTGTTTGCTTACAATTGTTACAATTATGTAGAAATGGCATTCGGGTCTTTTGGGGGTTTTTCCCTATCACCCTCACCTACAACTTAACTGACTTCACTGACAATTCAACTGTCGGCGAGAGGTTTGAGAGGAGAGGCAGCAGTAGTATCTGATGGCCTGACCCAGTTCGAAGAACAAACAAATTTGTAACCAGACAAGAAAAGTCTGTCAATATTGACAGAGCATTTAGTTCCGGCTATGATTTTTTCTGCTCTCCTCCTATTTCTCTTTTTCTCTGCTGGAAACTAACTGGGGAATGCTGTCAGTTAGATGATCAACAGGCTGTCTCTGTCAGAGAAAGATAGTTTTCCATATTTAAACTTCAAGTTGTGCAATTCTTTTTTTTTATATGTACATATTTTTTTTTTATTTTTTGATTTGCTTTCTAAAGTGAACTGGAGAGCATGTCCAATTGAATTTATAAAAGGGTTAGCACAGCAATTGCATAAGTTTCAAATTCAAGTGATTTGTATAATCAAATCTGAATTGCCCTAAAAGTTACTTCGACAGAAACTTTAATCGATTTTAAAAATAAATCTTGATATTGTCAGAAAACACATAAAAAAACACATTTAATATTTATAGAAAAAAAAAGGGAAAACTAAATTGAAAGCATTCGAATTCGTGTCGTGATTTGGAAAATTTATACTAGAAAATTCTATACAATTACAATTTGCATTTAAATACTTAATTGATTGTCACAAAAACTAGAAAATAAATTACGTAACGTTCTAATTGAAGTGTTTTTGGCAAACTCTGACTTCAGGTAACAATTTCAGTTAACAACACTTTGCAGTAATTCGACACTCCTGCAATTTAACATGCCTTTTTAACCAAGAGCTAGTTACTTGTGCCTTTTTAACATGCCTTTTAAACTAAGAGCTAGTTATTTGTTTTTAGAAATAAGTTCCGAACCTTGAGGAATTATAGTATGGTTCTTAAAATAGCCACGCAAATTACTACCCAAAAAACAGCGCTAAGAAGTCATTAGAAATAATGTTTAACGAATTTTAAATATTCCCAAAAACTGACAAAAGTAGCCAAGTGCAATAAAAAATAGTTTATAACTCTTTTAAAATGCATTTTTATATTTATTTCTCGAATTTATGAGATTCTTATAAATAGCATTCAATGTCTAAAGATGAGATGCATGAGACGAATCTCTGTTGTCTTAACCTTAATCAATCAACCATTTTCATAGACATCTTGGCATTGAGTTTTATTTTTAGGCCAAAAATTTTTGCAATAGTTTGCATTCTGCTCACAACTGAAAAGAATTTCTGTGTGTGGCGCTTCATTCATAAAACTGAAAAGTTTCAATTGAGTTTCTCACATGAGTCATTCCCTTACATTTCCCTATCAGTCAGCACAAAGTTCAATCCGGAGAACCCCCCCAACTCCAAGAGCACGTAATGCGGGGCCAAAAGTAGCGGCACTGAACTACTACAAGTGCACCGACAATTATGCCGCCGAATGGGAGGTCGGTGGGGAGGGGGCCCATTTTTGCATTATGTATGCCAAGTCTAATCAATTGCGCGGGGCGTTTAGTTTGAGCACTCGAAGCGTGACATTGCGCCATTTTCGGTGGCAATTACCAAAAAAAAAAACAAGACGAAACGAACAATAAAACACTAAATGAAGGACCGCTGTAACACCGAAGTTTGTGTACCCTCGTATATAGTTGAATTAGGGCTGTTCATTGGAAAAAACACCTCGATTGTGACACAGCGAAAGGCTGTAGCGATTATTTTTAGTATATCGGAGAAAGATATTGAAAATTTTCTATTTATTGGATTTAATAATGTCTAGAAATGTTTGTAGAAGACCAGCTATATGGAAAGAGCTAGATATAATCGAATATTTCTATATTAAGTCCAGTAAAAATCGAATTTTCTAGACCTTTTTGTAGTTCTGTGTGCTTTTCTGTTGATCTCTTTCGATAACAAATCTTCCAAACGATTTTCGATAAATATAAACACATTAGAACTTAAATAAAGAGAACTTTTTATTTGAATTTTGTTGGTTGAATCTGTAACTTTTAGTTTTATCCGATGTATCATACGAGCATATATCGCATAAATTAGAAATAAAATAAAGAGAACTTCTTCTTTGAATTTTGTTGCTTGAATTTGTAAATTTTGGTTTTATACGATGTTTAATACGAACATATATCGCACATAAGCGATGGCTAAACTTATTTCGATATCAGTTCATTCAAAAACAATGTTTCTACTTTATCTAGCGCATAATATATCCGTATTACTTGCAGAATTCAAACATTTCAATCACTCTTAGATTGGATTAGTTGAGTTAAGAAGATGCGATATATAGGTCCAAGGTTTATCTATTCTTTTTTCCACAAAATTCTAAACTTTCCCATAACTATATCTTAAGTAATTTCAATACTATTTTAAAAAGTTCTACGTCTATTCTTTCTTTCATTTTGCAATTTTGAAATACCTTTAAAAATAAGAATATTTGGAGAAACAAATGTTATTCCTATTTTTGCAATTTTTCATGATGGTTACATCACAATTTTTTTGACAAATTTGCCTAAAATTTGTCCAGATACCTATTAATATAGTTATAACAGTTTGAGCCCTTAACAGAAAATAAAGAAATGATTTTTGAAAATCGTCTACAATTTTGCTGAGTTTGAGACTCGTGAAGTTCGGGATTTTTCGCCTTTTCTTTTAAATTACGGAGCTATCAATTTAAGTATTCAAATTCCAAAAAAAAACCAATAATTTTATTTTTAAAAATCATTGAAAATTTTACTGCTTTGTTGGAGACTTTGTTAATATACCCCTCGTTCTGTGAGGGTATTCTACACAAAAATGCTCAGTGTAACAGCATTTTACATAATTTAATGGCAATCAAGGCAGTCAGCCAAGTACGGGTACGAGACGAGACGGGAAGCAACTGAGACGGAGACGGAGACGGGGACGAGTATGTGGCGTATAATAGAGATGATGACTTGTCGAGGTCTTCACCGTGCGCCGCTCGCTGTTCGCCGTTCGACGTTCGTAGTGCGGCGGTCTGAGGTCTTTGGTCTTTGGGGCTTTTGTCAAATGTCACAACAAACGCACAAATTGTGAGCGCAAATTGCTCATGAAAACTGAAAATGAAAATGAATTTCGCTATAATAAAATTGTCGTTTGCTGTAGTGTCGTGTGTGTGTGTGCGTGTGTGTTGTCGAGGCCTATGAATCTGCTTGAACCATTGTTTAAAAATTTGCCATGATGACACGCTCCACTGCAAGACGAGCTCCTTCAGAAAGCGATTTTGACGCTAGTTTTTCCCCACTTTTTCGAAATGAAAGTGAAAGTCTCCATGGCCTGGGACTGCTGGGATGATTAGACTCTGCCGGCTGCTGCCTGCTGTCTGACTTGTCTCTAAGTGAGTTGGTAATTGCCCTGACACGCCCACTCAGGCCAGCTTTGACGGTTAATTAAATTTGCCATTGTTGAACAGGCAAACAAAATATGAGACTCCCGTCTTCCGTCTCCCAACTCCCAATTTCGCTAACCATTAATTGGCGGGAGAGGGAGAAGAGGGTCGAGTGGGGGGGGGAGCAATTTTCTGGGCAAACTCTGGCATTAAATCTTTTCCATTTTTTCCATTTCTTTCTTTTGCAGGAGTTGGCGTTGTTTTGGTCACAGTGAGTGGAGCTGCCTGGCGTATGACGGCGCCCGGTGGCCAAAGTTGCCTCGGACTGGGCACCAGTGTCGATCTGGGTCGTTGCGGACGACGGCCCTGCAGTCGCGGTGGCGGAGCACCACATGGTCTGCTCTATCCGGAGTTTCAACATCGTCCGCCGCCGCCCTCATATCAGGCGAGCATGCAGGAGTATCGGCTAAGGTAAGAGGATATGCTCGAACAAACATAATTTACCAGAAGGACTTGCCCCCGTCCTCGCTGTGGTGACGCACACCACTCTGGTGGTTTTTTTTTTTTTTTGCGGTTCGCTCGCATGTCCTTGCGCAATTAATTGCATTACGTATAATTATGCATTGGGCTAACAGCAAAAAGCAAAAAGCATTTTGTTGTACCTTTCGCTCACCCGCTCTGCATTAACTTGAATTTCTCCCTTATTTTTTTGCAGACTTTTGCTTTTGGACCGCGATCGTCAGAATGGCGTTGTGCGTGGCAATTCGCCACCGCCCACTTATCGATCTCATGCCGGCAGCCTGCTGAGGTAAGTACTTCCGTTTCCGTTCCATTCCATTTCGTTTTACACTCGCTCGGTCGCTCACTCCTCCTTCTCCTTGTGAGTTATTTGCAAAGTTTGGCGCCTGCTAACCACAAAATGTTTACAACCAACCGACCTGCCGACCCACCGACCCATCGACCCACCCGTTCGACGACCGTTCGCCCCAGTTGAAGCCAGTTTTTTGGGGGGTTGCAGCATCAGCAAAAGGCGTTGGAGCTGGCAACGTCGTCGGTGGTTTGGCTTTGTGCGGTTTTTGGGGGTGTCAACATTGACACATAGCTTTTGCTAGGGGTTGGCCACCCTTCACCCCTCCACCCACCCACACCTCTCCCTCTCTGTGTTTTTTGCACATTTTTCCTGCTCAATGCGGCAAAAGAAAAAAACTTTCAACATGTTTGCCCACTGCTGCATAAATATTGTTTCAAATCGATTTCAAACCTAAATTTATATAGATTTTTCAACAAAAATCTATCCAATTTTATATCCTAAGTAGGCCATAAGTTGCACAATTTAAGGGACTCCCCAAAGTTTTGGAACAAGTTTTGTGCGTTAATTAGAAAAGTTAATTCTTTTATGACCTAGAACACAGGAACGAACGCTCTAGGAGTCTCGAATTCACACATTTTATTACTTCAAATAAGCATGATCCCCGCGCAAGGACTCTCTAAATGTCTCACCACAATCCAAAAACCACCCTCAATTTAGTCCTTGTTCCCACAAAATGTTAATTTCTCCTCACAATAGAAAACCCCCCAAGACTTGTCTCTTAAATTTGTAGAAAACTAGAACAATTTATATAAATTAAATTTTCAAATATTCTTCGTTAAATCTTTAGACTTTAAAAAGTATTTTAAGGTGCTTAATTTTAATAATTTAAACCTGCCAAAACAAAAGTAGAAATCTTCTAGTGTTTTTCCTGTTTTTCTTTGTTTATTTTCATTCAAAAATTATGCAAATTCACACTTAAAGTAAATAAACAAATGAGCCAAAGAGCAAACACTCAACTTTGTCCATCGCTTTAGAGTCTAGACCAACATGAATTAAATTATTTTTATTATTAGGAAAATGCAAACAATAGAAAGAATTTTTTAGTCTACTATGAAGCTGCAAGGGCTTTCTATTGATTTTGTAATTTTAGTTTTCGCCAAGAAAAAAGGTTCAAAGATTTTATTTAAGATCTGCCAATGCCGAATTGCAATATAGAATCCTCCTCTCGATCCCGTTCTAACAAAGAAGTGATTTATTGATTTCTATTACAGGAGATATGAATTAGTCATCAGGCCGACTTGGATATAGCCTCAACCAAGTAAAGAAACTAATTCAACTTTATAAAACCAAATATTGTGAAAATTTCTTTATTCATTAAAAGGTTTTTCTATATATTTTTATATATCACCAGACATTTCTATATATTTTTAGTGATTCATATATTTTCCCATAGATTATTTCTATACATTTAAATTGATTTCAGCTCACCATAAGTCCAGAAGTGAAATATATTGAAATCTATGGGAATATATAGAAATTAAAAGGAAATCTATGGGAATATATAAGTAGAAATCAAAAGGAATATATCGAAATCTATGGGAATGCTTCTCATGCTGATCAAGAATATTTATACTTTATAGGGTCGGAAATGCTTCTTTTTGCCTGTTACATACATTTTGTTGAGTTTAATATACCCTTTCATCCTATGGAGGCATGGTATAACAAGTAGTTTGATGGGTGACAATATAAAATGACAAGGAAAAATGGACGAAAACCTTTAATATACTTATGCCTTAAAATACTAATTCAAACCACTTATACTAACTGGGACTAAGCAGACTAAGTTTAGATTTAGCGGCTTAGGAGAAAATATGCTCCTTAACTGACTAACTGACAATAGTTAAGTATACGCTCTCTCTCTCTTTCTCTCTATCGTAAAGCTTTGGAGTACCGCAACGCAAATACATGACATTCTTAAACAAAAGTTTTATAAAGATTATTAATTATTTCATTTTTTGTGATTATATTAAAAAAGTCTCTTTCAACATAGGTTTATTGATTAATTTTCATTTCGGTTTTCGGATTTTGCAATCAGTCCTAGAAATTCATTTTTAAAAATCGCACAAAATTTCGCTGCACTTAAAAAATAGGAAATTTAAATCGCACGTAATTTTGTTCCCTTCTTTTCTGGAAACCTTTTTGGGGAAGGTGAACCCTGTTACCCTGTTTCTTCCCCCTAGATCCGCCACTTATTTATCGGATGGGAAGACCAACCTGAACACTATGTGTGACCCTTAGCTCATTCAAACGTAATCTACAATTTGCTTACGCAATCAATTAGTCAAAAATAAATTTAAATTCTTTATGATTTTGTTATAATGTTTATATATGATAAAATACTCAAAAGGTAAAAGAAATATTTGGAAAATTTGTTAGTTGTATTTTCATTTATTAAATTTGTTTCATTTGCATTTGATGCTGGAATTTCTATATAATCAAAAACTTCATTTTTACATAAGCTAATTATGTTTCATACATGCCACTAAACTTGCCTCCCACCCCTCATAGTTCGCTCCTGTAAGTAGGTTCTGCAGATAATTATCATCATTATTATTATTATTACGACTATTATGAAGTTTGGTTAATGGAAGAACTGCGAAGAACTGTGAAGAAGGACGAGGAGAACTTTTAACTTTTCACATCACAAATTCTCTTTTTTACTAGAAATGCATTTGACAAATAAGTTTGCCACTAATGACACACACACACACACACACATAAATTTTGTATAATGTGTAATGGAAATGAAAAAGCAACGCAAGACATAGCAACAACAACAACAACAACGACATAAAAAGAGCTCTGCCACTGCTTTTCCTCAACTTTTCCTCTCATTTTTTGTCCTTTCCTTTCCTTTCTTTTTTTTTTTTGGGGTTTACCCCATAACCACATACTTACTTATGTGCAGTTAGTGGAGAGCAAGAGCGGAAGAGGAAATGGAGAGAGAGCGAGAGAGAGAGAGAGAGAGAAGTGGAAAGGGAAGTATGTCAAAAAGTAAAACTTATGCAAAGTGTGTGGCAAGAAATCACAGCATACTTTTAGGCAGTCTCGGCTTACGGCTGAGCACGGCACGGCACGGCCCGGGAATATATTCAAATGATGTAAGCAGAAATAACAAAGATTTCTGTGAAATTTTGCAAAATATTTACACACACGCGTGCTCACACATTTTGCCTGGCTGCCTAGCTGCATAACAAGCAGGACAGAAGCAGGCCCAGAAGCAGGACAAAAAGAAGCAACAACTACGTGCGAGCTGTTGGCCAAGTCAATTAAACAAACAAAGCCAGAGAGACAGAGAGAGAGAGAGAGAGAGAGAGAGAGACAGAGAGCGAGAGAAGGTGCTGGTAAAATTGCCTGTTATGGCACAGAATAGATAACACATAGGCCAAGTCCTTCTTCTTGGACAGGATGTCCTCCTCTTTCGTCCTCTAGGCCTACACAACAACAGAGTCGAGAGAGAGAGAGAAAGAGAGAGAGAGATTACTTATTTTCCTGTTTCCTTTCTGGGCATTGAGTCTTTGTCGGAACAATTAAATGCAATTTTACATACTTCAAATTGCTTTATACAATTTTCGCAAAATTTGAATTTTTCCAAAATCCCCCTTCCGCTACGCCCACTGCTATAAATGTGCATGTGGGCGTATGAGTGTTGACTTTTCAGCTCTCTCTCCCCTTTGGGGCCGAGGAGGTGAAGTGTGAATGATGCCGCCCTGGCCAGAAGCTAGACAGAGGAATGACTGACAGACACACACATGGACAAAAAGGTTGCCAAAGGGCTTAGAGAGGAGGGGGTCGAAAGGGGGGGAGACTGTGGGATTGTAGCAGACATGGCAACAATGGCCAAAGCAGCTTTTGTCATTTAAATTGACATGGCAGAAAGGCTTTTTGCCACTGCAACAAATAATTGACTAGCTTTTCCATTGCATTGCACTATGGGAAATTTAATTCAATATCTAAAAGTGTATGAATTCGAAAAGTTTTAATGTCGAATAATTGTTAAAACATCAATGCACATTATTGCATACTAGTTTTTTCAACCTTGTCTAACACTGGTGACAAAACTGCTGATGAAAACAAGTGTTTGGAACAACACTTAATTCCTTCAATTTGGCGAACATTGTTGCTCGACTTGGAGTGTATTCAAAAAAGTTATCGATTAAACTTAACATGGATTTGAAAAGGTCGGGTTTGTACTACGTGTTGGTAAATTTGTTTTGCAGTGTCTTAATGTGTCTTAAAGTCTAAGCAATCCTCAAAGAAAAACTTTTGGAAATAAATTTTCATTTTGAGGAGAGTTTTAAAAAAATGTCCACCTGTTTCCAGTCTAAAACTTATAGTTAAATTAGTGTTGTAGTTAAATTACTTGACTTAGCTTTATTATATTCAACACGTTTTTCGCCTGCAGCTCGTCGGAAGAAAGTGAGCTTCAGAGTTGTCTGTATTATCGATATCCGCTTAAGCATAAGTGATATCGATATATCTTATTCGCTGTCTTATAATCGGTTATCAGTACATTGAGACCTTAGGACTATTAACTACATTGGGGTTCTATATACCTTAGGAGTATTCTATACATTAGTGGTATTATAATATACATTGGGGGTATTATATACAGTAGAGGTATTATAAATATACAGTAGAGGTATTACATACTATGCATATCCTACTACAATAGGTAATCTCATTAATTCTGTGTAAAATATTGAAGCCTCAACAGCCACAAATAGCCACTTTTCTTGCAATTGAACTTTTTCGTAGCTAACCTCAATGAATTTGCTAGCTTTAAGCACTAATTTCGATTGGCAAGAAGAATTGAAATTTCTCTGTCGCCTCTTTATAGGTATTGGTAATGATATTGGCCAATATTATGAACATTTTGTATATTTTCCAATGAATCTTGAACTTGCAATTGAAGAAAATGTCGAGCTAGCAAAAAATTGAGATTATATAGCATACTTATGTGGATAAAATTCAGTTTGTTGGTCGTGGGGGCTAGGTGCCACGCCCATTATGTCCATAAATAAATACAAATTATTTTTATTACATCAAGCAATAATAAAATACCTAAAATTTTATAATTAAATTCTCATAAATTCTCATGGCAAAATTTCCCCCATAGTGCATTGCTGTGACTTTCCACACATTTCTCTCAGTGTATATGTAGGTCCATTTTTGGGGGCATAAGCAAATGATTTTCTTATGTGGCCAAAAGGCAAACAACAATACCATCTCAATTGACTTTGTCTCATGTAAATAATTTATACATTTGATTCACTTTTCACTTCTCACATTTTGCAGGGCTCCATTGACCACTCTGCGCTCGGGGATGTCCAGTAGTGCTGCTGCTGGTGGCACCATTAGCTCCAGCATGGGCGGCTCCGAGTACAGTCTGCCGCCCAGTTATCGCTCACGGAATGCCACGCCCAATGCCAACACAATGTGCAGTGAGCGGAATATTGAGACAGCGCCATCGGGTCGTCTGTTGGCCAACGAGGATGTCCATTTGCCATCAGAGCCAACTATGGCCGAGCAATTGCAACAACAACAGCAACAACAACTGCAACAGTCATCGAACACATTGCTAACATCGGCCATTGTGGAAATTGAGTCGAGTAATCGCGGTCGTCAGGTCGTTGATAGGATGGACACAACTCCGACTGCAAAATCAAAAGGCAAAAGCAAGAGCAAGGACCTGGTTACCATTGTGACCATATCCCAGGCAGACTCCTCCACCACCAACAACAACAACAGCAGCAACAGCCAAATGCAGTCAACCGGATTAACGCATACACCTGGTGGCCAGGTGGCCAGTGCACTCGATCAGATCGATATATTGGCGCACCTATAACTTCAAAATCTTTTTGAGTTCTCCCTTTTTTCGAAAATTTCTCTTTCTTTTCTTTCAAACACTCGTTAACCCAAAGGTATTTATTTATATAAAACTAAAACTGAAAATGGATATATAGAAATATCTCTGCTCCTATACATATATATATATATGTGAATCGTCAGATGATTTAGATTTTTAAGATGTTTGTTGTACTTGAATGTGTTGAATTTATTTTTGATAGGCCTAAGCTAACACAGCTTAGCGTAGTTAAGACAAATTCTAGATAACTATCAAATACCTTAATATACAAAACAAAAACAAAAAAACAAAATTCAAAATGATAAAAGTATTAAAATATTCCAAAAAACAAAAAAGAGCAAAAGAAACACAGAAAACAATATAAAATCATATATAGAATAGAATTCACTCTCCCAAATTGAAAGTAGAAAACTAAAAAACTATGCAAAAAAAAACTCAAAACTCTGTAAATAACAAAACGAAAAAATTTTCGAATGCATTTCTAGCTTGATTTAAGTGTAGAAAAGAAATATTCATCTATATACAAAAGTATATATCTATGTATATGTATGTGTGTGTAGAAGTATCTACTGGATACATGTATGTGTATGTATCCATGTAAATTCGCAACGGAACGCTACGGTGACAAATTATTTTGCGCGCATCTTTGGTATGGGAATGAAAGTTATATATCAATTTTACAAAAATTTGATAATAATGCATTTCGATATCCGAATGCGTTTCAAAGCAAATTAAAAACAAAAATAGTTAAACATATATACAATGTAATTACGAACAAATTGCGAATGTGTGTGTTATCATTATGCATAAGTACAATACCATAAAATTAATAATAATAATAATTATTAAAAAATAAGAATAATAGTAATACTAATTGCAAAACTCCTTGCCTGGGAGTGCATAAAACATAAACTAAAGGAACAAACAAAGAAAACAAAAATAAAACACAAAAAATCGTTGAAAAAAAAAAACACGATTTGTTTCATTCCAGGATCGAAAAGGTCCTCCAAAAATATATCCATTGACAAGGGTTGAACAACAGGAGCACACATCCTGCTTAATCTAGCGTAAATTTTTCGGCCTGCCCGACCTCCTGTGGTGGGGTTTTGTAAGTGGGTCCAAAACGATTAACACCACAAGCAAAAATGTGAGGGGCCAGCACACAAATTGACACCTTATTCCATTGGCCGACAACAAAAATAAATGGCCAAAAAAAAAAAACAAAGAAAAATAAAATGAAAAACGAGCAAAAACCAAGAACAACAAACGACAAAATGAAACAACAAAAATTGGTTGAGCATGAAATTGCGAACAAAATGCGTGTATGTGTTGCTATGTACAGAATGTAAGTAAGTATGTGTGGGTGGGTGGGCAATCCAAGACCATTGCATACTTTTAGGCAGATGAAAGAAAGGCCTATGCGAAAAAATAATGAATTCAATGAATTTTGCAACGGCTAAGCAAAACTTTATAAGACATAACGGGAAAGTCAGTTTAAAACTAAGCCAAACTGTTTGAATTTTCTTAAAGTGTCTTAACCAAAACTTAGGTGTCCTTATTCTCAGTTTTCTGGAGGACTTGCATATGTCAATCTACAAGGACTTTAATTTTTTGTGGACTTGCAATTTTTCCAAATGCACCAAGCGACTAAATAAATCACAATTCCGTTGATATCTCTGCTTTGACTGCAGGGTTACCCTTCACTCATCCGTGTAACCTCTTAATAACCCGATTAATTTCACATCCTTCTTGTCCTGATCCTTCATTTTTTCCTCGGCTGTCTGAGAAACTGGTAATGTCATTCGATGTTAATCAACAAGAACTTCTATCTGGTCAACGGACATTAAAATCGTCCTCAAAATGGCCGAGCTATAAAAAAGGATCATTTGCAATAAGGACATGTTCTGTATCCTTAAATAACATCTACTTTTTGCATACTTTTAGGGTTCAATACTTAAAAATATATTTTTTTCGATTCTTTTTGGGAGCTTTGGATTTCATTTTTCAGTTTTCGTTGCATACGTTAATGCGCAAACCCAACTGCTTTTATCGCGGCTCCCTGAAGGACTTTCCAGAATCTGTCACTCGGTGCGGTTCACCAAGGAATTCCATCTGACCAAAGGACATCCTTATAAGTAGTACTTAAAATGGCCGAGTTACAGGGACTTTTATGTTTGCACCCTGAAGTATGCAACAAAAAATGAAAAATGAAATCAAAATTCGTTTTTTGTTGCATACAAACTAATAAATTATATCAAAATTCTTTTTTCAAGGCGGATCGCTAGTCCTTCTTCTGGATGTCCTAGAAAACCATGTCCTGGCAAAATGTCCTGCGGATTTATGGCCTCGAAAAAACGATCCTTTTTTCGTTTTTCAGCTCCAAAATCCGCAAATCTTGCCGCAGCACTAAAAAACTTTGTTTTTTTAGGATGTTGCTGATGATCCTTAATTGTGTGATAACAAATTCAATAGTAAACTTATTAGAAAGTACAGTAAATAATTTGTAACTTATTTCTTTTTATTTTCTGTAAATAAAAACACTTTGGATTAAACGCGAAAAAGATGTTGAAATTGATTTATTTATCTCTTCGTGTGTGGCAAATTGAATAATCGATTTCTAAACGTTTCTCAATGTCAGTTTAAATGTACAACATAAAATATTACAAATAGTTTTAAAAATTGTTCTCTCTCTCTCCGATCTTGGGGGGAAACGAAACGAGAATTGATTCGATCGATCCCTTTGCGCTTTGATTGATTGATTGAATTTGGGGGAGGCAATTTACTAGAATTCAGAATAGTTCTCGTTTTATGCGTTACGATGCTCGAATAAATAAAATAAAATAATTACAATAATAATAATAATAATAATAATAATAGTAATAAGTGGATACATTGTAAGCGATTATGTGGGTAAGTAAGAGGCAATAGATTTCTGTGTGTTTTCGATTTCGTGTCGTTGGTTTTTTTCTTTTTTTTTTGAGTTTGCAATATTTAAAATTAGGATAACATTTTGTGAAATAATAATTAATAATTATAATCATTAAGTAATTGCAATTGTTGTTGCTGCTGATTTGATTGTTTGATTGATTGATTGGTAGATTAGTGTGCGTGATCCCTGAAGTCGAACATGGTCGTCGGATGTGTGTGTGTGTGTGGTGTGTTTTTAGGGGTTGGGTGGTGGGTGGGGGGATTAAACAACTTAGCGCGCATGGTTCTTGCAGAAGGGACGTCCGCCCTTGTTGTAGAAGCTCTGACCCTCCAAATTCTGTTTGCAGAACTGAAAAATTGAATGCATTTGGTTAACAATTTTGGATTTAGTTCCGATTTTCGATTGTACTCACAGTGCAATTGAAGCATTGGCTATGATAGTTGTGATTCAAGGCCTCAACCCATCTATCGCCGGCTTCAACTGGGAAGCCGCAAGCGAAGCACTTGGTGGTAAAGAGCTCATTCCAATCGGCCTCACAGTAGGCATTGCCATCCTCCAGGAAGAATGGTCTATTGCCAAAGATCTTGCCACACTGGCCGCAGGTGAAGCACTCCGGATGGAAGTGCTTGCCAATGGCATTGAGGCAATCGCCCTAAAACAAACAAACTTCCATTAAAGAAACTCTTCTCTCTCCCTCTCGTGGGATGAACTCACCTTGATCTTGCCGGCACACTTGCTACATTGTGGGGCCAGATACTTCTCGAAACAGTATTCGCAATAGAGATCGCCCTTCTCCTCAACGAAACCGATGTCCTGCAAGGGACGGCGGCAGTTGCCGTTCACGCAAATGAAGTGATCCGGGCACCAGATGCGACCCAAAGCCGTAATGAAGGGGCCCCTAAGAGTGAAAGTGATGATTAGCAATTGCTTAAACTCCTCTCCAACACATAAACAGGATAAATTAAGCGGTCTTGGCGGCTCTACTTACGAAGTGATCTCCTTCTGGCACTGACAGCAAATGGGAAGCTTACCCTCTTTGAGCAACTGACTTACTGCCTTCTCATTGTCCTCCGACATAGTGGGCTGACTCTCGCCCTGAGGTCCCAGTGCCTTGACTGACACACTGAAATTTGGTTTCGCTTGTGTTTGCTCCTTGCTGGGTTCTATGTACGATCTACGATCGGCGGCATGTGTGGCTCCCGGCGTACGTCTTAGGTTATTTCTAAAGGCCACTGGCTCGGGTGTGGCTTTGCCATTATCACATATATCGAGTATCTTACTCATTGGATGCTGCATTGGCAGTTCGGCCGTCAAAGTCTGCTCCACTGTTGGTCGTCCAATCTGCGGCTGAGCCTTCTGCGGGGCTCTCAGCTCAGTTGTTGGCATGGCCACCACGGATTGCAGAGCTGCCGGCTGTGTGGGATCTAGGTTCTTGAAATCATCCAAGTCCAAACGTTTACGCACAACCATCGGACTCTTGGAAAGATTGGAGCTGCTGTTGCTACGCAGACTTAGAGTGCTTCCGGCATGTGAGAGAGGAGCATTCAATCCACCATTATTGGCCAGGCGAGCCTCCAACATGTTGTTTATGATTTTTCCCGCCTCCTGCATAAAGGCATTGGTCTTATCGCCCATGTTGATCTTCCCTATGGACTCGGTCAACAGGGCAGTGGCGTCTCCTTCGTCGGAGGGAGCTGGTAAGTCAGTTGCTGGGAGCGTGAGCGTTTGGGCATTTGGGTTAGTGGGCTTAGAAGCAACTGCAACAAAAATAGTGAAAAACGCAAGGCAAAAGTTAGGTTAGGTTAGCTCAGAACTCATGCAAAATGAGGTTAGGTTAGGTTAGGTTAGCAGCACTTAAAAATGAGGTTAGGTTAGGTCAACAACAACTTGAACAACAAACAACATCCATAAACTTGGGGTAATCCCGCTCTCTTCACCTGATCTGCACATTGCAGCTGTTGCACAATGGGATACGCACTCCCGGTCCGGCCGCCTTGTTGAGAATACCGCGTCCACGCTTGGGCGCCGAGGTCGCACCGAAGGCTCCGTTCTTACCGCCACCTACAGAAGCATCGGGTACATTAGAATTCAAATTCAAATCGCTTAGATTTGGCGGAAAACTAGCCGGAGCTGCAGTTGGAGCTGATGGCGGCGTAGCAGCTGCAGCAGCAGATATAATTGACTTGGTCACTGGCCCAGGAGCTGGCGCAGGCGCTGGAGCTGGAGCTGTGATGGAAGCGATGGATGGCCGATTGGCCAGATTAGGTTTAGTATTAGGGCCAGAGATGCTGTTGCTCCTAAAAGCGGAGCACGCCTGATTATTAGTTGTGGTAGTAATAGCAGAAGCTTTGGTTAGAGTCGATGACGCTGCTGATCTTGATGCTGATGCTGTGGCGGATGTGGCTATGGCAGATGTTGATGTTAGCGACGATGAGGCAACCGTGGAGGTCGACTGGAAGGCAGACTTCTGCTGATGTTGCTGCTGCTGTTGCTGTAACTGTTGCTGCTGAAGGAACCCGGGTGGAGGTCCTAGCAGTTTGTTTGTGGCCGCTCCCATGGGTGCATATCCCGGCACTATGGAGTCAAGGGTCGCTGGCTTTATGGGAAATTTGCTATCAAACGTGGGTGAACGCAACTGAGGGAAGTTGCTTTCGCCCATGGCCGAGGCCCGGGCGCTAATCGACTGCGATTGACTGGTTAGACTGGTAATCTCCTGCTCCAAGCCGGAGAGACGACGTGCCTGATTGGCCACATATCCTGTCTTGCCGTAGGATGAACGACGCTCAGTCGATTCCGATTGTCCTTGTGCCGCCTGCGATTGGCTAACAGTTGTTTGCGAGCCTCCCGTACGTATTTCAATCGTCTTGGCGCTCTGTGTCCGCTCAAACTCTTCGGTTACCTTGCGTCTTCGCTCGATCTGTGTGTTGCCCACTTGGGTCTTGGTTTGGCTCTGCGACTGCGACTGTTGCTGCTGTTGGAACTGAGAGGATTGCTCCCGCTGCTGCACATTAAGATTGCCAATCCTACGCTCCGTAAGAGTCTCCGGCTGTTGGCTATAGCTCTGACTGCCCGACTGCGAGCTCAACTCCGAGTGGGCCAACAATTGTCCCTGGTAGCTCTGGCCCGTGGTGATGGAACCGGTCTGTAGGCGAGGACCCGCGACAGAGAGCAAGGGAGCCTCTGGCTCCTTCATGCGCGGCGCTCGTATGGTTGACAGAGGATTCGGTGGTGGCCCCGGAGCCGGGGAACGAACGCGATCTGGGAAGGAAGAGGCGGCCAACTGATTATAGGCTCGGGCATGTGTTGCCTCGCACTCCTCGAAGCACAACTTCTCGGGCGTCTGGTAGAATGGGATAATCGGAGCCGGCTTGTTGATCAACGACGGCGTGTAGGGTCGTGTCGGCGTCTGCGACTGATCGGGACGATCGTATTCATCTAGCGATTGAAAAGCCATAGTTACTGGACCCGAACGATCCTCCACTATGATGGGCACCGACGGCTTGGGCAATGGTCTCACCGCAGCCGTTGGTCCCGCCGCCGCCGCCGCCCCTGAGACTGCACTAACAGAAACCGAAACCTGGGTCTGTGCTACGGGTCTATGTACAATGGGATCGGCCGAGGTGGTGCTTGTGCTGGCAGTGGTCTCGGCCTTGGGTGTGTCTACGAAAGCCAGCGGCACATTGTCGCGCAACTCCTGCGGCTCCGGTGTGCGAATGGGACTCTGGGTGGGCAGCACTGTCCAATTGCGCTGATATTTGGGTATGGTGTCCGCTTTGTGGAGGCCGGACTGTACGGTTTTGCCCTTGAGATGGCTAAGCGGGGATGGTGGCGGAAAGAGAACCTCCGAATGCTCTAGTTCATCGGCCGTCTCCTCGATTAGCTCGCTTGTATTTACAGCTGTCAGGTAAGCGGAGGAGGAGGCAGCCAACTGGGAGGATCTCGCAGTGCTCTGGGCTACATAAGCTGAGGTACTGGTGGTGGTGGAATTGGTGGACTGTTGGACTGTGGAAGAGGAGTTAAGGGAAGCAGTCGCTTTGGTGGCAATCTCGCTCGCCCGGCGTGTGTTTATTTCTGTCTGCTGTTGCTGCAGCTCCTCTTCCTTCTTCTGGAAGTAGTCGAGACGCTTCTGGTTGCGCTCTTGGGCCTTGCAGTATTTCTGATACTCCAGATCGGTCTGTTCGCGCGACAGGGAAGCAATGGAGGCACGCGGTGTGGTCGAAGTGGAAGGGGCTGTGGAAGCAGAGGAGGTTAGCGGTTCACGGGACGGCTGGAATGCTTGCATGGCCGCAAATGCCGAGGACTTGCGTGGCTGCCTTGAATCCGTTTTGTAGTACTCCACCGATTGTGGTGGCTCCGGTCGTATTCCCAGCTCCTCCTCATGATCGAGCACCTGAAATTCATGTTTTTTCAATTCCCGCTGCTTTTGCTCTTCATCGACACGTTGGGTGGCATTCTCGGGATTGAGAGTGGCGTAACCACGATCTGAGGCAATGCACAGGGCATCGCCCATGCTAAGATGCTCTTTGGGCGTTGGCAAGTCAATCAAATGGATGGGTACATCACGATCGAAGTGACCTTCGAAGGGACGTTCGGGTGCCGTGGTCAGGGCACTGACAAACGGTGACTTGGGTCGGTAATCCTCACGCATGTAGGGTTTCATATCGATGGGTGGCGGCATATAGGGCTCTGTCTCCTCTGGTAGGGGTATGCCCTGATCGGCAGGTGGCGCAAAGCGCAGTTCAAACTCGGGAGCCGTGACCATAGCCTGGGTCAGGCGACTGCCCCGTGGCGGTGACTCCCGCAGGGGTAATGGTGGCGCCTCAAAAACAAGTTCGGGAGCTGAAGTGGGAACAGGAGGAGCGGGAGCAGGAGCAGGAGGAGCTTCAGCTTCTTGAGCGGCAGCTGCCCTTGCCTCGAATTCATCGTCGCAGGGCTTGGGAAAGGGACACTCTACCAAATGGAAGGGCACCTCTGGCGCTGTGGTCAGCACACGAATCATGGGATTTATCCACTCTTTGGGACTTGGATTGGGTATCCTAGTGGGCGGTATTTGGCGCACTGGCGCAATCTCAAACTTGATTTCGGGCGTCGGCTGGAACATGCGCTCACTTTCGAGTATCTGGCACCGGTGCTCAATGATCAGGCCATCACGATCCTCTTCAGCCAACTCTTCGCCAGCTGTGAGCATCAGTTCCGCCTCGGCCGTGGATTCAGGTATGGTCTCCAGCTCAGTGGCCAGCTTGGGAAGCTCCTTGATCTCGGGTTCATCGTTGAACACCACATGACGAGCAACGGGGGCAGGAGCAGGAGTTGGTGTGGGACTGGGAGTCACTTCCCTTACCAAATCAATGAGTTTGTAAGTGCTCAATGGAGCGGACAACGAATCCACACACTCCTGGGCACTACGTCTGCCCGAGGCATATTCCTGCGAATCCTGCATACTCCCGTAATCCAATTGATAGTCAAACTCGGATCCAGATTGCTCTTGCATTTGATAGGCCTGCACTTGGGCGGCATACATCCGCTGATACTCCTCCGACGTGGTCGTCGTCGTGGTCGAGGTGGACGTATAGCTATCCGAACTGGATTCCTGCTCTGCCACCCTCAGATTCTGATTGGTCAACTGGGGTGCCGAATAGCTCTGCCAGTGCGGCACTTGACCTGGCGCCTGACTCTGCGCTTGAGCCTGCGGTTGCGGATCGAGGCGCGCCGTCGCACTGCCCTGGGGCAATGGTGGTACTTCTTGTACAGGATTTGCCACCACCATATGCTGGGTTTCCGGTGGCGCTATGTAAAGGGGTGCTGCCGTTGGAGCGGCATGACTATCGTCCTGAGGCGGTGGCCAAGTGAAGCTCGATCCGCGTAACGAACGACGACTGGCCGCCAAGGCCACCTCAATGTCCTCCTCGTAGCATTCCTCAGCATATTGCGGCTGCAAGCCTTCCTCCTCTTCCGTTTCTGAGGTATCAGTTTATGGGTTCAGTTTTTTAGGGGGCGTGGTTAGTTTATGTTGGGTCAATAAGTAGAGCAGAAAGAAATAAAAGACATTCGCTTGTTAGTCTATGGCTAAAGGCAAAGCGGCAGCGTTGACAGCGACAGAGCAGCTGGTGGTTTTCAGTGGTTTGCAGTGGTTTTCAGTGGTTTCAGTGGTGGTGGTGATGGTAACGTTGGCGGCAGAGAGTTAACGCAGGCAGTGGCAAGTGGCAGGGGGGGCAAAAACTACAACTACCACAAAAAAAATAAACACTACTCGGCAATAACAAGAACAGCTAAAAACCAGAAGTTGAAGAAGTGTTTCCTGCACTTTTTGTATGACACAAGGAAGTAAGAAGTGTGTGTGTGTGTGTGTGTAAATGTGAGTTAGTGTGAGTGTTTTGGTAAGCCAAGCTCAAGGCACAACATCAGGGACATTAGGCATAACTCTAGCTTAAAAAGAAACCCACTTCGATGACCCTTAACCTTTTCACAGAAGTATTTCAACCTAACCTATAATTAGCATCTTCCTTAGAGGCAGGCTTGAGTTCTGAGAAGCCTAGCTCACAGCAGTTCATTCATATTTGAAGTACTATGAAGTAATCACCTTCTCACAGAAGTTTTTCCCATTTCTCTAACCCCAAGTTAGCTTTCCGATTATCCTACAGAACGAAAGGACTTCCATCAGGGACAACCGACACGCCGCCATTTTGGAACGCCCCCTTCCCACACTTTTTTCTTTTGAGATTTGCAAAAATTTATAAATTAAGGATAAACTATGACTAACAAAATACAAAAAGTTTCAACTCATTATCTTTAATCGTTTCCCCAAAAAAAAATTTTTAATAAAGAGCCGTTTTTCGGGTCTACAAAGCCGAAACCTCCCTTAAGGAAATAAACCCATAATTTGTCATATCGTATCGTATACTTTAGTTCACAACAGTTCACAGATATTTGAAGAAATCATTTCGGTATTTTCAGTTATGAGAACTAGAGATGGGCGTGGGCCGTGTCGTGCCTATTCCGTTGGGCCCCTTAGGCACGGCTTGGAATAGGCACGGCCCATTCCCATCTCTAATGAGAACTATCATATCTCAATTTATGTCTACAAATTTGTAGACATTTTCACACACACGAATATCGCTTGCCATATTTTTGTGCTGCATGACAAAAAATTAAACGTTATATGCATATAGACATCGGTGTGTGGGTGTGAGTGTGTCGGTGTCTGTGTGTGTGTGTGTGTGTGTGAATTGCACACCATTTTATGCGCTACGTTGAGGTAAATAAATTTTTTATTTCTTATTTTCAGAGCCATTTTCATGGCGGAACGATAAACAAACGTGCGAGAAAGAGTGTGCCCCAAAGTGTGTGTGTGGGTGTATGGGTGTGTGTGTGTGTGTGTTTGCTAGGCACGCATATTTACTTCCATTTTTTATGGTTGCCACGTAGCTGGTCTTGTGTGTATGTCGGTTGGGGGCGTCGACAGGTAGTCATTGGATTTTATTATGCATAATTTCGTATTGGCTGTAATTTTGCAAAAATTGAAAATGGCTGAAACACACGACGACCGAGAAGAGACCAAACAAAAGACCAAAAAAAAAAAATAAGTGAAATAAGAAAAAACAAAAAATAAAACCAAATAAAATTATTGCGGCAAATATTTTGTCATATCAAAAATGTTGGCAACAGACGACAAAAACAAAGAGCGAAAGAGAAATAGAGGGAGTGAGAGAGACAGAGAGAGAGAGAGTGTAAGGGAGGAAACAGGTGAAACAGAAACAGAAAGTTCTGCAATAATAAAAGGCCGCCAGGGCCTCTTTTATACAATAGAAAAGTTTTTTTCTTTATATTATTTTGTTTTTTGTTTATTTGAAAAGGCATGCAAAGTTGTGCAAAGAAATAAAATTCTTAGAATAATTTTCGAGACAGTTCAATTAGTATATAGAACATATATCTGGTGTATATTGTATATATATATGTATGTATATGTAGCGCAGTTAGGCGTTAAGCATTTAGCATTTAAAATGTAGAGAAAATAAATATATATAGAAGATATATTTGAAAACATTTGTCAGAGGGACCCCAAAAGGTCCCCTCATTTATTTCACACGAATAGATATATATATGTATATTGGTATATAATGTTCAATATAGTTTGTGTTAAAGAAAATTTTGAGTTTGTTTGTTTGTTGCACAATTTTTGTTTATGTTGTTGTTCACCAGTTTGGCCGAAATATGAACTTTGCACGCCTTTTGTTTTTGTATTGATTTTGCCTAATACGAATAGGGATAATCGTAACCTAAAAGAAGCAAAAAACAAAACCAAAAAAAATGTTGTAGATATGTGTATAGGATTTAGAAGGGATTTTACTATATAGAGTTAATATTAGAATTGTTGTTGGCATTACAGGTTACATATTAGATACATAGAAAAGAAATGTTCAATATATGTGGATCACAAATGGAATTCTTAACTCTAAAGTATCTCATCCGACATGTATTAAGAAGGATTTTTGGTGTAAGTTCAAAAGGAACAAGTCTGTAAAAGCTACTATTCCGGATAAAGCGATTATCTCTCATCATTCGGACGTATTTTTAAGCCCAAAAGAGAAACATCGTATATGTATGGACTGAAGCTAATGGAAATTATCACTCCAATAATTTAATTGCCTAACTAAATAATGTACTATTATAATAAAAATTGAATAATGTAAAGTTATGTTCTATCAACGAGTGGAAGAATACTGAGCGGATCTGATCTTTCCTAAATTAAACCGTAGACATTGATTTTGGTAGCTAAGAATCAGGCCTGTCACTTTAGCCTTTTTCCAAGCAGAAGTTTTCCATTTTATCCTTTGTTATTTTAGCCTTTTTCCAGACAGATCTTTTCCATTTTTACAATAGTTACAAATTAATATAAATCATTTTATCCTTTTTTGAGACAGATCTTTTCCCTTTTTACAACGATTAAAAATTAATATAAATTTGAAACTGAAAGTTAACATTTTGAGTCTTGTTTTTTATGTTATCTAAAATTCGGTGTGTCTTTTGTTACTCCCCTTTTTGTACTATTTCTCTAATAGTTGTTCATTTAAAAAGTTTGTTTATAAATTATCCTATCTATTTGCTAATAAATTCTATTATATTTCTTTCTTCTAAGAGAATTACGTATATATTTTTAGATCGAAATGCAAATTTAACAATAATTCTTACTTTCTTTAATGCATTAAGAGATCTATGAAAGCAATTATTAGTCATAATCCAACACTAGAAAAGATAGTATTTGAATTCTCTAACTGAAGCTGTTATACATATATCGAAATTGATCTATTAGAAGCACTATCCCCTCCCAAAGAACAATCCTTTTCACTTACTAACAACTTCAAAAATAACTAATATCTAAATATAACTCTCTTTTCTGTTAATAAAATTACTTAATGTTGTTTAAAAATTCACTTCTTTTTGTAGTGTATTTAAAAAAAGATAAAAAAAAATTTATAATCCATTTCTAATGCGATAAATTTGTGTACACAAAATCAAACTTGAACCACTGTAGAAGAGTCAATGATATTGATTACATATGGATTTCATGTGGATGATGTTTTAACAAAATTAGTTTCGATTTATGTTCGTACACATATATGAAAATACAACATGCGAAACGAACTATCATCAACAACAATCCAAGTAAATACATGAAATTTATATATATATATAGAGACGGATTGGATTGTTTGTTATATAAAGCAAGACCTAAGACAATAGGCCATAGACAATGGAAATAGTCTGAGACTGGGTGAGAGAGAGAGAGAGGGAGAACCGAAAGCAAAACTGAAGAGGCAAACTGCATACAATAAATCTTTTGACTGCCCTTGGAAATTTTGCTGCCTGAGACTGAGACTGACTGACGAATGTGAGGCATTTGATGTATGGCCTCCTGGCACGCTTCGATATGTGTGAAGGGAGTGGGTGGTGGGAGTGGCAAGCAGAGTGGAATAAGTAGAAGGCGGATGCCGATGCTTGTTGCCCGTTTGGTATAATAATGGTTGGTAATTTATCTGCTTTCGTTTACATTTCTCTTTAGCTGTTGCCTCTCTCTCTCTGCTCACCCTCACCCACACCCACAACTCAACATCTTTCGCTCTACACCTCCACCACACACACAAAGCAACTCCCCACCCCCCATTTTCACCATTCTAGGCATTGTGTGTGTGTGTGTGCGTGTTTCGTGTCGGCATGTGTGGAACACAAACATTTGTTTGGCAGCCAAACACAACCGTTAGACCGCTTCTTCTTCTGCTTTGGCCCTTTTTTTTCCCATGGTGAGATTTGGCAAGCAAGCAGCAAATTGGAAGTGGATTTGTTTTTTGGGATTTTTGGGATTTCTCATTCCACCCCAAAAACATTCTTTTTGTTGTTGTTGCGGTTGTTGTTGTTCGGCTGTAACCGAAACCCCGTAATGATTGTTGCGGTTGTGCGTGATTTTCGCTTTGATTAGGAGATTGACGATTGATTTCTCCAATGCGAGTAAATGAAGATTTATGTCGCTGTGTACGAGTTTACATATATCCCTTTGGCTGATCTTTCGATAATTGCATTTTTAATTGCTGTTATTGTTGGTGTTGTTGTTGTTGTTGCTGTTGTGTCTTTGGGTTGCCACCATATTTGCTGTTAATTCATTTCCGTTATGACACAACCTCCAACACACACACACACACACATGCACATAACATTGTAACGGTAATTGATAAACAAATATACAGACAGACATCGAGAAAGAGGACATCGGAGAGATATGAGCCTATATATACATCCATAGATATGTATATATTTTCCCGATATGTATGCACATACGAAACGAAAGCACAAAAATGTGGCGAAATTGGTTTGAGTGTCCTGGAAATTGTAGTACTTGGCGAAATATTCCATTCAACGACAACATGGCACAGTGAGTGAGAAAAATCAGTAGCCTAATGCAATTTTAACTTCACTATAAATTAAGTAAATTTAAGCCATAGCAAATAGTAAGTATATCATTAAGGAAAGGGTATAAAAAATGGACACTAAACTACATAAATAAATTATATAAATTATAGAAGAATTGGGATAAATGGATTAGTGTAGGAGTAAATTGAGTGAAGAATTTTAATAAACTAATGTTAACCCCCAGATAATAGAAAGAATGCCATCTCAAAAGAAGAAAGATAAAAATTTAGAGAGGAGACTATGACCGATAGGACTTCAATCGATAAGGTTGTATACGATAAAAATTATTTGCCGCTTATATTATTCAGAATTATTTATATTTCAACTGAACCAACATATAAATAGATAGAAAGGACTTGAAATGTACTAGCTATAGCAACAGAAAATAAAATTTCATTGAAAGTTAGCGGCAAAACGTTTAAAAAAGTGAAAAATCAAACGAAAGTAGCGGTTATTATCCTTTTAAAGAGAAGTACACTGCTAAATCTATTTTTATGCCACCATATTGCTAGCCTTCCTTCTAATAGAGTAATTCATACTAAATTAAATAGAATTCTTTTAGCAACTATCAGGATTTCTTACTAAAAAGAACTTTCCTCTTTCTGGTTTCTTCACAAATAATTCTCTTCCAAAGTCAAAACTTCCCATATGTTAACTATTAAATTCAAATTTTGTAATTTTGCTTCATAGAGCACTTAAACAAGAATAAATTCTAGGCTAGTATAAGTAAAATTAAACACCTTACAGTCTCATATTTCATTTCATGTATGTAGACTTCTTTAGCTGACTGTTTTGCTTATTTGCAATGCATTTAAAAGTTGTGCTCTGCATACGTTGTCGTCGTTGGTGTTCAGCCACCGCAGAGATTGCAATTGCCGCGTTGCAAGAGTCGTTGCATCCGCACTGAGCACATTTTATATCATTTATTTCTGGGTGCGAGAGTGTGTGTGTGTTTGTGTGTGTATGAATTGTTTCGTTACGTTGCGTTGCGATGCGTTACGTATACGCCATGTATCGTTTGGTTTTAATTCTTCTCTTTTTTTTGGGGTTTTTTGGTTTGCCTTCGACATTCAATGTGCCGGAAGTGGATGGCAATCGAATTGGCATTGAAAATGCTGATATTCCCCAGCAGGCATATCCCCCTCTCCCTCCCACTCTCGTTCTTCCATCTTTTATCCGTTTTAACCCCCACGCCCTGTTACAGCATTGAGGCGGCGTCTGTTTTTGATTTCCCTTCAGCTCTATCAATGTGATTAACCATTTGGAATACTTCTTTTGACTTCAAAATGTAGAAAATTGCTCTCTTCTGTGGGATATTTATGGGTATGACATGGCCTGGAGGCTGTAAATTCTCTCCTTAACTGTTGAAAGTGTTCAAAGTGTGTCTTTAATTGAAATTGGTAATGGAATAATGTAGTTCTTTTGTACTAGGATAATAATTTGGTTCAGGAAATACCATTTCCTAGATATTGATTCATTTAAATGAGTTCTATTATGCTACTAAGTATAAGCTATTTTGTACACTAGAATAAACTCAAACTATATAGTTGATTCTCCCACAAATTCGCCTATTTTTGTCAGAGAAAATTGACAAATCTAAAATACATTAGTTTATCCCTCAGAGAAATACTTAAGTGCCTAAAATTTCAATCAATTTCAGAGCGAATATAAATAGACAAACTTTATTTCAAGTTTTAGCCAACTAATTGCAAATCTTTTAACAATTTTGGGCACTGATTTGATCCCCTTCCCCCCCAAAAAAAAAGGTTAACCTAATGTGATGGGTTGGAAATGAAACAAGGACAACCTTCGATACCCAATTGAATAGTCTAGATATACCAGTTTATCCTTAGAGTTGTCCTAAGCCTTGAGTTGACCTTTTTTTTTTTGGTTTTTTGTTTTTCTGTATTTTTAGAAGCAACAACAAAATGAAATCGAACTCAACAAAGCGAAAACTATGCGAGAGGCAATCGAAAAACTTTTCGCATTTACTTTGTTGTTTTTTTTTGTTACCTAGATTGTTGTAATTGTTATTGTTGTTGTTGTTGTTGTAGCTGTAGGACTGAGACTGAGTGTTATAATTGGGTAGAGTTGCGTATTTATTATTCTGGCTGATTCCACCTGGGTACGAGTTTCTATATTGTTGCTTCTGCTGCTGTTGTTGTTGTTGTTGGTAATGGTGTTGGTGTTGTTGTTGTTGATGTTGTTGCTGGTACCTTACATTACGACCTACACACAACATAGTGGATAATAGTAGTATTTTTTGGGTATATATACATACGGATATATATTAAATTATGCAAGCAGATCTGCCAAATGATTTTTTTGTTTTAGTAAAATTTTGATATTCGCTTTTTGCCAAATTATTGCATTTTTTTTTTGGTTAGTGCAAATTTTTGTTGCTGGTTTGTTTTTTCGGTGGTTAAATTAAAGCCAAAATTTATTTCATTTCGAAACAAACAGTTTTTTTTTTTGTTTTTCTTTTACAACAAAAAGGAATAGATAAATATTCAGGGTAATCTCATGTCTTGTATAATACTATATAGAAAATCAAATTCATAGATATTTTTTATGATCCTTATGGCCTATCTCTCTCTAACGAACAATATATAAGGATTGCAATTGTATTTTTTGTAAGTTTCATTTATCACGCTTTCTCTTTTTGGTATAAAACTAAACCCATTCACCTTCACCTGACAGATAATCATCATCATCGTCATCGGCCTTACCTTGTTGACCCACATTCGATCTGGGCAAAGTGGCATAAGGATTGCCAGCTGGGATGGGAGCTGGCCGTGGAGATTGCTGCTGCTGCTGCGGTGGATAGGAGACCGGCGATTTGGGTGCAGCGGCGCCATACGGGCGAGCATAGCCCTGATTGACCTTTTGCGGGAGAAGGATGGATGGAGGAAAGGTGGAAAAATTCGTGGAAAATTGTAGTATCAAATATCAAGAGTTGTATAAAGTTTTTTTTTTTTGTTTGTTTGTTTTGTTTTTTATTATCCTTGCAGTTTACTTCTTTTGTTTTGTTTGATTTTAAGTATCATCGAGTCTTTATAAGATGAAACAATGCTTTCACTTATTACTTTTATTGTCACTTTCATCTTTTTATCTTTAAAGGATATTTATAAAGATATATGTATATAGAAGCCGAAATTCAAAAATGTTTAAATTAATTGACTTCGCCTAGAAAACATGGCTAAATATTACTATCCTTCTTTTATTTAACATTAATTAAATGCTTCTTTGATATAGTTGAACTTACTCTATGACTCAATATTAACTTCTTTTTTTTAACACTAATTGAAAGCTTCTTCGATATAGTTAAACTGTACATATTTCTATATCAACATCTTTTATTTGACACTAATTGAAAGCTTCTTTGATCTAGTTGAACTTTAGTTTGTTTGGGATACAGTTTTTTAAGATCGAAGCATCGTTTTTATAAAGTTTCTTAAGATCGAAATATTTTTCTTAAAAAGTTTCTTAAGATCGAAGCATCCTTTTTATATATTTTACAATTCAAACATTGCTCTAAGGACATTAGTCTCTTTTTAACAAAGTCTATTGATTCAGAAATAAATGAATATCTTCTAGATGAAATATCTAAACAAAATATCTAGCAATTATTAATATTAAAATAAATTTTTTTGGGAAAAGTGAGCAAGTTCAATATTAAGAAGGCTTTAATAAATCTCTATATTAATTTCATAAAGTAATTTCAGACTGAGGTTTTTTTGGATGGATCACTATATTATAACCAAAGCTATATCGTGACATGTTTTAGAAAATGATAACTATGGAAAAGAAAAATGTATTCATAAAGTATTTTTGTGGATCATCGACTATATCATGGCTTGGCCTTACTATGAATATCATATCACATACGGATCACTATAGCAAACGGATCTACTTATATTTCATTATACATTCATGGAAATCATTCTATTAAACTATTTGACAATTTTAGCGACCTTTTTTACTTTAAAATTTATTAAAGCGGGCTCTAGGTCATCTATTAGAAGCAAACAAAAAGTATTAACATTTATTCCTAATGATCATCCAGATTGGTATATCAAAACATATCATACTTGATTAAAGAATTCTAATACGACAACGATCCTTCGATATTCTAACATATAAACACTTTAAAAACTCTCTTTAAATACTTTTTAATAAATTTTTTAAAAAGTCTTTGAAACTGCAAGGAATTTCTAGATTCAAGGATTTTCTATCACACTTTAGGAAAGAATTCTAATAAGACAACAATCATACGAATTTCTAGAATATAAACACTTTTAAAAACTCTTTCTAAATATGTACTTTTTGATAAATTTTTGAAAAAGCCTTTGAAAGGATTTTCCAGCTTCAAGGATTTTCTATCACACTTTAGGAAAGAATTATAATCCAGAACCATTCTTCGTTATTCTAGCATATACACTTTTAAAAACTCTTTCTAAATACTTTTTGAAACTGCAAGGATTTTCTAGCTTCAAGGATTTTCTATTACACTTTAAGAAAGAATTCTAATATGACACCAATTCTTCGATATTCTAGCATATAATTACTTTAAAAACTCTTTTTAGATACTTTTTAATAAATTTTTTAAAAAAGTCTTTGAAACTGCAAAGATTTTCTAGCTTCAAGGATTTTCTATCACACTTTAAGAAAGAATTCTAATATGACAACAATCCTTCGATATTCTAGCATATAAACACTTGAAAAACTCTTTCTAAATACTTTTTGAAACACTTTTGAAAGAGCCTTTGAAACTGCAAGGATTTTCTAGCTTCGGTGAACCGAAGTTAACTTAATGTTAAGATTTGTTTTCTTTTGTTTTTGTTAATTTTACAACATTTGAACATTAAACATTAGGAATTAGAAAAATATTAAGAATTCTTTGAAATGAGCTGGCTGAGCTGAGCTGAGGCTGAGAGCGAATGAATATTGAGATAGCTTCTTTTTTTGTTGGTGTACTCACTTTGTAGTTAGCCGCACCTGGAGCACTTCCCTTGCCAGGTGCCTGCACACTGCGGATCACATTGCCCGTCAAGGTGACATATTCAAATGGTTGATCCCCAGTGGATGCAGGTGGTCCTGCCAAGGGAGGGGCTATAGGGGCGCCATAAATTGATGATTGCTCATCCAGAGTCACATTGGATGACATATTGTCAGTAGAATGACTGATGTTGATGTTGTTGCTGTTGCTGTTATTGTTGTTGCTATTATTGTTGTTGTTGTTGCTGTTGCTTGTGTTATTGTTATCAGCTGCAACCTGATGTGAATTAAATTTCAATTGATTAGCAAGTGTTGCCGTCAAAGCGGCCACATGAGGCTGTTGTTGGGCAGCAAATGGCTTGGCCGTGTTGTTGTTGTTGTTGCTGTTGCTTGTGTTGTTGTGTCTGAGTTGTTGTGTATGTGTTGTCTGTGTTGAATTGGAATTGAGCTTATTGGAATACTCTTTCAGCAATTGATTGTACGCATTCTGATTCTTATTTTGCGTATTCATATCATTCTCATTCTGCTGCTGCTGCTGCTGCCTCAATGGATGCAGTTGCTCTGGGGGTGGAGCAACCACTGCTGCTGATGCTGGTGGTGCTGGTGTTGCTGGTGGTGGTGGTGGCGGTGGTGTTGGTGGCATTGTATAATTATCAGCCTGTCCCTGGCTTTGACTGTGGCCAGTCTCCAGCGATGCGGACGAACCAGATGCTTGACGTGAATGCAGGGGCGAAATGCAGCTGGTGGAGCCAAAGTGCTCCAGCGATAGAGTGATTGCACTCACACTTCCACTGCCCCCAACGCCCGATGATGATGATGCGGACGAAGAGGATGCAGAGGAGGAGGTGGAGGAGGATGAGGATGCTGATGAGCCGCTTGAAATTGATGAGAGGCTGCTGTGGGTGCGTGTATGAGGCGGTGGATTGGGCAAAGGTTGCAACTGCTGCTGGGTCTGGGTCTGGAGCTCCACTTCGGTCTCGTATTGCAGCAATTGGGTGGGTGAGGGCGGCGGTGGCAATGGCAATTCAGTATCAAGCTAATGTGTTAATGCGTTTGCATGTTAATATGGAGGAACACATGGTAGGAGCACAAAGAAACATCAGGTTAATATAGTTAGTTCATCAAAAAGGAGATCAACTTATTGGGCTGATTGGTCTATTAATAGCTATTAGGTCAAGGTCACTAAAAATAACTAGAGATAAAACCCCTCGAAAAGAATGAGAATTCAAGAATTATATCATTGCCGTATTCCAAGAAGTTTTCCCTTAAATTCAGGTTATGTAATATAATCTAGAGAAACAAAAATAATATCAAAAATTCAACTTCACTTCACCACAATTTGAAATTTATTCAGTCTCTGGATAAATTTTCTAATTAATATTCGTTAATAGTCTTTTTTTTTTTTTGGGTCACTTTTTCGTTTCGGATTTTTTCTTTTTTCGGTTTATCTATTTTTTTTTTTTTTTGTGTGGATCACAGTGTCCGCCTGCCGTGTTTTTAAGTGCCGCGGACACCAGTCGAAGAAGCAAACTGAACGCAAAGTGCCTAAGAAACTGCCAACCGAATGCAGCTAAATGTTTTTTATAGCCCTCAAGCGAAAAATAGTAAAAATAAATTGCAAAACAAAAACCGAAAAACCGAAAGAAAAAAAACCCAAAAACATCGAAATAAAAATAAAAAGTAGCGCTTGGCATATATTTAGCTTTTTAGCAGCCATTGCACATTTTCAAGAAATGCGCTGGCTGCAGCAGCTGAAGAATCACCAGAAGAATCACCAGAAGAGAAGACTGAGATAATGCCCCACCAGATGATGAGGCTAAAGTGAATTCAATGAATTACTTTTGGTCTAAACTATTTATAAGTATATATAAGTTATATATATTTGTATAGGATAGATAGATGCCTACACATTGGTGACAATTTGCCAGCCAATGTAGCAGAAATCGATTTGATAAACTCGTGATTTATCTGTGCCAAATTTTTATTTTGTTCTGCTATTGTGTGTATTATTCGATTCATTTTCTCAATGGTGTGGACTGAGGTGGGCGTGGCTATTGTTTGGCATAATTTATATATAGAAAAGTTTGTTACTAATCTAAAGACAAGAAAAAAACCAATTAAAATCAGTTGATTACTCCTTGAAAATTGTTTAATAAATGTAGAGATTTTTTTCTGTGAGAATATGGGAGAAATATATAACATATATTGCGATATGTTCAGAGAGGACTAACTAGGAACTCTAGAAAAATGAATTTTGTTTAATATTTGTGGTCATATAATTTTTATTTAGGTCCTAAGAGGGTGAAGCTTTGAATTTTTCATATGAAAACAAGTTGATAAATTTGACTTAAAAAAATAAATATCCACAATTTCTAGACCTGTATACTTAATATTTTTGAATCGCTTAGCTATTTGAAAGGGCTAAATAAAGAAATAAAAATTGTTTATATAAAAACAGGTTGGAAAATTATGAATTTAGAAAAATTAATTTCGTTTAATATTTGTAGCAATATTGTTATTATTAAAGTCCTAAGAGGGTGAAGCTTAAAATCTTTCATATAAAAAAAAGTTCAAAAATTTATGAAGATTTAAAAAAAATAATTTCCACAATTTCTAGACCTGTATAACTAATATTTTTGAACCGCTTTGCTATTTGAAAGGGCTAAATAAATAAATAAAAACAGGTTGGAAAATTATGAATTTAGAAAAATTAATTTCGTTTAATGAATTTAGAAAAATTAATTTCGTTTAATATTATTATTATTAAAGTCCTAAGAGGGTGAAGCTTAAAATTTTTCATATAAAAACCAGTTGAAAAATTTATGGAGATTTAAAAAAATAAATTTCCACAATTTCTAGACCTGTATACTTAATATTTTTGAACCGCTTAGCTATTTGAAAGGGCTAAATAAATAAATAAAAATTGTTTATATAAAAAAAAGTTGGAAAATTAGAGGAGACTTTAAAAAAATGTTGTAGAATTTCTAGACCTATATACCTCATATTTTTGGACTGCTTAGCTATTTAAAAGAGTTAAATAAATAAATAAAAATTTAAATGCTAGTTAATTGTAATTTATTCTACTATTTTAACGACTCTAAGGACTCATATATATATCACTCTTCTTACAATTTCTTATAGAGCATGAACAGTTTTCATATCGTAGGTTTAAATTTAGTTTTGATATGAATTTCGTCTATTTTGAGAGTCCAACCAGCCGTAAGTCGATCACATTGGCAAGACACTAAGAACAATAATTGCATGCACATAAGCAACAAAAAACATATTATCAAAGACACGCACACACCCGCACACACACACACACACACTCAAACAAATTGTAGACAAATGCATAAAGTTTTCCATTTTCATTTTATCGTTTTGGCCAAAAGCACACGTAAAAGAAAAGAAAAGAAAAGAGAGAGAGAGAGAGAGGGAAAAAAAGAAGGGTAAACAAAGCTTCTTTTCGAAAATTGCCTGAGTTGTTTTAAAAAACTTTTGCCCCTCCCTCCTCCCCCCATCCCCCCTCTCTCTCCATGCATGAGAAGCATTCAGTTTTTTTTTGTTTTTACCTTGAAAACTTTTTGCATTATATTGCATTTTTTTGGGTTCTTGATGTGTTTTTTTGTTTGTTTTATTCTGAAGATGATTTTGAACATTTTAGCATATGTCTGAGAATTGCAGAATTTATGCAAACATTTTTGCCAGCAATATGATAAAATTGATTGTGAAAACAACTGACATGGAGAGAGGGGGGAGAGAAGAATAGGGCCAGAGGGCAGGTAAGAGATATATATAGGGACAGAGCCAGAATGTTTGAGAATGGTTTGGGCCAAAAGCTACTTCAGGTGCATTTCTTTGGTTCGTTTTGTCTGAGTGACTGTGTGTGCGGAGGGGTGTGTAAGGGGTGTGTGTGTGTGTGTGTGTGTCTTGAGAGTATTGTTTTTAGCACGCCAACGTCACAGAAAACAGAAGGAGAATACAGTTAACAAGTTGGTTTTTACTTACAGGAGCCGAAACAGGAGCTGGAGTGGGCGTCGAATTGCCATTGGCATAGCCATTGCTGCCATATCCATGAGAGTTCAAGGCCGATGAAATTGTGTTGGCACTCAGCTTGGTGTTACTATATATATATATGGAAGGAAAAAGAAGATGTTGTCTGATTTAATTGGCTGTCACAAGCATTTCCACCTAATTGCCCCAATGGAGGCATTTCTACCAATTGCTCCCCCGATGCGTATTGCCCTGTCTATGTATGTATGTGTGTGTGTTTCGGTTTTCTATTTTTGGTTGTTTCTCTTCTTCGTAGCCTTTTAATTAAGTTGAGTTTTGTATGCGATTTGGCCAGCGACAAATTCAAATAAAAGGCCCAAAAACCCTTAAACAAATGCCAATGCAAATTGCACTCAAACAAATTGAATGACTGCAAAATTGCATACCCTAATCAAAAGGACGGTCACATAGATTCAAATAAAAATTCTAGAAAATGAAACCAAAAACGCGAATCAAAGGAACAATTAACAGCTTATTGAATTTATATCTATTAAGGCTTAAAAAAAATTTATTCATATACTTATATTGCAGCATTAGGAGCTTTTAAAAAACAGTTTAAAAAATTGTTCAAAGTTTTATTTAAAAAAACGGACAGCTTGGAATAATTTTTTAAACAATATTTTAACCATAATCCAAGCTTCAAGATATTATTAAAGTTTAGTCAGTGCCTAGTTAAAGCTTTTAAAGTGTTCATAATTTTATTTTATAAAACTGTCATCTTGGAAATATTTTTAAAAATCATTTTAACCATAATGGAAGCTTCAGGAAATATTTAAAGTTGACTTAGCGCCAAGTTTAAGCTTTTAAAAATTCTGAACAGCTTGTAACTGTTTGAGAAATTGTTCATAATTTTAAATAAGAAAATTAACACCTTGGAAATATTTTTAAAAATCTTTTTAACCATAATCGAAGCTTTAGGAAATGATTAAAGTTTACTCAGTGTCTAGTTAAAGGTTTTAAAAATTCTGAACAGCTTGTAACAGTTTAGGAAATTTTTCACAATTTTATTTAACAGCTTGAAAATATTTTATATGCTGTGCCTCCTTTTTTCGCTTCATCTAGTTGCAATTCCCAACTAGTTTTAGCGTTGAAGTAGTGGTATGGCCTTGCAATTCTAGGGTCGTTAGCGAAGGCTGCTGATGATAGAACTTGGTGGTTCTTGAAATAGCTATACAGACAACCTGCTCACTTTTTGTTTGCTTCCAATAAATGACCTTAAGCCCGATTTAATAAATATTTTTAAAAATGTTTTTAACTATAATGGAAGCTTCAGAAAATTATTAAAGTTTACTAAGTGTCTAGTTGAAGAGTATCGTCAAGATAAATAATATTTCAGAATTATTTCAATTTGTTTTTCTGACTAATTAGTGATTTAGGAACATTTTAAAATCTATATTTAAAGTCTTTAGATTTCATATTAGCTTCTTTATATTGTTTTTTTAAATTCTGAATTTTTTTCTGCTCAAAGTCGTTTCTCTAGTAATACATTTCCCAGTCCTATTGAAGGAAAATTTAGTTAAACTTTCAACAAAAAGAATTCTAATTAAATTCTAATTAAATTAATATTTCGGAATTATTTCAATTTGTTTTTCTGACTAATTAGTGATTTAGGAACATTTTAAAATCTATATTTAAAGTCTTTAGATTTCATATTAGCTTCTTTATATTGTTTTTTAAATTCTGAATTTTTTTCTGCTGAAAGTCGTTTCTCTAGTAATACATTTCCCAGTCCTATTAAAGGAAAATTTAGTTAAACTTTCAACAAAAAGAATTCTAATTAAATTCTTATTATAATCTCCGCACTTCTCATTAATGGAAAGGGTATTTAATTAACGTGATGCTATTTTGAAATATTCTCTATATCCGCTTTTAGCCGGAACGTCATACAAAGTAGGTTCCCTGTGTCACTAGACATACATACATACACACATTTGTATGTGGCAATTTTATTTAATAAAATCGAATATGTTATTTTTTGTGTTTCTGGCTGTCATCGGCAATCAGTGCCGCGTCCATTTGGTCACGACAGCCCCTCCATCTAACCCCCCTCATGTGTCTGTCGTCTCTGTGTTGTATTGGCCAAACGATTTGTATTTGTGCATTTATTTATTCCCTGTCGGTTTGACCAAATTGCCCGTTGGAACCCCCAAAAAAAGGAAGACAAAACAAAACCCAGAAAATATTACTCGTATTTTCTCTATTTATGTGACTTACGGCCTAATGGGCACTGGAACATAGCCCTCGGTGCCGGCTGGTGGATTGTTCTGGGCCGCCAATTTGGCATGGATGTCGCAGTAGAGCTTGTTGTTGAAATTGTAGTAGCCCTGGTTCTTCAGCGAAGTGCCGCAGGTGGCACACTTGAAGCACTCGACGTGCAGATTCTTGTCCTTGATGCGCACGAAAACACCGCTGTGAAAAGGATTGGTGAAAGGGAGAAAGGATATTTTTTTTTCTTGATTAATACGAGCTGATAAATTTATTAAAAATTTAATCTTCTGCATTATGCAATTGTGTCTGAACATTACAGTTGCCAGTTGGTATTATTGTCGTGTATTTTGTTAGTCAGGCAAAAAAAAAAAAAATAAAGTAAATAATATTATGAAACAAAAGGAATAACTTCGACTATGCCGCAGTTGTTATACTCTTGCAAATTGGGGTTGATCGCTTATGTGTATATCTATAATATATAGAAGGAATCCTAATAGTTAATAGTTATATAAATATGTGTGAAAAATTTAATTTAATTAACCTTATTAATTTAAACAGTCAGGAGAATTTTATTTCCCTTAAAATAAGTAATTCAGGGATTCCGCTTGAAATAACTTAATTGATTGAATAGTCTAGAGAATTGTATTTCCCTTAAACTAAGTGATTCAGGGATTATACTTTAAATAACTTAATTTGTTGAACAGTCTAGACTCTAGAGAATTTTATTTCATTCAAAAATTATTTTCATTTTTCAAAATTCTTACTGAAAACATAAATTTTATAAATAATGATTAAAACAGAATTTTGTTATATTTTTCTTAAAGAGAATTGAAAAAATATCTATTATTTTAGGTCCCTAATATATAATCTACCAAATTTGCTCTTAGAGACAACTATAAATCTTTTAAAAGTTAAAGTTTTCATTAAGTTTAACCCAGTTTGGAGAGCACTACACCAACTAACAGTAAGAATATTGATATTTTTTATCTAAAACAAAAAATAAAGAAAATAAATAACCGCGAGCACGCTTTAATAAATTTTAAACAAATTTGAAAACGAAATAAATTGTCAAAAATGTTAAATTTGATCTAAAACTTGTGAAAACTCAATATCGATAGCTTCCAGCGATACTCTCATCAATAGTTTCCAGTATCGAATGGAAAACAATCGAACGAAACTCTTTTATCGAAAGCTTAACAGCTCTAACGTTCCCTAATTAATCTCTCTCTATTTTCTAAATCGTATTTTGTTAAGGGGTTTAATATACAGACAAATTTAGTATAATTAAAAAGAATTGCTTGTTCCAACAGGGTTCCATTTAGATAAAGATTCAGATTTAAGATCCATGACTGCTCAACTATATAACTTAAAAGTCAGGTTTTGATTCCAATCGATATTGGTTAAACGATTTCCTAGCAAAGTCTTTTTCGTTGAGCTACTTGGATTGAAGTCACGTGTCCTTGCAGCACGTTCTCTACGCAAAAGGCACACACTATGCGCCATTTGAGGGAAATGTTTTACGTTTGTGCATCACAAAAGGGGTTTGGGCCAAAATCAATTTACCATATTTGCGTAAGGGTATAAAAATAGTGAAATGAAAAAGCTTCAATGAATTATCGAATTAAGCCCTATCCGTGCTGCCGCCGGCGTCGATGTTGCTGGTGTTGTTGTTGGTGTTGCTGCTGCTGCTGCTGTTGCCAATTAAATTGGTATACAAATTAATACAAATGATGATTCCCCAGCGTAACCAGGAGAGTCTGGTCTGGTCTGGTCTGCTCTGGGCTGGCCAATGTGGATTGGATCAGGTGTTTTTGGCTTCCAACTGCATAAATTTAAACAATTGACTTCGATGCCATGAAATAAAAGCAAATTAAAATGCGCACACACACACACACACACACACACAGAGACTGAGAGTGGGTGAGACAAAGGCAGACGCATGAATTATCATTGTGGGGGTGTGTGGAGGGGGTGCGGGTGATGCAACAAATCCTTACACAATGCCCACGCCGCACAACTGACATGCCGGATGTCCGCTGGCCGACAATGGACGCACTGCACCAGCATCGCTGGCCAATGCCGCTGCCGCTGCCTCCATATCCGCCTTATACTCGCTGCTCTGCAGTTTCGGGCAAATCGGCATAACAATGATGCGTGGATCGGGCTGCTCCTGTTGCTGTCCGGTGGTGGTGGCGGCGGCGGCGGCCTCAGGCTCTGCTCCTTGTTTCGCAACTGGCAGACTCGGCCGGTGCGTGGCATCGGGAGCCAATGTATTTGACTGCAAATTGGTACCAATTCTCTCGTCCTGCCTCTGGAGCTGAGTGGGCAATGGCGTGCGACGCTCATTACCACCAATTGCATGACTTTGTGTCCAATAAAAGTTCGCCGGACTGTGCGGCTCTGCAGCATCAAAGGAGTTGGAGGAGGGTTTTAAGTATTTGCACAATGATTACATCATGGCGCCAACTACCATGTCCCTCCTTAGCTAAGTAACATATTAACCCTCCACTATCGCCCACATTAATTTAGTTAGTTGCTTGTTAGTTTTGCTCGTTAGTCAATGCCAAGTCAAAGTCAAAGTTCATACACAAAACGCAATTACACTGTGCAACAGTGTCATAAAAATAATTCTTTGTTGAAACGAACAAATGAAAGTAAATATATTTAGTTTAGAAATCTCTCAAATAAATTGGGTTTTATCTATCTAAAGTCTTCTGAAACTATATACGTTTTACATATCTGTTTTAAAATGCATTTTAGTTTCTAAATAACTTAACTTTTTTAAACAGTTCCTATCCAACATTTTTTTGTTCCAGCTTTCAAACATTATTTGTTCCTAAATTAAGAAAACAAATTATGAACAGACTGAGCACGTGGCTTTGTAATTCATGAAAGGGTCATTTCAATATTTTCTTTCTACTCAAACAAACTCAAACATTTCCTTAATTGTATATTTCTCTTATCGCTATCAAAATCATAAAGCTATGAATCCTGTAAATGGAAATGTCAATACTTCTAAATATTTTAAATATTTAATGATATTTCTTGCTTATGAACGGTCTATGCTATTTTTGATCAAGAATATAAGCGACTGCATCCTGATTATATGTATAGTTAATAAGTTCCTTCGTTTCTAATAGAAACTTTCTATATCCAAGAACTTTATTTACTATGCATAAAATTCCCTTTGTTGCCGTACTTCAAAATCGTTTATTCCTATTGTTATCTTTTGTTTAGTAAATCTTTGATTCCAAACTTCAATTTTAAAAGTTGCTTCTTATTCTTTTTGTTCAATTCCGTTCACTCCTTATCAAAATCAAAATTACAAACAAAAGAATTAGGAACAAACAAACTTAAATAAAAAGATAAAAACTTTTAAAATTGAAATTAGACCTAGAAATCAAAGATTTCTTTTTTAATTTAAATTCTCAAAGCTACTTCCTTGCTATTTTCTTCAATATATCATAGATTTGTTTCATTTCGAACAGTTTCATTCTACAAAGTTCCTTTATTTCTATTTTGAAAGTTATTATAGATATAAGAGTCCTTCCGTTTCCATATTTCAAAATGGTTTCCTTTTTTCTGAGATGTTTAGCTTTTGTTTAGTAAAACTTTAATTTCTAGGTCTAATTTCAATTATAAAAGTTGCTAAATATCTTTTTTTTCAAGTTCGTTTGTTGCTAATTTTTTTGTTTGTCATTTTGATTTTGAAAGTTACTTTCAATTCCAATTTCATCTATTGTTCGTTCGTTCATTCGATTGTTCGTTTCATTTCTAAAAGTTTATTCGTTTCATTTCTAAAAGTTTATTCGTTTCATTTTACAAAGTTCCTTCGTTCCTAAGTATATGTACGTTTGATTCTTAATGGAATTGTACATTCCCATTTTGAAGGTTCATTTTAGAAGTTCATTTCACTCTTTTCTCAAAGTTCAATAGCTATGTATTATACTTTAGAGGTAAGTTGATTTAATTGTTAGTTAAATTCTTTCTATACTTTCCCCATACTAAATATATTTACTTTCATTTGACAATAGATCCCCAAAAGGATTGATAAAACAAACTGCTACGTGTTGCACAGTGTTATTATGGGTAACAAAAAAAAAACCAAATTCAATTTTTACACTTACGTAATGAGACGTTCGCATTCGGTGCAAATGTTCTGACCAGTTGGTAGTCCGCCGGTGCTTGGAGGCTTTGGTGTATTAATTGGAGCGCTAACATGGCGAGTGGTCGATGATTGTTGTTGTTGTTGTACATGTTGATGCTGATGTTGTTGGTGTTGATGTTGATGTTGTTGTTGCTGATGTTGTTGTTGTTGGTATTGTTGTTGCTGATGTTGTTGTTGTTGGTATTGTTGTTGTTGGTGTTGGTGTTGTTGTTGTTGTTGTGGTGATGGCTGTTGTTGTTGTTGTTGTTGATGGGGTTGATGGGCATGTTGCTGGGGTGCATCATGTTCATAGTTGCCAAATGCTGTTAATGTTTGTTTGTGTGTTTTGGTTGTGTCATTCGTGTATGTATATAGTTTCGTATATATTACATATATACATTGAAATACATGAAAAAGAGTTTCGAAATACAAATATGAGTTAGACATAGGAAACAAAATAGATATAGAAACAGCAGCCAGGCACATGTCATAGGTATCATTCCATAGAAAATAGTTTTATGATGGATTGTCGACAATGATTGAATAGATATTCGATTCACATGCTGAGAGTGTTTTTAGAATTAAATGAAAAGTAACCAAATCACGTATGAAATTTAAGAATATCTTCTAACTGCATATTCCTCTATATTTAAGCTCAAAAATAATTTGAATTTTTACCTACACAAAACTTTAATAAGTTTAATCAAAATTTCTATACGTAAGCGCTGTGAACCTAAAAATTCTTCTTGCTCTAATTGTTTTAAATTGTGATTTTTAAGCTAAATATATTAATTTAAGAATCATTCTGAAGTTAAGCTCATAATTATGAGAATTTTTTAAGACTTCTCAAACTTTCTCAAACAAGAATTACAATTTCTTGATATCTTTTTTATGACACCACAGAGAAAACTTTTGAAAAACTTTTAGAAATAAAGAAATTAATTATTTCCTCTCATTCAACTATAATAAAAAAAATGTATTGCTGTTTTCTATTATTTTTTTATGCATTTATCTTTAACAAAAATAAACTAAACAATAATACTTTGCATAATTGCTTAAGACATTTTGTTTAAGCCATTTATTTATTTATTAATTAAATTCTTTTCGATTAAAAAATGAAACAAAAAGAGAGCGAGGAGTAGAAAAAAATGATTTTTCTTCTTGTGTGGATTTTAGAACTTGGTTTTGACATAGAGAAAACGAAAGTCCATTTCTTTGTGTTTATCGGCGGCTTTGTGAACATGAGGACAAAAAAAAAGTATATAAAAAAGCACAAATAAATATTTAAATTAAATACACATAAAATTAAAATGTACAAATTTCCTACTACATGATGCATGTAAAAGCTGTTTTTTCAAGGTCTTTGCAGAGAGTTTTTAAAAAACAAAAACAATGATGATATTCTTTGGTCTCTCTCTTAGCTTACATAGAATTTGGCAAAATGCCACTCCCACTGCCCCCACACTAATCACCCAAATTATCACTGACAAAGGGATTGGCGCCATCATTCAATAACATTAGCATACGAGCCAATTCAAAATTGGCCAAATAATTACCTGGAGTGGACTGGCCAGTCTCCTCTTCGCGCAGGAACTTCAACACCTCGGAACGATCGGCCTGGTATTCCTTTTCGTTTTTCTTGAAATTGACCCTGCAGATAGATAGAGAGAGAGAGAGAGAATGAGAGAGGATGCCAACATTCTTTACACCGTTGCATAGTTTCAAGCTTCACCCTCGTTCAGCTTAAAAGTATGCTGTGAAAAATGATGGCTGGTATAAAAGCAACAGAGCAACATTGTTACGCATATGCCGCGTTAGCCAGCATGAAAAAAAATCCCCAAAGAAATTAAGTGCAAAAGCAAAAACAAGTCCCACGCGTGCGTTTCCAAGTCCAGCCTTAGAAGGGCAGACGCCAACAACGCCACTCGCTATCATTTGTGGAATTGCACTCACCGTGAGGCGGTGGTCACTAACAGAGCAAAAAAAAAACGCATAAAAAACCCAAGAGGCAGAGGGTTAACTCTACATATCACACTTTTTCTATACCCTTTCTGCTACAAAAAGTCATTTATATCATAGGACTTATTAAAAAAGTCAGTCCATTTAGTCCTAAACTAAGTTCTATGTCCAATTTTCTTGTTTTTCAGAATTAATTTAAAAGAAAAAATATTTTGAAAGATTTTTTTCAAGTTGTTTTTCAACGTTTATTTCTAGTCACAACCTATTTTGCATGCAGAAATTGTATTTAAATTAAAAGCGAATTGAATCCTGATTTTTTTCCTTTAAATTTCCTAAAACTATAACTTATCTTTTGCAACAGTTGAATGAATTCAACCACAATTGAAATATAAATGTACCTTGTACAAGTGCGACTTGTTTTTCCCTTTTCGTGTTTGTTTTTTTTTTTCTGTTAGTTTCACCAACATTATGACAGAATTATACTACCCACTGCGTTGGCAAAAGCCCCTCAAGTTAGGCAACGAAGCACAAACACACAATTTTAAAGTAGAAAACTTTTGTGTTTTGTTGTGTTTTGTTGTTATATCTCATGTTTGCTGCCGCTTTTGCTTTTTGCTATTGCTGTTGCTGTTATTGTTATCACGCCTGTCTAGGCTCGGTCCGTTTTGGACCCACCCACCGACCGACAGACCCATCGACCGACACTTACCCAAGCACACCGCCAGCCAAAACCTCCGCCTGGGCGGAAAGTGTTTCCGCAATGGATTCATCGCTGTAAATGCCAACCGGGGTGTTGTATTGTTTATTGACAATGCTCTTCACGCCGCCATCGCCGCCGCCATTGGCCTGAAATTCATAAGTTGTAGATGAATACAAGTTTTGTAGATGGAATTTTTCTTTTTTTTTTCCCCTCCCAAAATGTACACTAGGCTACATAAATTTAACTTTTATGTGTGAAATATAGCTAATAAATTAATTCGTATTATTTTTGGTTATGAAAATTGTATACAAATTCGTGAACCTAATTAAATTGAATTTTCCTATAAAGAAAAACCCAAAATTTGAAATTTTTTTATTATCTACTATCAGCTTATATGCAAATATATGCCGGGCTTGTCAGATTTTTCTATATAAAGAAGCCAAAACTTCAAAATTTACTCCCATAAATAAATCGTGTGGAATAATTACTAATGAAACTATACAATTAAAAGTTTTATTTTTTCTGTTGAGCTCTAAAATATTACACAAAATTAATTAATTATTATTTGCGAGCATTTTAATAGGAATAAAAAATTATGAACATGTAAAGGAAGCCACCAAAAATATTACATATTACATGAACAAAAACTGTCTTATATACTTTATTTCCATATATATGTATGTACATTTTTCTGTATGTATGTATGCACATATAACGGAAGCCCGCCTAAAACATTACATATTTACATGCAAGTGGCTGCCTCAGACAGAATCACTCAAAAAAACTGTTGTTGTTATGTATAGCTTGTTTATTTGTTGCCCAAAATGAACCAAACTGTCTTATATACTTTATTTCCATATACATATATGTACATACATTTTTTTGTATATATGTATGCACATATAACGGAAGCCCGCCTAAAACATTACATATTTACATGCAAGTGGCTGCCCCAGACAGAATCACTCAAAAAAACTGTTGTTATGTATATGTAGCTTGTTTATTTGTTGCCCAAAATGAACCAAAACTGTCTTATATACTTTATTTCCATATATATGTATGTACATTTTTCTGTATGTATGTATGCACATATAACGGAAGCCCGTCTAAAACATTACATATTTACATGCAAGTGGCTGCCCCAGACAGAATCACTCAAAAAAACTGTTGTTATGTATATGTAGCTTGTTTATTTGTTGCCCAAAATGAACCAAAACTGTCTTATATACTTTATTTCCATATATATGTATGTACATTTTTCTGTATGTATGTATGCACATATAACGGAAGCCCGCCTAAAACATTACATATTTACATGCATGTTGCTGCCTCAGACAGAATCACTCAAAAACAGTTATTGTTATGTATATCTTGTTTATTTGTTGCCCAAAATGAACCAAAACTGTCTTATATACTTTATTTCCATATATATGTATGTACATTTTTCTGTATGTATGTATGCACATATAACGGAAGCCCGCCTAAAACATTACATATTTACATGCATGTTGCTGCCTCAGACAGAATCACTCAAAAGCAGTTATTGTTATGTATATCTTGTTTATTTGTTGCCCAAAATGAACAAAAACTGTCTTATATACTTTATTTCCATATATATGTACATATGTACATTTTTCTGTATGTATGTATGCACATATAACGGAAGCCCGCCTAAAACATTACATATTTACATGCAAGTGGCTGCCCCAGACAGAATCACTCAAAAAAACTGTTGTTATGTATATGTAGCTTGTTTATTTGTTGCCCAAAATGAACCAAAACTGTCTTATATACTTTATTTCCATATATATGTATGTACATTTTTCTGTATGTATGTATGCACATATAACGGAAGCCCGCCTAAAACATTACATATTTACATGCATGTTGCTGCCTCAGACAGAATCACTCAAAAACAGTTATTGTTATGTATATCTTGTTTATTTGTTGCCCAAAATGAACCAAAACTGTCTTATATACTTTATTTCCATATATATGTATGTACATTTTTCTGTATGTATGTATGCACATATAACGGAAGCCCGCCTAAAACATTACATATTTACATGCAAGTGGCTGCCTCAGACAGAATCACTCAAAACAACTGTTGTTATGTATATGTAGCTTGTTTATTTGTTGCCCAAAATGAACCAAAACTGTCTTATATACTTTATTTCCATATATATGTATGTACATTTTTCTGTATGTATGTATGCACATATAACGGAAGCCCGTCTAAAACATTACATATTTACATGCAAGTGGCTGGCTCAGACAGAATCATTTCTTTGTTTTAAATTTTTTTCCCAGAAACTAATAGATTTAATATAGAAATGTGCATATATAATTAAGTTTTTTATAGTAAGTGTTGATGTTCCCCCTTGGTGAGCCCATGATATTAATCCCTCTCGCTACGCCTTTGTATCGATAATTAGAAGATTTCACAGACGAACATAACTCTTTACCAATACTTGCATCTAGAGATGGGCATGTGCCGTGTTGGGCCACGGCACTGCATGGAATAGGCACGGCACGGCAAGGTCCAACACGGCCCATGCTCATCTCTACGTTCATCTGTCACAGTCACGTTCATCTGTCACAGATATTTTAATTGTCGCAGTCACTTTTATGATCAGCTGCCATGTGTTGGTCACTCGAAATATCGATACAAAAACAAATATCGCTTGTTACTGCACAGATTGCCAAATTTCTTAACTTTTTTCATCAAAATTTCTTGTTATTAATTAGACTTAATTCAATTAAGTAATAATAACAAAATGAAAAGCGACAAGGTGGGTTAATATTAATTGAAATTAGGCCAGCACCATCAATGTGACATTGTATAAATAAAAAAAAATGGAGGTTGAACTTCGATTTTGCAGAATGTGTTTTGTATTGTTGCTGCCGGTGCTCTCCGTTGCACTCCTTGGAATCGTTAATTTTTAGTTCTAATCCAAAAAAGATAGCCATATAAATTAATTATCTCTTAGTTGTCGTATCCAAAGAAGGTGTGAGTAATGATTCAGAAAGGTTCCACTCAATTATAGTTAATTGTAGGATATTTCATAGACATTAGATAAATAATAAAATTATCATAATGTAATTGCTGCTCGCAAGAATCTTTAATTTACATAATTCCGAATTTAAGCTAGTTTCATTTGTGAATAAAAACTGTGTTGAATAGTGTCTTCCATTGCCATGGAAAATATATTATCCTACCCAAAAGAAAAAATATATGTATTTACTTAGATGCTACCAAGTTTGCCAACATTTCTCCCCCACTCTCTAGTATGGGTCTAAATCAATTTTATTTTGTGTTTTGTTGCTGTTATTATTGTTGTTGCTGGGGCTATTATTATACAAATTCATAACAATAAAATATACGAAAATATATATATGCATATCACAGACACACAGAGATACCCACAAGAGAGGCTTGGTGAGGGAGGGGGAGGGGGAGGGGGAGAGGAAAAGGCACAGACATTGACATTACTATGCATGGCACAGATGTGATATGTAAGAGCCAAGTGGGGGGCGAAGAGGGTGGGGACTTGTTGTGTGTGTGTGTGTGTGTGAGACCTTTTGCACATTAATTCTTGCCAGGCAAATAATCCTCGCACTCATATTCATTACTCATTCTGACACTTTTCAAAACTACCAAACAGACATCGTATAAATGCAAATGTTGTCAAACTCATCCTTTCACCCACCACCCCAAAAATGAAATGAATGAAAAGCAAAACCCTTACACACACACAGCAACAAAAGCTCCAGGAAGAGTAGGGGGGTGGGGGAGTAGGGGGAAGCAACAAAATGTGTCAGGAGCTGACTAACTATCAGCATCATTGGTCATCAGCAAGTTTTTGGAAATTTCTCAACCAGAACACAAGCAGTTTATGAATATTATAAATGATCCTCTCAACCGACCCCCTAGATACCCCCCAAAAGTATGCTACAACAAATTAGTTAACTTACAAATGGACGCGCCGAGTTGTTGTAGCCACAGCCAATGTGTTGGCTATCCTGTTGTTGGTGAGCCAGAGAAGTCTTCGTCACTGTCTGCAAATATGGTGAATTGGGTTGTGGCACATTGCCGGTGGGTGTCACATGTGGACGCCAGGTGGAGCCACCTCTGTAATATACACCAAAAAGGTCACATGAGTTCACTTCATTAGACCAAAAACCCAAAAAAGAAAAAAAAAAAAGAAATGACCACCACTTACCGCTGCACTGTGATGACAAAGTTATTGCCCGACCGCACCACAATGTCCTGGGCATCCTTGTGCCGGAAATTGAAGACATCAACTTCGTTGATCTTGATGACCGCATCGCCGGGCAAAAGGCCAGCCTGTTCGGACAAGCTGCCAGCATTGACCTGTAAACAAAGAGAGAGAGAGAAAATGAATAACTAGTTTTTTTTTTGCACCCCATCAGTTTAGTTCTCTAATAAATCCAATGACAAATTGTCGCTGCCAATTCAATTTTCATTTTTGCCAACTCTAAATGAATTTATTATGTTTTTCGGCCCGTGCAAAAATTATGAGCCCACACAACAATTTTTTGTTCTATCCTATTTGTGGGTAAGCGGTTTTGTCGCCCCAAATGTACATACATATAGAATTTAATATAAGTCATCACATAGTTTTCTCGCTCCTTTACATATATTTGCAATATTTTCGGCTGGTTTTGTTTTGGGCCACGGCCATAAATTTTCAACCGATTAAAATCGTAAAAGTTATGGCCATAAAAATCGTGCATGTGTATATATGTATGTAATGGGCGGGGGAGTGCTTAAACCCAACACACACACACATACATAAACATAGATATATTTTTCATTTTAGTTATGAAAATGTTGTAGTTTTTTTATTGGCTATATTTGTGGAAATATTTCGAGTTTTATACAATACTTTTTATAGCTAGCAGCTTCTTATTGTCACTTGGATTCTATTTATATTATTGACAATTGTAATCCATATTCAAATATATAAAATTCTAAAGAGATCTCAATTATAAGACTTGTTGAAGTCCCGACATTCGATCAAATGCCTCTTTCTTGCTCGATTTTTATCGTATCGTAATTTAATTTGGCTTACTGATACATGTCATGAATATCATTCGACTAGATTTGATAAAAACCGGTTCGTGGATATTTCAGATGCATCCCTGTTCCGTTTAACAAAAAACATGTCATTCACATATGTAATAATATGTTTATGTTTTCATAGATTCCCTTAGATTTCAATAGGTTCCCAAAGATTTCTATGTATTTCTATTGATTTCGATATATTCCATTTAATTTTTAAATATTTATATAATTCCATAGATTTCTATTTAATCCCATATATTTCTATATAATCCCATATATTTCTATATAATCCCATAGATTTCTATATAATCCCATAGGTTTCTATATTTTTCCTTAGATTTCTATATATTACTTTAGATTTCTATATATTTTCTTAGATTTAATATACTCCTATGGATTTCTATATATTTCTATTAATTTCTATATATTTAAATTCATTTCAGCTTACCTGTATATCCAGAAGTGAATTACCAGTCGAATTCCAGAGGTCCGATCACGCCGACACCCGCGCACCAACTGAAGCTGAGGCCCCACATTGCTCCTTTTTTATACCCTGAAGACATGTACAATTTGGCGGGAAAAAAATATAACCCTATTTTTTTTAACCGCTATTTAATTTAACCCCTATTTAAGTTAACCCAAATTTAAGAAAACCCCTATTAAAAACCTCATATTAACAACAACCCCTATTTAATATAACCCCTATTATTAACCCTACTAGTTTTTGGAATTTAAAAATTGGCGTTAATATTTAAAACTTTTTAAATTTCCGTTAAAATTTAAAATTTTTTCTGAATCTAACGGAAATTAAAAATTTTAACGACAAATTTAAATTAAACATTTTTCTTCACAGAAAAAATAAATTTAACCGATTATTTTAATAATATTCTATTAAACTTAACATATCCCCAGAGCATATAAAAGGAGCTTTGTGGAGGGTCAGTTGATGTCGGCGTGATTAGACCTTTGGAATTGGACTGCTAATTCACTTCTGGATATACAGGTAAGCTGAAATCAATTCAAATATATAGAAATCTATGGGAATAGATAACAATCAATACGAATATATAGAAAAATTTAGAAGATGTCTTTCAGTATACTTATAAAGGAATTTATATATACAATATTGTACATTTTAGCTATCGCGGCAGGCGAAAAAAAAGTAATATTTACATAAATGTGGTTTTATAAATTTGAATTAGTTTTTTCCCTAGGTGCATGGTATATCCAAGTCCATGTTATATTTTTAGGATTTCCTTTTGTGTGTACTCAAAATGTGTAAAGTATTGAATTATGAATAACATTGAAAACTAATGAGCAATTAATTAAAGTTCTAAGTGTATCTATTGACTTAAATAATAATTTTAACTAATTGAGAAAGACAGAGAGAGAGAAATAAACCAAAGCTTAGGTCTATAAAGAATTTAGATAATTTCATCCTTTGCTTAAGGATACTCGTAACAACATTTGAAATTACATTTTCTGCATTCACGTTTTGTTCAATCAAATATCCACAATTGAAATGTAATCGGCATTAGAATAAATAACTAAAATTGATTAATTAACTAAGGGAAATTTAAAAGGATATTCGAAGCATATTCCACACATAAATATTTGCATCCATTTAAGATGTTGCCTGAAGGCAATTTTGTTGTGAACTTAAGTGAGAAGATATCTTTAAGAATGTAAACTTTAAATTAATTTCATTTCAGTTTAAAGAGGCCTCATCAGGCAAACTAACTAACTCTCGCTCATCAAAAGTGGAAAAGCCTAGAAACTCAAAATTGTTGCCATCGTCCTGTTGCTTGTGGCTAGGCCCAGACGAGAAGTAAGCACTAAGGACAAGGGACACAGACTCGGGGCTCAGGTGTGGCCAAAAATTATACGCGCCATGCACGTATCCACTTTGGCAAATTGTCTGTTTATCAGGCTCAGTCGAGACTCGACTCGACTCTGGGTCGACTCTTTTATATATATTTACACAAAACGGCGAGAATCGTGCAAAAAACACACACACACACCGCACACCACACACACACACACATACATAAATATTACATTGGCATGCTCGACGACTGAGACACCTAAATTTACCAAAAAATTTACAAAGTTGCCAAAAAAAAAACCACCCAATATGGGAAGACAGGAGGAGGGCTGGTGAGGAGGGGAGTGGTTCTCGTACCAAATCGAAGGCTCATGCTGTTGACATGTTCATTTTCTTGTCTGCCATGTTTGGAAAATTGAAAATTGCTTCTTGGCCAAGGTGTTTGGGCCAACCAGACAGACAGACAGCCAAAACCAAATCAAAGTGAATGCGGCCGGCGAAATATTTTTTGTTTTTATTGATTTCCACTTTTCAGTTGGAAAATTGCATGTTACAGCGCAGCGTCGCGCAGAGAGAGGAGGGGAAACATTCGGCATTTGGACAGTTTTATGAGGTAGAGGAGCTATATCAAGTCCAATGTTTGTCCCTGGCTCCAGTTCCTATCTGGCCCCACGGGTTGCCCGCTGCCTGCCTGCCTGCTTGTTAGACATTTGTCAGGTTTATGGCGTTTTGTGGCTGGCCACCAATTGACAGCGAATTTGTTTTTTCCCCCTCCCTCCCTCCTCCACGTACCTAACCAATATGAGTTATGAGTGTGCAGGGGCTTTTATTGAAAACAACAAAGGAGAAACAGTCCAAGGACAAATTAAAGTGCCCATGGCACGTATCTTGATTTCATGACAGAAAACTGCAAAAAGCTGGCATAGAAAATGTTTCCATGCATCTCGTTAGTTACTCAACTAAATGTCAACCCAATTATTTCTCAATTGTTTTCAGAAAATCAAGAAATCAAGCGAATATTGGCTAACGAACTCTAAAAAATAGGGTTTGAGACATGTTAAATTAAACATAAATTAAATCTATTTTCAGATTTAATAGAAATTATAGTAAAACAAATCTAATTCTATTTTAGATATAATAGAAATTATAGTAAAACATATTTAATTCGTACAAATTCTGTGATCAAAATATGATTTAAATGCTTTCTTTTTAGAGGTTTATGTGTCTCTGAAAGAATTTTAAAACAAGTAATCGAAACAATTTGACAACTTATAATTGAAATAATTATCAAAATAAAGTCTGAAACATAGCTAACACGATTTTATAAATTTGATCCCTTTTTTAATCCATTTAAAAAAATGTTCATACATTTTTAAATATATTAATTTAGCCATTTAAAAGCTTAAACTTTTTTTTAAGGATTTACTAAATTTTGATAATTTTGTATATATTAACCTGAATCCCTTTGTCACCTGAATCCCTTTGTCATATATTGTAATTCAGAATTTCCCCTTTCAAAGGTCTTTTTAAAATTTTTATATTTATGGCTTATGTTTGTTCAAAAACTTTTTTTAAATTTCAATTTGAGACTTTAATTTTAATAGAATCTTTTGAGTAGTAGAAATTAAGAATGTACCAAAGGTTTCAATGAGTTTTCCATCAATTGAAAGCAAAATTTCTCGAATCATCGTTTTAAAAATTATGCAATATTAAGAAAAACCTGAATCTTCGAATTTCTTATTGGCAATTATTATATAGAAATCATCAGAAAAAGTGGATTATTTTCAGTAGAATTTTATCCATAGAGTTTTATAACTATGTAGAATTCCAATTTTTATTGAGCTCATCATAAAAATTAAATTATTTTCAGTAGAATTTTGTCTATAGAGTTTTATTACTAGAATTCCATCAATTTAGTTTTCATTACTGGTATTTTTCGACAATATTTCCAGAATCTGGAAAGTTTGTTACGATTTTCTAAAGGATTGCCATAATTCACACTGGTTTTTCGCCAAAAACTTTAAGAGCCATGTAAACATTTTCATGTGTAAAATACTCCCATATGTATGTATTACACATTACAGAGATTTTTTTGTTGTCTTCTCAGCTTTCGCTTATTTTTTGTATGATGCCATTTTCCACCCACACGGAGAGCCAACAGGGAGATGGACATTAAATGTGGCCTCTAAGCACATGAGTAGAACAACTAAATAGTAGTCATAGTAGAAGAGAGAATGTGTGTAATAGTAGTATGTATGTAGTAGAAGGGAACATCAGGCAAATGATGATTTATATTACACTGGCCAGGGTTTTTTTCTGGGTTTTTTTTTTGGGGAAGCTCCCAGAGCCAGGACACACAACCACAACTTGTGCTCGTTCTCCTCCTGAATTTAGTCTGGCTTAGCAATATGCATACATATCTTTGGAGTTACAAAAAAAAAAATGTAAAAATATTTCCATCTGCATTATTTCAGCATGTATTTAGTCATGCAGTTTTCCATCTCTCCGCTCTGGACTTCGTCTTTTGGAGAGCTCTTGAAATTATATGCGTTATGACAAATAACTGGGTCTATGTTGGCCAAGTGGCTTTTGGTGTTGGCAGCTTGACAAACAATTCCCATGCAGAGATAGAATTTTTAGGCAAGAAAAATGGTTTTGGCCATATAGAAAATTAAATTTTTTGCCAACCGACTAAAGCCAAGTCTTGAAAATTCTACGTAATCAAGTCAACTAAGCGCTGCTCAAATTCATTCAAGTGCATTAAAATTGAATTTCAGTTTAGGCCAGAAAACTCAAGAGAATATTGTGTGTCTAACCAAGTGCCTATAAACTATATACAGAGAATGAGACCGAGAGAGAGAGAGAATGAATAATTGAAAGAAAGAATGAGAGAAAGATAGATAGAAAAGATGAACGCACACATTGTATGCAAAATATTTATGTTGATAAATCAAGTTTGCTTTTGTGGATTAGGTGTATCTCAAATAAATTGAATTTGTGGCGTAAATTAAACCCAAACAAAGGACAGCACAAGGGGCAAAGAGAGAGCGAGACAGAGAGAGAGAGAGAGACGGCTAAAAATAAAGTGCCTGAGGGCCATTAAAAAGACTTGCCAAGTTTGCCTGCGAGTAAGTTATGAAGTTGTTTAATTGAAAATAAATCAGTTTAAAGCCTTAAACAAATCCACAAACAAATCGGAGTCTTCATCTCCCTCTCCCTCCCTCTCTCCCTTTTATGTTCTATGAAGTGGTTGCCCATAAAAAAAGGAGAAACGGAAAATAAAATCGAGAACTCGTAAGTAGAACAAAGCAAAAGAAGATGAAATACACGAAAAATATTGCGGAAATGCAGCGCAAATACAATGAATCTCAATGTAAGTTTATATGAATATGCATGTATCACTCGGGGGAGGGGTCCTGAGGAATGGGAGGCGGCCATCACTCATACGCCCCGTCTGACAACAACGACTATGACTCCAACTCCAACTGTAAATCAACCCGAATCAGTGGAAAGCCGCTGCGGTTTTTCTGGCACACACAGATACCCAACACACACATACACACACACAGCACTTGACCAGCGCGCCAAATGGAAAAACTGAAAAGCGTTGGCGGAAAAACCAACCGACAACAACAAAAGATGAACAAAAAACAAACCACAAACGCAGAATAAAGTTAGAAATGAATGAAAGAAATGAGCGGGGAAATGCGAAACTACAAAAAAGTATCTGCAAGCAATTGAAACAGAATGCAGATACATATACATATATATATATATAGAAAATACAGATATAAGATACACATACAAATGGCATAACAAGTAAAAAGTTATCCATCGAAATTCATTTTAAATTTCTTTGCCTCGCTGTGTTAATTGCTCTTGACTAAACTAAATTTTAGTATCTATTAAAGAGTATTTTCCCTTACATTCAAATCGATTAAGCTGAGGAGACAATAACTAAGTCAATTCTACTTCTCTTTATGGTTACTTATGTTGTAAATGTATCTTAAATGCTTTTGTTTTTATAGAAAGAGAATACTTTCTTGAGATCTTTGCGCAAAATGTTAAATAAAAATTATCGTATCAATCATCTAATTATAATATATAATAATATCTTATACTTTTGGTAACATTTTTCCATATTTGCTATATCAGGTTTAAAATATATGAATAAGTGATATAGAAAATCATGAGAAATCTTACCAAATGTATAAGTATTGAATATTTATTTGTGTTAAGAAAAGAGTAATTTTTTTAAGGTCTTTACGCAAAGTTTAAATGAAAATTATCGTATCAATCATGTAATTGTCTAATATCTGTTACTTTTGGTAAGATTTTTCATGATTTTCTATATCACTTATTCATATATTCTATACCAGATATAGAAAACCTGGAAAAATCTATATCAGATATAGAAAGTTATGGAACATCCTATAAAGTCAGTCAATAGGATAGTAAAAAGGGAAAAAAAACATATTTTTAATTTTCTATTCCCAATTTTCATCTTAAATCTAAATAAACACTAAAAATTTAATTAATTTTTGTATAAATCTGTGTTCTATATATAATAAGAATGAGTTTGGTCTATCATATACAGTTCGAGCTGCTTTATATTGAAGCAAATTAGATCTAAATTCAACAGAATTCCAGTCACAAGACCATAATTAAGTAAAACAGACACTTTTTATTTTTTTTTTCTACTTTTTAAAATATTTTCTTTACACTTTAAAACTTTCTAGAGTTTCTAAAATTTCAGTTGCTCTACACTAGTCAGATAAATGAATATTTGAGTAAATTTTTTCTAGTTTTCAAACGTTATAAATTCATTTTCCATTATTTTTTGCTATAACATTCCATTCCCAATTTGTCCCCAAAAATACTTTTGGCAATGTTACTTGTAGGATTTTGTTGTTGTTTCAATTTTAACAAGTACTTATATTTTTTTCCAGCCACTTCAATCAATAATCGGGGGGTTAAAAAAAATGTCAGCAAATCACTTGCTAATGGTTTTTACTTTTGGCTTTGACCGTTTTTAGGGCTGACCAGACACAGAAGCATTATTTATTTATTGGAAAGTCAGTGTGTGGAGTCGCAAGGTATGCAGGCAGAGGGGAGCTGGGAGCTGGGGGGACATGTAGGTAGTCGGCGCCGCCGCCGAACTGTCGGCAACATTTATAAATTATGATTGCAATCAACGTGCACAAAAGCGCGTATGGCGAGCAGCAGTTACTTTCATTTCTCTCCTCTCTCTCTCTCTCTCTCTCTCTTTCTCTTTTTGGTAAAATGACAGATGCACACACACACACACACACACACACACAGCCAACACACACAGACTGCAATAAACATGGCAATTTATATAAATGTTGCATATTCATAACAAGTAATGGAAAAACTTTTGTACAATGAAATTATTGTGGCCCACCGACAGTACCCCCTCGAAACCCTCCCCCCACCGACCCCGATGCAGGATGGGCTAATGAATGTGTAGACAGGAGCAGGGGTGAGGGGAGGTTTAGGAGTTTGTAGCATTCGTTCCACTTTCCAACCAGGGAGACAGGAGACACCCAGAGGCATCTAATACGCTGCGTGGGTGCTCCTTCTGCTGCTGCTGCTGCCCAGTTTGGTTGATCATTTATCTTTTGAGCCTGGTCAGCACTTGTGTGGCTTACTTACTCACATGCGACTTGGGCAACACCTTAAATATTATGAAAAATGACAAGCCAAAGACCAGCTAGCCAGGCAGTCAGCCTCAAGGGTATTTTGGCTTTATCCAAAGACACAGAATTACATACAATAATCGTATTCATTTCAACTGGTTTTTGAGAATTCTACTTTTCTATAGAAATATTGCAATCGATTTTGTAGGAATTTAAACTTTAAATATTTCAAGACAAAGTTGTTTTAATTTTTTTGTTTAAATAATATAATGATTTATAGCTAGTAGTTCTTTTAAAAGTATTTCAAGACGGAGTTAATTTTATTTTGTTTAAATTATAGAGTGATTTATAGCCAGTAATTCTTTTATAGATGATTATCTGTCATATTCTAGAACATACTGACTACAAATCGCATGAATCAAAATAGATCAAAATTCTTATCAAGACCAATTAAAAAAAATTTGACTCTTTTTAAACAATTCCTCCCAATTTCTTTGCATATTTTAAACTATTTTCTAGAACTATTTAAAATCCTGTTGTGCACCACTAGTCAGACTTTTTATGACTATCTCATTTTGTTTTATTTCCTTCACTAAACCTAATATTTTATTTTGTATTTCAAACAAATGCTTTTCTTTACCTAACAGAATTAATTTCTCCTTTTATGTAGAACTGTTTTTTTTTTTTTTTTTGGAGTTCTTCCTTTAGCTAAACATAACTTAATTTATGTTTATTTATATAAGAAGGGAGTAAATATTCATTTCATTTATTTATTTAATTTATTATTTTTATTTATTTATATAAGAAGGAAGTAAATATTAATTTCAAACATTTTTAAAACTTGACTGCAATTTCGATACGTATTGGAAATCAGATTCTAATCAGCAGGGATCAAAGCTAATATTAATTATCTTCCGAAATTTCTTCTAACAATTTATTAATAAAATAATTTGAATCAAATATCTGAGCTTTAATAGTTAACTTTAATTTTTAAAATATTTTTGAGAGATAACATTTTTTTTGTGTTATTGCTTTTATAAGCTAAATATTAATAATCAGAAATCAACTAAAAGTTTATTAGTTTATATTAATTTTTGAAATATTTGTAAGAGAAAATTTTTTTTTTAATTTTGTTTTTGCTTTCATAAGGTAAATATTAATAGTCAGAAATCAACCAAAAGTTTAATAGTTAATTTAATTCTTGAAATATTTCTAAGAACTAGCAATTTTTTGGAGTTTGTTTTTTCTTTCATGAGCTAATTCAGAAATAAACTAAAAATTGTAAAATGATATAAAATGCAAATCAATAAAGCAAAAACTCTCTTTTTAAATTGTGACAGCTCTGAGTAAACTGAATAAAAGTTACTTCCATTCAAATTTCTAATGAATATCAAACGAAACTCACTCCCCTCCTTTAACGAGTAGTCACAAATTGACTTGAGTTCTCTAATTGGAATGATAAGAATCTTAAGGATGTTCCACTTGATTAAGGTAAACTCGGAGAGGGTGTGTGTGTGTGTGTGTGTGTTCAAAATTGCATTTGGAGATTACAAGACGATATAAATAATAGAAATTAAATGAAAACACTTCAGTTGAGAACGATGTAAACCTCATTAAAGTTGTGCCAAAAACTAAAGATGAAACCCTTCATTTAGCTTGAATGAAATTGAGTTGAAATTGCTAGCACGTTGCCATTCGAGGACGAAATTTCAATAAATGTCACATGTCTCTTTCAAAATTTGTTGATTAAAATAAGACAAGATGGCTCCAGCAGGAGACACTAGCAGCTCACGGCACATCAGAAGATGAGACGAGACGCGTCTGGCACCTGACTTCACCTGACTTTCTTTTGGAATCTAGAGGAAAAGGGTTCATTAGGCAAGCAGCAGTCAGGCAGCGGCTGTGTGACACAGGATATGGGTTAATAAGACACACACACACACACCCCCAGAGAGGGGGAGGTGACGAGGTGTGTGGCAGAGAGATGATGCTGATGATGCCTCTGCGTCAAGGTGAATGTGTTCTCTAACATCTTGTGACTGTGCCTTTGAATGTCATTAGCGCGTTGGCTGGTGTTAGTTTGCTTCCCCCTGGGGGGCAAGGCGGAAAGGGGTGGAAAGGCTGGGAGCCCTGGTAAATATTGCTCCGAGTGTAAACCCCCAAAAAAAAAACCGGAGAGACAGAACTGCCGCAACGCAAACAAGATTAATTAAGGAATGTAAATTTTGTGAAAATTACGCGCCATTGTTTGACTCTGTCCCGTCTCTCTCTCTCTCTCGGTATCTCTCTCGCTCATCCCTATCTCTCTCTCTCTCTCAGGGTGTGTGTGTTTTGAAAGGGTGTTGAGATTTTTTCCATTAACAACATCATCAATGGACCGCGGCAAGCACAAGGTCGCAAGGTGTCTCTTGTCCCTCTCCCTCTCTCTCTCCCTCTCAGTCTCTCCCTGTCTCTCCTGCTGTTTGTTTTAGGAATTTGGCGGATTCTGACTGACTGCGGCTAGAGCTTAGCCAAGCTTTTCAATTTCATTTTCAGTTTTCCACAAGCTTTTCCAAAGGGTTCGGCCAACATTTTTAATTAGTGTCGTCGCCTGTGGTTTGTCCTCGGCCTAACCCTAGACCCCCCTCCACCACTCTCTTGACATTTTCACCCTTGGTGTTTTGTGTGTCAAAAACATGCATAAATAATCATATTTTCAACCAAAAACATTGTGCAAATTTCTAATGAACCCTGTGCACCTAAATTGTCAAGACATGCGGCAGGTTTTTCTTAATTTTGTTTTTCGTTTGGGTTTTTTTGGGGAAAATTTTCTTAGCCCAAATTTTATGTGTAGGTACGTACTCCCATTTCGAGCCGGTGTAAATGATGTGTTTATCCAGCATGCACATGGGAAATTTTTTTTTTTTTGTTTACATTTGGTGTTTAAAGAAAACGAAAAAAACTAACTGAACGTCGTGTCGAAATGTGGAACAACAACACAAAATATCTGCATCTAAATCTCATTTCTGGTATGAGAATTTAGGTCAGCATTTTAAATAAACTTTTAGACGATTCAGGAAATGTAATGTCTGGGTCTCTGTGTGTGTGTGTGTGTGTGTGTGTGTGTGTGTGTGTGTGTGTGTGTGTATAAAATTTGCTGAAATGCATTTTGTTTGATGTTTCAATTGTCAGTTGCATATGCTGGGCATATACATGCATGCATACAATATGATTCTTTTATGGCATAATTAAAGAACCAGAGACAACAAAATAGTGACTGAGAGACGGAGGGAAATCGGGTGAAGAGGTAGCTAAAGGAGAGGAGAGTCATCATCATTCTTTTCTCCTCCTTTTTTTATATAATAATCCATCAATCAGCAGACTGTTGTGTAAACGAAATTCTGACAGCCATGAAATCGTGTTAAACGTAATCTTGGTCTCAACCAAAATCACGCTACACTCCCCTCTTTCCATCTCTCTCACTCTCTCTCTCTCTCTCTTTCTCGAACTGCCCTTTTACATGGTCTGCTTTTGTTGTTGGCTTTAATTTCAGGGGCGCAACTAAGATTCTTAGCAAAAGGGACAACTATTTTGGGTTGAAAAACATCACAACTTTGAAGAATTGATTAGATAAAAATCTGACTGTCAAATTTAAGCATTTACAATGAGAATTTTGAAAACTATTACTTGTGTATAATTTTCAGGAATTTTGCATTTAAAGGATTCAAGAAGTTTTCAAACTTAAGTATGGCTTTTACTGAACAAAAGATCTCCTTTTATCAAATTATCAACACAGAAGAAGATGGGATAAAATGTTTATAAATCTGTTTAAGAAAATTTGTATTCAGGGATCTAAGAAATAAACCAAATTGAATTAAGAAAATCTCAAAGGTAATTGTATTCAGAGCAAAGAACTCGAAAATGTTTGAATTAAACAAAGAATTAAACAAGAGATCTAACAATTTTAGCATAGGGAATTGGTTGATTTTGATATAGTTCAGAATATATACAAAGTATAAGGATTTAATAAAGAAAAGAATTCATTTCAAACCTTTTAGTTCAGTATATATACAAATCTATAAGGATAAAAGTTGATTCCAAACCTTTTAGTCTACAATATATACAAATTATAAGGATTAAATAAGGATAAGAATTGATTCCAAACCTTTTAGCTCTATAACTATAAAGATAAGATTGATTGGAAACCTTTTAGTTTAAAATATTTACAAATTATAAGGATTCAATAACAAAATTCAAATGATTCCAAACATTTTTTGTTATGATTCGAAACATTTTGCATAATTTCAAACCCTTAAAGTAAGGAATATGTGTCCAGAATTGAAGCAAAATAGTTTTTAGAACAAGTAGTATGGAAATTTAGTTAAGTCTATTTCGTGTTTTCCTAATAATACAGAATTTTATTGCAGGACACGTATAACTTAATAAACTTAACTGTGAATTAATTACAATTAGAACACAGAATGATGTAAAAGGATTAAGTTAAAGAACATGCTCAAATATTGAATATATTTTCTATTAATCTATCAAAAATATATATCTTAAGAGCACTTTCTTACAACACAAGATCATTATCTAAATCTCTGACAAAGAGTGACAAAAATTACAGAAAGAAAGAATGATAAAGAGTTCAAATTAAAGGTGAATTTAATCTTTTGTACAACTTATACTAAATAAATAAATTTAGTTTTATAAATTCTCTAACAAATTGTCATATTTTCTTTGTTGTTTCCCTTTTTTGCTCTCTACGCCTCTGATTGATGTTGATGTTCCTGTTCTTATCTGTGCGGCATGAATGATGGCACTCAAATTACATTAAATGGAATTTCAATTGAGGGCCCCCAACCCCCGTCTCCCCTCCCCTCCGCCAACATCCAACCGGCCGATGCTGCTGCTGCTTCTTCAGCTGACAATGACAAGACAATGGCGAAACCGAAACCGAAATCGAAATCGAAACTGTAAATGGCATTTACATGTTGGCTGTCATAAGGCGACAGCAGCAGCATCAGAGAAGAAAAAAAACCGGGAAGGGATACAATTTAATGAATCAGCCACATCAAGAGCCGAGCCAAGAACATGAGCTACATCATTCCATCCATGTGATGAGGCCCCATCCAGAGGCCCATCCAAGTGCCCCACTGCACCAATGCAGGAGGAGTCTGCAGCTGTAGCAATCAGACAACAAATGCAATTAGGATTTCGGCGATGCGAATTTCGTATTTTGCGAATTCTAAGCATGCAGCCAAAGCGGCCTTCTTCTCGTTTTTTTTTTGCTGCCTCAACGGCAACGGCAGTGGGCCCATTGGGAGCTGGAAGGCATGTTGATGGGCCACCAACGGAAACTGAAACTGAAACTGCTGCAATTGTGCTTATATTGGATACGGATTTAGGTGGATGCTGCTGCTGCTGCTGCTCCTCTAGGGACTTGACATGAAAGACACCGAAATGTGAACGATAATGATGGAGGAGAAGGCCGTCAATGATGATGACGATGATGATGATGATGATGACAATGCAAAGGCAAGGGCGAAAAATGATCAACTATGCGCATGGACATAAAGGCAAATGGAGTGTGCTCACTCTTTGCCTTACTTGTTAAGCGAGTGAAAGAGACCTGAATGGGGAAGTGACTTGAAACTTGAAGAAATATTCGTCAAAGTATTGTTTTCAAAGTTGAAATAAGATTTTGATGCTGTTTTAAAACTAAATTAAAATGAATTACAGTAAAGCTTCTTCAGAATACTAAATCTCAATTACTTAATTACTAGTTCAGTGGTTCACAATTCCCAGTATTAGTTTCTTGGGTGAAAGATTTTATTTTCGATATAAAGCTTCTTCAAAATACTAAATCTTAATTACTCAATTACTAGTTCAGTGGTTCATAATTCCCAGTATTAGTTACTTAGCTGAAAGATTTAATTTTCGATGTCCTTTTTACTCGAACATTGATTTAAACTTGGTTAACTTAAACCAATAAGAATAAATTCATTTCATTTTAGATTTCCCATTTGATTTAAACTTCTCCTAATTTAACTTCAGCAAATAAGAATTAATTCTTCATTGTAGATATCCCATTTCCCTTGTTCCTTAAACATTTCGTTATCGTTTGCAGTTGTGCTAAATTTTTGTTATCGATAAAAGTTTCATTTAAATATCGAGGCTCACTTTCTAAGACAGTTGATTAATTTGTACGCTGTCGGAACATTTAAGTAGAAGTTGTAATTTAATTTTATTGACAGATTGTTTACTGTTTTGCTTTGGATTGCATCTATTAAATTTCCATTCATTTAGTTTACTCATCAGACTCAGGGCGGGGAGCGGTGGGGGATGGAAGCCCTCTCAATTAAATGTTTAACTTTAAGAAAATGTAATTTCAATTAGCGCCACAACTTTCAGCCATTAGTGTTTCGTGTTTTTGTATTGTTGTTGTGTTGAGATTTGTGCTGTGCCAATTGCAAAATACAAAATGAAGAACAGAAATCGGATGCGGACGGACACCCCGCGTGGTGTGCCCCCCCGTCCGTCCCTCCCTCCCTCTCTATCACACTCTCTCTCTTTCTCTTCAAAACATTACGTGATTAAGGTTGCCATTACGGCCGAGAGGAGGGAGCAAAAATAGAAAACTAGAGCATGGCACGCAGACAGTAGATGCCAAGGGAGGAACGGGGGGCGGTGTGGGGGTGAAACGCAGAGATGATGGGAGGAATGATGGTGGGGTGGGGTGGGGGTGTAGGAATGATGGGAATGGGATTTGAGAGCGACCGCAATTGCGCTGCTGCTTGGGGTTTTTTGTAAAAAATAAAATAAAAATAAAAAAATAACAACAACAGCAAATAGAAATAAATAAATCAGCGACACGGCGAACGAGCAGCAGCAGCAAAAGTAGAAGAAGAAGAAGACGCCTAGAGAGAAGAAGAAGAGGAGGCGAAAAAAAAACGAAAGGAAAAGCAGAAAACACTTCGCCAGCCGCACAAAACAATTAAAATGAAAAACCGTAAGCACTCTAATTCCACGGCCAAACGTGGGATGTGGAACGTGGCGTCTGTTCCTGTCTCGGCTCGCCTCGCCTCACCTCATCACGCCACACTTCACCTCGCCCCACCACGCGACGCCTCGCCAGGCCAGGCCACGCCTCACCTCATCGCTCAAGGATGCGCATAGGAGGCCATGGGCGTTGCAAATTAGGGGGTGGCAGAATTAACCCCCTTTCGCGGTATGATAAAATGCATAATAATATATTGACTGTAATTTTCCACGTCATTTGCACTTCATGTTCTAATTTGCTTAATATCCCCTGCTCTAAATTGCAAATAAATGCATGAGAAAAAATTTTAAAAATATAAAAAATTAATCTAATAATAATTAATAATTAATAAATAATTTCAAATCAAAAAAGAATATTACAGAGGCTAAACTATAGAGAGATTTAGACTCTAGAGAACTAGAGAATCGTGTTTGCTTTAATTTCCTAATTATAAATTGCCAAAATCGAAACGTTTGATCAATCCTTCAAAAACCAGAACGAAAACCCCAAAAAATAGCTGAATTCTTTCAACACACACACACTCATTAGCAAAGTTTTGCTATAAAGACAATTACACAACACTGTTAGTTTGGCAACATGTTGCAGCAACATTTAGAAGCGTACATTTGCCTTTAATTGAATTTCGCACTAAAATTTGCTTTACAACAGAAAAACAGTCAAAGCTCATAGAAAACCTAACGGTAAACAGAATTTTTGACATTTAAAATAGCCTTACGAACTAAAATAACAACGAAAATTAACAAATAGAGTGAATTTAAATGAATTTCGCATAGTTTACTTGCCATCAGATATGAGAAGGAGCAAATCACAGATCTATATCATATAATAAAATCGGTATTACTTTTCTAAACCATTAAGATTTTAGGCCACTACATAATAAACCTTTCCTTTTATCCTTAAGACATTCATTTCATTTGCCGATCTAATTAAAAGCTAAATTGTGAGCATTAAACGGTGTCCTTCTGCCGAAGAGAGAGAGACACCTCCAGCATCCCATCTTACAGCCATTTGTCTCTGGACAAAATTAGGTGAGTTGCAAACGAAAAACATTGAAAAGCATTTAAGAGTCCTGATCCTGGGGAGCCGCCTGCCTGCCTGCAATCTCTCTCACTCTTAACTCAGCCTTTCAACAAGTTGGCAAGCAATGCAATTTACGTGGTCCTGCTGGCGCAAGGACATGGCCATTAACTGGGCCAACAACAAAACCAAAACGAAAAAAAGTATGCCATGACCAGGCTTGACCACAGCAGCATCAATGGAAATGGATGTGGCTGACGATGTCGAAGCGGATGCGGATGTGGATGAGGATGAGGATGCGGATGGTTGGCAAATTGTAAATTAATTGATGAAAGCAATGTTTAGAAGGACCAAGAGAGAGAGAGAGGGAGAGGGTGATACGAGGGTATGTGCTGGCCACAATGTTTGAACTGCATTTGGCATCTCGACTGCAGGAGAACTGGAACTGGAACTGGAGATGCGATGCCCGGTTTGCTATAGCTCTGACAAATTGCTGGTAGCAAGATTAATGCTGTGCATTATCTTTCCCCATTTGTCGATTGTCAATGCAGCAACTGGGCCGCGTGTCCCGTGTCCACAATACAGCTCAAGGGCGTGGCTCTTACCTTTACCTGATTTTACCTGCCGTTGTTGCCAGCTTGTGATTCCTTTTTTTTCTTTTCTGTTTCCAATCGCTTGTCTTTCGCATTGCTCTCTGATTTCCACATTTTTCTCGTTGACATTTTTCAATTTGATGATGCGCGCACTTCAAGGCTACAATCTATAGAGACTCGCTCTCTCTCCCTCTCGTCCTTTATCCTCTTCTTTTTTTCCCTTTTATTTTATATATTTTTTTCGGTTTTTTTGTTGTTTTGTTTAATGGCCACTGACATGAGCAAGGTAATTTCATTTTTATATTAATGACAGCTCACATTGGGCATCTCTTTCTGTCTCTCTTTCTCTCTCTGTCGCTCTCGGTCTCTTGTCAGACGTTAATCATTTAAGAGCCTTAAATGTGCCTGGATCGCTGGTGGGGGAGGGGCAGGGGCAACAGCAAAGAGCATTTGTTTTGGGTCAATATGTTGTGGGGGCAAGGAAAAAAACACTCCAAATGGAAATGACATCAAAAATAATAACACAACAAATAAAAAGTGCCGACAAAAAAATCGACAGGTAATACATACATAGAAAGATGTCTTATAGAGTGCTATTACACTGCGAGAAATAATTGGGTCATATATCTATCTTTTATGAAACTAGAACAATCGATAGAAAATTTATTAATTACTCAAGTTTAGTGCAGAAAAGTTTGGACACTTGAAGAGATAGTTCAACATTTAGATTAAGACTAGTTTTGTAGAACAAATCTAAGCAGTATTAATAGGATCCTCTGAGAATCGAACTCTTTAAATCAAACCATGGAACAGCCTTTCAGTCTGCCCAATGATCCTTTTTTTAAGTTTATTCCTTTTTAGGTCTCACTTTTAAATGTTAAATGTGAAGTTGAGAACATTCTCGCAAGGCAATTTCCTGTTAGTGTAAGAAAAGAAACATTCTAACACGTGCCTTTGAAAATTACATTCAGGATCTTTTTTATGACCAGATATTCGAGGAAATTGTAAACGGTTCTATCACGTTCAATAAATTTATCACGTAGCTGTTACATGATCCTGCTAAAAGATCTTATTGCTTGATCTTTCCTGGGAGAATTTTCAGCATAAAATCGGTTAATTGATGAATGTTGAGAGGAAACGTATTCCAATGATTTGAGACTTAAAAAGGATATAAATTTTACTTCCGATCCATTTGCATTTAAAATAAAGGTATGCATGAAAAAGAAACAAATATATATTCGAATGAACAATTTTCCAAAATGAATTAAATAAGAAGCCTAACTAGTTGAAATGATAATTGAAATGAAAAAGAAAATAATATATTCGAATGAACAATTTTCCAAAATGAATTTAATAAGAACCCAAACTAGTTGGAATGATAATTCAAATGAATGTATGTTTCGAATAAATTCGAGTGGCTAATCAAAAAATAGAGAAAACGAAACTCAATGTAAATGTTTCTTTATTTAGCATATATTTATATTTATCGATAGGGTACGAATTATTTATGCTTCACTTGGTTAGATGTACTTTCCGACTACTTGAAGGTGGTAGAACACATATTTCAGGCTACCAGTCTATTCAAATTATCAAATTATGTATTGGGTTTGAAATTTCATTTATTCTAACTCTTTTCACTGAATTATATATGTTCATATTTACACAGATTCATTTCATTGTGTGCCTCATTCCAATTCGAAATTATTTATTTTTAAATTTTTTGTGATGTCTAATTCGGAAACGAGTAATCTTAATATAGTTGAAATAGCTGAACAAACTTTGGTTTAAACATTTAAGTGCTTAAGAAAATTTAAAACAAATAAAATGAATTTAATTTTATATATTAGATTGACCATGTTGAAATATTCAATTCAGCAGGTCCTTTTGAAGGAAAAACCAAGTGCCAAATACATTTCAAACCTAAACAAATATGAAGACTTCTTGAACAGAAATCTAGAATCTAGAAAGGACAGAAAGTTCTTTACTCCTTAACTAATTTTAAAAATGCAGAAATCTTTTTCAGTTCGATTACCAATTAATAAATGTCCTGAAAAGATTATAAAAATGAACTTTTCTACCATATAATTCAAGCTAAGTCCTGTCGAATGCAATTTCAGAGGGAGTAAATTATCCAAGCCTTTTTATTCATTTCATACCTAATGAGTTACATGTACAATGAACCTAGATCAGGTGAGTATATCCACATTGGGCTTCATTATTTCTAATTTCCATTGCCATAGCAGCAACAGTCATTTCTGATTTTGATTTTCATTGTGTTGCCAAGGATCTTTTCAAACTTAAATCCCGTAATCACTAATACAGTGTAAGGATGCATCTACAAATTCGAAGCCCAATCCAATGGCAATTGTTCTGCCTCATCCTCTGCTAACTTTAGCCTTAGTGAATACCACCAATTAGTACATAACTGGTCCTAAAAATCCTAGTTCCACAATGGCAAAAAAGGGAAGAGAATACAATATGCTTTTCCTCCCTCTCTCTCTGCTGGAGCTGAAACAACAGAAATCTAAATCCTCACAGCAGGTAAAACAAGAAGAAAAAAGAAATTCCAAAATGGCAAAAAAAAAAAAGGAATAGAAAAAAAAGAAGAATATCCAACCAACCAACCAAAATATTTCGACTGTTGCTCGAACTTTGCAGACAGAACAATGGCCAGGAACTGGACTGGTCTGGCCTGGTCTGGTCTGGTCTCGACTGGAGGTGGTTTGGTCATGTGTAGATGGAATTTTTAGGTCCAAATCCTGTTGGGTCATAAAAAGTGCTTATTACATTATCACCTCAAGCGTGGCTGAGCCGAAACGCCCACACACACACACACACACACACACACACACACACACGAGATTGACTTGCCCTGTTCTCTGCCATAGACTCAATTTTCCTCCCTCTCAGTGTGTGTGTGTGTTCTGACGGGAGGCTTTATTATGGCACTGGCAGCTGCGTTTTTCAATTTTCGCTTTTTTTTTTTTTTAGGCCTTTTGGGCCCCACACCTGAGCCTTGAGCCGATTTTCGTTTGGGCTGCGTAGTCTTTCACTTATTGGCAAAAATGCGAAAAATGTGTAAATTTTGCTTTCTCCTGCCTCGTATATTTTTTTTTTTTTCGTTTGTTTGCAGAAGGATGATGACGATGATCCGCTTTGGCGAGAGGTATTGAGGTTCGAGTTCATTCAATTTGGATTAAGTCGTTCGTGTTGATTAACGAAATTGACTTTTTTTTTTTTGCTCGTCTCTTGCAGCTGTTAACAATTTAGAAGTTGATGGCAAAGACAATTTAACAAAATATTCAATCAATTTGAAATGCATACCAAATGTAATAAATCATGATATCTCAATATAAGAGATAGAGAAAGAGGGAAAACGGGGGAGAGGACCCTTGGAAAATGCGTCATAACAATAAAAATGTTTTGGTTCAACTAAAGCATATAAACAAGACAAGGCAATAAGACAGACAGACAGACAGACAGGTCATAATATATCATGGCCCAAAGGCGCTTGACGACACCAGCAAAAGCAAAAGCAAAGGCAACAGCAGGAGGATGACAATATCGTAGCCAGGACCATCTTTCTGGCATAATGACTGTCAAGGGGGCTGCCTGCCTGGACTAGGACTTAACGGAGAATCAATGACATATCGTTAGAAGAAAATACGTTTGCCCGCTGGGCTAAAACTGAGCAGAGGGGCCACAAAAGTCATAAAACAAAAATGTGAAAATAAAATAATGATAATGATTATAATGCCAAGCATATGCATTAACCATAAACACTGCAATAGATATAATACACTGAGCGAAATAGATGCGAAAACTTTTGCTTTTGTCCATTAAAACTAATGTCTTTTGTTTAGCTTTTGTTTGAAGACTCTTTCAAACAGTTTTGGCTTAAGTGGGGCCATTGAATATCAACAAAGAACTTGCTAAATTGTATTGGTAATAATAGAATCATTAAATATTCAAAATAAAGTCTAAATAGGAGGCTAAAAAATTGGTTTAAATATGAAATATATAACTTAATATAGGAAAAAGAAACGATTAAGATCTCCCACTCACCCTCAAATTCATTTTTTTTAGAAATTATCGATATTCATAAAGCAACAAATCGAAAATGAGTACCCAAAAATCGATTAATCATAGAAATATTTAAAATAAAGTCTAATTAGGAGGCTAAAAAATTGGATTAAATATGAAATATATAACTTAATACAGTAAGTAGAACCTTTTAAGGTTTTCACTGACTCTCAACATCATTTGTTTAAAAATGATCGATATTCGTAATGCCACTAATCGAAAATGAGTGCCCAAAAATCGATTAATCACAGTTTTGATTAATAGAGTGATACCAAAACCAGACAATTATTAAGGATTAAGTTCTTTACATAATTCTCAAAATCGTTTTTATTAAATTATCGATCAAAATTATCGATACACATTTCTTTTATTGTAAAAATCGAAAATGAGTGGCCAAAATTCGATTCCTCATTGATTTTGGTTAATAGTGTGATAACGATTCACTTTGATAACGAATTACTATGGTTTAAGTTTTTTACATAATTTTCAAAATCGTTTTTACAACAATATCGATAAAATGTATACGAAAAATCGAAAATAAGCGATACGAATGAGTCGGTACGTATGGATTCTCTTCTTATTACAAACAATTCTCAATTAAGAGTCCAAATTTCGATAGAATTTTGGTTCATTAGGTTCATACTAGCACTAATCAATGAATAACGATTAAATCCCTTACTTTAAAATTATTGATACACATTTCTTTTATTGTAGAAATCGAAATTGAGTGGCCAAAAATTGATTTGTCATTGTTTTTGTTAATAGAGTGATACCAATAAATGATAATTATTACGGATTCAGTTAGTTACATGATTCTTTATAAAATTATCGATCAAATTTATACGAAAAATCGAAAATGAGCAATCGGTACGTATCGATTCTCTTCTTACTACAAACAATTTTCAATTAATAGTTAAAATTTCGATACAGTTTCGATTCATTGGGTTCATACCAGTACTTATCAATGAATAACGATTAAATCCCTTCCTTCAAAATTATCGATAGACAATTTTTTTATTGTTGAAATCGAAAAAAAGTGACACATTGTCACTACAACAATTTTTGCCATTTACTGTGACTATCTGCAGCTGAGATTATCTCTGTCTAATTGAGTAACAAACTAATTTGGGTATTTTGGTCTTAAGCCTTTTGGGTCAAATGAAGAAAAAGTAAGCCAGAGCTAAAGACAAACATATGGGGCGAAGAAAAAAAGGCGAAAAACAACGCACACACAGAGACCGACAGCTGTTTGGTTAAACTGCTCTAACCAATAAAGTTGCTACAGGACACGCACTAAGGCACTAAAAGCTCTCAGTGGCTCAAAGCAGGATATACACGCACACACACACACATACGCACACACCAACACTCTCACAGGAGCTTGGCCACAATGTAAGTTGGGCTCATAATTTATTTCGATTACGCCGCAGCACGCAATTTGCGCGCGAGAATATCCTTTTAGTAAGCACACACACACAGACACACACAGAGGGAGCGAAAGAGACAGCGAGAGAGATGGAGATAAAGACACATCCTGAGGGAAACGGCAGAGGTGCGGGGGGTGGGGCCAGACCGAGATAAGTGTGCGCACAATTTCCGTTTCCGCTTAGTTTACCGTTGCCACTACTGATGCTGCGAAAATCCACTAAGCAACAATTAAATCAAAGTGAAGAGAGAACGAACGGACGAACCAACAACGAACCAAACTTAACTTGGCTTAAAGAGCACCCGAGCAATGGAGTTAAAAACGTTGATAATGATGCGGACAATCAAGAGACAACCAGGCTAACGATCAGGAGCGGTTTTAAATATTTATTAGGGGGCAGTCTCTCATATGAAATTGTTTTAAAAAAACATTTCTGAAAGTGTGGCAAAGAGAGGTCATCAAATTGGAACAAAATTCATTGTAAAAGTTTATCTTTTGAACTTGAATCACCTTAATGAGAACAAAATGATTCAAAATTTACATTAATATCCAAGAATCATCAGAAAATAATTATGACTGAGTCATTTTGCTGAGTTGTTTCTTTATGGGGTGTGAATATAAATTTTTGCGCCTTAAAATAATTATTTTTTGACGTCTCGAAGTCGATGGTTAAAAAATAAAACACATAAAGTTTTTCTTTTTCGGTTTTCTCAATATATTTCAACCTCCCTCGGAGTTCGTCTTGAGGAGCAACAACAGTTTCAGTTTCTTCTTCTAAGCACGAAAGATCTAACACCCATCACACTTGTGAAATGTTTTAATTTATCCCATATACAATATTTCATATAAATTCAAATTAGTTAATGGTTAATATCCCATATACAATATTTCATATAAATTTAAATAAGTTAATAGATGATATTTTTTATAACAAATTTTAAAAATATCTATAACTTTCGAGTCCCCACCTAGCTTGAAAAAAAGTTTCCTTGAAATTTTCAATACTTCTTAAGATTATTTTTAGGTCTTTTAAAATTTAACCACTTTAAAAATTTTCTTATATGTTAAACCTGACCCCTAGAGAAAGATATAAGCAAAAGAAGATATTTCCTTAAGTCCCAATATTTGGCTTGAAGTCTTTTTATGCTTAAAATGTACCTAATTATATGAAACATCTCTCAAACGAATGTTCCCTCTGACATGCACTTAAATAGGGACAGGATTTTTAAAGCAGCTTGTAACTTTTTTATTAACAAAAATAAACAAGCTAATAATAACTAAATTATTATTTTATCGTTCAGTAATTCAATAAGTAACATGACTCAAACAATGGTAGTGTATTTATGAATTCATAAATAACTCTTTACAACTTCATTTATGAAATTCTCTACATATTTCCCCATTGCCCCTTTTTTTCCTCAATCCACCACTGACCACATGATGTTGTCGATGATGATTCATACTCGTAAAACTTCAAGAATCAATTTGAAGCAATCAGTGAGGTTCGAAGAGCAGGTAGTTCAGCTCTCATGCATTACATTATCAGACCTAATCAAGGGTCAAGGGACGAGGCGAAGGCATTGAGGGATATCGCTTTAAGACATTTACAGAAAACGCTTGCAGTTTCCCATCCCCCCTCTCGCTCTCTCAGTCTTTTTTTTGGGTATCCCCACACATTTTCTGCTTAGAACTTATAAATATTTATGGCACACATAATGCAACTATAGAAGCAGCAGCAGAAGCAGCATCTATATTGGCCCGTTGAGCTTGGCTTGGCCAATAATTTTTTTTTCCTTCCTCTGCTGCTATCAGAGTCCCTTTTCTGGGTGTGTGTGTGTATTTTGGGTGCAGTGAAGCAAGCATTTTTCCACTGAAGGATTTATGTGCGCTGACATGCAACTTAAAAAGCAAGGACAACAAATGCGCTGCACCAGCAGCTCTAGGATCCCCAGCAGCAGCAGCAGCAAGGATAACAACAATTGAGAAAAATATGCTCGGAGCTGGGATTAGGCCAAACACAAGAAGGCAAAAAGGAGAACGAAAGAAGGAGAGAAAAGGAAAGCAAAAGGAATGCTGCAGAGTGGAAAGGAACACCAAAAAAACAAAAAAAAAAAAGAATTTATGTGACTTTTGCATGTGCCTGGGACTTTGGCTAGACATTAGTACAATTTCCGGCCCAGGCCACAAAAAATATTCAATAATGTATTAAAGCGAGTGAAAGAGATATCACACACAGTGGAAATCGACAACTCAACTGAAGCGTGGCAAGCTGGATAAATCTAAATAAGACGTGCTCGAGAGGCCAAGACCAAGACCAAGACCAAGACCAAAAACCCAGCGACTCTTCCTTCTGCCTTGTGCAATGAAGTGCAAGGTGAACTCAACCAACTTTATGCCTCTACATACCGATACCTGGCCAGGCATAAAACAAAAACGGAAACAGCAACGGAAACCCAGCCACGTTTTTAACACCCCCTCCCCTTCCTCTCTCTCCTTTATCACTTCTTTATCTCTTATTCTCTCTTTTCCCTCTGAGATACTGTTCAATAAATTTCAACGCTCTTAAATTGGCAATGCAATCGGGCCAGATGGGAAGATGGCAAGGAGGGTAAGGGGGTAGGGGTAAGGGGTAGAAGCATTTAAAGCGACGACTCCCCAGTAAATTGATAATCAATCAAATGCTGACTCAATGTCCATTGCAGTGACTACTTAATCACTGTCTGGTTATCCTTTCCATTTTTTATATCCTTTCACAAAGATGGAGTACATATATACATCCATACATTTCGATCAACAGAAACGGAAAGCAACAAATATCACAAATATATATAAAAACATATATATTCTTGATATGATAAACTGAGTTCTTATACTCGTAACCTGCTTATCGGCCTTCTTTTTGATATAAAATTTAAGAAGTAAACATTGTAAACATTCTTTTAAATAAAAGTTTTTTAATGAATAAACTTTAATTTTTGTAGGAATTTTTTTAATTTGTTAAGCCTCTTAATTTATATACTTATAAATGTCTGGTATTTATCAAGTTATACCGATTTTTAAAAATTTTTTTAAATTAAAGTTTTTTAATGATTAAAATTCTAAAACTTATATTTCTTAGACATTTTTTTATTGATTATTTAAGCATCTTAATCTATATTTGTATATATATGTCTGATATATATTAAGTTATATCGAGTTTTAAAAATTCATTCAAATATAAGTTTTTCAATGAATTAATTTCTTAGACTATAATTTTGTATTAATTTTTTAAGCATTTTAATCTACATATGTATATATGTCTGACATATACCAAGTTATACCGATTTTTAAAAACTCTTTCATATACATATAAGTTTTTTAATGAATAAACTTCAAAAACTTAAATTTTTTAGGAATTTTTATTAATTGCTTAAGCCTCTTAATTTATATATGTATATACCGAGTATATATGAATATACCGATTTTTAAACATTCTTTTAAATTCAAGTTGTTTATTGAATAAAATTTTAAAATTTATATTTTATTGATTGTTTAAGCATCTTAAGCTTTGTAAAAATTCTTTCAAATAAATTTTTTCAATGAATAAACTTTAAAAATTTCCATTTTTAGGAATTTTATTTTGATTGTTTAAACATCTTAATCTATAAATGCTATATATTTGAATATTTGGGGCAAAAAATGATTCTATTGTTAAATATTTTTATTGTTTTCACAAAGGGAAAGTTCAGAACTGCAACTCATTGTGTGATCAAATTTAGAAAAAGTCATAATAGAAGAAATTCTAGATGTTAAATTAACTTATTCAAATAGTTGATTCAATTCTTTGTCATTTTGAAGATTTATATAATTAAATAATTTTGACCAAATTTATTATCAAATAAATAAAACCTTCGCATATAAAGTGTGAAAGGCATTAGAAATTATTTATTAATATCCGAATCGAATAAATAACATTTGTATGTACAGTTGTGTAAAATGCATTTTTAAGCGCCATCTGAAATTCCCATTTTTTACAAAGTCTAACCTTGAAATTGCTTATCAAGGGTATACAAAGGTCGTCATTGATCATTTTAATTGTGCAATGCTCTGGCAATTTTCTTGGTTTTTTTTTTTGCTTCTCTTTCATTTAATATTTTTCTTTATATTTTTATCAATTATGCGCAGTCTGATGGACAAAGATGAATCAGAGGAAGTCATTCTGTTTATTAATTTAATTAACGCCCCTGATGATAAGTTTTGTGCAACATTCCATCAGTCAACCGTAAGAGAGCGAGAGCAACTGACCTTTTTCCAGCATTGACCAACACTTGACCCAGCTGATTAGCTGATCTCTTTAAAAATTAAGGGTTTTTGGGCCACTTTGCCACTTTCGATTGGCATAAGCACAATTTTGTGGTCTCTCTCTCAGTCACTCTCGAAAAACCGCAACACAAAATTCAACAACTATGTAAATTTTCAACAGCAAATGCAATTTTCATGTTTGCAACTAAGGGGGGAGAGAGTGGGGCGTGGGGGGAGCGAGTGAGATGGAGAGCAATTGAGCAAATTGATTGAACAACATGAAGAGATGCCTGCCTTTTGGCTTCTGTCTGCTATATGCAATTAATAAAATGTCCCAACTAAATTGAGGACCAACCGCAGCACTTGGAGACGTCTTGACATTGCTTTAGTGACGTCATCATTTTGCGGTTGCCCCATCTGCCGCCCCACCTGCCACACTTCTGTTACCATTTTGAGACATGTGGCGCTTGCTGCGGTTGAGAAAAGTGCAAGTTCAATCAAACAGTCGGGGCAATCAAAAATTTGTGTCCAAGCAACCACACACAATAGAGAGACAAGGACAGACTGAGAGCTAGAGTGAGTGAGACAGAGAGATTGTCTTCTTTGAACGCATATTCAATTACACACAGAAAAAGGCACACAATTTGCTTGCATAATTCGGTATAAAATGCCATTTTGTGGGGAGAAGGCGTTGGGTGAAGGCGTGGCTCATCATAAATCAGAAAAGCTCCTACGAGTCGCGTCCGTATAGTAGACAAAGGAAAGAACCACGAAGACAAGGCAACGACTTGGCCAATACCCTAGGAATAAACTGTGCTTTTGGTGTTGCAAAATCGTTTACTGAAGAAGTTTTTAGTGTTAGAAATGATAGATTAAAACCTTTATATGCCGTATTGTTTGATTGCATTGGGTTTTAAATAAATTAAAGTGTTATAGGAGTAGAAAAGGTCTTCCGTAGCTTCCATTTTCGATGAAGATTACAAATAAGAGTTTGGTCACACTGTTTAGGAGCGTCATTGATTACTTTCAAATGGGAAGAATTAAGTAGAATTCATTGCGAATGCAATGGAAACTCATTACAAAGAGTTATCGAGGATTTGAAGGAACAAACGAATGCATTTGGCCAAGAAAAACATTGTCTCCTTGACGAAATTTCATAAAATGCTTTCACATCCGTCGTATTTTCCATCACATTATCAAATACAGTTAATAAAAGGGTAAAGTATTCATTTTCCTTTCAGAATTAAATTTAGAAAACTTCTTTTAAGCATCTCTGCATCATAATCGTCAACTGCCTGATGGGTTCCTTATTTTCTAGGTCCTCCTATGCGTCTCTCTCTAATATACCCTCATCTTTTCCCCTATTAATGGGTATTAAATAGCAACAGGAGAAAAAAGAAACGCAGAACGCACACAAAAAGCTTGTTGAAAATTATGAATTTTCCATAGTTTGAGCCAAAGACAAATACCAACACACAGAGAGAATGGGAGAAACACTGGCGGAGAGGCCGCCGAGACAGAGTAAAAAGGCAGACGCAGCCAGACAGGAGTCAAATAATTAATGGCCAAAACGGGGAGGGGGTAAACAAACAAAACACCACAGAAAAACAAAAAACGAAGCGAAAAGAAAAAAAAACATGCAAAACAGATTTGCATGAACAAAACGCAGAGTCAGTGTTGAATTCGAATTGGGTGTGTGTGCGAGTGTGGTGTGTGTGCGAGTGTGCAGCTTGTCGGTTGCCTTGGATGCCGTCAGTTGGGCTTGTTAGTCCCTTTTGCCCTGTGTTGACTTTAAGGTTGGCTAATAGTCGACTGCATCCTTTTTCGGCCACTCGTATTTGGCTCTGTGTTTTTTTTCTCTTCTTTTCTTTTCTGTTTTGGTTGTGCCACAAAAATTTGTTGTAAACCGAATTTACGCTTTTAGTATTACTTATTTGCTGCCATTATTTGTGGCGCGTTGAGCTGGGCTTTCACTTTTATTTGGTTTTGGCTTTGGCCTTTGTATGATATTTGGCTCTGTATGAGGACGACGACGAGTGCAGAGTCAGCAAAAAGCTTTTAGTACACACACAGGACACACACCGAGCAAGAGAGAGGGAGGGCGAGAGGGAGGGGGCAAGGACAACAAAAACAAGTTAAGGACTTCATTTTGGTGTTCGACGTGTGGTCGTCCCTGCCCGGCAGCAGGACGATAATAAGAACTCCCAGCGAGAAATCATAAATTAATCCGATTTAAGCAGCAGCTGAGTAGCTTATTTTTATACAGTCAAAAGGAGAGTCCAAGGAGAGATCCTTCCTGCAGCATGCTATCTGCTCACCAGTTCATCAGCAAAAGCAGCCTTTGTTTGTCTGTCTACCCTTACCCTTACGCCAAAGGTATTAACATTTTGGAAAGCATTAAGGGTATCCATACTCATATATATTTTCGATCAGCCGGAAAATTAATTCTTTTTATGGCTCATAATTCGTTTGGTTCTTGGTTAGAAAAGTATATTCATTTTCAAAAATATTTCAAGCATAACTAGATGAACTTTTTAAGCAAAAAAGCTATTTGAGTTTTCTTCAAATTCAAAATTAATTTCACAATAAATTTGAATGAACTACTAAATTGGAGACAATAAAGAATTGTATGTAAAAATTAAATTCAGAAAAAAAATTAAGTGAACTACTAAATTGGAGATAACAGAGTTCAATATCTTTTTACAAATTTTATAATCATTTTTATGAATTTAAAATTTAAGACCATAAATAATCCTTAGATGAAACAATAAAATATTTCTCTTAAATTGTCACAAATTTCATAAAATCTTTGAGTTGTTTGTTCTCTCAAATAATATTGGAACGTATTCAAGATTTGAAATTCTTAGAAAAACCGCCAAATTCAGAAAAGATCTCTTAATTGCATTTATTGAACATTAAAGAAATCCTTGAAATTGTCGATATATCTTTAAAAATATTGATATTTAATGTTTTTAATAAGTAAAAGATTTTTATTTAGTTAGAAATAATATTCTAAATGTCATAAAAATCAGGAATCAAAAATAAATTTCAATATTTACAAAATTGCATTCATAGAATATTGAAGTAAACTTTGAAATTTTCGATATATCTCTAAAAGTATGATATTCAACATTCTAAATAAGTAGAAGATTTTTATTTAGGTAGAAATAATATTCTAAGTGTCATAAAAATCAACAATGGAAAATATATTTCAATATTTAGAAAACTGCATTCATAGAATATTGAAGTAAACCTTAAATATTTCGATAAATCTTTAAAAAAATGAAATTCAACATTCTTAATAAGTAGAAGATTTTTATTTAGGTAGAAATAATATTCTAAATGTAATAAAAATCAGCAATAAAAAAATTTCAATATTTAGAAAAATACTAAGAAACGAAGTTCCTTTTAACAAAGTTCCATTCTCGAAATTCGTAGAAAAACCGTTAATTCAAATAAGATCTTTTAATTGCATTCATCGAATATTAAAAGTAAACCTTGAAATTTTCGATATACTTATTTTTAAAAATACTGACATTCAACATTCTAAATAAGTAGAAGATTTTTATTTAGGTAGAAATAATATTCTAAATATCATAAAAATCAGCAATCGGTAATAAATTTCAATATTTAGAAAAATACTTTTTAACGAAATGGAAGTTTCTTTCGAACAAAGTTCAATTCCAGCCACTCCAAAGAGTTCTAACATTCGACTAAAAGTAAAGAGTATATAGACTTCGAAGTAAAGTTCAAACTTCAACATTCCATTCATTATAATTCCTCATTTAAAAGAAAGTCTTTAAGAGCAATTTGTTTTGGCCATAAACCATAAAATGGAAGCGACATGACATGATTGAATGCTGCCATAGTGACGATGATAATGACTACGACGACTACGACTTGTTCTTGTTGTTGTTGTTGTTGCCAAGGTAGGACTTAAGTGGCAATACTCAGTTTTTAGTTCAGTTGCAGGTTCCTACCATATCCTGGCAACACGTCAGCTCATTACGGGGCAAAGTTTTTGCACCATCCTCACATCCTTTTCCCGCCGCACAGTTTTCCGGACGCATTCATTCGTCTTTTTGGCGCCTTTAGAGCTGCGGCTTAAGTGCATCATTCTAAATTCAATTGAGCTTGAAGTGTTCAAAAAGCAAGCTTCAGGTAAGTAGTAGAGTAGAGGAGGATGTGTTCCATGGTTTTTCTGCCCCAGGTGAGATGCGTTTCACTTGATGTTCATCAGCCCGGCGGGGTGTTGAAAATGAAGTTGAATTTTCCACAAACTCAGCAGAAAAAATAAAGGAGTAAGTGACAGACAGACAGACAGACTAACTGGCAGATGGACTGACAGTCTGACAGCCATGAATTTGGTTAAAGTCTGTTTAGAAATCTGATTTGTGGTTGCCACAGTTTTTTATTTAATACGCTTCAACGCGATATTTCCATTTCTATTGTTAAAATTATTATACATGAATATATATTTTGTGTTGTACATTTTGTCGTGGACCTATTTGTCATAGAGATGTCTATTGTTTTATGCGCTAATTGGCAGCATTGGGGATACATTTTGTATACTTAATTGATTTAAAGTGCAATTTGATTTTCATTAAATTTTCGCCAATTGAACTTTTTTCACACACATACACACACACACATATTTTGGAGGGGTGATGGGGTTCACCAATGCATAAATCAAATACAAAAGCAGCTGTTTAAATAGAAATTGCGCATTTTGTTGACCACGCCCCAGTCACCTACCTCCAATCCCCCGCCCCAAACTCAACTGAACTCATTTGTAATGCCAAAGCAAATAAAATGCTTTTGCAAAATTGTCAACGATAGAAATACATTTTCTGTGGCTTAATAAAATATTTACACATTTGGCAAAAACAAAAACCAAAAAAACCAAAAAAAAAAAAAACCCAAAAAGGGAAAATATAATAGAAAATTCTCTAAATAGCCAATTCACTTCGAATTCCAAATAGAAACAACAGTCACAATGGGCAAATGTTTTACCAACTAAGAGCACCATAAATAGTCCTTACTTTAGCTACCATCTCTTCCTCTCTTATCCCCCCCTCTAACTCTCCTCTTTGACATTTTCTGATTAGACACATTCATACGCTTATCGGACTGTCTGAATGACTGACCTGACTCATACTGCCCCATACTCAAATTTTCTACTAAATGGAAATTGAAACACAGAAAACATTTTTAGTCAGCATTTTTAGGGGGGCAGCTGAGAGGGGAGAGGAAGAGGTTTGTGTGCCCTTTGATTGGTAAACATATTTTGGATTTGACTTTGACTGAATGCGTGATTCATGAACTGCGTCACTGGAAATATATATTTTCAACAGAACATTGTGTTCAATTATAAGCAGAAATAATCAGTTATTATTGTGGAATATTTTTAAACAAAAACAGAAACTAAAGATAGATATTTTGGGGTGAGCTATGGGTTGAGTTGCTAAAACAAAAAAATATCTCAGGGGGATAGTAAAGAAGGTTTTTTTGATAATCTTATAAGCAAAAGGGAAAGCAAGATCTAGGAGTAGGCAAAAAGAAAGGGAAACCAAGATCTAGGAGTGTGCAAAATCCACTAGATATTTTTTTCACTAGAAAATTAAAATAAATTCTATATAAAATCTATAAGAACATGACGTGAAGAACTCCGGTCATCGAATCCTTAAAGCTTCCTCATTGACGCTAATCTACGGACTTGGTACCTAAATGGAATATGATTTGTTTTGAAATTCATATAAAGAGATATATATGAAGAAAGAGATTTAAGTCCACTTAATAAAAAAATTCTTATGATGAGGAATTCGAAATATTTTCATTTTTAAATAAATTCCTTTCGAAATTCTTTTGATTTATTAAAAAACTCATGGACTTATTGATCCACCCTCGTACTCGATAACCACTAGAACTCCAAAAAACACTTCCTCACTCTGTTATAACATGAATTGACTATCCTAATTTAATATTAACTCAACTCAAAACGCGAAAGAACCTTGAGATACTTCAAGTTATCAGTGTGAAGTGCTTTTGACACTGTTGAACTTGAACGAATCTGTAGAATTCAATATCAAAGTGAACATTATCTATTTTTAAGCATTACTGAGCTCATGTTATTCTATTATCTCTGATATTAACTATAGTGTTTTGGTAGTTCCCAGTATTTACAACAAACGCAATTAGCAAAAAAGAAGAAGTTTAAGTTTATAAGAGAGTAAACAACAGGAAAAACCTCACTAGTAATATGATTTGTTTTATCTTTGATAGTGGAGGTAATAGAAGGTAAGCAATAAGTAATGAATTTATACTTGAAATAAGATAAAATTGAGTTAATAGTTGCTTAAACAGTGAATTTATATTTAAAATAAGCTAAAATTGAGTTAATATTAATAGTTGCTTAAACTAAATCCCCACAGGCCATTTTTCTTTATTCTCAACAACCAAATAATGAGACTTAAAATTAGAATCTCAGTCTAACTAATAGAAGGATTTCCTCCCAATAAAGAAATAAATAAGTATGCATTTATATTTTAATCTCCAGGGAGTAAATAAATATAAATGAAACACATATACAAATATATACATAATATAATAAATATAAATAAAATACATATATAAATATATATACATAATATATAAATGAAATACATATAAATATAAGACCTAATCTAAGCTTTTTCTCAATGGGATTATACTGAAAAGGTTTTCATCTTTAATTTTTAAGCCCAGAATTCATGGAGTGAAAGGGTACATTAAATTTGCTAAAATGAATGTAACAGTTAAAAGGAAGTATTTGCAACCGCATAAAGTATATATATTCATGATCAATAGTCAAGTCGACAATCATCGACATTGCAGAAACTATAAAAGCTATCAAATTTAATATGTAAACTCAAGGAATATGTAGGATAGATAACTTTATTTTAAATTTATGCCACGTCCCTTTAATTTTGAAAAAAGTAAAATGCTTTTGCATTTTTTAACAAATCCTCATCTTATTTAAAAACCCTAATAATGGCAGCTCATTTAGTATTCAAAAACTATTATCAGTTATCAACGAACTCAAAAATAATCGCAATTCTTCAACTCTTTGAATAAAACAGACTTTTAGAATAAATTATCCTTATTTCATAAATAATGTTAACAATATCTATCGGTACACCAAACATCACGAAAATTGGAATAAAAATAGCAAATTTATGCGTAGAAAGTACAGAGTTGGTCGCTAGGTGCGCTACAAAGCTCTTGTGTTGATAAGAGTGAGAGAGATGGCAAGTGTATGCCATTGAGGCTGGGTATATCCAAGTCGATGCGATGACATGCTCACTTTATTTTAAAATGAATAGAGTTACTCGAATTTAATTCATTGTATTTCAATTTCAATCAAATTTAGTTAATCTTTAGCACGTATGAATTTCTCTCCCATTTCTTTTCAAACCTATGCTATTCAATTTTTTCATTTATACAAATTGATTTGTGCCTCATTCCGTAATCCGATTATAATCCTTTGCCTTAACCATAATACACATCAATTGAATATGCTCTTTGAATATTTGTGAGTTCACGTAAAATATGAAATATACGTATGTTTGTATATATATTTTTTATCTTTGTTGTTTTTATGATGGACATTAACCACTCAATATTGACATTTATATGAAAGCCGCACTAAACAGCCAAACCACATGGACACGGAATTAAATCCATGAAAATAAATAAGTATATGAAAATACATATATATATGTATATATGCAATAGTTTTTCATAGTGAAAAAGCACTCATCAAATTGTCGAAGAACTTTTCTAAAATGATTTAACAGAAAAATATTTTGTAGCTCGTTTTGCGCTAGATATGTAAAATGATTTGAAATAATTTATAAATGTTTAACAATTTGTTGGATTTGTCTGGTGTCTATATGTATGTAGGTGTATATATAGATATAAATCTGTTTGTATTTGTGTGTGTGTGTGTGTGTGTGGGCACATTAAATAGCTGAAAGGAAACTTGTTGGAAAATTCGGAAGAAAAAAAAAAAAAAGCAAAACGGTTTTTCTATTTGTTTTCCTCTCGTTTTTGAGTAACGTGCGCAAAAACCGCGCGAAAAATACATTTATAAATTTATATAACAAAATTATTTTTAACAAAAAGAAGAATAATTTTTTTTCGGTTTTCTTTTCTTTTTTTTTGTGTGTTGCACATAGTCGTAAATAAATTAACTGTTTGTTGGCCACAATTTTCATGTGTACTCGAATATTTTATATTTTGTGTACTATTCCATTGGAAAATCTGTCACTTACCTTTTGCACTAGCAGCGGTTGGGCAAAGTCCACACCGCCCTGCAGACGAAAGCCCCAGGGTTGGGCATCGAAACGTGACAATTTAATTTGCAACAATTGTGGTTGGGCCATTTTCTATATGGATACTGCACACGGACTGGAAACAAGCTGTAAGGAAGGAGGATGAGAATGTTATTAGAAAACATGTCGTATACTTGATATCACGTAGCAGAGGTAGCCTAATTAATGAAATCAGAATCAACAGCGAGAGAAGACACACAGTTAAGATGATTCCATCGTTTTGTTTTTTTCTACAGCCACTAATAAAGACATTATTCAGGCATGTCCATGCTAATCCTGCAGCAAAACCAAACGAAACCAAGCCAAACCAGACCAGACCAGACCCCAAACCCAGACTCTGCACATGCCACTCACTCGTACTCTCTCCCTCTCTCTCCCTTCCCCTTCGTTTTTGCTATTCTAGTCGTCCTAGTCGTATCTCTATCCAAGTGTGCCTTGATCTCTGCGGCAGCTGCGAGTCCCTGTGCATTTTCGCATGCAAAAACGCTCTGTCGAGTGCCAAACTGCCAACATATTTGGCTGTCTCTCTCTCTCTCTCTCACTCTCTCTGGGCTAACTGCAGTTACACGCAGGCAAAGGCAACGTTAACACTGCCTCAGCAGTAACCAAAAAGGGTCACAGCAATGAGCACAGCTCGCAGAGTACCCCTTAAAGGCTTTAAGTGTGGCCTAGTTTTAATGAACCACACAATTATTTCAAAATTAGTAAATTTATCAATTGAAATTGTATGAGTCTAGATCAAATTGCAGATTGAGGGACTAAAATTATTTTACCAATTGTTAACTTTATGTCAAATGGCCAGAGAAAACGTTCTATCAAAGAGATATTTATTGTCATATTTCGTATAACTATAAAATAAGCAAAACTTGCCATACTGAACAGTCTAAATTAAAGGATAGAATAAATAATAGATGTAGGAAAATAGGTAGGTAATAGGAATATATAGGATAAAGTCTGTAAATCTCATATTTTTCCTATTTAAAATAAAGTTTAAGACTAAAACCTTTAGTAGGTATGTATCCCATTTTATGATTCGAAAGTTATAGATAACGTTAACGTTTGATAAATAATAGAGAAGTAAAAACAAACTATTAGCAAATTTCAAAGAACTAAGAAATAAGCTTAAGGGCTTAAGTCCAAACATATCTTTAATAGACAATATGTGAATCTAGTCTTTATCTAAGTCAGTCTTAATAGTATAAATATATCCAATTTGTGATTCCAAGATTATAGTTTACTTTAAGTCGAAGATGACTTAAAAACGTTTCATAAATAATAGAGAAATAAACAAAAACTAATATCTGATTTCAGAGAAAATGAAGAAATAAGCACAAGCGCTTTAGTCCAAATATATCTTTAACTGACAATATGAGTACCCAGTCTTAAACTTCTCTAAAATAAAGGATGAAACTATAAACTGTAGTAGAAATATTTTCAATTCATAAATACCATAGAATATCTAGGATATATAGTCTTAATCTTATGTAAAATAAAGGATGAAACCTGTAGTAGAAATATATTTAATTTATGGATACCACAGAAAACATTTATAACATAAACTCATAGAGAAGTATGTATACAAAAACTATTATCAGATAGCAAAGAACTCAAAAATATGTACAATTCCCTAACTCATTAAATAAAACAGACTTTTAGACAAAATTATTCTTTAATATTAGTTATTATTTCTTGTCTTAATAGTATCTAAAATGAAGGTTAAGAAGAAAAGTCAAGTCTTATGTCACCAGGATAAAATTTAAAAAACACTAGTAAAACTAATTTTAGAATCATCGAGTAAACCTTGAAAACCATGATTTTTATGACAGATTTTTGTGTGAAGCAAGACGTAAATATTTATGAGTTATTCGTGAATACCAAGAAAATAAAAGGCTAATAAATCGAAATGCCAAGTAAATAAAAGGTTAATAAATCGAAATGGATTGGGATGCTTTTTGTGGAAATAAAATGATATGTGCATATTAAGTCCAAATATATAAAGTTTCAAGCAATCAAGTAGAAAAAAGAAACATATTCGACCATTATAATTAATTGAAAGATAACCAATAAAAACTTTTATACTCAGATTCTTTTTCTGCTTAAACTAGTGTGGTTAATAAAAAGTATTCTATTGAAAATCAAATATAGGATAGTTTCTTTAATTGAATATGGAAGATAAATATGAAAGATGAATATGGAAAATAAATATGGAAGATGAATATGGAAAATGAATATGGAAGATAAATATGGAAGATGAATATGGAACATAAGACTACAGTCTATATTTCTAAACATGTGTTAAATAACATTAGACAAATATTACCATTTTTAAGAGTAAGAAAATTGTGGAAAATAAATTGATTTGATAACATTAGATAACTATTACCATTTTTAAAAATAACAAAATAGTGCAAAATAAATTGATTGAATAGATTTGAAGGCTTTCTCCTTAACTCCTTTTTTCTAATCCAAATCTATCCTAGTTACAACTCGATTCTCCTACAGGGTAGCAACATAAAACGAGTTAAACTTTGTTAGATATCGCCTTTTTTTCACACACACACACATACAAAGTGTGGGGGTGGGGGGAGCTGCACACCCACTTTAGCCCTAGCCACAGTGTGTGCTGTAAGTAAGCGCACATGGTTCTGCCTCTGTGTTGGATCTGTTGTAAGTGTGGCTTACATGGGTTCGTTCCCTCTATATGTACCTATATTTCCCATTTTTTTTTTCGTTCTTTCTTTCTGGTTATAGTCGTCATAGCTTTGTAATTTGTACAACACTATGTGCGTGTCTCTGTATGTGTGTGTGTGTGTGTGAGAGAGAGTCGTGTCTGTTGATTTAGTTTGCTGCATAACAATTTTTGCTGAGTGTTGTGTTTTTTATTAGCAAAGACACATTCACTAGCTGGTGTGCTCGTACCATGGAAGACACTCAAAGTGGAAGTAACTACATTAAGCTATTAAAACGACAGCAGCTGGCAGCAAAACTCCTTCAGCAAAACAGGCATCAGGACACGGCAACACACACACACCGAAGAGACACGGGAGAGAGAAAGAGAGACATTTTAGCACACACAGCAGTTTAATTAACGTTAAGTGCGGGTGGTAATGGCTCGAGCCGTAGCCGTAGCCGGAGCCGGAGTCCTAGCTCTCTGGAGCTGGAACTCTCTGCCGTTGGCTCGATCTTGGTCTTGGGCCAACTGCTGGGCCGTAACACGTTGACGTTGGCGTCGGCATTTGCATGTAAATACTTTGTACACCATGAAGTTGGCCCATTAGACACTCGGCAAAAAAAAAAATAAAACCCCTGCATATGTATGCCTCCGGATAAAAAGGTAGGTACATAGGTAGGTAGGTAGATATAGATATGTCTGTAGGTGGATGGAGTCGAAGTAACATGCACATGCACAGAAATAATTTAATTAAAATATTAAATAAATGCGAAAAGCCAAAAAGAGCTTACTGAAAAGGGACAAACAATAACAGGCAAAGAGGAGACCTCAAAGTGAAATGGAAAAGCTTTTCAAATTGTCTAATTACTGGCCACACAAAGAGATAGAGAGATGGTGTGTGTGGGGCGAGAGGGGAGTGATATAGCGAGTGGAATATATATACAGATTAGGAAATATCAAACAAAAGGCAACTTCTCATACAACAAGATTGAATTTCCGACATTCGACTTGTCAAGTAGGTTATCAACGGGAGCGGAATAGCGGCTCGTTATGGAGGTCAATTGGAATATCCATTGAAAGTTTATGGATTTTGAGTGCCAAGAGCTTAAATCGCAAAAGAGAGTAATAGTTAATTGCACAAATCTCTATTTCTAGTGTTGAAACATTTAAAAACTCTAGAAAAAGGCGAGATTTAATAGTGTTGGCAAAAGTGCATAAGTCCTTTGCAAAAGACAGTAAATAGATAACTCTAAAAACGGCTGAAAAAAGCTGAATTGTAAAGCTTAGTGTTGGCAAATGGCTAATTAGAGCTGATAGTCTTAAGAATTTTAAATTTTAAAATGTTGTTGATATTTTTGAAACGAAATATGTTTCGAGAAGTGGAGATTAGAGTCACCCAAAGTCAAGGGTCCCACAGCAAAGTGCTTAAATCCTTTTCAAAAGAGAATAATAGTTAATTCTAAATTTAGTGTGGGAAAGTTTAAAACCATCTGAAAAAGGTTGGATTGAAAAGTTAATGTTGGCAAACGGCTAATCAGAGCTGGAATTTTAAACATAGTAAGTAACTTTAAAATGTTGTTGATACTTTTGAAACGAAATATGTTTCGAGAAGTAGAAATCAGAGAGACTCGAAGAGATTTCTCAGAAGTCCAAGAGAGATTTGACAGAAAAATAGGTTGGCTTAAGCTTCACATTTTTTGAATTTTAAGGATTGCGTGTATTATCTATAATTTACCCCCTAAATAGAGATATATAACTATGGAATTATTGAAAGACTAATTCCTTCCATGTAGGATTAAAGATCTGCTACGTAAATTGCGACTAAATGGATTAAAAAATAATTCAAATAAAATGGAAATACAGCAGTGAACCGTCCAATAAGACGATCTTTTTAGTTTCCAGTCAAAAAAACAAATGAAAAATTCGAAAAATTATAACAAACTTCCCAAAAAAGAATTTGTTCCTCCATAAAGTTAATTTTGGAGATGGCCTGAAAATTTCTTGTAGACAGTTTTTCAAAGTTTTACTCTAACCACAAGTTGTGGGTTGTTTTCAACCCTGCACTTTTCAAAATCATTTTCGTAATTATTATTGATTAAAGAATGAGTGGTTTACCTTCTGGTATTACAATTTTAATTTAGAGCCCCTTTTTGTCGTTTTTTCTTTGCATTCCAGCCCTGTCCACACATATCTCTAGTTCATTTATAATAAAGTTGTCCCCGTTTTCGTATTTGAAATCAGCCTTATGACTAATAATCAAATGTCAGCTTATGCCAAGCGGACATGCACAGAGCACTCACTTCGTTTCCTGATACACCCAAAAACAACAACAACAAAAACAAATAACAAAAGTTATCGCTAATCAGTTTCACATATAAGTATATATACACACACACACACACCTAAACATATATATGTAAGTATATTTGTATGATTGGCAAATTGCAATTTATTTATACCAACATTCGTCATGATGTGTGCCCCGTGCAGTTGAGTTTCATGTGGCAATAAATCAATTTGCATGCAGCAGAATTTCAATATTTTTGCCTGTGATGTACATACGTATATATAATTTTCTTTAAGCCGATTTGCTGGGCATTGGGCAAAAAGTGGCATCAAATTCATATTCATTTCGGCAACGCACATAATCATTAGCAGACCAACAAAGGGTTCAAAGAGAGCCAGAGAAAGATGGCTAGATAAAGAGGGAGAGAGGAAAACGATCCGAATATCATGATGATGTCATGCCAAGGCGACTGTAAAGTATTTTTAAATCTTCCCATCGTTTCTTTGCTTGGTCAATTTGGCATGCTACTCCAAAAAGTAAAGGTATTCCCAGCTAATGGAGTTCAATTTCATAGATACATACTCGCACATGGAGGTGACAGTTCACCTAGTTACCAATTTGAAATCAAATGATGCAGAAAATCAGGCCATGGTCCCATGTAGGCAAAATCATTTCATTGGCATTTGGCAGACAATTTGTATCACATATTCGATATATTCGCTATTTTTAGTAATGTATTAAACAAGATTTTCACTCAATCTTCATAATTTCAATACATCATTTATATAGTATAGCAATAAATACCTCCGATCTTAGCCAAAAGTTGTTATTATTTGTTTAAATTATAATGTTTGAGTGTGTGAAACAAAAGTCATCTTAAATGGGGCTTCAAAAATTAAAACTATTTCTTATTCTTTCGTTTTGGAATTTCTATCTTTCAGATAAATTAAAACTCTATATTAAGACTTTAAAGTGGCTTAATCCTCTTCCTTTCAATCGACTAGAGGGACAAGCTAAAGTATCTAAGTATCTAAAGACTTTAGATACTTAAACATCAAATATAATGTATATTTTATTAATCTTTTAATTTGCGAAATCTAAAATAATTTATATTTTATTAATCTATTAATTTGCTCATTGAAATTAGCTCTTTAAATAACCTCTTGATAACAGTGAAATATTACATTTTTCCAATATATTGATTCAAGAATTGCTAAACTTATAATCTGAAAACAAATAGCAACAAAATTGCATTAGTCACATATTTTGTTTATTTTATATTGCACATTTTTCTTGGTGACTTCACAAAAAATTAGCCAACAACTTGACCTTAATTTTAATCAAGTCTAACTAGTCGGCTGGAATGGGTGATCAATTAGATGTTATCATTTCAATAAAAGTTAATCAACTTTTCCACCTTCCTATGTTGAAGTATTGAAATATTAAAATATAGCAAACAAATACAAAATAAATGCAAATATGCTTAAAAAAATAGGAATATTTTTAAGGTATGTCTTTTTGATGTATATAAACAAATCAAAAATAAATGCAAATATGCTTAAAAATATAGAAATATTTTTAAGGTCTTTATTTTTGATTTGTTTACTATATTTTAATATTTGAATTTTAATTTTTATGTAACCTATATATCTATTTGATTTGTTTATTATTTTAATATTTAAACTTAGGCTCGTTTAGAATATTGAACGTATCTCATCTAAAATTAGCCAGTAAGCAACCTAATTTACCTACTGAAAAAGATAAACTGAATAAGGAATATACCGAAAATAATCTGGACACTTCATTTGATTTGCATTTCAAAAGCTATTAATCAAATTTACTTTTTCTTTTTGGATATTAAATATAATTTTATTATCATTATAATTTTATTTGCATTTCAAAAGCTATTCATCAAATTTCCTTTCTTTTCGGGTATTAAATATAAGTTAATTACCATTATAAGTAAATAAGTTTCAGTTTTTTTTCACCTCTCTCATGTTGTCAATTATTTCACCGTCCTTTCTTAATATTCTTTTAACAATAGTCCAATATCTTTCCTAACATTTTTAGAAAAATCAGGAATCAAAAGGAATTCTTTAATGACTGGTTACTTAGTTTCTTGAAGTTTCAAATATGTTAAGTAATATCCTACATTAAATGGTCATAAAAGTAAGAACTGCAAGAATATCTTTTAATCTTTTCATCTACCCCTCCAAATTACTTTTATGGTATTATAGACTGATAATGTTCTTTCAAAAGAAAAAGAAATCCCAAATGAACATTAAATTTAATTTGCATTTGAGTCAGTGCCACAGCTTGAATGCACTTCTCCAATGAGCCAACTAATTAAAAATTGAATTATTTATAGAACCTAAACAAACATCAACTACTTGGCGAATGTTCATTTTGTTGTTGTTGTTGCTGTTGTTGTTGTTGTTGTTGTGGGGCATTTCAACACATTAATAAAACTGCATATGCAACAGCTCATTAAAAAGGCACTCGAGCAGGGCAGGAGAAGAAAAAAAGAAGAAAAAAACTTCAAATCCAGCACCCAAGTTGGACTCCAGCGACTTCGACTCTCCTCCAACTCGCCATGATGTCAAGTGGGCAAACCTTAAGAAGCAAAAACTACTTGAGAGATTTTGTTGTTGTTGCATTTTTCGTTGTTGTTGTTGTTGCTGCTGTTGCTGCTGCTGCTGTTGGCTCTTTTTGGGCCAAACAAAAGTGAAGCGACATTCACCCACTAACAGACGCAGAGCCAAGAGGAAATTAGGGGGGCGGGAGGAGGAGGGAAAATAGCAGCAGCCTGACGAGCAATAACAAGCCAACAGCAGCAGACACAACCATTACATATACATTTCTAGACATATGTTATTATATGTATATATATATATGTATATACATATGTATGTATGTGCATTAGACTGGTCTATTTTTCTATGCATAATGTAAAATTCGTTGATGCTCCATGATTTTTTATAGAAAATTTTACAAATTTGTAAGAAATATATCTATGTAAATATTTTCTATTTATTTAAAAACTTCTGTTTAAACTTCTTAAGAAGATTTCTTTATAAAGAGTATTCTTTAAAATTTATCGATTTAATTTCCAAATAATAAAAATTAAAATATAAGACAAAAAAAAAAAATAAATAAGTATAAATTACTTAAGAAAATAAACAGAAAAATAACATTTAGAAATAATATAAAGAATAATATATAGAATAATATATAGAATAATATAGAGAATAATACATAGAATAATATATAGAATAATATATAAATATATAATATATGATATATAGAATAATATATAAAATAACATATAGAAATATTTTTTAGAAGAGTGTTAAACAGAAAGATATTGGGAAAGTAAAATAGTAAAATCTTTAAGACTTTTTAAGTAATGGAAAAAGTGGAATAAAAATACTCATAATTAATTATTAATATTTAGTGAAGTATTCAGTGAAATATTTAGTGAAATATATTGACTATAATATTAAAGCAAACTTTCCATTGAGCAGTTTGATGAACCAAACTATCCAATTAAATAATTTCTTTGAAAATCTATATTTATATAATAAATCATTTATTTATACTGTGGTTTATGTTTTCGCCAAGTTTAACAACTTTATAATAAATGTTTAACCAAATTTTTACTGCAAATTATTTTGAAATATTTATTTTATATATTCAAAGTAAAAGCTTCGTTAAGAAACTACTGCTGGGATCTATTAAAAATTATTTAAGCATCCTAATAAACTTTTCTCTAGATGTTTATTATAAATTTATTATACGTTATAAATTTCTCTTTAGATTTTTATAACTTTCTTATGATTTTCTCATATATTATCAATTTTAATGATCTTCTTCGAATGGGCTTTTTTTTTTATGAAGCCATCAACAAGCTATTGAATCATTGATAATATTATTGGTAATCAACTTTAAGATGTCGGTTTTTTGCTGCAATGATCATAAGATTACAATAATTGTTTTCTCTTTATAGACCGAAAAGCAAACCAGTCTAAACAAAAATACACACACACATACGTTTCAACATGTGTGTGTGCGGCAAAGTGCTTTTGGCTCTGGCTCGCTGGATTTCTGACTCTGACTCTGACTGTGGGTCTCGCTCTAGCTTTGACTCCCTTGGGGGGCAGCGCCAAGTAGCGAACGCGTTGATTTCGCATTTATGCAAATTTCACGTACACTTCAAACTGCTGCTGCGTTTTTTTCTCTCCTTCTCCTTTTCCCTTTTCTCGTACCAATTTTTTTTTCTTCTTTTTCCTCCTCTTCTCTCGACGCGCTTAGCCAAAAAACTCAACTTTGAAGCCTGGTTATGTGACGTGACGTCACATGTGTGTGTGCGAGTGTGTGTGTGTGTGTGTGTGCACTCGTGCTTGTGGTGGCCGCCAGGATATGGCACTTTCATCCCACATACCCGCCCTGCCAGTTGCCAACATTGCCCCCCTGTTGCTCTTCAGTCTGTCTAATGCAATGCGCGTGCTAAATGGGCGTAACTCAACGGCTCGACGACTTTTTAGTAAAGTTTTTTCACTGCCTGCAACTGTCAGTGCATCAAAACACTTGAGAGAAGCAGCAAAAAACAAAAAAACAGAAAAAAACCCAGCACAGAAGTAGAAAAAGAAAAAGTTTTGTTCCCACTGCGTATACGTAATATTTTTTAATATTTTTACTCGTCGTCGTCGTCGTCGCAGTCGGCGCAAACAAACAAACAAACAACAACAAAAGTGACAAAAGTTGTCATTGTTGTTGTTGTTGTTGTTTTTCTCCCTCCCCCACCCACTCTTCGTCTGCTCAAGTGCTCTGTCAACGTCGTCAAAGTGAAAGAAGTGACATTGAATGTGGCAATTTAGCAAAATGACAAACACATGGAAAATGTCAAAGACATCGAAAAACTATATAGCATATCGTAGAGTTGACTTTGTAGGGTAAGTTCATTACCACACACACATACACACACACACACACATAAAGTGTAATCCATTTTAACCAAATTGCACAATTTATTTCTATAAATATTTTGTTTTATATACACATATAAAATATGATTTTTCCACTGGATTGCAAATTTTCCCAAATATTTGCCAGACTGCCATCGATGGACAAAAAAAAAAATTGGCGTATAATTTAAAATATGTAAATTGACTTTGGCGTTTTTACCACCGCCCGCAACCCCCCTGGGACAAGCTGTAGTTTATGCACAATTTTGATTGCATATACTGTACATAGGACATATAAATTTATATCTATATAGCGGTGAAATTATAATTATTATTATCTCATATTAAATCGTAGATTGTGATTAAGTTGTTGGTTTTTTTTTCTGTGTTTGCTTAATCTAAATTCTCCTAAGGGAGAACATTTTATAGCTAACTGCCTTTATAGTTAACTAATCCATTTATAATTAAACCAAATTACTGAGGACTAAAAAAAGCTTTATAAATTTATAGTATCAATATTAATGAGAATTTCCAATAGATAATTTTTATATAGTCATAAGATTTCTCTGCAACTTCCATAACTTAATAAGTATTTATGAAAATTTTATTTTAACATAAATTAGCGACAATATTTTTGCACCTTTTAAACCATTACTAAGAAAAGTATTCATCATTGTCAATTGATTCTTTTAAGCTTCAGGAATATAGACAGTTTTGATTAATTTTTAATGAAAATATTTCTACTGACTAAATTAAAGGTATTCATCTTCTTTATCTGCTTTAACTCTGAGGAACATTAAGAACCTATCAAAGGCTTTAAATTTTATTTAATTGAACTTTATATTTTCGTTTTCTTTAACTATGAGGATTATTAAGTGCCTATTACTGGCATTTAAATTATCTTTAACTTTGAGGATCATTAAGTACTTATTACTGGCATTAAAAACTATTCAATTGAACTTTAAATCATATTTAAAATAGAGAGAAATATTTTTTTTCCCCCGGTTTATCATTTTTATATACGAATATAATTTTTAAACCCATATTTCAATATTCGTAAAGAAAACTCCAACTAATTTTTCACGAAAAAAACACATTATAAAATTTTAAAATTAAAATTAATTAAATATTAAGCGTCTAAAAAGTAAATAATAATTGAACTCAGCTAAAGGAAGACTCTTGCTTGATTTTGCTTAGTCAAGAAAATTTCTTACGAATTTCCTTAGTAGACCAATTGTTTTATAGAAAACAATTTTAGTGATTCCCACTAAAAAAAATGACCTAATTCTAAGATTAGCCAAACAACCAATTGTTAGTTAATTAAAGATTAGATAAAATAAGACTACAGCTTCTGCGTAAACAAACAAATTGACTAATCAATTTTTGATATTGATTCATTCGATCAATTGAGCTGATCGAATTCACTCTCAATTAGAGTTCATGGTCAGGATTGATCGGAAAGAAATGCATTCTGCTGAGTTTTTCTTCTGGTTTTTAGTATTGTGCATAACATCTGGCTTACTCATTCGATGGGCTGATAATGGATTATATAAATTGTGTACTAGAGTCAAGTATCCACAAAGTCAACTCGGCCATTTATTTTGCAATTCTTTTTGCCTTAACTCATTTAAAGACTACATTTTTTGTTTTGCTTTGTTTCTTTTTTGTTCGCTTTTCGCATGAGCTGAGCAAACAAAAACAAGATATATATATATGCATATATATAGTACATATCGTATAATATGGTCACTGGCATCAGCGAGCGCAAATATTGATAAACAACAAAAGGAATTGTTTAATACAGCTACCTAAAACTGAAAAGAGCCATGAAATTTATACTAGATATATGAACTATTTTTTTCTTTTCTACTTTTGTTTTTTTTTTCAAGTGAGTTACATTTTGTCACCAATAATACATACATATAAAAAACAATAACTCATTATTTGCCCATCGAGGGAGAGAGCAAAAAGTGCGTAAACGAAAAATGTAATTAAATATAATATAAAACAATCAAAAAACCAAATCCCATAAATAAAACTTTGCCGAACACAAAAAAAAATCTGGGATTTTAAATCTGTCAATAGCGAGGGAGCAAGGGGTGAAGCGGTGTCAAGGGGAGGGCATAGTTAATGTCATATTAGTTGTTTGATCTAATAAAGCGTAATTATCGGAGCATTTATTTAATTAGCCGCACAAAAGTACACACACACACACATCGGATATATACTTATATATATATGTATATATATAATGGTAATTTAATATGCTTAACCAAAACTCACATTAAAAACTCAATGAATTGTAGACAAGCTGTTTAAAAAACAACACAAAAAAAAAAAACAATAAACATTCAGGGATTATAGCAAGTGTAAGCGGAACAGTGGGGAAAAATTTAAGTACATATTAGCGACTTTTATGGTGATTAGCTATAAGTATCTATAGTTAATCGACCATGGGACTAAAAATATATAAGTGAAATAACTACAAAAACTAAAAAAATTTAATATTAAAACTAATAAGTTGAATTTACTTCTATTTAAGTAATCAAGTTAAAAGTTCTTTACTTTAAACGCTTTAAAAAAATATTTGAAAAACCCATTTCTTTAAATTTCTTTAATGTTTAAAAAATTTTACTAAAATAATCTTTAAATTAGAAAGATTTTAGCACATCACCTTTTTTCAATTGTTTTCAAAAAGAAAGTTATAAAACAAATTTAAAAGCAATTGAAGGTGTGTCTAATCTATTGTCTAGTAGTGTACGTTTTATTCTGAATTCAATCTTTATACTTAAGATTTGGAGTTTTAAAGAAGTTAGCGTACTCGAATTATACATTTATCTAAACTCGATCATATTTTTAAACATTCTTAAAATATTTATGATTTTATAAGCCAAAAATATTTCCAAAGAAAGTCAATAAACAGTCAGAAGACTGACGAAAACGAAACTCCATTAAAGTGTCAAGAATTGCAATTAAAACTTTTCTTTTTTTTTGCCTTATTAAACCACTGTAAGTAAATCTCATTTATGCATTCATTTTTGTGCCGAGATTATCTTTTGCCATTTTGCAGTTTGCCAGTTTGATTTGGTTATTTGGCTTGCCAGCGAGAGAGAAAAAGATTCAATTGAATTAATTGAAAACTATTTTTAATTACCTTTTTGGCCAATGCGATTAACCCGAAATGCAATTGCCTGGCTAATTGGTAAAAGCTTAACTATTTAGTCCCTAGTTAATGTCGAAACAAAATGACAGCCAGCCAATTTCAGTCAGATGGGATAGCCAAGATAAAGTCAACCGAGAAGGGCCAGAAAAAGAGACAGAAGGGAAGCAGACAGGAGACAGGAGACAGAAAACAGGAGACAGTGGACACTTTTTCTGACGGTGGCGGCAAATGGGTCCAGGGTAATAGAAAGAGCCTTTTGGTTAATGGTTTGCCATAACTCTCTATCAAATGTAGCAAATATTTCGACTGCTACTTCACTTCACTTGTTGATTCCCAATTCTTTTCGCTGACATTTTACAAAGTGCTGGCAATTAGGTTGACAAAATGCTCAAAAAGCCGCCGCAGCCGCCGCCGTTGCACACTGTGGCAAGATCTTAAAAGCATCTCAAATAAATTATTTTCCAAATGGGATTTAGAGGTCATTTAGTTTCTTATTTTTTCAAGAACTTCTTACTGCTTTTCTTACTCAATTTTCTATTGTCATGAATTTATATCATACAAATAAAAATAAATCAAAATAAGAAAATTGTTCTCTAAAATTGTCAAAAAAAAAAAAATATAATAAGATAAAAAAGCTTAACAAAAACTACCGCAGCTCGAAGTTACTTTAAATTTTTGGGTAATATAGCGACAAAAAAATAATTCCATATACAAAATTTACTTTAGAAAAAATCCCAAATATTTCGGAAGATGTTTTCTTAAATTTTGGATATGAACCAAATATTTCAGGAGATGTTTTGGATATTTTTGGAAATCTACTCTGCAAAAAAATTTGCCTCGCATAATGGACCGACCGAAAATGTTGATAAAAATCATTTTTAAAATTAAATTTAGAATTAACCCCATTTAAATTTTTGAATTAATTTTATATTTTTCAATAGCTATAGCTAGTATTAAGGTTTGTTTTAATTTGTAATTACTGCACAACCATAAAATCAATAGAAATATTTCTTAAATGTCAAAAACTGTTTCAAAACGTTAGTTAAATATTTGAAAGTTTAAATATTTCTACGATTATTTTTACGATTGGTAAATTTTGTGTATATCTATTAAATTTTTAATCGGGAGTTCTTTGAGTTCTTAAAGTGTAGCATTAGGGAGATAGCTTAAAGGGAGGAAGAAATTATAAATTAAATTCTAAAAACATTTTTTTCTTTTGCTTTTAGTGTCACTGTGTCACTTGTCAGCCAAATTTGTGTCTACTTTGTATATTCGAAATCATCATTTTCCCCCTTCACATTGGTAAACTTTCGTTTTCTGTAATTTGTCCAAACATTTTCTAATGTTCCCAGTGACAGAAGACAATCGAAAACTATTTTACTCATTCTCTATTTTGTCATGTCAAGTGCGGCTGTTCTTTATGTCATTTGAAATCGGAGAAGCTGCTGTAAAATGCATTTCGAGAAAAAATAAATAATTAATGACTTTCTCTGCGGGATTATTTAATGGTAATTATTCACATACAGAGATATCTATTTGAAATAATTTTTGGTATTTTTGGTATTTTTGTCTATTTGCAGCTGGCATATTTGTTTCACTTTCGTTTGACAAGTCGCCTACGCTGAAGCATTTCTATCTTCTCCTTCTATATATCTCTTTTAGCTTTTCTTTCTGGCAAGTCGTGTGCAAATTATATGAAAATAATGTTCTAAAGAAACGACTGAAAGAACGACCTTCCCCCAATATGCATAATTTGTATACATTTCTCGGTTTTTTCTGTAGCAACACATTTTTTCCTTGGCAAGGGTAAGTTAAAAGTTAAAAAAATTTCTTGTTCATTGAGTAAATTTGATATTTTCATTGACTTTGGCATTGACGTCTGAGCCAAACGACGTTTGACGATTGAAATAGATTTTTGATCTTTTTGTGTTGTGTTTAAATAAATATTTATAATATATATATCTATTTTTTTTTTGTTGACGCTGAAGGAGAAGGTCGAGCAGAACTAAAGGAGAAAATGTAACTCAAAGAAGGTCACACAAAACAGATGAGAGAAGAGAATTTCAAAGGAATTTGATAAAAATACATCAATTTTGTGTTCGAATTTATTTTGCACTTTTTTGCTTCTTGCGGAAAAGACAAACCACTTGAATCAATCTCAATCTCAAAAGGGATGGCTAAGGAGGGGATGGGGGAGGGGAGGTCTTTTTGTGGCTTCTTTTTGGAGGCGATGAAAAGCAAAAGAAATAGATAACTTATATTCATTTGTCAAGGGTCGACTATGAGGTTTCCCTGCTAAAGAATATAAAGAATCACATTATATTTCTGTATAAATAATTATAGTCATAGTTTTGAGTCACTCATTCTCTAAGTTGACTCAGTGGAGCTTTGGAAAATCTGGAATCGATTCATTTGTATATTCCCTGATGATGTAATCTTTAACTTAGAAATTGCAGCTCAAACTTTCTTATCATCATTTTGACACAGATCTGTCAAATAAAGTTTTATTCATGACTTTAAAGATGATGCACTTAGCTGTGCATGAGTCAAGTATTTGAAAAAGTCAACAATATTAGACGATTTCAGCAAAAAGAAGAGACAAATAAAAAAGACAAATAAATAAAATATAAAGTTGTGGGCTGAGGAAAAGCACAAGCAACTAAAGGACACATAAGCAACTGAGGGACCCTCTAATAAATTTATGTTTAACCTTAGTTCCAAGGCAAATATTTAAATTATAGTAAAAATATATAATTAAATTATTTATATAGCTAACTAAACATTATGTTTTATTTTCAGCGACCTTCCTTAGCGGCAAACATCGGAAAAAGGTTAAGAAATTCAAATAAAGTAAAGTGTACTAACTAAATGACTTTATTTAAATGGTATTGAAAAGTAAAAAAACATGAATTTTTGATTTATTCAGTTGTAAACTAATTTGTCAATTATCTCAATAATTTTGTTAAATTTAAATATTAATATTTCAATAAATAAAATTCAACAATATTATTGAGATAATTGACAAATTAGTCTACAACTAAAAAAATTAAAACTTAATGTTTTTGTACTTCTCATATAAATATAAATTTTAATATCAATGTAAAACAGCAGTGTACTTCCCCTTATTTTATAATTTTAAATAAATCTTCATGATATATCTGTGTAAGATGTACATAATCTGACAAAGCAAATATGCTTAACAATATTATAGATAAATGTTGTTTTAAAACCAATGTTAAGTAAACATTTAAAAAGAATATGAGACCTGGAAGAAAATCAGAGCAAATAAGTGCAAAAAGTACTTCCAGGAATTCTAGTATGAAGAAAGATGTAAATATTTTATATCAGAAATAGGCAAAATAGTTTAGGAACAAACTTCAATAGTTCTTTGTGCCCAGACTTTATATGTTTAAGTACCTACTAATCTCTGTATATCTGTGTATATATAATATCTCCATATCTGAATTTGTTTCTAAATATATAATTAATATTGGTATCTAAAAAGGCTTGAATATATCGATTTAAATTGCAGAAACCCTTCATCTAAGGTAATAAATACGAAATTAAGTGTTGAAAAAGACAGCAAATAACCTTTTCTATGTTTCAGTAACTGCTTATCTCCGAATCTCTTAAATATGTCTTTATCTGAATATATTTCGAAATATCTGAATATATATCTGATAACTAAAAAGCCCCAATGGATCGATTTTATTTGAAGAAATTCGTCGTCTAAAGTAATTAAGGAATAAATTGGTAGAATTAATCACAAAAGAAGCAATCTTTTTAACCTTTTCCAGTGTTTAGTAACTTCTTTTGGCCATCTGGGTTATACCTCGCTTTGTCTCTCCGTTTACAGGGTATGCAAAATTGTTTGCCAGTCACGTTTGTGGTGCAAAACCAAACAGGCTGGTCAGCATTAAGACAGAAGGCAGCAGAAGATAAAGTCAAAGGGGGGGAAGAGGAGGGAGGGAAGACCAAGTTTATTTTTTATCTGCACTTCTTTTTTTTTTTTTTTTGAGTGGGCGAAATTTTTATTTAAACTTTTTTCTGGTTTTTTTTTTGTGTTTTTTTTTTGGTTTGTACTTATTTTTAAACGCATTGTTGGGTTATGTAATTGCCAAAGAGACGTGATGTGGTGATGACTTTTTAGTCAAATTGGTTTCTCCTGTGTCTGTAGATTGTGTAAGAGAGTGAGCGATCGAGTGATTGAATGAATGGGGGAGATGGAGATTGGATTTGGATTGCCATTGCGATTGGAGGAGACTCGTTTGTTCATATTTCAAGTGTTGCGAAAGTGAAAACAATTTAAGGTCGCGGATATGTGGGTTGGGTATGCCCCCACCATATAAAAGATATGTCTCTCTCTCTGTATATATACATATTCTTGTTGTTAATTGTTGTCTTTGGTCTTGTTTCGCTGTTGTGAATGACATACGAACCCTGAGAACATAGTGAAACACTGAAATGCGAAATATTTTTGCTTGCCATTGCAACGGGGAGAAAGAGAGAGAGACCCGCAGAGACGGGGGAGACAACGAGGGGCGTTTGAGGCAATCTACCATGACAGTTCATGAAGGTTAAATTCTTGCGAAATGATTTTACATTTTTTTTCTTCTGCTGTTCTTTCGTTTTGTTCGTACGTTTTGGTTCAGAGAGAAGAACATTTGCTTTTTGCATTTAGCACTAATTAAAATGAAATGCTCGGAGAGAAAAAAAACCCCACAAACCAAACCAAACCAAACCATCAACTTCTTCCAACTTCCTCTCTCGTTTTCTTTTTATTCCTTTTAGCCATAAAATTTTGTCACGCACTGTTCCTACATATTTAGCCTTATATGTGGGAAAACTCGAAAACTCTTGCTTAATTTATGACTCCACTTTGTCTGGCACTCGTTTTTCTTTTATTGCAAAAATCAAAGAGAGTCTGTGACTCGAAACTAAAACTGACATCACTTTGGCCTATCAGTCACAGTCATGATAATGAATTGGCCCCTGATAAAAATACATATGAACATTCTTCGGATCTAATAATATAAAGCAACTCATTCACAACTCATTCACTTGAATAGCCAATCGGTTGGGTGAGTGTGTGTCTATAAAAACGGAAGGAATTATCAATACGATTGATTTTATTTTTATTTGTTGACAATCTATATAAATGCAGTGAGAGAATCAAAAGGGAATGGTAGCAAATTTTGCTAGAATTTATCACAAGTTCAGATGGATGTTATATCCTTGCTCATCTGCAGATCCTATTTTATCATTGATGAAAATGTTTTTCGATTTATATTTAGTTTAATTAACTTAAATCATATAGGAGATCTGCGAATTTCTTTTATTGACAATTTTACGCAGCAGACATGATAGAGATTTTTTGAGAAATAATTTAATTAAAATTGAAAATAAATTCAATTCAATAATACAAAAAATGCAATTCCAAGTTGATGTGTAATAAGTTGTATAAGAAATATTTTTAAAGATGAATATATACTAAATCAATATTAATTCAGCCTGCTAGAAAAACCTATGAAAAGGGCTGTAAGCAGTTCAAGTGCAATCAAATACAGTCGAACTTCTCTATAGTGAACTTGAATATACAAAATTTAAATTCAAAAACAGATCTTGCTCATTCTCTTCATAGTTATAGTATAATATATTATTAATTTCCTATAACAAAAATTTTACTTATAAAAAATAAATACAAATATATTTTTATAAATACTTTGAAGTATAAATACAACAATATCTATTTCTAAAATATTATGAATTATTATTCAGTAAAATGTATATTATGCTCTTTTGTTCTGAAGCTTTACGAAAAATCTGAAGGCATAAAAGATCGAAACGTTTTCGTCTAGAAATCGTAAATCTAATAATTTTTCTGAGAAATATATGTTTTAATTACTTCTTTTTATTTGTAAAATATTTCTCATGAGTAACTTTTATTTTCAAATGAGTTTTAATGGTAAATTGAGAATTTTGTTTAATCAAATGAGTTTAATTTTCAAATTAAGGACCATTTTTTACTTATTAAAAAATATATGTATTATTTGTTATATGTTTTAAATTTAACTTTTAAGAGTCCCTTTTAAAAATGAGAGATAATAATAGACGATTTTTCAAACTACAATGAAATTTTAGGCAGAAAAGTTGAAAGTAAATTTATAATATGAAAATTAAACAAAATGTTTACAATTCACGCATAGTCTTTCTCTCAGTGTATCTAATTGAAGTGCAGCAATAAGTTTGTACACCTTTATGACATCATATCGGATGGGCTAAGCGGTTTTATGACAAAAATCAAAGTGGTTCCTGTGCGGTTTAGAAACTAAGCGATAAAGAAAAAAGTTCAAACTTATTGTTAGATTAGGTTAAATGATTGATGGATGGATGATATTGAGAACCGTAGACAAGTTCATTAAACCCGAATGGAACCAGAACAGAAAGTATATGGAGAAAGAGTGAAAAAAAAACAACAACAACAACAGCAATTTCAAAATTGACGCAAGAACAGATTTTATGGCAAATATACAAAAATTGTTGGGAATTTTTTAATAATTTTTGGAGGCGTTTTGGCATTACATCATATGAACTAATGCTCATGATGCTGGTGGTCGGTCATCTCTTCTATCTGTTGCTGGCAAATTGGAAAATGGAAAACGCATTACGTATTAGAGAGACAGGGATAGAGAGAGAGAAAGAGAGAGTAAGAGTAGGAGAGAGTGAGAGAAAGAAAACTGTCTAAACGCGCTGAAAATAGATCAAGCAGAAGAAAAAAAGCAAAAGCGCAATTGCCAACACACAAGAAAAAAAAAATAAAATAAAATAAAAAGAGTACAGTTTGCCAAGTGATAGATACATCTCATATGGCACGACCTAGAGATACATTATTATATCTGATTTCTATATAGAATTTTTTTGTGAAATAAGACAAAATTATGGCGCCTGTTTTTGGGGGAAGGGGGGAGAAACAACAATGGGACACATCAACTAGGTTCTAGGTTCTGGCTTTCGCAATTTTTGAAAAGTATCTGCCAGATACACACAGTTCTATCTATCTGCACACAGATATTAGATTCTAAAATACAACAACAGCAAAATTTCGGAAACAGGCAGAGGCATTTCGTTGAGATTTTGACTAAAAATAAACTCACCTTGAAAAGTTTCTAAAAATTGTTGAATATATATGCAAAAAAAAATTGTTGTATTTTTTTTTGCTCTCGTTCTTTTCTCTTTGTTGTTGTTTCGTCCGATTTTCCAGAAAATCTTTTGTAAAAATTCTTTTACACTGAAATTTTCTTCGTTGACCTTCACAATTTATGCACAAATAATTTTTGGGTTGTTGTTATATAGATTTAATAAATTAAAAACACACAAAAACACTTCGATTCGATTGTACAAGGGAAAAGGGGGGCTAAAAGAGAGAGAGAGAGAGAGAGAGATAGAGAGAGAAAGACAGTGAGTGATTTTGAGTGTGAATGAGCGAGAGAAAAGAGGGGTAAAACTATTATTTAAATTCAAATTATATTTGTATTATTATTTTTCAATTTAAGCACTAAATTTGTTGTTTCTTTTGTGCTTGTTATTGTATAACAAGTTGTTGATGTTGTTGTTTGTGATTGATTAATTGATTTTCATATGCAGTACACACATTTTTTATTTTACTTTTGATTGGCTAAATTTACTCGTTAATTAATATATTGATTTATATGTAGATATATATCAATATATATTTTTGTAGATAATGTCAGAGTTTTTGGGCCAGTTCTTGGGCGACGTTAACTAAGCGACGATTTTCTCTCAACTAAAGCAAAAAACCGAAAACCGAAATGAAAAATTTTTATGTGAATTTTTTTTTCTTCGTTTTGCTTTTCTATTTTTTTTTTCTTCTATTTTTTTTTGTATTTTTTTGTCTATTTTGTTCGAATAGGAAAGAATCTTTTCAACCACATTGACGTTGCCGCTGACGTTGACGCTGCTGCTGACGTTGCTGCTGGCGTCGCTGCTGCTTGTTGGCCTGGCTATATAGTACAGACATCGGCGGGTTTGTTCTCATTCTCGTAAAGCTACAAAACTACATCAGACAGACAGCAAAACGGCGGCTGCCAATGTCTATCTGTCTGCTATTTGCCCGCCTCTTGTTGTTGTTGTTGAAATTATATAGATACAGATATATATATATATATCGTATCGTATCGTATCGTATTGTATCGCATCGTATATATATATATTTCCTAATTGTTTGTATTTTGTTGGTGCTGCAGCTGGCTCTTTATTTGTATTTAATGTTTAGAAACATTTACTAGTCGTTAGGGCAAGTTTTTTGATCTGTTTTCAATATACTTTATCTTTCCTCTAGTTTTGGTTCTGTTTTCTTTCAATAAGAAGGCGGGAAATGGAAATTACAATTTCCACAATATATTTTTAATAACTTTTACTAATTGCAAAAAAAGCACTCTCAGTTTCTATAATTTCTCAATCCTTTTAGATTTCAACTTTAATTGTTTTCTCCTAACGTTCAGTTGCAATATTTTCTTTATCAATTTTTTAGCAATAAAATTGAGAAGTGCTAAAAACCTCATAAATGCCAAAAGTTGATAAAAATAATTGGTAAATAAATACAAAATGTTATTGCTCTCTTTTACGACCAATTGTTCCTATGGAAGCTACATTTGTATATGATATAGTCAATTAAATGCATCATATAACAAGATAACTTGATGGAAAATAAAATCCAAAGAATCATCAGAAATATATTTATTTTTATGCATTGCAAACTTCTCTAAGAAACCCATATACCCCTCGTATTCGGTATGATCCATATTTAAATTTCATTCACGTGGTATAAGCACAAGTGTTAAAATGCTAAAGCTTTTGTTTTGTGAGAGAAAGCGGAAGAGGGAAAGAGAAGAAGATCTAGAGAATGATATAAATTATGTATATACATATATATAACGATTTGTTGTGCATTCAATTTTGCTGTAAAATTCTCTTTAGAATTCCAAAGACAATAGCCATTTGTTTGAATCAATCTTGAATCAAGATTACAATACATTATAATACATTTAATATGTATCTTTATATCACGATATATACTTTTATGGCTAAACTTTGACTTTTTAGGTTTAGAATAATCGAACTTGAAAGTTCTTGAAATATCTATACATTTAGCCTCACCTTTTGATCGGACTTGAAGCTTCTTGAAATATCTAAACATTTAGCCTCACTTTTTTGGGCTTTGTAAATCTTTTAAGATTGACCTCGAACCGGATAAATCCCAAGGTTTCATTACTATATTTCATTTATTATTTTCTTTATCAAACAAGCAAAATTATTAAGAGATTTTCCTCTAGATAAATTTTTTTAAGGATTCTATGTAAGATTTCTTATTAATTTGCGAGTTTTATGTTCCTAAAGGCGATTTTAAGTATGATTTATTATTATTTAGCAAGTTTTATGTTCCTAAAGATGGCAAAAGATCATATAATCGATTTACTATAGTCTCTAAAAACTATTCACAGAAGGTTTGATAAATTAATCTTTGTTTTTCCCTTTGTAACTTATATTTTATTCAAATAAAAGAAGCATTTTGTGCTAATATTTCGTTATTTAATACCAAGCAAATTTAAGTACTAAAGAAATGAACTTTTTTGCATCTCAGACGTTTTTCCGCCCTTCAATATCTAATATATATATATATATATATATATATATATATATATATATATAGTATATAATATCTAATGGCGTACCCATTGACTCTCAAACTGGAAAGAACTCATTAACTTTCTACTATATTGAAACAACCTTTGTTTATTTTTTTATCTGTCTATTTTTACATAACCCAAATTGTTTGTAATCGTTTGGTTTCATATTCAGCTTCATATCCAAGAAGAACATGCTTTTTATTAATTTTTGTATAAATACTTTTGTAGGAAACATCACGTTCAATTTTTGGCCTAAGCTTAATTGCAAATTTTTACGCTAATTAAAATGAAATCAAGCTATTAACCATACTATTAAATTTCAGAAATTCAATAGAAATTGCGATTGCATTATTTATGGCTAATTTGTTGTTTGAACAATGAACTGGCCAATATACCGTTAAAATTAGAATAGTTATAGGAATGACTAATATTTCAAAATTATTAGAAATTGATTTCTTTAAAGATTATTTTTATTTGTTAATAAATTTTAGTCATTCTGTGTTTGTATTCTATTTCATCGATGAGTCTTTCATTTCTAAGAATCTTGAAATAATATTAGAAGTAATATTCCCAAAGGTTTGAATATTCGTTTAGAAACATTTCTAGCACATTTGGACACATGTAAATACCAAATTTAATTATCGAATATCTGCTGTTGGCCTTCTTGTAAATATTTTATAGCACCGCAAACATCTATCATTATGGATATTAATATTTCCATTAAATATTAACCAATCGGCCATAAGTGCTTTTGGCGGGTGTTGCAATTGCATCGAAAGAACTTCATGGTCAGATCGGATGGGGCTATATCTTTGCCGTGGTTCGTTTAACATTTGTGTAATTAAAAAAACAGAAATTCAGACTGAAAGCAATTAATTCTTAGAGACGTCTACTTTATGAAGCAACATTTTGGATACATTTCAGAGGGGCACAAAAAAAAAAATGCCTAGATGAAATTTATAGATTTAAATTGTTGCCAGGCCAATAGAGAGAGAAATATGCAAAAACTTTTACACACACAGAGACATTTGTACATACGAATATATATGTATATATGTTTTTTTTTTTTGGCAATGCAGAAAATATTTCATATTTTTACCATTTTAATATACACAAACACAAACTGATATCATGGAAAAAACGAGAGGTCTAGAGGGAGAGAGAGGAGGGGTAAAATTGTAATATGAACAACAACTAATAAACTCATATTTTGCGATATTTTTGGTATTGGCATTTTAATTAAATCATGTTTGCTGTTGCTGCGTAATTCAATCAAATCACAATGAACAACAACAACAACCAGTAAAAAAAATTGTTGTTAACAAAAATAAAGTAATAACAAAAACACACACACACACACACAGACAGAGACAGAGAGAGTGTGTGCTTTATGGCAAGTGAATTTCGACTATCAAAATCAGCCGAGATAAGCATATAATTAAACTTAAACACGATATTTAATTGCCAACGACAATTTTTGCGGTTATTTTTTGTTATTTTTTTTTTGTTTATGGATTTCAACACTTTTGCTTTTCAGTTAGGTAACTCTTAGGTTTTTATTATACGTAGGGAAGGCTGTGTGTGAATGAGTCAACCGCAGCAACCAACACTCAGTTTCGGTCACAGCCTCCGCCTAAGCATCGATCGATCGTTGTATCGATCGTCTGACCAATGGTCAATATGAATCATGGAATTTTAAGGCCTCAGGCAATCCCTTTGGCATGGCATAAAAGCCGGTTTTATTGTTTTAAATAATTTCAAGCCAACACACACACACACAGTAACACTTACACACACACACTCTATATCTTCTTGTGCGAAAAAGACTTGACGAAAATTAAAGTTCTCTGTTTTTTATTTGTTTGCTCCGCGCACACGATCTTTGCGTTGCGTTCGACCGAAATGAAATGAAATGAAGGCGAAGGCAAAGATCGCCCCGTTGAAGTCAGTGCCAAGCGTAGCAGCGACTGCGACAGCGACAGAGACTCACACACACACAGAGAGAGAGATAGAGAGAGAGAGAGAGAGAGAAACACCCACACACAGAGGGACAGCAATCAACAGGTAAACCAAAAAGGTGTGCAAGATACAAAATGTATCTATGAGCGCTACGACCACTGATAAGATAAACCACAAAACAAAAAATATGAAAACAAACATTAGAACAATTATTTAGCACGATGAAATAAGCCCGGGCGTGACTCCCTCTCCCGTCCCACACACCCACTTGACTCAAAGTTAGTCCTTTTAGATCGACCCTTTTTGGTCCTTTTTTGGGTTGCTGAATTTTTGCTTTCAATTCGCGCGCGCGCGCTCGCACTTTGGAGAGAGATATTCTATATTTAGGTTGTGTGGCATGCCACATCAGGCCAAACTGGTTACTCCAGTTGATAATCTGGGTGACGGCTATAACCCAAACAGCAACAACAACAACACGAACTCCGATTCTTCTGGGCTGTGCCAAATGTAACTCTGGGCTGATTTTCCTTTTTAGCGCCAAAAATACAACAGAAATAAAATGAAAACTTTTGTAAAATTAAGTGTTGAAAGGCAACGACTTGCTGATACTCTATGTTAAGCAAGTGAAACTCCAATAGTTAGTTACAAGTGATTTTATTATAACTTTTCTTTCTCTCTTAGTTTATAGTTACACTTAAAGATTATCTTTAGAAGAATTTAATATTTAAATTTACTATCTAAAATCGCTTAGTTTAATCCAGTTTTTATTCTGACCTTAATTTTTAATCTTTCAGATTCCCACTAAATAAATAAAATCTATAATTTTCCTTCCAGATCGTATATAAATTATATATATATTTGTTAATGGGAACTGGATGGAAAATAAGAGAATGAATCTATACCTATTAAAGATATTTCCCGATGTGACAGATTTTTCTCCATACCAAGTCTGAAAGAACATAAAAAGCTAGAAAGAATTATATCAAGAAACATATGTATAAAGAAAATAATAACACCCTGATCATAGTTTCGATCCCATTTCTTTTAAATATACACACTTATATATCGTTTCTATCAATAAATCTTTTTAAAACAAAAGACATTTTCTAAATACATATAACTAGACCATTAGACAATTCTGATGAATAACGAATAGCCCTTTTATTTGGGTATTTCTCTCGTCTGAAACATCTTAGGAACACTTAGGACTCTTCAAAGACCTCCTAGCAAACAATCATTAAATTGGTTATATAGTCTGAACTAAATCACTCGCATTTAGCCTGTTACATGCAGTTAGACTCTCTTAATATACCCTTTTGAGCCCTGTGGCTTTTTAAAGGCGAAAGAAAAAAAAAGAAAACACTCGAAACTGCGCAAATGGAAACCGGTTCGATGCCAGCCCTTTTTGCAAATGATATTGACCAACAGGCGAGGCGAAGTCTTCTTGGCCATCATCTCCTGGCTAATGCCAACAAAAGCAGCCGTAAATCATTTAAGCAAAAGGTTCCGCCATAAACATCATCCGAACGACAACTATTTCAATTATGTGACGCATAACAAAAAACCGCTAATAACAATTGGCCGTGAATTAGCTGTGGAAATAATTTTTAATATCCATGCGAATTCTACAATTTTTGTAAAAGAAAAGATAGAAAAACGAAAGCGGACTAAGGAAATGTTTTATTTTTGTCATAAAAATAACAAAAAGCATTTTAAATCTTTTTAGCCTGGTAAAAGAAACGCAAGAAATCCTAATTTCGACGCATGTTTTATTTATTTTTTATTATTAAATCAAATCATTTGGTTGTTTTTTTGGCACTTTCGCCTGCAGTTGTATTTAAAAATACGCGCTCAATTGGTAGCTCGATTTGAGTTATGTTAACGCACTGTTACCACGCTGCAATGTTATTGCAATGTAAATTAACAGGCTCAGATAGAGCTAACTGGTGCAAATATGAGTTAACAGACCCTATTCTTAAAACTCGCAAATGATGCTGTTAAGTTTAACAGCAATCTCGAATGATGGGGCTGCCAGACGTTAAAGAATAGGCGCTGGAATTTAAATGGTTCTATGTGTGATAAAACACATGAAATAAAATAGATGATTTGATAGATGAAATTAGCCCAACATTTTATTTTGTTTTTTCCATTCGATTGTGAAAGAAACGTCGTTGGGAATTTTCAATTCCATGAGGTCTACAATATACATAAATAAATAGCAAACAAATCACAACTAAATTTTAATGATCTAGTCAAGTTTTAGTTAAAAATATTGAATATTTATATAAATCTATGTGTAGTACAATTTACTTACTTTCAATATATGATTAACACGTTTTCATATATTTATTCTTTAGAAAGTGTTTCCTTTTAGAGCTTAGAACTGTCTTTTTCGACACCTCACAGCCCATATCCGTATTTATTTTCATTTAATCTGTTAAGTACTTTTGGACACCATTTTTATATCTTTTGTTTGTGATATCTTTTGTTTGTGATAATACTACTTACACACATCTATATTTACATAATTATTTCGTTTATTTGGTTATAGGTTGCATTTATCATTCAATAATCTGTCTGATATCATTTCAACTTTAGCTTTGTTGTGAATTCCTGAGGTGGGATAGTGCCAAGGGAGTTTGAATATTATTTTTAATAGCTTGTTTTGGACTGTTTGCAGCCTTTTGATATATAAAATCTTATAATTATATGAATCATACTTGATCCATTTATTTGTGCCAGAGCTAGACTTATTCCTACCTCTAAATAAATGCTTTTGTGATATTCAAAAGAAGGATAAAAAGTTGTTATAACAAACTCACTTAAAGCTCAATTTACACTTACCTAAAAATAAGTGTTTTTTAAATACAAGTAAAAGTGATAAAAATAATAATTTTAATAGTTAAACTAATTATTCAAAAATTGTAAGAAAACATTTCAGATTTAAACTTTTAGTTACATTGTCTTTAAATATATTTACTCTAATCTTGCAACTCCTTCGAATATTTGAGCTAAAATATTTATGTGGCTTAATTATTAAGTTCCCAAATTTCTTGCCTTTTAGATTTTCGCTACCCTTTAGCGTCCTTCAAAGTCAATGGCCTGTCTTTTTGACAATCTTTAAGGACATGTTCCAAATAAAAAAAAAAACCTTTCATACCGTAAATTTATACAAGAGATAAAAATAATAATTTTAATAGTTAAACTAATTTATAAATTTGTTTATAATTATGGGTAGACATTTCAGATTTAAAAGTAATACCCTACAACTTTTAGTTACTTCACCTTTAAATATTTACTCTCCTCTCGAAACTCTTTCGAATCTGCGAGCTAAAATATTTATGGGGTTCCCAAATTTCTTGCCTTTCAGATTTTCGCTACCCTTCGTTGGCCTGTCTTTTTTGACAATGTTTAAGGACATGTTCAAAATAAAAAAAGAACCTTTCCTACCGTTATCCTTCATAAATAAATGTACGTCAAGTATAGTATATGGGTCGTAATTCAAGAACAAATCGAAAGAGAGAGAGAGAGAGAGAGAGAGAGAGAGGGAGAAGGATGAGCACGTGCCTCTATATATTGGGGCACGAAACTGAACATCATGATAACAGGCGCAAACAATTTGACAATTTAATGTGGCGACAATCAACCTGCAACCTCAAAACACTAACCGCCGCAGGTTGGTTTCGCTGACAACATTAGCCCCAGTGACCACTTCCAAATGGGCGCGAGGGAGCGAGTCTATAATTATAATTCCATTACCATTACCCAAGTAACTCGAAGAAGAAAAAAACGGAAGAAGAAGTAAAGGTGCAGATCCTGCGCGCAACTTAAAGGACACTTGTCTTGAAGTGAAGCATAATTGCCAAATGCGCGAGACGAGCCATGAATGAGTCTAATGATTGCCAGGATGTTTAATGCGGGTCGCTGGCGAGCGAGAGAGGACAGGTGAATCAGTTTGAATGCGGAAGTATGCGCATTTGTGCGGACTTTGATGGAATGATGAAATATGCAGCACATAGTTCCACACACACACACACACACACACTCACACACACTCGTGCCTGTGATGCGTTCCTTCGTTTGCTCGTTCCGCCTTCCTTCACAATTAGGAAATGAAAACTGGCAGCTGCCCAGTTGCGATTTTTATGATCGCGGCCAAGGCACACCGGGTGGGATCCACACACAGGTCACTCTCTGGATCACTGACTGACTGAATGATGTCATAAGACAAAAGAGTCCCAATTAACTAGCGAAGGAGTGATTCAAGCTCTCTCTCTCTCTCTCTACTCTCCTCTCATGGGCTCATTTGCATGGGATGCATCACCACAGGCGATGTGATGCGATCCGATACGAAGTAATGCAATGTGATGCGATGAGATGATGCCGTTGCCAAGATACACATACCTGTCCCCCCCTTCCACACCTTGTTCCCGTCTCTCACCGAAAAACGTGTCGTGTTTTGGCTCCTGTAAGTTGTTAACTCGATTTTTATGAGCCCAACTCTGGCAAGGCAAGGGAGAGATAGATAGGATGGATGATGGCTCAAATGAAGCTTAGCCCATGGAGGGTCATTGGCTTTAGTCCCCCTCTATGCTACCCACTCCCCTTCAATTTCCGACACAAATTTTCGCACAAAGACCATTTCGAATGTGTTGTTTTGTGTTCACATCAAAACCTTTGACTTTGAATCAATTTCCGCTCTCAAATAATCAAACAATAAAACCTAATTATGTAAATGTCACTCCGTTTCATTTTGGGAGTGCTACTGTCCGACTGATCGAATTGCCCCGATTGTTGAACATTTTCAACATTTTATTAGTTCACATTGAGAACATAACTGCTTCTGGTTCTCCTTACGACCGAGCGACCAATTAACGACCCTTTCCTCATCTCTTTCGGGCCACCTCAAAACAAAGAAATCAATCTCGTAATATGCCCCTGGACAAGTCGAGGGTTTTAGACCTGGGCACTTAAGTGCACCTTTTGCTTAATTTCAACCATAAAAAATTGCTTCATCTTAACAAGGGACCAAGTGCCAAGACATTTGACATTTCAGAGAGAGAGTTAGAAAGCGGAAGAGCTCTGCCCCAATTATATGTATCTTTTACCTCATTGTCTCTTACTCATCATCATCGTGATCATCATCGTGATCTTCGTGATGATGTACGTAACTCGGCTTAATTGAATGTCAAACCATCTTCAATGCAGCAATCCTCATCTCATACACAGAATGTCAAACATTTGGCTTGGCTAATCGCGTAAAACATAACACCATTACCGCCATAAAATAAATTTTCTGCCATAATATCTGTCGCAATGTGCCTTGAGTAAGGGCCAAAATACACAAGAGATTCCTACCACATGGTCGTAGGCCAGGACTTTCGAAAGGGGGTTGAAACGTCTAGAAAAAATATGCTTAATTGTTGAACTAAACGACTTAAAGAGGCAATAAATATGTCATATTTTACGCCATGGCTTAAAAATGTTGACTCGACTTTTGAATAAATAAATAATATTATATTTTAATTGATTTCATATTTTTCACTTCATTAAAATAAACACTCTCGAATGAATTTGAAGAAAACAAATGTTTGAAATGATTTTTAAGATTGTTGAGTTTTCTGGAAGGGGCTTAACCTTATGTAAAAGACTGATTACTCCAACTATAGTAAAGAAATATGTTTTTCGCAAGAATCTCAGTTATATTTGACTTGGTTTTAATTAATTAATTAATATTATATTTGGACGCCATCGAATGACATCGAAGGAAACCTTAATTTCGGACATTATGTGATTCCTTTATGAGAAGACTCAACTTAATATATTCATAATTTCGTCATTTAATTTGAAAAACCATCGAGTGACGTCGAAAAAAACGAAAATTAAGGCTTAACTTAATACTTATTATATTCATGACTTTATCATATTAGTTCTGATGTCAGTTCGTCGTAAGAAACACTAAAAAGTGCCTCAAAGAAAACGAAATTCCATAAATTTGTAATCTTCATTACAAGGCGAAACTTTATGTAGCTATAACTTTATGAAAATTAACTAGATTTGGAAGAAATAAATACTTAGTTTTGAGATAATGTTATATGAGCTAATTACTATAAGCTTAGCTATCAATATTAAATACATATATGAAAATGATTTTGGACCCAAAGTTTAAGACACTATCGTATGACGACGAAGGAATTGAAAATGATTGTGAAACAGCAATTATTTAAAAGTCCTTTCTAAGGAGCCTCAACTGAATGTATTTGTAGCTTGGTTTAATTTGACTTGGTTTCTTAGGAATACAAATTTTTAAAATAATTAAAAAGTCAATTAAATGGAAAAAACCTCTCTCGAAAAGCTGTCTAACTCGTAAAAAATCTAATTTTCTTGCTATTTAAAATAATCGATATTCCACAATTGCCGATCTTAGATTTAGTTAGATTTTATCTGTGTAATATTTTATCTGGTTTCCAAAAATAAATCGTCCTAGATTATAAAAATCACAGCAGATTGAGGCCAAATCCAATTCCACTGAAAGTTCTAATTAGAAACTGCTTTATTACTTTTAGAATCAGCTGTAGCTATAGTTCAATCTTATGTACTTGCAGTTTTAAGAACTTTATATTCTAGAGCAGTAAATTTACCATATGTCTACACATTCAAATTACCTTTTTTATCTAGTTGATTATAGTCCTCGTTTATCGGTGTAATAACACAAGGGATTTCATTTAATAATACATTTTTCAATGTCTTTTTTTTTATTTTTAACTGATATATTGATGATAAATATATTTAAAATCTGTCTTAAGTATAGACTTAATGGAATGGATATTAAATTAACTTTAATTTAGTATCAAAGCATTACTTCCAATATTCTTCGATTCTGCCTTTTAGATAGAATTAATTCTTTATTTATTTGTTTATTTGAAAAAAATTAAAATACATTTGCAAATTGTGTCCAACTTAGACCATGCGCTGTTAGTTGGATATATGTAATTTAAAAGTCTCTTTAGCCGATTTCCAGATTGATCTATATTTTATTTCAGATTATACTTTTGTCCTCTTTTCCAATAAAAATCAAAGAAATGAGAAAGGCCAAAGAGAATTCTTTGTCTTTGAAGCTTTCAATTCAAGTCTATTTTTAATTTGTACAAAAAACTTAAATTAAGTCCTCTTAATTTGGCATCGAATATTATTAAAAGTTAGACTCATCTTTTGATAGTTTACAACTGTATCCTATACTAAATAAATAAATAAATCCTATACTAAATAAATAAATATACTCAACTTTAGTTTATTTTGTTTCTAAATTTTTCAATGTTTGGAAGAAAAAATATTGAACTATTCGAAATAGTTTCAGATAATTAAAATGGAAGAAATGAAAAAGGTTAAGGGGAGGTAAATAGAGTAATTCTTTTTTTGAAAATCTTTCTCCGCCTTGAAAGACATTTTTCAACACTTTTTTTATGTATATCGAATGAAGTAAGTATTTAAGCTTCAATTTAATTGATTTAAATTCAAAAGTTAGACGAAAATCCCACTTGACTTCAATAGAAGTCTCTTTTGCCGAAGAACCTAAAACTCACTTACTTTAATCCTTTTTGGAGGTCATCCTTGGACTACGTCTATGTCGACAGCAAAGAGACACACAACTTGTGCAACAACATCGACAATGACGACGACATCTTGTGGCCAATTCCAATTCCGATGCTGATGCCGAACAGGATTTTGATTTATGCCAAAAACGCAAGGCAAAGCAAGGCGCAAGGCGCAAGGCAGGAGCAAACGCAAACGCATACTCTCGAAAAAGAAAACACAGCGAAAAAAACCAAAAACACAAATCAAACGCAAACAGCGCGACGAAACATTGCAGCAATCCATTCCAGAGGCTTCGTCCAAGCTGCAGCGACTTAAAAAAAACGGCAAAACGAGCGCGAAATCCAAATGCTCGAGAGCGATGCGAGCGTTTTTGCTCTCAACTGTCACCAAATGGCCACAAAAACGCCCCGAATGAAACGATGGGGATCGATGGGATGGGATCGATCTGCTCATTGATATTTCGAGCGCGAGCGTATAAAAATATTCCTGTTGGCCATGTGCATGTGGATGGATGTGGCCTGAAAGTGTCGCCCCCAGGCTGGAGGTTGGTGGACACTGGTCGTCGTCGTCGTCGGATCGATCTCTTGTACAATGTTGAGCGGTTTTTGCTTACAACCAAAACCCAGACCAGGAGGAGGCGGAGGCGGAGGAGGAGGAGTGGATCTGTCTGTCAGTCATACTATCTCCTTGGGCTGGGGGCATTCTTTTGCCTGTTGCTGGCAGCATTCCGTTCCAAAGCCAAAGGCATCCTCAACGCCTTTTAGCATTGTTTATGAAGTGGAAGAGAGTCCGGAGAGTGGGAGAATGGGAGAGTGGAATTGCGGATCGGTTTTGCTCTCGTGATACAATTATGGCAGCTTTTTTGCTAATTTCGCAGCATTTTGTAAAACCCATTTCAGCCGCTCGGCTGCGTCCCTTTGGATGAGCTGCATAATTTAAGTAGCGAAATTGTTGCGGCAATTATTTTTAGCCTTTTGGTTTTTGTTCACTGATTTATTGGTTTGGGGGGCATATTCAGAGTACACAGCAGCTGGGAAAGTTGCAAGCAAACTTCACACCAGTCTCTCTACTCCCCAATGGCACTCGACTGATTATGAATTCCACTCACAATATTGCCACACCATGCCAATTCCAAGACTGCGTTGCCCATTCGCGCCTTCGCTCGCCGCTTGAGTGCGGAGTGGCCATTGTCACTCTGCGGGCGATCGATAGTTATGGTCGTGTCAGACATCCTGTAATTTTGCACTTGCATTGTTCGCGATGTTGGCAACTTGTTGACACTTCATTGAAGCGCAAGTTAATTAAAGTGAAGACCACCACGTTGCGAGTGCTTTGCAGGAAGGAAAATTACTTCAACGAGTTTTCTTCATCGTTTCTTTTTTTTTTTTTTGTTTTTATTTAAATAATAATAATAATAGTCTAAAGATTAACATGAATACTACAGTTTAGATATATATACAATATTAGTTAGAGTCACTGGTAACACTTAGTTAACGACCTCCACACTGCACTCTTCGCCCTCTTCCAGCTCCAATTCTTCTTTGAGTGATTCTTCCTCTGCATCTTCGACGGCAATTTCCACTTCCAATTGCTCCTGCTGATGATCCTCGGAGCCATCGTTGCTGCCTCTACTCTCACAGGAACTAGAGCTGGATATGCACTCCAAGTTATCGGGCTTGACCTCCAGATTTAAGCTGACCTGTGACTCGCAACTCAAACGCAAACGTTTCTCTGGCTTCTTGAGCAGTTCCTCTATGGAATAGGGATTTCGCTTGCGACTTAGGGAGAGGGCAGCCGGTGAGGATTTGCCTGAATCACAATCACTCAAGGCATCTCCAGTGGCTCCGGGTGTGGTCAAGTCAATGGAGCTTTCCGATTTGGTGAAACCTCCAATGGAGGATCCAACTGAGGTGGTTGCTGCCACGGCGGCTGCCGCTGCTGCTGCTGCCATATTGTGTGGCAAATAGCCACTGCCATAGGACAAAAACTGGGCACTGGGAGGAGCTGATGCTCCCGCTCCCCCACCTCCCGCGCCGCTGGCAGCTGCCTGTGCCTGCATATGAGCTTGGGTGTAGTAGAGAAGCGAGGGATTCCATAGCCAATGCTTGTGCAGGGCCGAATAGCTGAGATCTAGGCCACCCAATTGGCTGGACACGGCATGATGATGGTGTGGATGTGTCACTGGCATCTTGGGAGCAGGTTTAATGGGCAACAAATCACCCATTAGAGCCGGAGGAGGTCGACTTCCACCCGGTGTGTTCTGTGCCGTCGGCATTGAGTTAACTTTCGATGTTAAATTATTCCCATATAATTGTCCAGCCGCCGAGGCATAACCCGAGGAATCACCTCGTCCCTCTCCCCCGCCTCCCCTAGCTGCTCTCCCATCAACTGACGCAGCGGCTGCTGCTGCTGCTGCGGCTGCTGCTGCCGCCGCTGCTGCTGCTGCTGCTGCATTCTGTTGACTCGATGTCATCTCATCGGTCCAGAGACCACTGTTACGTAAGATTCGATTGATGGAACTGATTGAAGGCACCGAACTGGGATCACAGACGCGTTGCTGCTGCAGCTGCTCGCGTATCTCCCAGGCAAACATGCCACTATTCTCCTCCTTCAGACGAATGATCTTCTTAACCACTGTGGGCGTGGCCACTTGCTGCAAAGAGACAGAGAGAGAGGGAGAAACGGCCGATTAAAAGATGTATTTGTCATGTGCATAATTAAAATTTAACCGGTTTGCATTGATTGATTCTCCGCACAACCGAAACTCATAACACTTTACAATCTCAAGCTCCAAGCTCCAACTCCAACTCCAACTGAGACTTCCCCATTCACGTTATGCTCAAATTGATTGTCTCACTGAAATCGTCAGGTAACGGTTTCCCGCTTTAATATCCCAAATCACCAATGTCGGCGCTTTTTTCCGTTTCGGTTAATAATTACTATTACTTCTTGTCGTAACCAATTTGAAGATTAGATTTCCAAATAAATCTTTTAGCCCATTAAACAAATTGAGACACAATTATTTGTGAAGAAATTGCCAACGGTTTTTTGAGAGTTTGCAAAGAAGATAGAATCAGGGGAAATACATTTGAATGCGAGCCGATAGGAATGGCAATAGAATAAGAATTTATTGTCAACATTTTACTTTATAATTAATACATAAATAAATATTTGAATTACAAAATTCTTAGAAAGTTAAGGTTTTTATAGGACTTTTTCAGAAATCTATGTTTAAATATCTGTTCAGCTTTATCTCTTCGTAAGTTTCCAATTCCACTTATCTATATATGGGGTTATTCAAGTGTTACCTCACTGAATTATGGGTGATGAGGGGTCCAGCGAAAAGTTACGACACGTTTCCAGGGGTACAGTAGTTGAAAGGATGCGTTTAAAGGGGTAGAAGAGATTAAGAGACGCGTTGCGAAACTTCTTTAGAATCATTGTGAATTGAAATAGAATGAAATCAAAATGGGAATGAAAATCATTGTAACATTTCTGTGAAAATGGTCGCTTGGAGTTCAGAAAAACGTTCCACCGCGTTTTCAAATGGGAGAGAGGGTCAAAAATCTTCCAAAATTGTGTTAGGGAATACTTCAGCGGCCTCTTAAGTGGTCCAAGTATCTCTTTAGCTTACAGTTTTTTATATCAAGCGTTCAAAATTCAGTTTTCGTATCCAAAAATCAGCTCTATCACACGATTAACTTATCTAGAGCTTCGATTTTTCTGTTTCTTCTTCTAAATTTTTCTTCTGCTGTTTCTTCTTCTGAATTTTTCTTCTGCTATTTCTTCTTTTGTTTCTTCTTATGATTCTTCTTCAGTTGCTACTTCTTTTTCTTCTGATTCTTTTATTTCTTCTTATGATTCTTCTTCAGTTTCTACTTCTGTTTCTTCTGATTCTGTTGTTTCTTCTTATGATTCTTCTTCAGTTTCTACTTCTTTTTCTTCTTATGATTCTTCTTCAGTTTCTACTTCTGGTTCTTCTTCTATAGGTATCCCATTTCTAGGTTCAGTCCAAAACTATTTGTAGATATAGTTATGTTCTTGTATCAGGTTTCTTATTTTTACAGCTCTAAAAATTACAATTTTCTATAGATAAGTAGGAGCTTATTCTACTTCAGTTTTTCTATCTTTACAAATATTTCTATATAGATTTTAGTTTTCAATAGCCAAAAACCTCTTTTGCTTTGAGTTTCCTATATCTGGGAACGCCTTCAGTTCTTTATATCTAGAAATCTAGAAATAAATTTAAACATTTATCTATTTATTTAAGGACGATTTTTGTTTCAATTTGATAATTACTCTTGAAGTATTTTTAATATTCTATTATAGAAAACTATTAAAATGGAATAAAAGTATAGAAATGCAGAAGAAACCACTTAATAAAGAGACAAAACCATTGACTTGCTGAAACAACAAGAAGAATATCATTCTCAAAGGACCTCTGTTTATAGAGAGGGAGAAACCAGTCTACCAAGTGGGGAACAAAACTTAGCTATAGTGGTTTTTTGGTAGTAGATCAAGGCTCATAAAATTTATCACAAAAGGTTTTATTGCTCATTTTCTCACAAAGGACTCTGTATTTACGAAGGATTTTTTATCAAAAATAGATTTTTATTTTATTTTTTTATAAGGTTTGCTAGTTTATGATCAATGTAAGATAAAATAGATGGCTTCTGGGGGCTTCAACTTAATCTACTCAGTAAATTTAAAGAAGATTCCTGTTTGGTGTCAGAAAAACTCCTTTCAACAGTTTTAGTTGCAACACTTTCTACTCCCTCCGCATTTAAGTTACCCTTTCCAGCTAATTTTACTTAGTTTTCCTAGAGATTTTCCCCAATTTTCGCAATCAGTTTAACCTTGATTTGATCTACCCTTCGTATGACACTTTGTGACCTGATTAATTGCCGTGAAATTCAATTGTGCCCCAGAACACACATAAAGCTTAAGCTTTAAAATATTGCACCTAAAATGCACGACATGCAATGGCCAGACTCGGCACAAGCCACGCCCCCTTTGTGTGGCTGTCATGTTTTGAGATTTGCATCGAAGCAAACATTTTTTTTTGGATATTTTTGTTTTTTTTGCGCGGCTTTTGGGGTCGGTTATATGTTAATTTTTGTCCGTGCCACTGGCGCCTTACGTTTCTCTCACGTGTGACGCGGCAATTCATTAAAAATTCATAAAATGCATAAATATATTGCCACCAGCAAAGGGGGAGAGAGAGGCTAGTTGGGAATGGGGTGGGGTGGGGATGTGGTGCTCCCCTTCAGCACACTTATAACGCTGATCTTATCGGACAAGTACACGCGCTCGCTTTTGTCATGACCGGACAGAACAGAAAGGAACTGAAGAGAACAGGTAGGAAGGAAAGGTTCAGAAGCAAAGTAAGGTAAGGTAAATAAGTAGTCAAATGTCCAACCCCTTTCCTCTCTCCCTCTCGCTCTCTCCCACTCTTTCTCTCCTGGGTAAAAAACTTCTTTATTGACCCAGCGTAGGTGTTAAATGCGCGTTTTGTTTGAACGAGTGCAGGCAGTTATTGAAAAAGTGGAGCGGGACGGGGGATGGGGATGAAACAATGGAAAAGCGGTTGCAACTACCGTTAATTAGACATTGGCGTCAAAAGCCGTCGGTAAATAACGCACCTGAACCGTTTGTTACCCCTAAAAACAAAAAAAAAAAAAAAGAACATACGTTTTATGTGTCTTCCTCACCGAGCACCACCAGAGCACTACCGCGCTTTACCGCACTCACTCAAGGATAGCAGCCATGCAGCGGCGTGATTCGTTCCCTTATCGTTGGCCTACTATCACATTGAGATACTTATTTATTGTTGTCGTCATTGTCTGCCGTGAAGGTAGCTAAACCTCCTCTCTATACGGTAGCTGTGCGCTGATTGAGCGTGCGAACCGCACAGCTGACCTAGTGGAGCACTAGCCTAGTGGAGAATCGGGGCCGGAGGAGTCCCTGGAGCGAAAGCGTGCTGCTTGGCTGCAAATGAGATTGATTTGTTGCGCTCCAACCGACTCAATGACTGACTGACTGGCGACGCCTACGCCCACGAGACCCTCAATCAGCCATAAAAGTTGTCGTCGTTGTCGTTGTCACCGTCACCGGAGACCATCCTAAACAACATGTAAACTAGCTGCCTGACTGGCTTATCTCTTTCGCTCTCTCTCTCTCTCACTCTCCTCTGTATTTGTGATACTTTATGGATTTACTGCTTTGCGTTTGATTTTTATATAATCGTTTGTTGATTTCATGCCCACATGGCCACATGTGGTTTCCCGCCCACTCTCCAAACTTCACCTCCTCCACCTCCATCTCCTCCTCATGGAATTTCACTTACCTTGGTCTTGCTACCGCCTATAGAACCAGGACGTATGGAGCCAGTCTCATAGAATCGTGTTAGAATTTTCGAAACGCAGCCTAAATGAAATTTAACAATTTATCACCTGATAATATTCATTTTTTTTGATTTTTTTAGAAACTCACCATGTGAGACCAACAGCTGGCGGGATATATCACAGGGTCGCACACCACAGAGGGCAAGATCGACTATTCGACGACGCACACAATCCGGCAAAGGACGCCCATTCACAAAGACGCCACCCAATTGATTGACACCGGCTTGACCTGAAATCGGAGGAACACCAAGAGGAATTAGTGGATTATAATATCTAGAACAATCTGAGATGGGAGCTGAACTGAACTTTCCCAAAAATCAAAAAAAGTTTATCTCAATTCGATTCCAATTCATTGAAGTTTAGGAAGCTAGTGAAAAATGGTTTAGTAAAATATCAGAATCTTGTTTGAATACTATAAATTAGCTTTTCCACTCTTCCAAATAAAATTGAAATCCTAAAAATAAAATTGAAATCCTAAAAAAAGATAAATTTAGCGTTTTCTCTCTTCCAATAATCAAATAAAATTTAAATCCTTAAAAGAGATAAATCATAAAAATTACAGAAAATTAACTAAACGGGAAACGGTGCTCTGTCCTATATAAAAACCTAATTTCTTAACCTTCTCGTCAATAATCTATATAATTAAACGTCAAACACTTTTAATAATAGCTCAAACATATTCGAAACCAAAACCTGAAACGACTTCAATCTTTGGAATTCCGTTAAAAAAGGAAAATACAAACATAACATAACAAAATACATAACTATTTCGATTCATTTATTTAGCTATAATTAAATGTTTAAACTGACTACAAATGAGTTTTAAAAAATTGTGAAACCATATATTCAATATAGGAAAAACCTATATGAGAAGTATACACTTTTTTTAAAATTAATTATTTATTTAAGCGCTGAATCCATACATGTAAAAATAGTATCTTAACACATTTAAATGATATACAAAAAAAACCAAACCCCATTGCTATATCCAAAAGGACTATAATTAGAAGTATAAACTGAAACTAAGTAAATCGTTATAAACATTTTTTGGATTTTTTGCCATATTTACACCAGGCCTGTGGAAATTGTACACTTAAATTTCTATATAAAAGAATTTATGTATTGATTTAAGTATTGCCAATTCACGAAATATAAAAAGCACGCCTCATAAAATCTAATTTCATATAATTAGCGAATACAAGTCACTGAAGTGGTGCTATTTTTAGGTTCGCAGGTGTATCAAGGATTTAATATACAGTTCAATGCAAGGTTTCCTCTATTGGATCATGTTACATATTAAAATACTTAACGATACGAAATATTTTTGTTATTTTTAGCATCATTCTTTTTGTTAAAATATTTCCAAATTGTTTACAAATGTTGTCCCTATTCAATTGCCTGGCAGTGTATATCTAAATAATTGTCATCCGAAGGCCCAAGTTGCTATGGCTCTTCAAATTGGACACAATTTGCAATATTGTTCCAATTTCTTTCATATAAATAAATAATAAATAAATCTCTGAAGTCTGCTGATGATAGAAATTGTTGTTTTTTGAAATAGCTATACAGACAACCTGCTCACTTTTTGTTTGCTCCTAATAAATGACCTCAAACCCGCTTTAATAAATATTAATGAATAAATCTATATAAATCTATATAATTGTAAAAAGGAATTTCTAAGAATTAAGTTTTCAAACTAAGCGAAATTGTATTATAATTAAGACATTTGGCTTGTGTTGGGTTTATTTAGGGAATCCAATTTTACACTTTTTAAAAGCGGAACTAGAGCTGCAAAAAAATCGATTTTTTGCAGTATTTTGTATGAAAAAGATCGATAATATCGATATTTCTGCGATATTTTTGCAGCTCTAAGCGGAACTCTAAAAATAGTTTGGGATTATATTCCAGATTCCTATAGCTATCTTTTTATGCACTAGCAATATGGAAAAAATTTTCTCATCTTGATCATTTACAAATGAAAATAATAAAAAACTTTTAAAATTGTATGCCTTTTTATAATAATTATAATTCAAATAAATATTTTTTAACCAAAAAACTATATGTATATAGGTTCCTCAAGGTCTAATAGCTAAAGCTATTTAGTATAAAGTTTGGCCTTAATTTGCAATTCCTGAACAATTAATGCATAAATAAATCCATAATAAATAATCTGACATATTTCACTAGAAAATTTCTCTTCACAAAAGATGCTTAATTGGCAGGCATCCTTTAAAAATATTTAAGAAATCCTGAAATTGCCTTTTAAAACTATTTTGCGACCATATTAACCCTTAAAGAGTTGATCTAGGTAAGCTCCATTGGCCTCTAAATCTTTTGAGGAATTCAAGAAAGTTTTCTACATATTTTTAGTTATCATTTTTAAAGAGTTGATCTAGGTAAACCCATTTGGTCTCTAGATTTTTCGATGAATTCAAGAAAGTCTTCTACATATTTTTTGCTTATAATTTTTGCCGAGTGTAAATTCCTAACTAAAATATGATTTAATTGTTGGTAAACACTCTAAAATGATTAGCCCATCGTAAAGCCTAGTGTTAGTTCCTACGTTTTAACAATCGGAATGAGAAAAAAATATTGTCAAGTTCTCGAGTTGTTGTTGTTGTTTTTGTTGTTGTTGCTGTTGACTTGGCTAATCTTGAACCCGTGCCAGAGCATCCATTTAACCATCATCATACGCTCATAAACCGGGCTCCCTTTCAACTGTTTCGGAGTAATAACCGTGTCTGGAGCCCCCCACCCTACCCCCTTCTACCTGCCCAACGCTTTTTTTTTTTTTTTTTTTGGGTTGGAGCATTTTGCAATTAATGAAGTGCGAATTTTATGATGGCTGCCATGTCGGTCGCTCCATTTGAATGTGTTTCACTCTTAAAAAAAAGGTATGCTTAAGGGGGAGGCGAAGGGGTTTATCTTTCGATCTGTTCATTAGCCTATTATTTGGTGGGAGAGAGGTGGGGGGAAAGGGGGTGTCTCACTCACCTGTATGTGGCATGTTGAAATCGAAGCCACCGACAAAAATGCTTTTTGTTTTTCGTCACAACAATTCAATCGACAAACAAAATTAAAGTATTTCTCTTCTTTTTTTTTTTTGGTTAATAGTTAATCGTTGAATTTCAATCAAATTTCAAGCAAGAACGCCATAAAAAAGAAAACAAACTCCAAATCGCTCTCTCGCTCTGGAATGGATGCTGCTTCTGGTGGATGGATCGGTTGGATCAGATGGGATGGGATGTGGCGGTTGGAAGGCGGATGATGATGACGCTGACGATGGTTTGATTTTACGGCTTCCACGAAATCGCCGGCCAGGCCTGGGCCACAAGAACAGTGAAAAACTAGTAAGGAAAATACATAAAACTTAATTATTTTATAAAACTACCAAGATACTCGACTCGACTTCGACTTATATATAATTTTAATGTGCAGTGGTTTATGTGCTCAATGGCCATGTCCAAAAACTCTTGAGTGCCCCAGTGTGTAGGGGGGAGGTGGAAGGGGGGGTAAGGGCCCGACGACGCCACAGTATCTCAAATTAGCTGCTTATCGGCCACATTCTAAGCGCAGCGTGAACTGGTGGCCCATTACCCATTGCATGTTTCAGGTAAAAGGAAGCCAAGGAAGATAGGAAAGGAACGAAAGAAAGAGAAAGAACGAGAGCGAAAGCAAGGTGAGCGAGGGGGAGGAAAAAAAAAGGGATATGCAAATGTGTGTGTTGTTGGTCGACAATTAAAATGAATTTTGGCCAATTGCTCATTTCGTAACGAATAATATGCAAATGCTTAAAGCTCCAACTGGACGGTTTCCGTTTCCTGTCATTAGAATGAACGAGCCGCACAGGATTCTGGCCTGTCGCCAGCCTGTCAGGAGGCATGAAAACTCCGCCAAACTTCCAAAAAAAAAAAACCGTATAAATCAAAAGTGTAACTACCCTACCCTACCCTACCCTCCCTCTTCCCTCCCCCACACACTTTGTCATGGCCATGTTATTATGGAATTCACATTAGATTTAATTGCAGAGTCCCTTTAGAGTTTTTTTGGGATACTTTTCAGCTCGTAAAAAGCATGTGGCAAGCCGCAAACACACACACACACACGCAGACTTTACATTCCACAAAAAACCCCCAAAAAAAAAAATAAAATAACTCGAAATTAAGTTGTTGCCACTCACCTAAAAAAAAAAAAACCAAAGCTGAAACTGAAACGGGAAACTCGTGCTAGCCGTTAGGGCCATAAACTTTCGTCAGTTTGGCCTTAGGCCAACATCAACATCAACAAAAAAATAAAAATAAAACTCACACAACAAACATTTTTGGCCAGCGATAAGGATTCATTTCCCTTTCCCCACCCCTCTCTCTCATTTAACCGAAAAACTAGTAGAAAGTGACGAAGAAATGCTTTTGGCTTCTTTTTTTTTTTCGTTTGTGCCAAATTAAAAGGGTTAAACACAATTTGTTGGCGTGCTTCTCGTTCATATTCTTTTATTGAGGCTAATGAGCTGAAATTCTAACATATTTATTGCAATTGGTTAAATATATTTATTCCTGGCTTTTGGGGTCTCTACTAATTCTCAATTAGCGCCATATGCACCTGTCAAGCGTATCATTCACATAAAGTTGAATAGAAATTAGTTAAACATATCAATAATTTAAATTCGTGCGTTTACTGAAAAGTGGAACCGACAGGTTCGCCGAGCTTCTGTTTCCATTTTAAACAGAAAACTGAATATCAAACCCAAAGCGCTGAAGATGAAGCGAAGCAAAAGCCATGGGCGCAGCAATCTTCCCCTTTCTTTCTATGGGTCTCAAGAAGGTACAGGGAAAAGATAGTCCGAAAAAGGAAACAACCAACTTTGGAGAATAAGTTGGTTAGAAATTTGCACAATAAACTATGATAAGCATTGGGAATTGAGGTATTTTTTCTAACTTCATCTTTTTGTCAACCTAAGTTTACAAAAGTTTCTTGAAGTTTTTGAAATTATTATAAGATCCTTTAATTTGATCCACATAGCAACCTCCATCTATCTAGTTAAAAAATAGTTTTTTTTTATAGGTTTTTATCCCTAGATTGTCTCTATTGCAATAGTTTTTTTTATAGGTTTTTATCCCTAGATTATCTCTATTGCATATATCGTTTTAGACTAATTTTTGCAAGTCTAATTATAAATTGTTTCACGTAGAACTTATATATATTTAAACATCTGCCAAACCTAATTTTTCTAGTTTTAAATTACTTTTTTGTAGGCTTATACCTAGAGCTCAAAGTTAAAAAAAATACTCCAATTGGCTCTTCTTCTACCAACCTCTATCTATATATCTCGTTTTGCAGTCTTACAATGAATTCAGGATGTATATAATAGTATATAAACATCTAAGGACTATTATCTATCTAGTTTAAGAATTATTTTTTGTGGGCTTTTGTCTAGAGCTGAAATTTATATAAAATAATTTAATTTGTTCCACGTTTTTATATTTAAATTGAATGACCTTCATTATCTAGTTTTAAAATGGTTTTTTGAAATCTTTAAAATTTGCTCCTCGTAGTTAATATGAACATCCAAGGACCATTATGTTTCTAGCTTAAGAATTGTTTTTTATTGGCTTGAAATATTTTTAAGATACTTTAATTGGCTCTAGGTAGTATATATTTGTATCTAGAGACGTCCATCTATCTAGTTTTGGAATAAAGGATATGGTGGGATAAGATTTTTAATTGAGGATATATAGGAGAAAATTGTCAAAATGTTTCTTTCACTATTATGTTAATTGTTCTCGATTGTTATTTAGTCATATATTAAGTAAAATTGTATAATCTAGGATCTACGTATAAATATTTTTTGAGAGTCTTACTGGAACTTATCTAAAAAATTAATAGAACCTTTTCATTATCTGCAAATGGTTGGCGGCCTCCAAACCTAACCTTTTATTAAGTTTAGTTTAGTTTTTCTAAATTCTTGTAATCATAGAACTAAAATTCTAACAAGATACTTTAAAATTTTCTCCTATATATCCATAATTAAAAATCTTATCCTGCATTATCCTTTAATCTTTATTTAAAAGTTGTTTTAGAACAAAAATTGTTAATCACTTTACTTTTAGATAAAGAATGTGAAAAATGTGTAGAAATTTGAAAAAAAAATTTGTATTGGCATTAAGGAAAAATCATTTTCCCTATTAAGGTAGAAAGATTTCCATTTAATTCTCCCCTAGATAATATCCTGCCTACGCCCATGGCTACAGCTCAATCTGTCGAAGCTGTTGGCTCCCCTTTGATTCTGTTAATTAAAATAAAAAATTATAATAAAACGTACGCTTCCACCATTTGAATATGATTAGACTCTGATGATGGTCTTTTTTTTTTTGGTGCAGCTTCTGGCCGCTCCCGTTCCAAAAAAAATCAATATCCACCTAATATAAGTAGCTGGTGAGCCGCCACGCTTAAATAAGTTGTTTGGCGGCTTGTTTTCCTATCGAAAGAAAGCTTTTGAAAAAAATAAAATCAATGAGCAGCCACATATAAGATTTTGGAATTAATTAGCATACGAATTTTAGTCTCGACCGATCGTTTTTTCGTGGGAAAAACTCAAAAAACTTCGATGAGTTATCATTGTTTGTGTAAGCGGCGGAAACTACTTAATGCGACTAACTAATTTGCGAAAAGCGTCTTTTGCCATGCAAATTTTTGTTCAAATTGTGTCGCTGACAAAAGACGATGAAGTCGTCGTCGTCTTTGGAAATTAAATCAATATCCGATACGAAAACACAAAGATTCGTTCATTCATTCATCGTCAGATCGTTCCATTTCGTTCCGTTAGATTGTCGTTCATTAAGAAATAAGCCGACAATCGGCCCCGGTCACCGGTCAACCATGGGTCCATGTGTTTTTGGTGGACGATGTGTTGAACAAGATAAGCAAATATCATTATTAGAGTCTCTTTAAATTATGCCGCTACCTGATTGAGTCAAAGTCGTCGAAGTCGAAGTCGAGAAAGCACAAATTATGCGCAAACAAATTGATTAGGCACATTTACGATTATAATGGGGGGGGCCCATCATAGAGAAAACTCAGCGCACTACTCACCGTTTTTTCGTTCGACAATATTCCCAAAAGTTTCCTTTTTTAGTTGAATATAGTTCAGAAAAAACACTTCACTTTTGACACACACTTTTTTCTCCCTCAGAACTTGTTTAATGACTTGATTTGATCATTATCCTTTTTAATTGCGTATACGCAATGTTAATTTAATTTTTTGCAGCGACGGCGTTTAATTTGTTTTAGGTTTTAGGGTTTAATTTAGCTTAGTTTAGTTTGGTTTGTTGGTCGCGTCGCGCACCTTGTCACTGGACACCGTCAAAATTTCGACTAATGCATGCGAAACGCTCTGGCAACGCACAACGCATCGATCACCTCCGTCGTCGTCGTCGTCGTTGCTACTGTTGTTCCCTCAAACACACAACAAAACAAAAACAAAAAAAAAAGACACCCAACACACACACTCACCCAGCACACACACTCGCACACTAGCATAATCTTTCACGGGCGGACGAAACGTTTTTCTGGTGTAACCGGTTTTCGGTTTTCACGGCAGACCAAAAAGCAACCTGGCTGAAGCAGCAACAGCAACAACAACAACATCACGACCAGCCCCCCATAACCATCCCGGGACCAATGAGCGTAGAGTTCGGATTGCGCATGCGTTGCGCTGTCACACCGCATCTTCTCTGATTGGCTGCCCCGTCCACAGCAAACGGGAAGAGGGGGCCACGGTGCAGCAACGCTACCACATAAGGCCAATTTACACACAGTTGGAACGCACAGTGGCGCGCACAGTGGGTTAATTGAATTCATCGTTATTATAATCCATTGACATAATAAGCAGAAGATAATCAGGTGAAATGGCTAAGAATTAGCAGCTGTTAAGGAAAAGTTAATAAAGTATAAAATATAACCTTCAGAAACCATATCGATTGACTTGGAAACTTAATCCTTATTAATTTTCTTTACTAAAACATTTAAACAAATTCCACTATCATTTGTAATTTCTCTAATAACCTTCTTAGAGATAGTTCCATCTTTTGTGCTTTATTTACCTACAAAAATTGGATTTTCGTTTCAAGCATGCATTAAATCGATATCTGATTACAATATCAAAACTTCCTTTAACTTTATTTTATTCCTTTCCAGTGGATAACCAATTTACAGTTGAAAATTCGTATTCAAAACTATGATCGAAATTTCAGCATATAATACTCTACATTTTTTTTTACTTTCCTTTTCCAATTATGCAATTTTAATGAAAAAACTTTTGAACTACCAAACAAATCTACCTTAAAGATTGACTGAAAATAAAGTTTCTATATGCTTTGCAAGAACCATTTCGAGATCTTAGCTTAGACTAGAGTAATCGTCGTATCTGATGTGTTATCTGTTCAGAATTCTTTGTTTCCACTTTGTTCCCTATGGAGAAATTCATCGATTAATTGAAGGAACTTCTTTAAAACCTTACAAACTTAGCCTTTCTTTGCTAGAAACAATTCTGGGGCCCTTACATGGTAGAAGGGCCCTCAACAAAGATATAAAAATACAAAATTTTGTGTTATACTTCAGAGAAATTATCAATGACAAAAAAAAGCTTGCAAAGTTCCATTTGCTAACGCTATAAATTAGTTTTTAATAATTTGAATTTTTTAACTATTAAAAAATATTTATTTATTATTAGAAAATAATTAATAACCACTCTTTAATTGCCATAGGGCCTCCAGACTTCAGAATCTGGACAGAAAATACCTTTTTACGTAATATTTTTTTACATTTTATAACAAAATTGGTCGCTAAAATTATAAAAACAATTTTTTAACACAATTTCACATAAGTTTATCAACACAATCAAATAATCATAACGTTTGACATTTTACTCGAAAACAAAGTGGAACTAACATCGATTTATTTTAGAAAAGAAGTCGGAAATGAAGGAAACAGTTCTGAATATAAACCAAGATGGTGAAGTGATGGGAAAATTTAATCATACAAAAATAAAATGAAATAAAATGATTAAGTTTATATAAATTGTAAGCCAATGGCCCTAGTTGCTACTGCTTGTAAAAATTGTTAGGTTTGATGTTTTACAACTATTATATCCTAAACTAAGAAATAAATAAAATGAATTCTAAATAGATTGTAATAAACCAGATCTAGGCTCTTGAAGATGTTTTAGGAAAAACTTGAATTTAGTTAAAAGATATTGAACTTGAAGTAAAAGAATTTGTTGATAATCGGCTAATCGATGTATAGATGAGGTACTAAAGAAGGTAGTGTATAGAAAGAAAACTTGAATTGGCCAAATTGTCGCAGTCTTACCTTTAAAAACATTTTCCTCACTTTTTCTTAGCCAAGTGACCACAGTAACAGAAGTCTTCTTGGTCATATTGATGATTTTTAGGGGTTGACCACGAGTTCTATATACAAAATACATGGATATACACATACATATATATATATATATGTATGTATGTATGTATATATGATGATGATGATGGCATGTAGCGAGCACTTCCTTTGCCTTTTTGCCTTGGCGTTGCGATGCGTTGCGTTGCGGCAGCGTAGCCGAAGCCGTGGCCGTTGCCGTTGCAGCCACGTTCCGGCCAATCGGCTGGGCTCGACTCCCACACACACACACACACACACACAGAGAAAGAGAAAGAGAGAGAGAGAGAAAGTAACATTGTGACACTGGGGCGAAACAGCCACAGCTACGGTGTCTCATCCTCCCAATGAACCTTTCCCTTTGGAGTGGAGTGGAGTGGATTGGAGTGTTGAAAATTGGCGTGGGTTGTGGGTGGCGTTAAGTAACGCCTGCGTCGCCCTGTGTCGCCTGTGGGTGAGGAATAAACGTTAATTGAATTTGACAATTGTCAATTGAAAATACATATTCCATTCAGACGATGGCTGACGCTGAAAGATAAAAAAATACCCACAGAGGGAGGAAGGGGGGAGAGCAAAGGCAAATTAGTTTTCCCTTAAATGAAATGGCATGACTAGAAAATCGATTAATCGACTGCCATGTAGGAGAAGTTCCTTTAGTTCGAGAAGAGAGACTGGATTTAGCGTTGCGTTGCGTTCCGTTTGTGCTGTAGTCCGCGTGGCATATGCAAATCCACTTTCTAGCCACAAAATGTACCAAGTTCTCCTCTCCCCCTTCCCTCCCTCTATGGCTAAACTTCTTCTGTTAGCCAGAGATAAAACCTCTTTACACAACGAGACAATTGCGAGTGGTAGAGAGTGTGTGGCTCGTGCTCTTAACACCAGCAGAAGCAGCTGCCTGGCTGACTTTTCTCATCCAGCCAAGCGGAGCATAATAAGATCAAGCCAACCATCCAGCCGTGCGTGTGGCATCAACGCCCATCACTCCCAACACTCCCAGCACGCCCAACACTGCCCATTCTGGGTCCTTGTCCTTTTTTAGTCTGGGACCACCCAAACGCCCAATGTTATGTAGCTTGTTTCCTCTCTGACAAGGCGATTATGTGACCGACCAAAGGCTTTTCAAGTGTCGGCAATTACCCATACCCATACCCAACCCACACCCAACCACCCCCCACCCTGTACTCTTCCACAACGAACGGAACACGCCCCAATTAAAGCAAATCTGTGTGGGAAGTCAACAAAAAAAAAACAGCACAAAAAACACAAACGAATGAACAAAATGAGCAAACGGAACTGAGGGGTTGCACCTCGCAACAACAATCAAATGAAACGCAAAACCGGGAACGAGAAAATCGGCTTAACTTCTTCCAATTGACTTCATTTTTCCATACGCTTTTGCGATCTTTATCTATTGCATTACCCGACGCTTAAATTGTAATTGTAATTGAAATTAAAATTCCGAAATGATAAGAAAAACGCAGAAATTATATATATTAAATATGAATTTTAATGCATTTGTGGCAAGGTGGTAAATATTTTTGCAAAATTTATTGTATTATATGAATGTTTTATTGTCTTTACATAAGTTGGTGGATTAACATATAACAAAATCAATAAAAATACATAAAAATTGAATTTTTTTGCGTTTTCCAATGAATTTAAGGAAATTGAAGTAAACATTTTGAGGGTATTTTATTGAAGTTTAATTAGCTATCTCTATGATCTCTTCCGGGCATAATTATATAATTTTACTTCACTTAACAAATGAGTATTACGATTATTTTAAATGTGAAACGTTTAGGGATTTTTTGTAGAGTATTTCATGTTCATTGTATTATTTAAAGAGCTCTTGAATACACACATTGGAACAGACGATTAGCTTAATTAAGTTCATGTTTATTTCAGGATTCATTCTCAGCTAAACTAATGCAAATTAATAATATCTTTGAAACTCCAGAAACAATATAACTTACATATACTATTTATATGTACATAAACCATAGAATATTAAAGGAACTAATAGTGTTGCCTATCGATTATTTCTTAATAAAGCCTAATAATACTTATAATTATCTTCTAAAAAAACATCCAATTCTAAACAAGAACATCATATCATATTAGTTATTACTATTATCATTAATATAATTAGATCGCTTCAATGGCTTCAAGATTGGTTATTCAAGAGCATTTTTTCAGCTTCATTTTGTTATGAGTCACAAATAGTTTAAGCGTTAAACAATGGATAAGGTCATTGCAGTCTGTTGGTGATAAAACGTCACCACGTTCTTAAAAAAGACGTTTATTGACAGCCTCCTCAACGTAAGTGCTGCCTAAAAATCACTTCGAGCTGACGAACAAAGACTTCGCGTTAATATTTTGTCTGGCAAATCAACTTTAACATTTTAATTATTTATTCTAATAACTAAAATTCTAATGAAGATTAAAAATTTCAAAAAGACACCTCAAACTGATAAGGATAATTCTAATTAATACTTTAAGTAGTAAAAAAAGACACCCCAAACTGATAAAGATAATTCTAATGAATACTTTAAGTATATGACTTCGAAATTATCTGAAAAGAATATATTTTCTCAAAGCTGGTAATGGTTATATCCATCTAAACTTTCATCTAAAAATTATTCATCCAAAAAGGACACTAAATTTGTAGAAAATATTGGAAATTAATTTATTGAATATAGTCCGCTGCAGTCCGCTGTATCGAAAAATTAAACTAAATTTGTGAAAAATATTGCAAATTTAATTATTGAATATTAAAAAAAAATGCCCAATACTGATCGAAAGAAAACTTTCAATCCATACTTTAAATCAATATCTTAGACGGAAAGTTATTTTTCACTAAATTGCAAAGGAAATAAAACATTAACCTTTTTAGTTAATACCAAAAAAGTAAAACAAAACTGTTTGAAGTTTAGAAACAATTGAATTTTAATTGTATTTGAATCTTTAAATATCCATTTATGTTTTTAGAAGATTAATTTTGTCTATTAAAACTGTTCAAAGTTAAGAAAAAATTGATTTTAAATAGTTTTTGAATCGTAAAGCTTACATTTATGTTTTTATAAGATTAATTTAGTTTATTTAATGCTAATTGCTTAAAGAAAAATCTAGAGTTTAGTGCCTTGTATCAATTGTTTAAAGATAGTTAATACAAGGCACTAAACTTCAGATTTCTTAGAGAATTTATTGCAGAATTTTAACAATGACTTAACACTTTCTGTTATGTTTTTCTCAGTGTATAACATCTTGATATTCCGACACCCACATCAACTTTTTTTGGCCGTAGACAAATTAGTTTAATTTTTAGTTTTTCGGGGCATTTTTGCATTCCAGAATCGAATGCGTGCCTTGAAATCATTAGAAGTTTGCCCAAACCTTCAACCTTATTTAGTCGTTGTTGTTTTTTTTTTTTTTTTTTTTGGTGGGGGCTCGTGCCTGGGGACAGGTTTCGTCTGCAAGAATGTCTGGAAGGCAGTTTTTTAGATTTCATGGTCCATTAATGAGCAAAAATCCTCAAGTGGCTACTGGTCAAGAATTTTTTTTCGGTGCCTGTGGGAACAGAGCAAAAAACTAACTTTGGAAATTATGTGGGTGAACCTAAAATTAAGTTGGCTAGTTTTTTGCCCTTTAGGTTTTGGGTTTGTTTTGCTTTTGGCGTTTGGGGTCCCCAGAGCAGACAGAAAATATAATTTCTAATTGCAGGGGCGGTCTAATTGAGGGTTCCTGCGCTTGCAATCAGCAGATGCAACCCGAAGGACCAAAAATTTCGACAAAATATTTTCTACGGGTCCAAATTGGCGCAGGTTACGCATGATGTTCGCTTGATGGATGCAGGCACGTTGCAAGTGCACCTTGCGTCCAGCAGCAGGAGCAGGAGCAGGAGGGACACGCGTCAGGCAATCACAAGAACAAGAACATGAACCGAAAAAAGGACAATCGGGCAATTTTCGTAAACAGTTTGCCGACAATACACACACAAAAAGAGATAAGATAGAGAGAGGATGGTAGGGATAGATCTAGGAAATTGTAGGCGGCAGGCACGCGATTTTCTAAACTGCCATAAAACGACACACAGACGGACAGACAGACAGACGCATGTCATAGCCAATTAATAAAAACGCAATTTCCACAAATCGAATTTTATGTGTCCACCTGCCCACAAAACTGAGCGAGTGAGAGAGTCCAATCTTAGATAAGCGAAAAAAACTAAAACACAATTACGAAAAGGACTTGGAAATTGTAACATTTTCTCACATTAAAGGACGAGCCGAGCCAAAGGACCATCACCTCTCGCTCTCTTTTGCGCTTCACTGAACCCTGACTCGAAACAAAATGGCTGCCAGGACATCTCGAGAGGGAGAGAAAAGTTTGCGTGTGCGATAAATTAAATGTCCTGACATAATTATGGTTAAATTGAAAAAAAAAACACACACAAGCAAACGAAGCGAAAGGAATGGATAGGAAGAATCGAAGGAAAGGTCCTTGGAGTAGAGACAAAAGGAAAATAAGGAATCATAAAACTGCAAATTATTTGATCAAACACTATAAACATGACAACTCAGAGGGGAAGATAAAGAGATTGTATTGCTGACAACTTAATAATACAGTTAGATATATATATATATATATAGAGGTATAATCTTATATACCGACTACAGATACAGGGTGGCCTCAAATATCTCACGTGATTGGTTTCCTGTTTTTTGCTTCTCGTATTTAGTTTTTTCTTGCTTTTTTTTTGCAAAATCTTCTGCTATCTGTAATTGCATTTTTATGGCTCGCAACGCCTCTGGATATATCATAGAATTCAAATCAATTATACGCTTGTCCATAGAGCCACCGAGAGAGCCTTTCGCAGAGAACACCCCCTCTCTCTCTCTCTCTCTCTTGTCCAAGTCCACAAATGTGTTAAAATAATCGTAAAAAAAAGCTCTTCTGCCCCGGCGTAATCGTAAATGTTTTTTGTATGAAGCAAAAAAATGCGGCATAAGCTCAGCTCCACTCAGCTCCACTCAGCTCGTCTCCTTGGCCATGCCAATGGCATTCTCTCTGGCTATATGGCCTTAGCTAAATGCAATATTTAACGATCGGGCAACCGGAGAGAAAAGTGCAGATGTAGATGCTGCTGCAAAATTTAACCATTTAGATGTTGGCCTCCCAGTTCGATGGCCTTCTTGGTGGATCGATGGATGTGCAGAAGCCAAAAGTCAAATACAGTAGCTCAACTAATTGAAAAATTAAAAAGGCCTGCAGCAGGCAGCAGGCATCAGAAGCAGCATCAAACTACTCTCAGTCAGTCGGCCTATTTTTGTCCAGTTCATGCATAAATCTTCTGGCATTCCTAGGAGTGATCCGAAGAATCTCTCTCGAAAGCAGCATGACGAACTGCAAATGCTCTTGACTGAAAAACCCAATTATTTTTGACCAATTACCAAAAAATCATGACTTTTGTTTAATGCTTGTTTAATAACGGTTAGTTTCGCCCACACACACACACACACACAGTGATCAATATATATATATTATTTAGGAGCTCATAGAGTACATAAAGAAGACTGCACTCTCTTTCGATGGCTTGACTTGGCGTCTTTTACGAGCACGGGGCCCTAATGTGCCATTCTTTGCACCTTTTCAGACACGTTAAGAATCATGATTATGCTTACCTCCTCTCCGCCTCACCTCAGTCGAGTAAGCAAGATAATCGCCCAGGTTCCATGTAGCTTAAACACAGGTTTCACGTTCAGGTACAGCTTCAGGTTCATGTTCAGGTTTCTTTTTTTTTTGGGTTTATAATGCCACCGAAAATCACTTTTTTTTTCTTTGCCCCATCGACATCCCATCCAACCATCGATCCATCGATCTAACCATTCAACGTGTGTCCAAGTCTCTGGAAGCAGCTGCAATGCAATGTAATTGCCAGTTGTTTCCCCTCTCCCTCTACCTCTCCCTCGCCCTGTTTTTATTTGCACTTAGTTTCTTAAAGGTGTGCAATCGGTTTGGGCGATCTGTTAAAATTAGCTTCCAAGCAACAAGGGGTTAGCTTTAGGAGGGATATTTAAAAATTATAACTACATTAAGTGCATCAGCACTTTGGGCGATTTAACAATGTCATTTTGGTGCAGCGAAGGATCGCAGGATCGCCAGCTATGAAGGGTTAGACACCAACGCTTCACGAGCGTTGACCATTTCGAGTCATAAATTAACCATTTAATAGAGTCATGACAACACAATAGATAGAGGGAGAGAGAGAGAGTGAGAGAGAGAGTTGTAAGGATGTGATAATTTATTTCAAATGGCAACACATAATCAAATTCACATCAAAACAATAGACATCAAGCTGAGAGAACAATGGGATGATCCGGTAGAACTAGAACCATTCAGGATCGTGCCACCCCGATGCGGTTAACGGTTCACGCTTCGTTTGCCATTCGGCAAAACGGCACAGATTGCTTCTGGTTTCGGGATGTCCATATGGCAGACACACACACACACACAGTGTCGGAACACAGGACATCCGAAAGGAAAGAGGGGTTCCTCTCAAAGCTAATGCCAATATTTTTAGTCTTTACCTATGTATATAGGTATGATTTTGTATCCGATATGAACGAAATTGAAGCAGTTTTTAGAGGTCCTTAAAAAAATATGAATAAATGGAAGTATTTTGATAGTTATTAATTGTTTCTTAATTAGGACTTTTGATTATTTCCCTACATTAATTGCCCCCTAGGATCCCATTCACACGAAATATTTCACAAGTCTAATACATTCTGGAAGCCCTTTCAGTTAGTATAGAACTCGTCAAGGTCATGACATCTTGGGTAATTCGTTTGTAAATTAAAAACCTCTTTAAATAAGAATAGGAATTTTAATTAGGAACCCCAAATAATTATTATTTTCTGAATTTGATTTTAATAAATCGTCCATCTCATACATTTTTATGAAAAAGTTGATTAGTAGTTAATTCATTCATTCATTTATTCACTAATATTGATATATAATATATAATATTGATATGTGTGAGTAATATTCTAAGGGTTAAGAGTTCATGCTGCATTGGCATTTTCTACTTAAATATATAATAATTTGCTAGACATTGATGCTTAAAGACAATACATATATTATGAGATAAGTTGGGGAGAAAATTGAATTAAAAAACCCCTTGAATATGATTAGTAGTTAATAAAATAAACATTTAGTGGTAATTTTGCAATTTTCTTAGAGACTGAAATAAAAATGTTTTTTATATGAGTAAAATAATTTAAAACATTTATTTTCTAGAAAGAAAGAATGCGGAAAATATATTGATTTTCTGATTAAAACCCATGAATTGTTTTAATTTCTGTATAAAATAATTAAAATATTTGGGAAGAGAAAAATTCTACTTTATCTGTGTCTTTTCTTCATTCTTCGTTTTTCTTCAGATCGAGCTAGTTGGCAGATTAATTTATTTATTTAATAATTAAGACAGAAAATATTAGTTATGATCTAGGAAAACAAAAGCAGATTGGTATTAGATTCTATGCTCTTTGACAGAACAGTTGCAAATTAGAAAAATAAAATAAGTTCTAATGTGTTCTAAGCACAAATAAAATTACAAACAAAATATTTAATATTTTTCATAGTCCCTGGTTTAAAAAGTAATGTCTTTAAAAAAGTATTTCAAACATATCCGGGTATGGCAGCAAACGGTAAACTCTCGAATTATAAGCTGTGCCTCCTTTTTTCGCTTCATTTGGTATCCTTTCATTTAAGTATCCTTGTTAAAACCTTGTCTAGAGTTTAATTCGCAACTAGTTTTAGCCTTTAAGGAGTGGTATGCGTATTGGTATTGAAATAAAGATCGAAGTAAACTGCCAAAAAACTATTTTATACAGAGCAATAACAGTTTAAAATCATTATATTTATGTTACATATTATTAATAGATGCCTTAAATTAAATATTATGGCTAATACTGAATATTTTATGGAGTACAAGCTGATATGCCCTGTTATATACTATGCCACTAGATTTTTGTTCAAACTTTGGTTTTCAATATCATTATAGGTACAATATTTAAACTATTCCATCTTTTATATGGGTATTAAGTGGAATCTAAACTGCCAATTTAGACAACTTTTCGAAAACCTCTTATTTCCCTTAGCAATTTCGACAGGAGAAAGTGTCTTACTTTCCCAAAATGGTTATCTATATTTCCATAGTTATAATCTTCATTTCTTTTCAGCTATCCTGTTGTTTCTGTGAGGTATTGCAGCCTCTTATAACCCCCTGCGAACTGCCACCACATTGCTAAACCGCAAAAATCCAACCTCAACATCCCTTGTCGTCTCTTTCGTTCCCTTTCCCTTAGCCATAAACTGTGGTTACTTGAATTAACGAAAATTCAATTGTCATATCCTTGTTGACACAGCAAACGTTACGTATCATTAACTCTCTGTCGATCTGTTGACATTTCCATTGCCAATGAGGTGAGGAGAAGTGTGCAGAGGAGAGGAGAGGAGAGTCAAACATTTTGACGGCAGGTGTCGAGATTACGAGTATGTGGCATAAAGAGCAGCAAAAAAAAAAAAAACAATGAACCCCAGCGGAAACTTAAATGTTCACACATTTGCAGCTCATCAATTTTGCGTTTATCCTGTCGGAGGCATCATCATGAAGTTCATTCAACCTTTTTGAATGTATGTACATATATCTGGATGGTTGGGTCCATGTTAGCGCCGTGTTGTTGACTTAATCGCAACCAATTTGTTGGCCCTTTGCTTATGCTTAAACGCTTGTCGCCCCAAATAATGGAGCGCAGCTTCCAATGCTCCTCCATCCAAGCCTCCCACCCTCCGACCGCTGACCACTGACCACTGACCACTGCCCACCGCATTATTAAGCCATAAAATTGAAAACTTATTATAATTACATAAACATACGCCTCAACGCCTCTGGGCTTTATCGCTCGCAACGGAACGCAACGCAACGCAACGCACCTCGTCGATTTTTGATGGGGCACACGCATCCATCCAGTCATCCATCCATCCAGCCATCCATCTGGGTGCATCCTGCGCCAGCCTCGTTACATTTTAATGACCAAAGCAAAATGTGCAGCAGCCAGTTAATAATTTTTTTTTTTGGTCTTTTTCTCTCTCCCACTTTCCATCCTCTTTTGGTTTTTGGGCAAAAAAGAAAAGAAAAAAACCAAAAAACTTGGTTGGTGGCTCTCTGCCTGTGGCGGCATAATGAATAACCATCCTCTGGGTCTCTCTGGGCTCTTCTCCTCCGTATTATCATCATCAGTATTGCCCATTACCATTACGAAATTACCGAAATATTTTCATTTAACTTAATGGTCAACATCAATAAAATATCAAGCCAATTTCGATACGCTTGTTCCTTTCGGAATATCAGATTTGATTCTTATGGAAAACTTTATAAACCTTTTACTTTCGAATTTTCTTTATTAATTAATGAATCAAAAGATTTCATCTTAATATTTGAAAGGAGACTATATTTCTATTAATAGAATAAATTTAATATTTATCCTGAAGTATTTTGTAAAATAAGAATCGAATCCTTAACTTACATTGTAATATTTTTCAGACTGGAATTTTTGATATTTTGTAGAATAAGAATCGATTCCTTAACTTACATTGTAATATTTTTCAGACTGGAATTTTTGATATAATGTAGAATAAGAATCCAATCCTTAACATTGAAATATTTTTCAGACTGGAATTTGAGATATTTAGAAGTTGTCTCAAGATATATATACTATATTAAATTTGTACAATGAAAATCTAACGTTTAATTTACTTGAAAATAGTTTTCAGACTGCAAATCTGAGAATTTTAGATATTTAGAAACTCTTCTTTAATAAATATTGAATATTTAAATATTTTTGGATTAAGAAACTCTTCTTTAATAAACTCGAAATATTTTTGGATTAAGTATTCTTCGAATTGTTATTCCGAGTTTATACTGCTGAAGATCTCAATAATCAGTTTAAGTATCCTTGTTAAAACTTTGTCTAGAGTTTACTTTACAATTTTCTATAAATTGAAAACCTCTGATGCTACCGAAAATCATAGTATTTGTAAAAATTATCAAATTAAAACAATGTTCTTTAGTTGTGGAAATTTCTGACAATTGTGAAAGATATTATTTAACATCAAAAAGTATATTACTCTAACAATATATACTTGTAATCTAAAAAAGACAGCTTCATTTGATCATCGAGTCACTTCTAAGAAGATGAATTTTTCTAGATGGGTGCGCCATAAATCCCATAAAAAGTACAATATACTGAATGCACATATATAGTATAAACTTGTGTCTATAGAAGATATAGGCTGATTCAACTTTTGAATAGCAATTGAGCGTGACAAATAATCATGTACATGAGGTTCTAAGTGAATGCCGCCAATATTAAGTGATATCAATAATAGATTGAGTTAATCAATCGGAATAAGTTATTAGACACTCAAATTACATAACAGAATGGAAAGGTCACTTAACATTTTAAGACTATTTTATAAATGGAGCTGTCAAAAACTAGGTTTTAATTTAAAAACTTTATTCTAAAATTCTAAATTTATTCTAAATGCTCATTCTAAAATTTTATGAATAAATTTTAAAAAACTTTTTTATTTCCTAAGTTTTTCCATCAATTGCTACGTATATGATATAGTCAACTGACTTTAATCAAACTTATAATAAATCTGAGTTCAGATATACATATTTAATTTTTTAAAAGTCCTCTTAAATATTAAAGCAGTTGAGTCTTAAGTTTTTGTACAATTTTTTTTGAATATGTTTTCGAATCGTTTTAAAAATTGTTATGAGAGAAAGGATTTGGATAAAATTAAACTTAATCTTAGATGAAATAATTTGAAATCCTTTTTTATTCCCTAAGCTTTTTCATCAATTACTATGTATAAGATATAGTCAACTGATTCTAATCAAACTTCCAATAGATCTGAGTTCAGAAATATTTAATTTTTTGAAAGTTCTCCTAAATATTAAAGCAGTTGAGTCTTAAATTTTTGTAAAATTTCCTTCGAATATGTTTTCGAATCGTTGTAAAAATTGTTATGAAAGAAAGTGTTTAGTTTTCGAGAGAGAAGTTGAGGAATTTTAGTAAAATTTCTTTTCAATATATTTTCGAATCACTTTTTAATTTTTGACGAGAAAAAGTGTTAAGTTTTTGACAGAGAAGTTGAGGGACTTGAGTAAAGTTTAAAAAGTGAAGGACAGATCCTTAAAAGGGTATCGAAGTTAACCAATCGGTTTTTATTTCAAAAAGTATAGATCTAGCCTACAGATATAGGACATCATCTTTCCTAAATTTAGTTGCTGTTATTAAGAAGATGCTCCTAAGGCTTTTTTTTTTGTTTGGTTGAAGATAAACCGGTTGTGTAATAATAAAGGAAAATCTTGAAATGCCATTTAGTTGGCACAATAGTTAATATGAATCGCTTTGCTACTGCTACCAATGAGTCTATTCAACTCGATGTTTATGGCTTCCTCGCTAAGATGATTCATTGGTGCCTTGAGGCGGATTCGTAGTTTCCTTCCTAGCAAATGTGTGAAAAGTCTTACTCGATATCTGACTAGAGAGTCAGAAGGTGGTAAATTCTGTCTTCAGGTGATTAGCTCACTTGATTTTTTTCAATTACCTCAACAGACAATAGATAACAGAGAGATAAAGCAAAACGCATTGAAAGAATTTTCATTTTTATTACATATATAAAAAAGTTTGCCTAGTTTTTTTTTTTTTTTTTTGATTGTCACTCTTGAGGTGTGACTTGAATTAAGATTTATGTATGCTATAAAATTTGTTTTTATCACAGCACTAAGCACTCGTGTTCGCTAAATATTATCAGCAATCGCCTCACTGTTCCTCCTTCCGCATGAAGACCTCCTGCAATTCGACATCGGCGGGACTTCTGGTGCGTTTGCCCGTCCGGAATTGCTCTTCGATTTCGAGTAGGGTGCGTCTACGGGTCTCTGGCAGAGTCCAGTAGATGAAGAGCATGGCCAGAAATGACATGATGCCGAAGAATACAAAGCAATTGGTCATGCCAATGCCGGCCTTGAGATCGGGATACGTTTTGATGCACAAAAAGGCGAAGAACATGCCGACCGCTACGGTTAATCCCGATGCCGGGCCACGAACCTTCTGCGGGAAGAGCTCCGAGATCATGAAGAAGGGCAAAGTATAGAGACCCAAGGTGCTGAGTATAATGAAGCCAACAATGGAAATCACTGGAAGATAGGGAACATTCTGGAGCACATCACTCCAACCCTGTCCGGCCAGAAGAAACATGCAGATTCCCATGCCCACAGTGGAGATGATGCCAGCTCGACGCCTGCCCCAAAGTTCCAGGACATAGCCCATGGGGCAAGTGGCCAGGACCCGAGCAGCTCCTATTAACACAGCACACATGAAGGGATCAATGGTTACGCCAGCTTCAGTGGAGATTTGCACGGCATACACGATGACCACAAAGATTCCAGTCAATTGTTGGAAGGCAAACAGACCCATCAAGATGAGCAGCGGCTTATGGACCTCGGGCAGACGTAGACACTTGATAAATGATGGTTTCTTCTCCCCATCCCGCAACTGGAGGGACTTTTGCAATATATTATACTCCTCCAGCACCTGAGGATGTGTTATGTGAGCTGGAAAATAGAGAGAAATTCCCATTAGAGAGAGAGAGAGAAAACAACAGGAAAGAGTTGACCCACTTGACTTATCCAGACCCCTGAAATAGTTCAAGGACTTCTTGGCCTCGGCCACATGCTTCTTGGAGAGCAGCCAACTGGGTGACTCCGGCAAGGGGAGAACACAGAGCAGGGCCACTATCTGATAGCCACAACAGATCATGGCAATCAAGCGATAATCATTCCTAATGAAATAGCCAATCGTATAGAGCACAGTGATGCCCACAGCCACCGAAATGGATGTGCCCAAGATGAGACTACCGCGTATTTTGGGCAAACTAATCTCAGCAGCATAGACACCAGTCGGAGCACTGGCCAAGCCCATGCCAATGCCTGAAAGAAAGATAAAAAGCAATTAAATAAGGCTCTATCTCCTCCTCTTACTCCTCCCCTCACCTGTAATAAATCTCGATACCATCAATTGCCAGTAGAAGGATTCGGCATTCGTTTGACTTGCCGTGGCCAGAAGAGTCCAAGCCGTAATGGCCAGAATGTTGAGAACATATAAAGTTCTCTTACGGCCCACACTGTCCAGCAGGAAGCCCGACAAAAGTCCACCCAAAGGACACGAAAGCGTATTAATCGAGGCAAACCATGAGGCCTGCTGACCCGTCAGATGCACCAACTCCTCGGCACTTGTCAGCTGATTCATTGTCACTGTGGGTATGGCCAGAGCCATGCCCGTGGATAATACTCCAATGTTGGCCAATATAACCATCACGGCCTGACGACGCACTGCCCGAGGTTGTTCACCCAAGGGTTTCGTAGCGTAAGGCCTATTCAGACCCGAGACTATTTGCGCTTTCCGCGAGTTGCCATTATCCAAATATTGTTTTTGCTCTTGATGGTGATGTTGATGATGATCTTCCGTGTCCGTTGCGTCACCCATTGTAATTCTTCTTATCTGTAATGAGAGAATTTTGCGTCTACTTAGTGTGGGGGCGACATTATAAACAAATTGTTGTTCAGTTGATTCTTTGTTTTTAGTAGGCTTATGAAGAAATACATGATTTGCACTTGGACTATGACTTACTTAGTCACGAGTTGACTCACGAAGCTGATTAAAGTCAGACTATTCACATTTCTTTTACATATAAAGGCAAATTGTTCTCAATAATCTAGAATATATAGCTAAAATAATAATAGAACAATAAGCTAAAAATTATTTAATTTTTAAGAATCCGAACCAATTTTTGAAGAAATTTTTGCATGCTCTCTCTAGAAATTTATTGAAAAAGTTTTAGAAAACATTATTAATTTTTATGCTGTGCTAAAGACAGAGACAATTACCATAACAATAATTAAAGTACTCTTGTTTATTATCTCTGTAAATATACCTTTATAAAAAAAGATCGAATTAGACCTTTTTAATATAATTCGGATTTATTTATTTAGAGGTTTACTTACAGAGACACCTACATATATGTACTTAAATAAACAAGAGTACTTTAATTATCGTCTCTGTCTTTAGCATAAAGACGATGTTTTCTAGAACTTCTTTAACAAATTCGGATTTATTTAAGTACAATATTCTCTCTTTTAGATTGAGTAATTAGATTTATAAGTACCTACAACCTGGTTAAAATATATAACAGTCAGATTCTTTTCAGATAATAGGTTTCTCTTCTATTTTATATTTATAAGTCCCTAAAACCTGTTGAACATATATAATAATCAGTTTCTTTTCAGATCATAAGTTTCTTTTAAATTTTAGAAACAAATAGTTTTATTTCAATATTCTATTCTTTACAATTTAGAGTAATTATATTAATTGTTTTACAAAACTACACTTATTTATAGAAAACTGTGCCCAATTAAGCTTATTTCATATGTTAAACCAATTAAAAAATACAGCAGAAATATTGTTTTTTTACCTGCTTCGTAAAGTTTTGGTTGTAGCTATGCTAGTATTATAATTATAGCCAATTTAAATAAAAATGTGGTGTGATCTTGATATGATCTCATTTGAATTTTTAATATTCATTCAGAAAAACATCATTTGATAGTTAAGAAGATGATTTTTGTTGAATGAAATCGAATAAAAGTTTATAAAAGACTTAGGATTTTGCAGTAAGCAAGTTGCATGTAAGTAAAGTGTTTTCTAAAATTAATAAAGAATAGCAGATAGTTCTCCTATGGGAGTTATATAGTATCCACTAATTTTTTTCCATTAAGGATCAATGAGATCGTAAATTTGTACCTATTTTACTTAATAAAGAATATCAGATAGTTCTCTTATGGGAGTTATATAGTAACCACTCATTTACAATTGTTCTAGGATTTATTCTAGAAGGCCTAAAATAGATTGCTAGGTATATTTGCTTTCATTTTAATATGTATAAGTTCCTCAATTCAGCGATAAAACTCTTTTAGTAACAATTTCTTACATAGATTTACTATGTTTTTTAAATCTCCACAATCTAATGCCTAAAAATCAGAACGAACTTGGAGATCATTTCTAATAAATAGACAATTTCATCATTTCTCCAAGTAGAAACCGTGTTTGTCACCAATCAATAACTACTAGTTAAACTATTTTTAGCATTAGAATATTTATTTATTATAGAATATTTATTTAGAGTAGTGCTAAACAAATTATTATTATCAAAACATTTTGAACATGCAGCGTGAGTTAGCGAAAATTAATTATAGCTAATGAGGCGATCACTGATCTTGGAAACTCTGCAAAAAAAATCATTTTGCTTAACTAAAAGCTCTTGAAACTTAACAAACAACCCTCGTAAGCATACTAGATCTTTGTTTTTGGACAGCAGTTGGCTAAAATTCTCATACGGAAATTTACCACCGGTAATCAAAGCAAACAATTTGTTATTATTATTTTTATTAGATAACCAAAGAACAATTATTATTAACAATTTCTTGTCGCAACAACAATAACTAGAACAACTGTTGCTCAAGGTGAACCCTAGCATAGATTAAAATCTCATTATACTAAATTTTAAGTCAAAATTATTAAACGAACGAACGAACAAACAAACAAAACATTTAATTATTTAGCATTGTCATTTAGGAGGGAGGGAAAATCGTAAAAATGTCAAAATGTTATATAACCTTCTATAGCCAACTCGCATCATAAATGGCATGATTCGAACAATTTTTAAAACAGGTTTTTGTATTAGTAAATTCATAGCTAAACCTTTCCCCCACTCAAAAGAAAAGTTCCACATGCTTTCGATCTCACTCGATGAGAAGGAAATACTTTTGTATTTGAGTTGAGTTTTTATTTGTTTATTGATAAAATGCAAATTGAAAGAGATCTTAATAGTTGCTTGATCAATTCAGTTCAATTAATCTCACTTAAAATTTATGAATTCGCGTTTGATCTTAATTAACAGTGTCCAAACACGAATGAATACTCACTGGAGGGAATCCAAATATAGGGAACAAAAGTTATAACCAAATATGAGAAGAGTTCACCGAAAAACGGGTTCTGCTACTGTCACAAACCGAAAAAAGTTAGGGCTAAAACAAACCGACACAAAAGCCACTCAAAACAAACACTCAAGACAGGTGACTGACTGGCTGACTGACTGACTGACTGACTGGCCGATACCTGGGCGCGCAGGCGTAAAGGCTTTTAGCCAAGTGAGAACGACACACACGAGGAAAACAAGAAATCGGAGACGATGGCGCGTGCTGCTAATCCGTCGTCCACGAAGTACCAGAATGAACTGAATGGTGCCCGTTGCCACGTTAAATGTGTCCCAAACTAAACGGATTTAAGTATACCAGAGGCAATCGCGGGAACGCACACTCACACACACACACACACACACTCACTCAAACACTCATGAGTGTTTTCTGATGGAGCCGATAAGGCCCTGGCAACGTCATCTTCCAATAGATTATATATATGTCATGATCGTTTTGATCGAAAGATTTTCAATATTTTCAAAAGGAAGCGAAGGCCAATGCCTGCAGCTGAAGCCGATCAAAGAAGAACAATTGTTGAAACATAATATATATGTATGTAGTTTCTTACACTAGTTTACTCTACGCGCAATTGAGGCTTATCATCAATAATACTAATAATAATAAGAAGAAAAAACAAAGGCGCGACGACCCTCAACGGCTGGCCAGGCAAATTATATGCTCGTAAATATTAAATAGACTTTGAAAATACTCTGTAACGTTATCTGTCTTGTCTTTAAGTTGGTGGAACACGAATGTCATAACACTTTTGCTTTAGTTACACACCGAGATTTTTTTTCAGTTGTTTTGTGGTAAATGAAATTAAAATAAACACTGCCTATCTTATCGAATGAAAATATATGTCTCTCACAACTGCTCTGTGGTTAATTAACTTTGCTAAAACTTTTGCCTGTCCCACGCTGTCAATTAGTTGGTTATTAATGCTCGATTAGATAAGATTTTGTCGAAAACCAAACAAGAGCAATGCGCAATCTAATATCCAAGGCAGTTGAAAAACCGTTAAACTCAATGGCGCCACTGGGCAAAGTAATATGCATTCCAAAATGAGCTGTGAGTCGGACTCAAAATGATCACAGCTCAAATTGAGTTAACAGTTTCATTTGGAGGGAACTATTCAAAATTTGAAAATCAAATGTACAATACAATTTTATTTTATTATTTATTTATTACCACCAGTTTATCTTCATATCTCTCTTATAATACTTACTTTTGGGCATTTCTTAAAGTCTGGAGTAGTTTTTTTTTTTTTTCGATTCTGATTATTTATTTATGTCAAAATACTATTGCTGAAAAAAAAACACCTAAAATTATGCTATCAAATTTTCAGAGCTGGTAACAGTGTCTGTTAGAAATGTACATTGGCGGCCAAAATGTTAAAACATAAATAAGGGAGCTGCTTTCCAAATTTTCTGTATAAAACTATTTATTTTTTAAATTGTTTTTAACAATCAGGCATTCTGGGCTCGTAGAAAATCGATTTTTTAATCGCCTTTTGCGCTTTTGACCAGTATTAAATATTTCCAAGTACTATGCGCTAAATACTGGGTATTTTTCCGCCTAGCGCTTTTATGCTGAGTTGAGCTGGTCACACTATTATCGATGTGGTTTGGCCATCTCTACTTTTTCCAAAGTTCGACGTCAGCCTCATTTGGCTCGACGTCAGCCTCATTTGGTTCGACGTCAGCATCATTTGGTTCGACGTCGTCTCATATGGTTCGACGTCGTCTCATTTGGCTCGACGTCAGCATCATTTGGTTCGACGTCTCATCGGTTGGGGTGGACTAATGAAGTTCGTTCTGGCTTAATGAGGTTTGACGAGGTTCGATGCAATTTTGTTGTTTTTTTCGATTCCGCTTTGTTTCCATCTTCTCCCCTTTTTGTTGTTGTTTTGTTTTCGAAGTGAGCGGTTGTGCGGTCGCTCGCTGTTTCATAAATTCGTTTAAAAAATTCATAGAAATTTTGAAAAAATAATTCAAAATTTGGATATTTATTACTACTGCAAAAAAATTGAAAAAAAAAAATATATCGAGTGAAATACGAGAAAAAATAACGAGCAGTGAGCGTTGAAACAAAAATCAAAGGAAAATTTCAAATCCTAAGCGAGACGAAATGTTTAAACAAACGTAGCCGAGACGACGACGACGGAGCAATAACAAAAGAACCAAGTGCAAAGCAGAATTGTAAATAAAAAATAGTAGAAACGAGCAAAAATTGAAAAACAAATAGAAAAAATAGAAAATTATTGAAATTGAGCACGTGTGTGTGCGTGTTTGTGTGTGTGTTTTTGTTTGTGTGAGTATTGCATCTAAATCTAAATTTCAGTGTATGAGTGAGTGCATTATGCTAGCAGCTAGCACTAGCTAGCGCAAGGGAGAGAGAGCGAGAAAGCGAGTGCAACATTGTGATTGTGTGGCAAGAAGTAGCCAACAACAACAACAACCACACTCACACCCGTTCACCATTCTTTTTTTCCCCCTTTTGTTGCTGTTGTTGTAGTTAGTGTTGGTGCTTTTTTTGTGTGGTGTGTTTTGTAAGTTTGAAATTGGAATCTTCTTTCATTTCGACATGCACATGTACATATGTATGTTTGTTTGTATACGTGTGCGTGTGTGTGTTTGTATGTGGCACACAGCATAATTAAGATAGCGCGCGAGCGAAAGAGAGGGGGTCACTCTACGTGTCGTTTGCTCTCTCTCTCATTCTTGCTCTCTGAGGATCTCCCATTGCGTGCTATTGCGCACACTCGACAGTTATTCACCCCGCTCCCCCCCCACACACTTTTTCTTACCTTTTCGTTTTGGCCCCGTTTAATTGATATTTTGGGTCAAACAGCTGACGAATGGAGAATATAACTTTATATATTTGGGGCCCGCTATGATTAAGCCTCGCCTGTAAGGTATTCCCCCACTTTTCGAAGACCAAAATCAGCAATTCATTCGATTTTTCTGCTGAATTCTCAATATCCCACATATTCTTATGCGCGTTTGCGTGTGTGTTTGTATCTGTGTGTATTTGTTTTATAAAGTTCTTCGCTCTTCTCTTCTCTCTACTCTTCTCCGATTTCCAGGGCGTTCTCATTCTTGCGTATATGCAAATAATAAACAATAAAAAAAATAACAAAACGGAGCAAATTCCCGCTATCTATGTATATCCAATTTACGTTTTTCTTTTCTCTTTTTTATTACATCCCCTACCTTGCCCTTTCCCCTAAAAGCGGGTAGATTAGTTCTGTACAACAAATTGACATCTCTAGAATACGTGCATCCGTTTGCTACGTAATTGCTTATCATCTAAAATAAATTGTTTCTCAATTAATACACATTTTTTAGTCAAAATCATCAACGATGACTCGCGTGCTCCGTATTCTGCTGTCTATATGTATTTCTTATCAGCTTTTCAACTAATTTAATACAGTCATTAGCATTTGAATCTATAAACTTTCAACGCAGATCGTAGGACCTTCAAATAAGATTTTAAGCCACGAGTAGACGGCACGGAACTCATCCAGTTCTTTATTTTTCTAGCAGAGACACTAGTTTGTAGGCGGATAAACGGAGAACGAGAATGATTGTTTGCTAAGATCCTACTGATCGACGAATACGTAATATTGCTCCCAACATATTCATGATTATGAGAAAAATTTCGTTCATATTAGTCAAACATACAATACATATCTATTGGAGTAATATATTGAACAAAATTTCTTAACTATGTTTATATCATCAGCTATGTTTATTAGCATCAAACTTAGGACTCATTTCTTTTGTTTGAATAAATTCTAATGAGTCATCTGAATCGGTTGTTTTTATTGTATACCAGGCTTTAACATTCAGTGTGCATTATTCATCAATAGCCACAATAAAATTCCCAGAGAAACGACTGTTTCCAAAATGACTTAGTATATGTTAAGCTTATTTATTTTTGAAGATATTTAAACTAAACCTGTTTACAGCAACCACTATTAATCACTACTAACTACTTTTTTTCTAAGATTAAGCGTTCAACTAAAAATGAATGACTTTATAAAAGAGTTTCCAAACAAAAGATCGCTCATAAAGCACTTTGGGGGAAAGGGGGGCTAACTTCCCTCCCATATGGTTTGTGTGCGCCTTTGTTTCGCAATTGACCCGCTGCAGTTGCTCTAATATTGAACTTAATTAAATAAAATGCAGTTTGCGAGTTGTTTGAATTGTTGTTTTGTTTGTTAGCCATTAAAAACAGTAAATGGAAGTGGAAATTGTCCAAAAAACTTCATATGCCGCATTTCGCTTTTCTGTTTTCTTTTTGTATTATTATAGTTAGTTTATAACAATAATGGCTATATATACACACACATGGTGAGAGCTCATAATCAACGCAAAAATTGTAAAACGCCGCGAGGGTTTCTGTAGTAGTAGTTCGAACTTTGAAAGTCCACTGTCTCTTAATAGCTTTTCAACGGTGGTCTACAGCTCTCTAGGCTATTTGGTGGAATTGAAAGTCTAGAGTTAAATATGTAAAACTCAAGAATTGTGCTCTATGACATCATTGGAAACATGAAATCACGTTTTTATCGCTATAACTTTTAACTTGGAGGGGTAACGAAGCAAAACTAATACCAGAATCGCAATCAGAGCAATTTTATTAGAATGGAAAAACGTTGTTTTCTTAGCACACTGAAGTTCTATAGTTGTTTCTTTAGCGTTCTTTGTCAGTGAAGTTCTTTAGCGACTTCTTGGCAATGTTATTCATTCTTTTCCAGACTATTCTGTCTGAGTTTGCATTATAAAGTGTCTGCATCTTCTATTCCAGTCTTGATAAAATATTTGCACAGCAGGAAATATAGGATATACATACATACATACATATGTTTGTTTTCTTTATATATTTATATACATATGTACATGTATATTATTCATGAACATAGAGATAAGTAATATGTAACCACGTGCGTGTATGTCTTATTTTCACTTAATTGTTGTTTCTAAGCAAACAATATGAAACTCGGTGTGAACTTTAGATAAATTTTTCTGCATTATCTTTTGCAGAATACAGCTTATACCATATAGACCGAAGAGTTAGGTGTAATAAAACTTTCTCAAAGGAAAAGATTATATTAAATATATTTAATTGGATATGCACTTGTATGTGTGCATACGTATGTAATGAATTCCCTACCAATTGTTTAATTTGTAATTATTTTTCCAAGTTGGTTATCTTGAATCAGACAGATTAGCGCCTTGGTTATAATGAATATTTCTCAGAGGAGAAACCGTTACCATTTTTAGGTTTAGGTTTCTTCGTCTTTCGAGTTCCGCACCTGTTCTAAATGGTCAAACAGGTGTTTCTTCTAAAATAAATTCCGGTTTTTGTATGTATGAGATATTTTCAACCCTTGATTTTCCTCAGCTTTTCCAATGATTACGATAAGATAGAATTACTATCTTCTCTCTCTCTCCCTCTCTGCTAATAAGTGTTACGGTTTTTTTTTTCATTCTCACCGTTAATATTTATTTTAAGAAACGAAAAATTTGAATATTTTTGGTATTTTAACATAAGTAAAAATTGCATAAAAAAATAAAAGTAAAACTTTGTAGATAATAGTTTTTCCCTAATTAGCTAATTGAGCTAACGCTAACAAAGGATTCTAATGGGTGTGACCAAGAGAAATCCGGTTTTCTTTACTTTGTGTTCAGTTTTTATTAGGTGTTTTCTTTGAAATTTTGTTATCGTTACCATCCTGCAGGTGTGTTATAGGAAACATTTCAAACAACTCTCTCTCAACGGTATCTCCTTCTCCTACTCCACAAGTCTCTTTCAACCACTTCGCCCACCACCAAACAGCATCAGCAACAACAAATTGATCTCCCGCTCTCTCTGAGTCTCCCACACACACACATATGTACATATACATGCACGCACACAGCTTGAATGCGTGGATAAACGGGCATGTGCATGTGTTGGCCAAGTCAGCCTATGTATGAATGTGTGTGTAGTTGTCTATGCGTGTGCTGTTTGTATTAACATTATTATAAACATTAACATTAACTAGTTTGATTTAAGCTGTTTGGGTGAATGTCAATTTTAATTCACAACTTCAGCCAAGATAATTGCAATGAGTTCGAAATGTGGTTGTCAAGGTCAATCACAAGTTGCCAATTGCAATTTTTCGTATTACACTAATTGTTTTGTTTACTTTTACCGTTCGCACTCTCTATCTTCTCTCTTTTTCTTTCTTTGTGCCTCTTTGACATTTTATGCGAAAATAACAAGAGCGTGCACGAGCACGAACAATCGAAATTTAACAGCACTCTATTTCAATCTCTATCTATCTTTCTCGCTCTCTCAATCTATGTGAATTTGTTGTCGATCAATGGCATTTTTTCGCTAAATAATTTGACCTCTCCAAGTTAACTACAACAACGACAAAAACAACCACTGCCCAGATGCTTTATTCTATTAGCTAAAAAAGTGCGATACAACAAAACCAACAACTATGTATGTATTTTGCGGCCTGCAACAGGTTCGCTTTAGTTTTTCTTTATATTTTGTTGTAGTTTAACCAGCGCGACAAGACCAAGTTAAGATTTTTGGTAGAAGGTCACGGTTATAGTATGCAAAATAATAATAAACCACAACCATAAAATAAAACAAGCAGCAACAGCCACTGCCAAAGACAAGACAAGAAACGACAAGACGAGACAAGAAAACCAGCCTCAGTCACACACCACACAGTGTTGTCCGATTCAAAGAGTTGTCTCTTGAGATTATTATTTAGTCGTTTGTTTCTTTAGTTACAAACTTTTTAATCGAGGTAACATGGCAACGACCATTTTTTTTTTGTTGTGCCTAGCCCAAACGCAACCACCACCAATAGCACCGACCGAACCACTCCCTTTTTGTCAGCAATCATTTATAAAAATAATAATCAAAATGAGCAACATATTAACGGAAGTACATTCACCTGATCAGTTGAATGAACATGAGCTACGTTGAAATGTTTCTTTTTCTTTTTGCTCTCCCCTCCTCTTATACCCTACACCCAATAGGTTTACCCAAGGTATGCTGATTTTAATCTAGCAAAGTCGTTCTATGAGTAACCAAATTTGGCTAATAAACTTGTCTCTTATGTAGGCAGATCTACTGCAACAATACAATGTGACAAAGTTTTGTTACGCCCCCTCAATTGGCTGATGTAGTGAATACAAAATGTAGAAATTGAAACGTAGTATTTTAAAAATACTCCCTCCTCGGTTATTCACATACGTTTTTATATATTGCCAATATCTGTCAATCCACTAGCCACTATTTGAAAAAAGGCTATAAATGCAACTTTGAATGACGCAGTATCCTAAGGAGGCCTGTGACTCCTTTCAATGAAGGTAAAGCCGATTCTCTACCCATTCGAAGGTCGTTAAATGATAGACAGAAACTCTTTTCCACTTAAACTTGTCTATATTTCTTTCGAGATGGTCTTGTGGCAGGGTATTTCGAAATCGACACCATGATTTTGTATCTCCCACTTTTTTTACAATCATATTTATTATTGTATATTTATTTATTTTTTTTTCATCCATTTGCTTTCGAAGTGCTGTCACAAACATGGACAGCTGTTTTGTTTGCCAACGCAAACGCACTCACGTGCAAATAATAATCTCAACAAAAAACTGAAAAAAAAATAATAATGAAAAAAAACTGAGAAAAAAAGTCGAAAGCACGCGCTTGTTTGCATTTGATTGCACTTTGCATATAACGCAAACTGATGGACTAGATTCAACACTGACCTAAGACAGTGAGAACTACACTACTCACACACCTGATGAATTATTATTACAATTTGTATTCATGCCACAAATGTGTGGAAATTAAATTGTGCGGAAAATTGACAAATTGCGAAGAAAATCTGGTAACGGAAAATTAAATAGCGTCATTTAGTGGAAGGCCGTGGAATTCAGTAGGCGATCTAGAGAACTACATCTGTTTTGGGGTTAAAGGATTGTTAGAAAATTAGGAGGATACTTTACTATAAATAGATTGAACGAATATCTAAGGATATATGGCAAGAAAGCCCCTTCTAATCTAGTTCCAACGGCTTTAGGGAAACAGTTTACTAAAGATTAACCGACTAAGGATATACATACCGCTCTTATAGTCGTGAACCAGCAGCTTTAGGATACAGTTAACTTAGATTGACCGGAATTTGTGTAATTATTATTTTTGCTAAATTTTAAAAGCGGAAAATACTCTATAAAGAACTGTTCTCACGTTTCCAATTAAATTCATTAAATCTATCATTCGATTTTTGATTATTGATTTACTAGCTACCTCAACTTTTATTTTGAAAGGTTTCCTGATTCGTCGACAAGTTGATGAATATGAATAACATTAACGGAATTAGCGGACTAGTGTGAATAATAAATGAAAGCTTGTGTCTATTGAGTCATTCTAATTTCATTTATTATACGTTCGCTATGACAGATAGTTAATTTATTATACGAAAACTAATTAATTGTCGAAATGAAGCGTCTAACGGATAAATTTGAATTGTTTCCTTTCTAGCCGTCCGTTAAACAACACTGAAATAAGGAACTTTGTGTCCATCTGGCAGCACTGCGTAACAAGGACCTTACGCTAGCCAACACTGCGAAATCAGCTGTGACAAGGGCGCGCAGAGAGAACGGCAATGCAAAAATAAATCGTCAAGTATGAGTAATAAGGAACAAACGGGAGCTGCAAATGAAGATGGAGATGTAGCAGCAACAGCAGCCGCAGGAGGATTATTAGTGACCACAATTGGGAATAGGGAATTCAAAAGGAATTCAAGTGCCTATGGCAGTCTGCCGCCCATGGCAACGGCAAACAGACATCGAAATAAAGAGACAGCCGAATGTTTTGGTCTCTCGCACAGTTTGTCCAGCGAATCGATAAAACAAGCCTGCGACTATTACGACGATGAGCTAAGCGATGAGGATCTCATAGAGATTCAACAGACACCGCAAGGATTCCATCAGGCGTCACATCAGCATCCCTTAAAGCCCATAATCTTTAAGATGGAGAATGATGAGGATCGAAAGACGTTTTGTGGCAGTCAAGAGATGGCCAAGCCACCGCCATTGAGCACACCCATCAAACAGATGGCAGCCGATGAGGAGGTGGCTTTAAGTGTGCTTAATGAGCTGGATGCCATTCTGGATGGACATGAGCACAATGGCTCATCATCATCCTCAGCGGATAACTCTTGTGTGGAAGATTATCTCATGGATTTGGATAACTATTTGGAGGAGATGGATAATGCTCTCAACCGAGAGGACTCTCTGGTTCAATTGGGATCCGCGGGGCTAGCGAGCTTAAAACGAGAGCCCAGAACTAGAACTCTGCCATTGAGTAAAAAGAGGAAGCATCTCCCACATGCGAAATCAGCAGAAGATGGAGAATCCGAGCACCATGGAGTCGGCGACTTTCAGCTGGGACAACCCATGAGAAAGACCTTCAGTTGTGGACTAACGCCAGCTGTGCAAGGTAAGCTAAACGATCTCTTTTTCTCCAGAATCCTTATTTATCTTTTACTTCTTTCTACAGCCTCCATATCAAATGTGTCGCTGGACAGTAGAAATGTGAGCGACTGTGGTGGCGATGTCTGGCGTAGGCAATCGATGCGTCGCGCCATGGAGCAACAGGATTTAGACGATACCAAAGTCACAGTGGAGGATGTTGATGATTTACCCACTTTGCTGGTGGATTTACCACCGCCAAGACGTTGCTTTTCCACGCCAGAGCAATTTCCCATAGAGAATGTGCCAGCAAATGGTTCCCAGATGCTAACGGATGAACACATTTTCGATAATCTTCTGCAGAATGAGCAGCGCACAGCGGCAAGGGCCTCCAGCGAAGAGCGACCACGTCAATACGGCCGCCGTCTCGAGGGACATCCGACGCCAGTACGTGGCATTGCCATTACCAGCCGTCCACAGAGTGCACCAACGCGTGTCCAGTTCGGATCCAGCGAGACTGCTCCAACCCAGCACATAATGTCCACTTGCTCGGAATTGAGCTCTGTGCGTTCTTCTCGCATGCCCAGTCCTGTTTCTCTGGTCTCTGATAGTCCCAGCAATAGCAGTAGCAGCAGCAGCTCCTCCTCTTCCACCACCCACCAGGATGCAGATCGTGTGGAATTGCAGGCACCTCAAACCACAACCATGTGCAGTAATAGCAGCTCCACTCCCCTGGAGCCTCTGCCATCTGTGCCCCTGCAGTTGCAGCGGGAGAAGCGAGGATTCAATAGTCAATGGCCACATTCGGCCAGTCGCTCGCTGGCCCTGATCGGCTGCACACTGGGTGTATTCAATTTGTGTCGATTTGCCGTCCTTACCATCACTTTTGGTGGTAACTTTCTGCTGCAGTTCCTCCTGCTCTCCATTGTCTTTGGCATTCCATTATTATGGCTGCAGATGTGCCTGGGATCCAAGATACGTGCCGGTCCCGTCTCAATGTGGAAAATTAGTCCAATTTGCTGTGGCGTGGGCATTGCCTTGGTCATGGTTCAATGCTTCCTGGCCATCTATTCGACAGTTTCGATTGCCTGGATTCTGGTCTATCTGCGGGATGTCTTTCCGACGGCCACACGCAGTGGATATCGTTGGCAGGAACTGGCCTTTCCCTATCGCTATGATTCAGCCAATGCCACTGGTAATCTTACCCAGACTGTGGCCGAATATTTCAATATTGTCGTATTGCAACGTCTCCACTTGGCCAAACATTCGGATGCGAGTGGTGTGCGCTTCCATGTCAATGATCGGGTAAGCCAGAGAGTCAGAGATGTCGAATAGATGCGATAATTATAACAATTTCTCTTCTTTCCAGCAGCTGGCGTTCTATTTGGCTTTGATTTGGGCTGGGGTATTCATTATACTCTGCAAAGGATTGAAATCTCTTGGGAAGTTTGCCTATCTCATCAATACCCTGCCACTGGTGGCTCTAATGGTGGTGACCATTAAATTTGCCTATGTAGTGGATCCCAAGAAATTATCCGTAAGTTGGAGGAGAAATAGGAATTGATGTGATCTGTTAATTGTTACGATATTTCCTTTTTTCCATAGAATATCTTTAATCAAAGTGATTTCGATGACTTTCTGGTAAATGCGAATAGCTGGACAGCTGCCACTCAGGAGACTTTTCTCACCTGGGGTCTATTGGGCGCCTCGGTAATTGCTATTACAAGCAGGAGTCATGCCAATGTCTGTAAGACGACTTTACGACGCGATGCCGTACTCCTGGTGGTGATCACCTTGTGGGGTCTCAGTATGATGGCTTTGTTGGCTTTGTGTTGTGCTCAGATTCTATGGCAGAATGGCTATGTCTATGTACCTGGATCATATGGTGAGTCTAGGGACAAATTAGATTGGAATATATAGCTTTAATTGTATCTTTTCTCTTCTTTAGAAACTCCGGACTGTTATACTTCTGTGTATTCACTGCAGGCTCATCCCAATCCTCAACTCTTGTCCTATCCACCCTCATTGATGCCGCATTACTCCTCCTTTATGGGTGAAACGTATCGCAGGAATCGCACAATGTTGCATATTGAGAGCGGTTTCCAGGCTTTGCGTTTCATTACGGAGCTATTCCCGGCTGTGCTATCGCTTGCCAGTGATAGCATCTCTTGGGTATGGGCTGCTGTGGCCTTTAGTCTCTTTGCTGGATTTGGTCTGGCACAATTGTGTGTGATGTGGAAACCCATATCGAGTGCCCTGGGCAATTCAACCAGTTCGGTCCTTCTGAGCTGTGTTACTGGACTCCTGCTTAGTATACCCTTTGCCACTGAAATGGGTATCTCGATTCTATACTATGTAGACTTTCTGCTGGGTGGCTCTTGGTTTATACCCATCATCTGGACGGCTCAGATCTTTGGGGTATTCCTCATACGCGGACGACCCTACAATGGTGATGATTTGGTCAACGATTTGCGGATGTGTGGCTCAATGTCAGCATTTCTGGCTCTCTCTTGGAATGTCCTACTCCCCATTGGATTGATCACACTATCGGTGATTGATTATAAGGCATCGCTATCGAATCAATTCTACTATTGGCGAGGCAAATCCTATTTCACCTATTGGTCAAGAAAAATGGGTAGCCTCATACAAATTGGCATTGTTCTGGTTATACCCGTAACAGCGATTATACAAATCTATCGCTATCTGACCAATGGACCAGCTGATATACTGGAGGTGAGTTGTAAAAGGAGAATCTGATTTAGATTCGATGAGAAGAAGCAGGAAAGATCGTCTTTTGCTTGTCTCTACAATCAATAGATATCAATAGTTTAGTTCAACTAGATCGCATTCCATCATAATCTTCTTCGTCATCTCTTTAAGATAGGATTTTAAGTATTCCAAAGTTTTAGAAAGAATCAATCGAACATAGAACAAGCAAAAATTATTCGTCCGCTTACAATTATATAGTTAAATTTTATTAGATCTTTGCTAATTCTCGTCTCTTTTTCAGCGCATTCAATTATTGTATCGTCCGCCCGAGGAGGGTGAAGAGCCACGACGACCAACGGCACGTCAGAGTTCAGCGGAGAGTCGACGCAATGCCAATGGACAGCAGCAAGAGCAGAGTCAGCTTGAAGCTCAAAATGATGCCCCACCCAAGTATACACCTCCGCCATCGTATACCACAGCCACTGGGGCACGTTTGGCCAAGCTACTGCGTCAAAGCATACGTCGCAGTGTGCGAAGGTGGGAAATTTGATAGCACAATTGCTTGAACTTTAAATAATCGTTTTGTGGGTTTTACATTTCAGAGTTCTTGGCGACTCCTCGAATCGCACACGTCCCATACTCTCACTAGATGCTGAATCACCAACGCCAGCAAATGCTCCGCCCGATTATTTGACCATTTTGACAAATCCGGCTGGTGAGACAATGACAGATAGTTCCAATTCCCAGCTATCATCACCAGCTGCGAGCAGTAGTAGTCCAGAGTCCATAGAGATTGGTCAACGTCCCGCTGGATATGCACAACGTTCACAATCTTTGGGCAGGAAACTGCAGAGACCAGCCAGCCAGTCGGCTAGAGCTACACTAGAGCGACGACCGTACACGGCCGAGGATGTGGTTACTATTTTGCGTTCTTCGGCACGTCATCGACATCCGCCGCGACATGCGGTGGGTTTGGGTGGTGTTAGTGGCGCCACAACATTGCCGCGTCCGCCTCCAGTTGCTGCCATGTCCACGCATCTGGAGGATGCATCGTTTCGTTCCATTGAGAATCTAGTGCTCAATGCCGAGCCACCGGATCGGACGCCTGGTGTGGATGTGGAAAATAATACATCTGTGATTTAATTGACTAATAATCGTAAACCTAAACATAAAGCTCTAAATGCGAAACCCAACATATCTTTGCTTGCTTTTTATGTAGACTTGATTAGCTCGTAGTTATACAATTACGAATACGCAAAACTATTTTGTAGTTATATATGAATTATATAGTAATTAAACGATTAATTATAATATCGAAATGCCGCCCTCCCGACTAAAATCACTTTATTGCATATTTATTTTTATTATTTTGAATGATTCACAACCGGTCTATGAATAATAAGCCCTCATCCCCCCTTGATAATGATCAGGATCTTACCCCCCACCCTACTCTCGCTACCCATAATTCATGATTATATAGACGACGCAGTTGCCCTTTAAAAAATTAACCCAACAATGGGTAGGTAGATCTCTACGTGCTCAGCACTTAACCAATGCGTATTTAAGCCGATTAATAAACGTGACCAGTCAAAAAAAAAAGACGATCAAATTGCGGAGCCATGTCGTCCACAAAAGGTGCCTTAACGAGGCAACCATCAGACGACAGGAAGCAGACAGGAAGGGGAGAAATCTGGACATATTGTTATACATTCCCATTCAAAGTTCAAGTGAAATGCGCTCGCCTAGTTTTGGTGACTTGCATTGCAAAAAATAAAACCAACAAAAAAAGAAAGGAAAAGTTAAGCCGCTCAATATTTAAAAAGGCACGTTCGACGCGCGCAATTCATTTTAAAACTATGGCAACTCTTTTAAAAGGCAGAGTAATTAGAGGTGGCAACAGTAGCAAAAACAAAACTAAGGAAAATGTTTTAGTTTTAAAGAAGTACATACATTGAAATAATATAAAGTCTAGATATTCCTATTTCATGTAGTATATTTACTTTATCTTTGGCAATTGTTATTTTTTTACAATATTTTAAAATCGTTCCGGAATGGACAAAGAATGTATCTCAGATATCAGGAGAGTATATACATGCATATATGTACATATATAACACAAATGTACTAATTTCTTTTTCTTTTCAGTTGGACTAGGACTTGGATTGGATGGCTGGCGAATGATATTAATCCATATATTTCTCTTTTCTTCTTTCTCTTCCTTAATTTTAAAAAAAACTTTCAAATGTATAATGTAATGTGAAATCTAACTGAAAATTCGAAATGTATTGGTATAATGTATTACGAAAATGTATTGTGAATATATTGAAAAACTTCAAAATGTATTGAATTTTGTATTGAATTAATTTGGACAAAACGATATTTTTAAATTTGAATCCGGCGGCATCCGGCGAATTCACAATTGTTTCGCTCGATGTTTGATCAAATGGCTCGATGTTCGAATCATTGGTATGAGTTCGAAGGTGGTTTGACGCAGTTTGAGGTGGTTTGACGAGGTTCGTGGTGGTTTAATCAGGTTTGAGGTGGTTTGACGAGGTTCGATGCAACATTTTTCATTTAACATTAAATTTTCAAAAAAATTGGACATTTGTTGTTGTTCTGTTTTCGAAGTGAGCGGTTGTGCGGTCGGTCGCCGTCGGACTGTTTGAAAATTTTCTTCTTCTTCTCATTGAAACGCGTCTCCGTCGCGCTTGCGATATAATAAAAAAAAAAACAACAACACACTGAAATTTTCAATAGGGAAAACTTTTGCCTGAAGACGACACAAAAAAAAAAGGAAACTTTTGCGAGTGTGTGTCTGTGTGTGAGTGAGTGCATATAATTAAGAGGAGAAGAGAACTCGCGCGCGTTTTTTCAAAGCAATTTAACTAAGCACTCTAACTAAGTTTTTTAACAACAACAACAACGACGACAGCAACAGCAAAAAGAAGTTTTTCCGCCATCGCCGCCTCCGACGCTAGACGGAGCAAAAAAGTGCTCAAACAAGATTTCCACTTGAAATTCCTGAATTTCGTTTCGTCAAAACGACAAAACGCCACAGAAATAAGCAAAAGAAATAAATTGCAAGAAAAGGTAAAAGAGCAATACAAATAAATAAATACGTACGGAAAATTGTTAAGTTTACACAAGTGTTGCCACAGTGTTTTTTTGTGCAAGAGTGCAAGAATTTGCTTGCGGGAATCAAGAGGAGGGGACAGGAGGACAAAATTTGTATCTTTTGGATTAGCCGATAGCAAGCTGAATTGAACCTTGATTAAGAACGGTAAGTTAAACTAAATCAACAACAACAAAAACAAAAAGTTAAGGGAGTACCGAAATTTGCTTGTGGGCAATTTGTAGTAGTTTTTTTTCGTTTTCGTTTTCTTCTCGTGCGTTTTGTATTAGCATTTTTATGTCCCACTCGCCCGATGACTAAAGTTGACAAACAAAACTCACACACACATACACAAATCCTTACACATACACGCGAAATACACAAAGGATTTCATTACATTTTCTCTGGGTGGGACGCATAACTTTTACACCCACCCTCTCTCTGGCTCTCTGCCCCTCTCTCTCTCTCACTGTTTCTCTGTATCATTCTTATTCGTTCTCTCTCGTTCTTATTGTTGTTATTTTGCTGCTGCTGCTGCTGCTCTCTCACGCTCAAGCGCCGAATGCTGTGCTACTGAAATTTTTTGGTGTGTTTGTGCGTGTGTGTGTGTGTGTGTGTGTGTATATGTATGTGTGTGACTGAGTGAGTGCGTGCAGGACCTTATAATGGCAAACACACGGCAAAGGGCCGCCGCGCCGCGCCGCACCATAAAAATGCCATTTTTGGTGGTCAAAAGTCTATACAAAATTAAGCAATAAAAATTAGAAATTGTTGGAAATCCTTTCGAGTTACTTGTATGTAAATGGTATAAATCGTCTTTAGATATAGAAAGTGTCAGCTAAAGAGATATTACTATAGTTGTAGGGCCATCCATCTTTCCGCCTTACGGTAGTTAAGTTTAAAATTAGACCTTGAAATCCTCTTTAACTACGTTTTTTTCAGTCTGTATATGGCTACATTAATATAGGATTTGTGCATTGCAGACTTTGCCATCTAGAAAGGGATCAGCTAAGCACAGATAGTACTGTCAATAAGGCAATTTGAAATGAGTTTTAGATGTAGAAACTAGCCTCTAAAGTCCTTTCTAAAAATTAGATAGGATCAGATTAGGATCAATGTTTTATAGATATTAAAAATGTAACCTATAGATCACTTTGAAATTAGATAAACTATCGTCAAATAATGAGAAATAGACTCTAAAGACTTTATATGTACATAGGATAAGGACGTTCCAGATATTAAACGTAACATTTGAAAAGCTATTAGTTAGGGTAATAAAGAAAGTATCCCCATCATTGAGAAATAATCTACTAGGACTATCCATATTTCAGATTTATCATCAACACTTTTAGGACATAGAAAGTCACCTTCAAAGTCCTGTTTGACATTTAGATCTAAAATGTCATGTAGAGAAGACTAGAGACTTCTTTAACAGTTAACAGCAGCTTTTGAAATAAATTTATGAAATAATTATGAATTTAGCTCTAAAAGATATATCGAAATTTGATATAGAAAGTAGTATTTAAGGCACGACCCAACCAACAAGACCATTCCTAATAACTTAGCGAACTTTTTGATTCTATAGTATTTTAGGAAATATATGATAAATCTGTTTTAGAAGGAGATGAGGGAGGTCAGATTCTTTACAATTATTATACGAAAAATCGTCCTGTATACGATAATCTGAAGAGTCCTTGCTATATTCTACTCTCAGCTGAAAGCTTAAATTTTTTGGCAACTCTCATTATGCCAATTGATGCAGTAATTATGGCATCTTTTGGCGGAATTGCTTAGCTAAGACAGGACACCGCCCAACTAAAACCGCCCCTGTGTAGATGTGAGTGTGTAGATTTGTGTGTGTGTGTGTGTTTTTATTTATTTTGATGGCGTATTTTGCTATTCCGCTTTGTCAGTGAAGTGCGTTGAGTTGCCCTTGTCCCCTCAGTTTCCTCCCTACATTCACATTAAAATGAATTCGCAATAAATATTGCCCATGTCAAATAAAAGGGCGATGAGGCAGCAGTCAGGAGACAGGACACACAGGACGAGACAATCAGACGCAATAGTCAGCCTTTTGCTCTAATCTCAGGGGACACTAATGTTTTACGACAATTTCTATGCCGACTTTCCTAGCACTCTTTCGCACTCTCTCTCCATCTCTATCTCTGTCTATCTATCTCTTTTGGTCCCACTCGAACGAAAACTTAATGCACACATCAATGGCAAATTAGATATATACTCCCAATAGCAAATGTACTAATAACAATCATTGAGTGTTTCCCTGTGTGTGTGTGTGTCTGAGTGTGGACGATTGTTTCTGTTGATTTTGGGCCCTGTTATTTCCAATACATTTGAAGCCTACACTTGGCCCTAGACGCCCCTTTCCCCCCCTCCCTGTTATCTTCTACATGTTCTGCTCATGTCTTATTTGTCTCCTCATTGCCACAGCAAATGGAAATCGTTTTGTTTTGTCAAGTGACAAATTTTCATTGCCTTTTCCCCCTGTCCACCTCTCCCCATCTCTTTCCCTCTCTCTCTCAATGAGTACTACATACTAATCGCTTACTTAAAACAAGAAAAGAATAAAAAGAGAGTGAGTGAGTGAACGGGACCCCTAAGAAAGACCCAAAATAAGACACAAGCAAGACACTAGACAAGTGTGTAAATAAACAACAACAACAAAAAAACAAAAAATAAAGTATGATGGAAAATTATAGGAAACGAAATGGGTATATACTTCATCAACTACATCCAACTTCCCCATCCAAGTCCTGGGAAAATTTAGGAACTTTTAGAATCAAAGATATCCTTTTACATCTTTTTAAAACTTTTCAATATTTAAATTAATGTATTAAATGAGTTATTCGATAGATTTTATGAACAAGATAGAACTTACATAGATAAAAAAAGTAAATGCAAATAAAAGAAAGAAAAAGGAACAATTTAATCTGCCAAGAATATAATTAAAAAGTAAAAATGAATCTTAGTAATTAGATAAGACACTTCTTTTAAACTTAAAAATTTCGATTTGTAAGATATGAATCATTTACATGTGTTCGCACGATTCTTTAATCTTGAATGATTACTTTAGAAGAATTAAGAATTAATGTACCATAGCTTGCTTTGAAATATAGGAATATAAGTTTATCTTCCTAAAAAATGATAGATGCCAAGGTTTTGGAATTTTTCCATATTATCACAATAGAATTTACTTGTATCTCAAAGTATTTTTATTGACAAATCCATCTTAATGAATAAAAGTTTGTTTTACTATAGCAATATTTCCAATTTTCGTAAAAATCATGTGACTAAATTAAATTTATTAAACAATAAAAGAAACTTATTTGGAAAGCTTGACTTGTTCTTAAATTTTACACCATTTTTAAAAGATTTTAGGTTTTGAATTCTTCCATTTTATCGAGATTGACTAAAATGGGTTGATCTACACATGAATTTCTAAAAGATTCAATCTCTTTTATCTAGTATTAAATAAATTTGTAGATAGCTTAATAACGATTTAAAAATACATAAGAGAAAGGATGACTTTGAGTACAAAGTTTTTATCTTTAATCTTCAATTCTTTAATCTTCATTTGTTAAATCATCATAAATCATTCATTCTTCAAGGGAATAAATCAAAGAATGGATTTATAGGAATTTTTAAGCATTTTAATAACTTCTTTCTTGTAACTTTTAATTTTAACATTCTTTTCAATCTTATCATTATATTATAATGTGTTTTTATGCATCACTGTATCCAATTGTCAGTCACTTCGAGTATACTTATTCGGATTCGTCACATTTAATGGGTATTTCAGTACTTAGTCACTATGGTTCCTGCTATCCCAATTTGATGGCGTCGTCGTCGTCGTCGGCATATTCCCGTAGTTTGCTTTAATTTTCCAAACGACCAACTTTTTGTTATCGCCTTTTGCTGTTGCCTCTGACTTTGCCACGGTCTCGGTTGCTGTTTCTCTTTCTGCTGGTCGCTCTTCTAATCTTTTCCTGCTGCTGCTGGTGTCCGGTGATTTACGTCTCTATAAAGAGAGGAACACAGAGTGCAATCGATTAGATTGATTTTTTGTTTAAACAAAACTGCACACGGCAGCAATTTCCGAGTCAAGAAAGTATCAAGTTGAGGCATGGATTGGATGGGGGCACTAAGTTTTCGTTTTTGTAGGTAAATAAACATGGCAGTTTCAAACGCATCGTTTGCTTTTTCAACACGCTGTTAATTGCGTAGAGCGGCGGGTCAAAACACACACACACAGACGCACACACAATTCGAATTCCCCATCGATTCCACGATTGGTTGTGCCTGGTAATTAGTTGTGAATTGGATTTGGATCACATAAAAGTGTTGATTACACACACATGCAGATGATGATGATGATGATGACGATGATGATGGTGGCTAGGAAGGGTGGAGGTTTCTGTTTTTTTTTTTTTTTTTTTTTGATAAAGTAAGTGCAAATTGCTTCGATTTCTTCGTCTGCTGCTGCTGGGTGGTATTAGGGTTACCCGAGTGCGTAGTGAAAGTCTTGGTAATACTTATTGGCAGGTGTAAAAAGTTGGTCAAGCTGAAATTTGAGCTTAATTACGTGACTATTGCGTGGTTTTAGCTAACAGAATTCAAGTGTGATGTAAGTGTCAATGATTTTTTTTAAACCCAAATGACTTTTAATCGTTTTACGGTGAGTTAAAATGAAAAAGACTCACAGACGTCTAATGTGGAAGGCGGGACGAATGCCCAAGGAGACTATTAAATCTTTTACAAGCGATTGAAATAGTGGGAGCTGACCATAGACTGTCATATGGTGGCCCAGAAAAGTAGTTCAAGTCCTTCAATGTCCATTTGTAGCATAGAGTTTCGTCTGAAAAAAATATAATACTAATATTCCTTTTTATTTTTTATTGGACAACTATTTATTTTTAGTAGACAACTTATTTTAAGCAATATTTTGTAGTGAAATGTAGTAGGCTTTGCTTTTTTAAGTTCAATATTTGATTTTCTTAAATGTTCTTTCCTTTCAAAAGCAATAATTCATAGAGAAATAATTTTAAAAATGATAAAATAATGAAAATTGAATATCTAAATTAATTCTTAATCGAAACCTATTAGCGCTTTTGCCATATTTTTCTTGAAACGACCTTCAAAGGCCTGGGATCATATCTACTGTCAGATTTGTCGCATGGAAAAGGCAAATCATGACCTTATTTTGAAAAAGTTCTCAAAATTGCATTCAATATTGGTAAGAAAGTAACTTCCATTTCGATTCCGATAGATTGTTCCGTCTATGGCTTCCTCTTTAGATGCTTATTATTACCGTTAAAACAGTTAACAACTTGGTTTTAATTGATTTAGGCTTCTGCAGATAGAAGTTAAAAAACGTACATGGAAATTTTCAAATAATTTCTTAACTATTTTAAAGAAGATTTCTAGGTTGATAATCATCAGAATGAAATTGCCTGCTTCTAATTTCTACTCCAATAAGTTTAAGTTCTTACTCGAGGGTAGAGAAACTCTTTTGCAACCGTTAAACGTGCCGGTTGCATTCACCGTCCTTAATTTAATCGGTTTTTTCCCCCCCTCATCGTTGCCATCCCATCTCATTCCATTCACATGCTGGAGAAGCGTTTTGTCAATTACAAATTGCTAAATTTTCTGCCTTCAAAAAACGGAATGATTCTTATGCAAGTCATCGCCGCAGTGCCTCATCGTCTTCTTCTTGAGTAAATGCAGTTAAAAAACATCAAAGTCATTTCATGTCTTCATAAATTGTTGCGCTACTTAGCCAAACCTTGTGAAGAGGCAACCATGTCCGGCCTCCACCTCCGACTCCGACTCCACCGATCCCACAGACCTCGTCACCCTCGCCTTTCTTTCTTTCTCCTCCTCACTGGACTAAGTGAAATGACCTGCCATTTTGTATAGGAAAGATGGCAGTGAATGAGTGAGTGGGAGTGGGAGAGAGAGAGAGAGAGAGGGAAGGTTAATGTCTTATCGACATGCCGCAATCTATGTATTTAATTGACTCGACTGCAATTATAGTGTATACCTATATATACTATATATATATGTATATATATATATATATTGTTGTAGTTATTGTTGTTGCTGTAGTGTCTTCTTCCTGCAGATAAAACGTCGCGTCGTAAATACTACAAAAAAGCAAAAGAAGAGGAAAAAATAAAACTTGCCTATAATGATTTCGCATAAATCGTGACTACTCGCCAAAATGAAAGGCGAGAATTTATACTAACAGCGTATACGAGGGGCACGTTGTTGTTGTTGTTGTTGTTGCTACAAGTTACAATGTAGTTGGAGCTGTGGAGCTGTGGAGTTGGCATCGTAGTGCTGCTGCGGTGTCAGAGGCTAGCCTCCGCCACAGCATTCAATATTCGACGTTCGTTCGTCTCTCTCTCTCTCTCTCTCTCTCTATCTGTCCGCGACACCGCGAGAAGTTGGTCTCTTTGGTCAGCCAGCACCCCGAAAAGTTAAAGCAAAGTAAAGCCAAATCCAAAGACTCGAAACCTGTAACCAGCCTGGCTGACTGCCTGGCACAGACATTCATTCATTCATTCACTAGAGATGGGCACGTGACTTAATCATCTGAATCTACCCCTCAGCTTAGCTCAACTCAACTCATCGGAATTGATATTTATTATTTATTTATTTGGATTAGTCTTTGGTCAGTAAATTCTTATTTACAGGTGCTTTAAGTGAAAGATATGAAAACATTTACATTTCTTATTGGATTATGTGGCAAACTAAAAGATACATATACCTCAAGTGAAGCGGCTGAGGTGCGGATGAAAGTGTTAACAGGCTCAAATCGATGATATTTATATGGTTATGAACTGAGGTGAGAAACAGCAGGCTGGCTAGCTACACAGGTAGACAGATTATTTTTATATTTATGGTGTAACAAGTTCCAAGAGGATAACTGCAAAGATATGGAGGAAAATTCGTTGTTAGTTAAAGTAAAACTAAAAAAACTTAGAAATTGTACTACTTAAAGCAACATGGGCAATATATAGGACATTTTAAAGAACCTGGAATAAAAAGTTTAAGTTATTAGATTTGAAATTGTATTTTAAAAGAACTTTAAAAGAGGAAAAGTTTTTTTTTATAGGTCAAATCGTTAGTTATCATACTTTTGCTTAGAAACTTGTAAGTATTTACGATATAGGGCACAACTTGAAAGCTAAGAGTCCTATTTAAACAAGTTTCAACTGAGAAATATTAAAATTCCCTTTTATGTAAAGTTTTAAATGGAAAATTCACAAAAAATATTAGTTGGTATTGTGGGTTCCCAAAGTTTTACTTGAAATCCATTCCAGATTTAGACTTAAAGTATTTTTATAAGATTGTTCTAATTTATGATATTATAAAACATATAATCTAAAGATTGTTTATAATTATGATATCATAAAACATATAATCTAAAGATATCTGTAGAGATATAACTCATATTCAGCTATCTCAAAGTGACAAGGAATTGAAATAAGACAATTTATAGACAATAAATGATAAATTTTAAAGAAGTTTAAATGGAAAAACTCATTAAAATCAAGATTTCAACAGTTTTTATCGCTTTTGCTTCGTCTTTAGCATATCCAAAATAGTCAAAAAGAGCTTCAACCGAAAAATGAAAGGATGGAAGAACAATTTATATTTCAATTGATAAAATTCAGACATTAACTTTGTGGAAAATATTTTTTCTTGGCTAAATTGTCGATGAAATGATGTAGATTTTCTTCTTCTTGTTTGTAAGGTAATCATTTTGGATTACGTACAGTTCGAATAAAAAAACATTTGTCATAAGAAATAATTTAATTTTCATATATCCTTAGATACATTTTCACCCGAATTTAGCTAAAATAATGGTTTCAAAAAATAGTTTTACATGTTATGAACCTATGCAGAAGTCTTACTTGGGTTCTAGATTCGAATAGAATAAAGAGAATTCCGTTTAAAAATGGTTTTGCTCTCCTTAACATTTCTTCCGAGTTATAATTTAACATTATTTCGATTGAGATCACTTTCTAGAGAAAACTTAGATACAATATACTTAAAAGGCTTAAAGTTTTCATTTAATTTATTTTGGGATGGTTTTAACTCCCATGCAATGCTCTAAATTCCTCCTCGTTTCGTTATAGTTTATGAAAACTGTTATTTGGAATTTTCTTTTGTGAAAATAGTTAAACAAATTAATGAAGTTTGCTTTACGAGCGCGTTAGTAGTTAAAAAAATATTCGCATTAGCAAATCACGTCGCCATCCCCAATGGAGGACAAGCTGTAAAAACATTTAGCACTGCTTCGCTGGTTTGTTGGATGGCTAGGGAGGGATCTCTTCTCTTCGCGTTTCTTTTCTTCTCTCGCGTGAGGTTTTTTTCTGCTTTTTTGCGAGACGGACATTGTCTTGTTGGCCATTGCCAAATCGTTAGCACTTGGCACGGAGCACTGACAGAGTTGGAGTCAGAGCCACATCATCATCCGCATCATCATCATCATCATCGTCGTCGTAGTCTTTGTCAGTTGGCCTGTTGAAAAATCTCTCAAGACATCGCCGTCGTCTTGGGTCTCTTGGACTTTCAAGTGTGTAATGAAATAAAAATATGTATTTAAACTTTATTTGATTGTCGTTGATTTGGGTGACAGCGTTACGGTCTTTGGCTTCTAGGTCTCTCTCTTTCTGGTGAGAGGGTGTGAGAGAGATTGCTGAAGTTGGTTGGTTGCTCCTTCCCTTTTGCTCCCTAATGAAAAATAAAATGTAATAAACCAATTTAGTGTTCTCTTTTGTCCATTTGCATTCTTCCGGCTTGGTGTGCCCACGCCCCTCATTACTACTACTACTCCCCTTCCTCCTCCACTTACTACTCAGTGGCTTGTCTATAAATTTGGTAGCTAACCAAGCATTGAGTCGCTGATGTCGGCGCTGCCCATCATTAGGCCTGACAAAAGTTCTTCCAACTCATTTGTAAAAGTTGGAATAACAACAGCAACACAAAAAAAACGACACAGAAAAGAAAAATCTTCCCATAATTAACGGCTATTCGAGGGGGGGAAAGAGAGATAGGCAGGGGGTAAGAGGGGGTATGGGATTTGGATGGAACTTGGAATTTCTATGCCTCGCTGCACACAAATGACGATGGGAGCGAGAGACACACAACTCGAGAGACGAGACAAGAAGGCATCTCCAGACAGTCGAGCCATTGCAATTGGTTTGCCTGCCGTCGGCCCTATTGTTATAGTTGTCATTCGTTACTCTTGTTGTTGTTGTTGTTGTTGTGTGTAGGTGACCGACCATCACATCATCCATCCCATCCGTCTCATCCCAGTTGAATTATTAAAAATAAGCCTGGCAAACAGAGAACCACCGACGCGGACGTTCGGTCGGTTTGTCGGTCAGTCAGTCGGTTGGTCGATTGTCCAGTGGTTCGGTGCCACATCCAGACTCACCCATTTGATATATTGCAGGCATCCGGTAGTTGCACAGACGTGATGCTGCTATAAAAGAGCAATATTTCCCTTGGCTCCTAATGAGGTCAATTGACTTTTTCAGTGACTTTGTGGCAGTTTAAGGACTTTTTTGGCAGGATATAATTAAACTTATGAAGAATGGAGTTACAAAACCTGTAAGGAAACTACTGTTAAAGGTTTAATTTATCCGTACTAATCATATTCTCCAAAACTAAATTTAAAAATTGAAAGATTTAAGATTTAAAAATTAAAGATCTGAAATTGAAAGCTTTAAATAAATTGTATATTTGTTATAATATTAAATACCTTCTCACTGTCGTCTTTTGAAAGCACTGAGCTATTCATATATTGCTTCAAAATCTAATCGAAAATCTCCCAATTCAAATTCAGGAATAATGGGTATAAAAAGTATTCTACAAATATGGATTTTAACCTAACAAATACGTGGTTTTCCTTGATTTAAGTGATTGTGAAGTATTTGTCTTTCGGGAAGAGTATATTGCTGATTTATAAGATCCTCAAAGTATTATTCTTATTCTGATTTTTATGTTCTGGATATTTTAACCTTATATGTTTTAGTTTCTAAAATGATAACAGAAAAATTCAACAAGTTTGCAAATCTTTTTGAGAATTTCTTTCGTTTTTCCCCTCTTTTATAATATGACTAGGGAATGTATTGGCCGTTTTTTTTTTTACGAATCAATTTTACGGCTCATTTAGTTAAAATTCCCAAATAGTTCTAGCAGTTAGACCTATCCATTCGGTAGGAAAAAATTGATTCAATATACAATCATATTATGACATGAAAATGGCACAAAGTCGGCCGAAAATTCGAAAGTGATTAACATTTATTGGAATATTCTATATTTTCGGTGTTTCTCTTGCATTTCTTCGCATTTAATTTGATAGAGTAGAGTTGTAGAGTAGAGTTGAAGTCGTCTTTCTAATGTCGTTGTTATTATACATTTCTTTCATTTCATTGCTCAAAGACTTTTGTGTCGTTGTTGTTGTTCGTGTTGTTGTCACATTGTCGCCCGTCTGTCTCTCTCCCCCGCACCACACCGCCCTCATCTCCTTTCATCTCATCTCATCTGATTTCATCTCATTTTGAAGCCTACACACACAAACTGTCCCCAACACCAACACCAACCCCACCCCCAACCCCCTCCCCCACTCTCCTCTTCTGCTTAACAATAAAAGGCGCAGTCGTCGTCGGTTGTTGTATTTAGTTTTTGTCCGTATTTCTTTTGGCCAAATATTTAAGCTACAAACAGTTAACGAACAACCACAACAAACATTAAGACCCCCCACTCCCCCCCTCTTAAAGCAGCAGCAGCCCACGAGAAAGTGTGGAAAGTATATCTGGCCAATAGGAAAAACCTGCCTCATTCTTTATGTTTGTATGTGTGTGTGTGTGTGTGTGTTGCAGCGTTTTAATTAAATATTTTCAATTTTATAGGCTTGTTTGCATTTGCATTTTAATTCGGTTGGCGGCCCACAAAATGTTTCTATTTATTTTCTTGTTTGATTTTCCGAACCCCAAAAACCCCAAAAGCAAGTCCAAGTCCAAGACCAAGACCAAGTCTAACTAAATAAAGTGGGAGACCGTGAGACACTGACACCTGGTGGTCTCTGAGGTCTCTGCATTTTAAATAACCATTTCCATTTCCATTTTTCAAATTTTTCTACGTCTTGGTTCATTAGTTAGGATTACTGGACAATTATGTCGCATTTTGGAGCCGCTAATAGTTGTTTATTTATACAATTAGAAATTGAAAGGTCACATAAATTTAACAAATACGAAAGAAGCTGCAACTTTTTTGTTGGACAGTGAAAGTTCTCGCTTGGGAATGGGAATGATCATGGTGATCATGATCACAATGATGATTGCTTAGAATTCTGATTGTGTTATATGTATAAATGGGCATTAGCTTGATGGGAAGAAAGATATATTTTTTTAGGGCGATTCTATGCAGTTTTTCTTTTATGCATCTAAATTGATTTCAATTGTTATGAAACTTTCAAATGATTTGGATATTGTGGGAATTATTTACTGAGCTTTGGCTTATTATAGAAAGGGATTAATAGGATTAAGAATATATATATCTTATATGTGAACCTTTTGAATTTTGATTTATTATAAAAAGGGACGGGGATTAATAAGATTATAAAAGCTTAAGATGAGATTAAATTTTGGGATATTTTTAATCCCTCAACTAACTTCTTAAATAGAAATTTTTGGATTTTCAAAATATGCACCACAATTATTTTGTTTGCCCCAATTAGGCACAATTTTTGCATAATGAAAATGGAGTCATATCCAAATTTTTAATATGCATGCCAATAATTCATTATAAAACATTAGTTTATTTGTATAAAACAATCTTTTTTTTCTTCTCTCGAAGCTATGTATATGTATATATATTTACATAGTACTGAATGGTATGGAATCTAAAATGCCAAGAAAGACCTCAGCGTTGTCAGTGATCACAAATAATCTAGATTTCCATCTCTTTTATAAGGAATTTACTTAGATACATATATATAGCTTAACATCTGAGTTTACCCTTAAACAAGCAAATCTTATTATATTAATCAACCAATTTTAGTTAAATATATTTAATAACAATCATACCCAAAAATTGAAATAGAAATTTGCCAGTGAAATTTATATTATCGTGAAATTGTGCTCAAAAAACGAGGTTCACAAAAATTGTTCAATAATCTTCTGTTTTCTAATGTTTGCGATATTTTCTATTCAAAATTCTATTTATCAGACTTCAAAAATATTCGTGTTTGCGTTATTTTCTATTCGAAATTCTATTTATCAGACTCCAAAAATATTCGTGAAGGAAATGTTTGAACGAAATCCATGTATTTAAAATCGAGAATTTCGGGAAGTGTTTCCGAAAAATATAAATTGGTGAGTCGAGACAGAGGTGGTTACATGTACAAGATAGTGATCTAACAATGTCACCTCTGATGTAATAACTTTGCTTACAGTGCACCAAATGTCTGAAATGCTAGACAAAAAGTGATTGATTACGATGTGAGGCCATATATCAAGTAGGCCACAGAAAAAGTTCTATTTGCATTGTTGAAATTGTTTACTTCTTTACTTTACTCGTCTCCTTAGATCAATATTATTACCTGCATAGATTGAATTTTCTATATATAATTTAAATGAAATACATTTTTATCTGAAATACATATATTTCAAAATAAAGCAATTAAAACGTATCTCGAAATGTATTGGTTAATTAAAGAATCAAAGGAAAACTTTTCAAATGACTAATGTCCTAAATTTTCCACGTTTTTTGCTGATTAAAGAGAATTTTACTCAATTTCGCTTGAATTAATTTATTATGCAGTTTTCCCATTAAATATAATATTTGTATATTGTTTATATCTAATCATTCGGATGGCTTATCATACAAATATAGGAAAAAAAAACTTTCCCAAGCAATAAGAACTTTAATAATGCCCCCAATAAACAAACACCGGAAACGTGGGTAATCACTTTGTCTCTCTCTCTCGCTCTATCTCCCTCAGTCTGTCTCTCTCTGCTGCAGTTTATCATAACCCCAAATCAATTATTTATGTCTATGAGCTCGAGCGTTTTAGTAGAACAAACATTGAACGAAAAAGTGAGGAAAAAAAAGCTCCAAGCTTATCACTATCATTTTGGAAAATTCTCAGTGATAATGTTACGGTTACGGAAATATATTTTCCCCTTTCGTTTTCACTCATTCTACTTTTCCTTACTTTTATTTCATTTCAGTTCAGTTCAGTTTCAGACATCAACAGTTGAATGATCTCAATAATAAATGGCTTGGTGGTGGGTTTTCTTTTTCTCCCCTGCTCTGGGGCACGGTACTCCCAGTGCAATAAAAGTCTAAAGCAAATAGGTCGTAGGTTATACATATATATAAGTATCTATACCGTTATACATGTGTGACCATGGGCAAATAAATAGTTGAATGAATTCGTTTCCGCTTCGCTTTGTTGCAATGCTTATTAAAAAAAAAATTCGGTCCAAGGATTCCTGTTAAATGTGTCTCATTAGGTTGGGCCCAAGTGAATGACAATTGTGAAAAGGGGCGTGGTTGCAGCCCGCACAGTTTGAATATATATAAATTTTTGAAGTGCGTGCCACGAATTGTCGTTTAAATTAAATTAAAGCCAGTTGACTAGACCTGGAAAATGGATATTGCAACCGCATGCTGCATGCAGCAGCAGCAGCAGCAGCAACATTCTTCTCATCAACCGTAACCACCCCTGGCTTAAGGTTGGCAACCCCATCCCATTCCCCCATTCCTCTCTCCCTAAAAACAATCTGTTTGCTGCCTGTCAGAAGACAAACATCATTTCATTGCGTAGAAAAAGAAAGGGCACACAATCTGGGGCAGGGGCAGGCTACGGTTGATGCAAGTAGAAGAAGGAAACTCATAAAAATTCACAACGATTTGTTGTTGTTGTTACACCCTGCGTCCTAATGGAGTGAGAAGAACGTTATGTGGCGAGGCTTAACCACAGTGGTTTCTATAATTCGAAGAGAAAAAACCTAATAAATTTTTCTAATTAATTTATGAGCCTCGGTGGCTTATTAAAATCTATTTGCCTTGGCGGATGTGAAAGTCAAATCTATAAATGATAGACAAATTTTTTGTAGTAGTAGTTGAAAACTTTTGAATTCATTTCGATCGATAAAGTTTTATTAGTTGTTTTTCCTGTTGTTAAAATTTTAACCTCTATTGGATTGGCTTGTAAGCAGTTTTTCTCCTTGTTTTTCTTTTTTTTTTCGCTGCGTTTTAATAGCATCTACCAAAACCAATAGTTTGAAAAACTTTGGCGAAATTACCATCTGGGCCATGGAGTTTTTTTTTATGACCCATTGATCGACTTTATTTATGTATGCTTGGTGTGGGGCTATAAAACATTCAACCATAATGACAGTTTATGACTCGACTGCAATTTTATGACGGTTCTTCAACCATCTAACTAATATATCGAGATAAAAATGATTGATAGCTTATATTAAATGCAGGTGATACTGTGAGAGAAAATTTTTAGCACGTCGGGGTCACCAAAATGGTATTTTTAACGTTAAAAGTGTAAAAGCTATGAAATGTGAATAGGAACTATAACACCTTATGAACGTGATATGTGAAGTGAAATATTTGAAAGTAGCATGTTTACGACGGTCCTCCGTACAAATATTTAACATATTCGATGACTTTTCGAGGAAATTGCAATGAGAAACTTTGCAGCACGTCGGGGTTACCAAAATGATAACACTTTAAAAGCTATTTTAACTATCAGCTGGAGTATGCTACGTGGACTTTTTAAAACAGATAGAAATGATTGATAGCTTTATGATGCATGCACATAAGCACGTCGGGGTCACCAACAACTCAAGTACTAAAACGAAACTGCTGTAGAATACTTTTAAGCACGTCGGGGTCACCAATGTGTTTTTTCAAACATATGATCTTTAAAAGCTGTCTTAACCATGGCTTATGAACTGAGATATCAACAACGTTATACGAACTGTAAAATCTACGAAAGTTTGCGTTACTAATGACCACTGTACCTTAAGTTTACGGTGTAACCTACACGCTTGTGGCTTTTTTTCGTTGGTTTTCGTTCGTTTTGCAATCGCAACACCTTAGTCCGACAGCAGCTAGGTAGACCATCCCAAACGCACACACACACACACACACACACAATCGCAGTCCTAATCCAAAATCCAACGCCGACGCCGTCAACTTCCTGTTCCATGGGCATTTTTAATGCTTTTAATTTTTGCTGCGCCGCCGAGTAAAAGCCCAAAAACGAAAAGGTTTTTATTTTTTTGGGGGTAAGAAATTCTTGTTGTAGTACGTTCAGACGACAGTCTGTGCTCTGTTTAGGGGTGGCAAATGAAATGTCTACTACTATGTAGGTATATATATATTTATATGTATGTATGTGTTAGAGATTGAGGGTGTGTGTGTGAGTGTGTGCATCTTTTGGAATACACCGAAAAATGTGCAAAAAATGGGCGTTGCTTGACGCCATATAGATCTAATGGCATTGTTTCCGTGTTGTGTTCCCGCTGCCGTTTTAATGCATGTTGGCAAATGTTGAAATGATGTACTTGCCTTTAGCTTCCCACCCCCCCCTAACCACCTATGTATGTGCAACCACCCCTTCTCCCACATTCTGCCCACTCTATGGTGCAGCTGTTAATGGCGCAAAATTAAAACATTAAGGCGTCATCGTCGCCATCATCATCGTCAACTCTCGACTTTGATTGAAAATGGGTTTACCATCTTCCCCTTCTTCAGTTTTAGGGTTAGGGCTTTGCTAAACCACCCCTCCCACATTCCTCTCCGCCCCATTCATTTGGCTTTATTGCTGAGTAATATGAAAAGTGCACCTTGCATGATGAGATTTTGTTGGTCAGATAAAACTACTGTATACTGACAATATGAGTACGTGTATTCGTTATCGCAGGGAGTGGGTGGGGGGGAGGCTACTTATAATTATATGGAATACCTTTTTGTTTTTGTTTTTTGTTCGTTTTATTATTATTTTTTTTTTTCTTTTTCGGGTTACCCGTCGAAAGGGTTTTTCGTTTTGTGGGTCAGCTTAATTGTGAGCATGAGAAAAAATATGGTAATTGAAGTAGGTCCAAGTTCAACACTAATTGTAGTCATGACAGGCGAAATTCCATTAGGTTTTTGGTTGCGCTGTTGGTGAAAGTTCAGTTACCTTTGCGACATCAGATAATACTAAAACGAACATACATATACGATCTATTAATATGGGTGTGGCAATTTTTTAAGCTCTATGACCCTAAAAATGACTAGAGCCATAGAAAGAAGGAGTAAATATGAAATTATATTTGGGTGTAGCATTTACATTTTGAAGTACAAAATATTTAATTAAAATGGGGTTCCTTCAATTAGTTAAATCTTTGGGAAAGAAATCTTTCTAACTTGTTTCAACAACGAATTTTTTGAATTTAGTTAATTAACTTTTCTACATTTAGTCCTTGCAATTAAAAATCTTTAAATAACTTCTTAAGTTTTAGTTAAAAATTTGTATAAAATTCTTTAATAAGCTTTAGAATATTATAAGTATCTGACTCTAGTTTTATAAAAACCAAGTTGGAGGTACTTTCTAATGGTACTAATATTCAATACCGTCCATATAAACGACTTATGTATTACAAAGGAAACAATTTGCCATTAAATATTAATTTTACAAGCTTCTAACTCAAGGAATTTGTTGTACAATTTTTAAAAGACTTCTAGATTTCTATTCTTGAACATTTTTTAGTCGATTAAACTTCCAAAAAATGTGAATAGCATTTTGTTTCCAAATTTTTGCTGCCACTTGAAAAAGCTTAAAATAAACTATAAAATTCAATCAAAAATGTTGATTAATCCATAGATCTAATACAAGAGTATTAAATCTTCGTCAACCTCCGCCATATTAAGCTTGGATTTTCTTGTTAAAGATGTTTTGAATAGTTGAAAAAGTCTTTTCTTGTTCGTTTTACAAATACTTCTTTTCAGGCAACTAGAATTTATTCTACAGGTATACAAAATCATTTCATTTCACCTCATTTCTCTCCACTCACTCTCAATTTCGTTGGCAATTTCCTTTTCTTTTGTGTGAATTTTTGTAAATTTTATCAAACATCCTGCATTTTCTTTTCCTCTTTCTCTCGTTTCACTCATCCTTTTAGTCAATTCCACAAAACATTCTTTACAATTCCCTTGTTGAACATAATTTCCAAGAAGCACCCCACTACCTTCCCCAAACAGTAACAACAACAACAGTTGAAAGCATAGACAAAGGCAAGCTACTTACATGCCGCAAGACTCCCCCAAGGGAGGAGCTGGGGAGGGTGGGGGCTACACATCTTATCTTATCGCGCAGGTGCACGCCACACGGCTCAAAGTCAGCCAAGAAATGGGCGACAATACTTGATTTGACTTGACAGTCGCGTCCATAAAAGAATAACTGCCGAAGCCGCTCGCCCCAACTTTGGTTTAACCTGCTGCCCATGCGCGTTGTGTAGTACAGTACGCGACATGCATGGCAACTCAATGAATTTATGACACCGACCTGCTGGCCAGCTGCTGCTGCCCCAACTATGTACATAAAACGAACGAATTCTTGTTTACAACACCTTGTCCGAGTTCTCCAGTTGGGGAGTTGGAGTGGGAGTCCCGACAAAGGCGAATGCAAATCACTTGAAATAAAAAATGAAAATGAAATTGCTCTCGCATTTCTATTATTAATGGGGGTGGGGGGAGCAAAAAACATCAAAAGCTTCCAAGTCTAATGAGTAAAATGCATTATTTGACCCCTGGCTCCTGGCCCCATGGCCCCGTGGTCTCTCTCTCGCTCTAGAACATCTGTGCCAAAGCGTCCAGACGAGAAGGGAAATTGCTTTCAACAGTCAAAGAATTTATCAACATATTTCAACATCTTTCACTCTGATGAGGCCGAGGGAAATGTGTTTTTGATGATGGCCCAAAAGGAGGAAAAAAAAAAAAACAGCCAGCTAATTAAATGGCTTATAATTTTCATGATTTACACTTGCGAGCTGGTTTTTCTGTTTTCTGTTCTTTATTTTCTCTCATTCCTAGTCGCTATTCGTGATGTTGTTTTATTTTGGTTCGAAAGGCTCATAAAATTAAAGGCCCTGCACAAGAGAAACCAAACCTCATGCATATGTAGGAACTAGAGATGATAGCGTGAATAATCGAAATACGAGTCATTATTTAGGGCATTAATGTATAGAAATTAGTATGCCTAATCGGCTTAAATTAGGACGTGATATGGCTAAAAGAATGTTTAGTTCAAAAGGAATTTCTAGTTTTGAGACTCTTTTGGAATGCTTTTTGGGTTTTGGTATGGTATTTAAAAGTTATTTTCAATTATTCCTTTGATGAGAATCAATAACTATTTAGAGACATAAATCCTATTTCAAAGAAGATGGCTAATTTATTTAGATTTTTCTTCGTATCTTTATAAAATAATGATAATTATTATAGAGACATAAGATAGATATATAGATACATATCTTATCGTTCTCTTTTTGAAATGACTTTTTTGTTGGTAAAATCAATTGTATTATATTTTAAGATAACGTGAAAATATCATAGATGATAGTTTTTATAAATCTTTGCCCAGATTTTCAGTCAAGTTACAGGATTCAGCTCTGCCTGTTCTTAGACATTTTCAAAGTTATACATATTATACGATTTCGATACAGATTTTGAAGAATTTGATAGATACAAAATTCCATAACTTAAATGGACCCAAAAAGTGTAGTAGGATAATACAACCAAGAAAAAAGCATCTATGATATAATACCATCATAAGATCCAACACTTAAGATATGGGAATGTCGATATAATAAAATATATTTGTTCTAAAGACGTTAAGAGAAGATTCTAAGGATTGTTAATGCTGAAAATTGGTAGATTTCATTTTTAGTAGCTAACTTTAAACTGATCAATAACAGAATCCTGTTCCTGACCAAATATATATCAACATACTCTTATCCTTAAGTTGTTAGATAAACATTAAACAAGCTACTATGGCGAATGGTCGATTAAATAAGATATAGTTGAAGTTAATATGGAACTTAAAACTCTTTTAAGAGTTCTTCCAACTTTATGACTAACAAACTCAGTGTCAGTTGTTGTGTGTTGGGTGTGTGTGTGTCATCGTGTTACTAATTACATTTCCATCACACACGTCCATCTCGAAGCAGGAGGAAAACTTTTAAGCTTTTCATATTTTGATTATGCAAAGGCAATACGTATATATATACATATATCTGTATATATATATATAGCCCTATGAAGGCGCACATTTGGTTTTATGCTATCCGGTGCACAAAATATAATTCAATCAACGCCAAGTGCCACGCCCCCATTTGCAACGCGACTCACCTAGTCAGTTGAGTAGTGAATAATTTTTGTTTTTGGTGTTTTTTAGTTATTTTTGACTTGCATGCCGCACGTCAACACACAAGAAGAAGCAGGAGAAGATGAGGAACGTTCCTCAAGATAGTATATATCGTTTGTACATATGAAAAATATGGCATATGAGTGGTAGAGAGGGGGTGGGGGCCAGATGATGTGTGTGCTTCTCCTCCTGGTTTGCCAGTTGGTTTGGTTTGGCCTGGTCTGGCCCGGCCTGGCCTTCTCCTGGGTTGCTGGGACTGTCAGCTCACGGCGCGCGCAGCAGCATAAATCAACTTATTTCATTGGAATTTATGTTTTGTTGTTGTGGCGTCGCGTCGCCCAGAACTGACGCCACATTCACTAACCCCTCCACTCCTCCCTCCATCTCCGCACACTAAACCAAATGGCAACCAAGTGAAGTAGTTTCATTTTTATACCCTGTACCCAGTAAGGGTAAATGGGCACATTAAAGTTGTCTAAATATTTACAACAGGTAGAATAGGGTACATCATATAAAGTGCATATACATATATATTCTTGGTCGTTATAGCCATTGTCTATCTGTATATTTATTATTCCACATGAACTACATAAGATATTTGTATTTTCCTGGTGCCCAATGCAATATTTGGAGATTCGAAACCTCCAAAAAAATTGGCTGAATCAATAATAAAATAAAATGGGCAATTCCGAAACTCAAAAACTTGGTGGAATCAATAAGATAACGTTTTAAATCCTCCAGACTGCAAATGTTTTGAGAAATAGCGTTTAAGAACTTAAAAAAAAAATAGGTGAAATCAATTTCAAAACCCTTTAATTCCATCGTTGACTAGAAAGGCATCTTTTTCAGATGGTAAATCTTTTTGGAGTCAAGTCTTCAGTTAGCTAAATTTATTGAAAAGTCTTTAGATATGCGGGTATCTACAAAATAAGCCAAGAATATGCAAACATATTGTGTTTCATCAAGGAGTTAAGACTTGGTTTTCGTGCATGTTTTGCCTGTTTTATATAATTGAACGTTAAGTTGAAAATATTTGAAAACTTTAGAAGATATATATATATTTTTTATAAACTTAATGCTTTAATACATAGAGACAGGTACAAATATAAATTGTTTTCAACAGAAACGACAAAGTTTAAACAATAAAGTATAGTATACTTAGTCCATTTAGCCTTTTGGAGTTTAGAAAACTCCTCAAACAAATAAGGTTACGTAAAAAGATATAAAGAGCCCGAATAGGGATAATTTTGTTGTTGCAAATTCAAGAATCTTTCTCTAAATTTCTTGTTATATAGATTTGGAATAGTGCATTTTTTGCGACCTTTGTGTTGTTCATTTTGGTGTTTGTCTGGCTTAAGGTCAATATATAAATTAAAAACAAAGTTTTAATCTTATTTTCTTTCCGATATATTTGTATTTATTATATATATATATATTTTGGAATAGCTTAAATAAACCTCATAAGAAATATTGGAAATTCAACAAATTCAGTAGAAACTCTTTTCGGCTATATCACTAACAAGTGAAATGCTTTGAAATCCAAAGAATCCAGTGTCAGTATTTGATTTATGCAATTATAGTTTTACAGGGTATTGAACTAGGCGACCCTTTATCTTGTTGAGATGAGAAAATTCTTTTTCTTTTGGTTGCCGCTTGCCTATATTACTTCATTTTATAGTTGTTGGTGTTGTTGCCGCCTGGTTGTGTGTGCAATTGCTTCATTTGCGGCAATGTCTTGGGATGATGAGGAGGAGCAACAGCAGCAGCAGCAACACCAGCACTTGCCGCAGGAGAAGGAGAGTAGAGGACGCCTGAGAGGAGCAGGCGTGTTAAAATGTACACTTTGGCATTTAAATCATTCCGGGAAGTTGGTTCGTTCGTTATATTTATCTGTTGCCATTATATACATACACCTTACTCCTCTCATCTCATCTTTAGCCCAGCTGTAGGAGCAGTACTTTCCCCTCCCCGCCTCATCCCTTGGCTCCATCTGTGTTCTTTTTTGCATTAGGGAACTGAACTCAATCAGCAGGCACATGAAATAAGCAAATTGAAAAGCTAAGCAGTTTTCCTTTTTCACTTGTTTCTTTTCTTTTTGTAGCCTGGATTCGGGGAATCTCTTGTGCTGGCAGAGAGAGAGAGAGACGGGGAGAGCAAGAGGTTAAAGAGAAGGTGTTGCTAGATTGGGCACTAAAAATGCCACATAAACTATAGCAAATAATTAGATGAAGAAAACAGGTTAACCTAAACTAAGTCTTCTTTCATTTGTTCTTTCTTTCTTTCACTCTATTTTTTTTTGTGTTTTTTTTTTGGTTAGACTTAATTATGGCCTAAATGGGTTTAGTGTGAATGAGTTTGTAGTGAGAATTTGATTTAATTGCCCCAAAAGGGAAATGAATTCTATTTAATGTCGAAGCAAAATCAACTAAAATTCAGTATTTAACGATTTTTTCTCTCTTCTCCTTCTCATTACAGGTAAGCAGCAACTTAATACATCGGAATGGCATCTAAATTGATTGAAGAATGGAATGACGAATGTATTAACCATTTCTAACTGAACATCCCTCAATTAGCTATGGTAATTCTTTGAAAGTTTTTAAATTCTAGAGGAATTCTAGAGGTAATCGATTGGAATGTGCCATGGGGTAAACTTTGCGATTGATATTGGAGTCACTTTCAAAAGCTTTGATTTTTGATCTTTTATCTGAGTATCAACTAAAACAATTGGTTTTAGATAGTCAGTCTAAGGCCGAAACCATTTCATTCTGGCACTCCTCCACTTACATCTATTTACTCATTCATTGACATAAGTTTGTAGGGAATTCATCTCTATTAGTAATGCAATTTTGCAGTTTGTAATGATTTTCTCGAGTATACGTGAAAAATTGAGCAATTATTGAAAATTAAGGCGCGAAAATTAGCAAGAAATCTAAAAAAAACTGTTTATAATGGTTAACCAATACAGGTCTGTCTTAATTGTTAAGTCCATTTAGCTTAGTTAGTGACTATATGTTGTAAAAACCACATGAAATCGGATATTTGGGATATATACTTACCATATGCCATTTTAGATAGGCATTATTCCATTGCCCATCTATTGCAACTATAGATTCTTGACTTAAGAAAGTTTAATAAATCGGAACATAAAATTCGCCAAAACTACAATAGACAGTAAACTGGGTTTGGGATAAAAACATTTCACAAATTCTTGAAATTTATGAGAAATTGCAGTTTTGAATTTTGATTTAAATATATAAGTATATCCTTGTATCCATCTTTTAACTTTCAGCAGTTATATCGGCTTGCCATATAATAGAACTAAATGAATACGAGAAAGGCTCAAAAAGTACTAAATTTTACGAATTAAAAGCAGTTGTTAGACAAAAAAAAAGAAAACACTTTGGTTCTCAAGGCATGGAATCCTTAGAGCTCTATTCACTTTGTTAAACTTCTTTTCACATTCTTGTATCTCATTTTGGTGTTTGTCTGGCTTAAGGTCAATATACATAAAAATTAAAAACAAAGTTTTAATCTTATTTTTTTTATCTAGTTAAAAACAAATGTGATCTAAGACCTTTAAAAATAAGTTACAATTGAAATGGTTGTCTCCTATCAATGACTGCCAAACACAAGAAATTTATCAGGACTCAACTGAACGATCCTTCTTAACTGGGAAAATCCAGGGACCTATTCACTCCCCTTTCTACACATGTTTACCTTTAGAAATCAGAATAAAAAACGTTTTTAAATATCATGGCACATTTTTAGTTTACCCAAAGGTATACAAAAATGTTAATTGAATTTTTATATTGTTTAGCTGAACAAACTAATAAAAATTCAACGTAAATAGCTAACTTTTGTCTGCATTTGTGTGTAATTTTGCAAATGAAAGATGTCGGAAATCATTTTATATTTTAAACATTTGTTTGATTTAACTGCTTAACAATATTTTAAACATTTTTCGCGATTTAACTGCCTAACAATATGTAACATTTCTACAGTTATTTACTTGAAATTCACAGAAATTTCACAATTAAACAATTTCTCATTAAATTTAGTTGCCGTATATAAAATATACTTTCACATTGATGGTACACTAGAAAAATGATGTTCGCCATTTAGTTTAGTTTGTCTGATTAATAGTTGGAAGGAAAAAAAAAAAGTTTTGTTTGAGTTTTCTGTTTGTTGATGTTTTTTTTCCTTCCACTCAATTAACTTTTACATTTCACAATTAGCCCCAAATGCCAACTTTGGTTAATGATGATGCATGGCAACCGCCGCAGTTGGTGGTGGCGCTGGTGGTGGTGGTGGTGGTGATGGTGGTGCTAGTGATGGTGTTGGTTAGCACCATCTAGCAAATATGCTAAATACATGCCACGATGTTTCCCTCGCCCACACTTAAGACTATGGAGCACTTAGGCCAAAACAACAAGAAGAAACAAGCAACAGGCAAAACGGGCAACAGGCAATTAGAGGCCATTTTCATTAGGTTTGGTCATTTAACATTTTAACTCTCCTTGGGTATTCTTCACACCTGCCCACATCTTGAAGCAAATAGTACAAGAGTAGTCGAATGTTTCCCCCGATTCGCTCATTCGCAAACATTTAAATAAATTGCAAAAAATCTTGTCACTTGTTGCCAATTAAGACTTTTGCGACAGTCGTCTCTCCCCCTTGTCTCTTTCTAAGTAGACGTTGTCAGATCATACATCAAATGGAGCTCGGCCTCTCTGTCACGGACTCATGCTGCTGCTGCTGTTGCCCCTCCAATCTTTGCCTCAAATCTTTTTTTATGCATACCCTTGCTGAGGGTAGTGAAGGTTCACAACATTCTTTAGCTATCTTAAGCAAAATGATCGATTTTGTTTAAATCAGACGACTACATCATATGATTGATCAATCTTCTTTGTTTGTTCGTTATTTTAGATTTATTTCAAGTTCCTGAGTTTCAATTTTATTGAATAACTATATCTCCTGATATCATAGAAAGAATAGATCGAAAAGTGAGCTTTTAAAGCGATAAAGAGAGACAACTAGTGTGAGAGCAATGCTAAGATCGTACAAGAATATTCGAGAAAGAGAGATAACTTGTGGGTGAGCTAAGATCGTACAAGGATGTGTGAGAAAGAGAGACAACTGGTGTTAGAGCAATGGTAGAAGCCATATATGCATATGCGAGAAAGAGAGACAACTAGTGTGAGAGCAAGATTGAGATTTTCGAGGTGCTTATTGATATGAGCGAGACGGACTACAATTGTTTGTTTTAACATGCCTAATTGGTATGAAAAAGATGGAGAAATATTTACATATCAAGTTTTAAGATGTGTAAAAGAGACAGAGAAAGACTTGAGTAAATATTTGAAGGACATTTACCCATGATTTTAATTAACTCTCTATGGAGGAACTTCAGATGTGGACAACCTATAGAAAACCCTTTATTATGGAGGCTTTAAGAGGTTTTACGACGAAATATTCTATATTTTTTTAATAAATAGCTTTTAAAATCGCAACTCAAGGTCACATATGATCACTTAAGAATATTTTCCATGAACCTGCGAAACTATAAGGGTATCTCCAAATCGGCGCCAAGACTTGCTTGCTTCACTTTACTCTTCAGCTTAGTTCAACGTTCGCAAATGCTTCAATTAGCGCCAACGTCGACTCGACGTTCTGTTTATTTGCAGATTTCTTGCTTGCTCTCCTCAGTTCTTCATTCTTTGCTGTTTCTGTGGCGGATCGTTTGGGCATATGTGATATAAAGCAGAGATCCCAAAAAAACAAGTAGGGGAAATCATTTTCTCAACTCTTTAATGGCATTGCTACTGGTTGGTTTGGTCGGTCGGTCGGTCGCTCGGTCGGTCTGGACTGCATTTAATTACTTTGTTTATGGCCCCCAGCAGCAACAATAAAACTTCAATTTATGTTCTTTCTACACTCCCCCTTCGTTGGATGCCACCACCTCGTCTTCACCTCTTTGCTTCAGCTGCTACTGTAGGTTTTCTCTCTTGAATTGTTCTTCTTGTTGTTGTTGTTAAATTCCGATGCACAAAAATTGACAGGCCACCCCATTTTCACCCATTTTTCAGCATTTTCCATTTCCATTCGCTCACTCAGTCCAGCTTTAGCTTTTGTTATGTAAACAACGCCAACTTTACTTTTCCTTCGTTTTGTATTTTGTTTTTTTGTGTTGACGCTGCATATGCCCCATCCATCTTCCTCCCTCCGCCCTTTGGTTCCTAACAATCCTAGCTAAAGGAAAAGTTTGTTCTCTGAATGCTTTGCAATTTCCGTTCTTCTACTAGGAAAGTTGGAAAACAATCCCATGGACTGGCTGGATGGATGGCTGGCTGGCTGCTGCCCACTCTTGCGTAATATTTTAATAAATTTTTGTCGCCAGGCAAAAAGTCCGTTTTTGGTTTCTACATTTTTTTTTTTGCTTTCTTTTCCATCCGCGCCTGCGTTCTAATTAGAAAAGTGCGTCGAACCTGACTGCCATCCATCCATCCATCCATCCGTAGAGAGAAATTGGAGACTGAATTTAGGATCAGGTTAAAGCATTTTTCCACTTGATATTTGCTGCACAGCAAACTTCCAATTTCCATGTCAAAGCAGATTTTCTAACTGATTTCATGTCCAATTTCTAGTTTTCAATCTCGGTTGGAAAATACTGTGGGCGGTACAGGGGGGGGAGGGGAAAACTCTTGTCCTGATTGCCGATGTTGTTGCTGGGTGTTGTTAGTGTTGTTGCTGCTGTTGCTGTTGCTGGTGTTGGTGGCGTCGGCGTCCAGTGATGTGGTAATAAACACCCCCTTGTGCAGTCTAATGGACCGTAATTAACTTGTACGCCAGCAGAGGCAGCACCGTCAACAGCAACAAAAACAGAAACGGCGACAGCAGCAACATCGACAGCAGCAACAACAGCAACAGCGACAGCGGCGTCATCGTTGTACAAGCGATGAATAATAATTTTTTGCTAAAACGACTCACACACACACACACAACCACACTCGCAGGATCCGCACATGGCACAGTGGTTGCAATTGCCTCATTTAATGGCCCAATAACCTATGAGTTTAGTCAATGAAATTTACATGACATTTACATATGCTTCGCCAGAAACGATAAAAATTGCGAACAGAAATCGCAATAGATTGACCAGATGTCTCAAAATTACATCATTAGATGCATTATATTAGCCATAAAGATGCTAAATGCTAAGGGGTGTGATATCCAATGAGCCTTATTATTTCGTTATATCAAAGAAAAAATGCCAAAGAAAATAAAACAACAATTTATTTGATCATTTGGATTATAGTTTGGATTATAATCATGTGATTTTATATTACATGTACTTAGTGAAATGATGTGTTGGCTAATAAAACTTTATGAATTTCCCATAATATATGTATTTGGGATGTACAATATATAGGAATAATTATTATGGAGATTTCACAAACACTTGGGGCCCATCGGCTTATGTCGTTAATGGGGACGGAAAAATAACGACCCAAATCGAAATTTATTATTTATTTATTTTATTTATAGTCTGTTTGGTTTCAATGTAAGATAAGTACAGTTCCATATACAGTAAACACTCGCAAATTAGAACTTTAAGAAATAAAAATTCGAGTTTTTAAGATATTACACACTTCTTTGGAATTCAAAACTCCTTTGGAAAAAATTGGGAACTTCCGAACATAATAGAAAAACATTATTACATTTAAAACATTTAATATTCTAATTTTAATTCTATGTTAGAGTGCGTAATGTGTAAAGTAAATTAATAATTATAGAATTGGCTTATTTATGAAATAAAAATATCCATAAATATCCCTCTTTGAAGATAATTTTTAATGATATAATTTATAGAAAGATATAAGTCAGTTTTGAATATCAAAGCACAAAGTAAATTAATTAGGCATTTTTTTAACCACTTTCCATATTTATTTATTTATTTACTAAGTTAGATAAAATATTAATTATTAGACTTTAAAAAAATATAACAGTACTAGCACTAGGCCTTCGCCTCTCTTTAAGTTCATATATTGTATTTTATTTCTATTCATTTTTCTAACATTAAAGTTTTTTAACGAAGTGTTATTAAAGTCCATAAAAATATTTTTATTTCCCGATTATTAAAGAGGAAGCCAGCTAAATATTTTTTTTTAAGAATATAATTTCTTTTTATTTAGGCGCAAAGTTCAAACCATTTTTTATCTTCTGCATCAAGTCTTTTAATTACAATAACTGCAAATTATTATTGCTTAAAATATAAGTTTATTACCAAAGTGCAATTATTCTATTGCTTTTCAATGATATCCGAATCTTGTTATTTATTTACGTACTATTTTAATATTCAGCTAGAAAAGTTTACTTTACGTTTGCTTCTGCAATCTTTAATTGCCTTTAAATGGCTTTGAATAATTTCTAATATTTATTGCTACAAAAATTCACTCGGTAAATGTACAAATGTTTAATTAGCAATGGCATCGATTTTTATATTTAGCAATATATAAATCTTGATAATTGATTAACGGTGCACATTTTTTAATTGATTTGAAGACTTTCTCATTGAGGTTGATACCATGGTGCTTGTGGCTTGTGTTTTTGTTTTTGTTGCTCCTGCTGAGCTGCTCTTTCACTATTGTTATTGCTGTTGCGGTCGCCTCCTTTGGCTCCTATGTTGCTGGTGCTGTTGTTGTTGTTGTTGCTGTTGTTTGCGTGACGGATATTGCCTTGTCACTTGCATGTACGAGAAATGTTAAAACGTAGCGCGGCTTGGGTTTCATCGGGCCTTTTTTTTGCCATTTTTCTGTTGTTGTTGTGTCGTTTTCTATATTGTTGTAGACCAGAAAACCGCCGGACAGCCGGCAGCAACCAGCAACGGAGCAACCACAGTGTAACCACAACGCGGCAATCAACGCACCGAGAGTTACCGAACACAACGTTGTTGCTGTTGCTGTTGTTGCTGCTGCTGTTGTTGTACCGTTCGAAAGTTGTGCTAAAATTTAATTAATTTTGCAATTTGACTAACCCGAACTGGCGTCGCCGCTGCCGCTGCTGCTGTTGCTGTTGCTGCTATTGCCCGATTGTCAATTGCAGGCTTGTCGAACATTTTCCTATCTCTCGCTCTGCCGAAAAATTATGATGATTACCATCATCATCCTCATGCCTCATGCCTTCGTGCCTCTGTGCAACCGTGCCACATGCCCCGCCAACTAAGCATTGGGCGTAGCCAAATGTAAGGCGATTTAGCTGGGGCTATTATAAATACAAATTTAATGAGCGCAACATATGCAACGGGCGAAACACGGTGAATGCAACGCTGTCGGTGGCAGCAAACACCACCAACATCAGCAACAGCAACGGCAGCGGCAGCAACATCAACGGCGACAGCGGCAGCAGCAGCAGCAGCGATTACTGCAGTTTAATGCGATTACATGGCAGCGGCACATTTGTCATTAGAAGGGGATGCACGAGCCTAGCAATGCCACACCAGTATGTGGCTATACACTGAGAGAAATCAACCCATCAGCTTCTAATTAGATACTGAGGAAAGTCGTTTCAGTTTATAAGGTATATTTATATATTTTTTGACTAAGAAAATCGAAAGACTATTCATAATGATAATCGATATTAAGCATTATAATTTGGTAAGCTTATGAAAAAGTATTCTTAGGCGATTTAGGTTCTGGTTGGAAATATATAACTTACCCGACTGTAACTAAATAATTCTATTCTTTTTAAATCTTCTTAATTTCAATTTTAAAGGACACAAACATATAAAAATTTATCTAAAAAGGTGGATTTATTATTAATCAAAATATGGTTTATCCTTTTCTAGTAGATAATTGGAAAGACTATGCAATTTGTGGCAATAGAAATTAATACAAAAATTGATATGAAAGGCAAAACATTTTCAAAGACTTTTTCCTCCTAGTTTTGTCTAATAAATCACTTAAAATACGTTGACACATTTTTAACGTGTTTTGCAACACAATTATATTGAATAAATTTAACTATTGAAATTTGTTTAAAGTTTGGAAAAAATTTTAAATGCCTCTTCTCTAGTAAGTTTATTATTTATAATCATTTTTCCCCATACATTCTACATGTTTCCAAGTTTTTTGTTCTACTATTTTCCTATATATTCTATATATTTTCCACTTTGTTTCATATTCATTCTGTAGAACAGCTAATGAAAGCATTTAAATGTGATTTTGCTGAACATTTCCTTTTATTCAAACATTGAAATGTTTTAAAAAATATTTTCTAATTGATTCTAGATTTATCTATAGTTTACCTTCAATAATATTTCATACCTATTTATGTAGGTATATTTTATTTCCACAAATCACTTAAAATTTGTTTGATTTATACTTAAATATTCCCTTAATTTTTGCGAGTGCAAAATCTGTCCCTTCATGTGAGAGAGTGTGCGTGAGTCTGTGTGGCAGCTTAAACAAATCAAGTCAAATTACTGCAATGCTAAAAGAAGAATCTGTAGCACAACAAACCGACGAACTAACGACTGTCGTCGGGCCTGACTGCTGGACTGGCGGACTGTCGGATTGCTGGTGGTTGCTGGTGACCAGTCTGGTGACTGGTGACCATCGTCGTACCAGCCACAATGGCGCATCCGTAAGATACATTTTGCTGCAGCCTCACCAATTGCATGGCCATCGTGCATAACTTCAACTTGATTGTTGTTCTCGCTCTCTAGTCAGGCATGCGGGCAACACTGCAGCAGCAACAGCGGCAGCAGCAGCAACGTCGGCAACAGCAGCAACAAAATGTAGTTGCAGTAGCTATGCTCCAGCAGCCGTTGCTCATTAAGTGCCACTCTACGACAGTTGTCGCTAATGCCGCTTCTCTCTCTCCACCCCTTCCCCCCTCTGCACTGGTTTGAGGCATGGCCCTGGCGGGGTCGTCGTCATGGTTCGCGCTGGGGTTACAAACACATGATGTGGAGGGAGAGAGCGAAGAAGAAGAAGAGTCAACGTAAATTTGCAAATATTTGCTGAAATCAGACAAAAACGGAGCCAGAAACGGGGGGCAACGGGAAGGGAAGGGATGACAACTGCGGCAATTGCATGTGTAGCATTTTGGGTTTCGAGTTGGAAGTTGGAGTCCAGAAGAGTCGACATTCCTGGAATAGCAGCTGAGTTTGTTTTTCGGACTTGCTGTGCATAGTTAGTCGAGTTATACTTAGTGGAAAGGGGTAAGGGGTAAGGGTAAAGGGCTGGCAAAGGGGTTGCAACTTAAATAAGTGTTAGCTGAATGAGTGAATACTTTCCCACAATGAGGAGAGGAGCACTGCAAATAGATTTAACACTAGACGATGGAATATAAGTAGCAAGAGGTTAAGCAAGCTAAACCATGAAGATGGAGTCGAGTGGAGTGGAGCTGAGTGGAGACTAGTTGAGAATGGCTTGAAATGGGAGCCAACTACTAAAACAAAAAGTAGAAAAGTTACTTGCAACTTTACAAAACTGTAAATTATAATTATGAAAACGAAAGAGAGAGAGTGAGAGAGAGACTCATCGATAAGGAGAAGCGAAACAACAAATTAATCTTTTACAGCTGAATAATCTTATCGATAATAGAAACAGATTTTTCCTTCACTTTTTGAGTGAAGGATGAAAATGCAGTCGAAACGAATTTGATTTGTTGAATCATAACGAATTTCAAAATTTTTAATTTATTGTTTTGGTATTGCAGCGGTTGTTGTAATGTGTTATAATTGAAGAACTTACAGAAAGTTCTATTGCATTATTTTTTTTCAACATTTTGAATCGCTTAAAAATGGCAGATGAATTGGGAAAACATTTTTAATGAACCACTTGAAAAGCAAAATATGAAATTAAAATGTTTCATGTACATATTCAGGCAATTGTTACCATTTACAAATCGGTTATTACCACATACACTGCTGGGAATTAGATTAGAACCACTTCCTTGTAGCTGGCCTGATTTTGTTTTTATTGCAGCCAAACTAATAGAGCTGAAATGAAATTGTTTCTATTTATAATCAATTCAATTCTCTAACAATAAGGTTTGTATTTCAATTTTAAACTTTTTTGTTTGGGAAAAATTTGCACATAAAAGTGTCCCCAAAAACACGTTATAAAATTAGAAAATATAAATTCTTTACTTTTCTTTGATACTTAAGTGATCTATTAATATTAATAGACTTAAAGTTAAACTGGGAGTAAATATTGGGTGGTCTAACTTTATAACCAGCATTGTATTTACGATATTACATATTAAAGCTGTGCGTGAGTAATATTTTAAAGTACATTAGCGACTCGAATCATTGTTTTTGAATGTGAATTCATTCGCAGTGTCGTAAATCTAACAGTTTGTAGGCTGAGAGACGCACAAGCACAAGAATTTAGCCATAAAAAGCTGTTGATCCTGGTCTTGCTTGTGCGGCACTCCAACCAAAATTTCTCTCGAGAAAAAACTTTTATTCTTCTATAAATCACCTTTGCCCAAGATTTGCCCTGAAAAAACCAAACTATACCCTAGTGGAGGGCTTTTTGCGATCAGATTTTCATTTCCTTTAATAGAAACATGCGTTTATAAATGGGGCGTCAACCAACTGCAACATCATGTCATCTTACACTTTAGTTTGCGGTCTTCATTTAAAACATTGTATGTATGCCCAGGCACTCCTAGTGCAGTGCACCGAATGCCCTAGAGCGCCCACTTGTCGGCACCTGTTTGTGTGTGTATAGTATGGAAGGGCCACCACGAAGGGTTGCCTTACCTAGGAATCATATACAATAAGCGTTTAATAACCGTTCATTGTCTTACCTGACCCACTTGTTGTACAGTGCTTCCCCCCTCTCATCATCTCTCTCTTTCTCTCGATATGAGTCACAATTGTAAGAATATTCCATATAATTTTGTATTTTAAACGCAAGAGAAACCATAATTTAAACGTCTACCGTCTTTTGGGACGCGTTTTGTGCGTGCAGTTTATCACAAAAAGAGGAAACCGTAAAGAAATTACATGCACCAGGCAAACTGGCAACTGGCGGCAACCTGCGGTGTTGTTAAAAATTATTATTAAGTATTTGCCATGGACTGTGGCAGCTTGGAACAAAGGGCAAAGCTTTTAAATATTTAATAAGTACACAAAAACCAACAAAAAACAACGAGAGGCAGAGGGACAGAGAGGGAATTCATACGTTTGCCTGTTGTTGAGTCATGTCAATTGGGCTCTCCAGAGTGTATCCCCGCTGTGGCAATGGAAGTGGAATCAATACCAGGCCGAATGTATGTGTATGTGGACTGCCTGCAGTGCTGCCAGAGTGGAGTACTTGTAAGGATATACACACAAACCGACTCGCACACACACACCGACACACACACACTAACGGTGACAATAAATGAGTAAAAATGACTTTCAACGAAACGAAAATGAAACGACGAAACGACGACAGCAAAAATCTGTCATCAACACGCTACAAAAAAAAGAAAAAAATAAATAAAAGAGACAGGAGGTGAGGGAGGAAACCAGAAAAACCAACGTAGAACGCACTCAACTGTGGGACTATTGTGAGGAGCCATGAAATTTGATACGATGCGTGTGCGTCAAGGAAGGTGCCAGTGCCGGAGTGCCGTAGTGGTCCTACGTACGTACGTACGTACGCACAGACAAACGAAAGCAATTTCCATCTTCTTCTTTTCTCTCTCTCTCTCTCTCTTCTCATCATTGCTTTTTTAGTGTCCATTATGAAGGTCTAAAAGTATTTTTAAATTTCAAACTTCCAAAAAATAAAAAAAAAAACCATATCAATAGTATCGATCCGAAAAACCAGAGAGGAGGAAAAATGGAGACCCTAACCAACACCGTGGGTAACTGTTGTTGTTTTTGGTGCTGTGTGTCCATCCTATCAATATGGTCGTGTAATGTGTTTTGATGGGTTTATGATGAAAGTTATGGAGCGCAGCTTATTTTATGAGCAAAAATTAATAGATGGGTCATATTTTTATTTGTTTTTCTTTTTCGTCTAGCGTAGAAACATTTATGTATTTGATATAAAGTCCTTCAAGTTTAATGATCGGAAATATATATGTATGTTTCGGTGCTCATATATTCATCTATAAAGACATTTTTGTTGACTTTTTGTTTTTTTCTTTTTTTGAGAGCTTTTTCAAAGAGCATCAGTTAAAGTCGTTTTAATAGACTTGCTGGAAAAGTACTTCAATAAGTACAATAATGTGTAGTAAGTAGACTTTAGGATATATATAAAAAATTGTTTGTTGATGAAATGTTTTTATATAGGAATGAAATGTTTTTATATAGGATAAAGTTTAGTTTAGCTTTAATTGTTCAGTTTTTATCGTATATAGGAACCACTCACTTTTTAACATTAATGAAAGTAATTCAACAGATTTCTAAAAATAACTTAAATTGCAAATTTAGTTAAATATTTATTAAAGTATTTAAAATTATGAATTTTCTTTTAAAAAATGTATTTCACACTATACTTATCAGTTCCCTAAGAACCCTTTTTTCTTCCTAGTTTTCAACTCTTTTTAGTTTTATCCACATTGTTAGATCTGTGTCCTAGTTTGTACTATTTTATTCTCCAATAACTATTTGAAACATTGCACAGATTCAATCGACTAATACTTTTTGCCAGTTTAAAATTTCCCTTTCGATTCTGTTATTTTCCTGCAGTTTTGAAGACTATGCCATGTCTAGTTAAATATATGCCTAGACCATACAGACCAAGGGTAGTGTCCCATGGCTATTTTCTTAAGGCGTATAATTAAGGCTGGTGCGCCCTAGCATCATCTTTGTCTAGGCCAAGACTGGCCCATTGTTCAGCAATTGTTCAGTTTATGTCGACCTGTCGACCAAGTGTGCATCAGCCTGGCTTAGCTTGATGAATGGACCGACCACGAGGCCTGAGCTAGTGCCGTTCCGACGAGACTCTTGCGACCCTTTTAATGGTTTTCTCTGCAACAGACTTGGCTAGTTTTCTAGGGCTCGTTGAAAGTTGCACCAATTCAAATTATAGTGTAAAGAAAATAAAAGAAACTACAAGAAGAGCAAACTAAATTACATATTTTATTTCTTGTTCTATATACCTAATAAGTTTGTAACAAAAACTTTATCACAATTAGTGTTGGTATTTAATAATACATATAATAATTTATAAATAAGTCAATTGAAACTGTTCTGTTCCCATTTTCCCAAAATTTTTTTTTCCATTTTTCTTTTATTTTCTCGCTTCCGAGTGATATGGAAAATTTTACTTTTCGAAGTTGTGTGGAATTAAAAAATATTAAAAATTTCACATCAGTGTTTATAAAAATTTAGGATACAATATATTTCTATTTCATTTCTACCAAATTGATTTGAATTTAGCAAGGAAAATATGTTTCTATATCCTAATATTCCTAATATTCTTAAAATTTGAACAAGAAGTAAAGAAACTTTAAGTGTTGAGAATTTAGGCCTAGTTCTACTATCCTATTCAGACTTCAATAGTTGTTTCTATCATCTTTATACAAAAATTCACTGTTTCAAGTCAAACAAATTAAAATTCTTGCGACTTTAACTGGCATACTAAAATTCTTAACTGAAACTATAATCGAATTATAAAATTATTTTATTTAGTATAAACACAATTGAAAGCACTTTTATCTAGTTTAAAGAAGCTATATTATATTGAAGGGTGTGGTGAAAATTTATAAGCAAATTCCAAAAAGTTGGTCAACAAATTCCCAAGGATAGTAAAACTTTAAAAGGGTTGTGTATATTCACATGTAAATTGATCTAATGGTATGCCCGTTTATTGGTCCCTCGATTTTGGGTTTCTTTTGTGAGATCCTGCTGGTTCGGGCCTCTGACTTTTAAAGCGACTCTCGTGGCTGGCTGGGCTTGTAAAATTTACAACCTTCGCAAGGCGAGGGATCGTAGTCCTAATCCCTGTGACGCATGCAGCATATACTGTCGTCGTTGTTGTCGTCGTAACCTGAGCGTGCAACTGCTCCCATGGTATCTCTTGTGCATATCTCCCTCCCTGCCTCTCCCTCGCTCTTGCTGTCCCTCCCCTGCATAGCTGATGAGAACAATGGACTGGCTTTCAGGCGAAACTACCTGACCCGAAATACCAAAAAAAAAAACAAAGGTAAACTGCAACAACACTCACGCATTGCACCTGGTCTGCTGAGAGATGATATATGGAAGAGATGGCTAGAGAGATGAGGAGATGAAGAGATGCAGAGATGATGGGTTGGCCCTTTTGCCTATGAAATTTGTGAAACATTTTTTTATAACTTTACATGGAAATACTAATACTAAGACATCTCTCTATCTATCTGTGTGTGTGTGTGTGTGTTTGTTTGACAATGATTTCGTATTTTTATTTTTTTAACCTCGAAAAGCGAAACCAAGTTAATGTTTGGACCTCAAGCAGCGACAAATTAAATAATGCCCAAGCTTTTTTCTTATTACTATTTTTTTTTTTTTTTTGGAGATATTTGATGAACCCACACACCAAACGAAAAGATAAAGATAAGACACTTGAGGCGCCATTGTAATAATAAAGCCCCCCAAATCAAGTCTAAATCAAATAGAGCAGTGACTGAGGGTAGGGGCAGATTATAATAGTAATCTGTGGTTAGGTGAGCGAGGGGCACTTGATCATCATCAGCATTCAGCATCAGCATCGTAATCTTCATCGTCATCGTCACTTGTGGAAATATGGATGAAGAAAAAAACAAAATGTATGGCATAAATTGAATTTGATTGTTCAAGTAGTCGAGTCAAGTTATATGTATATATATCTATTTGTCTGTCCATTTGTCCGTCTGTCTGTCTATCTATCTGTTTGTCTCTGTATCTAATGTAAATCAGAGGACGTATTCAAATCCAACTCAAAAACAGCTGCTACACTTCATTACCATAAGGTTTTTTTTCTTTTTTTTTTTTTATTTTGGGTACGACTTGGATCTGTCTGCCCGCCCCCCCGTCTCATATATGCAATTTGATGTGTTATTATCAAACTGAAAATTCAAATTATTTACTCCACCCCCGCCACCGGAGCAGAAGCACAAACAAAACACACAACAACCACTTGGAGAGGCTGCAAAAGTGACACTTCTGAGAGATTAAAGTGACATGTAGTGGCCTGTGTATAGCCCCATCCTTTCATGATGAGGGAAACGGAGACACCAACTCCGAATGGGATTGGGACTGGGACTGGCGACGACACCTTCTCCCGTCCATTTGTCCGTTGAGAAAGTTGAGCAGCATTGGGCATTGAGGGGGTGGAGGGAGGTAGGGGCATGGGAAATGTGGAATTACGAGTATTTTGTATTTGCCCTGCTCGGCTCGGCTTGTTGCTGTTGTTGTTGTCTATGCATAGATTAATAAATTATAAGCTCCTTCAATGGAATAATTGTACGGCTCTGCTCTCTTTTTGATTACACTGTCAGAAATATATTTTCAAGGTGTTGAAAATATTTATATGCAAAAAGTAAAAAATCAAGTAATTCGATTCGTGTTTTTTATGGTTTGAGAACTAGAACAACATTTCATTTCCGTTTTGATTTCTAAAAAACATAAAGTTTTATGTTCTAATTATGCCATTAAAATTTAATGCTTTCATAAATTCCTAATCAAAACAATCAATTCAATTCCCCCTTTGACTTCTAGTCAAACATTAATGTTGGAATTTATTGAAATAATAAAAAATTTAATGATTTCATTAATTTTTTTTATTAAATTTAAAACGATTGATTTCCTAAAAGCTAAAAGCTTAACCGAAGACAAAACCAACCGAAGATCTAGTAATGAGATTTTAATTTTAGGTACAATGATTAAATTCATTTAGTTTTATTTAAAAGCTGATAATTGTTGGTTGTATGATCTTTTGTATCTTTTACTACTCTATCTTTGCTAGAATTTTTCGCTTTTAGTTAAATGCAGAAAAGAAAAAGAAAGATTTTCTCAGTTTTAATACACAATATGATTAGAATAATAAATGGGGGAACAGATTAATATAAACGAAAAGCTTTAGACTTATATATTTAGCGTACCTTTTCTTTCATACGAGTATATCTACTTTTAGTTAAGCTTTCGAAAACCGCTTTTATATTTCTTTTTATATTTATCTTTCAAAATGCACTTTGCTTAGAATTATTATGTGTTCATTAATCTCCCATATGCAGATATTCATATGTTATACTATATTTAAACATTACAAATTAAACAATTTTATATATTTCGTAAAAGATTTTCAAATCTCGATTGATATTTTGTATGACGAAATGCCTTTAGGCAACATTTCCAAAAATGTAAACAATATTTTCCAATTATCAGACAAATTTAATCGGTAATAGGAAAGACATAATACATCTAAAAAAATGTTTCTAAAAAGATTTAATATTAATATTTATGTGGCTTAAATGCAAGAAAGCAATATGCAATTTCTGTAATTAGCTTCTCTGAGTTTCTGCCAGTGTAAACCCTTTCCCAGAAGTCTGCTCTGCTCTTGGCTTTCTTTCTTTCTACTCAACTCCTGAGGGAAGTCCATTCATTACGCCCTCGCGTGTGTGAGTCTGTGTGTGTGTGTGAGTGTGTGTGTGTGTTTGAATGTGGAGCAATTAATGTTTGTGTTTTGTCATTTCATGCCCAAGCTTCGACTTGGCAGTCATTCCGTTTTCTGCTTTCTTTCTTCAATCCCCGTCCTGCTGTCATATGTTTGTTTGTACTATGTATGTCGCTTTGTCTCTCTGTTGTCCCTCTGTCCTTCTGTTCTTACATTTTATGCACATAATTAAGCCGGTGTATCCGTCAAAAGTATGCGGTACTTCCGGCTTGCCGACGAGAGAGAAGAGAGATGAAGTCCAAACTCAACACGAAGCTGCCCCTTAATACAATTCATTGAGAGTTGACCACGCTTTCAAGTTAAAGTAAAAGAAAAGAAATGTAGAAAAAAGGGGTTCGTTTTTTTTTCCTCTTCCTTTTATGTGACATTTGTAATGGTCCACGGGGAGTGGGGGGAGATGGTGAAAGAAGCTGCGGAAATGCCAAGGCACGATTCGAACAGCTGAACAAGAGCAAATCGTAGATGATTATCTAAACTCGACTCAATGTGCAGAGAAGATAGTGGGGGAGCAGATTAAAGATAAATTAGCTAAAGATAGTCAAAGTCTTGGTAGGAGGAGATATCAATTTGTGTTACCTTTTTTTTGGTAAAATTAATCGCTGCAGTTCGTTGGTTTTGTGTGTGTGTGTGTGTGTGTGCGTGGGCTATCGAAATTCAATAGCTAATTGGCTCATATTAGTTCATTTTGTAACTGTTTATTTATGATGTGTTTCCTTTTTTTGGAAGAGAGACAAATTATAATTATAAATTAGATTTGTGACAGCTGTTTCCTTCTTTCTCAAGAAATCTTCCACAATCAGTATGGATAATTGCTTGTAATCGATATGTTTGTTTTAACTTTAAAAAAAGATGAAAGCATAATTGCTGTTTCGAAATTGGTATCAAATTGGTTGGTTGTTGGTTTTCTTCTTTCTTTTATTTTCTTTATATAATTATCAGTTTATTATCTTTAGATTGTTTATCTTTTTAGATTAGACTGAAAGGGTAGAGAAGAGAAATTTCCACACTATTCTTGATCAGCATTTATAGAAGAGTTCTGTCTGTCTGTTTCTATATTAAATAGTCTATCAGTTTTTGAGTTATTTCTATTAAACTCGTTATAGAAGCTCTATATTAATATAGGTCAAACATTTGCCCGAACCAGTCCAATCGGTTCACTATGTCTGATAGTTCCCATAAGAGCTATGCTTGTGTGAGGGGGACAGAACATGAAAGTTTGGCTCTTTCCCACTTTAAGGCTTTTCTTGTTAACAATTCGTATTAATAAAGAAATAGATTTGTACACATCTGAAGAAAAACAATCAACAATTTGGCATTTATTAAAGCATAAGATTAGGAATCTACTAAGTCCATCTCTCTGATGGGTGTGAGAGAGACGGAGTACAAGTCGTACTGAGCAACAGTAAGAGAGCTTGCCACTCCATTTAACTTGGTCATCATGAAAAAGCAAGGGTATATAAACTTCTTCACGTTGGACTTTAGCTCTTTCTTAATTTTTTGTAGGTAAGTTTTATTACATCTCAATTCAATGACCTCTAATTTCCGTTCTTTCACATTGAGTGACAACAATTCTTTCCCAGTCAGCAATGGATTATGCCTACATGTCTTCTTTTCTCTCCACGTTTTTTTTTGTGTTTTGTGTTGACATCTTTTGACTGGCTTTTTGCTGACTTTAGCTTAATCCCTCCACCCATTTTTATCCTCTGAGACATACGAGCTTTGATATAACTATAGTATTGCTTATCTGTCCACAATTTTGACACATGTCATAGGCAATGGGCAAACAAGCAAGCAAACACACACAACAAGCAACGACCCAAACCGAACACTTCCTTTATAAGCCGCAAAAAAACAAATCACTTGAGGGCCGGACCCCATTCCCCTACCAGAAAGGAGGCTCGCAAGTTGGCATTATTTGAATTAAGTGCATACTTAAGCGTAATTTATTGGAAAATCCACAGGCCTCAGGGGCCAAGAGAACAGATTGTGGTGTGGTGTGGTGTGGCATGTTGTGGAGGAGTCATCTCTTCTCCTAACTAACTTTGCTTTACTCTACTCTACTCTTTGTAAGCGCCAGTGGGTTCTGATTCCGCTTTTGCTTTTCGCTTTTTCTTTATTTAATTCCATAAATCTATTGTTTCTAGGAATGCTTATGGCTAGTTGTGGTTGGAATGGTGATGCTGCTGCTGGTGGTGGCATGGCATCGCGTCATTAATCTGCAGACAACTCTATGGAGTGGAATGGAGGGCCCTAGAGTCTGTGGCCTGGAGAGTCTGATGACATTCTATCTATCTCATGTCTTTGACTACATTTATTTGAATAGTGCGTTTTCTGTTTGTCCAAATGTCACTCTCTTTTTCACGCGTTATCTTAATACAACCAGACAGCGGACGCGAATGAGCCCGAAGCGGGGTGGAATGGAATGGATTGGCCAGGCCAGACCAAGGGGACGCGGGTGTGCCTAGAGTAACTACAGATAAGAGTTGGGTGTATGCGACTTAGGTAAAAGTAAAAAAAAGAGTTCAATTCATCAAGTTTTTCACACATTTAGAAAATGAAGCATATTTTAGTTATCAGAATTCAAAAGAATGTTTTCATTTTATTTACAAAATATCAAAATCAGGGACAGCAAAAATAAATTCAGAAAAATATTCTAAAAATAAGCAATAATAATCATTTTGAGTGACATGTTTTATTTAATTTATAGGGTCATATATATTAAATAATATTTTTAAAAATATTGTTCCGAATTCTCTTGATTTCTCTTGAAATTTCAATTGAATAAAAGATGGAGCTTATGATAAAAACTATTTTGTTTGAAAATCAAAATGTTGTAGGCTTTTTAACATTATTTATTTATTTTTACTGTGTTTGCTGATCGACGCAATCGAAAGCCATAGAAATTATATCTGAACAGGTTCTTAGTTTGGAATTAGTTCACTTCTTAATTAATTTTCAGGAATTTCCTATCCCCTTTTTTTTCTATTTGTTAGTTGAGTGAGACTTTATTTAGTTTTTCTTAACTATGTTAAAATTATAATATGAATATACTGGCCTATTTTTCCATACGTTTATCATATAGTTCCAGTTTTTACTTAATCTAAATTATATTCTTAAAACTTTTAATCAAAATTATGATTAAAATATTCTTATTTGCTTTCATGCAGTCAGAATATAATTCAAATAACTTCTTTCTTTATTAAACCTTCAAAACTATGCGGCTCGAGGTAAATATTTCGAATAAGATTACAAGATCAGTTCGAAAAAATGAACTAAGGGTCTCTTTAAAGTTATTTTAACACCCACCAAGCTCAATTATCAGCAGATTTTGATGAAGACTCCAAAATTGCAATGACCATCTCACGCCTTCAACGCTAAAACTAGTTGAGAATTATATTTAAATTAAGCTTATAAGCGGAGTCAAAGCTTATAATTTCATAGTTCCTTACCCTTGAGATTTCCTATTATTTGATCTGTCTATTTTGATGTTTATAAAACATAAACATAAAAATAAATTGCCTAAAACTAATAAAAGTATGATGAAACCAACAAAATAGCATTTTCCAACTCAATTACATGCAATTACATAAATTATAATTACAAATTTCCAATTATAATCTTTGATTAGTTAACGAAAATCTATTGGATTCACCTTGGACAACAACTTGTGGTAAACAGGTATAGACCAAGTCGAATACATTTTGACCTTTCTGCTATTCTTCATTAGCCACACACAAAAAAAAATCTCAATATGTCGAACCATTCCGCTCCACTCCTCTCCACTCCGTTCTTAGCTCCATTGGCTAAGGCTCTCCGTATGCCCTCCGCATCCGCAGAACGAGAACGAGTTATTGGCATGCATTGAATTTGCTATGGAATTTAGTGTGTTGTATGTATATATATATATATAAATTTTGTATGAGAGGGGCAAGTATATAGTAGTAAAGTCAGGCCGAGTCAGAAAAAGAGTAGACAATCAGTGGCATGTATAGAATTTCACTGATTTATGTTTTCATATGAGAAGAGAGATGAACGGACTGGCAGGCAGGCAGCAGGCACCAGGCAATCCCCTCAAGGCAGAGCCCGTCTCCGGTCGGGTGACAATGCAGTGATTACATCTTTTGAGTAAGCACCCATCACCCACTACCCACTCCCGATCCATTTCCTTGATGTGAAAGGGATGCCTTTGCCAACGAAAAATATTTCGTTCCTCTCTCTCCGTCTCTCTTTCTCTGTGTGTGGGTCTCTCTGTCTCTAGCACAGAGAAATGATAAATTTTTGATTAAAGGCATGCTTTTGATAGGTTCAGACATACTACATACACATATGAAATACTTTCCCAAGCTTATTGAATTTACGTTGATTGCCAGTTAAGTTGAGAGAGAGAGAGCAAGAAATTTGACAAGCCGAAAAATTGTTGATTACTCCAGTTAGCCAGAATGCTCTGAAGCTGGAATCAATCGCTTCTGTCAGTCCAATCCAAATGTTAATTTAAACAATTAATTTCAATCTATTTACCATTGATTTGTCGTCCCCCCCTTCTCTGCGTCTCTGTGCCTCTTTAACATGTCAATTTGCAAATTAAGTAAATATAACAACATGACAGGTCCCCAAAAAAAAAAAAAATAAAAACCCTGAAGAGAGGAAGAACTGACGCTGTCAGGAAGTGAGAGACCACACAGCCAACAGCCAGAGTCATCTTCAACTAAATATAGATCGAAATTTTACTTCGTGGGGAAGTGGAAATGGCATCAGAAGTGGTTAGACATTAGAGTTCGTTCGTAGGCGAAATGTAAATTAAGATGGGCAAGGCACGGGCACTGGCACAGGCACAGGCACTTGAATGGGATTCATTAGAGCAATTTAATTGGGCCAAAGTGATCACTTAAGCTCTTAAATATGATTTGTGAGAGATTGAGTGAAATAAAAGGGGGAAGCGATGCAGATTTCTGTCTTTTTTGGAATGTTAACTAATCATAATGAATATTTAGGAATTTCAGAAACTATGCCAACTTAATAAACTACCCCAAGAAATACTTTCCCAAGCAAAACATGTGTTCTACAGGTGATTAGTCTTCTTTTACTGCCAGTAGCAGGTGTCCCTCAAATTAAAGAGATGGTCTATAATTTGTGTTGAAGCTAATATATCATTGAAAATTGTAAATGACAGTTGAGAGAAATGTTAAATAAATTGCTTTAGAAACTTAAGCAGCAACCCTCGAGAGAGTGAGAGAGAGGAAGAATGCCGCTTAAGTGAAATAAAGCATTGGAATATATTTATATATCACCAGTCACTAACAATTTCCTGTCGTTCGTCTTTTTTTTTTTTTCGTTTTTTTTGCCGAATTTATAGATAATTTTTCATGATTTTCCACAACTTATTTTCCACTCTTGTGTCTCTCTATATGTCTTGCAGATGAATATGGCTGCCGTGCAGGTCAATGTGTGGCGATGATGTTGATGATGATGAAGTTGCTGCTGCTTCTGCTGCCAAGACGAGGCTAAACTGCTGACAGCAAAGTGCTGGAAAAGTGCATTTCCGCTACCTACCCAAAACTACCTACTACCTAACAAACAATCTACAACAAAGCGAAACTATCTTTCCTACCTAACAGCACGTAAAGCGAGAGAGAGAGAGAAAGAGATAACAAAGAGAGAGAATACCTACTCGCTACTCGTTACTCGCTCGTTTTGTCTGCCCTCTGGCCAGCTGGTTCGTATCAGTTCTGTCACAACGTATCTGGCGGTCACAACGGTCTGCGAATTCGAAAATAAAAACGAAGGAAAAACGAAATTAAGTGAGCGCCGCGTAGCGGTTCGCCGCTTTTAAACGTACCGAAACAAAAGCGAAACGTTCGTCCGTTCGTTCGTTCGTTTGTTTGTGATTTAAAAGAAGAGGGAATCAATTGAAAATTGACGGGGAAAATACAACAATCCTTCTATATAAATATTGATTCAATTGTGATTGCTGTTGACAAAGTGGCGTCCGTACACGCACCCGATACTTTCAATTAGGCACGTTGCTTTTAAATGTGCCACAATGGCATCGCCGCCGTTCAGGATGCCGCCGACGACGATACCAATACCAACAATGCCACATCGAACGCCGCTCCAGCATCGGCTAATGCCTAAAGGATTAATCCTAGTGCTCTGCCATCTGCTCCTGCTGACAACGGTGTTTGTCAAGGCCGAACCATATGGAGGTGGCTTTGGCAGTGCCGCTGTCTCCAGCGGCGGACTCGGCTCCGTGGGCATACACATACCCGGTGGTGGTGTGGGTGTAATTACCGAGGCAAGATGTCCTCGTGTCTGTTCCTGTAGTGGATTAACCGTCGACTGTTCGCACCGAGGATTAACCCAAGTGCCCCGCAAAATTTCAGCGGATGTGGAGAGACTGTAAGTACAAACAACATAAAACATGCAAAAAGCAAGCATTCATTTTCAGGAAGAGCTTAAGGGATTTCGTATTCAAAACATTTCCATTTCGTCGTATTTTAAGTATGAGGAAGTAAAACAAAGTAAAGTAGTTTTTTTTTTAGATTTATTGCTCACTTAATGGAATCAACGTTCATGTTTCACACTATGCCTCAAACTCATCTGAATTCGTTATTCCAGAGTTATTTCCCAGAATGGAATAAACATAAAATTTTTAAAAGAAGAGTCTTTGTTTTTTAGAAGAATATTAGTTTTTAAAACTCCTTGGATGTTTTTAGATGATGGAACTCTATCTCAGAATGGAATTCAAGATAATTTTCAAGTAAAAGGTCTTGCTTCATAAAAGAATCAATGTTTGTATATCTCAATACAAACACTTTCGCATCATAGAAATCTTTCCGGTCCTATATCTACATACTTATATTCAAAAGATTTTGTTTTCGTAAAATCTTTTCCTTAACAAACTATTTCCAGCTAATCCAAAGAAACAGAGAGTTTACTTTACTGGACTTTTTTCAAGATGGTTTAGAAAAATAGTCTAGAATAAATAGCCTTGGGAAAATTTCAATTTTGAGCAACAATTTTTCAATAACTGTTCCGAAATTTATGCAAAAACCTTAACTTTGCAAACCTCTAACTATGCCAATTTTTGTCCGATTTCAAAAAGTCATGCCTTTTTTTGCTGCTCTGAATGTAAATTATAAAATGGCATTCAAATCTCAAAAACTAATTTTGACCCGATTTTTGAAAAAAATTACAGTGTATACACTGTCAAAATTTTCAAAAATCGAGTCGAAATTTTTTTTTCCCAAAATTCAAAGCTTTTGATAGCATTTTAATGTATGTAAAAATGTATTAAGAATTCGATAAAAACTTTTCAAATCGTTTGAAAATTGTCTAAAATACAGCCTAAAGAAAATCGAAAGTTTGACCAAAAACATACAGGTTTTCAAAAAATTTTCTAAAATCCCCAGCTTGGCAATCTTATTAAGTTTTGATGGCATTATAAAGTAGATAAAAATTCGATAAAAACTACATCAAAACTTTGAAAATCGGTAGAAAATTGTCCTAAATACAGGCATAGGAAAATTTCAATTTTAAGCAAAAATTTTTTAATAACGGTTTCAAAATTTATGCTCAAAGCCCAACTTTGGAAACCTCTAACTATGCCAATTTTTGGCCAAATTTAAAAAGTCATGTCTTTTTTTGCTGCTCTGAATGTGAGTTATAAATTGGCATTCAAATCTAAAAAACTAATTTTGACCCGATTTTCGAAAAAAATTACAGTGTATACACTGTCAAAATTTTTAAAAATCGAGTCGAAATTTTTTTCCCCAAAATTCCAAGCTTTTGATAGCATTTTAAAGTATGTAAAAATGTAATAAGAATTAGATAAAAAATTTTGAAATCGGTTAAAAATTGTCTAAAATACAGCCTAAGGAAAATTGGAATTTCGACCAAAAACATACTATTTTTCAAACCACTTTCAAAAATCCCAAAAACAAACCCCTTAGGGGTATTTTAATAAAAACGTTCAAGTTATATTATGTTGTTTCGATGAAAGCTTTTGCTTACCTTGACTAAAACCACACCATTTTCAGCATACTATTTCAATTTAATTTAGGATAGGGTTCAGTTTGCTCTACTGCTCTTAAGATTGGTCTAATCTTTAAGAAAATAGTAAAGAAGCATCTCGACTATGCCTTGCAATAAAATTACTCCTAAAAACTTATGATTTCCTGATTTTCATCAGCTTTTCCACTTCTTGGTGTGATTCTTATATCAAACCTTTCAAATAACTTATCTATATTGATTCCGTTAAGATCTTCCCGTTCTCTTTACAAATTTTTGGCAACCAATTTCCCTTTAAGACTCTACTTTATGTCTTCTTGTTCATCAAATTCACAAATGGCGTAGAGCTCGCCGTGTGTAGACCTATCATAACAAAGTAAACTGAACCAAGGAAAACCCTCTGTTTGTTTAGTAAATGAAATTCCACTGACAGAATACCCTGACAAGACCCATTTCAAATGATTTATAGAATATTTATAAGTAATTGCTTACAAAACTGAGAACAAGAAAATGCTGATTCAATTCGTATAAACTTCATCAATATGTATTTCAATTTCGAGGCATTTTTTGGCAAAGCGGCATGACAAATACAATTTTTGCCCCCGTTTTTCCTTGCATCTTCTGCTTCTACGTTTTTCTGTGTTGTTCAAATATTATTAAAATAATAATAAAGACCAGACGTACGCACATGCCGGTTCCCGGTTCCCAAATTCCGAATCCTGCCATGCAACCCTGATCTGTATTTATTTTAAAATCAGCATAGACAAACAACAGGCAGCAGGCAATGGGCAGTTGGGCACTTGGGTAAATAAATAAAGACCATGACCATGTCGTGTCGATAACGACAATCGCACAAATGGATGACAGGGGAGGAGGAGGAGAGTATAAGAAGGGGAACGTAGTCATTCCAAGCCAAGTCGAGTCGAGTCGTACATTAAATCGCCATTAAGTTTATTAATTGTCGCCGAAGGAGTTGGAGTTGGGGATGGAGTTGGAGTGCGAGTCCCATAAGCGCATCAGGGGATTGGCCAACAATTGTTGCATGCATGCCAGCCGAAGCACTTTGGGTTCAAGTCAAATGCATTAAGCTTGCCTCTGGTCTCTACCCTCCCTCCCTCCCTTTGATTGTCCGTCTGTCTGTATGTCTGTCCATCGTTCACATTGTCGCCACATAAATTAACGTGCCGGCAATTAGCAAGTGTATGCAAAATGCTCCATCCACACCAGCCACCCAATCGCCAGCGACCTCAAAAAGCTGTTGCCACGACTCGCGGCGGCTGTAGCTATTTTTCGTATTTTTCTTCACCTTCCTTTACCCGCACATCCCCTCTCTACATAAATTAATAACAGATATCAGCACAACAACAACCGCCGCATTATAGCCCAGTTATAAGTAGTCAGGCAGGCAGGCCCAGACCCGGGTTCGGGCTCGGCTCAGTGGCAAAATGCTCAGTCAGTTGCTCTCGACGCCTGAGTAGTCAAATAGCGCTCAGGGACACATTTGTTTTTTATGCAAAATGCTGAAATACTGAGAAGAAAAAAATGAAATAAAAATGAACAAATAAATGCAAAAACGAAAAAGCACAAAATGAAAAAACATATCACAACATGCACGACATATTTGCATTTTAAAATAGCTGCAAACTGCAAATGCACTGAGAACCCAGTACACACCAGCACACAGGGCACACACACACACACACACACACAGAGCACAGAACACAGGGTGCTTCAGGGTATCAAATTATTTGAAGTGACATATTTTCTGTCAGTTAAAAGGAATGTGTCAAAAGTCTTAAGAACAGCTTAAAAAGCAGCTACCCCATCCCCCCCTACCCAAAAAAAAGAAACCTAGAGAAGTGGAAGAACAATGATGGAAAGGCCAAAAGGAGAGAGTAAGAGCCACCATTATGTTGCCATTGGATTATAAATGAGAGGATTTTTATTTTGGTATTAGGTAATAAGTTTAAACTGTCAAACGGTTTGAAATTTGATATAAGAAACCATAATTGAAATTAGAGTGAACCAAAGACATTAAAATGATTTAAGATTATTCGAGTAAGAGTTACGAGTTAGAAGGGATTGCCAAGATGGCAACATCTTAAAACATATATCTTAATTTAACAGGATAAATTGCCATCATATAAAGCATTTGTTAAGAATTTCTTTTAATAAAGCAATAAAAGTCGTAAAGTCCTTTTAATATGTCTACGAATTTTATACAGCAAATTTTGAAAAATGTAATTTTAATGGTAAATTGGGAGCCTGAAAATGTCTATTATGTATATTATCCACAGTTTGACATTTTAGATTTTTTGCATTTGGCAATTGGAAAATTGACTTTTTACCCTTAGAACAGAGGGATACTTCGACATGCCCCTAAAAGTAGGCAACGAGTTTTTAATCTATTGCACAGAGATTTGTAAAATATAGATCCTAAGCTAAAACTGGCAATTAAAAGTAGTAAAGTTTTAGTATTGTTGACAAAAATGTGAATTTCTGCATTGAAGATTTTGATAGACCCCTGAAAGTATGCAAAGTTTTTCAAAAATATCTTCCACAAGGATGTATGAATAAGGTAAGCTTAATAATATAGGAATAAATTGAAATATTATTAATAAGAAGTCACGCTTTCCTTCTTTTAAGCTTTAAATTCTAAAAAGTCTTTTAATATATCTATTAGACCATCTAAAAGTATATCTAATACTATTTCATATGTACATACATACTGGTTCCCTTGATAATACTTTAGAAAATTTAGCAATATTCGGAAGATAACAATACATGACTATAAAAGTGAATGTTAATAAAGGCAGAAACATAGGAAGTAGTGATTTAAAATCTTTTTGGTTGGGTTTTAAGTGTCAAAAGAATTTTAACAATTTTGTTATGGTTGGAGTTGGAAATTCAAAAGATCAAATCTTTTCCTAAGGCTAGAACTGTAACTAATTTATTAGAATTCATAGTTTATTGATGCACAAAGACTCGTGGATAATCAAAAATCCGTATGGGCTACAAAAATTTAAACATAGTTTATTAAAATTGACATTTCCTATTCGTTTTGGTGTAATGAATAGTCAATTAATGAACGGCATTTAACTTTAGACTTCTCATTAGATTAAAGAAGAATGCAAAATAATGGCATGAATCACCCTAATTGCCACACAGAAGTAACTAACTATCTTTTCCACTACATATATGTGTGTTTTTATTTGTATGTACATCAAATATTGAACATGCCCACAATATATTGGGTCTGGGCCTGTCAATATGCGCTCGAATGGTAAAAACAGAAAAGAAAAACGAATGAAACTTGACAAAAAAAAGAAAAACGAAAACAATGGCAAAATGCAAACTGGGACCAAAGCAAATTGTAACCAGGCCTTTTCCTAACTCCGTATTTGTGTTTCTTTATTTTTCACTCTCCCCCCTCTCCCCCTCTCTCTCTCTCTCTCTCTCACCATGCCCTGGACCTTGGCATGGCCATTTAATTACATGGCTGAGAAATGACTGAAAATGGAAGGCTAGGAACAGAACCGACCTGCCACTCACTCAGTCGCTCGCTCACACACAGAGTTAGTTTATTCAATTGACACGACAGCATTTTTGCATATAATTTAGTATAGAACAAACCCAAGCGAACCGAACTCAAACTCAAACTGGAATCTAACCTCAACCCAATTCAGTTCAGTTCAATTCAGTTCCCTTTCACACCTTAGCACGCCCTAACCTCTAGCCAAAAGGTGAGCCTAATTTATAGCTGCCAACTTTCAGGCGAAGTAACAGCTGCAAACACATCAAAGAGAAGTCCCACCAGCAGCAACACCAACGGCAGCAGCAGATGAAATCTAATTGCGGGGAGCCACCGAAAAACGACAAACGAAAAACCAACATAAAACCCAACCAACTTCTCTTCTCTTTTATTTTTTTTTTTTTTCGCTTTTTTAATGAAGTTAAATGTTAAATGTTTAATTATATGGCACAAAACGGCAAAAAATTATGCATAAGCTTTCCTAACAAATTATATTTTAAACCATTACAAAAACGCAACAACAACAATAACGAAAACCGTCAGCTTTGAAAAATGTCTGGCAATTAAGGCAAAGACTTTTGCTTTTGTTTTTATTTTAACAGAAATCTTTCAAATCTTTACTAACACACACACACACACACACAGTGTATCAAATGCTGGGTCGACTGGTGTAATCAGTCGGATCTAAGACCAAACAGAGAGAGAGCAAGAGACCCAAGTGCCGATAGAGGAAGCGAGATGGCCACATTTCTTGAAGAGATATTAAGCTCATTAAAAAAATATGTACAACAAATATTTCAAAAGGCGTAGACCCAAAAAAAACAAACGGGGATGACCAAGATACATAAAGAGACTTTTATAAATCTTTCAATTTCTAAAGGATATGAAGGATAGAGTATTTATAGTTTATATAGAGTCTATCTTCCATAGGTTTCAAACTGAATCCCAATAGAATCTTAATTAATATCGCAGTTACTTAAGTTTCCACGAAGATATTTTCTTGATTCATTAAAGACATATTTCCAATTTCCATTTTGTTCTAGAAATTCATTCTCATTATTGAAATTAATTCAGGTAAAATCAACTGAATTTCTATAATTTAGATAAAATTTATAAAGAAGCCCGGTTAAAAGACTGAATCAATCTCAACCCGAACCCACAGACGAAGTCCTTTTTGTGTCCTGTATGGACATTATTTTTCCTTTATCCACTTTTATCTCCTTTTATATAAATTAGCTAAGCTTTACGTTCATTCATATTCCAAAGAGTATGAATCCAACTAGAATAGCTCAACATATTAGCTAAAACCCTTCCTAAATTTCTATCAATAACTAAATCCTTAAAACTTTTAATTGAATATGGTTTCCATTTTGTATATCTTGATGAAGGAGTCTATATTTTGTATATCTTAGAAATACGTTTCTTATTTTAGATGAACTTGGCTAAATTTACGTAAAAATGTTATGCATTCCTAACTCACTTTGCAATTCTATAAAGGTCCTTTTATCCATTAAAATAAATTTATAAACAGAAAACAGGTCCCAAATTTGTCGCTTTTCTTAAACATATTTTATGATATAAAAATCGAAGTATTTAAAAAAGTTTCTTAATAGAATAAACCGATCCTTAAATAGGATAAATTGTAGTTTTTACACACAGGTTATCTACAATCTTCGAGATAGATTTCCATTTTAAATTTATACGTAACACTCGAGAAATCATTCCATAAATCAATAACACAATGAATGCATTTTATTCTTAAAACAATAGAAATCGTCTTCATAAATGTTGCGATATATTTATTAGCATTTTGATCTAATGCAAACCCCTCTAAGAAAAGTCCCTGCGGCAAACGCCTCTGTTGCATTTGTCTGTCTCTTTCTTTAGAGAAGACGTAGAGCAGTCTTGGCCCGTTCATGATGTTGCCTCGCAACTTGATGCGAGATTCATTAAGGCTTAAGACGGAAAAGAAGAAGAAGAAGTAGAAGAAGAGGAAAAAAAACAGAAATATCTTAGCGTTTGGGTCTCTGAAGGTCTTACTACCTGTTCGAGACCCAAAAACCTTACTCAGACACACACAGAGAAATGAAATGGAAATGGAAATGGAAGAGAAGCAGCTGAGGCACAGGCTGCGGCTATATCTGTTGCGCATGCGCATTCGCTTCAGTTCCCGTATGTTTGCCCATGCCTCTTTTGTATCTCATTTTGGTTGCATTTCATTGTTATGACATCTACTACAACAGGTAACCAAAAAATTGTTCGTCTGTCTGAAACAAGTTCTTCGATACTCCTCCTGGGAGCTGCGTCTGGTGGGGGCATGTAAAATGATTAAATATCATATTTTTGTTATCAGACAAAGAGGCAACCATCAGCAGCAGCACCACCAATAACTACCAACCACATATCATGAAATTGTTTCCTTTTTCTTTTTTCTTACTTGCCACCAGCTGCCAGGTTGTTGTGTATCTGTATCTCAGTTTCTCATGTTGTTCTTCTTGTTTTACAAGCAATTAAAAAAAATTATCGTATGACCAGCTAATTTTGATTAGCCACTACTCTCTACGGATTGCAACACTGTTCAGATATCGTATATATATATACATATATGTATATATCCTACTTAATTACTGTCAAGCAAATAATCTTGATTTTATTTTACTCATTTCTCTTTTGCAGCGATTTGCAGGGCAATAATTTGACGGTGATATATGAGACGGATTTTCAACGTTTGACCAAGCTACGAATGCTGTGAGTATAAATACATATCTACCCTCTATATATATAGATATATATATGTATGTGTAGGTACAATATGCATATGATTATGAAGCAATTGATGGGTGATATTAAAAACTCATTTCAGATTGGAGAACATGAATTTAGAGAGCTCATAAAGTAGATAGCGGCAAGAAGATACCTAAAAGGGAAAATGGCTTTTAGATTGTTATATAAGAAATGCTTGGGAAGCAAATAGAAATATGATAGTTCTTGCTGGAATACTTTGAAAGTATAATTAACATACCTCAAGCTCTTTATTCTTTAATTGCTACAACTAACCAAAAGGGCACAAACTCTTTTCAGAATATTAGCCAAAGCCTGGGGAAATCATTTAATTGAAACAAAGCCATTGACAGGCCTAATTACCCTTTTATAAATGGATTTCAACTGATAGAGTTACAAAAAACGGTCTTAGACTGTTTTCGACACACTGTTAAAGGGAACTGGGTTAGGTTTTTATATAAATATGCAAAAGAAAGAAAATCATCTATAAGAGAAATATGATGATTGTTGCTGGACTACTTTTAAAGGATAATTTAATGGATTGAAGTTGTTTATTCCTTACTATCTTAAACTAAGCTCAATGTTTTGTTGGGTTGAAGGTTAAAAGACAGGGAAAATAATTTAAAGTATTATTAAATTGGAAAAAAACAGTATATATTGGCTTTTTTAACATTTCGTAAGTGAGTTTCAATTGAAAAAGTTTGTGGAGGTGTGGAACTTTAAGGCTAAAAGCCGTATAAAAGAGAACTGGATTAGGTTTTTATTTACAAAATGCAAAAGGAAGCAAAGCTTATAAAAATAGAAATATTCTGGAATATTTTCGAAGGATAATTAACATACTTAAAGCTTTATATTCCTATCTAAGCTCAAAATATTTGTAAGGAAAAGGCTAAAAGCTAGAGAAAACAAGCTAGGATTAAGGAAAAAGCCAAAAGCTGTGAAAAACAAGCTAGGATTAAAAAGGATCTGGGTTTCTATATAAAGACGAAATAGACTAAATGTTCCAAATTTCATATTACAGAAATGGAAACACTTTCTAGGGACATTATACAATTACATTTTTTGATAAACTTTTTTTTTAATATTTCTTTTAAAAAATGTTCCATAAAATCAATCAAAAAGCATTTACAAAGTTCCTCAACTAAACAGCTTTAAGTTCCAAAAATAATTGGGCTTAAAAAAGTCTTAATTCTATCCCTAAATAAAAATAGTAGCAGTAGTAAAATTTAACACGCCATCAACTAACCCTTTATTTAGATAGATATATTCAAGGCGTTGAAAATATTCACGCCTAAATATAGGCTGTATTTTAACCCTTCACTAATTCACCTTTGAACTCTTTCATTATCTCCTCTGCCCTTTAGCCAACTAACGGATAATCAAATTCACACCATCGAAAAGAATGCCCTACAAGATTTGGTCTCCCTCGAACGATTGTGAGTACAAAGTTTTCTATCCTTGACCACAAATGATTTTTTTCCTTAGCTAGTGCATGATGGAAAGTTTTTTTCATCTTACTACTAACCATAAATTTTTGCTAATCAATTTTTTGATAAAAAAAAACCAAAATAATGAATATACCTACTTATATGCCAATAGCTAGCAATGAAAGTATCGTACAAATTCAATTTACTTTTTTTGATTTTGAAAAACTATTTTCTCGTTTCGTTTTTCTTTTTGCATATCTTCTACACAAACTACTGTACTTTCCGTTACGTTTCGTTTTTGCGTGCCTACATAAAAACAAAAACAAAAACCAATAATATGCTCGTACACCAAAAAAAAAACCAAAAATAAAAACACAAAAACAAACACCTTCCACTCTACTACAAAAATATATACGTATATCTGAAAGACGTCTAAACAACAATCGATTAAAGGCAATACCTGAAAACTTTGTGACAAGTTCAGCGAGTCTTTTGCGATTGTAAGTAATCCAACCCAAATAAAGAATTATATTAATCAAGTTAAAGTAGCCAAAAGTAGTCAATACTTGTAGAAAGTAGACTCACACATTATTGTATTGAAACTAATTCAATTTATTTCTATAATGCATCCATCCATCCATGCATCCATCCACCCATCCACAAATGGCAACCTTCTAGGGACGTTTCGCACAATCTGATTGCAACAGTGGGACGGAGAGTCTTCAAGGGTGCTCAATCTTTGCGCAGTTTGCAGTTGGACAACAATCAAATCACATGTATGGATGAGCATGCCTTCAAGGGTCTAGTGGAATTGGAAATACTGTGAGTATAAAGCACTTAACTAACGTTCAATATTAGTCAATTAATCACATTGCATATTATCCACTCTATGGTTAGAGTAAAAGAAATTTATCAATATTTTAAATACCAATTAGCCGTATTAAATGAGTTTTAATAAATGATTCAACAATAAATTAAGTTTAACTAATACAGCAGAACGAAATAATGCGGTCTACGGCAGATATGAATACAATATATGAGAGATAATAGACTATAAACTAAACCCAGAAGGCTAAATTTCAATAATATTTCGCTTAATTGTTCGGAAATAAATCGATAAATAATTTAAATTAAGCAAAAGATTATAAAATTAACTAGTTTGGATACTGCAAATCGAACTAATGGCGAAAAAATTTACGTATATCTATGGAATTGATTTAAAAGCGTTACTCATGCATATGTTTATGCTCAAAAATGTCACTCATGCTTATGTACTGACTCAAAAGCGATCCTACCAGTTCAAAGAACTATATATTATAGCTTCTTTAGGATCATTCGCTCTGTTTGTTTTTTACAAGATTATTATGAAATTCTTTGCATGCGATTTAGGTATATTTCTATACACTTTTTAAGAAATTGTTCAAGGATAAGCAACTATTTTATAGGAACGTTCGTTCCAAAGAATTGACAAACATAAACCCCAACTTTGTGAGTCTCTCAGTAGTTTTTTAGACTGATTCAAAAAGCCATGGCTTTATTTGCTTTTCAAAATCTCGGTTTTTAAGTCTGAGCATAAGAAATGGAAAACTGATTTTTATACTATTAGAGAAAGCTACGTTTTGATTTACTTTTTAAAATCTCAATTTTTTAAGGGCATTTAAAAATAATATTTTAGTTTTTGACCCAATTTTTGCAAGTTTTCCTCATTTATATCTTCGAAAATCGAGCTAACAAATTACTTTACAATTTTTCAACTTTTTAAATACCTCTTAAAATAATTATAGAGAAAATAACCTCCATTAGAGCTTGGAAAAATAATGATTGAGAACAAGAATTTATTAAAAAGGTGTGACTTATTCTTCATACACATAATCATACTTTTTAAGGGTATTTAAACTTTGCTATTATAAAACAATCTAGCTTTGTACTTACTAAGTTTTATTTAGCATATTGTCGCCTTTAGGTCTGAAAAGCCTTGGGCTTTTCTTTTGGAATCGATTATAGATTTAGTTAGAAGATTATGGATTTATTATGTTCTGCCTCAAAGATAGTGTATTACCCCAAAAAAAAAAAAAAAAAACGAGACAATCCTCAAACTTGTTTAAGGAAGAAGAGTAAATTTTTTAAATTAAGTTTTTTTTTTAACTTTGATCAACGATCTGAGATCAGTAGAGGCTGTTGTGGTTGTTGTTGTCGCCCAACCCTCAAAACATAACTAGCCAAAAGAGAGAAAGATTGCAGTCAGTTGATAGTGGCCGCTCAATGCATGTATCTTTTACTTACTTACCTACTATGTATTCCTCTTCTTAGGACACTGAACAACAACAACTTGACCGCTTTGCCGCACAATGCCTTTGGGGGATTGGGACGATTGAGAGCGTTGCGGCTATCGGACAATCCATTCGCCTGCGATTGCCATTTATCCTGGCTGTCGCGCTACCTACGCAGTGCACCGCGCCTAGCTCCATACACAAGATGCCAGTCGCCATCACAACTGAAGGGCCAAAACGTGGCGGACCTGCACGACCAGGAGTTCAAATGTTCAGGTATTGTATGGCTTTGGTCTGCCCCTCCCCGAAATATAGTAAGAGTCATCCGCCGTCATCTCTCCTAAACCAGCAGCATTCGCACCAAAAATAGACAACAAATGTCGTGTTGTGTTGTGTATCCAGAAATTAATTAGTTTTATATGCCAAAGTAGTCATCGGAGAATGAGAAAACAAAGCATTGTAAATCATAAAAACCGTCATATGGCACGCCCCCGCACCACTGAGTAGACCGCCCACAAAATATACAAGCAAGCAGCAGCAACAACAACAATTTGGTGGTTGGTGGCTTCATTGGCTTCATCTCGTCTATGGGATGGCATCGACGTCGCCGTCGTCGTGTGTTTGCCAAAACGTTTAACGCCGTCATCGATGGGGGATTCTTTTTTTTTTTCCTTCCCCCGTTCGTTTTTGTTTTTGGAAGATGCAGATGCCAAAATGCTGCGGGCCAAGTAGTAAATGGAAAGCAAAGCCAAATCCAAAATCAAAACCAAAGCCAATCTGCGCTCAATGAAGCGGAAAATGTGCTACAAACGATGCCATGAAACGAGTTTTTCCTTTCCTGCACGAGAAGTTGTACTTATAACTCGCACACTTTACAGCGAATGGGGTATTTTGGCATCTTCAAGATGATGGCAAATATTCCAAGTGGAAATTTGATAGCATTCAGTTGGAAATGTTCGAAATTCGATACAGAAAGTAAAAGGAAAGTTGGAAAATATCATGATATAATGAATTAATGATATTTCATGCCCAATTAGATTAGTTAAAGTTTCGGATGTTGAGGTATTTAGTATTCTGACTAAAATTAAAACTGCATTATTCTCGATTTTGAATTGCAGACGATAATGACAAAAAAGGGGACCTACAAACGTAATTGAATCGAAAATATTTCAGTAAATGTAAATTTTTTTCTCTAAATGATCTAGATTCTAGAAAATCATTATAATGTAACTCTGAAACAGAAATCTATTCATCATTTTGAAGTTTCAAGTGCAAACAATGTTGAGACGAAAGATTGAAAATCTATTTGCGTAACTTTTGTTGTAAAATTGAATTTTAGGTTAATGGTAACAGCAAAGTTTTAGTCCGAATCTGATATTTGATATTTCAGAATCGTAATATCACCAATATCACCATGAAATTCCAATTCCATTTGGATTTAAAATTTAAAGATTACTTTCTTTTTATTAAAATTATTACTTATTTAATTTCGATACTAAAAATAATATAAATTTGACAACTATAATTAATTCTTAGAAAAAGGTTTCCATTTTCGACTCATCAGCGCAGAGAAATATCCAAGAACAATCTTAAATTTTCTACAGAAAAAAATTCCATTATTGAAGGACCAATTAAAACTCATTTCTAATAGTGGGATAGAGTATTTAGTAGTTCGCCTAGTTTACAACAATCGATTTAGTATAATTTCTGGCTTGTTTGACTTTCGTTTTGTATACCAAAAAAAAAAAAGGAGGAAAAAAAATACGTATGAAAATGCTATGGAATTATGTGGGTAAACATTTATAACCAGCGGCTGCTTGAATATTGTTGGGGATCTCCGTCTCCGGCGTGGTGCAGTAGCGTTGATAATTATGTGGTCGCCACAGTGTAACTCCAGAGTGAATGCTGGATCAAATCAATGCCTCGTTGCGGTAGCTACTGCTTCGAGTGGTATTCTTTATGCACTTGTTTCCATCAGTTTTCATTATCATCATCATCATCATCTTCGTCGTCTTGCAGGCCTCACCGAGCATGCGCCCATGGAATGTGGAGTGGAGAACAGTTGTCCACACCCATGCCGATGCGCGGATGGTATTGTTGATTGTCGTGAGAAGAGTCTGACCAGTGTGCCCGTTACCCTGCCCGATGATACCACCGAACTGTAAGTAAAAGACTAAAAAATTTAAATCTATACATATACTTATATATATTTTTATGATTCTCTTAACAGACGCCTGGAGCAGAACTTCATTACGGAATTGCCACCGAAATCGTTTTCAAGCTTTCGACGTTTGCGACGCATTGATTTGTCCAACAACAATATATCGCGTATTGCCCATGATGCACTCAGTGGCCTAAAGCAGCTAACCACACTGTAAGTAGCTTTCAAGAGGGAGGGGTGGGTGCAGAGGGGGTTATAGCAACAAGTAGCCTGCCCAACAAAATGTGCAGTCGCTTGACTGAATGAAGTGGAGAGTGAAGTGACAGAATACTGACTGCTTTTGGGCTCTTTGTAGCCCCCAAGCGGGCTAATCGGCCTACGTTAAAGCGTTGCCAACACCACCGCAAGGCATCAGCTTACCTGGACCCCCAACCACACACATATGCCCATCGTGGCTCACCTACTAAATGCGAACACGTGCAAACTGATCTAGAGATGGTAACGTGAAGTGGTGGCCTAAAGGATAAAAGAAGTGACGAAGCTTAACTAAGGAATCTTCGAATATATATGACTCTCTCGCTTGAAGGTTCTTTTCTTCTTCTTCTTCAGTTTCACGCACATCTCTAGGGTCTGCGGGGTTTGTGGGGCCTGAAAACCAGTTACCCGCAAACAAGAACGACAACAACAGCCTTTAACCACTTTGTCTTGTGCCTCCATCACCCAGTTCCCTCTCCTCTCCCTTTCTTGGGTTTTTTTTTTTTTTTTTTTAGTATTCATTTCTTAACATTCATCTGTGTTCTATTTGTGTTCCTTTTCATGTTCTGTTACTGCTGCTGCTGCTGTTGCTGCTCCGGCTCCTCCTACTGCGCCTCCCTACAGTGTGCTGTATGGCAATAAAATAAAGGATTTACCCTCGGGCGTATTCAAAGGACTTAGCTCACTGCAGTTGCTGCTGTTGAACGCCAACGAGATCTCATGCATACGCAAGGATGCCTTCCGCGACCTGCATAGCCTTAGTCTTCTATCGCTATACGACAACAACATTCAGTCTCTGGCTAATGGCACATTCGACGCCATGAAGAGCATCAAAACGGTGTAAGTACATGAAGTCCGCCTCTCACCCCATCACCACCTCCTTCTGTAACGCCCACCAACAGCTCAACTTGAACATGAGTGTTTTTTTGTGAGTGCAAGAAGGCCTCGGCCTCCCATCTTGAATGGAGCACTGGAGCACCCAGGCACTTTGGTGTTAAACCTCTGAAGTGCATTTAGTAGTTGCCTTTGACTTGGCTTTCGCGTTGACATTTGTTTAGCTGCACAACAAGAACCAAGACCCCAACACCAAAACCAAAACCAAGACGAAGACGACGACGAAGTCATTCGCATTGAAAAAGAGGTCCAAGACCAGGAATATCGGTCGTCTCTGAACCGTAAAGAAAGACGGTGTCGAACAAAAGACGTCGTGGACTTTAGGGACGGGGGGAATTCTTTCTTTTGGCATCGATAAATGTACACGCCTCAGACTTCAAGACCGCAGACCTTAAGTGCTAGGCTTGCCCAGAGATGATGAAGAGAAAAAAAGGAGTAAAGAAACGTTCTAAGGGTTTGTTTTTTTTTTGCTATGCGTTAGAGAAGTTCTCTATGCTTGAGTGGGTTAAGTACTACAGGCCTAGAGTTGTCGCACTGACGACACTAAAGGAATCTCGAGAACAAGTTTAGCTCCATTATAGACATAGAAAATAAACTATAAAGAGTTCTTTTTTAAGGAATTTCCTTTCATCTGAGTCTCCGATTATACAATTTCAAATATTTCGCAGCATTTTACTTTATATAAGATAACAATTGTAAAAAAGTTGACAACCCTGGTCATAGAATTGCTTTTAAATAGTTGCAAAACAGCAGCAGCAACAACAAACGGAAATGTTGTAGCCATAAGGCTTTGCTGCACTTGTAAGACGTCTCAAGACGATGTCGTTGTGTCCCTTCTATTTGCCACTCCCCCCCACCCCACTCCCGTCCACATGCCACATTTCCTCCATTTCCATTCAGTTGAATGCTCAATGCTACTTTACTTTTTCTTTCGGGCCCCGCATACACAGACATTTGGCCAAGAATCCTTTCATTTGTGACTGCAATCTGCGTTGGCTGGCCGACTATTTGCACAAAAATCCCATAGAGACAAGTGGAGCACGCTGTGAGTCACCGAAGCGGATGCATCGTCGTCGCATTGAATCGCTGCGCGAAGAGAAATTTAAATGTAAGTACACACAGGCCAGAAACCCTCTAAAGAAGAGCGACAGAGAGAGAGATAGAGAGAAAAATATGTCTCACCCACACACTTGCACCCATTGTAGGCTCCTGGGATGAGTTGCGGATGAAGTTGTCCGGCGAGTGCCGCATGGATTCGGACTGCCCCTCGATGTGCCATTGCGAGGGCACCACAGTCGACTGTTCTGGTCGTGGTCTAAAGGAAATACCACGCGACATTCCTCTGCATACCACTGAACTGTAAGTTTGCTCCGTCCAACCTTCTTCCATTTGATCTACATTATACAGTTTGGCCTTCCCCATTTCCGTCTTGGTAGTTTGCTCAACGATAACGAACTGGGTCGCATCAATTCGGATGGCCTCTTTGGTCATCTGCCGCATTTGGTTAAATTGGAATTGAAGCGTAACCAACTGACTGGCATTGAACCGAATGCCTTTGAAGGAGCCTCACGCATCCAAGATCTGCAATTGGGCGAGAATAAGATTAAGGAAATCTCCAATAAGATGTTCCTAGGTCTCCATCAACTGAAGACACTGTAAGTACAAAAAAAAACCTAAGATTTCTCCTTAATTTAATAATATAAATTTCCCATTTTCATTTTCAATTGCAGCAATCTGTATGACAATCAAATCTCATGCGTTATGCCTGGCTCCTTTGAACATCTCAATTCATTGACGTCGCTGTAAGTAAACTCATAGAATAGATACCAGATGCAGATGCAGATGCTGCCCATGCAGAGCAATTAAAAGTGTTCCAAGTGCCAAGACACTGGCTTAGTTACAACCAGAAGGAAGGGGGCGTTATATTGATATTGAATGTGCCGTTACACTGCGCTGTAAATTGCAATTAATCTAAGCAGCGCTTGCAACAGCAAATGAAAGTTAGCGTAAAATGAGTAAGCTTACATTTTTCCAAGTGTATCCTCGCTTCAAAGTCCTGTTAATAACACACACACACATACATACATACATTTTTTTTCTGATCGTTTCGGCAAGCACTCGGCTGCCTTGTACGAGATTTGCCGATTGTGTTTGTCACGATCTACGTATGTATGTGTGTATATCTGCATCAGTGTTGCCTGGCTATTGGCCACAAAAAAAGGTTAGATAAAGAAAAATGGAAAAGGAGTTTAATAAAAGGACAAATCTGTCTGGAAAAAGGCTAAAGCGACAACACTGATGAGCATACCAAACATAGTTAGAGAAAAGGGGTTACAAAGTTTTCCCTTGCAGGTGACTAAAAGGAGTAAGAAAAAGATCCCCCTTTAGGTTAACTATTCTCAGGCAACGTCTCTGTGGCCACTTTAATAGATAAATGATTTAGCTTAAGCATTAATTGCCTCGCTTTGCCGCACATTCCCTCCTCCTCCCTCTCTCTCTCTCTTCACTCCTATCTATCGCATAAAATGGGGTTAATGGTTTTGATTGTTCTCTAGTTGAACTTCGTCTGCATCATCTTGGAAATCAGTTCACTTGATGGCAAGGCACAGAGAGAGAACCTACTCGTAAGTATTGTATATAATTCAATTGAACTCCAATTTACGACGAGCCTGCTGCCTGCCTGCTGTTGCGATAAGAGATCCCAACATGCTCCATCTACACACACACACACCCCCTTCCCTCTCCCCCCCCTACACTTTCTCCCACTTACTCTCTTCTTTCTCTGTGTGAGTGGGTTCTGTTCTGTTTCGTTCTGTTCTGTTTTGTTCGTTTCTGTTCTGTTGTGTTCTGTTTTGTGTGTGTGTGCTTGTAAATCATCCCCCAGTGTACGGTATATGGTTGGGCTCCTGTCTTCGATGATTTAATTAATTAAAATTGAGTTCAATAAAGAGAAAGAGCGCAAAACCATAGTGTTCTGTGGGCCATGATGGGACCGGTGAGGTGTTGGTGTTCCCGCTGCTGCTGTGGTCTGTGCTCGTCTAAAATTATTGTAAAATTCATTTAAGTAGCTAATAAATAGCTTCAATGAAATTCATTAAGTGCCCGGGCACACCACATGACACCCCCACACCCCCCCCCGCCACTACCGAAAGCCTCCGAAAAGCCAAAGGCAGCCAAAGGTGTAAGTGTAAGTGTTGTGGGCGGAGTGAATGAGCCCACGGGGGGCGGGGATGCCCACACAAAGTGTTAGTTAGGAGCCTGCGGCCTACATATATTCACACACACAGCACACACACATACACACACACTCTAGTTCTAATGGAATGGTGCCTAGCACGTTGATGGCATGACAAAGCAGCATTGCTTATTAAATTAGTCTGGACTCTCGACTCTCTCTCGTCGCTTGACGTCGGCTTGGTTGTAACTTTGGAATTGCCAATGTAATTTGTGCGCCATTGTTTCGCATTCGCTCGCATAATTAAAGAGGAGCCCTGGCCAAAGAGTGTGTAACATATGTGTAACCCCATCCCCCCTCACCCCTCACACCCCAGCCACTCGTCCGTCTTCTTTGCATAGGATATGTATGTAAACACTCACAATGGAAATAATTAATTTATAAAACCCCCCGAAAGTGAAGGGCTGAGATTTTGGCCAGGGGCAGGGAAAGAAGAGTGCGGAACCAAAAAAGGACAAAGAAATATTCAGAGGCAAGGCATACAGAATCAATAGAGCATAATCAACAAATTATAAGCTTAGTAATTGGAAAACAGATGGTTTTGGATTGAAAAATTCATTGTAAAATTGAAGTAAATAGTTATTTAAAAAAGAAACTTTCGTTTTTAGTAAAGAGTTTATTAACTAAAGGGCTCTTCATAAATTAAGTAACGCAAATTTGTTGAGCCCATGTTACGTTAAATTAGAAAATAAACATGGGTTTAACCGTTTTTTGCTTCTTGATCCTTTCCATGTCACATATTGTCACGTACACTCAGTCCTCCCCCCAGCCCCATTCTGAGAGCTTTCTTGTAATTTATGAAAATGTAGTCTTTGCTAGTTTAAGTAAGATTTAAGTAGGATTTTGTAGCTCCTTAAAGTTATTAAGTAGCTCCTTAAAGTATGCTATGACTAATTAAGTATGCGGAACTTGGGATTTTGCAATAATTTCTTCATTACAATTATAAAATGGAAACTTAGCAGACTTTAGGAATAATATTTTATAAGAAGATTTCATCTCTTGGGTTCATAATCCTCGAAATCTGGTGAACTGAAGTTCTAGATCATTTTGAACAATATTTTGTTACAACAATAGGTTAAAAATCCTTAAAATCTTACAAATGAATATTATAAATAAGACTAAATAACAACAATATTCATTATATTACTAAAATTTCTACAGCGATGAAGATTAATGGAGTGAAAAAACATTAGGAAAACGAATTATTAAAAATCGAATTTTGATATATCAATAGAACCTTAATCAAAATACAAATTTGTGTTTGATTGATTTTAATAGAGAGTCAGATAGGCTCATGTCAATAAGTATCATTTATAAATACTAGATTAGCTTAATATATATTTGATCAGTTTTAGAGATTTTCCTCAAAGAATCTCGGGTAGAAACCTAAACCCCATAGGCATAGCCACATTTAATTGTGTCGAACTCCCTTCCTACGGTTGTAAAGTATTTATCTTATCTCAAATTTCCCTCGGTTTTATCTGTCGTTCTCTTTTACAACTAATTGAATTGTAAAACCCCGTTTTATTTATCTATCTATTGGATTGGTTTATTTATTTTGATTATTTTTCTTTTTTTTTTTGCTGTCGTTTATAGAAACCTTGCCTCGAATCCATTCAATTGTAATTGTCATTTGGCCTGGTTCGCCGATTGGTTACGTAAAAAATCATTGAACGGTGGGACAGCACGTTGCGCGGCCCCAGCTAAGGTACGTGATGTGCAAATCAAGGATCTGCCGCACAACGAATTCAAATGCAGCAGCGAGAACAGCGAGGGATGTCTGGGCGATGGCTATTGTCCGCCATCGTGCACGTGCACCGGCACTGTGGTTCGTTGCTCACGCAATCAATTGAAGGAAATACCGCGCGGCATTCCAGCCGAAACATCCGAATTGTATCTCGAGTCAAATGAGATTGAGCAGATACACTATGAGCGTATCAGGCATTTGAGAAGTTTAACCAGACTGTGAGTACACGGAAATTCAAACCAAATTCCAAATACCTATAATTTTCCCCTTCTTCTTCTTCTTCTGTTTTTATTCGCAGCGATCTCAGCAACAATCAGATCACCATACTATCCAATTACACTTTTGCCAATTTGACCAAACTATCCACGCTGTGAGTATTTGCAACAATGTTGCTATTTTTTATGTGTGTGTTGGTTTGTCAGGAGGGGGGCACTTTAGGACTTTATACCTAATGACTTTTTAATTGCTCGACCAGCACAAAAAGCCACAAATCGAAAAGCTCAAGAGGGCTTGACACAATTTTGCGGCAATTGCAACGTTTGTCGACCTGGGCTTGGTCTTTTCAGGGGGGATTGGGATTGGGTTTGGGGTTTTTGGCAAAAGGCTCAGGCACGAAATTCATTCCGAAACGTTAAGACGAAGTCGTGACTCGTGCTTAAGCATTAGTCGTCATCGTCGCTTACCACCTGCACAGTGGTATGAAAATGCATTAATTCTGCTTTAAATTCGGATGATGCTTGTGAACGAGAGAATCGGTTTGAAAACGCTTGAAAATGTTTTTATGAATAAGCTAAAGTGCTTTGAATATTAGTTTAGCCATAAAACTAAGTTTATTGAGCTAATTCTATATCTTAGATAACTATATCTACATATCTCGTTTGACATTGAGACCGAAAACTATATTCTAAAAAGGTTCTTCATTCGAAAATCCCTATTTTGAAAAACTGTATTCCATTTTTAGTCATTATACGATTGGTTTGACCTCCATTCGACCTTATGATCTTCAATCGTTGTTTCATATTAATATACTAAATATTTTTTCAATATTTTGAACTTCATCTAACCACAACAAGATCTTAAAATCTAACATGTCAGAAAATGAAATCGAAAACAATTTATTTACAAATATTTTTAAAGAGAATTTCTTATTTCTTCACTCATTCTGAAGAATTGCTTTTCATTCTAAAGCTTCAGTTATTTAACAAATATTATTTACTATTTTCTACTTAATTAAAATGAAATTTAGTCGCGAAGAAAATGAAACCAAAAGTTAAAGAACATAAAGAAGCATCTTAAGATAATTTTTCAAGTATAAAGTTCTGTTGAAAACCAGGTTATCACTCGACTTAGTTTTTAAACTTCTTGACTTAACTTTTAACCAAAATCGGAGGTATTTAGCCCACTGTATCTTGGACTTACTACGTTTAGAGGAATATGTGCGCTATCCAAAATCAAAGTTTAGCCATCGTTTTTTTTCTCTTTTTTTGGTTTTCTTTTTGTAAAACGTTTTGCAATTACTTTCATTTCTTCATCAATTGTTGTTGGGATGATGGGGATGGGAATGGGAATGGGAACGGGATCGGGAATGGGAGTGTTGTATCTGTGAGTCTCTGTGTGCAATTTGTAAACGTTTCTCTTTTTGGTTTTTTGCCCTTTTCCTTGGTGTAGCATCATTTCCTACAATAAACTGCAGTGTCTGCAACGGCATGCGTTGTCTGGTCTGAATAACCTGCGCGTGCTCTCGCTGCACGGCAATCGCATATCAATGCTGCCGGAAGGCTCCTTTGAGGATCTCAAGTCGTTGACACACATGTAAGTGTAATCAAACGTATGTTCCAGGAGGAGGTTACTGATCCAACTTATTCTCTTTTGTAGCGCACTGGGCAGCAATCCTTTGTATTGTGATTGCACATTGAAATGGTTCTCGGACTGGATTAAGCTGGACTATGTTGAACCTGGCATAGCCAGATGCGCCGAACCGGAGCAAATGAAGGATAAGTTAATTTTGTCCACCCCCTCATCGAATTTCGTGTGTCGGGGCAAAGTGAGGAATGAGATTCTGGCCAAATGCAATGCCTGCTATGAGCAACCCTGTCAGAACAAGGCTCAATGTGTGGCCCTGCCGGAGAGGGAATATCAGTGTCTGTGTCAGCCGGGCTATCATGGCAAACACTGTGAGTTCATGATCGATGCCTGCTATGGTAATCCTTGCCGCAATAATGCCACCTGCACGGTGCTAGAGGAGGGACGCTTCAGTTGCCAGTGTGCCGCGGGCTATACAGGAGCACGCTGTGAGACCAACATCGATGATTGTCTGGGCGAGACAAAGTGCCAGAATAATGCCACCTGCATTGATGGCGTCCAGTCGTACACGTGTGAGTGTCAACCGGGATTCACGGGAGAGTTCTGTGACACGAAAATCCAATTCTGCAGCCAGGAATTCAATCCCTGCGCCAATGGGGCCAAGTGCATGGATCATTTCACCCATTATAGTTGCGATTGCTTGGCAGGATTCCATGGCATTAATTGCACGGATAATATCGATGATTGCCAGAATCACATGTGCCAGAATGGTGGCACCTGCATCGATGGCATCAATGACTATGTGTGCAAGTGTCCGGATGATTTTACGGGCAAATATTGTGAGGGTCACAACATGATCTCCATGATGTATCCGCAGACATCGCCGTGTCAGAATCATGAATGCAAACATGGCGTTTGCTTCCAGCCCAATGCCGCTGGATCCGATTATCTGTGCAAGTGTCATCCGGGTTATACGGGCAAATGGTGCGAATATCTGACCAGCATCAGTTTCGTCCACAACAATTCGTTTGTGGAGCTCGAGCCATTGCGCACCAGACCGGAGGCGAATGTCACCATTGTCTTTAGCAGTGCCGAACAGAATGGCATCCTTATGTACAATGGACAGGATGCCCATTTGGCTGTGGAATTGTTTAATGGACGCATCCGTGTGAGCTACGATGTGGGCAACTATCCGGTGTCCACTATGTATAGCTTTGAAATGGTTGCCGATGGCAAATATCATGCCGTCGAGCTGATTGCCATCAAAAAGAACTTTACCTTGCGTGTGGATCGGGGTCTGGCCCGTTCCATTATCAATGAGGGATCGATGGACTATCTCAAGCTGACTACTCCCATGTTCCTGGGCGGTCTGCCTGTCGATCCGGCTCAACAGGCCTACAAGAATTGGCAGATTCGCAATCTAACCAGCTTCAAGGGTTGCATGAAAGAGGTCTGGATCAATCACAAACTTGTGGACTTTGGCAATGCCCAGCGTCAGCAGAAGATTACACCGGGTTGTGCTCTCCTCGAAGGTGAGCAGGCTGAGGAGGAAGACGATGAGCAGGACTTTATGGATGAGACACCGCACATCAAGGAGGTAAGTGAATCAAATTAAATCCAAGAGAGAAATCATTTTAATTTCGCTGTCTTCTTAGGAACCCGTTGATCCCTGCCTGGAGAACAAATGCCGTCGTGGCAGTCGCTGTGTTCCCAATGCCAATGCCAGGGATGGCTATCAATGCAAGTGCAAACACGGCCAAAGAGGCCGCTACTGCGATCAAGGTGAGGGCAACACAGAGCCCCCAACAATCACTGGTACATATCACATAAATGCTTCTTCATCCATTTCATTCATAATCCATGGGGAATTGAATCAAGCGAATTGGGTTTACAATTAGAATGTATTTAGAATGTGTTAAGGTAATTAGAAAGCATTACAAAATAGAGTCACAAAAAGGTAATCCATCGAAAACGTGTCGAAATGATCAAAATCAAGGCAATTCACAAAAATGCGCAAAGCTCTATAGTTCAAATATTTCCCAATTTTGGTCACGATATTTTAAAGCTATGAATTATATCTTTTCATCGTTTTCAAAGCGTCATAAAGGTGGTTTTGTAGGTTAAGTGAATATTGCGAGGATTTTAAAAAGAATTTGAATTTCTTATTCATCCCCGTTTTGAATAGTTACAAGTTAGAAAACCTTAGATATTAGCCCTTCAATCTTACGAGTAGGATTATAACAAAATTCTTTATTGACAGCAGAAAATATGAGTAGGTAATCTGTACAACTATTTCAAGAACTACCAAAAGAGCTAGCTAAAGACTTCATATAACATCTTCAATGCTAAAACAAGTTGAGAATTACAACTAACTGTAGTGAAAAAAGATAGGTAAAGCTAACAATACTAGAAAATTGTATCAAAAGATGAGTCCTACAACAGGTTCCGGCTCCCAAACTATGTCCCCTATGAAGTTTCCCCATTTGATTGAAAAAAGCTAAGACTATTAGCCAAAATGGTGAACGAATTGATATAGTAAGAAATCTGAGAACATAGCCAAAATCCAGAAAGTCAATAGAAATCTTTAGAAAATAAACCATTGAGTCGCTTAGTCAAAAAGCAGGTGTTTTCTTTCAATGTGTTCACAAGGCGCAAAGCTTTTGAATATTCGACAATTAAAGGGGAGCAGAAGAGTCGCCCAAGCAGAAAAATGTCGCGACCTTCAGTCCGAGAAAGGGTCATAAAAGTAAGTTTATGGGTGGAGTAACGGAATAGTAACTGAAGGACGCAAATGCAAGCCTAGAAACTAGGATATTTTTAGCCACGACAGCACAAGGTAAATAGGTTATTCTTAATCAAGTTAGAAGGGCCTTAGTAAGCGCACTACATAGTGCGAGTGGGGTAGGGCTGAGCAATCCTTGAAATTAAATTGAAAGGTCTTTCATATTACTCGTCAATTGTAGACAATTCGCTTGAGTATCCCTTATAAATTTTCATTAGCACACACAACGCCCACCCACACACCTACACCCACACCCACGCACACACGCACACATATTTGCCGCACTCTCATCTTCATTTCACACTTAAAAAGGGGAGTTGGGTTTGGGTTTGGGAATAGGTGTTGGTGGAGCTGATGAGAAAATTCAATTATCTGACCACAGTCGTTGCTAATTGCATTGGTTTTTCCTTCCAGCGGCCTCCACGTGTCGGAAGGAGCAGGTGCGTGAGTATTACACAGAGAACGATTGCCGCTCCAGGCAGCCGCTCAAATACGCCAAGTGCGTAGGAGGCTGTGGCAATCAATGCTGTGCAGCAAAGATTGTCAGAAGGCGCAAGGTGAGAACTACATTTAATTCGTAATCACAAGAAGCTGGAACTAATCCCCAAATCGCAATCTTCTTTCCTTGCAGGTGCGCATGGTGTGCAGCAATAATCGCAAGTATATCAAGAACTTGGATATTGTGCGCAAATGTGGATGCAGCAAGAAATGCTACTGACTGAAAGATGCGACTACCCAATTGCTCCAGCCGAGCAATAGCAGCTTAGATGTTAGTTTAGGAACAGGTTTAAATATAACTTATAATATTAATAGTAGTAGTAGTAGTAATCATAGTCTTAGTTTAACGCATAACACTAGCCAGGGGGCGGCGAGGGCAGAGGAGGATAATCAGGAGGAGGAGGAGAGCTTAGCAGATATTGAGGAGGGGGAAGGGGATGAAGATTATCCTATGGAACAGACTTACGACGACGATGACGACGACGATGGGGAAGATGATGATGAAGATGATGGTTTAGATGATTTAAGCATAGATGATGACGATGATGATGAGGAGGAGGAACCTGAACAACTGCCCAATCCCAAGAGTCTAGTGGGTGTCTCTGAAACAGAGACAAAAGCAGCAGCAAAGGGAGCGGTGGAGGAGGAAGAGGAGGACATGGGCTATGATGAGGACGATGAGAGAATTGCTTTAGAGCGACCACGTCTAGCTCCTCGTCCACAATCCCATGACGAGGAGCACTTTGTCAATGAGGAGGGCAGCGGGTTTGGCGGCTTCCAGAAGTCACGGTTTCGCCCGAGCTCAAGCTATCGCCAGAGTCAATTGGAGAATATACGCAAGAAACTCCTAACCGAAAGCCAATCCTCACCAGCTGTGGCCGTGCCGAGCACTGCGATTGATCTGCGCGAGAGCAGCGGCCATTTTGCTAACGATGATGAGGATGGCGAGGACAACGATGACGGTGTCGATGACGAGTTCGCTGACACAGGCGACGGTAACGCTGGCTTCTTTGGCTCCAGCCAGAGAAAGAATGGCAATCATTATTTCCGTAAGAATGCCAACGATGCCATCAAGATCATATCGACGCCATTGGGCAAGGTGAGCATTGTGTATGAGCAAACGGATAAGGGGCCAGAGACGGAGCAGTCGAAGCAACAGAAGAAGCCAACGCTGACCGATTTCGATGCCTTGTCACCGGATCCAGAGAGCAGTCATCGTTTTCCATCGCCACATCCAAAGATTACGCCTGTTTTAACACCCGATGGCAAGGTGGCGCTGCTTTATCGTGGAGATTCGGAGAGTTCCAAGTACGAGCCGATTAGGAATTTAACCCACAAGTTTACGGGGAAACAAAACAAACCGGAGCAGTCCAAACCAGCGCCAGATAGTGCATCAGATGATTCGTCATCGGATGATTCCATCTATACGGATAGTGAGGATAATGAGGAGCGTGGTGGAGGCGGAGGAGGAGGAGGAGCAGGAGGCGAGGATAGTTCAACGAATGTGGTAACCACACCGAAACCGGCACAGCCGGAAATCCTTGAGCCACCAGCGAATGCACAACCAGGTGGCTCATTCATAATACGTCCCACCTCGGACTCTCTGCTGCCGATGATCAATCGTCCGTTGTCCGAGGTTTTGGGCATTAAAAAGAATCAATTCCAGGAGACGCGAGTACGCGATCAATTGCCACCCACAACGGGAGGAGAGGCAACTCCCCGCTCCCTGTTGGCCCAACCGGGCGGGCACTTCCTAACCAAAGTCAACCTGGCCGAATATCCCACCTCGTCACGCACCCTGCAACAGCCCCTAATCCCTTCATTGAGTCGTGATTTCGACTTTAGTCGCGACAACACGATGCTGGATGAGCGTTCCCGTGTCCGAGAACTGGAAAAGCAGCGGGAGCGAGAGCGTGAGCACAATGAGGCCACCGGCAAGGGCACCGAGGCCCACACCATAGCCAATGAGCAGCTTCTGTCCAAGACGGAGGTGATCAATCTGGCCATTATACCGCAATTCGATGAAGATCTCGAGCGATTGCAGCGTCTGCATGAGAGTGGCGGCGGCAGACGTCATCACCGGGCACGGCATAGGCATAAACAGAGTGAAGAAGAGCTATCCGGGATACACTGCATCATGCAGATCATGATGGGCATTGCCGCAGTGTCCACAGTCTTTGGCATGCTGGGCACATTCTTTAAGCAGCGCATTTTGGATCAGTTGCGCATATTGCACTGGTAGTACAACAAAGGGTATTCGATGAATACTCAATCGAATGCCCCTCCCACATCCACTCCACCCAGTCCCAAATCTCCTACTCATCATTGTCATCTCATGGTCATCGACTATACTTACTACTCTTCATTTAATTGCTACTACTACTGCTCCAAGAAACATCTATATATACTCGTACCATATGCCATATTCAACATATATACTCGTATATCTATATCTCTATATAATCTATATGTATGTATGTCCATCAAACAGGAGCAGCGGCATTTATTTGCTTTCTCTGAAACCTCTCCCCAAAGAAATTTCCCGCTTCTTTATACTCTATATACATATAACTCTTCTATGGGTTAATGTGGGCCAAATAATTTGATAAAAGTAACGAGCGACGAGTTCGCTACTCGTTGAAACTTTCGCGATTTTTATCAGTTTGCTGGCTTATATATATATATACCCCTTTACTATATATATTATATATATACTTACTAGTGCAAGCTACCCAGGCGATGTACATAATATTTGACAAATTATAATGGTAAATGGACCACAAACCACAAACTATGTAACGCAAACTATGTAGCCCCTGCCAAAAGACCTAAAACCTAAAAAAAGAGCGTTTTTTTCCTTCCTTATTTCCCGCATAAACAAGCTTTAAGCAAGTCATTGCATGTTCTTTTCTCTAAAAACCAAAAACAAAAAAGCATCAAACATTCCCGCCCTCAAAACAAACATCATCGTCCACGCCCCCTCCGCAAATTGGATGTAGTAACTTTTACCTTTTTTTGTAGATAGAAAACAAAAAAAAAAACAAAGAACAAACGAAAAGAAGTTGTTTCCCATCATGAATAAAGGTTAAAAAGACCACTAAGTACAGTCTCGTACACACACACACACAGAAGCTTGTAACGGTTTGAGCGTTTAAAACGCCAACGAGTAACGAGTGGCGAGTGACGAGTAAAAACCAATAACGAATCAATTCTGTAGACTAAGTTGCTCAAAAGTATTTTGATAGAAACAACAAAGAAACGAAACTGAAACTGCCCCTCCCCCCACCCCTTGGAAAAAGGCACACCCCTCCCAAAAAAAGAGCCCCTCCTCCCCCTAAAGAAACGTGTAACGAATTTTCAAGATTAACAAACTAAAAAAAAAACATTACAAAATAACTGTTGCAAAAAAGTGTTTTTCCTAGAATTAGTTTAAACTAAAAAAGCGTAACAGTAACTAACAACAACAAAAGAAATGTGTGCAAAAACGAAGCGTAACTAATATTAAACATTTAACATAATAAGTATTTGATAAAAACCGAAAACAAACAGAACCTAAACATAAATCGGATAAAAAAAAACATCTAAGCTGGGTAGTCGCATGTAAATCTCTAAACAATTAACACAAATTAAACTAAACTAAGTTAGTCCTAAACAAACAAACAAAAACGAAAAAAAAAAAAAAGAAAACCATTAAAACAAAACGAATTGCATTTAAAAACACAATTTATATATATTATAATAATTATTTATACTAATCTATATAATGTATGCTGTATGTATGTAATAACTATATCTCTGTGGTGCGATTCCTTACCGGAATATCATCTATATTGTATATGTAAAATGTTTTTTGACTATTTTTCACACTATTTATATCCCATACATATATATATATATGCCTCTGATTTTGTCTGCATTTGAATTATCGAAATCGCAAAGCCAGAACTTTCGATTTCCTTAGTTGTTTTTTTTGTTGAAATCAAAACAGAATCAGATCGGATGAGGGTTACACTCCTCATTCTCTCTATATATGTAATTGTATGTATTATTTTTTATGATTATTATTATTATTATTATTACAAATTATGTGCACTAATTATATGCATATACCATATATATGTATAACCTATTGACAAATATATATATATATATAAAACCAACAACAACAAATGTGTAATAGCTGTTTGCTAAAAAAAACAACGACAACAAAAATATGCTAAATTACATTATCATTTTTTTTTATTAATTTATCCAGCGAAACGAAAACGAAAAATTTGTGCTTTTCAGTTATTGATAATCGAAACGAATTGGGATAAATTATGTCTTTGATTTCTCTGTGTGTAATATTTATTTCGTAACAATAAAAATGGCAACAAAAGAAATGTTCAAAAAAAAAAAACATCAATTCAATTTTTATATTGTAGTAAATTTTGCACCACTTTTTGAAAAGGCAAACGAAAGGATTTTTGGGCAAATCTCTAGCAGCTGAACTCTCATTTTAAGGTTTTTGGGATATTCAAATTTTAGGTCTTCCATTTGAACTGTTATGATCATAGTTCATACACAGTTAGAGCCTTTTTGGGGTTCATTGAACACTGCTCCGCGAACAACACTCCTCTCCGCGCGGAGATATTTCGTTTTTCTAACGGCGGAGATATTTCGTCGGAGATATGTCGTTACCCCATTTGAACATATTCTCTAGAAGCATCTATATTTCAGATTTTTTTAAAAAATATTCTTCCTATTCCCTCAATGATGATATTCGTCGCCAAAATACTCATATTTGCGAGGCTACGAAAAGTGTGTCTAAATTATATAAAAATGAAGCAAGTTAGTCGTCCGACCCACTTGGATATATCATGCACCAAGTGAAAAAACTAATTCAGATTTATGAAACCAAATTTATGTAATCCTTTCGCCTGTCGCGATAGATAACACATGCAATATTGCATATATTGAAAGAGTATTTCACTTCTGGATTTCACTTCTGGATATACTTACAGGTAAGCGGAAATCAATTTAAATATATTGAATAGGAAATATATAGAAATTAATTCAAATGTGAGAAATATATAGAAATCTAAGGGAATATATAGAAATCTATGGGAATATTTTGAAATCTATGTGAATATATATATATGTAAAAAAAAAGGGAGAATCGTATTTTTTGTTGCATACTTAGGCGGGCCAAGCAAACCCGACGAATAGATTTAGATTAAACATGATTATTTATATATATTATTTAATGCATTTAATTGTAGTTAACGTTTTAACCTCACATTGACAAAAACAAATCGAATTAGACATAAAATCGGTTTCGCACACATTTAGCGATAGTTCATGAAACTCGATCTGAAAAGAAAGGGAATTAAGTTAGCGGAAATACTTGTAATAAATCGAGTTACTTACCCGCCAAAGGCCGGTTTCATGGAGTTGGGATTGCCTGTCTGGGCTAGATTACCAAACGATAGACCCGATTCCTGGCCACCTAAAGTCTCAAAGATGTTTCCCTCCGTTGGCTTGGCTGGCGTACCAAAGGCTGGAGGTGCGGCCACAGCAGTGTTGCCACCGAAGCCACCAAATCCTTTTGGACTGCCAAATGTGGCAGCTCCTCCAAATGTGGGACTGGTGCCAAAGGCTGGAGAACCTCCAAACACCGGTTTTGCTCCAAATGCGCCAGGTGTCGTCTGTTGTGGTGTCTGTTGCTGCTGCTGCGGCGAGCCAAATCCAGTCTGGGCAACTGAAGCACCACCAGTCTGGGCAAATCCGCTTCCAAAACCGCCAGGTGCGGGTGTTGTCTGCGAAAAGGAACCAAATCCACCAGAGCTAGTGCCCCCACCAAAAATGGAGCCACCCGAAGTCGGTGATGCTGCGGTATTTGAGGCAGTGCCAAAGATGGATCCTCCACCTCCACCGAATGGAGATGACTGCTGTGGCGTGCCCACCGGATTCGCAAAGATGTTTCCACCCGCCACAGTTGGGGCTGGAGCTGCCGCAGCGGCTTGACCAAACACGGATTGACCAAAAATCGATCCACCGACGGCATTTCCTCCTGCAGCCGGAGCAGCAGCATTTGCTGGCGTCTGACTTGAGCCGCCGAAAATTGAGCCGCCACCAAAGGGTGAACTACTGGTGCCACCACCAAAGATGGATGCACCGCCTGCTGTTGTTCCTACTGCTCCAGCCGGACTACCGGCAGTTTGCCCAAATCCTGTGGGCTTATTGGCCTGAGCGAAAATATTGCCACCGGATGAGGCATTGCTACCTGGTGAAGTGCTTCCAAATGGCGATGCTGTGGCAGCAGCGGCTGCCGCAAAGAGACCACTTGGCGGTGGAGCTGCAGAAACGGGAGCTGCTGGTGTTGTAGCAGGAGCGGGACTTCCTCCAAAGACGCTGGCCTCCGGCTTGGGTACATTGCCAAAGATGTTTGTGGTGGTGGTCACAGTGGTGGCTGCACCCAGGGTAGAGCTTGTATTTGCAGCTGTCTGGAAGATATTGGTGGGGGCAGCTGTGGTTGTTGCTCCTGCTGCTGCTCCAAAGGGTCCTCCGCCAAATGGAGTAGCGGGAGCTGCCGTAGTGGTGACATTTGAAGTGCTTAGACTGCTAAAGGCATTGGAGAAGGAGAAGGCACTGCCGGGTGTAGTTGCAGCAACTGTTGATGTAACTGCTGGAGTGGTGGTCAGTGGAGCACTTGCAACTGTTGTGGTAACCGCAGAAGTAGTTGCTACTGGAGCAGTAGTTGCAACAGTTCCCACTGGCATGCCAAAGGCCGTGGGCGTTGCTTGTCCAAATGGAGTCACAGGAGTTGCAGTCACTGGAGTTGGCGCCGCGGCTGGTGCTGCAGTTGTGGTCACTGGCTTGGGTGCATCTACCTTTGCTGGCCCTCCAAATGTAAACGTTCCGGGGCTCGAACTGTTTCCAAAACCACCGAATGGCTTGGCATCACCAACAGACGAGTCCTTGACGTTTGGTTTGCAGATACTAACAGAGCCAAAGAGGCCTGCATCTGGTTCAGAAGTGGGCGTTGAGATGGAGGTGGGAGTAGACACCGGCGCCGGCGCAGATGTAGTCTCCTGTGGAGTTGGCTTGGGTGCAAATAATCCTCCAGCTGCAGCTGCTGTTGGCTTCACAACCGCAGTGCCAGCTCCACCGCTTAGCGTGTTGCCCAATGCACCAAAACTGAAGGCAGAAGCAGAGGAAGTGGCCAAGCTAACAGGTGGTCCAGTGTTCGCGGCAAAGTTGAAAGGTTTCTCCGCTTTGGGTGTTAGTGGTGGCTTCTCCGAATGGGGCTCCTCTTTGGGTTTAAGTGTGTCTGGGGGTTTGGGAACAACTCCGCCTGCGAAGCTAGCAAATGGAGTGGGTTTAACTGGCTCCTTAATGGTGGCTCCTCCAAAGCCAGGAAAACCAGAAGTCTTCTCTGGAGCATTGCCAAAAGCAGGGACAACAGGCTTGGCAGCAGCTGCTCCCGATTGATTGAAACTAAAGTTGCTACCGATTCCTCCGAACATGGAGTTCCCTGTGCTTAAGGTAGCCGTGGTCGTGGTCACGGCGGAGGTCTTCACAAACGGACTACTCTGGCTGAAGGCAAAGGATGTGGACGATGCTGGAGTGGATGAACTCACAATGGGCTTCTTATCCATGGCCACAGGCTTGGATGCAGTGGGCTTTTGTAACTGTGGAGCGGGTGCGGGAACAGACACGGTTGGTGGAACAGTCACCACCACTTGGACAGCCTTGTTCGATTTGGTTGGAGCTTTGACTGCCGCCGCGGCTGCTGCTGCTGCAGCTTGAGCCGCTTTCTTCTTGATATCTGCCTTGCGTTTGGTTTCCAAAATCACCTCCGACTGAAGACCCACGCGATCCGGACGCTGTGGACTTATGACAGAAATCTTTTGATTCTGTATCGATGTACGGATTCGATCCAATTTGGTTTGGCTTAACTTGGAGCGATTAAGATCGACCACCTGGCTAAGATTCATGGACAGTATGGAACTAGTTAAAGTCTCCACGCTAAAAATAAAAGAATTAAATATTAATCTCCTGAGATCTCCGAGTGACAATCCTCAATACTAACGCCTCATTGGTGCGATTGCGGCTATTTTCCTGATCCAGCAGTGCTGCCTGAAGCAGTCCACGATCCTTCAACCTTGACTTTATGTTATTCTGCTTAATCCTCTGATCGGAGGTCAAATTCTGTAGGCGAGACAGCTTCTGATAAATGGCCTCCAAGCAGGGTATATGCATTTGGTTCTTGGAGTTGCGGCGCACCACATCCTGAAATTGCTCCCATTGGTTATCAACCAGTTCCTGGAGCAGCAGCAATTGCGCCTCATTGGCCGACACATAACTCTGAAGACGAGAGATAGTGCGCCTATTTACTGGATCAAATGATGTGGAGGTCATCAAGCGGGTTATTCTGGTAAAAATGGAAGGGATTCAATAAGATTTCTTAGAGCTTAAGGCTGGGAGCAACCTACTCTGGCTGACGAAAGGTCTCCAATTTGCCGCGACATTCTGCCACTATGGCATACGCTTCATTCAAGCCCTGACGCAGGGCCTGCACATCCAATTCAAAGTCCACGTCCGAGGCTTGATCGTTTATCTCCTGCAGATCATCGAGACGTTTGGCATAATCCTTGAGAGCAGCAGGCGCTTCAATCTACAAAGAGAAGATTAATTGGGATTCAGTTTGAGGTTGAGGATTTGGCTTACCTTCATCATTAGCTCCCGCGTCTTGGACTTTTGGTTTTGTAAATCCTTGTCGAAGCTTTCGATTTCCAGGGCAATCATTTCCCTTATAATGGGTTCCGTGTCATCCAATGGTAATGCTGCCTCAGTATTGACCGTTGCTTTGCCTGGAGTGGGCGCAAATGTGGGCGGAATCTCGTAGAGAGGTTTCGTGTTAACAACCCCTGCGGCGGGTCGAGGAGAAGCTGCTACTGTAAACGGAGTTAAAGTAACTGCTGGTGCAAGAGCCGGAGCTGGAGCTGGAGCAGCAGCTGGAGCCGGAGCTAGTGCCAAATTAACTGGCTCTATAGATGGACTAGGCTTCACCAGATTCAAGCCACCAAACAAAGGCCCTTCTCCAGATGGGACCGAGCCAAATCCGATTGGAGCAACTGGAGCCGGAGCTGCAGCAAAGGATAAAGGAGCAGCAGCAGGAGCCCCAAAACTCAACTGAGAAGCGGATGGAGCCTTGGTAAGATTACCTCCGAAACCAGAAAACAAAGATGGTGGCTTATCCTTGGCCGGAGCAGGTGTGGATGTCACTGTGTTTGGGGTGAAGGCGAATGAAATGTCTGAAGCTGGAGTAGATGATTCCTGCACAGGATTTGGTACGCTCTGTTCCTGCTCGTTGCTCGTTGGCAATGATTTGTCCAAAGGACGAAATTGTCCCGAGTTATCCGTTACGGGCGGTGGAGGAGAACAAACAGAAGCAGCTCCAGGCAAAAGATTCAAAAAATTGAAATTTAATAAATGACCATCTGTGCCTAGAACATGCACCATCGGAAAAACAGGTAACTTTTGCTCATTGATAACCAACTGATGGGTGGAGGATGTGTCATAGGCAAAGCCAAGGGGGAACGTCTCTTCCTGATTGACCTCACTCAGTGGCAATTCAATGCGTGCCTCATCCAATAGAGTCAATTGCTGCCAAGTGGGTGTATCTCCAGTCTCGTAAGTGGCCAAAACTCCCACTTCTACCCCATTGGCGGAGGTGACCAGCAGTAGATTCCATTGAGGAATATGGGTAAAGTGGAACTGGTGATTCCTCGGTCCATTCAGACTATAGCAAATGTCATAGTAGTTGACATAACTGGGAGTTCCAGCCTTTGGAGCATTCATTATATACAGCGAGGGATTGCAATCCTCGCCATGCTGCAGGAAGATCACAGCAAACTGATATGTGGACAACCATTGAATGGCCAGAGTATCGAAGGGTCCCTCATGGACATTTGGAGGGCACAACAGCGTCTTTGCTGGCGTCAAATCAGGCTTAAATTGCTGCAACTTGCCATTGGGAAAACCCAACACAATTTGTTTGCCCTTCGGTGACCAACAGCCACATTTCACCTGCTGACTTTTATCCAGAGAGTGTAGCTCGAAATTCCCCGCATCTTTTAGAGAGTACATTCCCAGGCCACCATTACTTAGCACTACGGCCAGGCTATTGGCCAGGACAGGATTCCACAGCAATTGCGCCGCATAGACATAATCCTCCGGAGCCAGGCGTATATTATAGACACTCTGCACCTGGCTGGTCATGAATGAAGCCACCGAATAGATGTTCAGCAAACTGATGCCATTTTGGGTGAAATTAATGGCCAGAAGATTGCCATCGCTACTGCATGACATATAATTGGGAACACTGAGAAGTGGCACTGATCTGGCCAGCGGCTGTTTACCAGTTGTCTTGCTCTCCACCAATTCCTTCAGAAGAATAACTGCAATATTCAAATCGAATTTCTAAGGTATTCTCTCTTTGATTCTGTTTCGGATCATACCTTTTAGTTCTGGTGCTGTGGGATTTCCTGCAAAGAGCAGTCCTCGGCTGCTTGAGACCGCCAAAAGTTTCACATTGCTGCGAGGCTCTCCACATTTTACGAATGTGACAAATTTATCATGCAACTTGAACTGGACATCCTGTAGAGCACATTAAGGGTTAACTAAGCTATATGATGAACGCCATTTCCACTGTCCTTTTGTTACCTGTGTGTCCTTGCAAATAGGTGCATTTTGCGCCATTTTTTGTTCGTTTTTTTGCTAATAAATCTATGATTTACATTCGTTTTAACCGGCAGCGTTCAACTCACAAAATCCCTAAACAATTTTGCGACTGGTCACACTAATTGTCAGTGATGGCAAATTTGGGGATCTAGCCAGCATCTATGGGACTGATGCTATTTTTCAATACATTCCGCAATATATATATGCCGAATAAAATTTCAGTCTGTTTCGCTCCTGTAATAAACTACTAAATACTTTGTTTTAAAAACTAAATTTTACTAACAGAGCTTATTAAAAATTAACTGTGGCTTTTTTAGCCAGAAAATTGGATTTCCTATAAAAAAGATGTCCACTGGCTGGCAACTCTAGAATGGTTGACTTCAAGACCAATAGAACTAGTTCAAAAACAGCAATCAAAAACCACTGCTGTTTTGTTGTTGTTCTCCCGTCTCTGTCTTTCTTGGTTAAACAAAAGCATTTATTGTTGCTAAACGCGGGCAATGCATCAAACGAATAGAACAACAGCAGCAACAGCAAACAAAAAGTCGAGTGCACAAATTAGCCGTGTAATTGTGAATTAAAAACTCCACAATACACAAAAAATGTAGTCTAGTGATATAATTTAAAAACTAAAGACGCGCAACACGGTGCTAAAAATTGCGTTGTAGTTGCTTTTAAATCAAAGTAATCCAGATTGTTACAAGTAAATTTATAGTTTATTTCAATTTTGCTTTTGTTAGTTCCTGTTTATATTAAACAAGGCAAAATTTATGATAGAAAAACCAATTTTAAACGATAAATAGAATTAGTGAAAAAGCGTTGGAGCGGGAGGAGGAGGACAAACGACACACAAAGGAGAAGGGTGAGTAAGCGAGTGTAAAGGAATTGGGAGGAAGAGGAAGAAGAAGCAAGAACCAAGTATGCTAATTAAAAATTGAATTTTCTTTCTTCCAAAATGAAAAAGAACAAAGGACAAAGGACACGTGTAGGACAAGGAGGAAATCAACATGATCAGCGCATTGTTCTCTCGTCTTATTATGTGAGTAATATTAACAACCAAACAAAGTGAAGTTGGCATAGAGCGAGCAAAAGCAAGTTTCAGTGTTGACCCCCAAAAAAGTTTATGTACCCTGTAAAGGCCATATGGTCGTAGGGTATATGGGAATTTTTATACGTTATGTAACACCACCCAAAAAATTGTTTGCTGTTCACCCAAGAGAGTATTTACTGTATTGACTCAATATGTTCGATTCTTCAATCAATCAGTTCCTTTGCCCTGAAAATTCTTCTTACATACCCTTTTTAGCATCATATTCTATATGAATATTCGTGAATACTCTTGAATCATATATTTCACAACTTAAACATTCTTATTTTCACCTCTTTGAGGCATTTCCCCACTCAATCTCGATAAGATCAACTAGTTTATCATGAAGACCTATGCCTCAGCGTCGTTAGAATGTAAAACGACGAAATGATTTCCTTTAGGAACAATTCTGAATATTCGCATTTTCATCTGTCATCTTATTACAGACGTAACCACTCATTTTCCACAAGATCGACTTGTTTATCAGTGTCGCCGTGTTTCTTAACACTTTTCATCGTTTTCCACGGTGTCAGGCATTCGAGTGGCTTCTTGGAAAAAGTCATGGAAATCTTTCAAGCTTGGCCTTGTCATTGGCTCACCGAGAGCGAATGTCGAATTCTGTTTCCTAATTGTGTGGGCGTCACGGTCTTCTTAATTTCTGTGTGTTTTGTGGTTTTGCAGTGCCTTTCAATTTACTGTGATTTCTCGAGCGTGGTTGGCGGCAAATCACCAATTGTAGATTATTTTTATAGATTTTATTTGTTTATTAATCATCCAAACTCAACAGAAGTACCGTTTGTTTTCCTCTCCCCTAACCCCGCCATTTTAACTGCACCCAATTTGGCATTGTGGCATATGTGTCTGAGGCCGACGCACTTCGCGGGCACACACACAGGCGTTTATCGGCTGTTGGTTGCTTACTCAATATGGTCAAGCGAAATAATGGGGGCCAAATTGAAGTCTCTGTGATTGTGTATCTCTGTCTCCTTTATTACAACGACAACGACGACGACTCCATGGAAAAGCACTTAAAATGCTTGTTAATATTATTATTTATAGCTTTTGGTTTTCTGATCTGTATCTGAATCGCGAATTTCTCGAAAACACTTGCGCATCTCACTCTAGCTTGGCGCAATTGTTCATGCAGGAGGAATTTTCTGAAATATTTCGCTTAGTTTTTCTATCTTTATCCTGGCTAAATATATCTTCAGATGAGAAGCAGTTCAAAAGAGTTCAGTTCGTTGAAATTCAGTTTCTAAGCGCTTTGAACGATGCGTTGACTATTATACCAGCGACCTCCAAGGTCCTTTCTAGACCGTGAACAGTCGTTCTGCATTTTCTCAAAAGGTTTCGTCCTTCATTTTACCCAACTGTGCTCCCAGCGTTCTCCAAAGACCTCCAGAGGGCTTAAACAGTCGTTTTACAATCGAGAAATTCTCGAGATTCATTTCACGGCATAAACCTCCCGAAAATTGATCTATATATATGTATAGATATATCGAATCTCTCTATCCTCTTCTCTTCTCTTGAGCAATTGACACGAACAATGTGTGCCAACGTAGTAGCGTGCGTTCGTTTATTAATAGACCCCCCTGAGGGGCCTGAGAGCAGCATCTATGCATCTATGTGCGCTCTCTTGTTGGACAGTCTGTGTTGGGCATTCTAGAGGCTAGGAACCAGCATAGATACTGGCGGACAATGCCATGCCATGAGCCGGCCGCCGCAACTGTATCAGCAGGAGGAGCAGCATCAGCAGCTGCCCTCCTCAGCGCAATATTTCTATGAGAAGCGTCCGGCTAATATTAAACGCCTACGTCAACAATATCAGCCAAGGGGAGCTCTACCCATCTATGGACGGAGTTATTCGCTAGAAGAGGAAACGGATGATCAACGAGAAGCCATACCCGTTTATTCCAAGTTCATCTATGCCCAACAGCACCAACGGCAGCCTCCTCGTCAACCATTATACCAATTGGGTGATTCGCTGAGCTCTTTGGATGACTATGATTACGATGGAGTTGGGGGATATATAGTGGAATCGCCTGCTCCACCGCAGTCGCAGCCTGCTGGCCATAATGTTGTGCGCAATTTAAATGCTTTGGGTCGTCTCTTGGAAATCCTACAACGTTGGCCTCTCCCATGTCTATCCTTCAACACAGCATGCATTTGCTCGCTCATTGTTATATTTTTAGCTCCACGGAGTTGTGCACAGAGTTTATTGTTTCCCGCTTACAGATTGTTCTTTGGCACCCTATATCCGGCCTATGCCTCCTATAAGGCAGTGCGTACCAAAAATGTCAAGGAATATGTGAGTACATGGAATTCTGTGATCGAAAAGATAAGTTAAACCAAATGTTTCTACTTGATTACAGGTCAAATGGATGATGTATTGGATTGTCTTTGCATTTTTCACTTGCATTGAAACTTTCACCGATATATTTTTGTCCTGGTTCCCATTCTACTATGAAGTGAAAGTGGTTATTGTACTTTGGCTGCTATCGCCAGCCACAAAGGGCAGTTCCACATTGTATCGCAAATTTGTGCATCCGATGCTAACAAGACGTGAACAGGTGCGATACCTAGGCTAACACTCACGCTGAAATCTCTTTGTATCTCACTCTCTCTCTGTGATTCTTTAGGAAATCGATGAGTATTTAAATCAGGCCAAAGAGCGCGGCTATTCGGCTGTGCTACAATTGGGCTCCAAGGGAGTCAACTATGCCACAAATGTTATCATGCAGACGGCCATTAAGGTAATTCTCTAATGAAACACAAAAATCTCTCTTACAACACATTCACTACACACACTCGCACACCCACACACACACTCACACACTACATATATTTTTCATTCATTTTGCCATTTTCAAATTGCCTCCAGCGTCGTTGCATAAAATGAGCAGCTAAAAGCGGGGAGAGTCGACGTGTCGCCTTCATCCATATAAATATAAATTTTCTCTCGCTCATCTTAATCATCAGTCAGCCAACTAGCCAGCCACAGCCAGCCAGCAGCAGCAACAGCAACTACAGCCACAAGCAGTTTGCCTTCTCATCATCATCATCATCATGATCAGCTTCATCGTCATTTACTTTTTAATTCTTATTTAGTTTATTTATTGCGTGTTTTGTTTTTCTATGTGTCTAGTGTCTAGAATTATATTGAAATGATCAAGTTAGCGGTTAAACCCCTGAATCCCACCAACCAACCAACCACCTTCCGTGTCATGTTGAAATATTGTAATAAAAATTTTGAACACAAAAGAGCATGAACTCTCTCTAGTAGTAGTAGTAGTAGAATATGAGGTAAACAAATTTATAAACAATTGACTTACATACAAATTCTATATATAGTATATATAGATATACATATATAATCACATATCTGTGCCATGTAAACACTTGAGTTCATGCCAATGTTGTTCAGTTCAAAAAGAGAAACTAGACTGGTCTAAAATGTTTATTAAACAGTCAACAGGGATGGAATAACAACAACATCGACAAATAACTTCTCTTGAGGTTCAATTAGAATTGAAATCAGGTCACAAATTGATTTATTAGCGAGTTTACTTAACTGAAAATGAAAGAATTCTCTAAAGATAATGCTGTACTTCTTGATTTAATAGTCTCTTTTCTTCAAAGATGGATCACTTCATCTTTATTCGATTTTGAGACAATCAAACTCTGAAGTAAATGTAAGGAGAGAACTCATCAAGTATTTATTTACTTAGGGAAATTCTTTATAAAATACTTCTTCACCCAATGAAAATGATCTATCAAATCCAGCAATTAGTAGTTAAAGTTTTCTTTATATGTATTAAATTAAATGTATAGGTATTTCAAAATGGCAGATTAAAAAACAGACCTAAGAAAATATTTAAAAGGCATTTCCAGAACACATTTCGAGGAGCATTTAAGTTGTATATTTAGATTCCATCTAACTTTTAGCCAACTATTTGGCTCACATATGCTCCATGGTTAGTCATGGATGACTCCCTGGATTGCTCTGGGCTGATTTTCTTGAATCATCTCATTCTTTTGTGTTGCATACAAAAGATGAAGAAATTGCGTCTTTTGATATATGTACAATCATTTGAAAGTGTTAATTTACGTCTATATTATAAACTAGATTCCACTCCTCTCAATTCCATTCCATTTGTATATTAATATGCCACAAACGGCGGCGGTTGCCCTCGGCATTTCCTCCTTCTCCTCTCTGGTTGCACCATTTCCATTTGAATATTTCGCCTCTAGAGTAGGGTAGGTTGGGCATATAAATAGATGTAGAAATCTTGCCCAGCTTCTTCTCAGTTTTCTATGTGTGTGTGTGTGCTCCCCTTTTGTTGCATTTCTCATTCCTCATACAAACAAATTGAAATTCTTTTGCCATTTGCTTTTTTTTGAATTAATATATTAACTTTTTCCTTACTTTTTTTCTGTTCTTTTTATGTTCGTTGTTTTTTCTGTCACTTTGCATTTTATTTACCGCACCCAAATGCCTGCTACTACCACCTTGTACTAATCCCCCACCTGTTAGACCTATCAGCTGACCACAGCTCCCACGGCACGCGGCATACAGATGTCGCAGTCGGCCAATGAGTTGTTTGTGTCGCGGGATCAGGATATGGCGATGGATGAGACTGATCATTGGATGCCACGTTCCGCCTCATTGACCATCTTGGATACATATGCGGAGACGGAATATGAGCATAACGAAATGCACGATGAGGAGAGAATCGACGAGGAGGTACTGGGAGATGCTGGAGCAGCACGTTTACGTGATTTGCCTAGCAGAAAGACCCAGACACGTCGTGGTGTTGCAACAGCCGCCACGGGAACAGGCACCACTCGTCGTGGCTCCAAATCTCGTGCAGCTCGTGGAGAATCAAGCGGCGGAATTGGGGCTAGTGGCGTCCGAGCACGTCGTAAATTGCGGGAAGCGACTCCCGATGTCGATGTGGAGGGAGATTAACAACTTTGCCGAAAATATTGATACTCATTGAATAATCGAATTTTACTTATAATTTGCAAACACCAACCACACACACACATACACATACACACGCACATCTGTCCTGCTCACTCACTGATTTTAGTATCCTCATTTGTATTTAGTTTATATTTATTTGACTAATGTTATAGTCTCTCTAGTTGTAATTAAACAAACGAAATTTGAATGCCATCTCCATCATACGTATTTGTCCCCACTTTTTGTACTCTTCCCAAAACAAAATACGAACATAAGGGTGGCGGCAATCTAGTGCAGACTATCAAGAGAAGCTATAGCTTGAGTGATCTCAGTGAGCCCGATATGCATCGCACTCAGGATGAACTGGATGATGTGATGATGTCTTCATCGGTGGTAATGCGTCCACAGGCATCCTCCTCCACACGTTTGCTGCGACCACGAAATCAGACGCCAGTGGGCAGATCCGCCAGTGGTACACGTCATTCCACTGGCATGTACTTTACCGAGGTGGATGTCACGTCCAAAAATGCTGGAGATTTCAAGTGAGTTTCATTCAATTGAGTTGAGAGACAGGGATAATCCTAATGTTTCCTCCAATTCGCAGCTACAACATACGCAGCCAGGACGATATAAGCTCTGGCTACTCCAGTGCTGAACCGCTCAGTGGACTCAGTCGCACATCATCCATGACAAATGCTTCCAAAGCACGTTTGAAGTCCAAACGCAATGAGGTAGGCTTAATTGGGATTCCATATACTTCTATCAGTTATAATTCAATTAGCGATTGCTGTTATCCGGTTATCAGTTAATGCTGGAAGAGATGAGAAACGAAGTCTATTTGGAGAATCAACTATTCTATCAAGGATTAGCAGAGGAGAAGCAGCAGAATGAAAACAACGACTCTGATCCTAAACAATTGCAAACTAATGAAGAAGAGGATGACTTCTATGAGGCTATGCCCATGTTAGTCGAAAGTAAACCACAAATGGAAATACTAAAAGAGGAAAGCGAAAGGGAAGAAATTCATGATTTGCCGCTGAAAGAGGAGAAGGTAGAAACGGATGATCCTGTTCTTCATATAGCTGAGAATCTGAAGAATGTGAATAAAACTGAAGAAACTAAGGAACCCAACAATAATGAAGAGACTAAAGAGTTGGAAAATCCATTAAAAGATTCACAAAAATCATTGGAAAGTGAAGATTGTTTTGAGGAAGCTCTGGAGAATGTCTCACCTGGTGAAGTGGGTGAAAGTAACTCCTCTGCTGAGGCAACAGAAACGATTGAATCAAGCATGGACAATCCCATAAATGTTGACCCATTTGTTCTGGTGGTAAGCACTTCCTCTCTCGATCTGACACCTCCTCGTCCGATTACACCACGTGATTTGATGGCTACACTCGAAGAGATTAAGCACAGTTTTAGAGAACAACTTAAACCAGAGTCATCATCCCCATCGACGTCGTCATCGTCCCCATCGCCCTCTCCCCGTCCCCGTATAGCTCAGCATGGCAAGGGCAGAGCTCCTCCTCCACCGCTACCACCTAGAGCGCAATCCTTAACGCCACAACAGGATAATATAAGCGTCACATCATCGACAGACGCCACCACCAACACACGCAAGTCAGGTATTGGGCAACTCTTCAAGAATATAAAAGCTAATGTACTGCGCAGCAAATCTAATCCTATCGTGTCGGATGATGAGCAGCCGCTGCCGCCACTGGCAGGCAAAGAAACGCAACTCTGAAGTAAGCTCCAGCTCAGTCAATCCGTTACAGATCATCCGCAGTGTTTCTTTCCCCCTGTTCATCGCTGAGCGTGCAATCTCTCTCAATCTTAACTTCCATGGCCCCTTCAATATACTCCTGTACAGTTTGCCTTACTAACCTAATGAATATTTTGCATTTCCAGCATGTGTTTTATGGATTGTTTATACAAAATCTCTTGTCAAATACCACAAACTAATCAAATTCTATTGGTTTTATCTCTCCATTTCAGGACAAATCCATGTCTGCTAGTTGCACTACCTTGCCCAGAACCAGCAGCCGTAAGACAGATAAAACTCAGGTCTCATCAAATAATAATCCCGGCCAAACTAAAACGCGCAATAAATCGGAAAAATAGTTCCACACACACACACAACTCGCACACACACCCACACACAGATGCAAAATGGTTGCTAAATAATATAATCGATAGTAAAACAGAACCTCAAATTTAGTTTAAATTGTAACTTAATCCTCCTCCTATTGATATTGATATAGCTCTACGTTTAAAAATGAAAAAACTATTTGTAACTTTTGTGTGTATTTTGTTTGTGATTCCAAGTGCATAAATTATTATTATTCATTTTGTGACTCGTCGCGTTTAGCATTAAGAAAGAGAGAAACTGAGTTGTATCCTATATAGCCCCAAATCCAAAGGTTCTACAACAATTCTATTAACCAAATACCTAAACCTAAAGCGAAAGAAAATCTCATGCGGAAACCATAGAAAAAGAAAATATTAAATTTGTAGCATAAATTCTGAATATTATAAAAATACTATAATTAAATAAAACATTATATCGATATTAAATTGAGACTTATAAATTGGCATAGAACTTTGTAGTTTTATTGCAATTTGAAGGGGCTATTCCTTATACTTACATGTAAAAAAGATTATTAAATGATTTCGTTTAATTGTTTTTCAAAACTATAGGATTTTATATCATGTAAAAGAATTTGTATCTTTTTTAAGAACGTGTTTTTAAATTTGTTGAAGATGAGACACATTTCCAGAGTAATTACCTATCAGAGTGATTGGGTTACTTTTTTTGTTTTACTTAAATAGAGTTATCTGTGCTGTATGCTAGAGCTGTCATTTTAAGCAATGGTTTGGAAAAGTCCCTGGTCGTTGACGCATGCAATCCCAATGCGACGTTTACATTATTTGATTGGTATCTGTTCGTATATATGGGTTTTATTTTGTTCACATATGTATGTATTTACATATATCAATGAGTCAAGGAGCACGACCATCTACGTTATGATTCATTCATATATTCCAAAACATTACTCATGCACAGCTCTACTAGATATGTATACATACATATGTATATATAAATCTGTCTGTCTAGACTAGAACCAACTATTTTTATTGACTACAACCCACTTTGTTAACAACAATTGATTCCACTTTATGCGTTCCCATATAATTTTATTTTTTTTCTCGCATATTTCTTAGTTTTTTAAGGCTCTTATTACAGGTGAAAAGACATTTGTGTATGCGGTTTATCATAGTTTCCGGGGGAGCGATCCTGCTGAAAACTATATACACCCGAGATATTCCAAATTTGTGCAGTTCTTTCTAAGCATCGCCGATTTCACGAAAAATTCAAAAAAGTTTCCAACGTGCTTCGATATTCCATATCAGAGGAGAACTACTGAAGTTGGTACCCACTTCTTCGTAGTTTTTTGGGGAACCGATGGAGGTTACTCCCACGGTATTCCAAATTTAAGCAGTTGATTCCAAATATCAATGATTTCACCAAGAACTTCTAAATGGGCCCTTTGATTTTATCCTGCTCTAAAAAAGACCTAAAAGAGGACGAAGATTTGCAACATTTGAGTATATTTCGCTGAAGTGCTTCGAGAATTAACCAAAGTCTATCGCGTCGAAGGGGAACTATTGCGCGGGCGTCAAAATGAATAAATTAATATATTTTTAAGCACACCTCGCACATATTAATCAGCAAAGTGAAATTGATGTGGTTAAAACTAGTTTTAATTAATCAAAGCGCTCATATCGAGATTGTTCTATTTGATTGAGTTTGGATGACTATATCGCCATATGTATTATGCTTGGCTGAATAAATAATCTAAGAATTTCAGTGAAAACTAAGGCCAAGTGGCCTGCCGCACTCGGCTATCATGAGTAACCCTAACAAAACGGCGTGATTGCTTTTTATGGATGCGCCTCCGCCTTGCACGTTCAATAAATTCATTTCCAAGGGACAAAAAACCAGATTGTCAGCAGCAGCATCCTCCTCATCCTCATCTTAATTCTGGTCGTGCAACTTCGTGTTTTTTTTTTACCCTGTCGCTTTTGCGCAGAGCAGCAGCTGATGTTTGCGCGTGTGTGAGAGCAGAGAGCTGACCTTGACCCTCAATCAAAGCGGCCTGCAGGAGAAACAAAAAGAGAGAGACCGAACACGACAAAGCCAAAGAGCTTGTTGCCAAGTGCATTTGACAGTGGATCCCACAGCGAATCCCAGTTCCACCTCCCCCCGACCATCGTCCCGCATCTCCTTCTGCTCTTTCTATGTGGGTTGGCAAACTTTTCATCATCAGCAGCAGGCAGCAACCACAACGACGACTGTACTTTGGCTGTGAAGACTAACACGCACACACGCAAACAAACCCCCTTGCATGCTCGTTTGTATGTGTGTGTGTGTGCATGCACAAGGAAGAGAGTTCCCTCAACAGCTGCCCGGCTCACCATGTGTTTCCAGCTGCAAAAAAAAAAAATTTTTTTGCCGGCAAACTGGTTATGGAACAAAAAAGAAAGAAAGACAAGGAGAGATAGACAAAGCAATGACTAAAAGAGAAAACACATTGGGAGGATTTTAATTTTTTTTTGTCTCAAATCAGCAGCTCCAGCATTTTAATTTACAATTAAAAAACAATCACAGTGATATTTGAAAATTTCTTCTTCTTCATGTGTTTGTGTGTGTTGTATTTTCTTCATTACATAGGTTTTTTCTTCTTTTTTGCCCTTCTTCGCGTGTATTGTGTGGGGTTAGTACATCTTTTCTTTTTTCGTTTCTTTTAGTGTTTTTTGTTGTTCTTCTTGGATTTGATGTTTTATCCTCTTCAGCGTTAAGTGTTGGTTGTAGTGTTGTTGTTGCTTTTGGGGTCTTCACTTCAATTCATGTTCCGCTCTCATTTCTACTGTGTCGTCGTCGAATCTCTCTCTGCCGTTTTTTGTTTGTTATGTTGATGTTTGCTGCGCCCCCTTCCCTTCTTCTCCCTTCTATATCTCTCCCTCACACTTCTCTCTATTCTGAGTCTTCCCTTCCATATAGTTCAAATGCTTCTTCTTCTTGTTAGTCTTGGTCTTCATCGGTCTCGAGATCTTGCCGGGCGAGTTTTAATGGGTCTTTGTTTTGGGTTCGCCGGCAGCAGCAGTAGCAGCAGCTGGATGGAGTTGTGTTGCTTCTTTGCGTTTTTTTTTATTTTTTTTCCATTTTTAAGGTAGTTTATATATTCTTATATAGGTTTTTCTTATTTTTTTGCTTGTTATTTTTCTTCAAATAGTAAATTCAAACACTTTGTTGTTGCAGCATTATATGTATGTATATAATCGATAATTAAAAGTGGTTTTTTGTTGTTGGTTTTGTTGTAATTCATCATCATCATCCTTCTTCATCATCATCGTTTCGTCAGCTGCGTCGTCGTCCTTCTTCCTCCTCTTCGTCTTCTTCTTCTTGGTTTTTCTTCTAGAGTGTACTTTTCTTCTTAGTTGGCACCGCGCTGCAGGCTCAGCTTTTGGAATCAGAGATTAGATGTATGTATGTTGGTGTTGTGGTGTGTGTGTCTATGTATGAGTATAAGTATGTATGCGCGTGTGTGTTGGTTTGTTGGTGTGAGTGTGTGTGGTGGTGGTGGTTGATCTTGACTTGGGTGCTGCTTGGGGGTTTAGATTGATTTTTCAGTGTTCAAATTTCTCTTCTTCTTCTGCTTTAGTTGGGTGGTCGTCCTCATCCATTCTCCTAGTTCCGTCCGCCCTTCTCATCGCACTCGCGCCTTAGATGTCCACTCTTGCCACAGCCATAGCAAGTTTTCGATGTCTCCGGACAATTCTTGGAGATGTGTCCAGTACGATTACATTTGTAGCAGGACACATTGGCCGGTCCACGGTCGTTGACAGCCTCTGGGCAGTTGCGCACCCAATGGCCAGGCTTGTTGCACTTGTAGCAAGTGGGATTATCAGCCTGAGTGCAATCCTTCGAGATGTGGCCAATGCCGTTGCAGCGGTAGCACCGCTCGGCCTCCTCGGGGCAGGCACGTGCAAAGTGCCCAAATTGATTGCATTTGTAGCACTTCTCGCGATTGCGACGCATGCCGCCGCCATCACCACGCATACCGCCACCACCACCTCCAGCGCTGCCGCCGAGACTGCAGTCCCGGGCAAAGTGGCCCGGCCGGTTGCACTTGTAGCACGTGGCAGACATCGACATTTTGTCTTCTCTTCGGATTTTTTTTAGATTTTTTAACGAAAAAATTTAACTCAACTGAACTTCGACTCCTTCTGCTTCTTGTGGAACACACACTCCAATGTATTTTCTGTACACTTCCAGAGACTCTGCTTGCTTGTGCTAAATGCGACACGAAAAGGACTCTTTTCTGCCAGGCGACACAATTTCCTCCTCGCCGTTTTTTTCGACGCCAAAAGTTAAAATGGCTGCCGCCAGTGTTTTTCACGCTACAAGCCGAAAAATCTCAATTTTCTCAGTAAAAATTACCAAATTTGCGAACAAAAATACTAGAATGACACAATAAATAGTATTATAGTATCGCCAGACTCAAGTATCGAGTGCTTGCGTCACAGGGTTGATTTGCGCCATGCGTGCACAGTGATTCGAAATAAAAGAATTCGTAAGTGAACTTTAAGGAAAGAGAAACTATGTATGCAAACACATGAAAATAATGTGACAATAAGAATATGTTTTAAATAATATAGTCAACAATTGACTAATGATCCAATGCCTGCTGAACCGTACAAACTCAGTAACGAGAACAAATTCATACCATTTTCAAAATAACAAGCAAATTGACACAAACCATCATAATGTATTTGTCTGAAATGTGTTAGAAATCGCCCGTATGATTTTTTTAAAACATAAATTCATATATAAAAATATATATGTATGTATGTATCTCAGTTATAAGTAGGACTGTATTTCTCATCAGATTAATTATTTTATCGGCCCGACTTGACTGCGAGGTAGATAACTATCTACTTTCGACAACTTTATGTAGATGTTAATAATTGCCTTCTACGCGTGTGACCAAATGTAGTGATTTTGTTTTTGTAATTTATGCTGAAGTTATGATCTGGATTGCTTGGTCATGTTTAATATTTGTCGCCGCGACATTGTGCCGGAGTTGTGTCCAAGCCACCACAACGATATCGATGCCCCTAACGACACAGGACATCATAGCGGGTGACGTGTTCTTTGAAATAATATCTCCCCAAGATTTGGAGTATACGTATCGACTAAGGCCGGCTAAGGATTTTGGCGGTTCATTTACTAAGCACAAATTGGAAGGAGTACCGTTAGTTTTGACAGACCCACCGGGAGCCTGTCAAAAGATAAGAAATGCCCGGGACCTGGAAGGGAGTATTGCCTTAATAGACAGAGGGTGAGTGAAGGTGGTACGATTTGCAAGAGACTTGCCTTAACTTTTATCTATCTACACGCAAATTTCTAGGGAATGCTCTTTCGTTACCAAAACTCTTCAAGTGGAGGCCGCTGGCGCTGTGGGCGCCATTGTCAGCGAGTATAATACAAATTCACCGGAATTTGAATATTACATTGAGATGATCCATGATAAAACCAATCGGGATGCTACCATACCAGCGGGCTTTTTACTAGGAAAAAATGGCGTTATGATACGTTCTACATTGCACCGTCTGAAGAGAGTACATGCCCTAATTAATATACCAGTTAACCTGACCTTTACACCGCCATCAAAAATCAATCATCCGCCCTGGTTGGGCTGGTGAGTCCAAGTCTGGGCCAACAACATTGGATGTTTGGAAAATTTGGTGACGCTGGATATTTTGTAACCAAAGTGCATACTTAGTCAGAGCATTGCTAGTTTTATTTTTAAATAAGAAAGAAAACAGAAAAGTGAAAACCGAAACTGAGACTAAACTAAAGTGTTAATAATATTAAGTAGATAATTCGTAAAAGCAATACCAAATAATGAAAACTGACACGTAAATTGTAAATAAATTGCTAAGCAGAAAGTTTGTAAGCTAGACAAGTATCTAAACAAACCTCATCTTGATTCTATGCTAAGGCGGATTTGGATAAATGGGAGGCAAGAATCATCACCCAATTATGATCACTGCACCTAACCCTGGATAAATATCAAATTCTAATGTTTGAGGTAAAAAGATTTTCCATAACACATTTATATACTATATACAAATATTTGTTTAATAATTACATGTATTTTGCCCCAGGACTTAGATCTTTCCCAGGGCTGTAAGATTCAGGCACATGCCCAATGTGAGTATCACTATGCTCACCACGAGAATAGCAAAGCATAGATAATTTGTTTGGATGGGCATACGGAATAGTTTCGCTGACATATCCAGCGAGGAGGCAAACATAAGCGTCGAATTGAGATCTTCTGCTGAGGTATTATGATAGACAAAAGGACGTACTCTAATCTGATGGCCATTGGCCTGAGCATTTTGACACACACGCGTCACCGACGAGGCCACAAAGAATGGCAATAGGCCCAAGAAGAGCCACAACATCACATTGGCTATGTTCAGGAGGACCAACTTGAGGGCGCAATAGTGGAAATCAAAATCCTTAAAAAGGTATACCAGTCCGGCAAAGGCATAGGATAGATTCATCACAATGAGAAAACACACTGGAATGGCCACATGTTGATTGAGTCGTTCCAGTAATTTGCGGAATTCCAGAACTTCACGCATCCAATCCAAGGAGTCTATGGAATGCATCAGCAATTTGTGTGACAAGGTCTCCAAATGCACACGCAGCAAATAGCACTCAATGTAATAGCTACTCAATATGATAATCTCGACCATATCCTGCAAAAGTATGGTACAAAGCAGGGCAATCCTCAGGCACAACTCCCAATTACGCAGGATTTCGGCTAGCCAAGCTATTTTGATGATTTCCTCGGGCTGCATAATCACCACGCAGCAGGCATAGGCAAAAAGCAGGAGCAGAAGGGTTAGAGCTAAACCCAAAAACAACCAAAGCATGCGACACAATCTCTTAGGCTTGGCGGACATCAGAAAGACACGTTCGATGAGATTCTGCAATTGCTCGTGATCGATCACCTTGCACACTAGAACAGCGGACACAAAACCCAAGAGATTTAAACCACTTGGCACCACATAGCCAAACAACAGTTCACCAATAGTATTGGGTGAGAAAGCGCCACCTCCATCTGTACTATTAGGAGTGGCTGGACGTATATCCCTGTAGCTATTAAATCCACGATCGCCCCTATGAAGATAAACGTAGGAAATTAGCGTGTGAATAGTTTAAAGATCTCTTTTTCTCACCTATAACCGCAAATATAGCGCAGGACATAGCCCAATAGAAGGGCAAAGAACACCATCATCGCCTGGACATAGCTGCAACAGGCCCTCACATTGCTCATGTCCGTCGATATGGGATTGAGACCGACGAGGGTCAAAATGGCGACATAGGGTCGCAGGAACTAAAAGATTTTTAAAGAAAACTTAAGATATTATTGGAGATAAGCATAGGAACTCTTAGAGATAGATGTATAAACTTTTATCAGCGATACATGGAACAAATTGTAAGAAAAGCAATATGTATAAAGTAAGACAAAGGAAGATATATTTACAAGGTCTTAGGAACTGAAAGATATATCCATTACTAGCTTAAGGAATGTGAAACTCGTCGAAAAACTCCAAATATTGTATAGTTAGATAAACTTTCAAGGAAAATGACAAACAAATAGAAAGTGGATGCAGAGATCAACTATCATGGCATTTATGGCATTTAAAAACTCCCAGGAACTGAAAGATTAATACAATAATGGATTGAGAATTCAGGAGGAACTCAAATAGATAAGAATAAAGCCACTCCGAGAAGTCTGATTAAACTTTTAAGAGAAACAACAAACAAATAGAAATTGATACAAATGAAGTACTACTTAACGAACTTATCTAATGAACTTTTCCACTTGTGTACATAGTATACAGACACTAAATCAACTGATGATAAATGAAAGTTTTTATCTAATTTCTCTCACTCTCGTTAGTATATACTAAGTATATGTACATTTATCATTTGCTGTAGTTAAATTTTCTCAATAATTTCTTTGTAGATTTTCTCATTACTGGTGGACACACCCACCCACCTTGCGTTTGCAGTAATCCAAGATAGCTGATGTCGGCTCATGTTCGCCCGGCTGCTGCAGTTCATCATTGAGATTACCATTTCCATTTAGGCGATTGATGAAACAGAAAGAACTTTCCGCATTTTGACGAAACATGGCAAAGAGACAAAGAATTTCACATGCAACAAGAACAACAAATAACACATTGCTCGCTACAGTGAGGCATAAACAATATGAACGTGGAACGGCAACCGGGACCGCAGGCAGCTGATGATCGACGTCGTCGCGGACTGACAGCTGAGCAATAACTGGCGACAAATCTTACGAGCAGCCAGCTAGCTGGCCGGCCAGCCAGGATGGGGGCGAAGGCGGATGTCGGATAGCTCGATGATATACTGTGTGCTATACGACGTCGTTCCCTTCAATTGCAATATATGTACATATAACGGTAAATTGAATAAATTGAAACTCGAGTCGCAAAATGTAAAACGAAGCTTTCCTGCGATATGTCAAGCTCTCTTCTCAGTTCTGTTCAAGCTTTGTTCTGCTGCTCTCTCCCCACTCACTCTCTCCCTTTCCACACACACAGACAGACACACACACACACACTCGTTCGCTCTATTTGTTTGGGGCTGTGCCTCCCCCTTATCAATGAATTTTATCTCGAGCAACGTTCTCGTATGTGCTGAGCACCTGTTACACTTTAGATAGGAATCAGTTCGCTTATCGCTCGACACTATCTATCAACATATATGTATGTGTATATATAAATTTGCATATATGATATTTGATGATATGCTCGGACATAGAGCTCTATGTATTGGACGCGACACAGCATATTCTCCCCCACGATCGGCTCGGCTTGGATTTCTTTTGTTTTGATTGCGCATTCTCGTGGCTTGTGTGCCTGTTATCTGGGACGGAGACAGAAACAGAGGCTGAATGCAGTAAACGAATCTGTCTGATAACCCTGAGAGAATTGCAAGAAATACATTTCGAATTTCCTCTTACTAGCAATGCTCTACAGTTCTTATTATAGGCTATTTGCAGTAGGAAGAGTGGCTTGGAAATATTGGGGATTCCAAAAAGTATAATTTGGATCGATCATTTGATCCTTTAGACAAAATCCGTTGCAGTCAAAGTACATTAATATGGTATTACCACAGAAATCAAATCTGAAACCTGAGCTAAAAAAATTAAAGTATTCAAAATTATAAAAGAGTCAAAATAAAATATATATAATAAGATATAAAATATTTTTTAAATAACAAATTGAAATTAATTATTTAACTTAAAAATCATGCTACAATGTCACGTGAGACTCTGAAAATGATAATACGTATATGAAATATTTGGCGAAGATTTATGGATTTCTACTCCTGATCAATCAGTTATATGATATATACTTCAATTCGGCTAAGCTTTCCATGTTTATCAGGAATAAATCTAGAGTATGGTATTCGAAAATAGTTTAATTTGTACAGCAAAATTCAAATTAATAAGCTTTAGTAATTATAAGGAGAATAATAATTAATATAGTCCATTTTGCATCATATGATTTCTGGATTACTACTAATCAAATTTATTTTGAGTCACTAGCAACTAAAGAGGACCGAAAAAGAAGCTTATACTGACAGTGCTAGGATACCAATTGTTTCCATGTTTCCGTTTTGAAATCCTCTAAAATTTGATGGAAGTGATGCCCAAAGATTTCGAAAACCAATTTTTTACCTTTTAGTGACTAGATTGAAAAGAAATCTAAAATGTTCTTCAAAATGAATTTGTTTACGTATCTTAAAATATTTGTCTATATGTATATGTGTAAGGTTTGAAAAAGTATAGTTTAGGCTATTTGTACCTTTCTTTTATATTCTTAAAATGTTTTACTAAAATCTCAGATAATGCTGATCTATTCCTCAAGTCTGTACCCTACAATCTATTGTACTAACTTTCCAGTTGCTCATCAGAGAAATGAAGTCACCCTACATACATATATGTACATATAAGCTACAGTTATTTTTTAAGTTTCGCCCAATTTTGTTGTTGTTGAGTCGATTTCGTCAGCTGGCGATCGCAAGGCGGCAAAAGTCAATAAAGTTAAATAATTTACGTCGAAGTAATTAAATTAAATTAGATTAAGCACACGACACAAGTTGCTTAAACTTTTTTTCGGTTGGGGTTTTTTTTTAAATTTATTTTTTTCTTTGTATTGTTTTCATTTAAATTTGTTGCTTAACGATTTTGCAATGAAGCGTGGAATGAGTGTGTGACGGAGAGTTGAGGGGGAGGAGGGAGAGCTGAAGCTGGAGCTGGTTGCTGGCTTCCAGATACGATGCCGGGCTTCAGCCGCAGTCTGGCCGCAACCTCAGCCTCGGCGTTCAGTTTGTGTGACACTGTGACGATGACATGCGATGATATGCCCTTGCCCAGGCCCAGTTCCAGTCTTTTCCCCCTCCCTTCTGACTGCCCTCTCTGGTCTCTTCACACTGCTCCTCCACTCATGCAAATTAGCTGCGTTGTCAAATAAAATGCTGATTTGTTTTTGGCTCTCTCTGGCATGCTAATAAAACAGAATCTGAATCTCCTACCCAACCCAGTCCATCTCCACTGACACATTCATTGGTCAACGTGGACAGTTGTCGTCTTTTTTTTTTTTTTTTTTGCTATGTTTAAAAATCAAATCAAATATTACGAGAAAATTTTCAATGTGGTTAAATGCATAGGAAATTTTATGCCAGCCGCAACCACAAAAACGCAAATGTTGACTCCGGCTCTGAGGCTTGAACCAGTGTAACCATTGGACAGGACAGGAGCGATGCTAAGCGAGAGCAGGGAATTGTGCATGGAATTGATGGCGGGCGGTGTGTGGGGTGGGGATGATGATGAAAGTTTGTTTAACAATTGAGTAGGTATATGAAAAAGGACTTTATTTTCCTAGCCCAATAAGCCTCGTTTGTCTAATTAAATTCCACTTTAAAGTCCAATTTCAGGTGACGTCTTTGTGTAAACTCCTTTTCTTTTTTATTTTTTTTTTTTTAGCAAGAGATCGGAGATTGTGGAACGTGTCAAGTGTCCGAAATTCAATTAGACTTCATTAGCATTAGCAGCCGTTGGCAATTTGGGTAGTCACCTTGTGGTTGTGCGTGTGTTTCGGGTGTGTGTGTGAGGTTGTTCGTGCACAGATTTAACAGTTTGCAGATTAGCATAAATGAGATCATTAAAATGCGCTTACGTTTCTGAGGATGCGGATGGGATGGCATTGGGACTGCAGGTGTTTGGGGGCGGAGCGGGGCGGGGTCAACACCTCCTCCTTTCGCACGTAACAGACGCCGTCTGCAAAATTGCCGTTTAGCCATTCTGCAGTGTCCTGTCTGAAGGTGTCACGGCTGGCTGGTTCGTGTCTTGGCTTAACTTGCCAAAATACAACAAATTTGCATAATTATTAGGACATCTTACTCTCTCTCTCTCTCTCTGTCTGTCACGCAACTATATGTATGTAGATTCGTCTAGTTGTTTTGTTGCAAATTTTTTTTTCTTCTAGTTACTTTGTCCGTTCGACTAAATTGCACATTACATTTTCCAAAATGAGGTCATTAAAAAACAGACAAATTGACAAGAGGAGAGCGCAAAAGAAAAGGATGCTTACAAAGTGGAACACATTGACACGAAATTGCATAAATAACTATATTAAATTGACACAAGAGATCGAAAATTCATATATCATTATGTTTATGTGTCAAAAATTAGGTTCAAGTTGACATAAAGAAGCCAATTTGATATCTCTTAGTAGTGAATCTCATCAGAATCTTATCCAATAACTTTTTTAGTCCCCAGAGATTTGATCAAGATATATCAATGGGTCATTTAAAAGTCCTATGTGATAACACTTTGTTTTTTATAACTTATTTTCAATAAGAATTTAAAATCTTTTGATCCTCTTAATCACCAAACATTTGTCTTAATTGAAACGAATTTTGGATTCTGAAATGTCTTATACATTAAAATAGTTGATAAATTGATACTTAAATATAATTTCTCTAAGGTTTTAAGTGTTTGAGATGAATATGGCTTTAAAATTTAAGAAAATTAACTTCAGATCCATAATCATCGACACCAAGATCAACGGAATACAAAAGTTCTTTATAATCCTGTCCTGGATGGAGATTAACCGTTATCTAGGAAACATTTCGAATACGGGCTTTTAACATTTTTCAGATTTTGAGACATTAAAATATTTAAATATTTAAATATATAAATATTTAAAATATAGAGGCAACCCTTGAAAAATTTCAAAGGAAGCATTCTCGCTTTAAAAGTGGGTTGTCCACAAAACTTTTTAAGTCAGAGAATATTCTAACACTAATTTTGGATACAACTACATACGTTCCAAAGATTAGGAAATATATTTAAAGATGAATTGATGACTCTTTTTACTCTTAATACTCCGAACTAGGAACACATGAGAAACTTTAGAAAATTAAAAAAAAAAGAGAAAACAGGAAAGAACATAATTTGTCCTGTATTTCCATATTTTTACAGTTTTCTTTGTCCTAATTTTTAAGTACATATTTTTATAATATTTGATGAAAGCTAAATAACTAACTAATGTACTACCTAGAAATGTAATGTCGAGTTTTTTTCTCAAAAGTGTCTAATTCGGGTTCCATGAGTAAAAGAATAATACAGTTTCCCAAAATTTAAGGTTGAACAAACAATTTTGGCAGCAACAATTTGTCGCATTTATTGGTGATGTTTTGGGTGTTAGCTATTTCTATACATATATTAATATACATTTCGATATTCAGGATAGTCGTTATCACATTTAATAAAGCCTTTTCTATGAAAAGTGACAAATTTTGTGGGCTCTCTTTAGTTTGTCATTTTTTTGGTCAGTGTTCATTGATTTTATGTTGGATAACCAGCCAGTTAATTGGGCATATACCTGTTGATATTTAAGCCAACCCATTCCATTCTTTTTCTATTTTTTTTATGAGGAAATGGAACCCACTATATTGCACTATATATGCATATACATACATATACAAATGTATATGTAGCTAGCTATATTTATTTGAATGTGCATGTAAAATTGCTTCATGAAGCTCTTGACCGAGTGGTAACATCCGCAAACGTTTCGCCATTCAAACGGGCTAATTTTTGATGATATCCACAGGCGGGTGTCCATTTTGAGAGTGGAAGAAAGGGCAGCAAGGGGGGTAGAAACCCTCTCTGTGTGGCATGGGGGTTGTGTGTGTGTGTGTGTGCTGGGGACTGCACTAAAAGCCTGTCGCTGGCTGCAAATTGAATCAGTCGGTTTGTGTGTTGGCCCCCAAGGCTAGTGTTGTCCTAGTCCTCGTCCTCCCCATCGTTCCCATCGTCGTTCTCATCGTCGTTGTCGTCGTCGCCCTGTTCGTGCACGCGCTCTCATGAAATGTGACCGCAATTGCGGTTCGTTAGCTGCATTTCAGCTAGTCCCAGGTCCGAAAACCCGTTGATGCACCTTGCACGTGCTAGCCCCAACACACACACACACACACACACACACAAAATGTACAAAAAAACACATATACATACATCTATCCAGAGAGAGAGCGACCCCTAAACCAAGGAGATGCGGGGTGTTGACATGGCACAATGCAAAAGCCGCTGTACTTAAGTGGTTCCACTGGCCCTGACCAAAAGCACTTTGACCAGGCCAGAATGGTCAAACTTAAAGGCTCACACCCTCACCCCCCCTTGCTTGTCACCTACCCTCCTCCCCTCACTCACTGACTCACTGGCTATATAATTTATGTTGCCAAAATAAACCCCAAAAACGTTGAGAAAAAGATTTTCAGGATGGCACTTAACGGCAATTAGCAGGCTATGGCGGGATAGAGAGGGAAAGAGAGACAGATACACACACCTGTAGGATTCGGTACTCGAATCAGGATTTGCGCATCATTTCTTCGAGAGGGTAATTACAACAAAAGACGCACATCCTGGCCAGGCACGCAACGCAACGCAGAGCTGGAAAACTTCTAAAGATTTTCTCCGCCCCCCCAAGGCAACCTCCATCTTCCGTTCCCCCCTCCATCCTCCTTTTCAACGCCCGGCACAACGTGACGAGCATACGAAATCAACAGGCAAGCTGGGAACAATTTAAACGTTAGCAAGGATTTTCAAGGATATGTCGCATTAACAATGGCCTGACCTACTCATGAGTGCCAAATGAGTTGTTCCCAGGCGGGGAAAGGGAAATGAGCATAGAGAGGTCCTCTTCCATCGCATCGCATCCCACCCATCCATCCAACCATCCGCTCACACACTGTTGCTCACAGGGAATAGAGATTGGGGATGGGCATGGGCATGGGAGTGGGAGTGGGTGGCTGGTGGCCAAAGTGGGCGTGCGAGACCCGACTTTTGTTGCCAAACTAAATATTGTTAGGCAAAGTAAACGGACGGTCGGCTTTTGTGTACATTGGTCGCTGTCTGTGGCACATGGGTGTAGTTTAAATACAAAAGTCAAAAGGATCCAGCAAATTAAAGGTGAAATAAAGTCGGAAAATAAATATAGAGAATGGAAAACATTAGGAATCGTTCAATATTATAACTTAATATATAAAACAATATTAATATAAATATACATAAACCTTTCTTAAAAAAATCTTTCATATCAAGTTTTTATATGCAACAAAGTGCATAAAATTTTATGATAAAAGTATTAATAATATTGATTTCTAACTGAGCTGTCGTGACCATCAATTGATAGCGAATTCCGATGGGGATTGAACTATATTTTATATAAGAACTTCAATGATAAAAAAAAACATATACTACTTATATTGTTTTACTCGAAAATATCAATATTCAATAAAAAAGGCGGAGATGTTGAGATTCTAATATATAACATACACCTTTAATATATAATGGACTCTAAAATACACTTACAATAATATAACACTAATATGCTACAGGAAATGATCTCATACAAATATAAATTTAATGTAAGCCATTCCATAGGAACCAACATTTCATTGAAGACGAATAATTTTTATGTAAATTTCCTTTTTTTTGTATCCTTTGTGGAAAACTAACTTTAGATTTCGGTAATTACCCACACTAAAAACAGCAACAAACAGAAATAATAAGTTTCAATAAAATCCAACCTTGGTTATATGTAGATTTATCTCCATTTGCGAAAAGGCATGGTAAGTTTTTGCCAATATAGATTACCATCTTCGTAGGTTCTTCTGGTGAGTTCAATAAAAGATCAAAACCACCCAAATCGGAGACCAAGTTTAGTTTTTTAGAAGTGTTCAAATGCGACCTTTTTTATTTGTTGGATTTTGAGCCGATTTATTATGCCGTCCATCTAAAATTCTGAAAAGAGATAATCCTGCCGAAATGGAAGGCTTGATTATTTATTTATTTTGGAATCCAAGAAATACAAGAAGTTGTAAAATATTTGAAATGAAGCTGACAAAATAAGTCTAATAGAAAACATTGTTCCTTTTTTGAAATCTCAAATATTCGATGCAGTTAATATTTTATAAAAGATCTTTCATAGTTTATAAAGAAATTAAACAAAAGTTAAGGATATCTAATGTTTTATATTAAACCAACTAAAACTAAAGTTTTATATTAAACCAGTTAATGATTTGTAAAAGATCTTTCATATTTTAGAAAGAAATTAAACAAAAGTTAAGAAGGTTTAAAGTTTATATTAAAACAAATCCAAATAACGAATCCAGTGTTAAGTTACTCCAATAAAATGTTAATAATTGTATATTTCAAGCAATATGAATCAAGACAAAATAAGAGAACAATTTTGAAACCCCCAGAAACAAAGAAAAATATATCGGAGATTGTGTGGAGGACATGGATGGAAAGGAAATGTCCTCCTAGTACACATTTTCTCCTCAATTTTTTTAGAAAACGTCGCCTTGGCTGAGAGAATAAATGTAGAATTCAAGCCTAATGGTGTGAAGGTCAAAAACTCATACATAAATCCATATAATCTAGATTATTTTAAAAGTTTCTAAAGAAACGCCCACATTTCCCTCTTCGATGATGGTTTTGGGCCACTCCACTGTGCTGGGTCCTTCTGTTGTCTTAATGCCGATTACCGTTTTGTAGGCGAAATCCAATGCCTTAACGTTCCTCCTGTAGCTATTCGTTGTTGCTTTTTATTCTTAATGCGGCTGCCGTCTATTAGGAATTTTCTTTCCTTTTTTTTAAGGTGGTTTTTGCTTGCCTCCCTCTCAGTGTTTCGCCATTATGAAACAGAAGCCGACTTGGCCTTAGACAACGTTGCAGCCTAGAGAGCTGCACCTTAGACACACACACACATATACTTAGATACGTATGTATATATATAAATGATGCTTCATGCAAAGGTATATATCCTGCTTGAAACTGATTCCCCTCATTTTCATTTCGCCTATCTTCAGCTGCTTCTTGGCTTGTTGACGCAACTTGCTCATTAATTTTTACGCTTAATGTGTTTTCATAATGATTTTTAAATTGCGTCTCAGATTTCACAGATCTCATAGAGAGAAAGCACACACACACACACACAGAGAGGGGGTGTGGGAGAGAGGGGGTGTGGGAGAGAGGGGAATATATAAACATTTCCTTCGTTCTTTTTTTCACTTTGTTTTTCTTTCTTTTGTGTGTGGTTTTTGCTCACCAATCAAATGTGACGTCATAAATGGAAAGAAAGCCTCTCATTAGCGTACCCATGTGCCTGTGGCCATCAATATTTAAATATTCATATATATATATACTTCATTCATTCTGTGAAATGAATGAATATGAACAAAAAATATTTATACGAATGTTCGTAATTAAACTACAATAAGCAACCAATAAATGCGAAAGACGCAATGCAAAAATACTGTAATTATTGTGTTCATCTAGAGAGGAGAACGTGACAGAACTATCGTAAGTAGATAATACCAAGTAATTATCTCTAGTAGATATTTAGCTTAATTTCGAGATTTTCACTTTCAATAATCTGGCCATTATTCACATTATTCTCGTGTCACACATGTGATCCTTACCTTATTGCATCAAGCATACGCCATGTTGTTCACTTTGCCACTTCTTTTCTTTTTTTCTTTTGGGGGGTGGGGGGCGTTGGAGTAAGGACGAAACGTTTTGTCTGACTGACAAATTTAATTACTGCTGGTTCCTGACTCAATGCCCGAATTGGGTCTTCTTCTCCTCCTGCTGCTGTTGTTGTTTGTTTGTTTCGTCACTGATATGGCCGGACAACACCCACCCACCCAGCAGGAGCTGGAGCCGGAGCATACGTCCTATACACACTACGCCATCCTGGGGTCTGGAGTCACTTCATTTGATGCGTCAATCAGCACAATCAAAAACTGCAGCCATGAAAATCAATTAAAAACCCGTTGACACACTGGCCCAGGCTTTCGGCATGAAGAGAAGTCCTGGCCTGGCCTGTCCTATCCTGGCCTGGCTTGGCTTGGCTTGGTCTGGGTCCTGGTCCTGCTGAATGGCTGTCAACAACGTTGAACGTTTTTGCCATTGACGCTGGCCAGGATTAACATTTATATTTCAACAGCATGGAGGCAGGTGGGGTGGTGCCATTTGGGGGAGGTGGTGTGCGGGGGGGCTGTTCATGTTTTTCCATAGCTCTTTTGTAATTCCATTTGAAATGCAAATGCCTTTTGTAGCGGATATAAGAAAACACTTGCAAAACAAATCAAAGGCACAGGACATGATACCGCAATTTTTGATCAGAAGTGTATCGAGGGGGGGTTTAAGAGGGGACATGACGTCAGCATGTTGCATAGTTAATTGGCGGCACGCTGAGTTGCACAAACAGACGAATATTCGCTGAAATGGAGACGCAAACCCGCACGCCCACTTAATAAATGAAATGTCATTGAGGCGTGCGGCAATCATCAAAAACAACAACAACAAAAATTCCCCCCCACCCAAAAAAAAAAGAAAAGGAAACACAAAACAAAAGTCAGAACACAATTTAACACCAAGAGAGAAGGGGGGGAGGGGATTGGGGGTTGGTCAAGAATTCGCAAATGACGCATGAACCATGATGATGGAGCAACTGTAGGCAAAGATGGAAGGCATGGCATGGTGTGGACCCAACTGGCTGAGTGACGGAATGGCTGACTGAGGGGCCAGTTGGCTAACTGACAGCGTTCAAGTCAAGCGAGGCTCACTTTATCTGGCCTTCTCAGTGGAGGCTTCCCACACGGACACACAAACACACACACACACACCCACTTGTCCACTTGTCATAGACACCCTCTGTGATCTCTCATCCGGTTTGCCCAAAATGGGTTCTTCCTGAAAAGGCATAGATTTGGGAAATATCCATGAATGCTAACCAAAGGCTTTACTTTAAAAATGCTTAGATTAGTTGATTAATCGATAGCTTTTTAATTTGTTTATATCGAAATTAAGTTGCTATTTTCTATCGATTCTATTTCTTATCGATTGCTTTTTAATTTGTTTATATCGAAATTAAGTTGTTATTTTCTAACGATTCTATTTTTTATCGATTGCTTTTTAATTTGTTTATATCGAAATTAAGTTGTTATTTTCTATCGATTCTATTTTTTGTCGATTGCTTTTTAATTTTTATATATCGAAATTAAGCTGTAATTTCATATTTACAAAGAAAGAGAATTTAAATCGGCATAATTTATATACTAAGAACGTTTTCGCACTAATTTAATAATATACTATTTTAACCTTTATGTTTTATTCGCCATAACTCACCTCTAATGTGTTAATTATATCCTTAAAATTCAACTCAATATTTAATAAATAGAAGTTTACCAATTTGGAGACGATTAAATGTTAATTGACTGAGAGATAATTGTTATAGAATTCTATATTAGAATTTCAAACTTTATTTAAGATTGAGGACTTGTTTTAAATGTTGTCAATTAAATTGAATAATTATAATTATTCCAAGTCGAAGACTCTTTAGTATTTTTCCTAAATCTACTATTAATTACTATATCTAACATAAAGTAAATAAATAAATAATATAATTATTAGAAAGTGAACAAATTTTATTTTTTACATACTGTATTAAACAAATCAACACATAAAATACTCGGAAACGACTTTCATTTTGAAATATGAATAAAAAATTACTTTTTTTTGCAGTTATTAATATCTCGGGCTCATCCGGATCAGACAACTATAACATATAGCTCTTATTGAAACCTTTGGTCAAAAATATAGTTTTAGTTTAATATAAAAAATCTTTTGAAATTTTGGTGGCTAAAATGTTGCCCCAATTAATATGCTCAGATGTTACCCCTTGCCAAACAGAAGGATTTAAAGACTCAACTCAAAAACAGAGAGGGAGACGCGGTCAACTGAAAACTGCAACTGCTACACCAAAAGCTACAGCAACTGGCTGAGCTTCTCCTCTACTGCTGCTGCTGCTGCGTCAGCTGCAACTGATGACATTGTCAGACAGCAAAGCGCCCCAGCTATAAAAGGACTAACAAGCCTGACAGTTACTCAGCGTCAGTCAAAGCTCTGGGCTCTAGATCCTGCTGCTCCTCCTGGTGCTATTCGCTTCGACGACCACCATGGGGAAACAAGGGGGATGAGTGGGATGAGGACGGGTCGGGACGATGTGTCGTGCAAATTAAAACTTGGGCCACACTTGACACGTGCTTAGCTGCTGCTGTTGCTGCTTTTGGTAACCAGGAACTAAACCCCTCCACCCCACCAACACACACACACACACACACACACTATATCTAGTTATCTTTTTTTTTTTTTTTGGGGGGGCTATACGTTTGCGGCTGGTATGCCACTTGGCAGCCTCCGTTAGCTCCTTTTTTTCGGGTTGAAAGCTAGTTTAATTTATGAGATCACAAGCCACGGCAAATGTCAACTTGCGTGCAATTGCATAAACTTGTTGCTTACCCAAAAAGGTAAAATAAAAGTAGATAGAAAAAGCTCTTCTGCTGACATGGCAGAGGTTAAATTTAATACAAATGCAACGAATGAATTTAAATTAACGAGTATTACGAGAATTACGATTTTGCATTCTTGATTTTAAAAAATTTCATCACCTTTAACGCTGTGCAATCCACAATTGATTCTTTAAGCTAAGGACACAATTCGATAAACAACCACAAACAAATAAATATAAATTTGTCTAACACAATTACATTTTATTTTGGTAAGCCCGAAAAATGTTTGATTACTTATAAACTTTTGATTTTTCAAATCGGTTGATTATTGTCTTAAATACAGCCTAAGAAAAGTCAAAATTTTGGATCTAATTTTTAAAATAGTTCAAAATTTTGTTAAAAACCCTCTGTTTGCGATCGTTTTGCTTCGTTTATTGAACCCTAAAATTATGCAACACATAATTTATTAAAAAAAAATTATTTGGAATGTTTTTTCAGCTCTAAAATCCGCCTATCCTGCCGCAGCACGAAAGAAATTGGTTTGCTGGGATGTCCTTAAGGATTCGCATTAATTGGCATCAATAAAAGTGGGGGTCATCTAAGGATGCAGGACACTTAAAGCCATTCCCGAGTTAAAATCCTTATTTTTGTTTCATATCTCAAAGTGTATCCTCTTGGATGCCAATTTTGATTGTCCTGAAAATAGTTTCATCAATCAATAATTGTACATAATTGTAATTATTGATAAATCTAAAACTTCCTACAATAGATGCTCGCAGATTTGATCAAAAGTAGATGATATTTCACCTATTTTAGTTTTTAGATTATATTTTAGATTATATTTGATTCGTTTCGTGCGACTAAAAAATCAGATTTTTCATTAAATTGATTTTATCTAAATTTCCACAGATTTAATGCTCGTTTTTAGTGAGTCCCATTTGAACGACGTTATCTTTGAGAACTACATGATTAGTTTTTCTGCGGGTTTTGTGCACCTTCAATTCAGCAGTCAATTGAACTGACTACCGATGGATGGGCGTAGTTCCCGCCGTTCATCTACATAGATGCAAATGTATATGTATGCAGGCACGCAGGTAGGCGGCAGGCAGGCAGGCATCTGTCCATATGACAGTTCTAAAGCATAATTGACAACATTTCCGCCAATGGCTTTTGTTACTGAAATGATTTCAGCTGAAATTGAGCCGCCTGCGGTGAAAGAGACGACGACCAGCAGCATCCAGCATCCAGCAGCATGCTGCATCCTCTCTATTCGCTCTCTATTCACTGGCCGTCATGCCATCCTCATCAATGTTTAGAACAATGTCAAAACTGTTTTCCCATTGAATTTTAATCAAGTTGACTTTGGCAGGTGATATACTATACCATGCTCATAGCCCCAAGCGTATCCCGGCGGTGACAGGATGAATATGATAATTAAAATGCAACCTCTACTCGCTCGTTTAAGAGAAAACAAAAACATTTCAATTTGTGTTTGTGCAAGAGCGATTTTACGTTTCAATGGACATAATTTAAAATGGAAACGCCACATTTTGAGGCGATCTGGAATGTGGAGTAACTGGAACTAATAGAGTTAGATCGATCCCATTCCATTCCATCCCACATCGTTTACAATCGTTGAGGGATGCGCTAATTTCAAATACCGCAAAGGTATCGAGTTTCGCATTGCTTCTGCTTCTGGATTGTCTGGGACCCGCGCTGGTCATTGATTGCAATTATTTTCAATTTTGGTCAATAGGCAAAACAGTTCGATTGCCAGGGCTGGGCAATCAATTAAAAATTGTTACGTTAATAGAAATTAATAATCACTTAAGATGTTGAGATGTGAAACACATGGAACATTCTCTTCACTTTTCTCACTTGATGTAGGGCAACTTGGCAACCCTGGTCATGGTCATGGGTAAAAAGTACTGAGGGAAAACCTCAAAAACCGAAACCCAAAATGCACTCTTTCACGTGTTCCACACACACACACTCACACACACAATTGCAATGAGCATCCGTTGTATGGCAGAGTGATGGCATCGATGAGAGGAGGAGAGGCAAAGGCAGGTGACGGCATGTGGTAGGCGGCAATTGCACCGTTAATTTGGTGTTACACACACACACTCAGCACACACTCATCACACACACACACTTTTGGGGACATTCACACGATGGCGTTGGCGAGTTTTGGCGCCAAATGAATTCAATTAATTAAATTAGTTCAACTTGCAGCTGTAGTTATCATCCGGGCTTGGGCTTGGGGATTGCAATTGGAATTGGGAAGCAGCACTGGGCACTGGGCAATGGGCAATGGGCAACACAGAACAGGGAATACGAATCGAGAAGGCTTTGTCCAAGCTAACAAGTCAGCAATGTGACATTGGAAATCGAGTCGACAATTGCCATATCCTTGAGGAATACTTATCTCTGAGTTGGAGCTTAAAGTTAATTAATTGATAATTGACCAAAAAGTGAGTAGGTTGTCTGAATAGTTTTAGAATAAAATGAGATATATGTACATATGTTCAGAATTTGAATAAAACTTTTTAACACGCCAGAATTATACCGATTTCGCATATTTGGGCACAAACACTGGAGCCTGACTTTGGGCATACTTCCCCTTGAAGTTTTGGAGCAGGAAAAACTAATTTTTCTGCTTCCTTGCAAGATTTTTCGTCTTTTCTATATCTGCCAATGTATTTGGCCATCAGAACGTACTAGGATTTGAAGGAAAATTCGCGTTTCGATGGGAAAGAACACTTCTTTTAACGGAATTTCTTCGATTAAGCAAGCTTTTAATATATTTAGTTCATTTAACTTCTTTGTGTGGGTATAGAATCCATTTTTTTAAGAGGAACTTTTAATCCGGACATCATCGGTTTGTTTATGTTGATGAGGAACGAAAAGAACAATTAAAGTGAAATGTTCTCACAAGCTCTAAAAACACTCAAGGGCGTTAAAAAAATAAAAAGAAAGGATTTTTATTTTTGAGACATAAAAAACAAGGTTTACCTTACATTTTTGTCTAAATCTTCGGAATGAAACTATATTTTCCAATGATTCTTTTTTTTGTTAGTTGCCAAAGATATGTTACTTTATGAATATAAGAAAATTTAAGACGATTCTAAAAAAAAACTAGTAAAAAAGGATGTTTTTTTAACAGCCGAGCGACAAATACTTATGAGACTGACTGTATGAACTAGTTTACCTATCTGAAATAATTTGTAATTAATTGTAATCGCATTCCCCACTAAAGCAGCATTCGTAATTGTGCGCTTATCCATCGAATTAGCTTTTCATTTCTTACCATTAGTGAGGATTTTTTTTGTCGATAAACAAAAAACATCGATATCGATCAAAAACCCGCTAAAAAAACTAGCGGGCTTAACGAAATCTGGTACACTGAAAGCTGTGTGAGCTCACCACTAGCTTTCCATATAAAATTTCGCGAAAGAATAAAACATACTTTACAAAACTTTGCCGAAAATGCTGAATGCTGACGAAAGGCTATAAATGCTATTGGTATATTGTCTTTGGCAATGTTTATTGGTGCTTTAAAATCTTCACTAGAGAAACAATCAAGGAACTACGTTGAAGTCGATGATTATTTACTTATTTCTGGTTTTGAAATGAACTAAAAGAACAAATGAAAAGAAAAGTATATTTAAATAATGCTAAATTAGGCTTGAATTACCAATTTATGGCAGTAGAATTGTTTGCTTTCAAGCCATCAGCTCTTTTCGCCTTCTCCATATTTAAATCCTTTTGATCTTGGTTTTCTTCAATCGTAGTTGATTCATGATCCTTACGCTTGGGTTGAGTAAATAGCACAACACGACTTTGTATGTTCATATAGATGCTTGGTTCCTCCATTTTTTTTCAACAATTTTTTGGGGTAAGTAGTAGATGATATTGTATATTGTGTTTTTCGTGTGAAACTTGCCTTTTGAGTGCCTTTTCGAATGTAGATTTGATTTGATTTCTATGTGACCCTTTGACTAGAATTTTTAGCAGGGTATCAATGGCGCTTTGCGGTCAACGCCAGCAGCGACGTCGACTTCGCCATCATCAGACTCAATTATCAGCTCTTTTATGAATGGCCAGCAAATTTTGCAAAAGCGGCCAATGCGGCAACGGCGGCTACCTTGACTGGAATTGGATATTCTTTAGTGATTTTCGCATTTTTTCCTTTTTTTTTTTGTATTTTTTTTTGCTTATTTCACCGATTTCTTTTTCATATTCTGCTTTTGGCATTTGCTGTGCGCACAAATTGTGCTTCGATTTTTCGCTTTATGTAATTGCATTAAATAGGATAATTAAGTTGGCCAACTGCAGGTAATAAATTATGAGAGGGCCAAAAACCCTTTTTGTGCTAAAAATGAAAATTGAATTTCCATTGCGAAGCGACAGCAAATCAAATTAGGCAAACAAATTTGTTTAAATGTGCTTAATTTGATGGAGAGACAGACCGACAGACAGACAGACAGGGTTAAATGCAATATGCTAAATAGGATATATAGAAGTCATGCTAAATGCCAAACATCTGTTTCAAGTGAACAATAAATGGACGAGTTGGATTTGGGTTGGTTCTGTTTTTTTTTGTTTTTTGTTTTTTGCTTGGAGTTGGCGTTCATCATGCCATGAATTACGGGGCGTCAAACTGTCAAGCACCCCCAAGCCAAAACGCTTGACAGATGAACTAAAGGCCGGGTTACGCAACTAACAACCATATATGTAACCCTCCCCACCCCCCATTTACTCCGCAGGATTCCTGCCCCCCTGATGGGATGAAGTAGATGCCTCCATTTCGGTTCGCTATTCATAAAAATTGCTCAATTCCGCAGGCGTTTGCTATTTTTGCAGTCAAGCTTTGTTTCGTTTTTATCAACGGGGGTAACTAACTGACTGACTGACAACCGCCATCCAACCCCCACCCCCATCCACATCCACCCCCCCCTTGTCTAGTTCAGATTTTTCCTGCAAACAAGAGATATTTTTGTTGACAACTAAAAAACCTCGACGCGTTTTTTTCTCACGCTCAACATGTTTTCCATGGGCACAAAAAACAAGAAAACAAATACCTAACAAACATAGAACAGAAAAACATAAACAAAAACGGGTTGAGTGGTCTAAGCCACACCCACAGCCCTCTTGCATAGGCTTAAATGCCAGCCTGTTGGTTTTAAAAATTATGCCTCAAATTATGCCATGTCATGTAGTAGTACTAGGACTACTAGTAAAACGCCAGTAAAAATCCACACTACAAAAAAAAGCACAATGCGTTATCCTTTTGTGCCCCGTTGGCAGAAAATGCAGCAATGCGTTTTCCCCATAAATAATATTTGTTTCAATTTTTACGGCTCTCAAAATATGTGAAATATGTAAAATATTCGGTAGCAAACGTATGCAAAATGCATTTAGTTTAGTTAGTTGCATTTTTATGCAACTGAGGCAAGTATTTTTGGTCAACAAAAAGAATAAATAGAGAGAAAACTAAACTCACCGACTTCTCTATACCTTTTAAAATTTGAAAAGTGATACTACTTTGTCATTTGATTAGCCATTAGCCTTTGGAAAATCAAAACTTTATGTTCGAAATTATAGCAAATGCGACATCCTGTAGAAACTTTGTTTTTTATAACGCAGAATTTGTAATTGTTGTTTCCTAAAAATTCTAGATCACAGATATTTTTTACAGAATTTATAGAAGATAATTTATTATAGTGGGAAACACAAATGGATAACGACTAAAGATCCATATATGGGATGATGGTATACAGTAGGATTTTAGTAATTAAAAGTAGCCACATTACAAAAATCTAATTCCAATTGCCGAGGCTTAAACCTACATGTTTTCCTATAGTATTTAAAGATCATTTAGTGTCTTAATAGAACACTAAATCTAGCATTAAATATCACATTTTCAATGGGCCACAAAATAAATTTTGGGTATACAGTTCAACTTTCTTAATTTAATACTCTTAATACTAAAAATTTTAGTAGTTCTACAATTTCTTCTAAGAGTTTATAAGGTTATCTGAAGTTTTGAAGAAACGGCTCAATCTAAGTTGCCAGATTTTGTTGTACGTCATCTGAATGCAATGGGCAACGCATAAGCATAAACTTACACATGAAAATTATTTGAAAAAATGATTTTGAAATCGCATAAAATTAGAATTAAAGTACTAAAAACAGCCAGCTCCACTTTTGCATATGACCATTTAGAAAGCAATATTTTACATCTACAATATCGTTTTTAGAGTCAGCTTGCTGAAGGAAGCAAAGTGTCTGATTGCACCTTATTTCTTGTGTATATAGATTAAAGGCTGTGTTCAATTTCTCCAACATATTTTCTGCTACAGATATAAGAACGTGCGAGGCCTGCTATTAAAAATAATTAAATATAAAAGAGTAAATCTCAAGAAGATATATTATTACTTCCCTTGGAGAGTATATGTATGCATATATCCAATAGATCACGAAAATATACGCCTTAAATTCTACAGTTGAAAAGGAGTTCAAACGTCTTCATAAAATTAATATGTCCTTCTATAAGGGTATTAAATTAGTAACTTAGCTAAAACAAAGTTTACTTTTATTTAAAGCAAATTACATACAAAGTTTAACCTACATAAAAAAGCAAAAAGAAAAGAAGTAATTGTTTAAATTAAAAAGCCAAAGAAAGGGAAAATTTAAGATTAAAATTAAAAATTGAATTATTTTGGCATTTGTTAGTTTGATAGTACCCTAAAGTATGCTAAAAATATTGTATTGCCTACAGTTGATCGATTTAGTATAGATATTTTCCGCAAATTGAAAGTTAAAATGCTCAATATGGAAAGAAACCTAATATAAATTTACTTAGATTCCTTGCATTTCGATATAATAAATGGAAAATTTCATATACAAATCAATATGGTTTGTGTTAAGCGTATTATTGCTTTTTAACTTATGCAACATTTGTCATCAAATATTCAATTTGCATTCCCAAGGCATTTGCATTATACAGTGATCCCCTCTATTGTAAGCGCTTGACTCCTTTTTGTTGTCGCTAATGAGCTTTGCCTCTTTCTTTTCTGGCGTTTGCTTTGACATAAGCCCTTATCCCATGCAGAACCTTTGTGAATCTTTTTCGCTTTCTCTGTAAGCTAAAAAAAAATTTGCATTTAGCCCCATATTTGCAAAGGGTTTAAAGGCCCCACAACAGGATTTTGTATGTACAAATGGATAGATAGATGGGTGGTGGGGAGAGGAAGGCGAGGGGAGCAATGCTTGTGGCTGCAATTTATGAAGTTCAACTGTAATGCGCTTTTAACCTGCAGCAGCAGCAGCTAGCAAAACGGTTCGCCTAAAGGAGCCGCAGGAGCCTCAGCTTCGAGTTCGAGTTCCAGTTGTGCGGCATTTGGTTGGTATGCGGCGTCGGTGGCGCCTTCTGACACTTATTATGCGCGGCACGTGGCCAAAAACTAAACAGAGAGCCACAATCACACTCACAACCATCGATATACACACTCACAGAGAGCCTGAGATGCAGGCACGTGTGCACTGAGAGATATTACGATATATACAATCTATATTATCTTAGATTAATTGAGGTTAACTGAAAAGGAACCAATAGACCTTCCTTATAACTTATTAAAACTAAAAGAAAAGTTCCTAATTTTTATTAGAGATAAGAACAAAACATTTTAAATAAAGAAAATGAATTTTAAATTGTGTAGCTTTCGTTTTTATGTAATTTGCTTCAGTAAGTATGCTATATATATTTTCAGAAAAACTATTCAAAAAGGCGCAAATTTCAAAAGAATTTTCTCCTTCTGGGTTTTTTGTGGAATTCCTGAACGTTTCTCTTCATTTACTGCAAATTTTGGTCTCCGAATGAATAAAACCCCAATAAGTATGCTATAAATATTTTAAATATTCCATGGAGAATGCTCGAATTTCAAGAGGAAATTGCTTTGGTTTGATGTCTGTAAAATTTCGTCAACTTTCTCTTAATGTATTGCATTTTTCTCCCTCCAAATGAATAGAAACCAATATTGGCCCAATAAGTATGCTATAAATATTTTGCAATGTGCATTTTTCAACTTTTTACTATGTGAATAGTCAGAAAATGACTTCGAAAATGGTGGAAATTCTCTAGGATTTCATTTAGTTTACTTTTTTGTGGCATCCGATCAAATTTTTCTTTATTTACCTCATTTTCGGCCTTCTTATAAATGGAATCCTATGCTGCCCCAATAAGTATGCTATAAATATTTTAAATTTGCATTTGCAACTTTGTGCTATAAGAAAAAGTATTTAAAATTGCTTGAATTACCAGTGGATTTGACTTATTTTTTTTGTTTTTTCTTTTGAATTCCCTAAATTTTTTTGCAGTATTCTAAGAAACATAAATAGCTATAGTCGCACACACACGCACACACATCCGCAAATACTCTTCCATACATAAGTCTGGCAAAACATAAAATGTTACATGGGAAACTCCGCATGGTGCCATGCACAATAAATACGCGAAAAATGGGCGGAACCTCTGCCTCCATTGGTTACTATCAAATGGCATGGTCAAGTAGTTTCAACTAAAAACTGCAATTTGGGTTCGGAAGATGGTTCGGGAGGTTTAAGGAGCAGATCAGGTTGCATGGCACGCACACAGTTGCACATTAATAACAAACATGAGTTGGCTTATGGCAATGCAGTGAGAAAGAGAGAGCAAGAGTGTGAGAGAGATGCATTAAGAGCCGGAGTGAGGTCAGTTTAAAGGAAAAAAAAAGGAAGGAAAAGGAGAAAAACTTTGACATGACATAAGCCACAGGGATACTCAGGACTCTATCTAGCTCGCTCATTGGCACAATTAAAACAAAACAAAAGAGAGGAGAAAGTGAGAGGCAGGAGGGTGGGGGGAGGGGAGACTGATAACCAAACAGAGAAAACTGAGGCGTGAAAGTGTTGTTCCTAAAAGTATGCACAAATATTTTGACAAAGCAAATATTTATCAACTTTCTGGACTTCTGACCTTAAGCATGCGATAAAACACAAAGTGACTTTGGGGTCAATAGAGCCCAAACAGAGCGAAGCTAGAGAGGAGTAGGGGAATGGGTAGGCAAGAGAAAAACAAGAAATTTAAAGTTGGGTAAGTTCGATAATCGATCGATGGAGATGGAAATTTTCCAATAGAATACTTATTAACATTTTTAGAAGCTCCTTTAAAGACTTAATTCAACTGAAATTAATCGTTATTTCTTGGACTAATTACTAGCAATTATTTAGTTGTTTCAATGCAAAACTGTTGCATCTGAAAGTTTTCGTATCTTTGGGTAGCAGATTGCCAGCGTCATCCTGGCCGTATAGAAAATGCAATTTACTTTCACGTTGCCCTTATTTTGTGTGTGTGTGTGTTTGTGTGTGTGTGTGTGCCCCTATCCTTGTCAGTGGCATTGCCATCTATGGGTCTTGGGTCGTGCCTCCTTCAAAGCCAAGAGTTGAAGTGCAAGGCGCACGCTTGGACGAGTGTGCAAAAACCCAATAACCCAAAGCTCAAGGTGACAATGATGAGAACAACTCGGAGGGGAAGGCGAAGGAGAAGGACTAAGGAGATGAAGATGTTTTGGCTATGAAGGGTGAGAATCATTTTGTTTGTACGGGTATTTGTGTAACTTGTTTGTTTGCCCTTGTTCTTGTTGTTGTTGTTGCTGTTGTTGTGTTGCCTTATTATATTTTAGTAAGAACAAAACGCTTGCCAGCTGTCTTTTCATTGTTGGACAATGGCACAGAGGCAGCTCGAGCTAAGCTATTCATTTTTGATACAGTCACTGGGTTGTTTACCAACCACCCCAAAACCCCTTTACCCCCCTCCCATCACCCATCACCTGCTTAGCCCAAACGGTGCATGAAACCAAAGTCAGTGTGAACGTGCCCCGTCTCCCCCTGGTTTGGATTTTGTAGAGGGCATATTGGGATTCCTTACCGCTTAAGTAGAGCTTAAGTTGTTGCATGTGGGTTAAAGTTAGGACTTTGACTTAAAACATTTGCTTATTGTCATTTAAATTAGTTTCAAATTCATCATTCAACTTAATGACTAATAGAGAAATTTTGTATAGTTTGATTGTATTTTAGACAATTTTGGTTTATCTAATACTTACATACTTTAGAATGCCATCAAAAGCTTGGAATTTTAGGAAAAAAAATATTGCGACTCAAAATTATTTTTTTACATTTGAATGCCAGTTTTTAATTCACATTGAAAGCAGCACAAAAAGACACTTTTTGAAATCGGACAAAAATTGTTATAGTTACAGGTTTGCAAAGTTGAGGTTTTTGCATAAATTTTGGAACAGTTATTAAAAAATTTTTGGTAAAAATTGAAATTTTTAGAAGGCCGTATTTAGGACAATTTTCTACAGATTTCCAAAGTTTTAATGTAGTTTTTATCAGGGTTTTGTCAACTTTTAAATGTTATCAAAACTTTAAAAGATTGCAAAGCTGGCGATTTTTGAAAATTTGTTGAAAAATTGTATGATTTTGGTCAAAGTTTCGATTTTTATTGGGCTGTATTTTAGACAATTTTCTACCGATTTCAAAATATTTTATCTATTTATTTTTACATTTTTACATACTTTAAAATGCTATCAAAAGCTTGGAATTTTGGGAAAAAAAATTTCGACTCGATTTTTGAAAATTTTTGCAGTGTATACACTGCAATTTTTTTGAAAAATCGGGTCAAAATTAGTTTTTGAGATTTGAATGCCATTGTATAATTTACATTCAGAGCAGCAAAAAAAGACATGACTTTTTGAAATCGTCCAAAAATTGGCTAAATTACAGGTGTGCAAAGTTGAGGTATTTGCATAAATTTTGGACCAGTTATTGAATTTTTTTTGTCAAAATTGTTATTTTCCTAAGGCTGTATTTAGGACAATTTTCTACCGATTTTCAAAGTTTTAATGCAGTTTTTGACGAATTTTTATCTACTTTAAAATGCCATCCATACTTCAGAAGATTGCAACGCTGGAGATTTTTGAAAATTTTTTGAAAAATTGTATAATTTTGGTCAAAGTTTCGATTTTCTCGGGCTGTATTATAGACAATTTTCTACCAATTTCAAAATATTTTATCTATTTCTTTTTACATTTTTACATACTTTAAAATGCTATCAAAAGCTTGGAAATTTGGGAAAAAAAATTTCGACTCGATTTTTGAAAATTTTTGCAGTGTATACACTGCAATTTTTTTCAAAAATCAGGTCAAAATTAGTTTTTTAAATTTGAATGCCAATTTATAACTCACATTGAGAGCAGCACAAAAAGACATTACATTTTGAAATCGGACAAAAATTGGCATAGTTAGAGGTTTGCAAAGTTGAGGGTTTTGCATAAATTTTTGAAAAATTGTTGGTAAAAGTTGAAATTTTTCTAAGGCTGTATTTAGGACAATTTTCCACCGATTTTCATGTAGTTTTTTTTGGAGAATTTTGCAAATTGCAAAACTGGGGACTTAGGAAAATTTGTTGAAAAGTTGTATGCTTTTGCTCAAAGTTCCAATTTTCCTAAGAGAGAAATTTTTTATAGTTTGATAAATTTTTGTTAAATTGATTGTAGACTTGAACTTGTAGAACTGCCAAGAGAATGCAATTTTCAAATATTTTAGTAGGTAACTAATGCCTCTGGGATGCATTTTATAATTTTAGAACACGTCGATGTTCCTAGCAGCTAGTACGTTTTTTGCAATTAGATTTATATTTTTATATACTTTCTAATAAATAATAAAATTAATAAATAATTTTAGAACTAAGGATTCTTAAAAATATTCTATAATACTTAGATTCCAAAGAAATAAATATAGTCCTTGTTGTATTTGATTAGAATATGTATGCTTAAGTTTTGGTTTTAAAATTTGTAGTTTTAGTCGTTATTTGTAGTTGAATAGCGTCTTTATCAACTTCTTCGTAGTTGTTTTTTGTCTTCAACATCTTTCTTCATTCGTCTTTTTCCTTTAACGTCTTTCTGCTAATTTCTTCTTAGTCTAACCGGCTTGCCAGATCTTCGTCTCTCACTATATTAGATGACTTTGCTAGGGTTAGACCATTCCCACAATACTAAGCGTAGCCGAATATGGAGGCCCTGAAAGCCAACCAAGGAATTGGCTCTTGACTTAAGCTGTCTTTACTTCAAATGTGGGAATTCCTACATTGCTCTGTCGAAAGGATCCAATATATAAACTGCTGTAAAACTTTTTGTAAACTTTTAAGGACATCTTTTGGAGCAGCTGAAGATCCAAGGACTTAGAAGTCACATTAAATTGGTATTAACTTAAGCATTAGATATTAAGATTAACCCCAAACACATGCCCAGAGAGTGCTGCTGAAATTAAAAGCTTATTTGTTCAAGTTAAAAATTGGCAAAATGAACCGAAAACTTGAAAGACCTTGTAAATGGAATTGAGTTATGAGTTAAGTTGTCCAATATAATATTCTAGGATATGAAATTGTCGTTCTCTAAGCATCTTGAGATGTTGTTGTTGTTGTTTTTGTTGCTATGGTCCATGTTAGTTTTTGTTCGAGGTCACACATATGGCTCACCTGGGTCCGGATCCCGGGTCCGCATGCAGTTGAATAAATTTGTACAATGTCATGGCAATTATGTAAAACAGCGCCATTAGTGCAAAGATTTTCACCTCGAGCGGTTTTACTGTACCAGAGTGACTGACTGACTGACGGACTGCCTGACTGGCTGAGTGACAAACTGACGACCGTTGGACTGAGTGACTGACTGAGTGACTCTGACTTGGTTGCATTTGTTGAAATTTATGAGGCATTCTGATGCAAGGACAATGCAAATGTGTGTGTGAGAGTCTCTCTCTGTGTGTGTGTGTGTGTGTGTGTGTGTACATGTTGATGATGTTGCCACAGTCGTTGGGGGATGCTGTTGCAATGGTGAATTATTTATGCCGACTTGACATTTACTTGGAGAGGCACAAGGCCTCGACTAGCAAAAAACTGTTGATACGTTTTTCATAGCATACTTTTTTGCGCATTTACTATTAATTGCTGCTCGTGTAGAATATACTATGAAATATATATGTATAGAGAAATCTGTATATTGGATAACCACTTGCAAACCAAAGATGAGGATGAGATAACCAGGGACAGAGAGACAGAGAGAGAGAGGGGGAGGGGGAGGAGAGAAGTGATTTCATCAGAAGCCGCATTGCTTAAACGCATTTTAAATATTCATAATTCAATTTTGACTTGGTTTTCGTAGAAGTTTTTGTGGCCAGTCAACGGTTCCAAGTTGTAGTTTGCTAGCTTGCAACTTGTTTATTTTTCTCTTTTCCACTCAGTTTACGTTATTAATGAGCAAAAGTAGAAATGCACAGGCCACAGTAGAAAGGCAAAGGCAGAGAAGAGGGAAGGATAGATAGATAGATACAAAGATAGAGCAAGAGCCAACTCAAGGCAAGGCGAGGCAAGGCAAGTGAGTTTGTTTGTGTGTGTGAAAAAGTTAAAATAGATAAATAGATGAAAAAGCAAAAAGATGACTAAAGATACCCTACGTAAAAAATGAAGAAAAGATATCACTAGAATTTTAACGGCTTTAATTATTGTTATAAAAATTATCACGTGAAATTATATAGAGAAATTTTTCCTTTGTCCTATCTAGATTTAGGTAAGTGAGGTTATGACTTTCAGGATGTTTCCTTCACTGTAGGTGCTAAAAGCATTTCACCATGGCCTATCAATTCACTTGACTTGGTCAGAATGAGAGTCAGAAACAGAAACAAAGCAAAGTAATAATTTTCAAAGTTCTGACGCGACGGCAACTCCCCCATCCACCCCCACATACAATCCCAACCCCTGGACCTAGTCTGGGCCTGCACTTAAATTTGTATATAGTTTCTATATATATTTTTAATATGACCGCTTGGCCATTACTTTGCCAAGAAAATAAGAAAAAAAAAGGGAAAAAATTGAAAAAAAAAGAAAATTAAATTATATATATTATTTGTGATTTTTGTTTTTGTTTTTGTTGTTGTTATTTGCCTAGCTCAGCAGGAAAAGAGAATTTAAAACTTGCGATTTTGTCATCTTCTGCAGCTTCTCATATTTATCTGAAAGCTCAGCAGGACTTAAGCCTTTACCTGTCAGACGAAAAGCAAATAATAAGCATAATGCATGGCTCAGGTTCCTTTACAGTTTACCCAGCCTTATCCCCTCACCCCGATACCCTGTGCCCTTGCTCGCATTGCCTCTCAAAAACTCACTCAAAGTGCCAGGGCAAAGCAGTGAGCTGTGCGCGGATATCTAAATAAATAGCTGAGCAGTAAATTTCAGTTTCTTTTTCTTTCTTACCAGAAGTTTGTCTGCTTCCCTCCAAGAAAATCTCTCCCTCACCCCCCTCTCCTCTCTCTCTCATATCCAAGCTATCTACTCATACATACATGGACTAACCCATATACCTATGCTGTGTGGCTTTTGCTTTAGCTTCTGTTGGGATTTATGTTGTGAAAAGTGAAACATAAGCATGCTGGATTGCAGCTAAAAAAATAGAGGGCAAAAAAAAAAAAAAAACAAGAACAACAACAACAACCAGAGAGCGGATATCATTTAGATCTGTGCGGAAATTTATATACTCTAACGTTACTTATGGTTATGCAGATACTCTTTTTTTAAAGGACTAGGATTTTAGAAAGGATCTAGGATTCTAGATGGTCTGCTGATGAGTGATCTTAGTGGTCCTTGAAATAGTGCTATACAGACAATTTGCTCACTTTTTCTTTGCTTTCAATAGATCACCTAGTACCTGCTTTAATAAATTTTAGAACAAAATAGATCGCTAAAATTATCAAGACAAAAAAGGACTAGGATTTGTTTTAAGTAAATGATTAAGGCGTCGATTTATAGTCGGAACAAAACCTTTAAAATATATCAGGGACTGTAATAATTATGAGTTTTATTTTAAAACTTGAAAAATAAAAATTATTTCTAATTTTTAATCAATTGATTGAATATTAATCATCGATTTACCTTCCCTGAAATTTATTTATCTGCACAAAGACTAATTCAAATTAATATGTTAACTAAGCTCTTTGTGGTAAACTGCGTTTAGAATTTTTTAAGAATTTCTTACTGATAATATATTTTGATCCAATATTTGAAGGAAATCTCTCTTTCGACGGAGAAATAACGTAACATTCTTTTGTTGTATTAAAATAATACAATCCAATATGAAAGAGTGATGTAAAACGTCTTGAAAATGTAAAAATTTTAAGGAAAACCCAAATTTTCAAGTACTTTCTGTTTGTCTGTCTGTTGTTTCGCGAGTTTTCGGTTTACAAAATGTTTGGACATGACGACTTTTCTTCTTTTCCTCCAAAAAACCTATCGCAAATTCAATTGATTCAAAGTTATGATATGAAACTCTCAAAAAAGAAGAAATTTCGCCTCCAAAAGTATATTTTTGAGAGTGTTCTGAACATTTTTTGTACAAAGTTTAAGTTTAAATTTCATTGTTGTAAAACGCAAACGAAGTGACCAGCCTAAAGGGCTTTAAGGAATCCTATTTATGTGGAGAGGAGTGTACTTACTTACTTTACTATTGTAAGAATATAGAGTAAGTGATAATACCTTTTGTGAGAGTATTATAAATAATCCATAGAACGACACGTGCCATTTCATAAGGCAGCGGCATATACGCAATCTTCCCCCAACCCAACTTCCTCTCCCGCCCCCACGCCTCACCGAAAAAAAGATGTGCGAGATATGTGAAGTTGAAATGAGTTCAAAAAATGTTTATATCCGTTGCAATTGCCGGCTGGGAATGCGCTCTTGGATCATAAATCGTGGAAGAAGCTACACAAAAAAAAATAAATAAAGAATTGATGCGGAAGGTGCGGAAAATAAGCTAAGAAATCGACAATAAAAGCAGGAAATAACTAGAGCACATGTTGATATAGACATAAGATATAAGCATAAATATGAAATAAGCTCTACTCAGTTTAGTTTCCAACACCCAACACCTGGTCCCCCAAGTAGTAGTTGGTTGTAGTACCCTAGCCCAAGGGGTTATTCTGCTTTTGATCTCATTGCGCTTCATTCTAATTGACTTTCAAATTAGTTTCTGCTAAAAATTAAACCACAAAATTTATTCATTTGAAAGGAGGAAAAAAAAAACTCAGCGATTCGGAAACAAAACATTTTGTGCCCATTTGTCCTTTTCTACGATTTGCCCCACAAACACACACACAGAGACACACACACACACACACACACCATTCTTTTGTTCATTTTTGGAGCTAGTTATGAAACTTTCATTTGCTCTAACACATAATTATGAACTGAACTGAACTTGAAGGTGCAAAGTGCCTCTCTCTCTCCCCCCCTCTCTCTCTCTCTCTCCCTTTCTCTCTTGATGAAACCCCATTCTGGCCAACTTCTAAAAACCAACTTGCTTTTGGCCATGCTTCATCGTTGCTGCTGTTGTTGTTGTTTTTGTTTTCCAGTGGTTGCTTTGAGAGAATTTTGAAAATTGGAATTGTTTGTGCTATTTCTGGGGCTTTTGGTTTTAGATATGTATGTCTAGTTGATTCCCAAGTTGCATTGTGGCAATTAAAGTTACTTTTTGATTTGTTGCAACTCATTTTTTATATAAATTGGATTTGCAACCATTTTTATTTTGACCAACTCTTTTCTAATTACCTAATGACCAAAACGTATTAAAAATCAGCAGTCATAAGCTGCTCAACTTTTAGACCTTTTAATGTTTCTTAACTATTTAAAAGACGAGTTCTTAATTGAATCTCAGTTTAAGGAGTTATGAATTTAATTTGTAGGGCAAAAGCTTTGCTTTTTTGATAATTATTGCATCAAATATATTTCTAAAAGACAAGATTAAAATTTACTTTAGTCAAAAGAGAAATTGAAAGAAGTTAAATTAGTAAATTTCTGTAAGATGATTCGGAGAGTCATTAAGTTTCTCTGATAATGATATGGCTAGAAATATATTTTAATTTATTAAGATTTTAATTTATTAAGATACCTGCCAATAAATAAATGCATTTTAATGATCCAGAGAACAGCAATGAAAATGCATTTTAATATTATCTAATCTTTTGATTGAGAATTTGGCGCACTCATGAATTGTGAGAATCAAATACAATCTATTATGTTTGATATACTTATTATAACTAAGATGTAGGAGGAAGTTTGTCCTTAAAGCATTGTTTGACCTAGCAACATTTTTTCTAAAGATTGTGCTTCTTAAAAAACTAGAAGAAAATAATAATAAATAATTCAAAACGTATTCACAGTGTCAAAACGTTTTAGAAGTAGCAGATGAAGATAGCATGCAAACGCAGAGTGAAAGATCGTTCAATAATAATATAGGCTTAAGAAGGCGGAGAAGCTGCCAAAAAACGTCACTCCTTACGGTCCATAAGCTAATTATAATTATTAAATAGGCAACTTCTATCAATATTTAAACTCTATTGTCATTACACAATATAAATATTAATGAACAATAAATATTTAAGCCGAACGTTAATTGAAAACAAGTATTGGGTTTCACTTAGGTAGTTAAGTATTTCGTGCATTCTTTTCGAGTTCGTGTTCTCCAATCAAATGGCCAATTTCGAGCTAAGACAGAATACTTACATAACCTATTGTCATTAATTAATTAATCTATTAACCTATCGGGCGATTTATGAATTTGATAAAATATAGGGGTACACTAAAATGATTTTTGTTTGCCTAAAAATAATTAGTAATACAGAAGAAATTAGACATCATTTCTCAAGATCTCATGTTCAAGGAATATACTTCTTACTTATACTTCTTAACTTGTTTTAAATTATCAGATCCTTTCTGAATTTGTTGTACAATATTTAAATATACATTTCTATCTGTTAGAAATTGAATATAATGTGCAATTTCCAGAGAAAATGTCTGCATTAAAGGTTTTAAATATTTAAAAAAAAATTTTATTTTAGAAAACTTCTTTCTACTTTCTTAACTTATCAGATAATTTTTCATTTAGATATACATATACATTTAGATATACATATCTAATGTGCCATTTTCAGGATTAATTTTCTTATTAATTTAATTTTCTGCATTAAAGATTTAAAATATTATAGAATACTTTTGTTTGTAGAATACTTCTTTCTTAACTTATCAGATCCTTTCTGATTTTTTTGTAAGAGATTTGGCTATATGTACATATCTATCTGTTAGAAATTGTATATAATGTGCAATGTCCAGGACTTCTTTTAGTAGAAAATTTCTTTCTGAAGACTTCTTTCTTAGCTTATTAGATCCTATCTGATTTTTTTTGTAAGAGATTAAAATATGGATATATATGTTTCAGGCATATTAAAGATAATGTTCCATTTCCAGGGTAAATGTCTGCATCAAAGGTTTTAAATATAATACTTAAAAGATTTTTTTTTGTAGAAGACTTCTTTCTGAAGAACTAATTACGCCTTATAAATATAGAATTACTTTTCCTAGAGAGAGTTTCAAATGTTTACTTTTGAGTTCCTTTTGTTTTCAGCTATTTTAATGAAATGTTTAAGATTTAAGTTCAACTTATCTCATATAAGTATGTAGTACTTCAATATTCCTACAAAGTTTCTTTCGAGTTCATCTAAATGTAGTTAATGTAAATGCTTTATCAAAGAACTTTAATATCAATTTTCATTTGTGAGCAATTTTCATTTTGGGTGTAAGGGAAAAAGCGGGCGGTTGGGAAATGCGATAGGGGTGGGGAGAAAATATCTTCAGCCCATTTTCGTTAATTTCTGGGCAAGCGCATATTTTTTTTTAATTTCACAGCATTTCATCGTGGGCAATGCATTTTAGGGGGGCGGGGAAGGAGAAAACGGGCGACCGGTGCTGCCAGGACAACTCTAAACAGGGCCAAGTAATAGGGGCAGGAGCAGGAGGAGGAGGAGAAACTGGAGGGCAGAAATCGTGGCAGCAAGAAGAAATGCGGTTACAGTGTCCAAAGGCCGCCCTGGAATGCCATAAATTACGTTGTCGGCAATGAGAGCAAGAGAAGCAAGCAACGGCTACTAGTCTGGGACCCATTGCTGATCCTTGGTGCAGCAAGGAGCTGCTGCTGCTGCCGGAGCAAAAGCAGGAGCAGGAGCAGAAGTTGGCTGCGTTACGTTTTTGGCTCTAAATTAAATTTTTGCCAACGCCAAAAGAAGCTGGAACGAAATTTTTGTGCTGTGCATTGCACTGATGCGGCGGAAGCTAAGAGCCATTAGTCCTGGGCTACAGGAGCTCACAGGACTCTCCCAGGACACGCCACGTTTCGCTGGCTTTGCTTTGTGGCCACGGCTCATTATGTGTGTGCGTGTGTGTGTCTATGTATATGTGTTCGTGTGTGTGTGTGCGCAATTAGCAGCGCTTGTTAGTGCCTTTTGGTCTGAGCAAGGGAGTGGGCAGGGGGGAGAGAAGTGACTGGCAAATGGCCAAAAGCCAAATGTGTGATATGAGCCGAGCTATCACTGAAAATCATTGAAATTTACTTAATGTTGATGGTGATCCCCGACAATGATGATGCTGAATGCCAACAGTAATAACCAGTCGCCGCTTCAGTCCCAACTCCCAACTCCCGAACTCCGAGCTCCGAAACTCCAATCGAAATTCGAATTCAATTTTCCAAATTGGCAACTTGCTGCATAATTTTCGCTAGACAATGGCCAGACACAATTTGCAAAACACTCTGACATGGCCCATAAACTGTTTGGACATGACAAGTTGGTGTGATATTTGGTCCTGCAACCTGTAGTTGTCCTTGCTCCGTGTTGTCGTGTTATTTTTCTGGCTGCTGCTGCTGCTTTGACAAAAAGCCGCACGTTATCCCCAGCTAAGTGCAAAAGTGGATTGCAGTCCTGCTTCCCGCTTTCCGTTTGCCACTTGCTGCCTGTTTTTTTTACCCCCGCCTTCCCCTAGTGCCAGAAGCTAACAAAAAACTATAAAATATATAAATCCAAATGTCTTTACAGCTATGCGAAGGTCGTGATACCCCTTGAATTGATTGAGATCTAAGAAGGCCTGAAGATTGTAGTAGAGCCAAGTCATTGGGTAAAAGAGTTGACCTAAACATTTTTGTCTTTTGAGTTTTTGATTTGATCGCTTTTCTCTAAGATTGTCAAATAGTTTAAAAAAGTATTTGTTATCCTCTTAGAGTTGGCTTAAATTAATTAAAGTATAAGTTAAATTAGTTATCTGATTGAATACTTAAAACAAATATAAACAATGATTTACCTTCCACTACGGTTAAGAAATTGAGTTTTTGTTATTTTAAAAATAATCTTGCCAGTCACCTACTGATCAAGTAACATTAAAAAGAGACCTAATCATCTTGATCCTTTCTGTTAACATCAATATTCACATTAATGTTTTAGTTTAGCTTTTAGGGAAAGCTCTTATATAATATATCTTAGTAAAAATTATCTCATTTTACCTTCTATAACTATCCACTAAAAGGAGCAGATACAAAGCCTAACGATTATTCCTCTTAAAGCTGAGCATTAATTAAAGTTTTAAACAAAATATACCAAATTTTGTCCAAAGACTATTTTCCAAATCACGTTATGAAATTTCAGTCAAAACGTTAATTTACGCATCAGAAGTTCCAATAAATTATTTAAACTAAACGATTCCACATAAATTTATTGGAACGAATTGAAGGAATATGTTAAAAGTTTATCACGAGAAAGAGAATGATATTTGTAATTATTTATGACTATTGAATTTATATTCCTCATTATATAGTTTTAGTTCCATTCAGTTTTTGGTTTACCGTACAGTAATGATCAACTTAATTGGATAACCAATTAAATATAAACAAAAAAATAACTTTTCAATAAAATAAATAAAAAAGCAAATAAAACGATGCATTTGGCGCGTTAAAAACTACATACAATTCTTAAAATCTCTATATTTGATTGGCATTAAAATTTGAAAAATACGTCGTATTAATTGTCTTTTAAAATAGAATAAATAAATGATATCACAAATAAAATTACAAAATGTTATTTTTTCAAACAAATTATTTAATACTTTACTCATCAAACTTCAACTAAAATTTGTTTCAAATTATGCATTCTAATTTGAAATTAATGATATCATAAATGAAATTTCAAAACCTATTTTTAAGCTATTTTAAAATATTTTTCCGATCAAACTTCAACAAGAATTTGTTTAAAATTATCTATTCTAAGTTTTAAATTTTTAATGGCATTTGAAAATGTGTAAAATTGCATTAGGAACTCGATAAAAATTTATGAAATCGTCGTACAATTACAAAAGCAAATGGAACCGTGAAACTTCTAGAAAATCTAATTTTCTAGGGGTTCCCCTTTCAGACTGGTCTTATAAACCTCGAGCATACCCTACAGTGCCTGGAGTAGTGGAAAAAGAATGGCAAACGGCAACGACGACACTTGCAAATGAACTTGCTGCCACTCGCCGAGCTCTCTCTCTCTCGTTCTCGTTCTCGCCACCTGCTGCAAGTCTTGGAACTCTTGCAAATGATGCTCTCGCGCCTTCGTGAAGTGCATCACGTGGTTGCCACAACATTATTAAATAGTTCAGTTACAACAACAAACAACTCTCTGACAGTGGAACTGAGGCAAGCAGCGGTCTCTCTGCCAGTTTGATGCCATAAAACACTAAAAAAATGCTCATAAAGTGCAGCCTAGAGAGGACTAAGCCAAAGGCAGTTGAGAGGACGAGTGAGTGAGTGAGTGAGTGAGGGGCACAGGCTGAGTTATGTTATCATAAGGTAGACATAATGTGACCGTTAAGAAAGTGATAAGTGTCAAAAGTCAAAAGGGAGAGATGGCGAAAGGACATTAATATCTAAGCCATGAAACTAAAGTTAGATCAAGTCAGGGAAAATGTAGAAATTTCTCTTCTTGAAATCATTATCTTTACTGATCCTTTTTCTTTAAATTAGGGGGAGAAAAACAATTGTTGGCCGGTATTAAGCTCACGTAACCAAGAGTAACAAACCCCCACTCTGCACCCCCCCTTCTACACACAGGTCTCACTGTGAAATAGGACAATGAAATTGAATTTAGAGTAAGGTACCCGGCACGTACTCCCAGATATGGTCGCCGAAAACTTTTTTTCACAAATTATTTTTTTCTTTTTTTTTTTTTTGGTAGCAAAAAACTTTTTTGCTACGAAAGTTTACTGCATAATAAAGAAACGAAACGAAACGCAACGCAACACAAAGCAAAGCAAAGCACGGCCAAAGCAAAGAAATGAAAGAAAATGAAGGCTAACAACAAGCAAAAGAAAATACAAAAAAGGAACAAAATTTTGATGGCAAGCTCAAATCAAAATTCTGTGTATGATACATGCTCTTAGATGGGGATGAAGATATAGAAAACTTTCGAGAATTTCCGAAATAGCTAATTGGCTGCGCCTTGAATGGAAGTCATTGCGTATGCGTAATGTGTGACAAATCAAGCATACGCCATGCAAATCGTTGAAGCATCTCGCTAAAATTTAAATACACTGCGAGGAGGGGGGAGAGGGGCCTTTGTCGGTATGCCAGGTATTTTTGCTAAATTAAAGGAACCGCAAAACAATGAGAGTACAACAAAGCTACAGAAAAGGGGGGAGAGCACCCAAAAACACAAAGTGAGTGAAAAAAAGTAAACGAATTGCATAAATTTTTCACTTATTTGGGCTGGCATTGAATTTTCATTTCATTTCATAGAGGAGAAGGAGCCACACTGCCATAAATATATATAGGTTTTTCATATATTTGAAGTATATATATATATATATGTATACTTCAATTGTATATACATATATATCATTCATATAACAAACGACTGCTGTTTGGACAGACCCAGGCGAACGTCTCATATGAATTTCCAACATTTCCAGCACAAATGAATGAGTTTTAATTTTAAGCATAATTGCTTTTTGTGGGTTATTTTTTCGCACAATTTTCTGGCAGGCAATTCAAGGCGAGGATTGCTTTAAAATTCACTGAAGGATACATGTAATGAAAGAGATATTTAAAAAAGTAAAATCTAGCAACTTATCCTTTCGTTTTTTATACAGTTCATATACAAGAAATCGCTTGGATTTTACTATAAATTAAAAGTGTTACACCTTTGATGATAGAAGTACTCTATAAACCTCAAACAAACTATCTAAAATGGAAAGACTTGCTGATGATTTTGCCTTTACTTCTACTCTTAAATATAGACAAATTCAAATATATATTAATAAAATAAAATAAATTAAATATTTCATATTTTTTAAGTGACAAAAAAAGAAAAAACACTTTGGAGTTTACCTTGCGAATCAAAAAGAGATACTAAAAATTACTATTGCAAATCTTTCTGAAACGGATTTTTAGTTGAGTGTTCGATCTGTCAATTTAAAATTGTTGTTTATGGTTTTGAAAGCTATGTTTTTTACCTATCTATATAACACTGTTTAACGAATTTCTTAAAATTACAGCAACTTGTCTTAATAGCTTTTTTCCCCTAGAGACGCTTTCGACTAGTTGCAAAAACTATCGATACGAGTACGATTATTTGTCTGAATTATATGCAGCTTCCGCTTCTGAAAAACATCTCACTGTGTTCTTCTCAAAAATATAGTGTTTTATTTTGTTTTTTTATTTAATTAAGTTACTTCCTAACATACATAAAGTGTTGGAAGAATTATTTGGCCTCCATGATTTAATGTTTATTATTAATTGAAACTCGTGATGCCTGTTCCTTTCAGACGATGCAAATAGAATAATATATTGCTTTAATTTTGTAACTTAATGCTGAACAAGAAAGACGGGAAATAGAAAACGGAAACAAGTTTTTTAACTACTACATATTCAGTGAATAGAATATGTAACGATCGCGAGAGTTCAGCTGAAATTTTCTAACACTATCATGGCAGAGTAGCTTGAATGGCATTTACCAACACTATCATTTACAAAGACAAAGAGAGACAGACTAAAGAGACATTCATTCTACCAGCAACCATTGAGTGAAACAGAACAAATAAAAGAAGTGGAAAGAGATTGGAATAGCAAAATACAAATTTTAAAAAAAAATAATACCTTATAAATATTTCCAATTAAATAAAAAGAAGTCTTTCCACCCACATTACTTATTCGTAATCCGATCTTAGTATGTATTTAAAAGTATTAGTATTAGTATTTAAAACTTTAAAATGTGTCTCTACGATAAAATACTTTTTTTATGGTCTACTAAGAAGCGTTATATTTCATATTTGTAATCCGATCTAAATTTTTAATAACAACATTAAAATGTGTCTCCGAAGGGAATCCTAGTCTACGATGAATTATCTTTTTTGTACTAACTCTAGTGGGAAACGTATTTGTTTCTCTTCTTTTCTTCTAAGGTTTTTAATCGTTTGCTGATGCAAACAAGTTAATAAAAGCGACAACAATTAGCAAGAGTTACAAATTTTAGATATAACAGAAGTAGATAGTGCTCGATAACTTCTCTCTGAACCTTTATATAATGAGGTAACTTTTTCCAACACATACCAACTAAGGTCAAAAAGACTTCCATCTAGTCTAAGTTGCAAACAATTGTTTGCTATAGCCTTAAGATGGCTTGAAACTGAATTTCTATTTCACAATTCCCACCCACAATCAGAGAACTTTATGAGCCACCCTCTGCTACTACAGTATTAACGCCTTTTATGTTGTTATTGTCGCATAGCGCATGCTTAACAAGGATCAACACGAGTGCGACTCTTTGGCAATTAAGTTGTGACTTCCTGGATGTAAAATCAATATAGGAACATAATTACAATAAGCATGGAATATTTATTTCGTTTTCTCATTTTTTTTTTTGCTGGCTTTAAACAATCAAAAAAGTAAAAACTTTTGCCAGCAAGCGAAAATTGAAATAAATCCCCGAGTAAAGTAGAGGAAATGGATTGAGAGGCGTCTGTAGACAGGACACATTTGTCAGAGCAACACCACAAATTCCCATGGCGCTTTACACCAGTCAGTGTACTAAGCTCGTCGAGCGTTCTGGTTCTGGTTTTGGTTTGTTTGTTTTTTTTTGTTTTTGTGTTTTTTGTTTGGCCAAGAAACAATCATCATTTGGACACTTTTAATACTTTCGGTGCGGACGCAACGGGGCAAAGCCGAAGCGGTAACAAGTGGCCAAGGCAATGGCTCTAGACAGGCCATGGAGCCAAAAGGAAGAGCAAAAGTTCTAGCCAGTTCTCCGCATTGGCCACATTGGCCCATGTCATTGCTTAATTTCAGGCGACATAAAATGTCCTGAACTTTGTAACTCGGCGCTGAATCTCGCGGGATTGAAATTTATGCTCTGGAGAAGTTTTAAAGCCAACAACAACAATCAGAACAACAACAAAAATGGTCATAAACAGAAAACCGAAACTCAAACTGAACTCAAACCGAGAACTGAGCTAAAACTGAACTCAACTGAACTGAACTAAGCGAACTGATTAGTTTCTGTGGCTGCTTTTTATACCATCCATCATTAGAATGAAATGGTATATTAAAGTCGCCAAAATGTATGTAACAGGTAAATGAAAGCATTTCCGACCCTATAAAGTATATATACTCTTGATCAGCATACAAATTTGGCCCATTGATACATGACATGAATAACTATCATTCCACCAAATTTCATAAGAACCAGTCCTCGGTAATTGAAGATGCATTCCTGTTTTCATAGATTTCTATATATTCCCATAGATTTCTGTATATTCCCATAGATTTCTGTATATTCCCATAGATTTCCTTTTGATTTCTATACATATATTCCCATAGATTTCTATATATTTTCATAGACTTCTATATATTTTCCCATAGGTTTCTAAGTATTCCTATCTATTCGATATATTCCTTTTGATTCCTATAGATTCGTATATAATCCCATAGATTTCTATATATTCCCCTATATTTCTATATATTTCCTTAGACACTAATATATTCCTATAGATTTCGATTTATTTCTATATATTTAAATTCATTTCAGCTTACCTGTATATCCAGAAATGAATTACCAGTCGAATTCCAAAGGTCCGATCACGCCGACATCCGCGCACCAACTGAAGCTGAGGACCCACATAGCTCCTTTTTTATACCCTGGAGACATGTACAATTTGTCGGGATGATATAAACCCCTATTTAATAACACCTATCTAAAATAACCCCTATTTATTTTAGCCCCTATTATTAACACTACTATTTTGGGAAATTTCCTAATTTCCGTTAATGTTTAAAAATTAAATTAATTTCCGTTAATATTTGAAAATTATGATAAACTTTCCGTTAAACTTTAAAATTTCGCTAAAGTTCAAAATATCCGTTAAAATCTAAAACATTTGTTATGGAATATACCTAAATTTAATAAAAAATCTTTAGAAATATATGTGTAAATCTATATAAACATATATAGGAATCTATAGAAATGTATATAGAAACATACATAAATAGTATGCACATGTATAATAATAGTATATGTATTTATTAAATACATATATCAAAATAAATAGAAATGAGTATATAGAAATCTATAGGAATATATAGAAATGTTTGGTAATATTTAGAAATAAATAGAATAAGTGATTAAGTAAATAAAGATTTACATAAATTTGTATAATGTGTTTGCTATCGGGGGCGAAAGGAATTAAATATATACATTTGGTTTTATAAATTTGAATTAGTTTTTTCACTTGGTGCATGGTATATCCAAGTCGGCTTGACGACCTACTTGTTTCAGTTTTTTTTGTGGTTGATTGTAGAGGGGATGGTACAGAGAGGGAGAGAGAGGATAGGAAATTCTAAATTAATATAAGCGGAATTTGATGGAAGTGAAGTTTATATTTGTTCTCAATTTCAATTTCATCCCAATTGATGCGCTTTTTAGTCGAATGGAATGGAAATTTATATATCTTTTAGTCTCTTATAGATTGAGAACAATTTTATGTTTAAGTTGATATCGATAAATAAAGACAACTCTGAAATTAATTCGCTTCTGTAAAACTTAACTAAATAAAGACATTTTTTATTAACTTCGCTACAACACGGTCCTATTATTTCCCCAAATGACCTCCAGCCTACTCTTTTCCCATATACTATGGTTTTCCAGATCCCTCTGAAAGTCCTCTGATTATGTCTCTAAATTATGAATATATTTTCTATGCGAAGTTGTTGAAATTGTAAAGAGAAATTCATGAAAGATAATTCATTTGACCGCTCGAATGATTTCTAACTTGCAATAGGTCAAAAGTTTCACGAGGTAGGTAATCAAATTCAAAATTCACTTAATAATTACATATTAATTTTCGATACATTAATCAATTAAGTAGCTTTAAAAGGTAATTCCTTATTTTGCCCTGTTGATTTTCCAGCAACATGTTTATACGTTTGGCAACATGTTGCCATCCACATGTTAAAGCTGGCAACATTGCCGACTATTGCAACCGCAAATTGCAAAACGTTGTGACAGTTAATTTTGACAAATTTGTCTAAAGTTGATCACTTATTGATGACAATATGCGGCCGTTACGCACAATCTGCACAATTTATGGTCTCCGGTCTGGCCTGAATGGTTCCCGGCCTCTAGTTTTTGGCCCTGGTCAATCGAATTTTGGCGCATAGCAAATTATGAGGTTCGCTTACAACTAAATTAGTTTCGAGGCTTTCAGTTAATTGTAAATGCCAAAATGGCCACAAAAATCGTTAGTCTACATATATATATATATTTGAATATATCAATTTATTATTGAAAAATAGTTAAAGTTTTGTTTGGCTTGTCGGTTTGCTATTCCTGTTGCAACTGCATTTGAATTTGGTTTTAGTGTTTTTTTTTGTTGTTGTTGTTGAGGTTTAGCATTTTATTTGCTGCTGCCAGAGTTGCCATAAAGCCTGCTTTTATTGTAGTGTGTGTGTGTGTGTGTGTGTGTGTATATCATGGCAAAAAGCTCAGATTAAAAACTTTTCCCATTACGTAAAAATTAACAACTTTTTGTTGTTGCCAGAGAAAGAGTTGCATTAAGTGAGATCAGTGGAGAGACCAAGGGGAAAAGTGGCAAGCAACCAAACAGCCAGCCAGCCAACAGCGGCAGCTACTAAATTTTCTAAAATGAAGCAACTGCCTTTCATTGTAGTCGACCAACCAGTAGAGAGTGGGGCGTAAGAGGGGGGTAGGAGATGGAGGCAAAGGCAAATGGCAGCAGTTGCAACAACCAGCCAAGGTCCATTTAACAAGCGGCCATTGTTGCCCGAATTGCTTTAAAATGCAGCACCTTGAATTGCTATATAATTGCAGGTGAAACGTTGCTAATGGAGAGCTCGGCATATAATGCCACCGCCCCCTCACATCAACCCACTCCACCCCACACACCCACTCTGTGTAATATTTAAATAAAAATTCATTAAAGGAACTGCATGTTTGCGTGAATTCACTTTCCATTTTCAGAAACGAGTAAATATATAACTAACTGAACAGCAAAAGAGCAGAAAGTAAAGTTCATAAATGGAATTTTTTACATTTTAATGGTAATTTCTTCCATTTCAGTGGTTTAGCGGAAAAGTTTTTCTTCATTCTCTATACATATATATTGAAAATGTTTTTCAAACTAGCAAAATATAAATGCTTTTGTGAAGTTTCATTAGTATAAAAAATGGTTTTTTCCAAATTCACACTTTTATCAATTCAAATTAAACATAACAATTGTTTTAAAAATTAAAAAAAAAAACAGACACGAACATTTAATTTACAAAAATCGACTTAAATTGATTACCATATTTGGGTATGACGATTTTGTTTTTTATAGTAAATAAGTATAGTACTTAAATATAGGATATTGCAGATGGGAAAGTCAGAGATGGTTTTTTCGGTGGCCCACAAATCAGAAAGTTACAAAATATAAGGAATTGTGCATGGAAAGAATATGTTTGAGAATTGTTTTGGGAATCGAAAAGTGTTTAAGCATTTAAGATTAGTATCAATTTAATTCAGAATAAATTGATTTAATAAATGTTTATGCCTTAAGCTATGAGTATTTTGTAAAAATTCTTACACATTTATGTATATTACTAAGTATTATATATAATAAAAGTTTTTTCTTCTTGGGTATTTATTTACAATCTGCCCCAAAAAGTAAATTGGGTGAATAATATTACATAACATGAAGTAAAGGAAACAAAAGATTTAAATTTGAATAAGAAATTTCTCTTTACCAGTTAGCGTCAGGCCTGAAAGTATGATTTCTCTTCAGCCATAATAAAAGTGGATAACTAAAATTTCATTTATGTATGTATAGAAACCCCAATTTGAATTTCATTTCAAATTTAACTGGCATTTCTATAGAACTGAATAAAAGGCTAATATAGAATTTTACATATGTACTATATAGACTGATCAAAATATAATATATATTATTAGAGCCCCTTGAAGTTCTAGAAGAAAGCTATACCTGAGTAATTAATTTAAGGATAATTTTGACGTTTTATGCCAGTGAAATCTGTATGTGCCCAAAAACTGAATTCCAGCGACTGAATCAGGTAAACTATAGCTCCAAAAAATGTCATATTAAAAGTCAGCAAACAAATTAAAATATTAAAAATGATATTCAAACTCCCTCGGTACCATCCCACCTCAGATATACACAACAAAGCTAAAGTTGAAATGATATCAGACAGATTATACAGACTGAATGCTAACTTCAATGATAAATGCAGATACTCAACCTATAACCACATAAACGAAATAATTATGTAAATATAGATACATATGAGTAGTATTAAGTTTTCTCTTAAGTAGAATGGGGGTTTTCGGCTAAGTTTTCCCCTAATTTGTTATGATAACAATCAAATTGTAAAATAATAGACACACACATATGTATATGGCATGAGTGACAAAAATATCTAATTCGAATTAACAATTGCCAAATTAATAAAATGGATTGAGTGAGAAGCCGAACTAGTTTGAATGAACAGTCGCACAACATTTAAACGAGACAAAAATGAATTGAATGAGTGAGAATGCGAATTATTGAGATGCTTAGTTACGAATGCCTAATCAAAAATAAAGAAAAAAGAAAGACAATTTAAAATGTGTCCGTATTTATACACCGATGCGGGAAGTAACATTTATGCTTGACTAGGTTAGATGTGCTTCCCGACAACTTAAAAGTAATAGAACACATCTTACCAGACTACTATCCCAATTCGAATTATTCGAGTAACTCGACTGTTATAGGCTCTATTCTCATGCATATTACTGTGTGTAGTATGCTATGCGACGTAACAAACTCACATATTCACATTCATTTCATTCTGACACTCATTCAATTTAACTCAATTCAAATGTATTCATTTTGAGTTTGTTGTGAGTTGAACCATGCAGATGTCTAATAGACTGATAAAAATATAAAATAAATTATTAAAGTCCCTTGAAGTTCTAGAAGAAAGCTATGTCTAGTGCATCATAAAACAAATTGGTTGACTACAGACTTAAGTAGCTGAGCCAAGGATAATTGGAACCCGTAAGGACACGGCCAATTTGTTTGTGCACAAAAGCTGAAAGCCAGCGACTGAATCAGATAAACTATCTAATAATAGTATGTCTAATCAAATTGATAGCGCCAAAAAGTGTCATACTTCTATTATAACAAACAGATGCAATAAATTGAACAAATCTATGAGGCTCTATGTATATCTAATCAAACTTATAACTCCAAAATAGACAAAATACTGTGTTTAAATAATGATCTTTATATCACTTACTGTTTGTGAATATTATGTTTATTTATGCGCACAAAGTTGTTCCTCTTAGAATCAAGCAGCTGCAAGGAATTCTATTTATTCTATTCATCGATGTTAACTTCAATTGATTTGTCTATTTGGATGTTAAGTGAATCCAATCTAAACCCAATTCTAAAGCAACTTGTTATGGCTCTCCGAATAATTTCTATTAGTAGATTAACATTTGTATCTCTATGCACATTAATATCTGAAAATGATGCATTATTCGGATTAATTATTACTTGTTGGTACTTAAGTTGTGGGCCAAAATGTATTTAGCATTTGGCTAGCTTCGGCTTTGGCTTGAACGAAATCAGATTTCTCTCATCCGAAAGCAAACAACAATGCCTCAAGAATGGATCAGAAGCAACAGTGAGAGGCATTTTGCCCATTGTGTTGCATGTTGCATGCGTACAGGCGTCACTCAATTTCATTTATGCCCCCGCATTGTGTTGTGGGGGTGGGGGAGGGGGAGTCAGTGGCTAACTCTCTAAGCCAAATGCCAAAATGGTAAACGATGTGCAAATGTTGCCACAGAGAGAGTGAGAGAGAGAGAGAGAGAGAGAGAGAGAGCGAAAATTAAAACAATAAACGATTCACCAAAACTCAAAACTCAACTTCGACTTTGAGTCGAATCATGATGATGATGTGGATGATGATGATGAGGATGATGATGAGGAGGCCGATGAATCGACAGGCCAAACTTGTGTGTGAATACCTCAATTGTGGCCTCAACAATGGCTGCCTGACCCACTGAGATGTTGCATGCAACACATGAGGAGGTGGCATTATTGCCGAAAGCAGAAACATTGCGTCCGTTAGATGGATAGATGGGGGAGGGGGGATTCAGTGTCAGGTCAACTTTAGCATTTTACCTTTTAGGCAGCTCTCATGCATGAAATTGGAAGAGTAGCAATTGATTGAAAATTTTCCATAGAGCTGCCTGGCCATCAAAACACAAAACAAGAAGGATGAGCCAACCGATGAGGGGGAGGTGGTGGGGGGTTTGGCTACAAAAAATAAGGATAATGGCTGTGGCATGAAAATTGCGGTTCACATGATATTTTGACGTAATTTCAATTTGCAAGTGAATTTTATCGATAAAAGGGGCTGAGCCAAAAAAGAAAAAGCAAAAGCAAAGAGTTTTGAGAGTAAGGAAATGTAAATTGATAACGCAGCATTATTATACGCATATGTAGAAAGTAGGTGTGGCACACAGCCCCCCGTTAAGAGTCACACAGAGAGCGAGAGCTCGCTCTAATCCGAAATTGTAGCGCATTTTGGCGCATTTCACTTTTCAGGATTATTTAGAATTTATGCATAAACAAGCAAAAGGACGTTACCCAAAGTCATTTGTTTAAGTCAGAGAACTTTCCGTTCCCCGGCTGACTAGCTAGCTGGCTGGCTGGCAACCAAAAGCCATTTATCCGTCCAACTGTCGTGTCTGCCTCTCTCTCTCTGTGTCTCTTTGTCAGCCATTTTATTGCCACTAGTAAAACAATTTCACATGCAAATTGGGCAAAAAGCACATGGCTCTCTATGTGCTCAAGTGCCATTTCAGCTCCCCCCCACTCCTCCTTCCGAATCCCCACCAGTTCCGCCTAGTTCAAGGCTGCAAATTAGGCCTGCATAAGTTGAGAATAAAGAAGAAAACAAAACTGAACTGAAATACTACTACAAAATGCATGCAACTCGAGAATCGTCTCACAAAAGACAATGTCAAGTCTAACGAGTCCTTGCAGGTGGCCCAAAAAAACTGGAACTGGAACTGGACAAGCGACTAACTCAATGCCCATTAGCATTGACAGAGTTCTCACCTTGGCTACATCTCGGAACAACAGATTTAAGTGGCAAGTAAAGGTCAAACAAAGCAAAAAAAACACACAAAATCTCAAGAGAAGTGAATACGAAATTTAATTGTACAAAAGTCACGAAATCAAGGTTAAGTGTGAGATTTATTAAGAATTACAAGATTAACTTTGTCAGGACTCAGAGTTTTAGTATTTAATTTTGACTATTTTCCGTTTCAAAATTTAGAAAACATTGTTTATAAAGTATAGCAATTTTTTTGTGAGACTTTGCTTAGTTTTCTGAAGAAATATAAAAGTGCTAAATATTATTTAAAACAACAAAAACAATATCCATAATTTTTGACACAAAATATATAGGAAATATGGGGTGCCTTTAGTTGAATTTCGCAGAGTGTATATGAGCGATTAACTGGTAAGTGTAAAGAAAAGACTGATCCTGGAAGAAGAAAGGCTCTTTATTTGAGCTGGTCAAGCCAATAAATATCAAAGCATGGAGGAACAAAACATTCTCCTTTCTTGTGCAATGTGCCTGGTGGTTTCTGTCATAAATGAAGCCTTTTCCATCCTTTATGTAGTTGAAATTTTAATAATAACTAATTTTATTAACTAAACACTAATTACTAAAGTCTTGAAGATCCTTCCAAAAAGGGAGCCTATTAGTATTAAATTGTCAAAGAAAAGTCGAACAAGACTCAACCTTACAATTGAAGCTAATTACCACAATGTGAAAATATTTTTAAATTTATATATAAAATATAAAAGGATAAAATAATATTTCTATTTATTTCAAAGCTTCACAAATACTCTATCTAAAACTTTGTGAATAAAATAAATCTATCTATATAAAATTTATTTATAAGCTTCACAAATACTCTATCTAAAACTTTGTAAATAAAATAAATCTATCTGTATGAATGAAATGGTCCGCTAGAAGCACCAAATTTGAATACCTAGATCACGGGAACCATAAAAACTAGAGCTATCATATTTGGAATGTAGGTTCAGTATTTGTTGTATTTGTTTTCAGTATTTATTTTTATTTTTCGCCATATTATACGGCACACTTACACATGTTATGAATTTCTATCGTTCCACCAAATTTTGGACGAAACACAACCAATTCATATGTAAAATTGCATTCTTGAATTTGCGCTGGTGATTTTTGACGAAAGGTGATTTTCTGCCGCCTTATTTATCGCATCGTTGTGTTATTTGGCATACTAATATTCCACCAAATTTCACCTACCTAAAAATCGGAATAAAAATGGGCGAGTTAAAGAAACGTTTTGGCGACAACTGGCGCACTCAATCTGTTCAATTTCGGAAAATTCCAATTCGAAACATTTAGTTAAAACTAATTTTAAGGACTCAAAAAAACACCTTTTGAAAAAATGTTCTTTATAAAATAGTGAAAAATAATATGCTTATAAAGTGGACGCTCCGCTCTTGGAGGTAGAGTGACTAAAAGGCCTATAACTTTGAGAATATTGCTCCGATAGTATGTAAATATTAACACAATGTTCTTGAAAACATTTGCTACAAGAATCTCAAATAAATAATTTTTTGAATTTCCAAGAACCCAACATCCCACTAAAGTCAAACAGCTTACCAAAGATAAATTTCACTGGGCCTCACTTTAAATCAGTTTCCACATAATATGTTGGTCTATTGCCCATCTTAGCTGCTTTTTACTTTTTATTTGCAACTAAAATATTGAAAAATTAACTTTAAAGTAGCATTTAAAGGAATAATATAAATATGAAGTGAATAATGATGGAGGACCCGATTAAAGGGCTCAATAATAATTCTCCTCTAAGGGAAATATCCTCAATTGAATTTTCCGATCAATTTACAAACTGTAAATGAAAATTTACATGATTTTCCTTTCGAGTGGAAAACATTTGCATTCGATAATCTTGCCTTTGCTGTTCACCTGTGTGTGTGTGTGTGTGTGTGTGTGTGTGTGTGTATGGGTGTGTGCACCTGTGTCTCATCTTTTAACAAGCTACACTAATTGAGGGCTCGCCGAAAAGTTATCTGTCGTTGTCTTGGATTGAATTTGGTTGGTTTGGGTCTCAGTTTCAGTTTCAGCTTGTGCATTGTCATACATGGCGTATGCGTCATATGCGTGCAATAACTCTTTGTGTGTGTGCCTGTGTGTGTGTGGCGACAGTCATGAGTGCAATTGAAGTTCCGCTGGTAGCTCAAGATTGCCGCACTCAATGTCCTTTGTTAAAAAGAAGGCTGGCTGTCTGAAAGGGCGGTCGGGCGGAGGATCGTCGTCGAATGCCAGGACACCAAAATACATATATACAAATGCTGACAGACAGCAAAAAACTTGCTGCAATTTTCGACTTGACTTGGCGAGTACTTGTCGAGGTTCTCTTTGCAGCTCTTGCCGCTGTCGACAAGTTATTTTATTGATAAACTTTTGCTTGAGTAGCGGATGGCGGAGTGGGGCGGAGTGGGACAGAGGGCGGACTCCTCGACTCGACTCTTCGCGTGGACTCTTTGACGTTTGCTATCTTCACATTGTTTGGCTTAAATGGCATTAAATCCTTTTAATGCTGTGCGGAGGAGAGCGGCGGCGGGAGGAGCAAGAGAGCATAGCCAGACCAAGGGACTGGCTTCAGTCACTTTGGGGAAATCAATTGTGTTGATTGTCCTGCAATTGAGCTGCTTCCTTGACAGCTGGCTAGTTGTATCCACTTCTCTCTCTCTCTCTCCCTCTCTCTTTCTATATTTCCTTCTTTTCGTTTGATTTTGTCTTTCGCTGAGTATTTATTTTCGTTTTTTTCCCTGCCACTTGACACTTTATATACATTTTTTTTGACGTTTTTGTTGCCATTCGTTTAGTTTTTTTTTTGAGCTTTTAGAACATTATCCTTGGTGCAAAGGCAAATTGAAAGATTTTTGCTATGGCTTAAAGGGGAATTTAGAAAAACATTTGCCTACATTTGAACCACATCTACCTTCAATTCACGGGAGAGAGACATGGGCGTAGATGGGTGGGGAGGGGGGATAAATTTCTTAATATTTGATAGAAATTTCCTTCAGCTGCGCTCCAGCATTCAATTTGATGACTTTTGTCATGGCTTCTCTCCAGCATCATCATGCACACCTTCATCTGGGCTGTTATGTGGCCCTTCGTGTTGGCATTCAATCCTTCGTTTATTGCCACTTTCGAGTTGCATGAAATTAAATTCATTTTACGAGCAAGAATGCAAGGATTTCTTTGTGTTCCAGCCACAGAAAAAGACAGAGAGAAGGAGGAGACTGCTGCAATTGATGGAAGTCGTCGTCGGACTTAAAGATCCTGCAAAGGTCTTTACTTTTTCGGGGTCCTTTTAATTATGCAAATGTGCGGCCAGGCATCGAGTGTTATTAATTACGAGAAATGTTTTGAATGAAACTAAAATACTGTGTATAAGGTAAATACCTAAAGACCTTCATCTTTAATAGACAGAGAGAGAAACAGAGAGGCTAAGCCGCAGTTGGCCATTAGGCAGAAAATGCAAAATGTTTTAACTATAAAATGCACAAAAGAGGCAGCAAAGGAAAACAAAAGCACGGTGAAAACTAAAACCAAAAAGGCGAAATGGCGAATCTTTTAGTGCAATCTCAAAAAGCGGCGTGCGGTCACGTTGCCGTCTCCTCCTCCTGCACCACTTGCCCCTCCAGCTCCTCCTCCTTTTTAGAACTTGTGCAGTTGATAAGAAAACGCTTAGAAAAGCGTGACCACAGGCCGCAGTGGCCTCAGTCTCCATTCAGTCTCCTCCTGCACCTGCATCCACCTAGCTAACCGCAAGATAAACTCCCAACAAAAACGAAAAAAAAACGGAACAGAAAGCAAAATATACTGAGAGCTAAAAGAAAACGCAACTTTAGCAAATTTCCACTGTGTGTGTTTTATTTTGTTTGGTTCTTTCTTTCTGTTTTTCTGTTTTTAGCGCTGAATAAATCATTTTTTGCTCTCTCTCTCTCTCTCCCTCTGCAGATTTTCTATGCCTTTTGTCTGGCTTAGCTGCGTTGCTTTGTTTAGCTCTTTCGGTCATAAAACAATTGACGTTAAATGTTGGCCAAGTATTAGCCAAAAAATACACACACAAATACACACACATACACTCTGCAGAAAGATTCACTTTGTAGTTGGAAATGTGTTGCATACATTTAAGCGTTCTTTAAGACGATTATAACTTTAAAATCAAATTAGAATGACTAAACGTTTTATTTACTCGGAGTGGCTTAAGTTTAATTCAAGCCAAATAACGCTTCAAATTGTTTAATGGGCCAAAATCTTTCTTAGCCATTTAAAGTATGAATAAAAATTGACAAATGTGCAGTTGCACTGCGAGAAAAAAGGGCGAGGATTGCAATTAATATAGATTTTTAAAATGTTTATACTTACATTAGATTAAAAAGTATTTTTATAAATTTTTGCGGACTTCTCTAAATGTTTTACTCACGATCAAACATTTAAAACTGCTGACAAAAAATCAAAAAAATTATTCAATGTTGAAAATATATGTCAAAAAATTTTGTTAATACAAATAAAATGTGTTCTAGTGATAAATGTAATAAATAGAAATTCGAAATACACAAAAAACATTGCTAAATGTATGCACACAATTTTAATTTACATACCAAAATAATAATAATAAACGTTAGGTTGGAAACAAATTAAAACTAAATTCTTTTTTGGTATAACTAATTAAAAAACTGCAATAAAAATCCATTTAAGGAGGATCAAAGCAATAAAAATATATATTATTTTATATATTTGATTGGCCAATTTAAAGTTATTGTCAAAAAATGTCCTTTTTTCATAGTGCATATATGTTTTTTTTTTCCACACACGCACACACACACACACATAATATAATTTTAATGAAATTATATCTTTTTCTGTCTAGTCTGATAAATATTTCTTTCTTTTGGCTACGTTTGAAATAGCATATCTCTGTGAATTCAAATTATATTCTTATTGTTGAAATTTAAAAGACACATTCCAGTGGGTTGAGTGTGGGGGAGGGGGGGGGGGGGGTGGTGAGAGGGGTTAACATGTGTGCAATTCTTTTATGCATTTATCTGGAAAATGGAATCCAATTACACACATTTAACCACTTAAAGCATCTTTCAACTTGTTTTGATTTAGTCAGAGTCAGTCCTTTGGCCTTGACTTCAAGTTATTCAGACACACACACATTCACACCCACACACTGACACACAACAAATGGCATAATTTTCTCATGTGGTTGGCACTTCAACACGGCTGAATATGTCTTGTGATTTATGCATGTTTGAGATGTTTGTAGACGGCTTTTTGGCCAAACTGTTTTTCGGTCTGTTTTAATTGCCTTTAATTTTCAACACCAAACACGGCTGAAGCACGTCTGTGTGCTTTCATCTGGCATTTACTTCTCCTTCATCGCCTTTTCATTCCGTAGACTTGCTCTTTGGGTCTTTTGCTCTGTCCATTGTTTTGACGCTTAAGGCCTTTTTGGGGCATGTGCTAAAATAAACATACGGCTTGCCAAGTTAAATACATTCTCACACATTCAGACATAGCCGAGAATATATATAAACACTTAAGTTGCCAACAAGTCGGTAGCAGCGGCATCATCTTCGACGTGGCCACAGAACCGTAATGCCGTAACGTAACCGTAACCCTGTAACCGTAACGCACACTCATCCTTCCTTTTGGCATTGCTCAAATAAAATATTTACATTCCATTTAGGCGCCACAGCCGCCGCGTGGCACTCTAGCCCCCCCCTCGTCTCGCCCCTTGCCTTCCGTCTGGTGCCTGTTGACTGGAGCACTTCATCTTCATTTCACAGTTATTTTCAACTTCATTTGCGTGGTAAATAGGTGAACAAATACGCTCACTCTCACCAGCCTGCGCCGTGGCATCTTCATGCCGTTGGTCTCAGGTTCGACTTGTGGCAAGTTTTCCTTTCCCCGTCTGTCTGGCGGGCAGCACGCCGCCTTGGCATTAATATATGCCCCTCGTAACTGTGTCACGGTGTCGTTTAACTTATTAGCCAGGCCAACTTTGGTGGCCTATTTGCATTAGCTTGTTGTTGCCTCTGACTCGGTGGCAAATACCCTGTACTCTTAATGCCAACATAACATTTTAATGAGCTAGTTGACTTTATTATTATATTTTGATTAAGAAGTAATTAAGGTTAGACGAGAAATGTCAAACTTATCCTTGAGAACGCCTAAAGGTAGGCAACAAAAATGAAAACTTGACTAGTATATGAAAGTAAAAAACTGATTTTTGATTCAGTTCAGCAGATATTCTATTATAATCTTAAAATAAAAATTAATATATTTTATCTTAGATCTATAAATGAATAAGCGAAACTTTTCTCGTTTTCCTTCCTGAACTAAAATATGTCAAAGTCGGAATTGGGACTTGTTTTTGCTTTTAAATAGGAGTTAAAATCGTTTTCAAATCGAGTTATTGATTAAATAAGTGACGTTTAAACTTAATTTATTTTAATATAATATCGTTAAAATCGAGCTAAAGTCCTAAGTATTTCTAGCCTTTTTCTACCATGATATTAAAATTTGCAATTTAAGGCAAAGTTTTTAAAAAATAAAATGTTTTAGATGTCAGTATGTCATCTCTATTTAGATATTTAAATAAATATACATATTTATATAATCTCATCTCTATTTAAATATTTAAATAAACATATTTATATAATTTGAATTTAATTTTGATGACTTTTTAATCACGCAACTTAACCTAAGAGCAGTTTTAAAGTAAATATGTAATATTATAGGACTTCTAAACAATTTGTTGAATCGGACAGAAAGTAAAGATGTTTCAGATGCTATAAAAGAGATTAAACTAGGAATGTTTTATTAGATATAAAAATATATAATATATATAATAATATGAAGAAAAATCCCAAACAATTACATGTTATAAATTAGTTGAGGCTTAGTTGAATTTGGATTTATTAATTTTTTGATATTTAGGCATACTATTAACTAAATTTGCGGACACTGATGGATCAATATTTATCCAAGCTTTTGGCATGTTGGTCCAAAGATCTTCAAGTGTTGACTGCTCACTCTAACTATTCGAAAGTGATATTCTATATTATAATATGTCATTAGTCTCTTATTTAATTTAAGTTGTCACCCTCTTGTTGATAGCTTTTAGATGCAATCTATCTTTCTGGCAACTCTCGAATGTCTGTTAAGTGCTCTGTTAAATGGCAGTGTTGGAAAATGTGCTTCTTAACTTTCAAACTAGTCATCCCATCACAATATTGTTAGCGAATTTTAGCTTTAATATTAAGCAATGGTTTTTAAAGTTGTTTTTGCCACATATTAAAGTTAAATTTCATTTAACCAATGAGGAAAATAATTTCTGCTTTGTTTAAATATTTAAGACGAATTAGCTGTCATGTCCTGTATTTAGCTCTTAATTTGAAGTTTTAAATATCAGAAAAGTCTCTTTAACTTTTTGTGGTTCAATTTTAGACATGGCTAGGAAGGACCTTTAAATACTTTAAAAGTTTGAAACATAAACTTCCAATATTAACCTGATTAAAATAACGAAATAAACACGTCTATATTTCTATTCAAATGGCGAAATAAACACTTTTTCTATTGAACTTATATTCAATATAAATCGAGTAAAAACTATATAGAAGGCTCAAAAATTGCCCATTTATTACAGATATGTATTTTGGAGTATCTTTTAACTGATCTATTTCGCATTACAATTGCTGACTTGTTAGAGTATCTTTCAATTCCACTTGCACTAAATTTCTTTCTCATCATCTTGGCTAACATTTCATTTTCCCCCTCTCTCTCTCTCTCTCCTCTCTCTCGCTCTCTACAATTTGTGATGGGGTTGACAAGTCGAGCGCAAAAAATGTCGGTTAGCCGAGCAAAAATTTTCATTGCTCTGCCCCCCTCCCACACCTCTCACCACCGCTAACATAACGCTAAAGATGCAGGCGGAGATTAAATAATTCATTAAGGCAACTTTTGGTGAGAGCTTCCACGTTTTACTCCTCTTCATCGTTGGCGTTGGTGGCGTCTTCATCATCTGCCATCATCTAGCATCTTCCAAGAGAGAGAGCCGAGCCGAGCCTTGTAGATATTTTGATAAGCAAAAGGGTAATTAAGCGCTGAGAGTTGCCCGTAAAATTTTCTGCGCTAAAATGAAATATACAAAAAAAAAAGAAGAAATATGAGAGAAAGTTTTGTCGCTGCATAGATGACGACATGAATTTAAATAGAAATTAAATTAAAATGAGTAACTAACTAACTAACAGGCACAACAATCAAGGCTGAAATTGTGCAACCAAAAGTCAAGATGGGAGAGGATGGGGGGAGTGGAGAGGGGAGCGAGGAGTGAGGAGAATGGTCTATTTGCTTGGATATTGCAAATATATTTAATAGTAGCGCGAAATTGGTGGAGCTTGTAAACAAAGCGGTGGGTGGTAGGCGGGGGGAGTGGCAGGGGCAAGCTCAGCAACAGCAATTAAAAGGCCGCCTGCCTGTGTGTGTGTGTGTGAGTGTGTGTGGACACACACCCGCCAGGATACTTCATATGCATGACAATGTCATGGCAACTTGTAAGCTACACGAATTTCCTACTCCTCCCCCTCCACCCTTTCCCTTTCACACACTAACCCCGATTGGCCCTTCCTCCTATCCTCTACCCGCCTGCTGCAGATTTATTGCAGCAGGAAAACAGTTGTCTGTCTCCTCAATCCCTTTGCTCCCCTCCCTTAACTCCACTCTCTCTCTCTCTCTCTCTCTCTCTCTCTCTCTCTCTGTTTATTTGTGCGTGTGTTTGCCTTGCAGTTTTTCAATATATTTCGGAGATTGCCCATTGTTGGCCTTGGCTCTGGACTCTCTGGACTGGACCTTCCCTTGATACCCTTTAGTCAGCAGTGAAAATGGCTTGCTGCAGTCGTTGTAATGTATGCAAAACACTCATTTTCCATTTTCTATTTGATCATCTGCGGATCTAAGTGCATGTTCTATGTGATTCAACTTAGTTTAAGAATGGTCAGAGCATCTAGTAGTCCACAGAAACCTCTACTTGGTTTAACCTAGAGCGAATCTTTATCGTTTTTTATGTGTTTTGGTATTATGGTGGAAATTTAGGTCATTGGAAATATTGCTCTTATTAAGTCTCTAATGTTGTGCCACAATTGTGTGTTGAAACTTCAGCCTTCGTGCTCTCACACCTCATATTCCATAGGTTCCATGGGTTCTGCCACACTAGATTTATTAGGTAAGGTCTACCTATCCGTAGATTTCCATTTGCTATAAGATCTTTTAGTTGCAAAACTTCATGTTGAGTTAGATTTTCGCTTTACTTAACTGGTGATCCATAGTTCTTTTTGAAGTTTTGTCAGATCAAATATGAATTAAAGACCTGTCCATGCTTTAATACCCAATTCAAAGGGAACAAATAAAGAAATCTTTAAAGAATTTTGTGAAAATGCGAGTAAAGAAACCTAATTGAGCTTCGATTCCAGAAGACAGTTTAAAATGAAAACTAGTGAAAAGATATTTACAATATATGGTTATATACAATGGTGGTCAAAAAGTTAACACATTTTGAAAGCGTGCTCTGTCGCACGTGGCTAAAATTTTACGATTCTACTAACGTGGTGGACTAATACAAATATTTTTATGGAACTCTGAATTACACATCTATTTTATTTATATTTAAAAGATTTTCAGCCTTTTTTATGTTTAATTCATTGAAATAAAACAAAAACATTTCTATTATCAAAACTTAATTAATTTACCTCACGAAAAAGATTTTCAACCTATTTTGTATGTTTTATTTATTGAAATAAAATAAAAAGATTTCTATTATCAAAATTTTTAGGTGTTTAATCAATTAACTTCTCGAAAATAAACAAAATTTCACTTTATACGGTGTCTGTTGGACTGAATTGAAAGGCTCTGAATTAAAATGACCCTAGAAAGAAACGACTAAGACTAAGTACACAAAATTAACGTGTCATAGTCTCAATACAATGATCAACAGAAAGTCACAAAATTTATGTGAGAGTGGAAAAAATCAAAATTAAATGATAAGCACACAAAATGTGTTAGCTTCTTTACCACCACTGTATGTCCATCTAAATAAAAAGAATTAAAAGTGCAGGGTATCTCTTAAGTCCAACCCTAGAGTGTTACATGGATATTTTCTTTTTGGCTTTTTTTTTATGCCTTTGGCGGCGTTAAAACCGCTGTAAGTAACTAAGTTGCAGTCCGCCTATGATTCCATTTTTCTCTCTCTTTTTTTTCATATACATTTTTTGTATGGGGTATCCGTTGCCTGGTCTGTTTCAATAACAATTTTACAATTTTGTTGGCGGTTTTTATATTTTAAATATTCCGAAATTCTACAATTTCAAGCAGAGAGAGAGAGAGGGGGGGAGAGAGCGCGCGGAAAAAAGAAACAATTAAAGCTCTTGGTTATTTGATTAAAAGTTGTATATAGTGTGGATGCTATAAAACAGAATCATTCGTTCATTCAATCAAGTTGGAAATTTGCATGTCAAAAACCACAAACACAGAGAGCGTTAAATTCAGTGTAAAATTTTACCTAATTAGATTGTAAATAGCCAGAGGGAAGGCAAAAGTCGACCTCAACTAACAACACCCATTAGTTAGCTTGTTTGCAACAAACATTATCGTAGCAAACAGCTAACAGGACATGCTTTAGTAATTACATGTTCTAACTAACCATAAAAACGAACACAAATAAAAACACAAAAAATGGTGTTGCATACCACCAGGCTGAGGGCATGAAGTGCATTAAATTGCCAGAATGATGCTGACTTTAAAAGAGGCAGGCAAAACAGACTCGCGCCGTTTTGCATTGATTTATTGCCACAAGTGAGGCTGGACTTTCTTCTCCTTCTTCTGTCCTTACCCTTTTCCGGAATACTTCTCCTGCTGCTCCTCATCCTCCTCCTGCTCCTCTGCTTCTGCTTGGGCGCCAGTGCATGAATGTCACTGAACAAAATGGACAAGACAACCAACCAAATAAAACGAATGAGCGAACGAACAAGCGACCATTCGAACATGGCCCGAAAGGCTGGCTACTAGACCCCAAACCAGTAACAAATAACATTTTCAACAACAACAACAACAAAAACAACTAACAACCAACTAAATAATGGCAAGAAAAAACGTCTAGCAAAGAAATCAGCGCACGTTGGCAATTAATAATGGCAGAGAAAAAAGAGTGTACCAAAAGAAAAGAATGAAATCTAGTCCTAAAGGTTTCGTTTAGGTTTCAGTTTGGCGGCCTGCGTAAAGGGACCAGACCAAACAAACAAAAAAACGACCAAACCAAATGTGATACGGGCAGAAAACAAATTTATGGTTAGGAAGAAACGACCAAGACTAGACTGAAAAAACACAGATGTAACCTGTCTTAAAGAGGTCACAGACCTCTGCGTCTCTTCAATGATGGGAGAGTTCGAATGGGAAATACTAGAAATATGTTTTATTCAACGGGAATCAGTAGTTGTCTTTTGATTATTTTCTAAAAGATATTCAAGATTCTTCGATATATCGAATTTTAACCAAAAATTTCGATATCTGTTTATTTAAAATACATATATAGGTAATTAATTATATTATATTCTTTTTAAAACTTTAGTTTACTCAATAGAAGTAAACAATCTGTACCCACATACTCGTACCTCTCTAATATTAAGATATTTAACAGTCTATTTCTAACTTTTTATTGGGTAGGATCCACGGAGAGGGAACAGAGGGAGAAAAGGTGTCAAAAAAAAAAAGTATCGAAATTTTACGATAATTTGCGATAAACATTTCCCATTTTGAAAAAACTAGAAAAATTTTCGGTGATTTCCCAAAAGGGTCATTTTAATGTAGAAAATTAATGTTTATATATATAATATTATATAATACAACATTACATTTTCCAGTTCCCTCTAAGAGCCCTAAAATAGTAATGCCATTTTATCTAAAACCATTTTTAACGCTAAAACTAATTGGGAATTACAATTAAAGAAAGCGAAAAATATGTGTCGAAAACAGAGTCTATAACCAAATAAGCCACAGTAAAAAATATTATTGAAATATAAATTATTATTCAATGAATAATCTGATCTTTTAAAATATTTTATTTATATAAAGCAGTGAACATAAAAGTTGAAAAACTCAACAGTTTAAGAGTATGACTTTTATATTCTGTTTCATAGTTTAATCTATTTATTTATTTAATTGTAAAAGAGAATAATTTTGATCAGTTTTAGTTGCTGCATATTTGCTTTAGTTTGCTTAACATTAATTTAATTATTTTTGTAAAAACATAATGTCAGGATGGATCTAGTTTATTTATATAAAAAATGTTAATAAGTATGTACATTTTAATGCATAAAAAATGAATGTTCTTTCAGCGTTCTTTTCTTTTCAGTTACTCCAACGTCTTTACTGTCTTCTCTTCCATAGATCTTTCCCTACTCCCTTCGTGTTCACCCTTGTCATTCTTGACAATAAATAAAGAAATAGATCAATCGAGAGATAGGAATTTTAAAGTGAATCAATATGTATAATAATTTAACTCACTCTAAACAGAATTCTTGTCCCGTTTAGTTCAACAATTATTCAATAAATTAATGGGATTAAACTCCCATATCAATGTAATCAAAATTGTTTTGTTTTCATGTCTTGAAGAATTTTCCGCCCAATGTTAATCCACTGTAACAATTTGGCTTTAATTTTCGTTGGCCATTTTGCAGTTGGCGGAAATTTTTAAATAGCCATTAAAGCTTCTGGCCAAAAGGAGATACAGATACATGCTGACAGTTGCATAATATATAAATTAAATGCCACGTACACATGTGCAGCAACGCCATCACCCACACACACAGACACACACACACACACACACACAGACTCGTACTTATACAGAACACGCGCATGGCTGTCATATGTAATTATTAATTTCTAAAAAGCCATTCAAAATAATATAATTTGAAAAACTCGCGCGCGCACATTCGGACGCGAGATGACGTGCCACATGAATCGTTGCACTCGGGGCAGGATCGAATGGTCAACGAACGTTCGCGCGCTTCTGATGCTCAATAACAAATGTCGTTAGCGATTAATTTATGTGACCCTGTCCCAATCCCCCCAGCCACCCCCAATCCCCCAACTCCCAGCCGAGTTACAGTTGCAATTGCAATTCCTGTTAGTGCCAAATCAATATGCCCGTTGCGTAAAGAAATATGCCAAATGTGCCCCACTCTCTTCTCCTTCGGGTGACCCTTTACCATTTGTGTGGCGCCACCCTCCATAATATTTTCCATATTTTGGCATTCTATTTGCATTTTGCATATGTTTTTTTGATTTAAATGCGCACTCGCATAGTCAACTAATCCTAATTTAAATGTATGTACTCGCATTGTGCTCTCTGGCTATTTGGCTGTTGGTTTCCATTTTGCCATTTGTTGCCCATTTCAACAACCATTTAAAACTGAACCCAAAAATATTTAATTGTTGTGCAAGAAATTAGCGCAAAATATTTAACAAAAAAAAAAAATATTGTATGTATGTGAAAAACGGATAGAAAAAAGTGAGCTACGAATTGTTTTGCATAACAAATTCAATTGAATAACCAAGTGCGCGTATTAAAAACATATTAAACATAATTGCAAAATTAAAATTTTTCGGTTAGAATAATATATATATAATATATACTATACATGTTAAATATGCATGTACATATTATAGGTAATTGCTTGTGGTATCTCTCAATGAATAAACGCACATTCAACGAAAATTTGATAAAAACGGTTTAAATACCGTACAGATTCAATTTGCATATGATTATGGTAGAGAGTTGTTTAATCTAAACTATATTGCATGTGTTGTATCTCAGATTGCAATCAGATTTGATCAAAATGATTGAAACCTTAAATTTAAGACTTTTTTCAGGCATCAAAAATAAGTAAGCAAAAATAGATTAATTAATGATATGAAAAATTTTACTATATCCATCAAGATATTGCTTTTTTGCCAAAATTAATAATTGTTAATAATTTGTACATATTAATTAGTGTTAAATGCATTTTTTAATCCTTTTTATTTTTTGTAAAGTAAATAGAAACTCGATAGCCCAGAACAAGTTGCAAAAATAACTAATTTTCGGATTCATCTGCATGAAAGAAGAATTCAGCAAAATCTAAGATAATTCCTAAGCCTATACGAGTATAATATATGTATGTATATAATATATTGAAAAAATTATTGCACTAGATTTTGCGAACTTTTTAAATTCGTTGTCAGTACAAAAGGTGAGCAAAAACTACGAAACTCTATCTTCGGAAGATTTTACTACAGACTCCAGAACGGCTATGGCCATATCATTCCTTCAAAGCTAAAACTAGTTGAGAATTACAACTAAATGAAGCGAAAAAAGGGAGACAAAGCTTTCCACTCCTCTCATACGACCAAGAAACATGTCCAGTCAGTCGTTGGGGGTTCGAAAAAGCTGGAAATTTGTGCTACATAACTTAAGCATATCCTCTAGTAAATAATACTTTTATTCGAATTGGATAAATTTGTCATAAAACGAGACATTCTTTTCTAAATAATTGTGTACAATATAATCTAAATAATAAAAGTGTATTGAATAAATGAATTGAATAAATAAATATAAATAAAGGACCTGACTAGAAATACAATTTATGGTACACATGAAATTGTTCAGCTGCAGAGGTTTTCGATGTCCCCTAAAAAAATATATAGAAAAACTCCTCTTACATCAAAAATCGCAAATGATCTTAGTGAAAACCAAGCAATTTACACATACAAAATATTTGCCTCATTTTACTTCTCTTCTTGCACGTATTGATTTGTTTTCGAATGCAATAAATTCTTATAAACTTGTTAAATATATGGCCAAAACAATGGTCATGCCACAAATCTCTAAATTCCCGCAATAGTTTTTAAAAAGGGCAGCAAAATTTATTTTTATTTGCGCGACAAAAACAAAGAAAAACACACACAGAAAAAACCAAAAAAAAAAAAAGAAGAGAAAACCCGAAAAAAGTGTTGGGGAAAACAACCAACAAGTTAAATCAAATATATGACCAGACATTGCTTTTGTTGTTATTGTTGTTGTCATTATTGTTGTTCAACTGCAATTAAAATGGTCAAAAAACACAGAAGATATGGCAATAAATGCGATTGGCTAAAAGCAACAACAACAACAAGAGGAACAACAAGAAGGACAACCAAAAAGGCTGCTTATCTTTCAACTCCTATTTAGTGAGGACAACAACCCGTGAAACTTTGCTAAAAATTTTCGCCTTCAACAGAGAGAAAAGTAGCAATAAAAATGTTGCCCACGCGGCCAAGTTAAAATGGTGTAAGGGAGATGGTGGATAAAAGCCAAGCCAAGAAGGACAACACCAACACTAACACACTCCCACACCCGCACACACACCCACACACACATACATGTGGAACGTAAATCGCTGTAATAGAAACATTGCATTTTATTGCACTCGTCCTTGTCCTCGTCCTTGTTCTCGTCCCCTTTGCTGCTGCTCTTCGCCTTGGCTTCTGGTTTTGGTTTTTCTTTTCTTTTTTTTCGGCCAATAACACTCTGATAAATGGTCGAAACGGCTCTCGTGTCGATGTCTCTCTGTGTCTCTCACTCTCGGTGCCCAGCTGCCCATATTTGTCCAAGAAAGTGCCAACAAAAAAACAGAACTTTTCAATTTGTGCTAAAAGTCTTTTCTCTGCTAGTTTCGGGTTGGTAAGTAAATCCCATCTTCCATCGGGAAAACCTCGACTTCTTATCCAAGTGTCTTCATTACCTGTCGCGGTTTTCTCTTCTCTTATAAATGTTCTTACCTGTAACCAGCTTTATATCACACTCCCACCTCCAGAGGATGGAATTCATTCTCAGCTGCGGTTTTGTGATTTGTCTTTCTGGCCGAGAGCAAAATAAAAAAAAAAATATATACTTTAATTAAGTTAAGTACATGACCCAAAGGGATTTGATCGAACGAGCTGCCAAAATGTGTGTCTGTTTTTTCTGTTCTTTTTTTTCACCCTTTTCTTTTCGTTTCTTTTTTTTTTTTGGTCCCTCGTTGGATGAATAATGCAAGTGTGACTAGAGGCCATCCAGGATGGCCAAAATGGAAACTGTGGGCACATTTGCATTGCATTTTTCTCTCGTTTATATATATTTTTTTTGCCTTTCTTTCTTTCTTAAACGCTGGGGGACGACTGAGCGGAGAACTGAGCCGGAGGCTTGTGATTTTAGCCAGGACCCGAAAGTAAACACATTTACTTGAGCTGACACTGTCAGAGGGAGACAGAGAAACTAAATGATAAAGAAGGCAACAAGGGGACAGGGTTATTTGAACAAACATTTGATGTATGACAAATGAAGAAAGATTCTCTGTTAATTTTTACCAAAATGCATCCACTGAAATTTCGCAGGATGATTCTAGTTTAAGTGGCTTCTAAAGATACATATATGTATATACTTAGAGTGTAGTATTAAAGAGAGATTGTTCCCCAAAGAATTCGCATTTTTTTCTGGTCTGAACTGGCATTACAATGTTTATCTGCCATCGTTATGGTTTATCCTTTATGGAAATATCCTTTACTGTATATAGTAAAGTCACTAAGCATTTATATTGGTAAATAAATGAATAGTGGTAAAATTTCAAATTTCCGTATGCCTGATTATTCTTATTCGATGATCCGCAAAACCGACTCTGCGTTTAGCCGATTATCCGTGTATTCAATTATCCGAATATCTCATTAATCAGATTTCGATTAATTGAAAGAATTGACCTTAGTTTTAGTATTTAGTATTTTTATTTATTTATTTTTGTAAGCCTTTCAAATTTATATATTTTGGACAGTTAAATATTTTCCCTTTGGTCAAATCTAGAGTCAACTTTTTAAAGCCATGGCTTCAGAGACCTTTGTTTTTTATGGCTTTTAAGTAGACAAATTTTTTAAAATATACTTTATTTTTGGATTTTTTTACTTCAAGAAATGTTTTTATAAAGGCTTTTTTATGCTGTCACATTTCGTAATACTGCGGAGAAATTAATGTTCTTAAAATCATACAGATTTTATTTATTTCAATTGATATGAATTTTCTGAATTTTACTGTTTTAATAATTTGTGCAATTTTTCTGTATAATTGTTAATATATAATTCTGTATAATTCTGTTAATCGGTAAAATATGTTTAACTGAGTTGTTAAATTTTTACCCTGAAGGGCTTGAGACTTTCTGGCACGCTCGCCTCGAACAGGTGCTTCATCTTCCGATCAAAGCACTAAAATGAACTGATCGCAGGTCATTCACTTTCTCACTCAAAAAAATTATTGTCAAGCTGTGTTACTCAATAAAGTTCATTGTTAAATTAAACAAAAAACCAGTACAAATACATATTTTTTAAACGAGTCCGATAAACTCTGTGTAATGCAAAATGCAATTAACTTGATTGTTTGATTAATTAAAGGAGTGTTGCCCTAAATAATGGATTACCCAATCATTTGTGATCGTTCCAATGAGATCTTTATAGTGTCGCATGCTTCCTAGTAAGATTCCGAGCTTCATTAAGAGATTGCAGTTCTTAGAGAAAAATGTCTGAAGAAGTGTAATTTTTAGAGTGAGGCCCCAATATCTAAGAATTTTAGGGCTAAGGGCTAAGATACCGAAGTAAAAAATGTATAGATATACTGCTTTTCAGAGTACTTTGTTATCCAGTATAAATATTACCCGAATTCTTCATCGCGCTTAAAAAATATTAGGCATAACCTTGTTCATATTTTTAAAATGTAGAACAAAAAGTCAAGTAATTGGTAATTTTTATATCTTGCAAAGGGACAATTTGTTGTGACGCAGAGCCTTATCTCCGTTTTCGACCTTTTTAAGTGCTTACAGCGAAAACGTTTTGTGATTTCCTACTTTAATTTTGGAATTTTGAAATCCTAATTAATTTAAATCCACATTTTTTTGAGATTGGGATTATATACAGCAAAATTTGTAAACTGAGCTTTTCCCAGGTTCAGATAATCCCAATTTCAAAACAACAAATATTTAACATACTTTTCCCAAATATTTTAAAATACAACTAAGTCGATACAACTAAGAACCCTTCAAAGAAGTTTTAGTTGTAGCAAAACTAAGAAAAACTGTATACAAGATATTACTAATTTATTCCAAATATATTGTTTTGTGGCCAATTGAAATTAAAAACTCTTCTTTGACCTTTCTTCGGGCCTTTGAGCTTGGTACGACACTATATGATTCTAAGCTACTTTTTCCTTGAATAAAGAATGAAAGTAATAATATAACAATACACTGTACTTATAATATAACAATTTAATAAAAAATAAATAAAATGAATATTTGTAATAATATTTAATAATAATATTGAAGTGAAATAATAGTTGATAGATCTTTGCTATAAAGGTTTAACCCTAAGTTGGTCTTCTTTATAATCCTAAGGACTTGAATATTCTTTAATTAAAATGTTAAATATCGCGTTTATTCATCTCAAACTGCACGTTTCGTTAGCAATTATTTAACAAATTTCGAGTAAAAGATAAAAGTCCATTAATAACTTTTGATTGACCCAATATAAGCTTCAATGCTCAGTGCTCAACGTTTTAAGAACTCTTAAAAAAAAGCATTTTCACCATTTCACACAACAACATTTCACTATTTTGTGTTTTTTTTATTATTTATTTAAAAAAAAAAATTGTCAACAACAATGAAAGAGAAAATCCATTTGAAGCGGCAAATTGCAGTGGCAACGGCGACGACATCGGCTTCGATGCCAAAAATAAATCGAAAATAATTTTGCACATTGATGAGAATGAAATGCGACAGCGCATTCTGTTGTTCCGATGCCAGGGCATTATCAAATAATTCAGTTGTAATCTATTTTAATCTGCTAGCGTTGCCAGATGGCCCCTTGGCAAGGGAAATCATCAAAATGTTTTATCCCCCCCCAACCATCATATTTTATTTTGTTTTCTTTTTTTTTTTTGTAGTCTGTGTTTGTGTTTTCCTTTATATTATCTCTCTCTCTCTCAGTTTTTTTTTTATGCCATTCTACTAAACAGCAAACAGATTTAAATCCATGCGATACGTTATGCATATAGTATGGGTCTATATAATAATGAAAATCGAACTGTCAAAAAATGCATAGCCATTTTTTTGTTGCTGCTGCTGCTGCTGCTGCCCTACTCTCTATTTCGATATGTGTGAATTGATTTAATCGGCTTAGTGTAATGGACAAATCTAAATGAACTGCAACATGAAAAGAAAACACACACATAGAATCGGCATTTTTGCGGTGGCTTAAATTATTAAGGTTAATTTGGCAATACACATTCATCTGTAAATAGGCAAAAGTATTTGTTTAAAACTATCTCGCTTTCGTTAAACATATTAATATCTTTCGTTATAAACTAAATTCAACACTGTTATTTCTTAAAAATTTCTAAAAAGTAGACCAATGTCAATATTCTAAGTACCAACAAAAGGATATATATATATTCTTCATTAGTACAATTGTCTAAATGGCATGAACCACCGAAGCGAAAATCAAAATATATTCCGCAACATGAGAGCAACTTAATTTAGAAAAATAAGAAAATATTACACAAATTTTTATACATTTTTTAATAATAGTAAAAATTTAAGTTTTGAGTCTTTGGTAGTTTCTGTAATAGAGGGATAAATAAAGAATATTTATACCCATTTTCAAAGCTGTTGTTTATATTTCGGCTCACTTAAAAACATCTTAAACTTCTTTGCCAACTTCAACTTCCACTTTCCATAGATTGCATCTTAAATTCTAGTGATTTCTGTTGTCGCTGTCATTTTGAACTGTTCACAGATGAATTGAATAGATGCCTCTAATATGAAAATCTTGTGATATGTCATTGTTATTTCATAATGCCAACATTCGAAACGCTTTCAGTTGGCCTTTCAACGTTGCCAATTTTCACAACGATGCCAATTACTCAAAGGACGACAAACAACTGGCAAAGCGATGCCTGGTCCCGGATTCCCCTAGTCCCTGATCCCCGAGCCGTGTTTACAGTTGCAGCACGGCAATGGCAAAAATATTTGCATGGACTTTTGGGTGCACTTGGTTGGAAATCTGTTTGTTGCCATTGGCGTCGGCGCATTAAATATGCAACACCTATGACAACGATAGCAAAGGATAAGCTTTAGCCCACTGATAAAAAACGAGCGGAGAGGGGGGGAAACTAAAAAAAGTTATCACCTCCTTTTATTTTTGGGTTGGGGATTGTGGGTGGGGTGGGTTAGAGGGCAGAAGCAGCAGCGAATCTGTAAGCAATTTGCTGGAAAATTTGTCAAAAGAAGAAAAGTCGGATAGGTTGGGGGGTGGGGGAGGAGGAAAAAATTAGAAAAAATTATGACTTCCGCAATTGTTTGGGCGAACAAAAGGGAACTAATGTAACCAGCCGAGGAAAAACTTTACAGTCAACTGTTGCTTTTCTTCGGCAGACACACACACACACACACAGACACACACACGAGCCAAAGTTTTCCCAAATAGAAAATGTTTAATTTCCCCAAAGACAGCGAACGATGCCAAAACGCAGCATTTTCAAGCCCGAGCTAAAGAAAACTTTCTTTCTATATTTTACAATGCGGCTAGATACGGGCTGAATATGTGTGTGTGTGTGTGGGTGTATGTGTGAGTGTGAGTGTGAGTGTGGGTGAGGGTGTGCGTGTGTGTGTCGTTGTAGAGGTGTCTCAGTGCATTGCAACAGTGCAGCTGAAAAACTTTTCGGCTTGGTCTTTTCTTCTCTTCTCTTCTATTTTTTTTTGCTTTTGGCCAAGAAAGTTACCAAGACGAAGCACCCGACCCGAAGTCGAACTTGTTAGTTTGCCATAGCGTTGAAAATTATATTATTTGAAACTTTTCAAATGTCACCAGAGAGTCAGAAATTTTGTTGGCTATGACAAAGTGTTGTTGTTGTTGCTGTCGTTGTTATTGTGTGGTGTAAGGAAATGGGTGTGTTTGAGAGGTGTGCGTGTGTGTTATGTGTTCGATAATTAAACATGCTCGGCAAATTAAGTGAGCAAGAAGTGTATATAATGAATCGAACTTTGAAATTTAATGCTTGCTGCTTATCGATTATTATTTGATAAGTCAGCAGAAATCCAAAATGTAACGTGACGATTAATATCTCAAATTGGGAAGATATCAAAATTTACCTAATGTTAAATGCATAATTATAAAATGGCAAAAACTGTTTTCTTTCAGCCATTTTAACAAAGCAAAAACACTAAAAAAAAACGAGTATTTAAAAACCTCATAAACTAAAACAGAATTAATCGAATGTTGCATTTGAATTGAATGGGAATGGATAATAAATAAATATAATTACACTAATACCTTGCTTTGCGTGGTTAGATTTAAGTTTTTATTTACAAGGTTAGAAAATCCTCATATATTTTGCGTTGTTTAAATTTGCATCGTGCTACATAAAGAAGGATAAATGCCTCCAACTTCTATGGCCAATATATTATTGACCTTTGGGAGTTTCGGAGGAACAAAAAGTTGCTGAATTAAAATCTTTACGAGGGTCTTATAGGGAATTATATCTTATTAATTATTATAAATTTGTACAAGTTTTTGTATCATATTTCTAAATAAATGACACATGCATATGCATCTAAAGTTCTTACTCATTGGAATTTCATTATGACTGGGCTGGTTATTACGTTAGGTTACTCAAGAATCGAATTGATATTTAATTATTTATATAGATTGTTAAACGGGAAAGTGAAATATTACATAGCGAAATTTTAAAAGATATTTTCACTACCCTGTAACGAACGGGTACGTTTCCTCCCTCCCCCAAATTGCGTGACGTCATACTTAAACGGCTCCTAAGTATTTCAGACAATCATCGCAACATGTTGAGAAAGCTTGGATACATTGTTGCTAGAAGATGTAGCTTAAAGTCTAAATATATCCAAGTCGTCACGACAATTTACTTACTACTTTTTATATATGTACATATAAAAAACATAGCTTATAAAATTTACTCAACAAATTTCTAACTACATGGTATGACTTTAGAAAACTTTGCAAATCAAAATTATATATATGTAGGCATATATATAACCATCTTAAATTCATTTTGAATGCAATAATAAACTAGTTTAAAAAAATAAAAATTAAATTGTCTGCCAGAGGAACCAACTTTTGCTATAGTTATATATTAACTAACATTTTTATTTGATTTTATTATTCATAGAAAAATATATGAAATTATTATTCATAGAAAGAGAGGCGTGAAATATTCCTTAATTTGAACTTTAGAGTCAATTGTATACCTTGTTGGTTAACTATTAGATATTTTAGTCTCATGGATAAATTCTCTAATAATAATTAGAATTAAGCAAACAAGTTTAATGGCTTCTAACAAAACCAAATTCCAAACCAAATTGGGCAGTGGTCAACAACAATTATTTAAGTGATTCTATCTATTGATGTCCTCTCTGTTTCTGTTTAAATAAAAGCTTTAAGCAAATTGCTGTTCAGCTAAATTGAATTCGTGTTCCACTTAATTGGTATAAATTGTATGGACTTAAACTAAAACTGTCGCAAAACTGATCAAAGCGAAACTTTAGACACTTGCTGCTGGTCGAGCAGCACAATTGAAAAAACAAAACACAGCCTTTAGTTATGGCACACACAATCAAAGCAGTTGAAAAAGCAACTGCAACAGCAATTGCAATTGCAATTTGCTGACAACTTTTGTAGTAGTTTGACACCTCGGCATGCGGCACAAAACTAGCTGGAAGGCAGCAGCAGCAGCAGCAGAAGCCGTTGAAACAGCCAACAAGTGTTTAGACTTCTGTTTTCAGTGCAATTAAAAGAGCGCGCCGCCTAGGCAAGCCACAAAAGACGCACACACAAAGCCAACAAAAAAAAAAAAACAACAGTTGCACACAAAAAACAGAGGCAAAGTGCCGCCTACAACACTTCATGACTTGTTTTTAGCTGCCATCATGACAGTTTTCAACACTCTTTTTTTTATACGCTTGCAAAAAGGGTATATTAATTTTTGTCAGAAAAGTGCAACGCATAGACGGAGGCATCTCCGACCATATAAAGTATATATATTCTTGATCAGCAATACAAGACGAATTCTAATCCGTTTGCCATAGTTAAACTAGTTCAAATTTTAAGAAATAAACTAGTTAAAATTTTTAAAAATAAACTAGTTTATAATTTAAAAAATAAACTAGTTCAAATTTTAAAAAATAAATTGGTTTATAATTTTAAAAAATAAACTAGTTAAAAATAAACTAGTTAAAATTTTAAAAAATAAACTAGTTGAAATTTTCATATTTCATATTTCTAAAAATAAACTAATTTTGCAACAAACAATTTTCAAAATAAACTAGTTCAAATTTTTAAAAACATACTAGTACAAATCTTTAAAAATAACCGGTTTATAATTTAAAAAATAAACTAGTTAAAAATAAACTAGCTCAAATTTATATAAATAAACTAGTTAAAATTTTAAAAAATAAACTGGTTTAAATTTAAAAAATATAAACTAGTTACAATTTTGAAAAATAAACAAGCAGAACAAGCTACTAGTTCAAATTTGTAAAAATAAACTCGTTCAAATTTAAAAAAAAAGTAACGCAAGAACTGGCAAGGGTATACAAACTTCGACATGGCCGAAGTTAGCCCGACCTTCTGGTTTTCTCCTCTTTCTCTTTTGTCGGCATCTCCGTGTGTGTGTGAGTGAGTGCGGTCTGAGAGAGTGTGTATGTGTGTGAGAGTGTTTTCTAACAGCGCCTGGGGATATGCAGCAAAAATGGCATTTTAAGCACACGAGCAGCAGCAGCAACAAACAGCAGAGACAGGAGACTGACTGTTGAACTTTTAGTGCCCCTTCACCCCCCTCACACACTCATCTCTCCTCTCCCTATCTCTATGCCTGTATGCTAATGCCTGCTTAATATGCAATAATTGCAATTTTGCAACAATCAGCACAAAATGTTGTGAGTGCGGAGAGGGGTGGATTGGGACGGAGTTTATTTTTAAATTGATAGAAGATTTGCAAAATATCCGTTTTCGGACTATTTTTGAGGCTGCTTTAGCCAAAAATACCAAGATAATTTAATAACTTTTTAGAAAGAGATGCAATAAAAATGCAACAAAAAGAAGAAGGAACTTTTCAGAGTGGTTTGGCTGCCTAAAATACGCTTCAATTATTCAAAGCATGTAACTGATGAAGCAGAAATGCAACAGACAAGATGTGAGGCCTACGCAAATGTCGAAACATATGGTAAAACAGAGTCTTAGCATTTTGCAATGGGGGTGAGCAGAGAGAAATGGGAACCAAAATACTTTACGTCGAAGGTGTCAGGTCTTTTGATTGCTTCGTTTAATTAAAGTGACATTGATTATTTTTGTTTACTAAGAGAAATAAATAACCAAAAAATAGAGGGAAAAAATAATTAAAAGTAACATTGATTATTTTGTTTATTTATTCTACTCTGATATAAAAGAAGTAAATAAATAAAAAATATAGGGAAGCTCTTATTAAAAGAAATATTGAAATCTTTATCCAAAAATAATTAAATAATATATAAATTAAATATTTTAGTAAATCACTTCAAACAGTGAGAAAAATTCTGCTCAAAAATTAGGCTAATTTAAGAGAAATAAATAAGCAAAAAATAGAGAGAAGAAAATATTGAAATATCAAATATCTAAATGACAAAATTTATTAAAATTTAAGAAGCTTATTTAAATAAAAATATTGATTATTTTGTTTATTAATTCAACTCTGACATAAAAGAAGTAAAGAGGTAAAACATAGGGGGAAACTTTTATCAAGAAAATATTAAAATCTTTTTCTAAACAAAAGGTTATTCAATAAATATATTAATTAAGTATAGGAACCACAGATGTTACGCTTTTTCTTTGAGATTAGAAACCAAAATCTGCTTAATTTAGATTGGCATCTTTTAGATACTGACAGAACTGGACAAAAAAATTAAATAAACTAATTATTGACGCCCTAAGGTGAGTTTTTTCACTCAACAACTATTAATTGGTTCTTTAGACATTTCATGAATTTAATATTGCCCTAAATTGAGCTTTCCCTAAAGTAATAAAGAGAAATTTGTAGCTCCAATGTTCTCTTTAAGCTAAGCTATTAGTACAACTATTAAATATTATTTTTCAACATTAAAATATTTGCTAAATTACTGGCAACTCCTTTGAGTGCTCTTGACCAATGTTGAACCCCTTTTTTAAACGCTTTGGATTGTGTGTTGAGCACCTGTTATGGTTCATATGAATGCCATTTTAGTATTTTTGAGTGCTACGTGTTATAGATATGCAACACTGGCCGCAAGTGCTATGCGAGTGTGTGTGTGTGTGGGTGTGGGTGTGTATGAGTGCAATGCCTATTATGCTACCAAATGAAAGTGGTAATAAATTGGACAAGATGTTGCTATAAACCACACCACGACATGCCACAGCAGTACGAAACTGGACAGGGCGCTAGGCCAGCCAGCCTAGGAACCTGAATTGCAAATGCAACGCATGCGGCAGCAACATCAGCAACAACAACAACAACAACAAACAAGCGGAGAACCAACGTGATTATCATGTACGAAATGCAGCTTAACCAGACGACCACCCACAAAAACCAGCCAACTAGCCAACAGCTGACGTAGGCCAAGTCCAGCTTCAACTCCATCTCCATCTTCTAACCACAAGCGCATTTATGGGCATCAGCATCTATATCCCCAACACACACACACACACACACAGACACAAACACATCCATCCATCCCAATTGCAGTGGCAGGTTGCCCATTTAATCTCTCCAAAGTGACTTGAAATTGAAACGAAAATATCAAAGTGAATATGATGACTACATAGTACAAGCATCGACACGTAAATGCTTCTAAAACGCATCCAAATAACCATTCTAAGCTCTGTGTGATTTTACTATCTCAAAAGATAACCAAAACCATCGATATGTATTTCTTTGTTTGCTCACTTTCAACTAAAGTGAAGTTATTCGAGGGAAAAGTGGCTTATGTTTGATTTAAACTACAATTTATTTTGTTTAAAAGTGAATTATTTGAAAAATTTCTTGAAGTTTTTTTTCAAACTTAAACTTAAGCTAGATTAGTGGGAATTTTTATGGATTTTAACGAATTGTATTTTAGATTTCATTTAGATTAAAGTAAGAGAAATCAGTATATATATTTTTTAAATTTCAAATGGAATTGAAATTTTGGCAATTTGCAACGTTGAAAAAATTACATAAATATATTTCAATATATTTAAAGAACAAAAATAAACGTAGCAATTATATTCTTTTTATCTATATTTACTATATACATAAATTTTAGTTGTAATTAAACGTTTAATGCAGTTTCCGAAAATAAACAAAAAATGTTGCCTAAAAGTATGCAACAAATTTTAATTCAAGTCTAAGAAGGTGAAGGCGTGGTCGAATTAGAAAACAAAAAAAATCAAAAATCTGCCAAAGTATTAATAGTGTGCATGGATAATTTGGAATCTCTAGCTTACAAATTACTATATTTTTATCCTCTATGGTGATTTGGTGGTTTATCTTTTGATGCATTTGCCGCTGCTGTTAATGATGACTTTCTAATTGAGAGGAGGAGAGCAGCATTTCATAAATTACTTACTTACGTATAAATCTGTGTAGGTTTTGGGGGGCTACTTAAGCCTTTGGCAAACTATATTCAAAACCCAAGCAATTGCAATTGCATTGCAATAACGGCCAATGAACATAAGCCTGTGTGCAATTTTCGGTTGGAGTCCACTACCAGTACTTAACAAATCAATATGAAACGTTTGCCATTTACCTGAGATGAAAGAGAGAAAGAGGGGGGAACCATCTACTGTCCCTACCTGTGCTGACTGCCAATGCAGTTCAAATATTTACGTTCCATTTAAAGTGGCAGTCAGCAACAGGAGCCGAGTACAGAGAAACGGAGAGACTGGGTGAGAGGTCAACTGCTTCATATGCTGGTCCAAAGGCATTTTCAACTTCATTTGTTGTGCAAATAGGCGTAACCTCCATCCATCCATCTACTATCGACTCCGTCTCCGACTCCGACTCTCTCTCTCTCTCCCTCTCTCTCTGTGTATCTCTTAATTTGAAGTCATATTTCGTGCAGCAATAATTGTTGAGTAAAAGTTCTTTTTTGTGGTCGGACCAAAAGTATTTGGTAAATGTGGCAAAGGAGAGGGGAGAGGGGGGGTTGGGGGGAGAGTTTACTTTACAACCACTTGTTGTATTTTTGTCGATTTTTAATTAATTGAAAATATCTTTGTGGCAATGAAGAGAGCACACACACAGAGTGAGAGAGAGAGAGAAATACATTTGTCAGTTGGCTCCTTTTCATGGTGGACAAGTGTTGAATTCTCTGTATACTCTATTCATTCAATTCCAATTGCCAAAGTCCGGCGGATGGGGGTGGCAACTATCCTTTCCTGTAATCCACGCCTTTTTTGTTTAATCCCCTCCTAAAAGCGGCAACAGAACGATTACAATTTGTTTTGCTTTTATTCTCACATTTCCATTGCGACTAATCTGCAATTATGTTTTACATAAAAATCGTATCACATGCCAACACAAACAGCAACAACAAAAACAACAAAAGAAAAGTTTTCAAAAACTTTTACCTCCCCCCCTCTGCTCCTCTCCGGCTTGTTTCAGCTGTCTGCAACAAAAAAAAAAAAGCAAAAGAATAATACGAAAAACTATCAGAGACAACAACAGCTTCAAACTGCCAAAGCCGGACAACGGGGCGTATGAGTGAGTGAATGTGAATGAGTGTGAAAATGTGTGTTAGTGTATCCGAGTTGATTTCTCATTGTCTTTGTGTGTGTGTGTTTTGTGTTGCTTTTTTATATTTAATTTGTTTTAATGTTAATTGAACCCATGTACTTATTGCTCCATTCTGTTGTTGCTCACTAATCAAAGTTAATTCGTTATCATTGCAGTCCAAACGAAGTTTTAATTGTGTTTAGACAACTTCTGCAGCAACTAAATATATTTAAGAACATTTTTGAAACAGAAATTATATCATAATGTATAAGAAATGGCTTAAATGGTCACTTACACTTGATGCCAACTTGCTGAAAGTCATTTGCTTGAAGGATTTGAAAGAGAGACTAGGTTTTGGGCTAAGTGGATTCGAGAAGATTTCTCTAAGTGTTGGTAAAAATATCTTTTTTTGCTCTCTATTATTTCCAACACTTGATCTATTTTAACTCTTTATTTTTTTTTCAACGCTTAGAGAAGTCATCGTGAATCAAGATATGTAGCTCAAAAGTTAACCTGAATATTATTTGAATTACAGACTTTAAATAATATTACAAACATCTGATCAATTTTTTAATACCCTCTGCAAGGGTATAATAAATTTTATACCCCTGTAAATTTATGTTAAGTCTAGCTTCCATTTATATTGTACATACTGCCATAGATCCTATATCATTAGTTAATGTTCAGAGCTATATGCGCTAGAGGGTTTAATACCAAAGCAGAAAGAAAGACAAGAAATTGCCTCTAAATTTTGTATATGATATAATTTAATTTATTTCTTTCAAAATAAGTTTTTATATTATTAAAGTATACATAGTTTGATGCGGTTACAGTGTAGTTAAAAAATTATTGATAAAAGTTTATAAATAAATTAAGTTACGTATTTGCGTATCATCCTACTGATGAGTTTGAAGCGAGACATTAATATTGAGTAGGTTTTCTTTGGCATTTCTATCCCTAAAGTGGAATGAGTCGACTATATAGCTTTAGACGCTGCTTGTCGTTTGATTTTGCTTATTACGACCTAATGCAATATCATCATTTTCATACCATTTTGCTGTATCATTTCCCATATATGCTAATAGATAACTTTTGCATCCAGTTGTAAGTTAAATAAATTAAATAAAATATTTGTAGCTTTCTGAACTGTCATTTAAAAATTAAATTCCAGCAAAAAACAGGTAAAGGAACTATATACCTAAAATATAAAAGTGACAGTTATTCTCATAATTTTTACATGCCATACTATTTAATCATACCTAAGTAGAAAAGGTCTTCTAATTAACCTATACTCTTAATTTCTTGTAACTTACTATTCACAATACTGTAATATTATTAAGAGTGAAATAAATAAATTGATTTGTATTTTATAAAAGACTTCATTATCGATGATCATAGCGGTCGTTGAGGTTTGCAGAGCAGAAAGTTATATTAATTTAAAGGTAATAAGTAAGAAAAGGATATGTTCAAGTATTAAGTAGGCCAATCTAGGGAGTCCTGTGAAACTTTAGGATGAGCTACAGGTGGCAGGGAAGGTGTTTCAAACATTAATTTTTAAGCAACACACCTAAAGAATCGTTGTGAACTAAAATTCCATGAAACGAAAATGAGAATAAATGAAACTTTGATAAAAATGGGCACTTGAGTGCTACATAACGTTTAGGGATAAGGAGGGGAAACAGAAAATTGTTACGCTACGTTCTACTTAATAGTTGAATTATCCCTAAAACAACTCAACCAAAAAACTAAATAATTAGTGGCACTTCCCAGCAAGTGGCGCCTTCGGTTTATAGTTTTTTCTTTACTTTAAAGCGCAAAATCTCAAAAAGTTCATGGTAACTGCAAGAAGTTGTCATTTGCATAAGAAATTTGAAGAGTTTAATGAAAGCCACACTCGATTTCAATCTATATTCGAACGATATATCAGCGACAAGGCCTTCGCTTTGCCATTATGAAAGGATAATTATATAGATATATACATACATATATCTCTATATGATATATATTAAACATATGTTCACATGTATGTGCATATATGTCCTTGAGCCATATGCCGACCTTATAAATTAGCTGGCAGCCATCTCGCCAGGCTCTAACCGCTGTGTGGAAGCCTTCGTCGCCGTGGCCCATCGCCCGTTGCCCGTCGCCCGTTGGTCTAATGAACGCAACAGCACCACATAAACATAAATTATGGGGCCAGGCAGTTTCAACACCAACACGACGACGTCTCTGGCTTTTTCGGTTGCATATTTGCGCAGCATACTTCTGGGCGCCATAGAGCAGCAGCAGCAGCAGGAGCAGCGGCAGTAGCAGCAGCAGGAGCAGCGGCAGTAGCAGCAGCCGAAGCGTCATTGCATACTTTTTGGCTCTGCAGCTTGGTTTATCCCTTTTCTGTTGCAGTAAAAAGCATTTTGGCACGGGCTTCCTGTGCATTTTTCCTTGTTAATTTATTTTCTCTTTATTGTATTTTCTTTTGCATATGTATGGGTGAGTGGTTTTTTGCCTTAAAATAATATATTCACAGTTTTAATTTTTATTTTTATAATTTGCTTTTTTGTTTTATGTGTGTATTCTTTTAAGTTAAACTAATATTTATATTTATGTATGTTTTTATGACTTTATCAATTTTAATACATTGTTTTTTTTTTTTGTTGTTTTGTTTTTGTTTAAGTATTTACATTTTGGTGTGTATTTTTTGTTTTTTTTGTTTTAATAAATTAGTTGTACTAAGAAATAAAATATATATAAAAAATTCATTACAGAAATGCACTTTGCGTTATTGCCGATATGTGTGTGTGTGTTTGGGTGTGTGGGTGTGGTTGTGCGTGTGTTTCTTTGTTGGAAGTTCAATTTATCCATTGCCTAAATGTTAAAAATCTGCTATAACTATATAAATTAATAATGTTTTTTAAGTATATAATATTTTTTAAAGCCTAAACAAACTCAACTAACATATTTCATATATATTGCACACAATTCTGGAAAGTAATGATAAACCAACAACTTCTAGGCTTTCACTTTAGCAGGGCTCTCTCTATTACACTAACTCTAGACACTTTAACATATATATCTAACTATATATATATATCTGTACGATCGATCTCTTACCTATGGTATACAGCTTGACAATAATTAACATACTTAACATTTATTTTACTTTAAATAGTTGTTAGGCCTTTTACTGACTCTCCTCTCCACTGCGCCACTCCTCTCCTCTCCATCGTTTTGACTATTTTTCATGTTGAATGCCCCCAAATGTATGCAACGTATACTAAGCTTTTGAATTTTATGTTCCTTTCTGCTGCTGCTCGTATTGAGAATTTCTTTTTGTGATTGTAATTGATCTTTTTTTTTTTGAGTGTTGTTGTTGTGGTTGGTTGGTGTAAATTGTTTTTTTTTTTTTGCTTTGCTCTGGAAACCTTAACTATTGTGTAGAATTTCATTGGTGTTTGTTGCTGTTGTGAAAGTAAACTTAACTTGTTTCTTTGTGCATCTATCTGACCAGCAGATTTAGTAGCAATGCTGTTAATAGTAAGCCCAGACTACTCGATGACCAGGACATGGCACCATCCCCCTCACCATCCCGACAGATTTCCGGATGACGTGTAAAATCCTCGCAATATATCTGCCAAAGTATAGAAAGTTATATCACTGGGCAAAGGGTATATCAATAGAGTTCTCACTTTGGTCAAACTGTTGGCATATTTATCGACCAACTCTCGTGTAAATTTGGCTGCCTCATTGCCACAAATTTTGCGTGCTGCATCCTCCGAGCAATCCACCAATTCATTGATGGAACTGTAAGCAAACGAGAATTATTAAAATAATCAATGGCGATTTATCGATTTTCTTTGTGATTTACCAGCAAATGGTTTTGATATTCTCATTCAAAGTGCCATTCTCTTGACTCTCTTGATTCTTGTTGGGTTTGAGAAATACCATGGTTTCCTTATAGCGATTGGCGCACACCTCAAACTCCTTTTTGGCCATCTCCGAGCAGGGAACATGCTTTAAATATTCTAGGTAACTCTTTGGATTAGTTTTGAATGGAATGGAGTGGAAAATGGTGTGAACTTACCCTCTTGGAATTCACCCTTGTTGCAGAGATCACGAATGAACTGATTGGTGCCATGATAGAGCTTATTGAACTGATTCCTTTGCTGCAAATCCATGCAGCGACGCGTATAACTTTGAATGCATCTGACACCCTTACGCAATTCACTATTTATATATATACATAATAATCGATTAGATAAGCTCATAATGATGTTGTTAATAGGCAAAGCAACAGCAACAACAAGAACTTACTGACAAAGTTTATCCAATTCCTCCTTCTTGGCTGGACCAATTGAAAATTCTGATGTTAAATGCAGCATATCAAGTGGTTCGGCGCACTTGGTGAACTCCTCCTGGCCGCATTCCTCTGACCTGGCCAATGCCAACAGCATTGCTGGAAATTCGAGTACAAAAATGTAACGAAATCGAGTGAGAGTGCAAGTGGGTGGCGGTGGAAGGGGAAGGGGGGAGGGGGGAGGTGGGAGAAATGTATAAACAAACAGAAAAGCTAAAAGGCAATCTGAGACTGAGACTAAAGTCAGAGCTCCAGTCAGCTGCAACAAAGTTGCAAATGTGCGTCAAGGGTAATAAAGTTGGGCGTAAGTGAAATTGGCATTTCATAAATTTGAAACTTTTCGGTTTCAGTTCAAGTCAAGCCAAGTCAAGTCAAGTCAGTTCTAGTTTTTGTCTATATACTAAATATTCGAATTGTCGGTTCTCTCTTTCTCTTTCTCTCTCTGTCTGTCTGTGTGCGCGAAAGTCACGACTCTGCCAATTATATTGACTGACAGCCTGAGAGATAAGCACATAGAAAACTACTGCTAAACATCAGACAGACAGCCAAAGTCAGGCCATATTATTGCACTTACCCATTGATATGAGCAGCAAGGTCCAGCGCCAGCTTTGACTCCAATTTTCATGCATTTTGAGTAGTTGTATTTTTTCTGTTTTTTTTTTTTTTTTTGGTTTTATCGGTTTGCAGTTTTTTTTTTTGTTTGTTTCTCTTGTTGGTTTTGCAATTACCCGCTTGTTGATGATGTCACACCACTGCGTTTTGTTTTACTGCAACAAAATGCACAATAATGTAAATTATAGTCGTACGTTTGAAAAAATAAATTATTCTGCATTTGCTAGAGTGTAAAAGCTTTAGCCCGATTTTTTATTTATTTTTTTTTTTTTGCTTATACTTCCCGTTTTCTAATTCATTTTCAAATATGGGACGTAAGTTTCAAACATTTCCCTAAATAAAATCCAGAACCAGACCTAGCCGAAGTCTGTTGTACCCTTGTAATTTTTGTATTGCTTAGTTCCCACTAACAGAAAGCTAAATGAATGAAAGTGTTGCCTACAAATTACAGGATAACATTTTATGATATACAATTCTAATTAAACTTAGCAGAACCACAACTAATTATGTGAATCTGTCAAAAGTTTGATGATAGTCGCAGAGAAAACAAACTTTATTCCAACTAAAACTAACTTTTCGAGTGAATTTTCCAAATGGGAGCTTCTTTCGATAGTCTTTTGTCTAATAAATAAACTAATGAATTTAAAGAATTAATAAAATATTCAATAATAACCCTAAATCATATCATAGATCCATAAATTTCATACATTTCAAACAATACTTTTTTCTACATGGCAATAATTGTATTTTTTTCTGCAGGGATCAAATAGAGATTTATTTGAAATATAGTTTTACTAGCAAGAATTGTGGACAAATTTTATACAGTTATCTAAAGATTTTCTTCCCTCCAGGGTATCTCAAAGTTCAACCCTTTTTTTCTTATGGTGTTATTTGTTTTTAAATTTGTTGTTCTTGCGGCTCTCACCTCTCTTTTGATGCTCGAAAGACGCATTAAAAGAAATGCTCGAATAATAGAAATGATCTAAAAATAAACGAATGTCGTCAAAGAAAAGCGAAAGTCATGAGAAAAAGAAAGGTACCAAAAACAAGACAAAATGAACTCACTTATGACAAGTGTTGATACCCTTTAAATGAAAGATTCCTAATAGATCTTTAGTATACAATTAATTAGCTACAATTATTAAAGAAGTGTTTTTTTATTTTTTGAATTTTCTTAGGAAATGTTTTCTATTAGTTTAACTAGGGTGAAAATATTTTGACAAAGAAAGGGACCACGACAAATTTATGATCTTACTAACAAACTGATCGATATATAGTATGTGACTCAAAGAACGAAGAACCGATATAGAAAAGTAATGGAACAGACAGAGAGAACACTAACCAAAGAATGGATAAAAAATTAAGAATAAAAAAAATTAAAAGACTTAAGGATAGATATAATATATAATGAAATTGATATAATAATAGCCATAGCAAAAATATCAATTTTTAATGCCTTATCCTAAACACTTTTCTAGAGCAAGACAAACTTTGACTTCAACTTGATATACCCTTCATTGTGAGAGTGCAAACAGCGTAGAAGTTGTGTTTTTTATACCATGCATTCGTAGAATGAAATGGTATATTAAAGTCGCCAAAATGTATGTAACAGGGAGAAGGAAGCTTCTCCGACCCTATAAAGTATATATATTCTTGATCAGTATCAATAGCCGAGTCGATTGAGACATGTCCGTCTGTCTGTCCGTCTGTCCGTCTGTCCGTCTGAAGAATCATCGAGATCTCGGAGACTATAAGAGCTAGAGCTACCAAACTTGGCATGTAGACCCGTTTGCTCTGCAGGCAGATCGAGTTTATTTTTTTTTTCGCCCCGCCCCCTTCCGCCCCCGCTATTTGAAAAACAATATTTTGAGCCTCCATATCTCGGGAACTATAAAAGATAGAGCTTTCGGATTTGGACATTAGATGCGTGCAGTGTGCACGCAGAACAAGTTTGTTTCAAATTTTGGCCACGCCCCCTTCCGCCCCCGAAATTCGAAAAATTCGATTTTCAGCCGAAATATTTATCGTATCGTAATTTAATTTGGCACACTAATACATGTCACGTATATCTATCATTCCACCAAATATCACAAGAATCGGAATAAAAATGGCCGAGTTATACATAGAAACGTTTTTCACTCATAGCGGTGCAAGGCAGATGCACGCGAAAAAGAGCGAGATAGCATATGCTGCAAATCACCGATTTGGTCGGGGGGCGCTAAAGTGCTCGTTTCCACAAAAGAGAGATAGCATTTGAAAGAAATTTAATATATATCTCTTTACCTAATGCATGGTATATCCAAGTCGGCCCGACGACTTACTTACTTTATTTTTGTTTGGGTTCTTATAGTTTTGTTGTTTTAGTTGTTGTTGTTGGTTTTGTAATCGTTGTTGCTTGCTAATGAATAAATGTAGGAAAGCAAGACATATAATTTGGCATAGGCAAAGTGAAAATTTGCATCGTCTATCCCCACAGTTCAAGGCAAAGTGCAAGTTGTCTAAATGATAATATTATTATTCATATGCATAAATTAAAAATGAATTTCTAATTACTGTAATTATTGGCCTTTTTGTCTTATAAAGATTTAAATCATGCCATGATAAACGAAATGAAATAATTTCTAAACCGACAACTAACTAAAACGAACACAATTTTAATGTTAGAAACTTGTTGCCAAGCCAAAAAGAAACAAACCTTGTAATGAATTAGATTAATTTGTTTGATAAATAGTCTAGAAAAAAAAATACTTAAAAAACTGTCTGATTTTATCTATAATTGAAATAAAATGTTTGCAAATTGCTCTTTCGATACTCTAAAAAATTGATATATGTCGGTTAAGATGAAATACGAGATGAGAATTTTTCTGCCTACCGAAATAAACGATCATAATTTATTAGTTCAAATAAAAAAAGTACTTAAAACGCAATAAAAAATCAGAATCATCAGTTAGGCCGAAATTTGTATACCCTAAAATTGTCTGACGATCAATTTGATTTAAGTCAAAAGTTTTCAAAAGTTTTTGGTAAAAATTCGTATCTTCATTTTATTGGTAATTAAAACATTATGAAATAACTATCATTAAAAAATTGAAAATTTAGAGAAAATTTTCAAAATCTTTGTAAAATATTGCTGAAGATTTGTTTGTAAATTATTTGTTCAGGTTTATACTAGCTGTCCATTTGAAGAGGAATCTCAAAGTTCCAGATTCTATTATTTTTTTCTTCAAACTTTTACTTGGAAAACCCTAGATTTGTTTTCAATTATTTGGTTTGTTCACTCCCGAGCAAGCTATGCAATTTGATCGATCATTTTTAAAAAATTTTAACATGGTCCTTCAACTCAAAACCTTTCTAATTTGAGGGAAAATGGGTTTCAATCTATAATTCGTTCAGTTTTAGATAGATGGAAATTTAAATTAAGACAGAGTCTTTCGTATTCAAGGTTTATTTGAATAGAAGATCAACTTTAGAATACCCAGGAATTGCTTTATACAGTCTTACAGAACTGTCTATTCCTCGTTTTTTATAACTCCATTTTAAAATAAATTATAAACCACCGAACTTTTGCCACAAATTTACGTAATTTGCTTTAATAATTTTTCCCCTTAAATTGCTTTCACAGTGTCCCAGCCTTTGTTCAATATGTAAATCTGTTACTTATCCAACTAATATGCTCTATTTTACATCCTACATAGAGTCGTTCTTCAGCATTATCACTCTCATCATCATCATCTCCTGCTGCAGCTCATCAACCTCTCGATGATGTAGGTGGCGTAGGCGTAGTCAAAAGTCCGAAAAAACGAAATGAAAAATGAGAGAGAAATATGTTGATTTTAATTTATTTGATGTGCCAAATTGTTTTTTGCCTTTTTTCGTTTTTTTGTTTTTCGTTAATTTTTTTTTTTTTTTTTTTTGTTAGTTGCTGCAATTTATTTTGCACGATTTCAACATGTAAATGCGGTATATTTATTTATGTTATTTCTTATGCACAAAGGTGCGGCAGATGCTTTTAGCATATTTATAATACAAATAATATGAAACAAAACTTGGCAATTTCTATTTGGTTGGTAATTGTTTTGAAATGAATTTAAATATAAGAGACAACAACCAATTTGTTAAGAAGGTCAGCTCTAATTTGTTTATCAATAAACTGGGAGGAACTATAGTAAAAAGCAAAGCTAAATTCAATGCAAATTTCAATTGGCTACTTGCAATGCAATTCTATTCTGAAGAGCAATTTGCTAGCTATTGTTTTTCATTTACATACATTAAAATGGTTATATTGTCTATGATATATTTGAGAGGGTTTTTATTTTGCATACAAACACAAGCCAATTTATAAATTTTAAAAAGATAGATTGGATCTATATTAAAATTTGTAATCTATTAACTATGATATTTCCATTTTTCTTGCAAATAATTTTTTAAAAAAGAATTACAACTGGTTAGAAATGAAATTGCATAAAAATCGTTCAAAATTTATTAAGGTAGTGTGCTCACTTAATAATATTAATAAGATTAAGGCAAACGGCCATAGAGCTACAGCTTTAAAATAACTTTTAATGGATTTTCAGTAAATAAATAATAGTTGTTAATTTGTAGACAAGTCCCTTATTTTATTAATTCACAGAATAATTAGTTCGCTTCACTTTACTCTTCATTTTGATTGACTTTTTATAATTTATAAGCTCTTGACTTGGCATGAAACGATTGAAATACAATTGTAAAAGTTCAATGACTCAATAATTAAATTTATTACCATTTTAAAAATTTAAAAATTAGAAATTTGCCTTTTTTTTGAGATGATATCGAAAATAAATTTATTTAAATTAAGTTTCATGACCTACGTTTTTAAACAGAGGCCCCTAATTACTCTAATTTTGTTTACTTTTGATTTGAGAATCTTAAAATTATTGCTATTTAATGGAGATGACCAATCTTTCAGCCAATTCCCAAGCCTTCTTTTAACCATAAATCACTTAATGACTGCACTACTTTTGCATCTGTTTGCTGTGATGCACATTCATGGCCCATATATGGCTAGTTGAGAATCGTGTTGCTTTTGTTTTGCACCATCAATTAGTAAATTGGCCCAACAACAACAGCAACAACAATGCAAACAACAATTAACAATCTAAGTTTTACATTTTTAGCATACATATTTGCAATTGAATTTTCAATGATCACTGATCACACAGTTTGCTCTCTCTCCCTCGCTCTGTCTGTTCGATCGCTCAGCTCAGACGACAACAAAACACTTGACGGAACGCAGATTGAGAAAAATGACAAAAAAAAAAAACAACCAACACAACAACAAAGTAATAAATAAATAAACTGTAAAAACGAATTTCGATGATGGGAACAAAAAAAAAGCCAACCAAAATTAATAAAAAAATCATTTTTCAATGCAGATTCGCCGAAGAGCGGCAGCAAGAAAAGAAACCCAAAAAGGGGGAGTGGCGGGGAGCCACACGTGAAGCAAAAATGCAGTCGGACGAGCCCTCTCTTTCTCTGTCTAGCTCCCCCCTCTCTTACGCTGTCTCTCTCTCTCGCTAGCTGCGTCTCTGTGTTGGCGTCGTCTCGTGCGTTCGATCGCACACCCAAAACGATCACCCCATAGTCCCCCTCCCCCACTACCCCCCTCCCAGCAGCCAAGCCCTCCTCATTGACTGCTCCACACTAAATAAGTTTGTGCCAAAATCAGGTTTCGGTTGAGTTTTCAATATGTATGAAAAAAAGTTTTGTTTTTCGATCGGCAACACCGAAATCAACATTTAATATACAAAATTCATTTATTACTGTAAATTGCAAGTTGAACTGCAACGACACACTAACAACGCGCACACACACACACACCGCACGCGTACACACACACACACGCAACACGAACGAACTGCAGTAAACACTTTTGAAAAATTTGAATTTTTCAAAGTTTTTCAGTTCCAATTCAAATTTCTTGAAAATTCGAAATTCAAATTTAAATATCTGCAGACGCAAGCGGCGCCACGTTGTTGGCCGAGCGAGTAACAAAACGTAACTGAAACGACATCGGCAACGGCAACACACACGAAAGCCCTCCAAGTGCTTTGGCCATGCAATACACTGCGGGCCACACGAAAAGCTCCGTTCCTGTTGGTGTTGTGTTTATTTTGCGTAAACCACTAAGGGCATTTGTTTGTGACGAATTTATTAGTTAAATTTTAAGTATTTCACATCAAAAATAAATAGTAAAAAATATATAAACAGCAACATTTTATTATTAATAATTACTTTAAGAGTAATAACTTAGTGGAAAATTCCCATAAGGCTCTTGAAAGTTATTAACTGTGATTAATCACCAATAAATGTTAGCGGGAAATCTGAATTATTAATAGCATATTACTTACTACATATATAGTATTGATTGCTTTCATCATAGACTTTGTGAGATGTTTCTAAGGTTTGGCATCTCTCTTTTCTCTCTACTATGTATTTCGGGATGATAAGAAGAAACTACATTTACTATATAGTATAATATACAATGTGTAATATGTTTTTGGAGTACATTGCAAGTGTTGTATGTATGTATACTTGTGTGTATGTAATTGTAAAATTAAATAGTATCTGTTTTATAATATTTCAACATATTTCAATAAAGTAATATACCTACATGTTAGCTTTTTAACATTTATATGATGTAGAATTAATCGTCAATCTTTTCATTTTCTATATTGCGTAATTTTATCACCCAATTTAATTAATTAATTTTAGCAGCTGCGAAACAGTTTCAAATATTCGAACTTTTAAAATTGTTATATTGTTGTGACTTGCAGTGTATGTTGCCAATGTTTGCTTAGCAACATTTGTTGCCAAGCGAGTGCAAAAATATTGTTGCCAAATGCAACAACAGGTATTTTTACACCCAGCACCCACAAAATGGTAAAAGGGTATATTCAAGTAGTCTAGGGAGATTGAAAGAAGCTTCTGTTTTTGCTATTTTTGATCAACAGCTACAGATGGGGAATTTCTTTGATTTAGAACAAGTTTTAATTTTCTTTTAGTTGTAGACTGCTTTTGATTATAGACTGTGTCGGTTTGATTGCTATTTTTTAAAGATTTTGTTTGAATCTGATAAACTACTGAAAAATGTTCCCTAAATATAAGACTTGGCGCTATAAAATCATCTGAAAATAGAGCGTTGAGTACTTCCATAGTCCATAGTCCTCCTCCTGTTGAAAAATCAGTAGTTTAATCGTAAATTACTTTATTTTGAGGAATTTACTAAGCTAAATTCTGAAATTCTATAACTGATTATCATCTCTTCCCCTGTATATTTGATTGATATCATATATGCTTTCCAAAGAACTAAAATTCGAAAGTATTTTCATTCTAAATATCATTATTATCCACTTATGACTTAAGTTAAGCTCAGTTAGGTGTTTTCTAAAAGATAATTCATGCCGATATTGAATTTTCATAGCTTATTGCTCTCATAATTTTCTCCAGCTTTATCGAAAATTAGAATTGTAGTCAAACACAAGTTCTTCTTGTGTTGAAAATAAGATCTAATGCGAATACAGCTATGGAAATCAAGGCGAACTAATTTAGAAAGTGAAAGTAGTCTTGAAAATTAATCAGGACCCAACATTAATATAGGAAATGTGAAAGAAATTCTGTTTAGTTTAGATGTTTGAAGGGCTTTGATAATGACATAGATCCATAGTTCATCGATTAAATACTATAAAAAGGATTGATATTCTTTCAGTCTTTCATTGCAATATCAGTTTTATATTAAATTTATGTTTATTTATTTCTATCATAATATTAACTACCTCCAGTTGATACAGGGTATGCCGCAGTCGATAACCTAGTAGGCTAGTAGGTGATAAGGCAGTTGGCCTCCATCCGAGTAGATTGATTGTCTAATCCGTTCAATGGTCTTGCATGATTTTCTATATTATTTGTTTTTCAATTAATTTAATAAGCCAAAGAATGATGTGATAAGATAAATCTAGCACTAAAAGGAAATGGCGAATGAAATTCCGTTTGATTTGTAAAATATTTATTATTGATATTTGTTGTAGGCAAATAAACGGCGGCACACAGAGAAAGAGAAACAACAACAATAGAGCAAGCCGTCAATACAAGTGGCAAGAGGCATGAGACAAGTGGCGTCTCTGCCTTCGGCCACATCCAATTCAAGTGTCGAAATTTACACGTGTCCTTTTTTTTTTGTTGTTGTCCCCGTGTAGTCCTTTAGTTCTTCCCCTCTTTGTTTGCTGTATGCCAATTTGTGTTTTCTGTTTGCATATTTGTTTTCCGATAACAAGTAAATTAGGCAGTCGATTTCCTTTCATATTGGTCGTTTCTTGCTTTCTATTGATTTAGCCCGCCAAAGAGCCATAAATTAAACGTAAATTAAACGTAAAGACAATCAGTCGTCCGTCTATCTATCATATATGGAGGGCATTATCTAGCGGCTAGTTGTAAATCCATTCAACTGGAAATTCCGCGTTTGTCACCTTGAGAAACACCTGCCCATCATGATGACGATGATGATGATCCAAATGGAATGCAATAACAATCCTTTGGGGCAACTTCAATTAGCAATTATGCAGTTCATTTCCCTTTCATTCTCTTTGCTGTAACCTGATGCCTTCAAAAATTGCAGGTAAACATTTACATTTCCCAGCAATCATAACAAAATAAACAAATTATTGGCAAACAAATCAAATGCAATATGTTTGTTCACCTAGTATTGTAAACTAAATAACTAAATTGCAAAATTGGTTACTTTTTGTGAATTTTTATACCCTTCCATGGCACGCAAAGGGAATCTTCTCTAAAAATAAATAAGAAGGGAAGTAAGTTAATAAGTGAGTCGATGTAAACATATTTTCTAAATATTTCTAGTACTCTCATACGAGTTTTTAAGTTTTAGTTCTAATAATGAGTCGATAATCTGAACTTATGGTAAGAATTCTTTGTTAACATTCTACATTTTAATAATAAGTAAATAAAAAAAAATATGTTATTATTAAATAACTAAAGAAAATATTGAAATTTTTAAAATTAATTGAATAAATTGGTTGAAAGTTTTATTTTTTAACAAATGTTTTCAAAATAATAATTATTTGCGGTCCCTGGTTATAACAATTTATAGAATCAAAAATTCTAATTGAAATATTTTATTTTAGATTAAAATATTCGAATTTTCAGTTCTAATAAGTGCTTCAACCAATATATAGAATTTATTTCAATTTTTTTTAGAAGAAACATGTCGAAAATATGTAAAGATAAAGCATATCTGAAACTTTCTTTCTCTGACAATTATTTTTCCAATTTGTAATCCGATTTTTCAACTTGTTAGTATCTTAACACAAACACAAGATTATCTTGTGTTAGATTTAGAATAAATTACAATTTAAACTTAAGGAAATTGTCCACAAACTTAAAAGTCGAGCAACTGCCAGAGCTAAACAAAAGACTTTCGTGAAGTGTAACTAAACATTTGAATTTATTACAGAAATTTGCTTTTCCTGTATTTGAGTTTTAAGGAAATTGATAAGCAGGTCTACGTGACAATTGAAGACTGCTTTGGTTTTACCTACGTGTCCAATAAAACATAGACAAATTAGACAAAAACATATTAGTTTTAGTTTGGAAAAACAAAAGAGTCATAAATAAGTATTAGAAAATACCAAAGACGAGAAAAGGAAACTTCAACAGGAATTCAAAATGAAGTATACAATTTTGAGTTTTTTCGTTCACAAGATCCAATTTGAACTAGTCCCAGATTTTTACTCAAAAAATATTTATATTAATGGTAGAAATTAGTTGCTAACATTAGACTTTAATGATTGGAGTTCGCTCTAATAAGAATATGGAATAAATAATTATTTGTATCCAATCTAGATCGAATATGTTTGGAAAAAATTTTAAAGCAACTTTTTATCCTGCAAGGAACTCACTGGTTTTAGAATAGTGAAAACCGAAACAATTATTAAGCAATTTTCGTGGGGGAACTTTCCAAAAAATAAGATCTTACGGGTTTTTTATTGACTAAGATTTGAAATAAGTATCATTTTGTTTAAGTGAACCCCAATTCTACATATAATTGCCATCAACCTGCAATTTCCGGTTAAATATACTTTCTATCGCAGCTCTAAATGAAGGGCATATTGATTAACTATTAACAAATTAAGTTTGTTGCGATTTCGTTTAGAATTTTGATTTTTAGCCACTAGAGAGATAGAATTCTCAATGAGAATGAGCACTTAGCCAAATTGTCTTATCGAATATTTCCCACAGATAAGATAGTTATGGCTTAAGTGGCAAACACTTGAAATGCTTTAAACACAAAGACTAAGCAAGTAAGTATGTTAAATAGAATGCATAAAAAGAATTATTCTATATGTATTTTTGAGATTATGCTCTAGTTTTTACGTCATTATCAACATATTATGGCAAGCATTTACCTAGTTTAAGGTCAAATGTTGTAGGTGGTGGTGCGGTTGGTGGGTCGGTGGCTGGTTGGGTGGGTGGCTGGTTGGGTGAGAGGTCATTACCATTGGGGCAACACATGCGTTTAAGAAACGAAGGATGGAAACGAGAGCTTAAAGCCATTGCTTATACGACAAACAAAAACAAAATGAAGTTTATTTTATTTGCCTTTGGATGGCCAGAAGAAGCACAAGAAGCCATGCCCATGGAGGAGAAACACCTACAAAGCACACACACACACTCACGAATACATACATCCATTGGGCTATCGCGCATTAAGGATGCCAGCAACAACAACAACAACAACAGCAACAACGGTGAAAGTGGCTAGCCAAACGAGTGGGCGAAACGTTGCGAATGAAGATGAAGAGAGGTGAAGGGGAATGCGGGGCTCTGATGTTGGGGATACTCTGCTGCATTAGTTTGCGTTTGAACTTTGCAAGTTTTTCCCCAGGATTGTTGTTGTTGCTGCTGTTGCTGGTCCTCCTCGTCGTGTAGCGCAACTGTTGATGTTTACATTTAGCGCTTGGATTTATGAACTCCGCATGCAGGGCACGTAGCATTGGACAATTTAAAGTTTAGCTCACCAACACACACACACACACACATGTCCTCATCCACACCCACACACACACGTGCATTCATGAAAAAGGACCGTTACAATTGTCCTGCCGACACACAAAAATCTCCTTCTTGTGGCATTTATTCCATTCTTAAGTATTTACGCTTAGTTTAGTTTTATTTGTTTAAACAACAATGCAAAAGGCAACAGCAACAACAACAATAACATCCAAAAAAATAAATAAAAGTTGAAAAATTAATGACAACACTAATAGAGAACAATGTTGAAGGGTGAGGGGAAAGGCCCCCAAAATGTGCCCCAAAGTCTGCAATAACAATTTAAGAGTGTGCCGCTCTGTTTCAAATAAAAGCTTTTTATAGCAAAGCCCATACTAGAGGTAGAGGTTTGTGTCTCCGCTAAACATTTATAGTTATTTAACATTTAATTACTTATTTATGTCATTTCAAGTTGTAATTATTTATTATTATTAATTTTCGGTGCACAGAAATGTAAGCAACGATGTAAATTTGTAAGTATTATTTCAGTATATTATGTTCATAAGCTGAGGTAAAAATGCATTAATATCAAATCTGCTTTCTAGTCAAGTTAGTCGCCCCCTTTAATATTTTAGTTTTTAGTCAAATAACTAACTAAAGTTGCTACAACAAGTTTGGGGGTAGATTCAAAATCAGCACGCTTAAATTAGTAATCAACGTTAGATAAACTTTACGCAACAAAAAAAATGTTCCACTTTGTTAGCCCTTTTTAATTATTTGAATTTTATATTAAAATTTTTCCCTATTTATCTAGTCCAATTTAAAACGAAAGTTAAATTCACTTAATCAGAGTATTTTAAGTAAAATTTCGATACACTTTTAGAAGACCAAATTAGGTCATATATTTTCTCTAATCCTTAAAATCGAGAGCCTCTAACTCAGTTAATTTTTAAACTATTTTTCTTTTAGCAATCTTTTCTTTACAATTTTGTTTGAGATTTTGTAAACCAGTTTTTTATTAGAATTTTTTTCAATTTATTGTATATTAATGTAGCCATCGTTAGCCCAAGAAAAGACTCCTATTCCCTAGATTCCCTATATATTCTCTTGATGAGTATTTTGTCAAAGAAGTTCTAAAAGTTTCTATCCAGATTTCTTTCCTTCCAATTGAGATATGTACATATGTTTCTAGTATTTATTTTTGTGTTTTGTTTTGTTTTTCTTTTTTTATATCACAGTTAAAGTTATTAAATATTAAAATATAAATTAGGATATAGCATTGGGTGCTAAGGCCTAGGGTTATGGCAATGCTAGATACAAATTTCGTTGTATTATTAGAGGATTATTACACTGTTCAGTGTTGTATTATACAAAATAAGTATAAGTAGATAAGGAGAAATTGGAAGTTAATTGATTTAATAGAGATTATAATATTACTTTAGTTTAGTCTAGACTTCATCGAAGAGTTTAAATCTTTTACTTCACATAAGAAAAGCTTTTTCAATTGCATTCATGTGTCCATCAACTGATTGACGCCATTAATTTGAGTTATTTATACCCCTGACCTTTGATTTTTTCCTAACTTTGTCATTTTCTTCTCTATGGGACCAAATGTCTTTCATTCTTTAGCTAAAATTTTAATCAAAAGGTAACAATTTTCTTTTAAACTGTTTTTATTTGATTTATTTTAAAGCTAATATGTAGTTGGTTCTCTCTTTTCCCCATTTTATTACTTCTAATATTAATATTTGTTTAATTCATTTGTTTCAGCTACAGATAAGCCCATTAAAATCTATTTAATTGCATCTGTAGATCCCTCTTTTGTGGCTATAAATATATTTTCGCCCATTAGCCGGATAATTTTAATAGACTTGTATCGCTGATTATCTGCTGGCGAGAGAGCAACAAAATGTCCAACAAATTGAGACGATTAGAACGTTAATTGTGAGGCGTAAATCTAACCAACTGCGCCTGCTCCACATCACAACATTCATCAGCAGAGGCAGCGAGCAGCAGGCAGGGAGCAGGCAACCACCGAACCACGAAAACCACATGACCACCACCAGTTTCACCACCATCCATCCATTCGCCTGGCCTCACTAGGCCAGGATTTACGAGCGACATTAGAGCAGTCGGCTCGGCTCCACTCTGTGTGGAGTTGCTGCTGCTGCTGTCTGGTCATAAGCAAATTTTTGAGGCAACAAGTGGCACACAGATTGGCCAGCACTCACTCCCCCCTCTCCCTCTCTCTCCCCTTTTGTGGGTTGAATGTTTACGGCAGCGTTGACAGTTTAAATCGTTGTGTGCTCGTATATTTTGACATTTTACAGCCTTTTGCTTGAAATTTAGTGTGTGTGTATCTGTGTGTATGTGTGTGTGTGTGTGTTGTGGGCACTTGTTGCCTACGACCAGGCGCAGAAAAACGTGAGAAAGCCGCTGACGATAGATGCCGCAGTTGCTGTCAATTTCTGGATCATTATGGCCTGGCCGTCGTCGTGGTCCATGGGTTAACAATCGTTTGAAGAGCACTCGCAGCACTTGAGTTTGCCTACACACACACACACACACACACACACACACACAACAATTTTAACGGTGGCCTTCTTCTTTGAGTTTCGTTTTGTTTTTTGGGGCTGTACCCTGATTTAATCGCCACTGCCCAAAAAATAACAGATGAAAGACCATCATCATCATCACTATAACCCATGTGTTTGTGTTTCTTTCGTGAGCGTTAAAGTAGCATTTGGAATATGTGTAGCAGTTCACCGTTTTTCGCCCCCCTGCCCCACTCCCCACCCTCTTCTGGCATCCCGTTGCGTTGCGTCGTTGTCATTGTGGGGAGTGAAGTGCGTAGCAAGCACTCGATCAACAAAAGGCATCACTTGGTTGTCGCCTCGAGTGGATATGCCGTGCAAAGAGTAGTGTGTTGAAATGAACTTTGGTTTAGAAATGAGACGAGAGTATTTACATGCTGCTCTCTCCCTCCCTCTCTCTCTCTATATCTGTCTTTCTCTAACTAACTGACCAAGCAATCAAATCAAATATCTGTCAGATTAAAGTGCTGTTAGCTGCTGCTGCTGCTGCTGCTGCTAGGTCAGTATCAGTCAGAGAGAATGGCAGGAATGGCAAGTGGCCATAAACAGAGAGAAAGGGATAGATAGTCAAATAGTTGGATAGATAGTTAGATAGGCAACTTCCTCTTTAAATTTGCATTTAATTTTGTGGAACCTTATCAATTAGATCATCTCTTTCACCCAAATCGATTCAAGTTCATTCAAACTTTTTATTTCCCACTCATAAGGCACAATTGAATGATTGAAATAGGATAGAAAATTAATCGAATACATTAAGGAAGGTATTCCTTCTATATTTTAATTTAAAATAAATATTTGTGCATAAACAAAGCTGGCAAAAATTTTTGAAACAACCACTTTTACCATTTTCTATTTTTAAAATATTTTTTTACGCTTGCAAAATTAATACAACATATTTAAAATTTTGTATTTATGTACTCATAAATGTTTTAGTATAAAGTTTTCCAACATTTAGATGAGAAGTTTTAGAAGTTTCATTTCAAAAATTTTTTAACAACAACTTTTGCCATTTTCTATTTTTGAAACAACCACTTTTACCATTTTCTATTTTTAAAATATTTTCTAACGCTTGCAAAATGAATACAACGGATTTAAAATTTTGTATTAATGTACTTATTAATGTTTTAGTATAAATTTTTCCACCATTTAGATCAGAAGTTTTAGAAGTTTCGTGCCAAAAATTTTTTAACAACCACTTTAACCATTTTCTATTTTCAAAATATTTTCTTACGCTTGCAAAATTAACAAACCATATTTAAAATTTTGTATTTATGTACTTATTAATGTTTTAGAATAAAGTTTTCCACCATTTAAATCAGAAGTTTTAGAAGTTTCATTCCATTTGGGCATAGAGGAGGCGGGAACAGGTGGACAGTTCCGCCCCCAAAAGGTTTCCAGAAAAAAACGCAGTAAATTTTACGAGCGATAAACATTTATACAGTTAAAACGCAGAAAAATTGTCGGCGATTCTCTAAAATAATAATTTTACATATAAATTGCAATGTATAAAATTTATGTCTATATATACAATACATTCGAATTAAAAATGATTTCTATTGACGCATTATCACGAATACAACATTAAATATGTCTGTATCCACCTCTACTTATTTATTCTAGAGCATCCCAAAGTTATTTTATTACATGTAGATTAGTTTTTTTTTTTTGCGAATGATATTTTAAAATATATAGGAGTCTTTCGCATTGACCTATATCCTTGCGTTTGTAATTAAATTTAATTACTTATTTCAATAGCTAAGAGAATTATCCATTCAGTAATTATTGTGTAACATAATTTAATAGCTAGATCTTTATTTATTTTCCTTTTAGTTTGAGCTAAAATACATAAAGTGATGTGCGTTATGATTTGTTTGCCTCACGAAACAATATAATTTTTGGTACTTGACTTTCTAAATTTGTAAAATGCTCAATGGCAATATGTTTATAGCGTCATATCATAAAAGTATGGTAAAGCAATTTATTTGATTTGATTTTCAAATAGTTATAGCCAAGAAATTATCCGCCCAGGAGGGTAGTTCGTTAGGCGAGTTTTCTATTTTATTATTTATAATTACTTATCATTTTCATAAAAGTTTTTTGGTGGCAATTTTCTGCTAGAGAAAATTAGTTACACTTCAAAGTCGAGAAGTCATAAAAGTATCACATAAATCGATAGAAAGATGTTAAATTTACCGTTTTACACATCAACTGCAGAAACAATAGCATAGCACTTAAGTTTTTTTTATTATTACATAAAAGTATAAATTTTGTTAAACTTGATACAGAATTTTGATGTACAATTGATGGCTGAAGCTAAGACAACATTAAATAAATTATTAGAATGAAAAATAGTCTAACAGTTTAACTTTAGACTAATTTAAAACTTAATGGTTTAGAAGGTTACAATTTTCGCAAACAAATGTTCGGTTAATTAGTCCTATAATTTTATAAAAAACGGCAGTATTTCTATTTTAATATTAAATATTCTATACAAGGACTCTCAAGGACAATAAATTGTCTTATATATTTTTTGGAAGCAAAAAATCTACATTCTACTCTTAAAGTGACAAAATTTGGAGTAAAGTGCGTTTAAATTAGCTGGATAATAAATCTGCTAAGCTTTTTAAAAGTTAACCCGACTTTCTAACCAATGAGTATGAAATTTCTCAAATTTACACATATCTAGAAATTATACAAAAACGATGCTTAATAAATAATACAAATAATTTAAACAACAGAGTTTTTAAATAGTAAATATATATATAATTTTTCTAAAGAGCCGAAGAGATTTTTTGAGGCACACTCGCTTCCTTAAAATAGAAGGTAAGGAATTAATATATTTAACGTCCTTCTTAGTAATGCAGTGGAATTTTCCTCAAGTTCTATGTATAAAGTTAAAGTGTATGATGCTCCCAGTATAATAAATTGATTTCAAAGACACAGCTTTCTCTATTTTATTTATAATATCATAATTTCTATATAATAATCATTTTTCTGGCCCCAGTCGAATTCTTTATGAAGAAGATCGATTGTAATAATAATAACAAATATTTTAGACAAATGTGGATACTCTAAATCATTTTAAATATGAATTCTCCAATGCTTTTTTAAGGACCAGTAACCTACTAAAAATGGTATCAATTTTATATACTATAATTAATGTATTTCTTTAGCAATTTTGTAGACGGATTTAGATTTGTATATCTGGCAAGCAACTGCAAATAATTTATAACCTTTGATTAACTCTAATGCTCGTGTTATAAATAATTTTATTGAATTTTTAATTTATTATAATTAACTAAGTAAATAAAAATAAAAAAAGGAGAATAGAGAACAATATAAGAAAAAGACAAGCTAAAGCTAGTAGCATTTACACATATTTAATTAATTTATTACTTTTATTTTATTTGTTGCCATTTTATTTATATTTTTTTTATCGTTCGCTGTCTCTCTCTCTTTTTTTTTTGTTGGCTTTAAAAACAATTAACTCGTAGCAAACAACAGGCAACAATGGGGCCCATGTTGACAGGCTAACTGACAGCAATGTGGCTTCAACCTAAACGCCCAAATGGTCATTGATATACTCGCAGGCCAACGCCAGGCCATTAATGAGTTGTTCCCCCTTTCGGACCGATGTTGTTGTTGTTGTTGCTGCTGCCGCTGCTAGCCAAAGTTCAAGCCAACAACAGCAGCAGCAACAAGATCATTATTGCCAACTCATCACGTGTGTGCCAGATGCTGTGGAACACAGTGTTTTCTCTCCCCACTCGCTCTCTCTCGAGTCTCAAGTCTCGAGTTTCTTGGCTATTGTTGTTCCTGTTCCCAAGCCCAGAACCTACCAAGTTACCACCAACTTTTGCCATGGCCATCGACGACGGCGGCGGCGGCGGTTTTAACTGACAAGAAGCCGGATTATTAATCGACGTTTAATTAATTTATAACCAATTAAGCAGCAACATAATGCGGCAAGCGACAACAACAGCAGCAGCAACAACAAAAAAAACGGTGGCGGTGGCGGTGGCCGCTGCAGTTGCCGCTGCTGCTGCTGCTGCACTGCATCCACAACAAGAGATCCGCCGATCGACCGACTGACTGAGTGAGTGAGTGAGTCGTAAATGCCAAAACTCGTTCTAAGCCGTTTGCACTACAAAAAAAAACGAAGAAAAAAAAGGTAAAGAGAAAAAAAAAGAATTAGCCAGCAATCGTTGGCTTTTTTTTTACTTCTTTTTGCCCCAAGATGTTGTCGTTGGGGTTGAGAGCAGCAGCAGAGAGCGAGAGAGCGAGCGAGTAAAAAAACCAATGTCACAATTTATGGCATTGTTGCGGCAACATGCACCTGCAACAATGAAGCTGGAAGCTTGGCGGCATGTTCACTGATCAGTTGTGATTTCTTTTTGCTGCTTACGGGAAATCCTTATAAGCAAAATATGTTAACGAAGCATGAAAAGCAAAATTCAATTATCCAACAAACAAAACAAAAAACACAGAAAAAATAAGAGAAGCAATTCATAAGATGAAGACAACAACAACAGCAACAACAACAGCAACAACAACAGCAACAAAAAATTAGCCTAAGCCTTTCTAAAACTAAAAATTGTTTAATCTTTCAGCTGCTGCTGCCGCTCCAAGAGCAAAAAGCGTCTAGTCTTATTAACACATTAGGCACCACAGGAGATCCTCCACCACCAGCACCATCAGCACCACTAGCACCACTAGCACCACCACAAAAAAGATACCACTCAAATGATCAAGGTTTTGCAGCTGTCAATAGCCAACTCCCGCCGTTTGATCAAGTGTTCCGAGTCGTCAGGGAGCCCAAAATAATATCAGTATGAATATATCCTTACATCATGGAAGGGTATTTCACAATTCTTATGGTATTTGTCAACCGAAAACTAAACTTTATTGATTATGAGTATTTAAAGAAATGAAGTTGCTGTATATAACCTAATTTAATCTCTTGCAATTGTTAGAAAAAACTTGTTAAAAATTTGTTTATATTCTAAGAAGAAAGTTCAATATTTTAGGTATTAATATTATCAAAATGTTATAAAATTAATAAAATAAAATTAACACAAAGTATTTAAAAAAATTACCCAATTGAGAGAGGGAAAATGGTATTTGTGCTTATATCCTAATATGTTGATATAAATTCTGAAGTTTGCATAGATAGGTAAGATTCAATTAATATTGCAGATACAAAAATCTATCTATTCTATTAAAATCTGTTTTAATATAAAACAAGTACCATTTCTCCCTCTCTTAATTAATTAACTAATAAAATAAAATTAACACAAAGTATTTAAAAAAATTACTTAATTGAGACAGGGAAAAATGGTATTTGTTCTTATATCCTTGTTTGTTCATACAAATTCTGAAGTTTCCATAAATACTTAGTTCAGTAGTCTAAGGCAGAAAGATTCAATTAATATTGCAGATACAAAAATCTATCTATCCTATTAGAATCTGTTTTAATACTATAGATACACAATTATCCAGAGAAATTAAAAAGTAAATAAAACAATTATATTTTGTTCTTATTCTCTTATTTGTTCTACATTTGTTAAATCTATCTATCCAATAAAAGGTGTTTTAATACGACAGATACAAAATTATTTAGAGAAATATAAAAGGTAAAAAAAAAACTTTATTTTGTTCTTAATCCCCTATTTGTTTATACAGAATGGGAAGCTATCGTAGCCAGTTGAATAATTTAGTTCCGAAAGATACATACAATAAATATTCCAGATACAAAAATATCTAAATCGATTTAAAAAGTTCTTTAGAACGAAAGATACAAAACTATACAAATATTACAAAATTCTCTCAGACTTAAAAAGTTAAACAAAAATATAGATTTTCATTCCAACATCTTTAAAGATTATGAAAATTGTATAAGAAAGAGCTTTATAAGGAATTGAAACTGTCATGTGAAAAATATTTTAGTTTTAAAAACTTTTATGATAGTTTCAGTATTAAATGAGAATGCAGAAAGTTTTGAATATATATACAATATTTTGAATATTTATATCACACAAATACGAAATACAGATAATTGAGAGGAATTCATTTTTCATTTCCTATATCACCTGAGAAACCTAAAAGCTTAAGATTTATTTAGTTTTAGGAGCTTCAAATTTAAATTTGTTACAAAAGAGATAAACTGATATAAAAATCTTTTCAAATTTACTTGAGCTTTAATGTCCATTTTTTATATGCTTGAAGACATTCGAAAAACTCTTGATAAAGCATTTAAAATTTGCATAAATCTCTCTTAAAAATCTTTTGTCACTTTGTTATTGTTAAATTGTTCTAATCGATTATAAGGGTATTGCGGCATATGGACAAATTGGAAAAGTTGTAACGTTTCTCTTGATTGCCCCCTGCCACATCTCTCTCTCTCTCTATCTCTATCTTATCCTCTGACCGACCACTTGTGGTCAGAGTTTTCAAAGAGTTCGACTGTGTCTCGTCTCTCTGGTGCTCTGCTCCGTTTTGGCCAGTTAGCGCTAAGATTTATGTGATCCTTAAGATTTATTGGTTTACGGCATTGTTGTTGCTGCTGTTGTTGTTGCAATAAAAAACAACAACATTCATAAATTATCATTAAACGTTTAAATGTGACGCAGCTCTGGGGGCGCAAGCTGCTCAGGTTCTTGGCTGATCAGGAGGCCTTTTTTTTTTTTGCTATCTTTATAATGAGCCAAATGACATATTTATTTGTTGTTGTTGTTGTCGATGTTTGTTTGCTGTTGCAGTGGCAAGTTGCTGTTGCTGTAGCAGTTGCAATCAGCTTGGCTAGCTGGCTGGCTGGCTGGCTGGCACTCACTTGCATGCAATTTCTTTTGGGCCACCGTTGTCTGGCATCGACTGGCGGCAGTCTAGACATGGCGCACCAGAGGTGACATTTGATTGTCATTGTTGGCATATTAAAACAGTCTCACAGTCTGCACGCGCCTGCCGCCAATTCAATGACTTCGACTGCGACTGCGACTTTCGACTGGCCGGGGACAGGGCGGGGCAGGGCAGATCGCGGCGATCGGTGATCGGACTAGACTAAGAACCTCTGTCGACCCAACGGCGACAATCTGTGGCCAACTCCCGCTCCCGGTTTTGTGTTTTTTCGTTTTTCGTTTCTACCCAACCTTCTTGGCCGATTTCAAGTTTGAACTTTAGCCAATTTTGTATGCAATGTATGTGCATTAGGCCTTAGAAGAGAGAAAGACTCTTCGACTCGACTCGAATGTGCACTAAAACCACAGCCAAAAGCATAAACATAACAGGCTATAACAATAACACACAAACAGCGAGAACAGATACCAGAAACCAGAGGCTTGGGCTTCTTTTGATCACCAGCAGGGCGAAGAATCGAATGTAAAGGTCAAAATCAACTTGAAATTGGATCCAACATTAATATTCATAGGCAAATTGTCTGCATAATGAATGTGTCACCGACTCTGAACGGGAAACTATATAAATATGGTGCAAATTGAAGTAATAGAGAGGAATGGAAACCTTTGGAGAAGATCAACTAATTCTTTTTAATCCTAGCTTTAGATTCGCCTTTAATATTAATACTTATTTTCCAATTTCAATTATATGATAAATAAGAAATTGTGATAACATATATATATGTTTCTTTAAAAAGCATTTGATACTTTTCCATAAGTAAATATATAAACATTACTTTACTCCAACCAAACTTCTATGAATATTTATACTAAAAATTTGGGATAAACATATTTAATATGTAAATATAGCATAACCATAAAAAAGGTACGCACTTCCTTATAATTTATTCGGAATATATGTTGAAACAAAGTGATTATTTATTATATGTATTTATAAAAATTATAATGCCACAGTATTTAGTTGTCCTTGCTCCCCCTTTTAATAGGTCTAGTATTAATGAAATACGTTGTAAATACAAATAAGTAGGTATACGAAAAGTCAGAATATATTGGCTCAAATTATCAAAAAAAACCTTGAACATGTTTTTTAAGAGAGGTCAATAAATAGAAATAAAAATATAAAATCAAATGGTTTCATATATTTTTTGATCTAAAAATATTTAAAATAAAATTTTATTAATAATAATAAAATTGAAAATACTGAAAACCATTGCTCGATTGGGTACTCAGTAATTATATGTGGTTAATCAGACCTACCAAATTTTGTTCTAGTCCAAAACTTTCAAACCTTTTAAATTCTTTAACCTTAAGCTGTTAATTGTAAAGTAAGGAAATGGGAAAAGTATATATTTATTTATTTGGAGAGTTGACTTCCGTTTATAAAACCCAAGTCAATATTTTAAAGAAGACTTCGGGTAATGGAAAAAGTATTATTTCCATATCTTAATACTGTCTCGCCTATTTCTTTGTTATTTTCACTGTTTATTGTTATATAAAAGTATAAAAATTAATCAAATTAGTAAAAATTTCTTACGTCATAGCATAATTCTATTATTTTAATTATTTGTAAGAAATAGAAATAAATAGAAAAGCATTTTATGCAACATTCAAATACAAATTCCTTAGTATTCTCCTTATTATATTGTCCAGGTTTAAGTCTTAATTTAGAAACAAAAATTGTAAAACTAGTCTTATAGGTTAATTAAATACTTTAACATATTATACTTTCAATTATTTAATATAAAATAATTTTATAAAAACAAAACTTTAAATTTTCCCACAACACTTGCTAGGATAGAATTCCATCAGATCCTCAAAGAATTTTAAATGTGATTAATTGATGCCTTAAAAGTCAGTTTATTTTTTTGGGCATTAAATTCTTTATTTATATAATGTGTAAGTACCCGCATAATCCGTTTGGTTTTGGTCTACGCCACTGACATGAAATGTGCAATCGCAAACCATGGCCAATGGCCACAAAACGAAGTGCGTTAATAGCCAAGACACACATGGCCAAGGCGGCTCCATCTACCAGAAGATCACCACAGAGGATCGCAAGAGCGAGAGAGAGAGAGAGAGAGAGAGAGATAGGGAGCAGGTCGACAAGCTAACGCGCCTTTTACAAATTTTTATTGAAAAATATTAAATTCTCATTAAGGCAGAGAGTCAAGCAGGTTCCACCAGGCAGCAGGCTCCGCATCCATTTTCCACTGGACAAGGCTTTGTCTGCATCTCTCTTGGATGGGGATGTAAAGTTGTTGTTGTTGTTGTTGTTGCTGTTGGCTGGCTGGCTGGCTGGTCTTCTGCTGTTTTCTTCCGAAGTTGGCGCGCGCGCGCATGCGCCGATAGACTCGCTTAGATAAAAGATGATTTATGGGTTTTATGGTGTGATGGGAATTTTAATTTCCAACATATACTAACATTTTTGCTTAAAACAAAATTATAAAGAGGCAACGGTTTGATTTCCCCCCCTCCCCACCATCGTTTTTAACTCTCTATTTGGCCATCAGGCACTTGGCAATTGTCAAATGAGACGAGCGGATTGTTTTTAATTGAACCAGCAACAACAGCAACAACAACAAACCGCACAGCATGCCCCATCATCGAAGGCCCCAAAAAAAGCGACTTGCAACTGTCTATTATGCTCACTCACCTGTAAAATAAATGGCAAAACTGCCAACACTTGGGCCAGCCAGCTGACAAACTCAGAGATCCACATGAGAGGCGAGAGGGAGAGATGGGGAGGCGAACGTTCCAATTTATTGCTCCAAGAAGGTAAAGCAGAAGCTAGAAAGGGGCACCCACTGCTGTGTGCCTGGCCAATACCAAGGCAGTTACCGTTAGGTGTCAAAGATTTCATGCCCCATGTCGCAAACTAACGACACACAATCGATCACAAATCAAATGGACAGAAGCTGAGACCCGCAGCTTTGCCGGGCAGCTGCCCCTTCCCTCTCCCTGCTATCCTCTCCATTGCAATCTTTCGTTTATAACTTCTCTCCTCTCTCTCTGTGTCATTGCGACAGTCCAAATGTGTCTCAAAAATCAGGCCGCGCGTCCAATGCAAAGCCGTTTCATAAATTGCACATGACCTGCCGACCAGCAGCAGCAGCAACAACATCGGCAACATTGGCAACATCGTCAGCAGCAACAGCGGCAGCCAAAAGGCAGCAAAAAGGCATAACAATAAATTAAAAATGGACGACTACAACCACAATGACTGCACCACTGAACCACTGACTGTGTGTGTGTGTGTGTGGACCCCTTCTTCACCCTTCTCTCTCTCTCCACCAATTGGCAACTGGAGCTCTTCAGATTTGGTTATTGGAGCGTTTTTGCCTCGCTGATGGACAGGCCTCGATTCGGATTCCCGACGATGCTGCCAGACAGAGGCTCCAAGCTCCAAGCTCCAACTCCGACACATTGCACCCGCCAAAAGTCAGTCAGCCGCCAAACGTCGCCAGTCGCCAGGCTAACCAAATTGATGGACACAGTGGCTCTAACTCTGACTCTGGCTCTGGCTCTTTGCCTGATGCCAATAGCCATGGACGTTATTGGATTTTAATGAGCTCACATGTTTATGCACTAAACTGAGGAAATGTTTTTTACCAAAATTATCAGGCATTTCACGAAATCACAGAAAAACATATTTCCCCCTACCCCACCCCCAAATTGAAACGGAAAAACAACTGGCAAAAGGAGTGAAACTTTTAATAAGCCGCGAAAACTCACTCAAATTTGCTTGACTTGAAGAGCCATTCAATGGGAAATTTGTTAACTTAGCCAAGTTAATCAAATGCTTTAAAGTGATTGACTTGTTGAGTCACTCCCAATGAATCTGCAAGTTCTTATTGCCCTTGATCATGTCAAGACTTCATTTAGAAACAGCTGCAAATTCAGTTCCATCAAATTTCTGTTGCGATCTTTCGGGTAAAACTCGTTAATTTGGCTTTATTAACTGAACTTTGGCCTAACAAAAAACTTTATTACGGTTTTATTGGGCACATCCATCAGTTTAAGGAGCCTGACTGGAGAAGTTTTTTTCTGATTAATATATGAAAGAAGCGGATTTAGGTAAAGACTGACTTCTTTCGCCTTATTATGTTGTAATTCTCAATTTGTTTTAGCGTTAATTGTGCGATTCTGAGGACTTTAGCAAAGTCTGCTAATGATATAGGTGGATTTTGAAAAAATATATAGACAACTTGCCCTCCGTTTTCTGCTCGCCGTTTTCTTTTTTTCAAATCGGAATAAAAATGGCCGAGTTATGCGTAAAAACGTTTTTTACTCAAAGCGAGGCAATGGCGGATTTGGCCAGTGGAGGGCACTAAAGTGTTCGTGTGCACATAGGAGTGAGCGAGATAGCATAGAAATTGGAGCAATTCTTTGAGAAATTGGATAGAGTATTTCCATGGGGAATTTCATAGAGGAATTCTTTGGGCAATTTATAGAGGAATTCCTTGAGTAATTCGAAGAGGAAATTCTTAAAGAAATTGTAGTGGAATTCCTTGGAATTTATAGAGAAATTCCTTGGCGAATTTATTGATTAACTCTTTGGCGATTTTCCTTGGAATTCCTTAAGTAATTCATGGAGGAATTCATGGACGAATTCATTGAGGAAATCATGGACGAATTCCCTGAAGAAATCATGGACGAATTCCTTGAGGATATCCTGGACGAATTCTTTAGGAAATCATGGACAAATTTCTTAAGGAGATCATAGAGCAATTCCTTGAGGTATTCATAGACGAATTCATAGGCGGATTCCTTAAGGAATAATTAACCCTAAAAACATGGAGAAATTAATTGAGGCATTCATAGAGGAATTCCTAATCATGGACGACTTACTTGAGGAACTCATGGACAAATTCCTTAGTAACTCATGGACGAATTCTTTAAGGAGTTCATAAACGAATTCCTTGGAAAAGTCATGGATGACTTTTTTAAGGAATTCATGGAGGAATTTCTCCTTAAGGAATTACTATTCCAATTATTTTAATCAGTATTTTCAATAAGAACATGTGGAAATCAAATAACTGAAATTTTATTCAATTTAAATGTTGCTGCTATGTTTTGACCAAATAATTCTTATAAACAATAAGCTAAATACTGTACATTCCGCAGGTGTAATTACTTTAGATTCTATCGACTCAAATTCAATTCGAATATAGAGAAGATTATACTTTTTGGCGAGAGATAGCAGCAAGATCCGGAAGAAAAATAGTCAGTTAAGATCGCATTATCGTAGGACATATTTGTTTGAAAAATTTGGACATTTCCAACTTGGATTAGTATCTAAGCTATCTGGGTATGTAAAGATGGATAAAAGATGGAGTTATATATGACCTGTTCTGTTATTTTTATACCAAGCATCTACAGGATGAAATTGTTAATTAAAGACGCCAAATTGTATGTAACAGGCAGAAGGAAGCATTTCCGTTACTATAAAGTATATATTCTTAGGATGTGTTAGAAATAGCGAAAAGTAATTTAAAATATGAATTTTCACTTGATGCTTCTTATATAGCCACTCAGCCCGGTGACTTACTTTATTTTTGCGCATTGTTAACTAAATTTAGATCTCATATAGCTCAAAATAAACTTGTTCTCTTTATATATATACTTTACTTACTTTTCAATCCAATCTTAAATAAGTAAATAAATAAAAAAACTTAATTGAAATCCCTCTCTTTTTAAATGTTTACACTCAATTGTCTGGAGTATTGTTTTTTAAAGATTCCCTTGACAAGTCAATCATCCTATATTGTCGATACTCAACTGGTATTCTCTTACTTTATTTTTCGGTGGCTCAGTTTCGATGCTTCTCCAAATTACTTTTACTCATTTACATACATTTATCAGGTCATTAAACCACCATGGCATCCCATCCCCATCCCCGGCACCGGCACCGCAACAACCTCGACGCAATATTGACCTGACCCAAGAGGCATATTAATTAACCCAAAAAACCGGTCTGTTATACATACGAAATGTATTGTATACATATATTCGTAGGTATATATTTATTTAACCTTTATGCTAAACTCGTAAGGTGATGGCAACAGCAGTAACCAGCTACTATTGCTACTGTCTGTCTGTCGGTCTCGGATTTGTGGGTTATTAATTTACCAATAAATTGCCCCGGCGTATGCGTAATATTTCACAATTGTTAGTTAATGGCCGAAGCGTTATTCATGCACTGATTTCCGCTGCAGGTGTCATCCAGCAAAAACCCGGTAAACTAACTAACCAGTTATGCGTATTAGCGCAAAATAAAAAAAAAAATATACGTTAACTCTATCGTATCCCCAAGCCTCCAGTCTCCATCTTTCTCTCTCTCTCTCTCTTCGCATTGAAATTACAAATGACGAGAAATTTGTCATCTTTATTATTGCAAACAACGCAAGCCGACGACAAACGACGACAATGCTCCCCTTGGACAATTGGCCCGGGTGCGTGCCTTTGGAGGCACGTTTGGAGGAATCGGTTGTTGGGAGGCCCAAAGAGTCAGTACCCACAAAGGCCGCTGCTGACAACTTGCCACACATCTCAGCTTAGAGAGAGAGAGAGAAAGAGAGCGAGGGGAGAGGCCATGCCAATGGATATGTGGATATGTGGGAAACTAAAGTTGGCCAACTGCGTCTTGGTCCATTGTGTGCTCAATTGATTTTTCATTCAAATGGAATGAAAAAAAAAAATCCACAGCGGATTTGAAACTCGGCTTAATGAGCGCACAAGCCCAGAGTTGAGCTGCTCCTTTGTTAACTTAAATAAATCGATTCGAATATGGTACAAAAAAAAGGTTTTTCGTTTCATTTTATTATTATTATCATTGATTATTATTTTGAGAGAGCAAAAAATGTTTCTTGTTTCTTGTAAATGTTAGAAAATAATACAATTTGTTCTGTTAAGATTTTTGTTTGAAAAGTTAAAAACTAAATTAGACAGTTTTGTGGCCAAGATAAACTTTGCACTTGATGATGTTGAATAATGATGATGAAAAAGTTGATAAATATTTCAGCAGTTTTCAGCTACATCCTGGCCACAAAAATCTATCAAATCGTAAGCTCTATATATCTACATATATATATATATCTAATTGATATCTATTGTTTACGAGTATTTGTATATAAATAGATTGCTTGGCTTCTTGTTTTTTTTTTTTTTTTTTTGCTGTTGCCTCTTCTGATAAAAATTTTCTACTTAACATCCAATAAAAAATTTTTGCTAAAATTATGTCAACTTTATATAAATATATATCTATGTATATATATACAAACACACACTCGAGTTGCTAGCACCAATCCAAAAATATATATCTATATATCTATAGTAGTAGTAGTTATATAGTTAAATTTACTTATTTTATTTATTTTCTCTCTTATGCTTTTCTTCACTTGGCTTCTCAAGGCAACTTTATGGTAGAAATTTTACAAATTTTTCCCTTTTTCTTAGTTGTATAAAATTTATGTTAAACTAAAAACTAATTTGGGCTTTGAGCCCTTTGTTTTTTGTTGTTTTTTTTTTTTTTTTTGTATACCAAAAAGAAACTAAATTGAGCTACTTAAGCATTAAAAGAACAAATAGGTTTCACTCTTTCCCTCAGAGAATTGGCTTCCTTCTATGAAAAGACACAAAATATAAATGAGTATTCTCCGGGCATGGTTGTATGTATGTATATATAAGTGCACTATATATTATAGAGTAGTATTATGGCCAGGATCAAGAGTCAGTGGCGACGCATGTGCAGAGAGAGATGGTCCGATCGGCTGAAACTGCGTGTACACAGCTGACAGCGGAAGGGCTTCACTCCCGTGTGTTTGCGATAGTGTCGGGTTAGCTCATCGGAGCGGGCAAATCGCCAGATGCAACCCTCCCAGGTGCACACATACGGTTTTTCACCTGCAAAATAAATAAAGAAATTTAATGTAAAGGCATGAAAAAAATATTAGAAATCTGTATAAGATATTTTTCTTTTCATATTCCTTTTAAGTAAAAGCATTAAAGAATAAAGAAGTTTGACACAAATAATTAGAGAAACCAATAGAAGAAGTCGCAATCATTTGACAGAAAACTTCAGGCAAACAAACGGCTTTAAAGTATGGAAAATTCTTAAAAATGGGAGAGTGACTAGAGTTGGAAAATAAAAAAACGTTACTTTTTTCATTTATTTTCTTGAAATGATACAAAAGCAAGCAACATTCCTGGTGTAGGATTTGCTGTCCACATATTACGAATGATTGGTCATAAAAAAACGAGGAACACTTCGTTTATAAAGCACTTTATCAAAAGATTTTAAATACCATTTTATGAACAAATGTTCTCAATATAAAAGCATTTTAGCTATAGAGCTAGTGTTATGGTTGGTTGTAATTTGTAATTACCGCACAATCATAGAATCAATAAAAGCATTTAAAGATTTAATTACGGAACAACGTCAAGAAGTTTCCGATTCTCTTATCAACAGACTTCACAGTCGATAACGATCGCTCTTTGCTTAAACCAGTTGAGAATTACTAGTGAATTAAGTTCAAAGCATGCAAGTTTGATTTCAAAACAAATCGAAGAATTTAGGGAGCATCTTAGAAACGAATTTGCTCAATTCAAACTTCGCAATCGATAACGATTGCTTCTTGCTTAAACCAGTTGGAAATTACAAGTAGATTAAGTTGAAAAAAAAGCGTAAAGCATGAGGGTTTGATTTGAAAACAAATAGAAGATTTTAAGGGGGATTTTAGAAACGAATTTGCTCAATTCAAACTTAATTAGCTTATTTCCCTCGTGAAGAGACTTTTAATTCCCATTTAGCTTAAGCGTAAAAGAGATAGTAGACATTTACGCTTAAACAAGTTGGGAATTATAAGTGCATCGGGTCTTAAAAATGCAAAGCATGTGAATAAATTTATAAACGCAAAGTGCTAAATTTTTAAACGATGAATTGAGAGCAAATTACGTTGATGAGTTATAAAAATTGGATCTCGAATATTCCCACACTTTTTACTTACTCTTCAGACAAACTACTTCATTATAAGGAAAAGTAACAAAGAGGTTTGGGTAAGGATGGAGAAATGATACAGCTTTTTATTTAATTGGAAAACCCCTTTAAACTCACCCGTATGCGTTCTTTTATGTGCCTTGAGATGCGAACTTTTCGTATAGACCTTGTCGCAGCCCTCGGTGTCGCATTTGTGTACCTTGCGGTTCTTGGAGAGATCATTGTAGCCACCATTGCTGGATGCGTCTGTCGATCGACTGAACGGCGACGAGGAGGAGGATGTGGTGCCCGCACTTCCGCCACCACCGCCCCCGAAATTAATGCCACTGAAGCTGCTGTTATCCTTGCGTGCGGCACCCAGTGCCATGCCACCAAAGGCCGGATTTAAGGCGGCGTGCGGTGAGCCAGCGGATGAGTAACTCTTCCAACTTGGCGAGCACGCTGCATTGGATGCATTCGATTTACTTGAATTACTTGTGGGTGAGGTCTTTCTGGTGGCACCATTGCCACCATTGCCGGCTCCTTGATGGCCATCGGCCGAGAATTTATAGGGATTCTTAAACAGGCTTAGCAAACTGAATTTGCGATCATAGTCCTGCATAAGGGAGGCCGAGGAGGAGCCAGTGCCTCCGCCACTGCCACCAGTCGAGCCATTGTTATAGCTGCAGCTGTTATTGTTATCCTCCTGCTTGCTAATCCGTCGATAGGTGAAGAAGAATGGCGATGCGGCAAAGAATGGCGAGAATGGCAACTTGGAGACGCCAGAGGCATAAAGTTGTTGTTGCTGTTGTTGCTGGTGATGCGACGCATGATGCTGATGATGTCTCCCGAATGGTCCCAACGAGGCTGAGGCGCCATAAGTGGCACACGATGAGGATGAGGAGGATGCAGAGGCGGATGAGCTACCACCAATCGACTGTTTGCCATGGACTGCTGCTGCTGCTTTGGTGGCCAACGATGAGGATTTGCTGATGCCATGCGAGGTACTTGCTGCAATAAGAAAAGAAGCAAAGCAAAAAAAACATAGCAATTGAGATTCGTTTAAACAAAATGTTCCAACTTTATGGCTGGCAAATGCCTAATGAGACTCGTAAATGAACAACTGCCTGGATTGGCAACTGAACTCAACTCAACTCAACTCAACTGAACTGAACTGTGTGTCTTGGAACACTTTGGCTTGTCAGTTAACAGTATTTTTTCCTTTTGGTTTTTTTTCGTTTTTTCTACACAATTTCCTAATTTCGTTTTGCATCAAAAACGTTTGCATGTCGCGTATTTTATGGCCCTGGCCAGACAGACAGACATCGGCCATAGAGAGAAGAGAGTGAGAGACAAGGCAGACGGACAGCAAATCCGTGCAGTCGTGATCCATTTAACCTGTACTTGAGCCAGACAACGACAACGACGACGACTACGACGACTGTCAGTTTGCTACTTGGAGTTTTGGATACGGAGTCCAACTTGCGACGGGGACAAGTGTGTCGATTTTGGCGCCCGCAACATCAACATCAATTGCCAAGCAACAGCAGCAGCTGCCACCACGGAGACGAAAACTAGAGGAACTAACTATTAAAACGAAGGTTCTAATACCCTTTTCACTCTATAAATAGATGATAGAAGTCTTTGATTTTATAGGAATTTATTTAGTTTTTAGACTGAAAACGGTTGCCCAATTTTCAGCCGTTCCTTTTGTTTATAAAAATTTTCCAAAAGAATTAATTTCAGTTAGACTTAGATCAAGCTAAGTAAATATGATGAGTCTCAATCGACAAACACCTTACAGGAAAGCGATTAAAATGCACATGCTATCGATTAAAAAAAAAAGATAACTCTGTTTTTTTACTTTTATATATACAAAACCCAAAGGAGTTACGAGTTTTTGACTAAAGAAAATAGTTAAAGATTAAAACGCACATGCTATCGATTAATGCATAAAATAATTCTGTTTTTTTACTTTCATATATGAAAACCTTAGGAGAGTTACGCGGCTTTTAACTGAAGAAAATAATTAAGGACTTCATTTATAAATAAATTGATCAAATTAACTAATTTTGTTATCTTAAATATTTACTCTTACGAGCTTTAAATGATGCTGATTCAACTTTTGGTGATAACAGACAACCGATAACGTCTACTAAAGCTAAAATTTATCGATAGTGTACATAAATATTGACTCCCACGAGATTTAAATGATCTTGATTCTAATTTAAGCGATAATAGATCATTTTTGGTGATAACAGACAACCGATAACCTCTACTTAGGCTAAAAGGTATCGATAATCTCCAAGCTGTTTACTTTCTGTAAGATACTGTCAAGTCTCTGTTATCCTTTTATAGCTTTAAGGATAAACTGTGATCCTATTCAAACTATAATGGGTATCATAAAAACTATATTGAGTTCTATTCACAAAATACAAAAGAATATCCTATGAGTATTCCCATTCAGACTATATTAAGTTCTATAAAATACACAAGAATATCAGTTGGTTAAAAGATTAAGCTATCTTTTTTAAGTCGACTAGATTGTCAAATTATCATGGAATATATTTGTAATTCTTTTTCATTATCCAGATCCAATTATTAAGTTCCACTTTTCATTTTAATTAATCGATCAGTCATCGAATGCAGACATTACTTTTACTGTATTTTTATTAGATTATTAAATATTTATTATTTACTTTAACATTAGATTTAGTAGAACATTTATATTACTGGAAATAAACAACATATTGAATTGTATTCCAAACTACCAATTTTATATTTTATTTTAGTGCAAACCAATGATGTTCTTTTGTTATTATTAGGGTACGAATATTTAGATAAACAGACTATGAAATTAAGAGACGATATCTTTAAACGATATATTAATAAATATATATTGAAACGATTTATTAAACATTATGACAAATCACATCATTTAAATTTGAGGAGTTATCAAACCTGAGATGAATAACTAAGAAATTTCTCTGCTTTTAGTATAACTATTTTTCTTAGTGAACAAAATATTACTCTCATATTGGTATACCCCTTTTCATGCGAGGGTATAAACCATAGAGAAAAAAGGGTCTTCTCTGTCTAAGCACTAAGCAAACGAAAAATCATCTAAAAAAGTAACCTCAAGTCTTTGCCACTTGTCTTTCGGGTCTTTTGGGTCTTTTGGGTCTTGGCTGGTCGCACAATCAGGTTAAGAGAGCTCACAAGATTGCCTCTGTGCCCCTTCTGTGCCCCTTTTGTGCTTTGTATGTTGTATGTTTTGTTATTGCTTTTGTGTTTTTTTTTTGTTATGTTCAAGTGTTTTAGCTGGACTGAAGAGATAATCGATAGATTCATTGAGATTATAAAGCGACGAATAAGTATATATATACATGGGAGTTTGTAGAATGAAACTGCAAACGAAACGGCAATTAGCCAAGATAAGAAATGAAATCTTGTTTCGTTTCGTGGTTTTCCTGGTTTTCCACATTCAATTTGGCTTTTCTTTCGACTCTCGTTTGTCAGTGAGTTAGCGGAGAGTAGAGAATGGAGAGTGGCGAGTGGCGAAGTGACCCAAGCTCAGGCTTTTGGTGCTTAAGTGCTTTGTCTGGCCTGCAACTATATGACCGAGGGCCACATTGGTCTTAGTTTTAGTTGAAGACAGAGACTGACCGTCAGACGGTCTGCTGACTTGGTCTTTTGTAGCCTCGAGTGTCTCAAGTGCGTTTTGGCTGCTGCTACGTGGACTTGTTGTCTGCTACACATGGTTTTAGGTTTGCTGATGCATTTGTAATTTCCATGCCAGAGAGTCACAGCAGTTGCCCAAGGTAGCAGCGGGTTGTTGGTCGGTTGGTTGGTCGGTTGCTTGCCCCGTTAGCCAGGCGCGTTATTAAAATTGATGGCATTTAATTGAACTGGCCATCAACGTCAGCCCACAGTGTTGTTGTTTCTCCCTCTCGCAATTGTAGATTTCTATTGCAAGGGAAAAACTTCCTATGCTAATGCTTATTATGTGGCAAATAACCTCACTTCACCTCCTTTACCTTTACCCACTCCTTTTGGACATTCTCCTCTATGTGGCAGTGTGTGTCTATCTAGCATATAATCACCGCTTTTACCCAAAATGCACATGCTGACTTCATATTTCTGCCAATTTAGTTGGCCGAAAAAAAAAAGATGTTGGCGACCCAGAGATTTGAAATCACACTTGTGCGCCTATTGCCAAAGTGGTGCAATAAAAAAAGTGAATGTTGCCCCCAAGTGGCAGGCAGGCAGCGAGCAGGCTCCTAGGCTCCTTTGGAGCTCGTCTTCAAATGGCTGGAGCTCTTGGTCGTGGCCATAAACTGCTCATTTGACTTTGTGAGAGATCTCTCTGTGAATGTTGCGTTGCCGCCCGAGAGTCATCTCCTCCCGTCCTCCGCCCCACCCCATCTTCTATTGCTTCGCAGCGATAATTATGATGAGGCCAAGACGTTTACCCTCCTCTGCCTCCTCCTGCTGCTGCTGCACAGCGTCACAAACTAGAAAAGTTGCACAGTGTGGCAAATAGTTTAGCAAGGCATTGCAACATTTCTCTCTACAAAAAAAAAATGCAATTAAACTTTAATCAAGATTTGTGACCAACTAATTGAAGCTTGCTCAATACGTTTTTGGATGCATTATTTTTGGGCAAATTGTTCTTATAGCTGGAGACCACTGTAGAAAGACCCAGCAGGCGCTGCAATGCGGATCTCGCACCAAATGCGAGACTGGCGCGAGACTTGTAAGTAGAAACAACAGCAAGAATGGGGCGAAGAGAGGGGGTATGAGGGATGGGGGGTAAAACCCAACTAAACAATAAATTACAAAAACAGTTGATAGGGTTTAATGTGCACTTGGTGTGCGATTGGTTATAATTGACAGTTCGCTTCGCTGAGTTGGATTCAGCCGCTGCCTCAGCGCGCTGCCTCTGCCTCTGTCCATGGCGACGTGCTTGGCCAAGCACCACCAGCACCACCATCATCTGGCACCACCAGAAACCATTCATTCATTGACTGTTACGTTTATTTTTGCCACTTAATTGCCAGGCGCTTTTGAGCACTTTGATTTACTAGTTGATTTTTATATAAAACTGTCGTATTTAAGTTATAATTATGAAACAACATGGCGTATGAGCAATGAGCGAATGGAAAATCTCAACGAAAATGAAAATGAAAATCTGTGCGCCGCTTGGGCATTTTCACACATGCCAAAAGCTCAAGCGGGCCACATCTGAGAGACCTGCGACTGAGACCTGAGACACACTCTCCTCCTCGCAGCTCAACTCGGAAAGTGAATTTATGGCATTGCGCATACGCCGTGGGGGCAGCCTAGCAGCCCAAAGTTTCTTAAATCGCTTTTATATTTATTTACTGTTGTTGTTGTTGTTGTTGCTGTTGCTGTTGTTTCTGGGTTTCTTTTAAGCCATTTTTCACACTCTGCGGGCGTCTTTTGAACCTTGAAATAAAAGTTTTCCCACACTGCAAAACACTCTGCCAAAACGTTTTTCCTTTTTGCCTGTTTGCCTGCCTGCCGACCGACCAACCGATCGACAGTCTGTCTGCTTGTCTGGCTGTCTTATATCTTGGGTCTACCTAATCCAGTGCCTAGCTTTGACTTCCCAAGCCAAAAGCCCAAAATGGTAACAGACGTAGACTTTGTGGCAGCAAAAACTAATGAGCAACAACAGCAACAACAACAACAAAAACAAGCGCAAGAAGCACAAAATGCAAACTGCACCTGCCAGAGATGAAAAACCAACAACAACAACAAAACACACAGCGGACGAACGAACAAAAACAAAAAAAAAGGAAACTTTATCTTCATGTAGCTTGAATGCCCTTTTGCGATATCTGTGGAATTTTCATTTAATCCAGAAAACTGATCGATTTATATCGTACACTGCATTTAAAATGGTATTTTCCTTATGGTAATAGGCAGCCACACTTTTCTTGTACCAACAAACCAGAAGATCTTGATGCAGATCAAGTGGAGATATTTGTGGAATGGAGAGTAAAGTGGAGACATAGTTGGAATAGTGTAGAAAGAGAAAAGTTCACCTTAAAATTGTTGGACATTTGTCGCAAACAAATTGAGCTGGCATTTTTTCTTTGGCAATATGCAGCCACACTTTATTGTACCATTAGAATTTTATGCAGATCAAGTGGAGATATTATTGGAGTAGAAGCATAGTTGGAATAGTATGGAAATAGAAAAGTTCACCATAAAACTGTTGTTTATGTGTCCTATGGACAACTGGTAGATTTTCTTCTCTTTTCGCAATATGCAGCCACACTATTTTTATGTTGACTGGAAGGAGATGTTGTGTCCTTCACTTTTTGAGTTAATTTTTATTATTTAGAAATCGGATAGGGCTAATTTAAACTGATTTCTGTCTAATACAATTTGCAAGACTTTCTAAAGATCGGTTAATTGCAGAAATATAAAACCAATAATGTCTGAATTTGTAGTATTTGAAATGAGTCTACTTATTTATTACACAATATCTATAGAATCTATAGATCTATATCACATCTATAGAACACAAAGAAAACTCTAATAATGTAATGGTTAATATTTAAACTAGAATGCTAATGTAAGTTTTTATGATATTTAACTAGTTTTAGGTTGAGAAGCAAATCAAATAATGCTAACCAACTAACCTAGAGAGAGTCTATATATAATTTAAAGTATTGAAACATATTTTGAAGTTTGTTTTATTTATATTGAATTTATATTTTCTTACTTGCAAATAATTGATATTCTGTACATTATAAATTTTTAAGTGAATTTCTTTTAGTTTATTTACTTTAAAATATATTTTAAATTGTTTGACTAGGAAATAGACATATAAAGAGTAATCCTGGAGAACTTGACAAATAAATCTCTTTAAATATAAAAAATTTATTTAATTTTCTTCATTAAAAAACTCGTTGATTTTCCCATCTATTTCTCAGTGTACACATGTGTGTACATGTAAAGATACATTTGTATCTGCAAAAATTCAAGTGCCTGCCCACAAACAGCAACAAAAAAAACAGCATTGAGAGAAGAGAAAAAAAATTGCCATGCTGAATGTGGTTTGTTTTTTTTCTGTTGGCGCTTCGTTAGCGGCTGCCGTTTTATTTGTATTTCTCTCTGTCTTTTTTTTTTTTTTTGTTGATTTGTTTTTTACGAGCAAATTGTGCAAATATCTTAAAGCCAGCAAAAAAAAGAAAAAAAACGAAAGAGAGATAGAAAAAAAAAGAATTGACAACTAGATAACTTTAAATGAATTTTCAGTGGTCATAAGCTGACAGCGAAATGGGCGATCAGTTCAGACATTTTACTATACAGTGTATCTCTCCGTATATAATTGTGTATTCTCGCAATGGAGAGAGAGAGATGAAAAACATTTAATTGTTTTGCTACCAATTATGTATTTGTCAAGTTAATTGGTATGTCAACGCAACTAGTTTTTAGATCAGGCCAGGAGTGGCAGCCATCAAAAGCTGCCACCGCCAGCGGAGCCAAACGTCAGACGCATTGTCAATAGGCAGCAGCAGCAGCAGCTCGATGATGATGACGACGACGACACCAAAGCAATGCCAATCATGCAGACCATTTTACACCAGGCCTTCTGACCAAAAAGAAAACGCGAAACGCGCTAAGAAAATCCTACAGAGCAAAAAAAGAGGCAAAAATGTTTAGCCAAAGCCATGTCATGCCATAGCCATAGCCATAGCCATACCAAAGGCGAAGGCGAAGGTGTGAAAAAGCAATGCAAGAAGGCAGCCAAAGACTTCCATCACCAAAGAGCCAATGGACCCGTTTCACTACACTCAACAAAATAAGCGAAACCATTGGCAAATCGATTACAATACGAAAAGTATCCTTGACTGTTCACAATTCTCGGGCGTTGCCAATGGATTAACGTTTGCAATTACGAGGGCTATAAATATTTTAATTTTTACTGAAAATGTGCTACTTAACTTAAAGTAAAAGGCTCAAACTATAAAAATTTGGTTGCCCAAAACTTTGTGTAACTAAATAATAATTAAAAGTGTCTTTGGCCAATTGCCAAATGCCAAAATGTAGCCCAAACCTAAACTAATTAATAATTAAAACCTTTTATTTCGGGTGTTAACCAAATGTTTTAAAATATTACACAAAGTAATAAGCTGATTCATAATTACGCTTTAGACTTCACTTTCTAGTCGTATTTCTCAGCTGTGAGAAATCAAAGACTATTTTCATGATCCAAGTACCACTTAAAATTGCAAAAAAATATTATGGAATAACCCACTGTAAATGCATTATATTATTTTCGGTTATTATATTCTTATAATCTCTTAAAATTACTAGACTCAGAAATAGTTTACCCTTTTTACTTTATTTTAAAAGTTTCTCACTTAATTTTCGGTTATTGGCTATTTTTATTACACTTAAAAATATTACCAAAAAAAACCACACAAAAATAATATGCAATAACCTTTTGGGAATTTTGATTAAAATTTTAACTATAATAATTCCAAAATGAAAGTAATCTCAATATAACTTACAAATAATTAAACCTTTCTGACTCTATGAGACTTATCTTAATATAACTAACAAATAATTTTACCTTTTTGACTTTATTTTAAAGTCATCTCAATTAATTTAACCACATCGAAGAACTTGTTTCGGTTATTGGCTATTTTTATGATCCAAATATCGCCAAAAAAAACCACAAAAAATATTATGGAATCACCTTTTGTGAATTGTGATTAAAATTTTAGTGATAACACTTTGAAGTGATTGTCAAACTGAGACTAATCTTAATATAACTTACAAATAATTAATAATTTTTGACTTTATTTCAAAGTCATCTCTCTTAACTAAACCACTTAAAAGACTTTGTTTCGGTTATTGGTCATTTTCATGATCCAAATATCACCTGAGACTACAAATTGACCTATTGACATTAGTTTTTTTTCAATAATTAGACATTTTTATGATTAAAATAACTCTTATAACTACCAAACAGAGACTAATATTAATATAACTTGCAAATAATTAATCCATTTGAACTTTATTTCATAGTCAACTCACTTAATTGAACCACTTTAAAGACTTTGTTTCGGTTATTGGTCATTTTCATTATCCAAATATCACCTGAGACTACAAATTGGCCAATTGACATTAGCTTTGTGAGTTTTTTTCAATTATTGCACATTTTTTATGATTAAAATAACACTTAAAACTACCAATATCAATATAACTTACAAATATTTAACCCTTTGTGACTTTATTTCACTTAATTTGTTTCGGTTGTGGGTCAAAATATCACATAAAACTGCAACAACAAAACACACAATTCCTTTTGATTTCATTTAAACTGACATAATAAAAATATTGAAACGTGATGTTTGGGTCCTTAAACTTAAACCATAAACCGAAACGATTTTGTCGTAAGTTAAAGTTTAATGACCACTTAAAAATATATATTATGACTAGCATAACCGTTATGTGTCGTTTCGGTTTGTTTGATTTCACTTCTTCTTTTTTTTTTTTGATTAACCCAAAGGTTCATAGAAAGTTTCTCTCAGTGTGTCTTGTGTCGCCTTTGATTGTCAGCGCGTGTTCTACGTACTCTCCCAGACAGAGAGACGATGGCGTTGATGGATGGTTGGATGGATGTGGATGCAGCTGGTCAACTCAAGTGAAAAGGAGAGGTAGGAGAGTGGAGAGAAAAGAGGCGGGTTAGACAGACACCTTATCGCTCTTGATCTGGAGTGCTTAACAAATGCTTTACGCTAATGACAATTTTGTTATACATTTTATGCATGCACACACCGACACAACGACACACCGACACACTCGGCGTATACGCAATGCCCAAGTCCTGATGCTGATGCTGACGATGATGATGATGACGATGCGTGTGGAGATAAGGCGGCAACGGCAGCCGTCGATGGACAAGTCGATAAATAAATTTATGCACGAAAAACCAGAGAGGCGTAAAATGCACAAACAATTTGATTTAATGCCCCCTCAGACCGACCGACCAACCGAGTGTGTGTGTGTGTGTTACTGTGTGTGCGTGTGTACTTTTCGCAATGATAATCGATTTATGGTGTGTGAAGTTTTGTTTCCTTTACGTTAGCGTATTTTTCTTGCTTTGGTTTTTCGTTGGTTATTTTTTTTGTGTCATTGCTAATTGTGTACAAATATGGACAAAAGCGTGGACACGGCTAGAAGAAGGCTTTCTAAATGGCCAGTTAAGTAGGCAGTGGGCTGAGCCTGAAGCTAAGGCTGAGAGAAGTAGGCACCGAAACCGTTGTCCAGTCTAGTAAATCGATGGCACTGGTCGACTGGTCGTCTGTTACTCGGCTGGTTAGTGGCCAAACAGGCGTTTTTCAAATGCCTGGCAAGAAATAATTTATGCATTTCTTTGTCTGGTCCCCTCGCATAGATAAACGAGCGGTCAGTTTAAGTGTTTTTCTCTCTCGCCAAGAATTTAGAATGGGCCAAACGAAGTAATCAGCATTTAGTGATCATTTTAGTTGAAATGATTTATTGATTCGTCTGGCTGTGTGTGTCTCTTTGCGGGGAGGTAATCAAATGATATGAGAATTAAATTCATTTAGAGACACTTAAATTTAATTGTTGACAAATATGTGCTGTATAGGTCGATCGATATTGTCTGTCTGGAAAATGTTTCGCTAAAGATTAATGCCATTTAGACACATGTAATTAAGATACATAACAAAGTGTGTCAGCAGGTTTTTTGGTAAACATTCGAGTGAATGGAAAAGAAGTCAAGCTCTTTGAGGATTAATCTATTTATTTGGAGTTTGTCAATGCGTAGGAGAATTTTGTATTGTATATTGGGTGGTGTCAATTAAAAAGGGAATTTTGTTTTAACTATATTATTCAGCCATTATTTGATGGTTTTAACATACTAAATATTTATTTTATATTGTAGAGTAAAATCATCGCCAATTGAGAATTATTTTCATCAGTAAAATATTTTTATATTCTATTAAACAGTCAGTGGTAAATCCAAGTGAAAAGAATAATTTCCAGCACAAAGATAAAGAACATTTTACATGTGATTACCATATCCAATTTTTAAAATGCAGAAAAATGTTCTAAAATGTGCAAACGCCGTATGAATTTAAAATGAATAAAATTGATTATGCTTATATATAAATTCGTAAAGAATCAATATATCCTTACATAAATGATCTGAACTAGCCACTTAGTTGTAAGGAAATAAATAAATCTTCACGGGGTTTTTTTTCCTTTATATTTTCTCCCCAAAAGTGACAGTTATCCTCATAATTTTTACATTCCATCCTATGTATTCATATCTAATTAGAAAAGGTCTTGTAAATAATCTATATACCCTTAATTTCTTGTAACAGTAATATTATTAAGAGTGAAATAAATGAATTGAATTGAATAAATTCTTAATAAATATTTTTTCTGTTGTATTGTCCAGCTCACAAAATGTCACTCTGGATCCTTTGGATTAAATAGTTAATTTGTGATCATCAAAACATGAATAATTTATGCTATGTTTATATTACTCCTGTTCAAAACAATGTATTATGGTTTTTAAATATTTACTTACATAGAAAATAGGGTTTATTTTAATAAAAACAGAAATAAATTAATTATTTCCGTTTTGTTATTAGTTTTATTCTATCAGGCTAACATCTACTTTTAGTATTGCAAATTTAGATAAAGATGCTGTTGGAGAAAATGTTCTTTTTGAGAGTCGAAAATGAATTATATTCCCAGAAAATAGCTTTATACTATTCAATTAATCTGGGCCATTTAGTTTCAATTGCATTCTATTTAGTATTTGTTTTCTAAAAAGTAAAAAATTAACTACCCATAAAATTCAATTACCTTACAATAACAACAATACATTCAAGAGAATTTTCACTTTCAATTTTGGGAACTAAAATTATTTTGCATAGACAAATGAAACTCGTATAAGTGAAAAGCATTTTTTTAAATCAAGACCTAGTTTAATTTGTGGATATAGTAAAACTAAGGAAAACTGCATGATAGGAATTTTTTGAACACCCTCAAATTATCAAATGAGAATTTTTCATGTAAAATAACCTAAAAATCTCTACAATTTTTCTTAGTTTACTAAAAACTTTTCTTGCTTTCCAGCCATGTTAAAAAGTTTTCTCACAGTTTTATTTATTCCATCCTCTTTGTCCATTAAATCCAATAAAAAACTAAGAGCTCGACCACTTAAATTTAGTAGCTTGAATGTAATTCGTATCATATAATTATTTATTAGTTAAAAATGTAAAAAAATTCATTAAAATATTTTGACATTTTAAATGAAAGCTTTGGCTAAGAATCAATTAATTTACATCAAGTCACAAAATTAAGGCTTAATTACATAAGTATAGTTACTTTTAGTGTAATTCCTATAATTACTTCAACAAGTTTTACTCAAGTTTTACAGCACTCACAATTTGTATACATGTATAGAGAGAGAGAAGTATCTACATCTGCATCTGCATTTGTATCTGTATCTGTGGGGACGGTCAAAGGAAAAGTCTTTTAAGAATACACTTTTGTTGGCCAAATCTATGGCCTGTGGCATGGCCATGGAGCTGCATGGTGAGAGACTTTTTTGGTGAGCGCTTGGTGAGCGGTAATTGCCGCGTGTTAATTCAAACAAATGTCGGGGATTGCACATTTAATGTGAAAATGAAGAAACATTGCGCATAGAGACGAGAAGAAAAAAAAAAGCCAAAAAAAAATAACTGCGAACTGCGAGCCAAGAGCGACGAGTTAGGTGGAGCGAGTGAAATAAATGATCCCCAGCTTCATGTTTAATTTATTTGAAAGTTAACACACATATAACAACTACAGCAACAACAGGAGGAGACTGTAAAACAGTTAAAACAAAATACAAGGTGGAGATGCACAACACACGACGGCGACGACGACGACGACGGAGATGGAGACGACGACCCAGTCCAGTCCAGTCTAGTGCTAGTCGGGGCTTGGAGCGGCATTAATGCGTCGTAATCACACTAAGCAGACATTAAATGCGTTTTCGCTGTTTGAGCACCAGGCCTGGGCCTAGTAGACACCACCAGGCTAGGAGGAGCAGCAGCGGCAGCAGCAGCACCAACACCAGAAACAGCGCCTAAATGATTGATAAAATAATTGCTTGCACGTGATGCTCACTTGGAGGAGGCAGCAAAAGAAATGATAGAAATAGAGAGTATGAGGAGAAGATAAAGGAGAAAGAGGGAAAAAGAGAAAGGCTTGGCCTCACGCAATTCCGTGTCATCATCAAAAAGGAAGGCTTTGGAGATGGCGATGGAGATGGGCGCACTACTGACCCAACCCAGTCAATCAGCCGCTTAACAAAAGCCTCCAAGTACCGAAAGGGACAGAGAAAAAAAAAACTAAAGCAATCCAAATAACCGAAAAAAAAACAAAACACAAACTCTACTCACAGGCACATTGAAAATCTAACGAATTATAACGTGGGAAACTCGAGAAAACTGAGAGACAACAGCGACGATAGAGACGATGTTTGGCAGCACAAATTGCCGCAGTTAACGGTTCCTGTTTCGTCGCAAATTTGGCTAAGACTGAAGCTGAGACGGAGTCGGAGTCGGAGACGGAGACTCTGATGCTGAAGCTGCAACTGAGGCACAAACAGAAACAGAAACCGAAAAAGACAAGACTGAATGAAGCTTCCAAATGGGCAACTGATGGCATATGACACAGTGGGGCAAAAGGATCAATAAATCGATTGAGTCACTCTAATCAATTGATTACTATGGAAAGTATTTTACACTTAACAGAAAATAAATAAAATGTTTACTTATTCTATGTACATTACAATCTGAAATAGCTAAAGAAAGAAAAACCGAATCAAACCATGTAATTTAATAAATAAATTAGTTAAAAATAAATTAATTAAAAATATAATTCATTGACTAAATTCAGAAAGGTTGAAATATAAGTCTAATTCAATAAATAATAAAACAAATAATGAAGTAAATAAAGAAATAAATACTTAGTTGAAAAATTAAGTAATTAATAAATAGCAAAATAAAAATAAATCAAGGCAAAGGAAAATTAAAAGTAATTAAAATATTATTTTGAACAAGATCAGGAAATGAAAATCAGTTAAAATCTTGAGACTAATTCTTTTTCTTTAAAGAAGTCAATAACTTATGAGGTAAATTAAATAAATTAATTAAAACGCCTACGTAAATCAGAAGTACTCAAAATATTATTTTATGTGTTGTGTGACGTTATGATTGTATAATTCAATTTGTATGTGCAAAAATTAACAACTGGCTCGAGGACAATATTTATATGGAAGAAAAGAACATAATACACTATTTGGAGATATATTCTTATGGAATATAAATATTGATCGAGCTATTATTATTATTTTAAGCTCTTGATACTTCGCACTAATTTCTTTTCTTTCAAGAAATTAATTTTAAGTATAACAGTCAAACTAACTTTAAAATTCTTTATAATAAAGTTCTCCATCTAATGAATTAATTTCAAAGACATAGCTTTTTTATTCTATTAAAAATATCATAATTTCTATATAAGGAAGTATTTTCTGGTCCTAGTAAGAATTCATTATAAGAAACTTCAACTGTATATAATTTTATAAACCTTTTTACAGATCTTTTACATGCGTATAAACAGAATTCTAATCTGTTCATAAATAAAAACGCTTTATTTATAAAAATAAATTTTCAAACTTTATCATAATATAAGCAAATATTTCTTGTATAAATAGGTAGTAAAAAATTCCAAATTGATATCCAAAACTTTAGATACTTGCTTTTATTAAGATTCTGCCAAGGTATCAAGAAATCAAGTTGTCGTAGTTGCATTTTATGACTATTACATTTCTATAGGATAAAGATTCAATGTTCTAGGAAAACTATTAACAAACTTTAGCGTCATTTTAAAATCAGGGTAATATCAGATTAGGGTTTATCTATAGGTAATTGAAGTATTTCCCCTTCTCCCATCAGTGTTTTCCACCCCACCTATCTTAAAAACCTTAACCAGTTGCGAATTATAATTCTGAATCGCATCATACACATCCAGAGTAAAGATCTCCCTTAAAATAATAAACAATTGCTCTATTTTAAGTAATCAAATTTAAAGAAATCCTAATAAAAATAAAATTGTAGTAATATAAAATAGTAGTAGTAAATTAATTTTAAAACAATTTTTGCCCTTACACTAATTAGTGTGCACTTTAACCACTGTGCCTCGAAGTCCCCGAAGTCAAAGGAAACAAAAAAGAAGAGAAGAAGAAGAAGAAAAAAAGAGACTCCACCACGACAAGTGGCCCCCCGCACGTATCTCTTTGCCCGCCCACTCGTGCGCCACATTATTTCATGCAAAATCATGCCATGGGAACCACGACATAGCCCAGCCAGGCTCACTCACCGCTTCCCATTCATTCTCCTTGGGATGGATGGTTGCCCTCCACCCGACCGAGTGCATCCAGCAGCCAGCAGCCAGAGAAGCAGCAGCGGCAGCGGCAGTCTAGAACTATTACCCAGGTTCTGTCTCTGTCTTTGGACTGCACAACTAATGCACAATCATCGCAGATTATTTCATTTAATGTCAATACAAAAACAGCAAGCAAACTCTAGCATCGAAGGCGGCCCTGATCTGGTCTCTGGTTTTGGTCTCTGGCTATGACTATGAGTCTTGGCTCTGTCTCTGGCTCTTTGGACTCTGATTTCTGATTCAGATTCTGAATCTGAATCTCTCTCTCTCTCTCTCCGTCTCTCTGTGGATGGTTTGCGGCATCCTGGCGTGCATTGAAAGCTGAAAGTTTGACACTCCAATTCTCAATGCCGCTGGGCAAACAAATTGAGTGTAGGAGCCCGGCGGGAGGGCGACGACAACAGAAACAACAACAACAACGATGACTGAAACGACTGGAACGACGATGACGATGGTTTTGGCCCGTTAGTGTTTTTGCAAACGAGTTTAAACTGCTGTTGACTTTTGAAAAGTTTAAGGGCCAGCTGAAAGCAGACGGATACAAAGAAGCTGACCTTGCAAAACCGATCGAAGACGATCAATATATCCGTCTTGAGTTCCCCCCCGTTTGCGTCCCCATCTCCTCACTCTTTCGTGGGTTTTTCGGCACATTTTCTGTCTTTGGTTTCTTATGTTTTATTTATGGTCATGCCACATAAACTTACTGAGGGGAAAAAATATTGATTTATAGTTGCATCCAAATGACATTTTCCTCGCACATTTTCAATGAAGAAATCAATCTTTATCCCCATGGCATTGACAGGTGAAAGATTATCCTGCAATTCAAAGTCACATTACCGAAAAGATCTATCTAACTATTGTATCTATGCAAAATCGAAATGAAATTAATTTGTTGTCACCAGCAACCAAGGTGGAAATAATCTTGTAAAGCTGTAACACAAATGTATGCCTTAATCGCAGCCAGGTGGGTGGGCAGCAGCAGCAGCCAGGTACACACACAAATGGCACACAAAATGAAAATCAACTGCCCAACCCCAAAAATTGTTCAACCTGTCAAATCAGCCAGTTGCGATCTTTTATTGGCGGCCTGAGAGAGGCAAGCGCCAATTGTTAGTGGCCAGGCCAGGCCAGGCTGGGGCCAGGTAGCCAACCACCAAGTGCAGATTTATTTATTTAAGCCACCACCAGCAAGCCAACAAGTTAAGTTCGTTGTGTGGTGCACCCAATTTCAAAATCCAATCATCACTGAGAGAAAATCTCCAACAATAATTTAGTAATTTTTTAAGCTTTTGCAAAATATTAAGATAACTTCTTAATGGAATCGATAATTAAAGAAATGATTAGCCTCTCTTTCGTTTTAGACTTCTATCAAGTAAGTATATTTCATATAAATTTAAATAATCTCTTAATTTGTTACCCACTTTTAAGTTTGTTTGTGATATTAATACATAATCTAATACTAATCATTATCATATTATTTTTATTAATACATATTAATACATACATAATAATACTTATTAATTTTATCTTATCTAATTTAAAAAGGTTTTAAAAAACTTCTCAAAATGAAAGTGATGCCATCTTGTTGAAAATAAAGCCAGTGCTATATCTAGCCATTAGGAAATTTTAGCTTAATAGCTAAATAGCTAACTAAGAGTATCGATACACTCACGCTCAACTGAATAGGTTCAACCCTTGCTTGCTCTTTGAATGGGTATATCTATTTTACCAGCTGATCGTTTTTAATGAAATAGATTTTATTGTGCAGTATAATTAACACGTAATCAAACAAATTAAATAAATCATCTTAAATAAATGTCATTATGTGGTTATATTTTATTTTTCAAAAGTTTGCCAATTTTTTACACTCATCCTTGCTAAGTGAAAACGATTAAAATTAATCAAATTAATGTTATTTTCAGTCATTATTCCCAGCTTTCACTAATCTAACCGAAAAACTATACTTGCAAACCAAAACTTGGGTAGGATAGCATTTCGAACAATTAATACATCAATCAATATTAAAAAACCGAAACAAATTTAGAATTAATACTACAATGACAAAAACTTTCTTTAGAAAAAATAAGTATTCTTTTATTTAAAAACTGACAAAAGTGATAAAGATGGAACCACTGAGCAGAAATTATCAATCGATTAATCCACAATATATCGATCCACGAAAATGGATTATTGATCGATTAATCCACAATATATGGATCCAAGAAAAGTGGCTTCATAAATGACTCTACATTAAGATTTGGTAGGAAAACAGTTTTATTTAACAAATATATAGAACCTAAATCTTCCTTTTTTAGTCTTATGTGAAGTACAAATTTCTTAGATACTTGTGTTTTTCATTATTTAAGACCAAATGCCAGACATGGTTTGATGTTGCTAGGGTTGTGGCTGATATTTTCACGATAGACGAACGATAGGTAGAAATATATTGATAAATCGTGTCGATGTCAGACGTAACTCCTACTTTTTTTGTATGAAAATAAACATAAAATTGATCCCAGAAACAATTTTTAACAGAAGTATAACACTAGGATTCACTGATAGTAGAAGCAATTTTTAACAGAAGTTTATCACTAGGATTCACTGATTACACTAGTAAGCAGCCTACTCAATATGTAAATACACTGTCAGCATATTTTTTTGTAAGTCGATAAATGATCGATATTTCGCTTTCGATAAGTCATCTCTAACAAGGATTGTTAGCTTATATAAACCTTATAAATTTATGAAGTATTAAGATAATTGTACTAATTTCTTGCAGTGTATATGCCATAGTATCGTAAAGACTTAATTAAAGCATTTTGTGGCCAGTCCCAATGTCTGAGCCTTCGTCTCCGTCTCCGTCTCGGTTTTCGTCTGCGTCTCCGATCCGCGGGATCTCTTTGTCTCTCGTTTTGCTGACCAAGGCGATAAATTCATGCTGCTAATTTGGCAGCGTTAACTCAATTTGTGACCACAAAACTGAACAATTTGTCGCTGATTTTGATTGCCTCTTGGCCTCTCATTGGTATTGGCTTCAATTGGTTCATTTGAATTGGCTTTGGCAACGCCTTACAGACTTTTGCTCTAATTATATATTATTTTACCTACATACAACAGAGGTGGGCAGATCAGTAGACTGGCCAAAAAACAATACAAAAACTGGAGCTTGATGCCTTAAAGCCATCTTTCGTTTCATCTCTCTGGCAATCTTTAGGCACCCATGCTGTGAACAACTACACCAAAAAATAAAAAAAAAGCGAAACGACTCTCACGAGTGCATCCAACTCCAGACTTGGACTCAGACTCTTTATCAGCATTCGCAAATCTCCTCCTCACCACACAATTGACTGTCGGCTCTTTTTTTTACCATACTTTAGTTTTTGTTTATATTTTTTTTTTTTGGCTCTCGAGAGAAGAAAAAGATTTTCCCATAGTTTGCTGCTTCATATTTTAAACTGATAAAAGTGTGAAGTGGAGTGCCTTCTTGCTAAATGTGGTTCAGGCTTCAGTTTAGTTTATGCATAAAATTGCCTTATAAGGCCAATGCGAGAGACTTCTCTAACGGACTAGGCACGCACTCCGACTCCGAGTCCCAACTCCAATTCCAACTCCGATTCCGAGTCCCAACTCCCGACGACTCCAACTCGGACATTTGCAGTTGTTGTTTTTGTTTTTTGGTTGGTTTTCTGACTCGTTTCCACTCGATCCACAACTTACTGGCTCATAAATCTCAGCAATTAATTTTTTTTTCTGTAAGTGTTGTTTTCTCTCTCGCTCACACTTGCAGTTTATCTCTCTCTCTCTGTTTCTCCGCCTGTCTGTCTATCTCAATCTCCTCTGCCATGACAACTGTCAGCATTTACACACTTTAAGTAAATAAAAATTTGCTCACATTTGTTTTTGTGTCCCCCCACCGTCTCCCTCCCCTCTCCCCACCCTTCTCCTTGGCACTTGATCTTTTGCGTAATTCTCTGTTTTCTCAAAGCTATTTTGCTCTTAATTAAAAATGATAGCTAAATATGGCAAATTATCTAAATGAATCATGTCAAACAACATTAAACATTAATGCAATAGTGGGTAAAAGGCGACCCTACGGGTTCCTTTCCCATTTACTTATCACTTGGACAGGTAAACTGTATGTGAAGTAAGTTTTGAGTTGGAGTTATAGGAAGATAACGAATCAAATTATTTTAATACAGTTCCTATAAGATCTATCTTGTGAAGCAGATCATGATATCAACTAAAAAGCTCATTCAGTTGGTCTTATTTCATTAAATAAATATGATTTATTAATGGAAAAATAGGATAGAATGGGATTGAAAAGGTTAGGTTACGATGGGATAAGATATTATAGGATAGGATGGGATAAAAATTAATGGGTAGGATAGAGAATAGGTTAGAAAAGGGTTGGATATCCTACCGACAGTGGTGTCATTTTAGCGTTTAGCGGGAAAATTATGAAAACAGCGGTATGCGGCAATTCTAACATTTTTTAAAATCATTTTTGCTTTCTCTGCTTTTTTTTCTAAATATGTATACTCGTTTTTTATGATGAGGTGCAAAAGTTCCATAAAAAATCCAAATCTAAAGATGAGGAGCATTTAAAAAACCTTTGCTCACATAATATTTGATGACATGAACACGGGTCGTATGGTTTATTGGCATTACGTATACGACTAGTGAAAATTCTATTTTTAATGATATTACCAAATTTCATGGATTTAGTAGGTAGAAAGTAATACTATTCCCAAAAGCAGATTTTCATAAGGATATAGCAAACTACTTTATCCTTAAATTATTATGCCCATTTTTAAATAATCTGTCTTTACATAAAATATTATTGTTGCTCACAGAAACATATATGGATGTTAAAATAATGTGAATAGATGAATGAATGAATGACTTTATGCTTAAAAAAAAGAATCAAATGTTTTACTTTGAATTCATGTGTTTTCCCTGTCTTTTTCTTAATGGGGAATTTTTTTTAGTAGTAGAGGTGTGTGGGAAAAGGTTACTCCTAAGAATTTAATTTTCTTTATCATCCAAATCTTATTACCACAACTTAACCACAAAACTATTGAATATTGTTGGCTTTTTTCTAAAATTGCTTTTAAAGAAGATAATTTTTACCAATTTTAGTTGTGGCTGTTCATAGTCACAACTTTATTTATTGCTACAATTAGTTAATAGTGCGACCAACCCTTGAATCTTCTGAACGGCTCCAATCCCAATCCTATTCCCATTCACCCTATCGTATCGTATCCTATCCTGTTTTATTCCACTCAAACCTATCCTTTCCCTTCAAAAAAATAGTATTTATTTATTTCTTATTAAATTTTTATGAATTTCTTATCTCTTTGCATCTATTTGCTTTTGAAAATTCAATATAACAAAGAACGATTTAATTTTTGATTTGTATAAATTAAGGAAGACTTGGAAACTGCGAGGTAAAATGATTTCCACCATGTTTTACATACAAATAAAATTATTTAAAAATCAAAATTCAATTATTCATAAGTTAATTCATTTACTAACTCCATTATTTCATAGGTTTCTCATTCTTATCAATTGCTAGTCATCAGGCATCACTTTCATTATCAGCAACTATGTAGTTGTTGCAACACTTGTAGACACTTGTAGCATCTGCGTGGGGCAACTAGTCGCCAAATCAATCGCTTAATTAAATGCAATCAATCGAATTTCATTAATGTGAATTGTGAATTTAATTGATAGTTAAATGAAATTGTGTCGTCTAAATCCAGCTTAAATGGTCGAATTGTTAAAAGGAAATTACCTTGGCGAAGAAGGCTTTGGGCTTACATTTAATTGTTGCCATAAAATTCGATGTTTATCTCTTAATCTCGACAACAATTTGCATCCTTTTGGCTATTCTCATTCATTAATTGGCCATTTCAATTAAGCCATAAAAGACCAATTTTTCCCAAAGTTTTGCAGTTGCCGTTTTGACTACCAAATGACCAAAATGATGTTGTTCTTCTTGTTGTTGTTGCTGGTGTTGCCAATGTAGTTCTCTCTCCTTTTCTGTTGCTGCTGCTGCGGCTGCTGCTGCTACCTTTGCATGTTGAAAATCATAAAAATGTTAAATGACAAGCGGGCGCATGTTCATTTTAGCGCTGTCTGACTGTTCGTCCATCTGTCCGCTAGTCTGTCTCTCTGTCTGTCGTCGTCGTCGTCGTCGTCGTCGTCGTCGTCGTCTGTAGTTGTCGTTGCTGTTGTTCGCATTGTCAAATTGCGATCAAAAACGCAACAAACGAAACATGCCACACGGAGCCTATATGGGAGAGACGTAGTCCCAAAACCAGCAGCATCATGAATCAAAAGCCACCAACAACTACCAGCAACAGCAGCAACAACAACCGCAGCAGCAACAGCAGCAACCGAATGCGTTTTAACGGCTACTTGTCTTTGGCTATTTATTGAAAGGATTTTTAACACTCGCACAAGGGGGCGGAATGAAGGCGGTTTATATTACACTGCAGAAAATAGGGCGCAACTAATGAAATACTTGAAAATGCATAGCAAATCGTTGACATTTACGTCAGCAACATGTTGTCTTTTGGGTTGTTAGCGTTTACCTTTTGATTGAGATGTTTAACATAAAGTTTAAGCTGCTTATTAAATTTACTTTTATTCTTTTTTGTATGGTTATTAATCAGTAAGTCTAGAAAATTCCGATTTCCTGCAGTTCTTCTTATTTTTATCATACATAAAATGTATTTTCCTTGTAAAGTTTATCATTATTTAAATAGCTTATTCTAATAACTCAAAAATACACGATTTTTAAGTAAGAAAAACTAGAAAGAATGTCAGCTTATGTAATAAAATCTAATAATTTATTTGAAAAACTTAAATATATGTAGCTTTGTGTGTAGTTCTATTGGTATAAGTTTAGATATTTATTTATTTTTATTTGTTTATAATGTGATTGGACAGTGATTGTAAATTACGACCAATTTTCTTACTAGCTATAAGTACTAGGAAGTTTAGATATTATTTAGGAAGGTTATAGTTATAAACACAGATTTCGATTTGACAACTTTAAATACTTCTGCTGCTGATCTCTGCTATCCAACTCTTTGCTCCTACTCATTGCTCGTTGCTCAAACTCGCCAAGAATGCAACCACATCGCTGTATTCAGGGTTGCCACATTACATAAATATAATTTTTAAGTAAGAAAAACAATAACACAGAAAAAGAAAAGGGTCGCAATCTATGTAGATACCAGGAAAAAGACAAGTTGAAGGACCTAAAAAGGTGAAATCAAGCAGCATACATTGGGAAATATAACTACATAACCCACTTAACTCTCAAATTCCCTCTCTGAGTCCTTTTTTTTAAACAAAACTGTGGTTTTCACTTCCTCTTTTCATTGGGAAATATAACTACATAATCCACTTGTCTCTCAATTTCCATATCTGAATCTTTTTTTTTAAACAAAACTGTAATAACCACTTCCTCTTTTCAAAGCTAAAGATGTATAGGTATTCAAAAGAAGAGCTGTAGTTCACAGTGAAAAAGTAGTGAAAAGCAAGCCACAATTAAAGCTTTGCTCCTTTTTGATTCACCTAAAGAACCCAAACAAAAATGTCCCCGCTAGGAAATCCCCACTTAAAGGACGTTAAAGTTCAGATGACTTAATTTTAAGGGTCAAAAAGCCATTGCATTTGTTTCAGTCAATTGGTTAAATACCGCTGAATAAATTTGATGTTCTTTTAAAGAAGTTTTTAAAGCGTTTTCTATGAGGAATAATCGAATTAACATCATCATGCTGCACTTAGTGACAACGCTTCAAATGGGGCTTTCACTTTTCAGCATTAGTTTCAGTTTTGTGACACTTTCATTTCTTGCAGTGTAGTGTGTCCTACAATCTGGATTTTGCTGCCAAGTCAGCTTTAGTGTCCGTCATCCATTCATTCAATCATTTAATTCAATTTGAAATTGTACAACAAGTCGCACATTTGCGCCTGCCACATGTCCAACAACAACAACCAGCCAGGTTGCAACCAGCAGCAGCAGCAACAGCAGCTTCGATCCACCGTTGATGCCACTCACTCACATGTGTGACTCGTTCAAGTCGTATGTAGAATACACACACACACACACACACACCGAGGTGGATAGTCGGCGGAGTGCACACATTTGATTATGAAAAGACTGCGTTTTGCGTCTGCTGCAACAGCAGCAACAGCAACAGCAGCAACAAAAACCAAATCGATAAAAATAATTGGTTGCTGCGGTTCGCGGCTCGAACTTTTCGCTCGAATTCTGTTGAATTTCTCAGTTTGACATGGATTGCAGCCTAGTCCCGATGGATGGATGCTTGTTTCGATGATTACAACATGCTTTGACGTTTTCCCACGTTCGTGAAAATATTTTTTCCTCTTGCAAATTATTGAAACGAATTCAATGAAAAATAACCAAATTGAGCATATTTTGTCTAACGATTTCAATGTAATAGAAATTTGCTGTTAATACATTTTTTACTTCCGATTTCTGATCTATCAGATTATATGAGAAAATTCCCCCACACACACAACAGCAACAGCAACAACAACAACAATTGAGATTGCTCTAGTAACAAACAAAACAAATAATAACTAAACCAATGAAGGGGGGAGGGGGGGCGAGACTGTCTCGTTTTGATAGGCTGAGGGGAACAAAATCGAAAAATCACCCAAAAATAGAACGTGAGAAATATTATTCGATGAAGCGCCAAAAAGTAAACGCTTGAAAAGTTGTTAGTTTTCTTTTGCCCCCCTCCCCCGCTCACCCTCTTTCAACCAGGGGGACTGACTTTGTTTGCTACTCGTAGCCAAAACCTTTTGAAGGTTGGATTGTGAAAGTCACGTTTAAAGCCACGGGAGTGGGAGTTCGATTCGGAGGCGTCTCTTGTCTTATTTTTGATTTGGTGTGATATTTTCTTCTTCAACTTTAACTTCTTACTCTTCTCTTCTCTTACTTCCCCTCTCTTCACCTCTCTTGTGTTTTTTCTTCTGTGATTTGAGCTAGCAGAAAAACTATAAAGAAAACGTCGACAAATTGGCAATTTGCTTAAACTGAGACCTACAAAAAAAAAAAACTCAAGCGGATCACATCACGCGTGTCATTAAAACGCCGACGTTTGAAATGCACCGACTACAACGTCGGCAGAACACACCTCAACCGACTTGCGAAATTGTCGCCAGTGTGTGTTGCTGTTGCTGGTGTGCTGCTGCTGCTGACACACCCGCTAGAAAAGGAGAGAGATTGCAAACTACAGACTGCAGCCTCGGAGACCCGGAGCTGCTACAGCATTGTCACATTTATTATTTTACTATACACTATAAACAACACTTAATGATCATATAGAATTTAGCATACGTTTTGCCATCGTTAAAAGTTTCTTATACTTTGTTCTAAATGAAATGTGTGTCGAGCAATCAAAAAATCGAACTAAATTTGTAAGAGATCTAAATAACTTTCCCCTTAGAGATCAGTTTAATCGACAAAGCAGTGAGAGATCTAAATAAATCCTTAGAGATCAGTTCGACATAGCAGCAGCTGCATCTATCGTTCTTCTAAGCAAGGAAAAGGCTCCGAGAAAAACCTCCTAAAGAACTCTGGAGAAGCTTAAAAGAAAACCTAAAGAACTCTGAAAACAACCTAAGGAACTTTGAAGAAAATCTACAGAACTCTGAGGAAGCTCAAAAGAAAACTCTCTAAAGATAATCTGGAGAAGCTTAAGAGAAAACCTATTGAAAAAAACTCTCGATAAGCTCAAAAGGAAACTCTGGAGAAATGAAAACCTCCCAAAGAACTCTGAAGAAGCAGTCTACAATTTATTTGCTTTCTTCACTTCTGAATTTCTCTTTGTTTCAATTCAACTTCCACTTTTAGCTAGATACCACACGAATCCTGCTTATTCATAGAAGGTCAAACTATATTGTTTACTTTCAAAAGAGAAGTAAAAGTCATTTAGAATCTAGTTTTTAAGTTAGGAAAAAAGTACCATGGCACGTGAAAAGAGAGATAGAGCTCACAATCTCAACCTACTCCTCTCATATGACAATAACCCTCTATAAATTCCCTAGAGAACGACCCGAAAGGGACTTCAATAACTGCAAAACTAATGAAATTTCCCATCAAATATGGAAACAATTTAAAATCTAAACTAGTTTACAATATATAATAATAATTTAAACAAATTCACAGATCAACAATTGGAAAATTTCTCATTGAATTCCACTGCTTAGCAGCTTAACCCTATAAGACTGGAGAAAAGTGGAACATTTTTCAACATTTCATTACTTTTGTCCTTTAGAAAAAACACCAAATTAAAAAAAAAATCCCTCGCGATCATAAATTTTAAATGTAAAAAGTATGCTTATTTACCATTATAATATATAATAATTTAAAATATATTTTGCACCTTTTCATTTTCTCACCTTTTAAATTTTTTTTGGAATACATATTTGAACTCAGGAGATACAGTTCAATACAGAAAAATATATTAGAAAAATTCGATATACTGTAAAGTATATCGGGTTAAATGTTTTTATATAAAATAAAACTGGCAAAGTGCCTAAAATTGGAAAAAAAATTAAACAGAAACAGAAAACTATAAGTATTTATATGGAAATTAAAACCTTTTTCGATCGTGTACACATTTGTGGCTTTATCCTTTATTCGCTAAGGACCAAATTTAGAAATTTTGATGTTAGGTCTAAATTTCTCAGACATCGATGTGTCAAATCTTCTCTGACATCCAAGCCAATTGGGATGCCTTATCTTAAATACTTCCTGTTAAATTTCCATGCCAAAAATTCTTAGAGTATTTGAAATTCTGAGTAGGCAACTTGGGAACAACATTCATCACTTATTATTTCTTTTAAATCACTAGAAGGTAGCTTCCAATTGCAGACTCTTGGCTTGCCACATTCTACACCTCCACAGAAAAGCAGTTGGCACTACGCTCCCACATGCTGATCTTGCTGTTGCTGTTGTTGTTGCTGCTGTTGTTGTTGTTCTTCTCGCATATCAGTTACAAAACGCAGATCCACACCCAAAACCAAAGAGAGAAAAAAATAAAAAAAACACAACTAAACTTCCGTAAGCAGCCGACAGTTTAATGACTTTGATGACGCAGCGTGTGCTTTCAATTTGAGAATGTTTTTTTTTGTTTTTTTGGAGCCGGAGGAGATGTTGGATGCTGTTGTTGTTGTTGTTGCTGTTGTTGTTGCTGGGTGTGAGATTGTAAGCGGTGGGCGTTGATTTCTATTTGGCTGTTGCTGTTAGTTTTCTGGGTGTAGCTCTTGGTCAAAGTTGGTGAGAATTTCAAGGAAATTGTACCAAACATTTCATTCCATAACGAAAATAAAGTCTACTTCAGGGCGTTAAAAAGTAACAAAGAAGTTTTTTTTTTAGATTTGTCTAATTTCTAGTGCTTTGTAGAATTTTAAGGGAGCAGTAGGATTTTGACGCACAAAAAAGCATCTTTTACGTGAATTTTTTGGGAATTTTGCTTTTGCTACTTTAATAAAAACATTTACATATTATGATTTAATATTTCAACAATATTTCAAAAATATTTCGTTATAAAATAATGAAAAATAAGCCACTGTGAGATCATTTGAGATGTATCTACCGCCTCTCAGCGGAGAATCATCTGATTTTAAAAAAGCCAATGTCTTTAGTTAATCTAAAACTTTTGCCCACCTCTAAAGATTATTTTGAAAATTTGTTTTTATTTTTCAATTTTTGAGGCCTGTTGTGAGACAAAAATTGAAATTTACGACTCAAATTTCTTAGCTTTATGAATGAAAAACAATTTTAATGTAAAAAAAAAACATTGGGACGAGTTTTTTATATAAAGTGAGTTTCATTTTTGAAATGGATCGGTTCAGTATTTTCGGAGTTATTACGGATGCCGACTTCAAAAATGTAGGCGCATTTCAAGTTTTTAAAGTCGACGTTCCGCTCTTGCAGTTAAGGCCAATAAAAATTTTACCACAATATTCTTAAAATAATTTACTACCAGGATCAAATGATTTTTAGAATTTCAAAAGACCCTACTCCTCCCTTAAAAGAAGTTTTACTCAACGAGAACTAAGACATCTTAAAAACTCATTTCTCGCAAATCATTAATTTCTTTTCAAAGATCAATATGTCCAAAAAGTAATAATAAATCACGTTAAATATGGTTTTTAAATGATTAATTTATTTACTTTTACTTTTAGTCTAAGTTTTTGGCACCAGGACTATTTATTTTGGTCTGCCAAAAATTGTTGAAAGTTTGACTCAAAAAATTGCCAAATAGTTGAAGAGAAAAAAAAACGAAACAAAACGAACGAAACTATTCAAATCAATCAACAGTATTGTTGATATTGTTTATTTTTGTTTTTTCGGCTGTCACTCACAACAATTGGCAATTCTATCGAGCTTTCAATTCATTTAAATGTTTAATTGATGGCTTAGATGCGATTGTCATGTTTAAGCTGAATTCTTCTATTCTTGTTTTGTATATAAATTTTGTTATTTAACTGCTATAAATATATGGCTTTTCGGTTGGTTTTTTGGTTTTTTAGTTTTTTTTTTGGTCAACATGTTGCCGCGAAAATGAGCCAATTAAAGAAATGCTAACAACTGCGCTGAACTGAGAACCGTAACAACCTTGCAGAAATTGGCACACACACAAACAAACACACACACACACACACACACTAGAGTCATAGTCTTAAGACTCCTTGGAAGTGGAGTGCAGTTGGAGTTGGTTTTTGGCTTTCCTGTAAGAGACCAATCAAGTGGCCCACAGTGTCACTATTACCACCTGACATTTACACAAATCTTGCCTTATGCCTCAACGAAATGAAACAACAACTGCAGCAGCAGCAACAACAACAAAGAGAAACCAACAAACATTCAACTTCCTAGCAACGCGCCGCTCACCGCCTATCGCAAGCCAACGATCAAAAGTGCTTGACTTAGACTCGGCTTGGACTTGGACCCAGACCAGGCCAGATCAGGCCAGAGCAGGCTCAAGCACAGGCAACGTCTTTGACTTCAGCACCAGCAGCACAAGCAGCAGCAGCAGCAGAGGAGGCAGCGGCTTATCTTAAGAGTTCGACCAGCAGCCGCAACAAACTCTTTTTTTGTATGCTTAGCACATGCGATTGCAGCAGCAGCGGCAGCAGCGGCAGCAACAACAGCAACAGCAGCAACATCGGCGGCGGCTTGGCATTGCCTGCCTTTAAACTGATCGCTAACAATCAATTTATTGATTGAGGTCTCAGGTGTAATCGATAAGAATTGTTTTTGTTTTGACTTAATGCTCCAGTTTGAAAATGTTGCAGCGGTTGCTGTTGCAGTGCTTGCTGTTGTATGTTTTGTGGCCTAACATATGACATGGCTACATGACATTATCCAATCTCGATCCGCATTTTGCTTATCTAGATGCATCAATGAGCCACAGATGTCAGTTACAAATATGTTTCATACAATTAGAGATGTACATTTGACAACAACAAGCAGCTAATAGTTTCCAAAATAGAATTTTGTCTACCCCATTAGATTGGCATTACCTCAAAGTCTTATATAATCAGTGTGTGTGGTTATAGTGAAATACTGCGAAAATTTCAACGACCAGCAGCAACATTAGCATACAATTTTTGGTTTTGCATGCATTAACTTACGCAATGGACTTCTTTTGTTCAGTTTTTTATTATGTGTAATAATAAAGCAATCAGTTTTTGCTCAGAAAACCACTAAAGAAACTTCATTTATTGAAGGAAAGCAGATTGATAAAGAAACAATTCATTATGAGATCGTTTTAAGAGGAGTTTTTAAAAGCTTCATGTTTTGATTAAACTTGGTAGATAATTGGTAGATAGAGCAGTAACAATGTCAGGAATACTAGCAACATCGAGGATAGTAGAAGCTTTAAGCAACAGCAGCAACATCGAAAATTATTACAATGTAGAAGGACAGCAGCAACATCCAGAACAGCAGTAAAATGCAGGGAAAATTCTTCTAAAAATGGTTGAAAACCCAAACAACAGCAGCAACATGAACAACAGCAGCAACATCAATAACTATAGTAACATGAAGAGCAACATAATGAGCAGCAACAACAACAACACCAAGCTTCTGGCAACAGCAGCAACATTAAGGATCATAGGAATAACATTAATAACAGCAGCAACATCAAAAAAAAACAGAAACCTTAAGCAACAGCAGCAACATCAAATACTATAGCAATATTTAAGGGCGACATCAAGAACAACAGGGAAAGCTTTGTACTCTAGCAGAAGGAAAAAATACCTAAAAAAATAGTTAAACCAGCAACATTAACAGCAGCAACATAAACCATCAAGGGCACTGCCAATGTGACAAACAGCAGCAGCAACGTCATAAGTAACAAGAGCTTTTAGCAACAACAGCAACATAAAGGATCATAGGAATAATTAAGAACATCAGCAACATCAAGAACCACTGGAAAAGAAACAGTTGGAATTCCCCAGAACAGCAGCAACATCAACAACAGTTGCAACATCAACACTAATAGCACCATCAAGGCCACTACCAACATTAAGAACACCAGCAACATCATGAACTACTTTAACAACAGTCGCAACATCAAGAAACCATACAACATTTGAAATAACATGAACTTCAAGCAACAACAGCAACATAAAGGATCAAAGGAATAGTTAAGGACATCAGTAACATTGAGAACAGCAGGAGAAAAACCGTTAGAGTTCCAAACAACAGCAGCAACAACAACCATAGCACCATCAAGGGCACTACCAACATTAAGAACACCAGCAACATCAAGAATAACAGGAGCTTCAAGGCACAGCAGCAACATTAAGAGATTCTAGCAACACCAAGAATAACAAGAGCAAGGAACAGCAGCAACATTAAGAGATTCTAGCAATAACAAGAGCTTCTAGCAACAGCAGCAACATCAAGAACGATAGCACTATTTAAGGACAGTAGCAACATCAAGAATTGCCCGGAACAGGACGGAAGCAACACCAAGAGCATCAGGAAAATCTACTAACACCAACATCAGATAGAAATCTCAGTGGCAACAACACAAGAAATGACCTTCTGCCATTAATTAAATTATCTGAAACCAATTAAAACTAACCTCTTGGCCCGCTATGAGTAATTTGGCCAAGGGAAAGCCTAATTGTGGCCAAGTCTCTTATGGAGTGAGCCACTTAAAATCGAAAATACTAAAGTTTTGCCAAAAATTCTCACATAGATTGTCCGTTAATTTGCCTCACGTTGCCATCGCTAATCGGAATGGTTTATTAAGCAGCGTTTGGGTCAAATGATTAGATGAGAAACAAAAACGTTTGAGAGAAGAAAAAAAACACCAAACAAATTTAGTGCATACGGCCAATGTGGGCGTAAGTTTACCAACTTGGTCAGCGCCATTTTTCAGTGGCTACAGATTTGGTTAACAGTTAACAAGCTTATCGCTCGATACGGCAAACAAAGGTGACGCGACCGCTGCAGCAGCAGCAGCAACAGCAGCAGCAGCTGTATATATATATTTTTTTTGTTTTCTATAAACATAGTTTACTTATTTTTTTTATTTGGTGTTGCTGTGTGTTTTTTTGTCTTCTTTCTTCTTAGCCTGGCCAGATAATTAAGGCAAGACGTTGCAGCTTAGCCAGCTGTAGCAGCAGCTACCAATTTCGGAAGGAATCACAGTGCAACAGCAACATCGGCACCAGCAACAGGCAAAACAAAACAAAAAAAAAAAATAAATATCCACCAGCAACCTCCAACGACCAATCCATGATCTAGGCGGTTTGTGGCCTTTGTTGTTGTTGCTGGTTGCTCTTGCTCTGGTTGTTGTTGTTGTTGTTGTTTGTCTTGTTAGCCGCCAGATAATGATCAGAGCGTAAAGTTGGGGGCGGTCAATTTAATGGTTACTATTAATAACGTGATACGAAATTGGCGTTAATTTGTAGAAACATTGTATGTGTGTATGATGGTGTGTGTGTGTGTGTGTGTTTGTGTGTGTGCCAGACAAAAATCCCGTTGACTAATTTGAGCAAAACTAAAAGTGTAGCAAAGGCAAAGGCAAAACAGACCACAGGCCACAGGAGACCCCCGCACCAAAAAAGGATGTGAATGGCTGGCCTTTTTGGCTATACATTAAGGCTTGGGATGTGGTGGTTGCTGCTGCTGGTGGTGCTGGTGGTGCTTGTTGGTGGGAGTTTAACAATGCAGCCAAGTCATGAGTCAAATTTTTGGTTTTGTTTTTTTTTTTTTTTTGCTGGCTTCCACACAGTGCAAACACGAAGCTCCCATTTACGAGTTGTGGCACGATTTGTCAGCTTGGCTAGGAAAGAATTCCTTCACAGCTACGTACATGACTAGCTCCTGCTCTCTAGCGCATAGGTGGGTAAGACCAGGGAAACAGGACTGGAATTTAGCAATTGGAAAAGGTTTGAATTTTTCAAAAATTATTTGCGACAAGGTCAACATTAGGTAAATATTTTTAACTCATCCAAAATAGGATCTAAGAAATTAATAGAAATTTTAATATATTTAAAAACTGTGATCTTCCTGTACTATTACCTGAATCGAGAATAGTATAGCAAAAATACCTTTTAGCTTTTAAGATCAGTATTTAAAAAAGATATAACTTTTAAGCCAAGCTTCTCAGTCATTAGAATCTAACTAATATACATATATGTAGCTTTAAAACTATATGGGGAAGCCTCTATTGATATATCTCAATCAAGATAAAAAGTCGTGAGAGTTAATACTAGTTTTAATGGGATTGGTCTTTAAAAAAAATTGAAATTTAGGATTATAATAAATATTTTCAATAAAAAAAACATATTATAAAACTCAATTCTAAACTTTTTTGAACTGCAAATTGAAAATCAAAGAAAAACTTTTAATTTAACTCAAACTAAGTCAAACTCAATTACAAATTTTTTTGTATTGCAAAATGAAAATTGAAAAAAAAAGTTATTAAACTTCAACTAAACTTTAATAATAATTTTACATATATACTATATATATCTTTCAAAATCTTTAGAATAATAGAAAATGATTACAAAATCTTTACGAGAAAGATTAATCTTAAGGCACACAAAAAGGTGAGTAAGTTGTCTGTATAGTTATTTCAAGAACCACAAAGTTCAATATTTTGCAGACTTTGCTAAAGTCTATAAGATTTGCAATGGCCATACAACACATTCAATGCTAAAACTAGTTGAGAATTACAACGAAAAAAGAAAGAGAGCAAAGCTTACAATATGAGAATTTTATCATATCCATTTGATATTTATATTGGAGCTGGAACAACGAAAATTAGTTATATGATTCACTATATTGATTCGTTAGAATACTGAGTAGGAAACTCTACAATAAATCTGATCGAACAAATGGTATTAAAATGTTAAGAAAATTCAGAAAAAAATCTTTAAATCTTTAGAAATTCTTACTATATATTTAAAATGAATAGAATCATCTCTAGTTCCAAGTTTTATACTTATCATATTTATCTATATTTAATTATTTTATAAAGTAAATACTTTATTTAAGGATTAGGAAGATTGCAAATAAAAGTACTAGAGAGCTAATATTTATCTAAAATAAACGTGTGAAAAATATAATATTAATACATATAATAATTAGCAATTCCATTTAAAACTGAAATCTACTGCAATTGCTAACTCTTTGATCATTTTGTTACCTTTTCAATAGATTTCTAAGCCCCTTCTTTGTTTAATGACAAATTCCTAACCACGCTCCTGTCTTGGTTCAATGTTGGATTTTTTATTTGTTTTTGTGTGTTTTTTCTGTGTTTTTTTTTTGGGTATAAAGCAGTGCAGCAGATCTACGTACATGTGCTCTAGTAAAAACAATGCAAATTGCTAATATGCAGTCACTAGTTTAACCATTTTGCTTTTGCTTTCAAGAATTGGAGACAAATTTTTTTGTTGGTTTTTTTTTGTGTGTCGGTTTTGCCGCACTTATGACCAATAAATATGCAGACTCTGTTTTGGCATTGTCTCTGGGCCCCAAAAAGCTTGCGAAATTAGTTGCCAAGCTAATGAGCTACACGAAACTGGTAACTGGTAACTAGAGATTGCAGTTGGAGTTGCAGTTGCAGTTGCATTTTGCAGTTGCAGTTACAGTTGATGTTGCTCTGTTGGTGACGTAGCCGGTGAACCGTTTCAAGCTCTCCTCTGATCCTTAACCAGATGCAGATTCGATTGAATTGGCTTATCGATACGATAAATGGCCCAGAAAATACTTTGTTTTTATTTTTTGAAATTCTATTTTTTTCCCTTTTGATTTGTTTTTTTTTTGAGGAGCAGCCTTCTCCATTATGATTCGTGTGGGCTGTCTGGATGGGGTATGAGGATGACTAACTTGAATCGATCGGTTGAAGAGATCCCATCGTCGTCGTCGTTAACATGTTATTGCACAGCACTTTTGTCAGCTTTCGAATTGTTTGCTCACGAAAGCGTGGATCTACTTTGGTGTGTCTGCGACGGCAACAACGGCAACAGCAACATCAGCGACGACGACGACGGCGGCAGCAATGATGATGACGACGACGACGGCAGCAACGAAGTCTGTTCGACTGCGTGGTTTTGTTCGCATGTTCCTTTATGTGTTTCTGGGATGCTGGGAAAACACTATGCAACAGGTTTGCATTAGGCCTGCTTGGGCGTTGATTTATGATATTCATTGCAGGGCATGACACACATTTTGTTTAATTCCCCTCCCAATACAATTACAACACACAGTTTATGGCACTTGGATACGAAATTAATTCTACTACTTACAAACAAAATGGAAATAAATTATTTTACTAAAACCAACAAGCAAAATGCAAATTGAATGAAATATGGTTAAGCTTATTTTGAAAAATTCTAGCAATAAAAGGCAAATTGATTAGATCATTCAGTAGTATTGTCATGCAGAATCACAAAATAATGTCTAAGAAAATCAAAATTTGAATTAACAATTAGGTTTTTGTGTGAGAAATTTGGATGAGAAATCAATTATGCTCTACATTGAAAGGTTTGCTATCCATTTTTCCTTTATAATCAAAGATTACTTATAAAACACAAATTCTTAATTTAAACCGAACTGGAAAACTTAAGCTAAAACACTTTTTAAGTTACTTTTTTTTAGGGTTAATAAAGTTTAAATATCATTGTAAATAAAGCAAACATTAAATTGAACGCAATTATAATAATTAAGCTATTTAGATTATGCATTGAATTATATTAAGAAAACAATTTTCAATCTAATCTTAAGAGAATTTATTTTGAAATTTGCGAGAGGAAATTTATTGATTGTTAATATAGAAGGACTCTGTAACTGCTTTACAAATGCAAAATTTTTTTATGAAATTCAACTCAGAACTTTTTAGTGAATTTCTCTAAATTTTCTAGACAACTAGGCGACTTTTTTGAGGCAACCAAAATAAGTACAAAATTTGTATTACAGAATTTTTGAGTTTCCAAGTTCCTTTGAAACCTTTGAAACTTTGTATCTCTAAATTTTCTAGACAACTAGGTGACTTCTTCGAGGGATTCAAAATAAGTGCAAAATTTGTATTACAGAATTTTAAAGTTAATATATAGAAATATAGAAGGACTCTGTTACTGTTATTATATTTGAAATTCAATTGTAAACTTTTTTTGTGAATTGTTCTAGACAACTGTATGATCGATTATGATCGAAAAGTATTCAAAATAAGTACAAAATTTACATTTAACCAGAAGTTAAGAAATTATTTAAAATATAAATCTTGTCAATAAACAGTAAATTTTCAAAGATATATTCAGTTCTAATGCGTGAATAAAAGCCAAAATAAGTACAACATTTTTATTACAGAAATTGAGAAATTGAAATTGAGTTAATAAACTCCTTAAAATATGAATCTTGCTTATGAACAGTAACTTTTCAAAGATATTCATTTCTAATGTGTGAATTAAAGCCACAAAGTATTTGAAGGGCAAAATCCTAACGTAACTAATTTCTTTTTAAGCCATTTCAAGTGAGTTTCTAACTTAAGTGAAATATATTTTAGGTTTTTCAATTGAGTTTCTAACTTAATGGAAATACATATGCTCAAACCTTTTGTAGTGGGAATAGGAAAGTAGGGAGCTTAAATGTATGAAAAATCAGAATATTTCTAAGAAGTTTGAGTCTAAAAATGCTTCAAGTTCAAGACACTAGAAAGAACTCAACTACCTAGAAAAGAGTAAGTGGCTGCTAATTTAGCCATTTGATTTGTCCATTTAAGGTCGATGTCTAATTTTCTTGGAAAATAAAGTTCAGCGAATTTAGACTTTTGAATTTTGGTCAAAGAATTTCGAATCTGGACACACTCTCAAGGTGGGCCGTACCCGCATGTGGTTGGTTGTCCAGTGTAATTTTTAGTTCGTGTGGCATATGCTGTCGAGTTGTTTTGTTGTTGCTGTTGCTGGTGGTGTGTCAGTTGCACGATTGCCAGAGACAACGTGTCTCCAGTGTCATCAGCATCTCCATTTTTTTTCGTTGCTGTTTTTTTTTTTCTGCTGTTGTTGCTGTTGTTTTTCGGGTGACTGCCTGCCACTGTGTTGTTGTAGTGTCTCGGAATTGTAGTTGGAGGCGATGCTGGCCGTTGTTATAGTGCAGAAAAATTACTATGACAACGATGGAAACAAGTAAACCACAGTTTACATTCACTCAATTCGGTTGGGTGGCCAGAGGAGTGGTGGCTGCTGGATGGATGCAGATGCAGCTGAATGGTGTGGAGGACATAGACATCCCCAGTTGGGTAGAGAGATGGGGAATGGCAGAATCGTGGCGTGGTGGTGGCACGCTCATCTTCAATTTTTCTACGATGCGACGTCGCTTGGGTCGGGTTGTTTTTTTTTTTTTTTTTGTGCTTCTTCTCTCAGTTTCTGTTTCTGTGTTTTTTTTTTTTCTCTTTTTCGGCGTCGGCTCACACTCGTGTTCCTGTGCACTAAGCCTGGGCCTGGTCTTTTGGGTTTGGGTTTTGGGTTTGGTGGGCTTGGGTCGCGGTGGCGGTGGCGGGGCGAGCGATCTGCGCAGCAAGATGAGTGGTTGGCAAAAATGTTTGAATGCGATCACGAACTTGACCTTTCACATAACCTCAAAAAGGCAGTCACAGTCACTCAGTCAAGTCAAGTCAACCTCAACCGGCAAAAACCGACAAGAGCGCGCTACATACGCGCCATGTTAAACAGTCGCAATGGCACTCCACTCCAACCACTCCGGCCAAGCCAGTGCCATCTAGGAGATCTTCTTGCAGATCTTCATCATCATCATCATCTGGTCAATCGCTGGAAGCTTGGGCTTGGGTGTCAGCTCGGGCATAATTAAAAAACAATCGCAATGTGCGGGCCATGCCATGGGTGAGGCCAACACACTGAGAAACACAACCATCGAGGATTGGAGTTGCTTGTACCACCGCCTGCAGTTATGAGATTGCGATGACTCTTTGGCATGTTTGTCTATCGGTGCAGATGCAGATTTGGAATCAGCAGCAGCAGCAGTCGCCGCAGCATCACAATCGATGAAGTGCAGCAACGGTAACACAGACGATTTCAAAAGGAACGTTGCTGTTTCTACACACAGGTGGGTTAGACCGAGACAATACCTTATAGTAAACCGCAAAAGAAATTGTTCTTTTGAACTAAGAGAACTCCAATATAACGATACTTTTTAAATGTTATCGATTAATGAAAAGACAACACTGGTTGACGATCGTTAAAGGAATAACATCAAGAAAAGATAACGAATAAGAAATAAGAAAGAATAATAAATAGAAATTTCTTTAATCTTCGACATTTTATATTAAAATCCATGCGAAATGAATTTATGAGAAATGAATCTAGAAGAAATGAATCAAGAAGAAATGAACCTAAAAGAAATGAATCTATTAGAAATGAATCTATTAGAGATGCATGAGAAATGAAACTATGAGAAATGAATCTATGGCAAATGAATATATGAGTAATTAATCTATGAGAAATGAATCTATGAGAAATGAATCTATGAGAAATGAATCCATGGCAAATGAATATATGAGTAATTAATCTATGAGAAATGAATCTATGAGAAATGAATCTATGAGAAATGAATCTATGAGAAATGAATCTATGAGAAATGAATCTATGAGAAATAAATCTATGAGAAATGAATCTATAAGAAATGAATCTATGTGAAATGAATCTATAAGAAATTAATCTATGTGAAATGAATCCATGCGAAATGAATCTATAAGAAATGAACTTATAAGAAATAAATCTAAAAGAAATGAAGTAATGAATCTATTAGAAACGAATCTAGAAGAAATGAACCTATGCGAAATGAATCCATGAGAAATGAATCTATGGTAAATGAATATATGAGACAAATGAATCTATTAGAGATCCATGCGAAATGAATCTATGAGAAATGAAAATATGGTAAATGAATATGTAAGAAATTAATCTATGAGAGATGGATCTATAAGAAATAAATCTATGAGAAATCTTTTAGAAATCCATGCGAAATGAATGTATGAGAAATGAACCTATGTATGAGAAATGAACATATGAGAAATAAATATGAGTAATGAATCTATGAGAAATGAATCTATAAAAAATGAATCTATGAGAAATGTATCTAAGAGAAATGCATCTTTGAGAAATAAAGAAATATAAGAAATTAATTTATGAGAGATGAATTTATGATTTACTATTATTTAAACGGAAGAAACTTCAAGAGAAAAACATATATTAAAATAGTAAATCATAGATTCGTTTCGTCAGATGATTTCCTATTTATTTCAGGGATGAAATATCTGATATGTCTCTTCTTTCTATGTATTTATTTTAACGCGTTTTCGATATGTACTTAATTTCCGTATAGGAGTAATTTGAAAGTATTGTCCATATTTATTTCTACACACTTAATCCAAGTAATCTACTCGTAATTATTTTATTTTTCGAAATTAATTTCTATTGATTCGACTGGCAAAATTTAGTAATTAGAAATGGTTGTCTATATGTAATATTTCTCCACCAATAATTAACACTATTTATAAGTAATTTTAGTTCCACTTCGAAATGTATTGTCCCCATAATTTGAATATTTTTGGATACCAATGTATTTCCACATACTGTTGACTACTATAAAAGTCAAAGACCATCAAATGAAGAGTAGCGCACCTGCACCCACCACTCATACATATAACGAATGCAGAAACGAATGCATGGGAGAACCCATCACTGCCGCATTGCTAACCGAAAATGTTGCATATCATTCGATGAATGCCCCAACGATGCTTCGATGCTCCGTCTTTTGGTCTTAAGGTCGTTCGCTTAGCTGGCAACGACCCGCGTGTCGCTGCATCTACTTAACCTGAAAGCCTATGCCCCTGAGTGTGGTGGCGAGAGTCGTTCGGGTTTGGCTCTGGCTGGCTGACTGGCTGACTGGCTGGGATTTGGGCTTTGGGTAAGGCACTGGCTTTATGCTCCTGCACCCGCAACCGCTCCACCACCCTCCATCTTCTACTCCCCACCTGTCTCCTCTTCCACCTTCCTTCCCTCTTCCTCCTTCGTTCCATCTACTGATGGCTAGTTCAACAGCTTTATTTATGGGCTGTTTGGGTAGCTTAAATAAATCAAGTTGTAGTTGTAGTTGTAAATGTAGTTTGCTGTTGTTGTTGCCAGAGCCACCACCTTCTTCTTCGTCGTCGTCTTCGTCTTCTTCGTCGTTTTCTTCTCCTCCTTTTTTAGACTCGACTGCAATTAGAGACTTTTTGATGGCGGTGGGAATTCAGGTAAGAACTGAATTCTTCTACTAAAAACTTAGAGCTCTTTCCTTCTCCAGGTTGTTGTTGTTTTTGTTTTTTGTCTATCTTCTTTTTTTTTGGCAAATTTAAGGCTATCGCTTGCTGCTGGTATGGCTAATTGCATAATTATTTAAAACCCATAATTTATGTTCAGCTAGAGACGAGTTTCATCCGAGCCGAGTATCGAGTGATGAGCGACCGTTAAGCTTGAAAATTAAACCGACTCTGAGGCCCCATTATGTGCCGTTTGTTTTACAAATTTTAACGCTATTTAACACATTCGCCATGCGGACAAACGGACACACGGATCGATGGATGAACGATCGTAGAGTATTCTGTGTTATTCAGTTTCCAGTCGTTTTGGTAGCACGCCATAAACCATTAACTTGATTTGCAGCGTCTCCCCCTCGCCCCCTCCTCCCTTGGACCTTTTCGTGAGCGCATTGACAAAATTAATGATGCCCTCACTAATATCATGCCTAATTGATTAATATGCGAGAAGAGAAAAAAAAAACACAACGAAAAACAAAAACCTATGTATGTATACAAATCGTCTCTGCGGCGGACCTAAACTCAACTCTCAACTCTCAACTTGGAAGGCAACTAATGAAGGCACTGCGTTAGCTGTTAATCTTACTGTATAGCCATTTAAGGTAAGCTCTCGGCTTCTTAATTAAATTATGTGTACCGCTGCTGCCGCTGTTGCTGCCGCTGCTGCTGCTGCTGGGGTAGGCACCCTACGGCACTCATTCAACATTATTTTTTGGGGCGTTGCTGTTAACTTCACACACAAACAGGCACACACACAGACAGAGGGTCTCCGAATCAAAGAGAAAGGCTGGCTTAAAGGTCAAATGGTCAAGTGGAATGGGTGAGCCTAAACACACACGCGCTCGCTGCTCTTCATTGGGTCTTGTTAGTTGCGCCAGATCGCACTTCAAGCCATAAGTATGCATATGGCCAGCTTGAATTTAATGGCCAAAACAGCATGTCTTCTTTCAACCCACACCAGGAAGGGATTCACAATATATACTCATAAGAATGGGGCCTCATCATCATGATGAGCATTAGCCATAGAGACAGTGACCCATGTGTCTGTGTGTGTAGCATTAGATTTAGAACAATAGATAACATATTATTGGTAGTTGGACGGGGGGGGGGGATAGCCATGAGAAAGCAGCTAACACGAAGAAGGCTAAGCAAGGCTTAAAATGCCAACTGAAATGGCTCACTAATTAACGGCTATAGAAAAAGCAAGCATTACGACTTTAAGTAATCCCAATTGTCCGTCCCCCCCTTCTGAGATTCCTTTCTCTACACATTTGTTTACAAAATGATTCATTCGAAATCCACTTTGTCATCGAACATTGGTAATCGATCAGCTAAAAAAAGTTTTAGTTAAACAAACAATTTGTTTGTTTTTTAATTTATTATTTTTTCGTTCAGACAAACAAAAGATGACAAATTTGGCTAAGGTTTTTTTGTTGTGAGTGAAACCAATTTAAAATAAAAATATTTTATACTAAGTTTAAGGCATTGCATCTACTTTGGATCTTATGATGCAGCTCTTTAACTTGGCAAAATAAATTCAAGAAGGTGTATACAGAAACACTATGTTTATGGCCTATTAAAATACACTGTAAAATTTCAAATTATTGTGAATCATTTTCTACAGCTAATGTTACAACGAAATCATATTTAGAGATTGAACAATTGGTAAGTATAATAAATATAAGGACAACTTGATAACTGAGACTGTAATGATTATAAGTCTTATTTTAAAAATTAAGAATTAATAATTAATAAATATTTTTAATTTGTATTGATTTGCTCATATATATTCGGCTTATGCCGAAACTATCTATGAGAAAGCCGAAATAGCATCTTGAATTTTATATTTGAGCAAATAAAACTTAAGGAATAATCATTATTTTCGGAATCATTTTTCTTTTCTGAGTTTTTGTTTTTTATTGAAAGTTTATCATTATGATGGCAACAATTAAATAAAAATCACAAATTAGCAAATCGAGTAATATGTATTGGTATATTTTTCGTTCTCCTGAAGTTTCTACAAGTGAATGATTCTTATGATTGAAAAAACAAAATCGTCCTTGCTATATAAGGTTTTCAAGTGCTTTTTGTTTTATCAACCTTTTAATCCTCAAAGAGCTTAGAGTCCTGAGGGTTCATCAAGAGATCCTAAAAATACCTATCACACCCAGTAACCTTCTTTATAGCCAAAAAAAAAAAAATCTGCGTAGTACAACAAATATTTTTAAAGTTTTTATAAAACTTATGGTAAGAAATAACTAATTCTAAATTCTCCTATACTATATAAAATTAACATTTGAGCATCCTAGAGCATCTTAAAGATGAAAACTGAACATTTTTGAGAACATCTTTTTTCGTTGGGTATATTGTATAATGTCTTTTAATCTGTTGTATAAGTATTTAAAGGTTTAAAATTTAAACTTTAACTTTAAATGGAAATCAATGAATTCATGATTTTAAACCAAAAGAAACGACTTACAAATTACTTTACTATCTCATATAACTGCTTCTTAATGTCAATTTGATTGGAAACCGTTTTGGTTTTGATATAAAATCGTAGCAGAAATATAAAGCATATCTATCTAGAATCTGTCTACCCTATAGATGGGCTTACGTAACTCCACTATGAATAATAATATTGGTACTTAAAACTGAATTTTCTTTTTTCATTTACATTTAAATAAACTCTAATTTATATTTTGAATCGATTCATTTTGTATAGATTCTATTTTAGCATTTCAAAAAGATTCAAATTTGTTGTTAAACTTTAATTTCCATTGATAACAAAATTTTTTATTCGAAATGTTTATCGAAATCGTCTTCTCGATTTCAATGATGATCACCTTTCGGTAGTCACTGACCAGCTGATTAATGAAATTGTTTACAAATTTCCAAATCGATTTTAGTGACTTTCCCTCACAGATTGATGATCATCGAAGATTGAAGATCAATTTGTTGTTGCAACGGTTTTTAGTATATTTTCGAAAATGTTTTAACCAATTATCATAGACTGGTAGTAGGTACCCAGAAAACCACCCACAATATATTTTTGTTGGAACTGTGACCTCATTGATTCACTATATAATTAAAACCTCCATCATTTTTCTTCTTTGTTTTTATTTTCACTACAAATGCAAATTGGTTTCTAGAGACGCGTTTTTTTTTTCTTCTACTTCTGACCTGCTTTTTGAAAGTCAACTTTTTTTTTGTCGAAAAGTTTGTTTTTGATTAATTGTTTGGAATTTTAGGCGTCAAGTTGAACTGGCCGAAAGAACGGTAAGTGTTTCTTTTTTTGGGGGGGTTGAAAGGGGGGTAAGTGGGGGTTTAAGATTAACTATATAATTAGCAACTTACCGCGTGGTGAACGCAAACTCAAATCAACTGGTTCAACTTGAACCGGAGGGCCCTCTGCCTGTGGAAAGATAGAAGAAGATCGGAGAGATGGGTTAAGCATCGATCGAGATCATCATCATCATTATCATCATCATTAGCTTATTATATATGCAAGCCAAAACAATAGAGTTATAAGCTATGTTTCACCTAATCAAGCCTGACAAAATGCCGCTGAATGAAAAGAAGCGGGGAGTGTGATATTCACTGTGGTTTTTTTTTTGGTGAGGGAGTGCGTGCTTGGAAGCTGTTTGCTTATTGAATTCATCTATCTGGAACCACAAATGACTTCCGTCGATACGCCAATGTAAACGCCAACATTTTCGGGGGCCTTCTTCTGCTCTCCATAAAATGTTGGGGAAGAGAAAAAACAAAAAAAACCGCAATTGTTGCGCATTATGCGCTTACGAAATCTTAACCAATAAACTAACGGCAATAAAACGTAGTGAACAAACAAACCAACAAAAAAAAAAAAATTAAAAAACCGAGGGGAAAAAAGAAACAGTTATGGGCTGCCCGCAGCGCCATAAAACGGATAAATTTTAATTTGGCACTCTGCATATGCATTTTGTTGGCTTGAAGTAGCCACCGCACGAGCTGAAACGACGACGTCGCGACGACGGCGGCGACTGCAGCGGCGACGGCGGCGGCGGCGGACATTTCGCTTTTTGAGATGGTGTGGCGGAGCGATTTACTTAGGTGAGAAAGGTCCAACACTTTGCCGCGATTTCCATCCACACAGCAAAACACACACAGAGAAACCAATAAAGAGTGCTTACATTTAAAAAACTTAGCCACACGTTTAGAACTATGATTTATGGCGAATAAACCTTGGAGATACCCAGCAAAACAAGAGAACAAAGAAATCCAATATAACTTAATTCGATTTGCCTGCATCTCAATGCATCTAATTGTTTATTTTGATCAATTATTTTATTATTACTATTTGTACTGGAGTTTTAATCGTTGAACCATTAAATCAAAACAGTTTGTAGTACTTTTTAATGTCCGGCTTCTATACACAAATGTCAAACAAACTCGTAAAGTGCCTTTGGCAACTACATACATATATCCTAATTAGACATGGAGATTGAGAGTAACCTAATCAAATGCACGGCTAGTTTGTAGCATACAAAATTTAATTATTTAATCTAGTAATGCATTTGAGTCTAAGAAAACATGGGTTATTATTAGTGTAATTCAAAATGGCTCACTATTTAATTAACAATTAGAAATAGACTCTTGATATTTCATTTAATTAAAGAAGGAAAACAAATACTAAATTTGCAATATATAAATTGATCCAAGGATTGAGGAAGGAACACAAAGAATAGTTTATAACAACGCCCTTTTTTCCTTACAAATATTGCATTTAGTTTAAATAAACCTGGCGATAAGAGACCATGAAACTAGGATGATTATAGTGCAAATATAAAGTTAATAAACTAAAATGTTCTCACATATGTTTTTTTCATATCTCTTAATCTTCTCCACTTTGTTATTTAATGAAATGACTGAAAAATCAATGGTATCATGCCTATGTAATTTAGGATGTTAATATATTAATATAGAAGGAGGTTTTATTTCGTCCAAAACCATGTGTTCATTAAGATGAGTTTTCCCTTTTCACTTTCTTTTCAGCTTGTGGGCGAAAGAATAAAGTGTTAACACAAAAACTAGTGTCAGGTAAATTTCTGTAAATAAATAATATTGATTTATTATTTATGCCATAAATAACAAGCCAATTAGTAGATAGCTTTTAGACTTATTCAGTGCATTCTCAACTAAAGCCATCAATAGACTGACAAGTTTCAAGCATTTTTCGAAAGAGAAACATTAAATTAGCTCTATATCTTTTTGAATAAAGTTACATAGAATTAAAATGGATATTACTGCATTTTGCAACCAATCAAACATTGCATAGGAAAAACCCAAATTATGAACTCAAAAACTTTATTTAAAATCCCTAACTAAGGTCTAATTAAATGCCAAGAAACTTGGACTATGAACTATTGCTTAAATCAGAAAATTTAGATGCTTTTGCTAAATTTGCCCAACTTACTGGGCAATACAAGATAAAAGCTCATAAGAAAGATACTTTTCATACTTTTATTTTTGAATAAATCTAAGTGTGAAAGAACATTATTTGTTGTTTTAGTAAAAGCGAGTAAGTTTGCACATGAATGTTCAAATAGGTACAAATTTTTCAGATGAATTACTGCCTCTTACATTCGAATATCTTAAGATTTGTATGTTTATTAAAAGACAATCCGAAATTCAGAGAAAGATATCCTAATCTCTGTAATCCAAATAATCTAGTTTTGAGCTAAATATAATAATATGGAAATAAAAAAGCTCGAATTTATTGGAATTCATTTATATTGGTTCGTAAAATTTGTGGATTTATTATAATTTTTTAGTATCCAATTTACATTTTTTGTCTAAATTTCAAACTCTTTGTTTTTTTTCTGATCGTACTATCTTTTAATCAATGCAATTCATAAGATTTTTCTTCTTTTTTCTAAATTATGACATTTACTGCTGTTCCAATTTTGTTAACTTTGAATAATTTAATACTTTAATGCACACAAAAATTTAGTTCTAGTTGTGTAAAGTTCTTAATTAAAAGGAAAGCATGATAAGTGACTTTTTTTATAGCTATTGTAAATGATTTTTACCGAAAGTGACGTAACTGACGTAATATCTATAAGTTCCCAACTGATCGCAGTTAAAATATATCTATACCTAATTATAAAAATTGGAACCTGATTTTAACTTTAATGTGCACATTATCTGGTATTAAATAAAACAACAAAAAATGATTGAAAGAAACATACTTCTATTACATTTAGACTAAAATATTTGATACACATAAAATTTCATAAAAGAATGAAGGAAAAAATTTATCTCCAAAATCAAGGAAAAGATATTTAATCGTGGAAAATCTCAAAGTTCGTTCACTTTTGCCAATTAAATTCCTCTTAGAAATCGTTTTCAATAGATATCAAATTACGTGTTGACAATTATCTATAAGATACGATTTCAAAACCATTTGCCATTTGGATTCCTCATAACATTCAGCAAGTGTTGCATCATATGGAAAATGTTTATATATGTATATGTTGCATAAACAATATATCGAATATAGAATAACATAAAAAGATTATGGAAAGGAATTGCATAAGTTAGCGATTAATAGACATTTGCATTCTGGGAAACTATAGTTTAATTTATGGCCATGCAATTCTACCCTTCTTTAGACGATAATGCTAACAGGGTATCTTAACAAGCTGCCAACAACACATCGAGAACAGCAAGAGCAACAACAGCAACAGCAACAACAACAACAAGCATTGTATGTCCAGAGTGTTGCCCAGTGGGCAAACAAACGACAATTGTCAAGCTTGTAACGCAAATTATGAAAAAATGTCAGTGGCGAGTGGGCGACCCAAACTGCTCGTACTCTAAGTCTAGTCTAGTCCACTCTAGGTAGTGGTAACTCTTTTGACTTGGCCACGCGATGTGGCCTCCAGTCTCCCCCTCCAGTCTCCAGTCTTAGTTTGTGTGCAGTTATTTATACAAACAAATGCTCATTGCCTTTGAAAACAACATTAGATTAGATAGTTTGTCTTCGATTGTGTCCGAAACGAATGAGAGAGACCCATGGGGTCTCTGCAACTTGACTTTTGGCTATTTTATTTTATCTCTTGGCAGTTAGAACATTGTGACAACAACTTCATTGCAATTTGAACGTTAGATCTGAAGAGAGATCACCACCACAGATCGAGCGATCGATCGCTTGAGATCGAGTTCTGTCCGATTGCAATTGATATGCGAGTGTTGTTCGCCCTAGTGCAAAGGCATTTCTATCTAATTGCCCCTCGCTAAACAGAGAGCTGATTTATTGTCCAACGTTTGATATCGGTGATCGGAGACAATTGCCCCCCGTACCCAGGTATATATATATATACCCTACATATAACTAGGCATCTATCGACGCCAGCTTCTTTATGATATTGTTATTGGAGGCTGTTGCAGTTTCTTGGCTAATTTGTGTGAGACGTGTTGAAATTTCTCATAGGCGCCCGCGAATTGAGAGGAATGCTCGACCATTAGTTGGCTCCAAGATCCATCACCTTGTCTCTCTCCCTCCCTCCACTCTCCCTCTCTCTTTCAGTTACACACCTTCTTTCTCTCTCTTGTTTGGTTTTTTTATGGATTGTTTTCCGCTTGGTATGTGGCGCTGGCAAATGATATTGGCTGTCAGGAATTCTTTATTATTTCGGACAAAAAGTTGATGGGCGGCTTTGTGCCGTCCTTTTGAGCCACCGACAAGGAGCCAAACTGATGAGTTTTATGAGCCGCACAAACGAATTGGCCATATGGGAATTATTTGATTGCCGTTTACTTACTGGGTGAAGGTGTATCCACTTTTTCTCTACTCTACTCTCAACTATTGTAAACATATAAACTAAGCACATAAAAAACTCCCACTCCAATCAATACTACATAGCTTAACATTATGGACACGAGAACGAACTTCATTATTTTGAAAATACACTCAAACATAAATTAAAGAAAATTTCAATTTACTTTCTAGGAAACTTTAATTCCAAGATAGCACTTAAAATTCAATTTCCTGACGCCTTTGGGTTTCTTTAGCTACTTGTTTTAAAAGTATTTCTGCCTAGTTATTATTTTATTAAAGATTTTATCTCTTTTTTCTGGCATTTTCTATTTCAAATATAAATTTTCTTCATAACAAAAATAAGAAAACAATTTGTAATATTCTGAGTAAATTTAAATAAAAATTTAGTATTAAAAGAAAACGAATTTTTAAAAATGGGTGTAAATTTAAATAAAAATTTAGTATTAAAAGAAAACGAATTTTTAAAAATGGTTTGAAAAATAGTAATCCCAGAATTAAAGAAAAGTTCAATTTACTATCAAAGAGTTGTTATTTGTAAGATAGTTCGAAAATTTCATTTTCTAAGAATCATAAACTTTATGGGAAGAATTTTTGAGCTACTTTTTTAATTAAGTATTTGCATTAACTTTAAAATAAGATAAGAGATTATTAGGAAAAAGATTTTATTGATATTCTTAGTAATATCACAGATCATAATAATCATATATGTTGATTATTGAGAAATCTTTAAGAAAACTTAGAAATATTCTTAAAAAATTGAACAACTAGGTTCCAGATTCGAATCCCAGCCTAGTGTATGGATGTAGTTTGCTAACTACATCCTAAGCCGAAGGCCATAGTAAAAAAAATTGTTAGGTTGATAGTTTACAACTATATCCTATACTAAATAAATAAATAATCTTTACAAAATATACGATATGGATACTGTACAAGGTGTAGAACTAAAACTTTTTATCTAGCTAAGATCTACTTTAGATATATTTTTCATTCTATAGAAATAATATTTTAATCAAGTGGAAATGGAACTGATGTTCCTTAACTAATTCGTAACGAAATTTATAACGTTAAGATAATTTCTTTATGAATTTTACATTGCAATCCTACAGATAGAGTCTTAAAGTACTAGATGTATAGGTTTTTAGCTGGTTTTTATTTAAGTATTTGGCAAAATAGTATTTTAAACAATATGATTCTTGAATTTAAACAAACCTTAGCAAACCAATTAGGCCCGTTTGTTAAGTCTACATACAGATGTGAGTAGTAGGTCTACTATTGTTATTATCCTAAGAAACAAAGCTTTGGTACAAGTTCACATACCTCACTTAATTTGCTAAATATTCCTAAAACGCATTGATCGACTTCCTAACGAGAACTTTAGATAATCCTAGATCAATTCAAATATAATTTAACCTTAACTTAATTATTAAAACGCTGTTAAATCTTAAGTAAAACAAAACTCAGAAGCTCAAAGGCAAATTGCAAAGAAATACAACTAAGTTCAATCTACAAATATGTAAGATCTTCATTAATTTATAGTTTCCAATAGTTTCGTATCTAAAGTGAAAGTAATATAAGTAGAAATAAACTGAACAGAGACCCTGCATGATAAAGACATTTTCTACTTAGATAAAGAATATGATAATAACATAATTTACATACGGGGCGAATGTGTAATATGCTCTTAATTTCTTAGTCAAAAAGAAAAGAACCTAAAATATCGTTCATTAGTGTCGAGAAAAACAAGAAGAAGAACCGTAACAAATTCAAATTCCATAGGTCACGCAGAGTGTGTGGAAAATGTTTTGTTTTGGTTGATAAACTCATGAACTTGATGTAAATCGTTACGTACTATTATGCAAAAACCCTAGTGACCCTAATCGAAAAGGGATTGTGACCCCCTCTTGAAACTTACCTCCTTTGCTGACAGAGGGTCGGATCCAAGTCCATTCTGTAAATAGAAAGAGAGTCAACAATGAATGGAAAGCATCCGTCATGCCAATCAAGCTGGATCAATCTTATCCAGAGTTCATTCCCAAAAAACAAACTCTGAGCTGACACAATGAGCCGAGAGAAGGGCGAACTGACTGACTGAGTGTAGAGCATATGGCGTTGTCTTTTCGTACTTACCATGAAAACCATTAAATTGTAAAACGTCTTACAAAATAATAATTGCCCGGCAACGTTCTGGCCACGTTACAACGGAAGACACCAAACAGAGCAACAACAACAAAGGTAAAGGCGGAGGTGGAGATGGAGATAAAGGAGGCGAAGTGGTAGGAAGACAACTTTGGCGGCGGTTGCTTGAAATAATCGCTGCAACTATTGTAGTTAGTCTGTTTTGTCGCAGCAGCTGTTACCGTTTGCTTTACTGCATGCTGCATGCTCCTCTATGCTCCGCGAAATCAATGACAACAAAAAACAAAAAAAACAAACGACGACTGAGCGGAGGTGCGTGGTGGTGGTGGAAGGTAGAAAAATAAGTGCAACGCACCTAAAAGTTTCCTCTTCTTTTGCTGCCGCTGCTGTTTTTGGGTTGCTTGTTGCTGTTTGCTGCTGTTAGTTTGCCAAAAGTGCCAGGCAGAGGGGCAAGAGAGGCAGCCAACGCTGCGTTGGCCACCCGAGCAGAAGCAGCCGCATTGTGCAACAACGCAAAGGCATAAGGCAGAAGGTGGAGTAGCACTAGTCTTGGCGGAGGCAGTGCGTGACGTTTAGTCAAGAGAGTTAGTTAGTTAGTTCGGTTCAATTCAGTTCAGTTTAGTTTAGTTTAGATCAAGCCCAGCGAAAGGCTTCTGTTGTTGTTGTTGTTGCTGCTCACACTAAGTTGTGATTGCCCTACATCCGGTTTGATTATCTATTTCATTTCATTTTTTTTTTTTTTTTTTTTTTTTTGTACACTTATTAGCACTTATTGCCAGAGAAGTTTCCTGGGCGGGGGTGTTACACTTTGTTGCATATCCGGTGTGTGTGTGTGTGGTGATGGTGGTCAATTGCAACAACAGTCCCGGTCCCGGTCCCGCGGGCGCAACGCACAGCACTTAATTTGATCAACAACTATTACTAGACACATGCTCTCTATGGATGGTACAACGCCCCACAGTTGTTGTAGTTGCCGTAGATTCTTTCTTTATTTTTCTTTTTTCTCTTTTTTTTTTTTTTTTTTATTTATTGACACTCATCCGCGCGTGTGTTTGTGTGTGTGTGAGTGCAAATTACGGGCCACATCCGTCATTTTAATTTCACTTAAAACGCCATTTAAATCAGTAAATTTAACACACAATGCACCAAAACACGAAACGCAGGCACGCACGAACGCACGCATGCGCAGAGATGGGCAAAAAATATATGTACGTATATAGATGAGAAATATATCAGAATTGAACGAACAAATGCCGGCTCAAGTCAAAAATAACGTAAAATAACGCAACGCAACGAAACGATACGCAAAACCAAACGAAACGAAACGAAATGTGGAGAAGGAGGCGAGTAGCAAAAGCACAAGCACGTTTGCACGGTCCGCCTAGCAAACATGCACTGAAAGCCCGTATCAACCATAAAACTGGCGTTAAGCTGCTGCCTTCAGCCCCAGCCAGTCAGTCAGCCAAACAGCCAGCCAGCCAGCCAGTGGCAGTGGTTGCTTACTGTGGTGAGTAGTGATGCCAAGCCAACGACACTCTTGCTATCAATAGAGTGAACAGTCACGGCATAAAGTCACTAACATTTACGAAAATCAGGTGGAGTAAGTGGAAATAGCGATTGAAGCATTCGGAAAACTAGGAAAACAGTTTTTGTTTGATTTGGGTACTAGCTATTTTTAAATAGTGACACTATTCTTATCAATACAGTGAAGAGTCACGGCATAAAGTCACAAACTTTCAAGGGATCTATCAGTTTCTGACACTATATCTTTAGTGATATAGTGCAAAATCAATAAATCCTATTTGATGTATATCAATATATCGTCAAGCAGTATGTAATTTCCTATATTCCAAGTAAAACCTTGATTTTACCCTTTTAATGGACTTTGGATGGATGGATTTGTACCTTTAAAGGGGATTTCATTTCAAAATTTTTTAAGTAAATGCAAGCAGGTTCGAGGCAATTTATTGGCAGCAATGAAAAATTGAGCAGGTTGTCTGTTTCGATAATTACCAAGTTCTCCCATCAGCAGATTACGCTAACGACTACTTCAACGCTTAAACTAGTTGGGAATTACAGCAAAAAAAACAAAAATTGAATTGTTGAATGAATTGTCAATTAACCCCTTTATGAAATAAAAACGTAGAGGTAGAAAATAGAGCTTTTTGATAATACAATTGGTTTGATATTTAGAAACTGATTTAGTTTATAAAATTTCGAAAATCAAATGAGGTTTAGGAAGAAGGGAATATTGCATATTGATGATATATTCGGTTAAAAATAATAAATGTAGAAATAAACTAAGATGATTTTGATTTTATAATTAAAAATTTAGATACTTAAATTTTAGTTTGAATAACCGAGCTAAGGTACTCGAAGCTAGGGCTCTTTACCCAATAATTAGTTAAATTATTATTAGTTTTATTGTACTATAGCTATTTTTAGAACTTAATAAATAATTAGTTTGAAAAACCCTTTTGATAAATATACTTTTTAGAGAAAGGGTTAAGAAATATTGCTAAGTATGAGTTATAAATCGATTTCTTAGTTACATATTTGATTTAAATCATCCTTGTTAATTAATTAATACTTGTATCTATCGATCTTGTACGATGAAACTCATTTTGTGACTAACATGTATCCCAAATTATATTTATGAAACAATGTTTGTTATTTTATTCATGGTATTTTCATTGATATGTAAACATCAATATTTGAAAAACTAAATAGAAATTGCTTATGTAGTATGGACTCTTAGCTCTAAATATATTACTCTCACAAATCAAATGTGGAAATCAAAATTTAGTGAATAAAAGGAATGAATAAATGAATGTTTTACTATTTTATCCGAAGGGTTTAACTGACTCTGTATCGTAACGACAATATTCCAGTCTGAGCGTAGATGTTTTGAGTGCTGTTACACATTTAAGTTATTGAAAATAAAGCTCTTTTAGATAACAAATTAAAAAACCAATTAATTTTGTTGCACTATTATGATTTTAGGTATTTGGGAAAAGTCTTTCAAACAATAAAAAAATATCTAATAATTGCTTGACACTAATTTTCCCTATATATCTCATTTCAGTTCTATGCGGTTAAAAGAAATCACCGAGTGGCAAAATCACAGTGACCCGGCACAATTACTTGTGCTCATCACTGTCGGCAAGCTCAGTGCTTTCAATTCACCACAGTCTTTTGTTGGATACGTTCACACCTACATACATACTCGGTGTGAGTTCGGCATGTTTGTATGTATGCGCTCGAGTTTTGTTTGTTTAGTTAAGGTGGAGCCAGGCTAAAATGACAAGTTGGCGCTCATATTATTGGGTGGCCTCACAGCTCTTACACACATTCGCTCTGCCTCTGTGTGCGTGTGTGTGAGAGAGAGTGTGTGAATGTATGTAAACTGTTAATTAACATGCATAGCTCCATATAGTTAGAGACGTTTGACAAGTTTGGCGTAGGTGTTTTGGCGCCAGCGTTTTCATTGGTTGGCTTGCCCCATGTGGCAATTAATACAACGGCAACGGCAGCGCCAGCAGCAACAACATGAAAATCTCTCTATCTCTCTCTCCAGACGAATATGCGTTGACAGTTGGTCGCTGCTGCTCCATCAACTTGCCGTAATCTCGGAGGCTGCATCTCCTTAGCGGAAAAGCTGTGGGAGTTTTGTTTCTCCACTGTTGATCCACTTTTCCACGCGCTTTGACAACCATTTTTGGTAACAATAAATCGTGATACATCATCAAAAGTCAATTCAAATATGTAGACAACGTTTGCTTGGTGGCTTGTGTTCTGTTTTTTTTTCCCCCCGTTGACATGGACCAGAAACAAAAAAATATTTTAATTTTAATTGATTGTCGAGCAAGATTTACGTTTAGCAAAAGTTTCTTCTCACGCTCTACACACACACATGCACTCACACACACACTCACGCTGGTTTTTCTTCATCTCTTGTTGTTGTTGTTGTTGTTGTTTTTCTCGATCCTGGGCTTAGGATTTGCCAAAATGGAAAGTTTAATACTGATGTCGATTGCAGTTGAAGTTTGGAAGACGCAAAACAAAAACAAAAAACATAGTTTGGCGTACGCAAAATACCTATAAAAATTGTCTATAAAGGCGAATTTCTGGTTTGCTTGCATTTACTACTTCTTGTTTGGATTTAACAAATCAAAAACCTAAACGGAATTGAAATCAATAAACTACGTGACTCGAGGCGCATCGTAACGAATTGCCATAAGACACACAGATACGTGATCACGTTCAGATGGCTAAGAAGAGTGGAGAAACCAAATCTTGAGGTGAATCGCTCAGTTCATATCGATAAATTATCGACTAAACCACACCACTAACAGTGGCTACCATCCAGGAGGACATAATAGGAAATATGAGATGAGTTTAAGATGATAAAGGAGCCAAAAGAAGATGAATTCCAATTCAAAGGGATTTGTTTGCTATTTTGAGTGGTAATTTCTATAAAGTTATCAAGACATTCGCTTTTTACAGCGTTCAAAACATTGTCAAATTTCAAACCAATAATAATAATGCTAAATTGTTTAGTTTAAACTATTTTTCAATTTAATTTTTCAAGAACATGTTCAAATTGCTCTTTATAAACAAATAAATAAATATTTCCAATTCCAACAAGATTGTTATCAAGATCTTAGCTCCTTTAATTCTTAAAAATCGTTGCAAAATGCTAACTTAACTTATAGTTTATTTATTTATTTATAATGTGATTGTAAATTACAGCCAATCTTCTTACTAGCTATAGCTACTAGGAACTTATAGTTATTATTTATTATTGTTGCAAAATATAAATTATTTAGTTTGAATAAATTTCATATTGACTATTTTGGGAAATAAAAATATATTAAACATCTAAATGAATGCGCAATCAAAAATCAGAACACCCTCAAATTGCTTTTTAAACTAAAGCAGAAGAAACGAAATGATTTTTATGTGGCATCTTTTGGGCTGCATACAACAACAAGTGAAATATTGCTTTGAGCGCAGAAAAGTAGGCAAATTTTTTAGGCTTGGAAAATAATTTTCATGTATATGAGAAATTAGTTGGGCGGGGGAAACAGAATTAATTGATTTCACTGCAAATATTTGTACATTATTTGCAAACAAAATTATATTTAATTTTTATCCACATTTTGTTTGTCTCATACATTTAATTAAATATATATGGTTAGTTAGTTATTAATCTATATAAATTTCCCATTCTTGGCCAGGTAGTTAGGAGGCCAAGCCCCGTTTTAGGGCAAAACCCTTGAGAGAGCGGTTTTTCTCATAGGTCGCGATTTAGGTAAGCCGAAGGACGTGGACCTTTTATGCGGTTTTTTCCAGCGGAAGTTCGCCGCGCCGATATTAATCGGGTATTTTTACTTTACCCGACAGGCAGGCGGATAATTATGCATATATATGTATATCCGGAAATTTGACTTCTCGCTCGTATTTTTTTCTGTGTTTTTCTAGATGAGGTTTTTCGCATCATTTCGCTTCCCTTTAGATGTGCGTGTGTGAGTGTGTGTGTGTGTGTGTGGGAATTTACTAATTATGCATAATGAAACCTTTTCGCGGGAGTTCCCAGTTTGCTACCTTTAGTGTTAGGGTTGAGGATTTCAAGTTTTATGATCTCGAGATTATTATATAATCGCAAATGATTTTAATGGGCATAAACGACAAACAAGAACTCAGAGTAGAGTAGAGTGAACAAATTTCACTTTTCAAAATCCTGGGAAATTTTCACAATTCTTTTCAAGATTTTTAAGAGTGATTTGACTATTTGATCCGTCATTGCGGGAATGACTTCATCTGTGACTAATGATTTTTCGTTTATATTTTCATTTCATTTCCGAAAAGTGCAATAAAAATAATTTTCTATTGCTTAGATTGAAATATCTTTCTGTCTACAAATATTTATTTGTAGCTACAGACATATACATATATAATTTTTATGCACGTATATAAATAAATTGAAAATAAGTTTAACAATTTCCTGAAAATTTTGTTCTCGTTCGCGCTTTGCTGGTCAAAAAGAGAGACTAAGAAAAAACCAAGAATAACCCAAAATGACAAAATTCCAAAATGCTAGTCAAGGTTCTAGGTTTTCGAAGATATTTTTGCAGCCGCTGCATTCAAGAAAATCCAAGAGAAGATGCATAAGAGGAACGCATATGAAATATAATACCTGCCACGTAAGAATTTTACAACACCAAATACCTGTGAATTAATAAGGGCGAATGGAATTTTAAGGCACGCTTTATAACTCGAAACCAATATTATTGATCGATGAAATATTGTTCGATAAAACATTAAAAAGATCGAAAAAATGGTAAAATATTATTGATAATAATAAATAACATACATATATCTGAGTAATCTATGAAAGATAGGACTTTCTCCTGAAATACAATTTGCAATCTTAAGCCAACTAATTGGAATAATCTTGGGAAATACCAAAACTAATTGGAAAATGGATTAGTCATGACAATAATCTTTAATGTCAAAGTCAATGTTAGTCAAAGAGTTATTTAATTAATAATTGAATTTGTAGTTTACTTTGTCCCTTCAAAAAGACTTCTTGATGCCTCCTTCAGTGCATGTAAATTATCTTAACTAAATTAGTCTTTTGGGATTGGATTAATAATTTCAGATACTAGGTGAATCTACCATTAGTTCCACGGGGGAGATTTATGACTAGCTAAGCTAAGAAGTATATGAAAAAATTTCTAAAATAGGCAAACATCGTATGAAATTCACTGTATAAAATTGATGTTTATATACACATTGGAAATACAAATTATATCTATTAAGTATTATTACAAATAAAAACAATATATTTTGAAGTGAAAAATTACAAAGAATTTATGAAAATATGGAAAAAACCAATCGAAGTAAAAGACAGTATTAAAAAGAATAGTTATAATAATAAGGAATAACTTTTTGGATTCTTTTTTATATTCATAGCTAGGGTTTCCATATCCATTACTATTTAAGTAAATAATCCCAAAGTCAATGCATTAAATTCGGGGTTTGGGAGTCAAAGTTTTTGAAATTTAATAAGAAATGGATTTAGAGTTCAGTTATGTACGTATTTCAACTATAACTTTTGACCAACATTTTGAGTGGACCTGGTTTTAATAATATCCATGAAAAGCTAGAGATCTTAGGAAACTACTGGGGAAACCAACTAATTTTGTAATAAAATAAATGATAATAAATTATTTAAATAAAGGCATTCCAGTTGGCGTAGCATTTTTGAAACTAATGAATATGGTGAGATAGTTCCTATTTTGTAGTTCATGAATCTAAAAGTTCACTTTTAGAGAATACAGAATTAAGAGATGCTACAATATATAACAATATTGTTTATAAAAAGTTTGAAAGTAGAGTGAGTTTTTCCATATTTTTTCTATGAAGTAAGCACCATAATTTAAAAACGTTAAATTTAAAATAAATATTGCTGAATAATTTTAAATTCAAGATCAATTTGTTTAAAAATCTGTCTCAAAAGAATTCGTAGCGTGGAATTAGTGCTCTCTATTAACTTGTAAATTAATCACTCATTTTTTTAACCTTCTTCCTAATAATGATAATGGATAAAAGAAGTTTTGAGTGAAAATTTGAAACTGCAATTGTTTTTAAGTGTCTAATAATGGCAACGACCCTTGGTAAAAACCGTGATTCTTAACGAAAACACTTTCAGCAATAATAATTTCGAATTGTATGGAATTTCACTTCTGCTGACGATCCCAGACGAACGCTCGCTCGTTTGTTCTTCGTGTGTTTTTTCCCACTGGGCACAAACCAATTAGAGTGAGACGACACTAGGATGCCAGAGAGAGACAGCACTATGGGTAGCGTAGGCTGTGTGGGAGCGAACGGCGGCGAATGGCGGGCGAGCAGCCACAAAATGTCAATTTGAGCAATGGCCGGCAGGATCGTGCGTCAGTTGCGTTTCGTCATTGCGTGCGTGAAGATCGGCGAGCGAACAGAACAAAAAAAAAAAAGAAGAAAATAGTGAAGTTCAAAAGAGCAAGAAGAATCTCTTGTAATTTACATAGAAAATTAAATTGAAAAAAAAAAACAAATTCTAAATGATGAGCGCTCGGTCGGCATCGCCAAAAGTTTTGCTTGATATAAGCTATAAACCAACGCTGCCAAATATAATGGAATTGCAGCATAATGTGATTAAACTAATACAAGTTGAGCAGCAAGCCTATATGCAAACGGGGCAGTATCTACAAATGCAACAGCAACACCACCAACACCAGCAACACCAACAGCAACATCACCAACAACAGCAGCAGCAACATCTCCATCAACAACAGCAACAGCAACAACCACAATATGCTCCTCTACCCACGGATTATGCCGCCTATGGACTAACAGAATTAGATGATACCGACTACAATATACCCAGCAATGAGGTCTTAAGTACCAGCAGCAATCAAAGCTCTCAAAGTGTCAGCCTGGAGCTGAATAACAATCAAAATGGCTTTGATCAACAGCAGCAGCAACAACAGCAATTGGCCAACAATTCGGGGGGATCGGCCTGGAATGAGCATGGCAAGAGAACGCGTAGTCAAAGTGATTATGATTTACAACAAAATGGAGCCTTGGCCATGCAACCAGAACATAAAAAACTCCTGCAACAGCAACAGCAGCAGCAACACCAGCAACAACAGCAGCAAATCTATGTGGATTATCTGCCAACCACAGTGGATGAGGTTGCCTCATCGGCCCAGCAAAGCAATTGCAATTCACCGCACTCACATTTCGATTTTGCCGCCGAGGAGGAGCTGAAATATGCCACAACTGCTCTCTATACCAACAGTGCGGCAGGTGGCACTCTCAATCCAACGAACAACACCACCAATAGCACCACCACCACCACACCACAATTACTCAATTTTCCAGCCAACAATGCCACGGCAAACTATAGACAAAGTTTCGATGCCTACGAAGCGGCCAATTCCCTAAATGGCAGCACCTATTCCAGTTCCGATCGCGATGACATCGAATATGCTCGCCAATCGGCCCTGAGTTCTGTCCATGATTTGGCTGGCGGCTTGTCGCCGGCCTGCTTAAACGATGATCTGGATGCTGATGGAATGGACGATGATGGTGGTCTCGGTCTGGGTGGTGGTGGTGGTGGAGGAGCAGGAGGTGGAGGAGGAGGAGGCAAAGCCTTTCGCAAGCCACGACGGCGCTTGAAGCGGAAACCCAGCAAATCGGAGGACACGGATGAGTTCAGCAATCAACGTGTCATGGCCAATGTGAGAGAACGTCAGCGCACTCAGAGTCTGAATGATGCATTCAAGTCACTGCAGCAAATAATACCCACACTGCCCAGCGATAAACTCAGCAAAATTCAGACACTCAAACTGGCCACAAGGTAAATACAACAACAACAAGAAATTCCATTTACAAATAGTTAGAAGAAAGATTGGGCACATAAATGTCTGTAAAAATAGTCATTAAAGAAGTCTTTCTCTATTTTATGCACTAAAAAATTGATAGTAATTGATATATTAATCAAATTTGTACTGATTTCATACATAAATAGCACAAAGAAAAAGAATTTAGAGAGAAATAGTAAAAAAGGGGGAAAAGGGGAAACACTCGATAAGTTTTCTTCCATTTTATTATACACAAAGAACCTTCGCAAAAAGTCTCAATCTAAGTTAATCTGCTCTTAAGAAAGAAACCTAATTTTGATTTTAATTTATTATAATTGAGGAAATTTAAAACAGTTGATTTACTATATAAAAAAGTACTTAATTCCTATAATTTTATAATTGAGGAGATTTCAATCAGTTGATTTACTATATAAAAAAATACTTGATCTCTATATTATTATAATTGAGGAAATTTCAATCAGTTGATTTTCTATATAAAAAAGTACTTAATCTCTCTATAAAACATAAAAGTCTTTAGGAAAACTCATCTTGATTTTAGTTTAATTTTTTAAAGATAGTCTCAATCGAAGTTATTCGCTAGGATCGCTAAAAAACACTCAAAATACAAGAAACAAGAAGTTTTAAAAGTAGTTATTATATGAATGATTTCTTAATTGTCTATAAAAAAGTCGTATTCTCTTCTTTAACACATTAAGATCTTTAGGAAAATGGCACAAATGAACTTCAAACAGTTGAATATTAGAAAACCTTCTTGTTTCTTTGAGGTCGTTGATTAAAAAACACGAAGTTTTTCTTCTTGTGGTTTCCCCATAAAACTAAAACAAAGAATTTAATCCCACTATAAAACAAAACTTGAATATTATTCTTAAAAGAACTTAGTTCCACTATAAAATGCAGAAACCTTTTAAAAAATCCTTACTTTTCATTTTAATTTCTTATGTTCTAAAGAGGCTCAATTTAAATGTTGTGCTAATTTCTTTCGAAAACTCATTTGGAATGAGCAAAAATAATATTTAACTTAGGTCAAAATGAATTTTAAATGATTGTTACCAAAAATATATCTAAAGAACCCCATTTTAAACTATATAGAGAGAACAAACCCTAAATAGATTGCTCGCAAAAAGCTAAGAAGTAGCAAATTGTCTAAAAAATTTTACAAATGTTGAAATATTTCAAAAGAAACTATCTTAATTTTCAACGCAGATCTTAACTTACCCTAACTTATAGCTTTTAATAATCTCGATTTAAATTTTGACTCATTTGCAGATACATTGACTTCCTCTGCCGCATGCTCAGCTCTAGTGATATCTCGCTCTTGAAGGCTTTGGAGGCTCAGACCTCATCAGTTTCGCCTGGCTATGGCAATGTGACGTCGTCGGTGACGGCAACCTCCATTTTGAGTGCCGCTGCCAATGGGGCCGAAGCTGATCTCAAATGTCTGCGCAAGGCAAATGGTGCCCCGATTATACCGCCAGAGAAACTAAGCTATCTCTTTGGTGTTTGGCGCATGGAAGGCGATGCCCAGCATCAGAAGGCATAGCTTCAAATCAAAGAATAAATTGCGAAAATTATTATCCTAGGGGGCTTCCAGTTATTGCATATATATATATATATACTTACTATACAACGTGAATTCCAGAGCCTTAGTATCTATCTAAAACAAAAAATTGAAAAATCAAAACAACAAATTGAAAACTCTTTCCATATTATCTTATAGATATCTAAGTTTAAACTATTTAATTTAATTGTAATTCTTTTAAATATATGTATAACTAAATTAATTGTACAAAACAACAACAACAAATGAAAACAAAAAAAAAAGAAAACGAAAAGAAGTGAAAATATATATGAGAAAATGATGATGATGATGAGAAACCATTTTGATTTTATTCCCATATCTTTTGCATTCAGCTTCTGTCTGTCTGCTCCCCAAAAACCATTTAAATTAGGCGCGAAAATATCATCGTCTTCGTTGGGGGGGTCGCGGCTTTATATGTATATATATATATATCCAATACGACGACATACTTAGAGCGTAACGTCATTCCGCAGACTGACAGACAGACGGACAAACGGACGGACGGACGGAGAGACAGCCTGTATGTATCTCAAAGATACATCTGCACATCCACATCCCAGAGAGACACTTCGTATGTATGTCTATCTATCTCTGTGTGTGTGTGTAGTTGCCTGGGAAGAGATGCGAGTGCTGGATACTCTGGAGTTTTGGGCGCACATCCGGTGATTTATGTTCAAAAACATAAAAACTGTTTACAAAGTATTCCACATAGGCTGCTGCTGCTGCTGCTACTGCCGACTAAATGTATTTATGTCGCCAAAATGCCTATTTAAAAGTCACATAATTAGCTCAGTCAGTTGATTTAGTCGAGTTTTTGTGTTGTGGTCATCAAAGGCATGATATTTCTCATTTTTAGTTGCTAACTTAATTGCTTTTTAAATGACAGCTGGCAAATTTGTATACACAAAGTAAAATATGTATGTATATATAGAATGTTCGACAGGTTGTTGCAATTTGCACATTGACGGATGTGTGTATCTATCCAGGTCCCAGAAGAGTTAGACAACTTCCACATAAATATTTGCATTTGCCGATTGCAGATCAAAAGGCATTAATTGAGTTTTTAATACAAATATAAATATCAAAAATATATTATGTTTAGATAACATTTCTCTAATGCCTTGATGACATCATTGCTTATATTCAATGACATCATTGCTTATATTCAATCGATTTATAGAAAGCATTTGTCATTCATTATATACATATTCATACATATTCGTGAACAACATCATTAGCATGGCAAAGATATCGAGTTCGCCACACAAGAAATATTGCAAAAAAATCTATATATAAATTAGAAATGTCGCTTCTAATTGCATGAGTTAATATAATGCAGATTTGTTTGTCCAAAACTAGATTTTTCGTATGCTGGAACGGGGGCAGTTAGAGAGAGTTAGAAATGGTATTGGATAAGATCCATTCCGAGGTCTAAAAGTTCGCTATAAGTTTTATTTAGGTAATAATAACAATAATGTGGATGTTCTGTATCAATTCGGAACACTGATAATTTTAAATTGAAAAGGAATGAAGAATTCTTGTCGTCTTATGCTAACTACTATACTTAACACAAAAAGTTCTGAGTTTGATTAGAGTTTCTTTTACTTGGTAGATAAAAATTGCGAGAATTTGTATATAAATTTGACAAACTCCTTAAAACAAGGAAAAATGGTTTCAATATGTCTGATTTATGGTCTACTAAAAATTCGTTCAAAGTATTTTAAAGGTTATTCTAGTCTAGAAAAGTGGAAATAAATATTTCAGAATATTTCTCTAAAAGTTTTACATCAAATTTAATGAAGATTCTTATATACGTAGATAACCAGGAAGATAAAAAGTCGTGGCTACAAGGACACGTCCTTTTCATGCATTTTAATCCATTGTTCTGTTAACTTTTCTTAGGTTTTTGTTTATTCAGGTCGATTAAGTTTGTGATGGTGCCAAAGTTTTATAGAAGTTCATTATTGTATTCTTTATTTCAATATTCAATATTTATCTATCTTCTGTGATTTTTTTTGCGATCTTTTTTTGATTGTTATCGAAAGGGCTCGGTATAAAAAGATTTTTCTGTATATTTTATTTAATTTAACAAAATTAAAGGTAATTGTACATCCTAAGGAGGCGCTATGTACAACTTAGAAAAACTATTAAACCAAAAGAAACCATCTCCAAAGTATTCCGAACAATCTCTATCCGTTTCAAAGAACAAACAAACAAATTCTAAATTTTAAACATACATATATATAAGATTTTAAAAGACATACTTATCTGTATATCTTTGCTTATAATAATGATAATGGTTAATGATATTTAACAACTTCAAATTTGAATTATTTAATAATTATCTATTAATAAGAATAAAAGAAAAGGATACAAAATAAATAGAAGATGCAACTAAAAGTTTCAATTTATTAATCAATTTTCTCTGAACTTAGTCTTAGCCTAAACTCTCCTAGATAGCTCATTATTTTAATATAAAATAAACTTGTTAAATAATTTAAGGTAGATACATAAAACATAGTTTTTCTTTCATTCTCTCAATGTATTTTGTGACTCCCTCAAAAATGGAGTCTTGATAAAGGTTTGAAAACAATCAAAAACATTATTTAAACTAAACTAAATTGCTGTTTAATAAATCACTTAAAGTCATTTCAATTAGAACTCAAATACTTCTCAAAGGCAGCTGATTTTACAGCTTAAAAAATGTTTTATCTTTTGTACATCTTTTGTAATGAGAGACTCTAAACATTCCAAATTAATATACATTATAAATTCTCTCTTTTTTAGTTTCCTTATTTCGAAAAACGAAAAAAAGAAACATCAAATTTCCATTGAAAAACTGCATCTAATTAAATACGAAAAACTCCAGGCAGGGCCGAGAGTTGCTCTGACATGGAAGGGAAGAACAATTGATTTATATGGCTATTGCTTACTTAAACGCCCCTTTAACCCAAAATGCCTGACGCATGAATGAAGCCAAAGTACGAGTATATACACCAAAAATATATATATACTTGTAGTATATATGAACATCACACATTATCCTGCCCTCAGGACAAAGTCAGACAAAAACAACGGCGCCTATTTTAAGTCAGAGGCCAAGAGAAAAATACAAGAAAAAAAATTCTAAAATGGGAAACAATAATATACGAGTCCTGCAAAGTATCCTCCCACACACTCACACACACACACACAGTTGGGCATTGTTTTCATTTCATTTATGAGTCGAATTTAGAAAAACTCCGCCACATATGTTGGGAAAAAACTTGAGTTGAAGACAAAGCCTGGCATGAGGTCCTGGCGCATAGCACATGCCATTGATTATACCCACGTGCGTTCATTCGAAAAGCCATCTCCTTAAAGGCCATGTGAAAATTTTCGCCTTGCGAAAACCTTTCAAAACGATCTTCCTAGCCATGGCCAAATTTGAATCCCTGTTTCTAAAATTAGTTACACAATTTCCCTGCCACGTTATTCGACACCATCGAAGTAGATTTTTATGATGTTTCGAGAGACGAGGGTCCAGAGAGAGGGAGTTACTTTTAGAGGGCGTTGACAGTTCTAGAGTTCTTGGGGATGATACTCAACAAGGTGGTTGCTGTATTTTTTTGGGAGCTCTGCAAAATTCGAATATTTTCGAAATCTGCATATATGTATCTATCCATTATCCACACCCCAAATCATGCCATCATGTTAAAGTCAAAACGGTGTGTCCAAAAACTATACGAAGCGTTTCAGATTTCAAAGTAACAAGCCAAACAACCGTTGCACTCGGGAAAGAAACGGAACGAACGGAAGCATTTGCCAGTAGTTCAAGAGAGACTGACTACATCTCATCACGATGATGATGATGATGATGATCATCATCATTGTGTGACCCATTCTCAGACTCATTTATGCCTTGCTGATTGATTTTTAGTGAGAACCTCAAGCAAGTACAAGACCCCCATCTCCATACCCACACCCAAAACCCAGCCCCTATTCTTCTAGTAGCGTTCGAGAAAAAAAAAAACATCTGGTGGTTCACGCAACGTTGCCAGCGACAAAATATGCAAAAGGCAAAGTAATTAAAAATCATCGATATATACGATATTTTTCTATATCTCTCTGCATACGTACGAATCCAATAGCTATTCTGCTTCTTCTTTTTTTTTTTTGCTGCCTGCATTTTCGTATGCATTTTGCCAATCAGTCAACGATCAAAGTTCATAAAACAGGCAGCTGACTAATGGCCCGACCGCCCCTCAAGTCGGCCGATCTGTCTATCAACAACACTAACAACAACAACAACAACTAAAAGGCAAAAGCTAATGTACTAGTTGTCGGTATAAGATGTATACACAATGCATCTATATACATATATATATATAGGAGAATTCATAAAAAGACAAGTTGAAATTGTTTTTGTACCAGAACACCTTAGAGCAACATAGACGACTTTTGTATACCCCACAAACTAAAAAAAAAGTCAATGCAAATCGAATAGTTAGGTTAAAGTGTAAGTAAAGTGTAAAGTAAAGCAAATTATAAAATATTGGGAGTTGTGAGACAGTTTAATTTCTAACATATTTTACATTTTTCAAGGTCGATTTTAAGAGTTATCATGTTTTTGTGAGCTAAATAATTTGCTTATTTATTAAAGTTCATCTTTAATATTTTTAATTGGTTAAATAGTCCAACACAAAGCCAATTAACAATAAATTCGGTCACTAATTTGTTTTTGTATTTGCTAAAAAGTATGCTTCACTTTAGATATACAATAGATTCCTAAAGATGTTTGAACTTTCTAATTGATTTTTAATATTATTACAGGTAAAAGAATAAAGAGCCAAGATCATGTTAATCGCAATTAGTTTTAATCTAGCAATTGGACCTGTGGAGATTTTCGTGATCTACGACACAATCGGATCAGGTTAATATCTTTACAATTAGGTCGGAAGAATCTCTCATAATTACATATCTTAAATTACATTAGGTGAATCTTTTTCCAATTACTTTATCAATCTTTTATAACTGACTTTAACTAAATCTTTATGATAAATGATTTTGCAGGAAGAGTGAAAGAAAAATGAAATTCATTGCCAAAGCGTTGCTCCACTGTTCTTAAGCAGAAAGGTCATCCTACTCAATATTAAAGTAAATTAATTAAAATAATAAGGAATATTGCGCATATTTGAACTTTTTTAACCATTTTTTCCAGGTGGCTTAAGTATGTGAGCAGGACATTTTGGAGATGGTCTCAGATTTTTTAAGTTTTTCGTTCAATATATATTTTTATAACTTGGTTATTCTTCTATTAGAACACTGACATATAGAACTTATGAGACACAAAAAATTGGAGCTGTGAAATAAAAACTTTTCTGAATTTTCGTTTAAATTCTTGGTTAAAGTTTTGTGGCTTAAGTCTATGAGCACCACTGTATCTTAAATAACATCAGGTGAATCTTTTTCCAATTACTTTAAATGATTCTTTTATAACTGACTTTAACTACATCTTTATGATAAATGATTTTATTCTTAAGCTGTTGAGTTCAACAATCAGATAATAGTCTTTGTTTCTTCATTGGAGTGACTTATGTTAATCTTGTTAAGAAAACAAAAAGATCGAAAAACATAAATCAATTTATTTTTTATACGAAACAGAGGTTTATCCAAGAATTAACGTAACCCGATTTTAATAAACTTGGTATAAGTTAAAGCATTAACCCTTTCTAAATAGTAATTTTCACAGATTTGACTCAAATGATAACCAAATTTCGTCAACATCAACTTCTAGACTTCATATAAATTTATTTATTTATTCTATGGACCAACCTATAGCTATATTAATAAATTATTTCCAAAAAATATTCCGGAAATTGAAATCTTAACAGAACATCATGTAAATGAAATTAAATAAATTTTTTTGTTAGTGTATACGTATATCGAGTAATTGTCAGTAGGCGCGAAAAAAGGGGCAATACAATCGGTTCCCCTCTTTACCCTGTTCGTCTGCCTGTATTTTTGTCCGTCCATCCATCCGCCTGTCCGTCCGTCTGTCTGACGTTCGCTCTCTATACCCAGGACAGGCTGCGCTCATATAAATATTTTGCTTTTATATTTTTTCAGCCGAAGATGCGCGCAGCACATAAAAAGCAACTCGCACACACACACACAAAAACACAACAATTCCGCTTTATGGTGTGAGTGTGGGTGTGCGAGTGTGTGTGTGTGTGTGCATAAACAAAAAACAGTTCATAAAAAAAGCACTGGCTATATCGGTTGGCGGCGTTGGCGGTCGGGTCCCCATCATCATCATCATCATGATCGAAAAAGCCAAACTTGTTGTTGTTGTTCTTGTTTTGTTGTTGTTTATTTACATAAAAACATTTTAGTGACTTGGCTCGATCCCCACCCAAAAAGATATACCAGAAGATGATGAAGGCAGAGAAGCCAGGAAGTAACTAAAATGGTTTTCATTTTCGAAAAAAAATCGAAAGAAAGAAAAAAAAGAACAAAGCAAAATAAACTACCCAAAAAGGAACAAAATGGCGATTGGGCAACTCCTTGCGCTCAACACGAAAGGCTGCCTGCCTGGCAACCCTCGATTGCTGCCGCTGCTGCTGCTGATGCTGTGTCCGCTGCATTTGATGTAAACGCTTGACACTTTACGCTGCCTGCCAGAACCCCTGCTTCCATACCCGCCGCTCTGCGGCCTTCCCCCATTCCTTAGTCATCATCTCTTGATCCGTCTTTGGCAAACCGCAAGCAGCACCAACATCTGGCAAGGGAAAAGATTAATTTCTGACAGCGCGGGAGCGTCTCCAAAAGGCGGCCATATATATATATATATATAATCTATATGTACATATGATATCCGATGGCAGCCAGTGAAAAAAGACAACGCAAAGGTGTTGAACTATAGTCGACCTGGAGGTACTTAGTAGGGAATCCAACTGCTACAAGAGACAGCTATTAGATAAAGACGGCTACTAAATTTATGGGCAAGGCTTGTAGAACGATATTCTAGAACGAGATTCTAGGAAAATTCCAGTTTCGCTTTCAAAATATATAGAAAATTAATGGCTTATTTGTTTATGTTTTAAAATGTTTAAAAGATTGAGACTTTTGAGAGTCTGAAAGTCGTACGATTCCTAAAAAAAATGGTTCTATAAGATATAGAATATATAAAATCTGTTTGCAACCTTAAAAGGATAATAATAAATTTTAAAGTATCCTAAAATGTCAATCAAATGCTATGATAGGGTTAAGCTGGAAGTAAAATGATCATTGAGTATAAAATTCTAGAAAAATTCCACCTTTGGTTCTATAAAATATGGAATATTTTTAGACCATTTGGTTAAGCTAAAATGACACCTTAAAAGGGGCAATAATAGTTTCCTAAAAGTTATTTCAAAAGCTGTGATAATACCAGCTGAGAATACGAGCTGTTAATGTGTATAATAATCTATCTATTGTAATACGCCTAAGAAACCCATTGACAAGGTTAAGGCGACCAAGACAATTGAAAGGCTGATGAATTCTTGGAATTTAAGAAAAAACCAGGTTTAGTTTCCTAAAAAAAGTCAATTGAAAGCTGTGATAATATTAATCTCAAAGTAAATCAATTGAATCAGTCAATGAAGATCAAATTTTGTTTATGTATATATGTATATACCTATAGACCAGGATTATAGGACTATAATTATTAAGATTCTGAAAGTCTTGGGATTCTAGAAAAATTGCAAAAAAGTATAATAAACGGTTCCCAAAATATCGAACAAACTCTGTGATAAGACCCAGCTAAAAGTAAAATTTATCATTAGTATACTATACTTAGGAGTCCTGTATTGAGAGTTCTAGATATATTCCAATTTCGGTTCCATAAGATATAGAATCAATAACGCCTCTTGAATTTAATTTAAGCTACAGTCGAATATACCTCAACCTGCTTCTAGGGTATTAGAAAATGTTTAGATCCCCATCGAACATTGATTGCCCGTTGGTGATGTGAGTTTTCCACGCCACGCTTTTCACGGTCGCATTCGTCAATGCCATAGCGTAATCCAAGAAGCCATCATAGAATGGCATAGAGAAAGGAACAACATACTAGAACCTCACTCTCTCCCAGTCTCTGTGACTTTGTGTAACAAATGGTTAGGCGTCAGCGCGTCTTCTAAAACTAATCATGTGCCAAGAGCGGAGACATTAAACGACAAAGCGAAATGCTATACAAAATAATGCACATTTGAGACACAGAGTGTGTATCCCTTCTCCGAATACCGATCTCCGACTGGTTGGTTGCTCTTTAGTACTTCATTATAGTCACACTAACGATGTTGTTTTTAATGATCTTCCGAGCTCGACAAAATCCACTTGACAAAATGCATGTCAGGCAAATGGAAAACTCTCTGCCCATGCTCAAGTGTTTCAGGGCATGCGAAGGGCCTGCGAAGGGTAGCACATTTACTATATACACTCAAAATATATATATATAAATATATATATATGTATGTACTTCTACTTGTTGTATATAATTTCGCAAAGACATTTATGTCTCATGCATCTGGGAGATGTGTGAAAAAACGCACACAGTCTCGAATTGAATGTCTCGGGCATATCTTTGGAGCCTTGTTGAAAATGGGAAGTGAAAGAGTCGAAAAAAAGGGGGAAAGGGTGCCAAAACTGTTGATAGGCGAGAGCCTATAAAGAATTCATAGGCGATTGTGTGAAAAAACATGTTCGAGAATTGCCATTGAAAGTTTGTGTTGAAAGATCTGCAACTGAGTAATATTCAGACAGGTGAGAGATGACGAACTTGAGGAACTGAAAGATAATTAATAATCTATTTTATTACAAAGCATATAGGATTCGACCTAAATGGCCCAAGATAAAAATTTAAAATTACTTAAAAACTAATTGGGAAAGAAAGCATTAAAATAACACCATAAAAATATTTATGGGAATAAGCTAACAAGACTCTATATTGCATATAAAGTGGAGATATATGAAAAAATCATAATTATATATCTCATAAAAACAGATTTCATTAACAAAACTGAAAGGTATCACTTTTAATATTTAAAGGCTAGTTTATATTAGGCTTTATATATAGAAATAATATTTATGGTTGCTTTTAAATAAATAATTGAAAATTTACATGAATTTTTAAGTTCCTAAAGATGTAATTTGATCACATACTTTTTGGTTTTAAAAAGGATCCAATGTTAACATGAGATGAAGGGCTGTGAAAAGTGAAAAGGGATTGAAAAAGGGTTTTGAACCCCGCCGATTCAAGTGTCGTCTTTAAGTAGTCAAGCATCAGAACATTTTGAAAATCAAACTCTGACTGCATCTGAACATTTTCAAAATCAAACTCTGACTCTTTGGGAAACTTCTAAGATTGACGTTCAGAAAATTGTGGAGCGCTTAAAAAAGATTCCTCTTATCGTTCATGTTAAAAATATTTTCTGTGTAGTTAAGTGTATTTACAGCTTATTCACAATTAATGTAGTTAACATTGGGCAAATCTTTATTAAGATAATTTAAATAGTAACTAAATTATGTAGGCCATTTAATTATTATACTAAAGTAAGTGGAAACTAGGTAGGTTCATCTTAACTTTAGATGCTAAAATTGGCATGATCTAAACAAGCAATAAAGTAGTTCATTTAAATAACTAATCTGACAGATAATAATACTATCAATTAAGAAATTGTACTTACAAAGTCTGTCCAGATCACATAAGTCGCAACCAACCTTATAATCCATGAATCACAACAAGTTAATAACATTTAACAAGGCTGTGGGCCAAAGTTCTCATCAGTTTTTTTTACCAATTTTATTTTTAAATGTATATAAGCTTGTAAAAGTTTAGTTAATAAAGCTTTGCACAATGCTTGTAACGTTCGTAACGCATATGAGTGACTTTAGATAAGTTGTTATACAACTGAAGAGTTGGTTAGATCAGAGGGGTTTTTCCAGGAATTTGGTATCTAGCAATGGATTAATGGAGTATAGTTTACTATGATAAATGGGATTTTCTATCACTCAAATATATTTAATTTACACAAATAAGTACGACAATTGGTAAGTTTAGTCAAAATATAACAAGAGATTTTTATTTATCTAAATTATTAACGAAGTATATCAGTCTCTAATAAAACTAAACATTTCTAAATTTAAATTACTAGGATTCTATTTCTAAAAATCTTAAATAAATCCACAGCTTCTAGAATTGTTATATAAAATAATATTTGCTCAATCAGAAATGTGTTGCAAATTGCAATTGGATAATTATATACTTACAATATCATTCCAAGATTCAATAAAACAAAAGTTTCTTATATGAATATTACGATTTGCATTTGATATCTGATATTTTCATCCATAAGATATAAGAATATTTTTCAATTATACATAGAGACTGTCTAGACTCTAGACTTTAACTAAATTTCAATAGTTTGATATTACCAATCATATACCAATTCTAAACTATTCCTAAAAGAGAGTTTTGAAACTTGATCTTATATTTAAAAGAAACAATTTATAAACAAAATAAATTTGCCCATGAAGTTTCTGATATTATTTTTAGCTTTATCAAAAAAAGTCCTTTTGAAAACTGCACCAAATCTAACAATTGATCAACTATTTCATATTAGAGATCCTATAAGTGATATACCAATCCGATCTTATTTTTAAAAGATTTTTTTGAAGCTATTTAAAATCCAATCTTGTAGTTTTTTCTTGTCCAATATGAATGTTTCTAATATTAGATAGAGTAACAGGTAAAAGATCGTCTGATATTACTTTGAGTGATCTTATGTGTTCGAAAACTGACCTAGATCTAACCCCAATGCATTTCCAATCCCATCTAATCAGATATTTTTTAAGCCATTTAAAACACGATCTTTTCTCTATCACGTTGGCTAACATAAACACTAAAAACAACTGAATATTTCCAATTTTAGAAACCGGTAAAAGGTCTTCTTCTCGAGAACCCGTCTCTGTTGTCCCTCAATCTACCAGTTTGGCCATAAAGTTAACTAAATTTTAGATACGTTCCTCTTGATTGTTTACAAGTCCGTTCACCAACATATTAAGTAAACGCCTCCAAAAATAAAATGTACTGTAATTTTGCAATATGCAATTAACCCCGTTTCATAATAATCCCCGGCACATACATAAGTACTCGTCGTTTGTACATATATATACCATATGAACGTTCAGATAACTAAACTCTCTGGGCCACTCGAGACAAATTTTTGATTTAGCCAACTCATGCCAAAACATGCGAACAAAATGAACGTATGAAACGAAATCAGCATACACACAATTCTCTGTTGCACTTGTCTTTGGAGTTCATTGGGGCAGAATCGGAGTATTGGAGTCATGCAACGCTTCAATTGCTCAAGTCAACCCAAAGACAAACAACAAAAAAAACAGCAAAGACGACGACGACGACGACAAGAGACTGTTGGAAAAACACGTGTTCTGAATTAAATGCCCTCCCTTTTTATTTTCTTTTTTTTTTTTTTTGCCAGCCAACTTACATATTAGACATTAGAAAATTCTTCGTCTCTGTGCGTTGCTTTGTGGTGTCTTGTTGAAATGTTAATGGGCAGCAACAAGGGAAACTACATACTCGTACATAATAAAATGTTGCATGGTGAACAATTCACGTGTTTGCAAAACAACAAAAAGAAACAGAAGAAAAACAAAATTATAGTCATTAGGTAAGTGTCAGCTACAACGAATTGGAAATACACTATAGTACAAAGACTTTTTTGCACTTACATTTCCAGTTGAGGTAGTTTTTAACTCTATATAGATGATCTAGTGGTTCAATTTTAATGGGGTTTAATGGAAATATTATATGAGACACTTTTAAGCAAAGTCTCTTGAGGATTTTTTTCCACTTAAATTTTTTTATAAAAGAAAGGACCTTCTAAGAAGGTCCTATAAAAGAAGATCCTAAGAATTTGATTGATTTAAAAAGTTACTTAGAGTTGAGACTTGATCATACTTCGATATTATCTTTGAAAAATATATGTTAAAATTAATAAATTAATATAAAAATATATAATTTAATATAAAACACAGACCTAGGCTTCCCAAGAAGGAGTTTCCGATTTACTTTACATTCAAAGAGGCCAAAATCAAAGTCAGGGTTCTGGTTTATAGTATATAGTGCATTCACCTCATCTTAAAAATGAAGGACTTTAATTACCTTAAACAGATAAACAAACAGATGTACATCCATAAAGATATATACATATATGTAATGCCTTTTATGTAAAGTCTCAGCAATATTAATATGCTCATTTTGGTAAAGTATATAATAATGGTTAAGCACAACAGAAAAATGCAGGGAATACAAATATGCATATAATTGCGCCGCTATACATTTAATAGCAATGCAACAACATCTACACTGAGAGAAAATATCCAATGAATTAAAAGATAAAAGGAGCTTTCATTATAGAACAATGCTTGTGGATTTTTAGAAAATGCTTAACAAAAGTTTATACGTTTCTTTGAGAGTTTGAAATTACAAAGATCTATCTAAATGATTTAAATAAATAAATAAATCCTATTTCAAATTTGTGGTTCAATATAGCAGCTTGATCCAGAGGAGAAATTTGAGAGTATCGTACTCAATAACCATTTCAAAAGAAATTGCAGTTCATCTCACTGGATGTGGTTTCAAATTAGGAATAGTGAAAGTCCTTAAAAAGTTTTTAATTTCCAAAATGGTTAATTTTAGAAGACGAGTAATCTATAATTCCAATATGTATATATTTTAATAAATTCTTTCGAATTGTTTTGTTTCTTTATTTCTGACGTTAGTAATTCTAAATCTGGAATTTCTTTTTATAAAAAATGGCGAAGGAAACAAAAAAACATAGAATTTTTTAAAATCGTGCCATATATGTGTATCTACAAAATCAATTGAAATCTTAGGAATATATAAGAAAAAATATAATATATATGTATATAACAAATAATTTATATATGGTAATCCATTTTTAAAGGTTTTCGGAATAAATTATGAGATCAAAGGGAGGAACAAATAGAATAAAATATATAGAAAAAACAAAGTGCTAATGCAAATTTTTCACACTTTGAAATTTCACGTAGATTTGATATCTCGGGTTATCCCTTGTGAGTCACAGAGTGTTTTTTTTTTCACTGTACACTCAACCTGAGCTTCAAAGCTTCAGGTTTACTTTGCGTGTCTTGACTGTGGCGACCTGTTGCTGTCGACGTCTGCGTCAACGTCAACAGCAACGCAGCTTTTTTTATTTGTTGTGTGAAGGCTTCAAGCTTCATCTGCTGCTCTGGGCGCAGTCGACGATTTGAGTTGCTGGCCTAAAGACGCGTCCGGCTTAAACAGAAACACACACACACACTCCGAGTGTGTCGGCCAAATTTAGCTTTGATCTTATTTAAACAATGAGTACATAAAGATAGCAACCTGAACAAATGTTCTAAACGCGTGCAGTGAATTAAACAAAGTGTTTGCCCAAAAACTCAATTCATATGTGAAAATTTCAAAACTCATTTTGAAATTTTTGTGGTGGCCAATTCATAAACAGTTTATGGTAATTCCAAGTAAAAAGACAAAAGAAAGAAAGAAGTTAGTGAAAGTGAAGAAGAAGATGATGAGCCATGACATCCGCATCTCTAATGATGTGAGATTGAGATGATTGTTAATATTAATCATATAGAGAAAGAGATGGGAGAGGAAGAGAGATAAAAGAAGTTAACTATCAAATCGAGGGAGATAAACCATAAAGAAAATGAAAGTGAAATAGTTCAAATTTCATTACCAACATCATGAGGAATGAAGATTGAAAAAATCAGCAAAAAAAAAAAAAAATATTTCAATTAACATTGATTCCAGTTATTACAATTTTAAGTGGAATTGTTTTTGTTTCGTGCAAAAAACCCATAAATATAAAACAAGATTGCAAAAATTATAAACCACAAAATCTAAAGAGTTTAATCTTAAGCGAATTTAATCAATTATTTTCCAATTTAAATTTATTCGGTGCTAACGAAGTGAAAATTGCATTGAAAATTTATCTGAAAATCAGCGAAAACTTAAAGTAACTAAGATTTATGATATAGCACCTCAATATTGATATAGTTCAGTGATTCGTGTTGAAATTTAATGTGATTGGTTTATGGCTTAAACACGATTTATATATCACATAAAATTGATTACGTATTACGAGCTGCACTACTTCTCAAGCTATTTCCTATTTGAAAAATTCTTTAGTTTCAGTAAATCTTTTTTGAAATTACTTCCTAAGCCATAAACACGAGGTAATTACTTAACTTAACGATGACTTGAAAATAACGCAAAAATTATTAGGCATCTAAACACTTTAAATGACTTGAAGTCAACACCACAAGAGCCATCCATCCGCTGGAACAACAATAACAGAGACCGAAAAAAAAAAGTATATACATAAAAATCTCACCTTGAGCATTCCAAAAGATTTTGAGGTACAAAAAGCTGCAGTCAAAACGAAGCCTGGCAATTTTTCTTTGTGTCACTCAATTGTTAGCAACAATTGCAACTCTCTCTCTCTCCCTCTCTCTCTCTCTTTCTCTCTCACTGTGTCTTTCTCTGGCACCTTTAATTACCTGCAATTTCATTTTGAAAGTAACAACAAATCAACAAAAGCTGCTGCAACACAACACAACCGCAACGAACTTAATTGGGCTCAGGCACAGAGTCAGTCAAAATGAGTTCTGCCACTTTGAACGGCGGCAACATCAGCACAAGCAGCAACAGCAACAGCTCCAGCAGCAACATCAACCACAGCAACAACACCGATTCAGCAGCCTTGAACTCTGCACAGGTAAAAATGACATATGATCAACATTTTGTTGGTTTTTCTTTATCAACAACAAATAATAATAATAATACTAGGTCTGGCCATATCAAAAAACCAGTTTCAAGCTTCAGCTTCACATACATTTTTCGCTTTTTTCGGGGACTAGGTCTCGGTCTTCAAGTAGAATTACTATATACTATATATTGCATCTTTGTATCTGTATGTGTGTATCTGTATCTCGCACTGGTCGAGTCTGTTGCTTAAAGTGAAGTTTTTTATATTTGTTAAATTATAAAATTTAAGCGGTTATTGTTGTCGCATTTTGATACGTTTTATTTTTTATGGTCTACCAAGTTTGAAAGTCAAGTCCATGGGTTTAGGCCAGGTAAATAGCGAAAACAATATGCTTTTAGCTTTAAACGTTTTTATAAATATTAAAAAAAAATACCCAAGGTCAAAGAAAGTTCACTGTTAGTTGAAAACATAATAGCGTAACCGATTAGTCTAATTGTTTTTACGTAATCAAAGCAGGCAATATAAAAACACAAATTTTGAGAGGTATCGGATCAATTGTTAGAAGAAAGCACAAATTGTGGGTCTAATTTTGAATCAGTTTACTCAATCTATTGGTAGTTGTCCAATTCTTAGATGATTTATGGGTAATGGTTTTACATTTCTTAGATTAACCATTTTAAAATCTCTATTCAAAAAACCATTTCCATAACTTTGGATAGAAGTATACATAACTTTGGATATAAATATATTTATACATATGTGAATTTTTGATTTCTAATTAACTTATAACTTCTAATGTTCTGGCGCAAAGCTTAATTTCATTTTCATGTAAAGTCTTTGAGTATACTTCAAATCGGTTCTTAACTATGTCAAATGTTAATTAATCATGCTTAGAAAAATCATGTTGTTCTCCATTATTCAGTGAGCAGTGATTAATATTCAATTAAAATGCAATTAATATTCAGACAGGTTAAAAAATATGTTTCTATGCAGAGTTCTTTTGAACTGTAATTCGTCATTTGGTTTGATAAATGGGAAATTAAATTTTAAATATTGCTTCAAGAATGTTATTCGATTTACTGGAGACAAACTAATTGATTGAAAAAGATTTCAAGAGAGATTAATGGCTATTAAAAATGTAAATAAACCTAGCAAGGGAATCTTTAGATATGCGATACACCGATTTGGTCTAAATTTAGATATGTTGTAGAAGAAAAGCTTTTCTGATAAATCACGTTTCAAACAATAGTTGAAATAGAAATATTTTACCAGGTTAAAAATAAAAGTGGTATCTCTTTCTTTTGTGGATAATGTTTCCTTTCGATATTTAAATAGAAAATGGTATAAGTATACTTAAGAACACTCTACTTATAAAGAGCTTTTAGATCAAGCCTAGAAAAAGATTCGAAACTCTGTGCCTATTTACTTTTTATATTTCTATATTTATACATCAATTATTTCAGTTAAGTATAATAAATATTTTTGGAAAAATTTGAAAAGGATCCATAGATGATTTATTTGAAGAAAATGTTGAAAAGTAATTATTAATTTCAAAACCCATTTGATACATTAAATTTGGAGAAAAATTCCAAGAAAATAACCGATAGAAAATCTAAAACTGGTAGTTTTTCTTACTTGCTAAGCCACATCTATGAAAATGATGACTAATTTAATGGAATGGGCCACCTGTTTAATAGCAGGTGAGTTGAAAGCCAAAGTCAAGATCAAAGTGTGATTATGTTTATCAAGTGTACATAATAAACACTCGTTTATTGATTGAAACTAAACATTTACCTTTACCTACACTCAACTGATCAAACTGTCAAAAACCAGTCAAACTAAACGAAATACAAAAAAACTTGATAAACTCGAAATTCAATACCGAAAGTTGAAAAAGCCAAACAAATATTTGTCCCATCCATTCATCATGATGACGAGCAGCGACAAGGAACCCTTGGTGGAAGAGGGCGGCGGTGTCTTTGGCCCCCAGACACGTCTAACTCTTGTCCATAAAGTAAATTGGAATTGGAGATTCCCCCCAAAAAGACTAGTAATTCTCTTGTAGATTCTCTTCTTTTTGATAGGTCTGATATCAGCCCTTACCATATGTGTGCTTATAAGATTGTCCAATAATCTGACTGCCGATGCCGAGCACAAGTCATTAATGCATTTTAAAGAGATCTCGACTGGTCGCCGATTTGGCAATTAGCATTAATCTATTTGTATTTTGTATATTTTCTTTTTGTGAAGTGCTAAATGATTTGATGCGGAAAAAGTTACGCCGATTTGTTTGTTTTTATGAAGTGCAAATTAAACAAGTAGCAATTAGCAAAATATCAGGAAAGTCGGCTAGAAGAGAGGGGTCAACGTTTGATCTTGGCTATAATAGAAATATTTTCGATTTTTATATAATTCTAGCTCACCGATGTGGAGAATGCTATAAATTCTCCTCAAATCCAACCTAAAGATAAGAGTCGATGGCGCCTTTGGTTACTTTTGTTTCTGTGCCCGGTTTTAACGGCTGGAACAGCATCTTTATGGTACTTCCAAGGACCTTGGTATGGTCTGGGTGCTCTCTATGCCAGTCTAAGCATTATGCTGCTGGTTAAGCCAGGATTCCGATGGTTCTATATAGCAGCAGTGACGGGACCAAGGGACACCATGTAAATAAAAGAAACTCATTTAGTTGCGGCTATTCCATTAATCTTCTTTTACTTACAGTGCTCTGATATCCTACATTCGAGTTCTCATGTTTGTCAAACGGCAGGAGCGCAAGAATCTCAATATTGGTGACATTTTTGAGTCGAATGTGGCCCGTCATCCGGATAAATTGGCCATTGTGAGTGAATCGCAGCAATGGACTTTCCGTCAAGTGAATGAGCATGCAAATCGTGTGGCTAATGTCTTCCATAGTCATGGCTACAAAAAGGGCGATGTCGTTGGTCTTCTGCTCGAGAATCGTCCTGAATTCGTGGCCACTTGGTTGGGTCTATCCAAGATAGGTGTAATTACGCCTTTAATCAATACAAATCTGCGAGGACCCTCGCTCCAGCACAGCATCAAGGTGGGCCAGTGCACAGCTTTAATCTATGGAGCAAGCTATAGATCGGCTGTGATGGATATAGCCAAAGATTTGCCCGCTCATGTGGGTCTCTATCAGTTTAACGATGAGGGATCGATAACTGCAGCAGCTGAAGGTCTCAGTCAGGGTTTGGCACAGCAGCTCAATGGTTTACTGGATTCGGCAGCCAAGGATAAGGTGGCTGCTGGGGCCAGTCGAGCAGATCATCATGATAAATTGGTTTATATCTATACATCGGGCACTACAGGATTACCCAAGGCGGCTGTCATAACCCATTCACGGTGAGAACAGAGGAATGCTCAATTTCTCGTCTCTCATACTGATCATGAATCCTTTTAGTTACTTTTTCATAGCCGCTGGCATACATTTCTCTTTGGGTTTCCGCGACAAGGATGTCTTCTATACACCTCTGCCACTCTATCATACAGCTGGAGGTGTCATGAGCATGGGTCAGGCCTTGCTCTTTGGCTCCACCGTGGTAATACGTAAAAAGTTCAGTGCCTCGGGCTATTTTGCCGACTGTGCCCGCTTTAATTGCACGGTAAGATTAGATGGGAACCATGTTATATATATCCAGTGTAACTTACATTCTATTTTACAGATTGGCCAGTATATTGGAGAGATGGCTCGTTATATATTGGCCACGCCAGCAGCTCCACACGATCGTAAGCATTTGGTTCGCATGGTCTATGGCAATGGATTGCGTCCGCAGATTTGGCCACAGTTTGTCGAGCGTTTCGGCATTGGGAAAGTGGGTGAATTCTATGGAGCCACCGAGGGCAATGCGAATATTATGAACAACGATAGCACAGTGGGAGCCATAGGTTTCGTATCGCGCATTCTACCACAAGTCTATCCCATATCCATTATTCGTGCCGATCCTCATACGGGTGAACCGCTGAGGAATAAGAAAGGTTTCTGTGAACTCTGTGAACCCGATGAGCCGGGCGTATTCATTGGCAAGATTGTCAAGGGTAATCCTAGCCGCGCTTTCTTGGGTTATGTGGACACAAAAGCCTCCTCCAAGAAAGTGGTGCGTGATGTCTTCAGCAAGGGTGACATGGCCTTCATATCCGGTGATCTATTGGTGTCCGATGAAAAGGGCTATTTGTATTTCAGAGATCGTACGGGAGACACTTTCCGTTGGAAGGGTGAAAATGTCTCGACCAGTGAGGTGGAGGCACAACTAAGTAATCTTGCTGCCTACAAGGATGTGATAGTCTATGGCGTTCCCATACCACATACAGAGGGTAAAGCTGGCATGGCAGCTATCTATGATCCGGCCAGAGAGGTCCAATTGGATAAGTTGAGTGCAGAGATCGGTAAAGTCTTGCCCAGCTATGCGCGTCCACAATTCCTGCGATTCCTGCGCAAAATCGATTTGACGGGAACCTTCAAGCTGCGCAAGGTGGAACTGCAACAGCAGGCCTATGATCCGGCCACAATTGAGGATGAACTATACTATGCCAAGAGCGATGGTAGCTATGCTCCATTGACGCCAACCATATACGATAGCATTCAGCGTAGTGAAGTGCGTTTTTAAGACCTCTGAGATTCGTAGATTGAGAGACTGTTTTATTTAAAACTCTTTCACTTTCCATCTTTTTCATCTTCATATCTTTTGTTCCTTTTTGAAAAACATACAGGAAAATATAAGATTAGCGAGAGAACCAAATCTTTGATAGGAGATATTCTACATTTAATTGAGAATCTTAATTGAAATCTTTAGCCTGTTCTTCTTGTCTATATTTAGTCTTGTGGTCTACGGTGCTATATAGCGAATCGTTACATGACTTAAGCATTTATTATATATTAATGGATAGATTCATTTTATTGTGCTAAGTATTAAATAATTAATAAAAAATCATCTTACAATTGGAGAAAAATGTCTAAATTTCTTGCTCACAGAAAAATCTCGCCCAATAGGAGGGGGAAAGGGTAGAAACTTGGAATACTTTTAGCTTAACTTGGTTATTCCTTTACCGGCACATCCTTGTTCAGTTCGGCTTTCTTCTTTTGCTCCATGCGTTGCTCCACCTGCTCCAAACGGTCACTCATGGCATCCAATGAGTTGAGCAGACCAGCCTGAATTTCGCCATAGCGCTTCATGGCCAATATTAGACTCTCCTCGATGAGTTCACTCTGCTGGGCATATTCGCCATTGTTTTGGGTGATCTGTTTCAGCTGATCCAGACACTCGCTGGGAATGCTTCGAAAGTATTCAGCACCGAGAGCCGGTTCCAATTGCTTAATCCGCTCCAGCTGCTCCGCCTGCAAGTGCAAATCGGGTGCAACTGCATTCAGGTAGACTTCCTTGGAGCGCACCTGTTGCTGTTCCTCCAGGAAATTGGGATCCAAATACTTTTCCAGCTCCCCACTGCGGGCCACACACTTTTGGAGTTCTGTGCGTCCGGTGGTGGCTTCGGTTAGCATGGAATTTGCCGAGCACAGCGAATCCACAACATTGGCTGTTTTGTCGCTACCAGATTCTGACTCGGGAATGGGTCCCAGCACGCGGGTCAGTGCATCGATGCGCTTCTCCAAAATGTCCAGAGCATCCATTATAGTTAATTGTAGTTAATATTATATTAAATATAAATAGTGCAAGTTAACTTTCTGTTGTGATGATGTCATAAGTACAGGGCAATTCCGCTTGGGGGCGCTGTAAGCAAATTAACAGTGCGTTAACAGGCTCAAAATGTGTTAACAGACTCAAAATATGTTTACATCGGCCGTTATAAACTAAAGTTTGATTTTTGATCCATATCCTACTCATCAGGAAGGTTTCATCCGTATTAATCCACCTTCGCTTCTTTTTGAGGGAGATGCCCATAGCCATCACATAATTCTAATGAGCACAACTTATAGCTGAGAAATGGTTTTTGGGAGTAATATAATTACAAATTATAAAGATTTTATTTTCTATCAATTCACAATTTAAAATTCTCCAAGGACAAACGCTCCGCATCCTTATTGATTTCGGCCAGACTATCCTCCGATATGATGCGCACCATATCGACATCTTCCTCATCCGCTCCCGTGTCATCTAGGACACACAAGAGACCGTCGTTCTCCATGTAGGGAAAGAAGAACTCCGGTTTATCCCAGTTTGAACGTTGACCAATCCCACAATGCAACTCCTGGGTCATGTGCTCCTCGAGTAAATCAAATTCATCGAACTGAAGATCACAGCTAACACATCTCATCATGCAAATTTGTCGCCGCACATAGTTGACAATCTTGACGCGTTCATAGAAATTCAATGTTTTGATTTCCTGATCGAAATCCATATGATGACTCTCGTTCATATGCTGTTTGAGTTCTGCAAAATGCTTATCCAACTGAGGGCAGTAGAGACATTTAAAGGAATTCCCTTCAGCCTCATCATCGCCAGCCCAATCGGACCAGTCCGAATCGTGTTCCCCATCCGAATCCTGACGAGCGAAATGCTTATCAAAATCCACACTTCCATTATCCTTTTCCACAGTGGAACTGGAACACTTTCTTCTTTGTTGCTGTCTCTTTTGGTGGACTGAACGGGATGGCTGTGGATTCGATCCTCGATTGTAATTGATCAGGAAATATTTATCATACTCCTTGCGATTCGGATTGATACGTTTGTGGCCCTTCTTGCGCATATGCTCCTTGAGGGTGGGCCGATCTTTAAATGTCTTCTCACAAAACAGGCAAATCAGTTTATTCAGATTCTCCTCCAGCTGATTGAGCAACTCATCGACATAAACCAGTTTCTCTGGTTTGCCAACAAGCAGGAAATGCTTATCGAACAAATGATCCAAATAGTCCGCACGCAGACCCTTGATCACAGTGCGACAAAAGAGACATTCCTTGCTGAAATTCCGATCGGTGAGCTCGTAATGATGCCGCTCCAGAGCCGACTTAAGGCGCTGCTTTCTCAGACTCTGGCGCAGTTCATAATCCTGCGGCAGGATATCACAGAGCAAGTAATATTTCTCATTTTTGGCATAGGTACCATCCGGCAGCTGATCCAGGAACATGGTCGTGCAATATTGCTCAAATTCATGGTCTGATTTTGAGGAACCAAAGATTAATTCGTTTTTTAAAAGAGTTGAACTTTTACATACCCTGAAACTCTTTCTCCCAGTATTGCAAATACTCCTCCAACATTGCTATATCCTCCACATCGGCTATAACCAGACGATGCTCCAGATACAAGTGGGCCAAGCAATCATCTCTATCTGCTGGAAATATGTAAACCTTTTCACATTTCAAACACTTGATGGCTGTGTTGGCGGTTGGCTTAAGGTGGGATTGTTCCGGGACGGTGGATTCCAATGCTGGACTGCCTCCTGGCAATGATTCCGTCTCCGCGTGGTCCATTTGTCCAGGGGAAAAAAACAACACAAAACAGCTGTCAGTGCACAGTGTGACCAAATAGTAAATCGCTGTTAATTAGCAGGCCCAATTTGAGCACTCTGTAAATTAACATACTGTTAATAAGTATTCGTTGATTCCCATTACTGAAAGGCTATATCCACTTTCCGTAAACGCATGGAAAAAACTTTCTTTTTGTATTGTTTTTCAATTAAAAAGTTTTTTACTAAATCTAAATGTAATAATGAGCTAAAACTCTACAAAATATATATGAAAACTAGAACAAATTTGACTTCCCACCCTGCAAATGGTGATTTACAGGGTGCGCTTAGTCGATCACTTCTTGGTTGCTCACTTAACATAGTCTGGGGGTGGAATATAAATTAAAATTAATTTTTTGTTCGTCCGGAGACAAAGTAAACAAAAGCACGTTACTGAGCGTAAGTCTCGCGTTCTGATCCGTTCGATTTTTTATAAATCAAGATAGAGCTACACAAAGTCACCACGCACAGGTCGCTAAAAATTAAGAAAAAAGAAAGCAAAAATTTACGAATTTATAAAATTAATAAAACTTGTCTTGCAACGAGCGCAGCAGCGGCATTTTGGTGCATGACTGTGTGTGTGTACATATATGTATAATACGCATTTAGGGTACAAAGTTCGTTTTGTGTGCAATGGCCTGTGATTGTGTTGGTAGAGTTTCCGTGTGTTGTGTGTGTGTGTGAAACGTCTGGGTAACAAATGATTACATTTATGCGTAAACCGAAATCGTGAAAACGTGTGGAAATGCTCAATTTTATTTGAACTTTAAGAATTTAATGGAATATTGAAAATGAAAACAAAAATTTAGAGCATTAACAAACCTTTAAAATGGTTTAAGTTAAGCGTGAAGGATACTTAAAACAATAATCAATTTATTGATTTTTTAACAAATAAAAACAAAGTAAAATGTGCCAAAAGTGAACAATTTTGAAGGACATGCCTTAACGGGCCATCGATTTATTTTAAATGTCACGATTTGGGTGAACGCATAAACGGAATAATTTGCGGACGTGGATATTGTTTAAATTAAGAATAAAGCATTATCAATTTGTATGTGTCGTTTTAGCAGTTTCACTTGTGTCCCGCCCGGTATTAGTTTCTTCACAATCGATTAACAGAAGCAACAACAGCACCCAAAATGGCATCGCATTTCTTTCGCACTGCATTTTACGCAACTGCAGCAAAAAAATCAATAAGTTTACCGTTCGCTGCCGGTCGAACAGCCGCTACATTAGCCGTGGGCCTATCCTTTGGTGGTAAATTTTCCATTACCCTATATAATTAAAACACATTACATATGTAGTATATTTATTATGTGTATTTTTAAATGACTGCCGCCCATTCCCCCTTCCCTCCACCGTTACGTTACACACAAACAGCACAAAATAGCCGAAGTGCAGCTGTCCCCTACGAGAATGCCTTTGCGGATAGTTTCTTCGGCGGCTGCGGCAGCGGTAAGGGGCTCCTGCGACCAGCAGTGGCCGAATATCGGGAAATACAACGACCCATTTGCCGTAATTTCTCAAGCCTGCAAGCTCCCACTAAGGTGGTGACCCCGACGCATCATGTAAGCATTTTTATTCCGTATTTATCAATACCTCTATACCTATATATATCCAACTATTCATTTCCATATTATTCTAATTTTCCTCCTATTGACCATTCTGCCCCAAAACTTTAAATATTTAATTTATTCCTATTCTATTCGTAATTGCTGCTTTTTGTTTTGCCTTTCCTCTCTTCCATGCTTGATTTGAGATGTTTGATTATTGATTTATGAACTTTGTACTTGCAAATATTTTGTCTATATGTATTTCAAATCTTTGTTTGTAGAGTCGATTAGCCGGCGAATGATTTGTTTCTTAATTGCCCTGTACTGTAATTAGCCACTGGCTCGTTTAATGCATGAACTAACCTTAAAATTACTGATATTTAAAACATAACCCTGATATATTTCTTTTATGTACAAAAATAAAAATGATATGATAGGTATGAGTAAAAATTAATAATTACTGATATAACAACTTGGAAAATTAAACTTGCTTTTATGAAGTGGCCTTCAACTAAAATCTTATCAGCTGACTAAATGTTCTTTAGTACAAAGTTTTACTTAACTTTTCTTTGATAATCTTAAACTATTAACTTTGGCAACTTACTGAATGCAACTACAGTAGTAGATTAAGAACTTACGACAGTAAATTAAAAACACTTTCAGATTGAGGATTGTTCAAATATTCTAACACTTAACACTGCAGTTTCAGGACTTTTCGTGACTTTTTGTTAAGAAAACACAAGTTTTTCGAGTTTTTTAAGCCTTATGCAATGACCAGTATTTCTTTATCTATTTATCCCTTTACAAAGTTCAGATTTGTAGAGGTCCTCAAAATATGTGGGCATCCCTTTGTGAGATGATTTTACCATTGGAGTCACATCTCATTCCGTCGAGACAAGAAGTATTCGTTCAAGAGAGGCTAAAGTACTGAAAATAGGAAGAGTGAAAAATTGTAAATATGATTTAGAAATCTCTACTTGCAAATTTTAACAAAAATCTTCTGTTTAAATAGGTATTCCTTTAAGTATAAAATTTACTCTTTTATTTTATTCACAGTTTTATTCATATATATATATGTATATGTTCCTTATCACCATGCCAAGCAAAGTTGACTCAGCCTTACATCTGTCTAGACTTTTAAATTAATTAAAATTAATCTTTCAATTTTGAAAGCGATTTCTTCAGATTTTAATCCATGACTTCTTTCAGCGGCAAAATATATCTCACGTCAAAACTTTTTACATAAATAATTAGATCCAACCAAGTTACTATTTCATATATTAAATAGTTTTTAAATGGAAACTTTGTTACTCTTTACTAATTTAAATATTGGTTACAAATTATTTGTGCTCTCTCAGTTTGTCAAAAATTCAGGAGAGCTTATGATTGATAATCAGTAGAGACAAGGAACTATATAGAACCCCCCACTCAGTGATTAGCTGACTCTTTGATTGATTTCAGAAGAATTAAATTTATTTGTAAACTTCTTACACTGTAGAAATCAATATCTAAATGGAATATTAATTGAATTGCCGCTTACTCAAATAATCATTTGAATTATGAACTGAAAGAATACTTCCTCCAAAAAAGGCAATCGATATCCGCTTAGTTGAGTAACCATTTCAAGTACGAATCGAAGAAAAACTTTCTTTAAAAGAGTTCTTAAAATCTCATTTGAAGAAAGAATTTCTTAAAAAAAAACTTTAAAATACTTTCAATTGAATTACCGATGTGTTTGGGGAATATTTTTGAACACGAAACCGAATGAACTAATTTGCCAGACAGAGAATTCTTGTTGGCTTGTCGGATCTCTCGAGCCACCCTGGAAAGTCAAGCTCTGCTCAATTTTGCTCAATTGGGGGCAGCTTTTTCTTTTTATAATTTCGTTGTTTTTGTTGTTGTCATAAATCATAAATGACGCTCAATGTCAAGCTTTCGTCCAGCTGGCTCATCACGCTCTCCGAGCAAAGTATGGATGAACCGGCGGTCATGGGGCTGGGATTGGGGTTGCACTCTTCCAGTGCCGCAATGTAATTCAATCTGCCGCAAAACTACAATTCTAAACCCCACATGCCATTGGAATGTGAGCTTTAGTTCTCTATGCATGATCATTCCACTGGGTAAGTAAGTCAGTCAGTCAGTCGGCCAGTAAATCGGTTTATGGTTTTTTTCCACCTTTTCTTTATCTATTTTGCAATTTACAATGTTGGATTTTACAATTGAAATATTATTATTGGCCATGTTATTGATTGTATTGCTTAAGGCCTATCGTCATCTAAAACGTGTGAGTGGTTCAAGTTCAAAATGTCAAATGATGGTTTAAAAGTAAACTAAAGTGAAAGTGTTTCTCTCAACGCTCTCTCTCTCTCTCACTCTGTGTGTGTCTGTGAGGTCAAAATTTAAATAATCTATGATATAATATGTTCCTACTTCTTAGTTCCTTGACTTCCATTCCATTCCCATTATCTAAGAAATTGCAATCCTCTTATCACATAGATTTGCCTTTGGTCTATCTATGAATCCAAAGTTCCAACAGCTGATTATGGTTGGCAACGGGAAACTAACTGTTCTTCATTCAGTTAACTGCATTTAGGCCGATTTGACGGTCAATTCAGGACGGAATTCATATTGGATATAGCAAAGAATCGATTGGAAACGTAAACAGGAATAAAGTCCTGAAAAAACGGTAAAAATAAGCCATACCAATTGATAGGTTTCTCCTATATATGCATTTAAATGCAGTGAAGAAGAGGTTAAATCGAGATTTCCTTAAGATTTTCAAGGACCTTCCGTTGCGTTTTTTAGATTTTGAGTTTATTGTGTTCTTCCGGGTTCTCTATGAAATAGATCTAATTAAGTTTATCGTTTTGTGATGGTGTCCCTCTTGATTAAAGGGAAATCAAATCAACTAATTTGCATTTAAACCACGCCACACTTAATCCCATATCTAATCGGCTAATAGTGCGAGAACTTCACAACGATCAGGCCATACGAGCAGGTGCTGCTCGATGGCAGATAAGATTTCATTTGTATTTTACCCTGGACCTATCCGAACTATTTGCAAAAATAAACCTTAACAGATTACCTTGGTGTCTAGACTTTTAATAGATTATAGAATTTAAGGGTTTAAAAGCTTATAGATTTCAACAATGTTTCAAATAGTAGAAAGCACTATCTAACAGAGTGCACTTGAACAGGTGACCTTGTGTCATATGTATATTTAAACTAATGAATTTACTAAAAATAGAATGATCCCAAGTCTTCCCTTAGATCGGTTCTTTAAGTAATCAATAAAACTACGTGATTCTTTCCTGAACTCGAGTTACCGACCTGCATGTGCGTCACTTATCTTGCTTAAATGTTTAATTTAATAAACAATTTTCTTGAATTTTTGCAGAGCGCCATGGCTCCGGTAAAGAATCGTCGAAATATATCCTCCAAGGATATCACAAAGAATATGACACTCTATACAAACTACAAGGGCGACATTGAGGTGGATCCCAAGACATTGGCCTTCAAGAAGCCAACGGGTAATCCTTTGGTTCTTATGATGGCCTGGCTAATGGCCAAACAGAAGCATCTGAAGAAATATGCTCAGATCTACACAGAATTGGGATTCGATGTGGTTGTCGTCCATATCACGCCCTGGCAATTGTTGTGGCCCACCAAGGGAACACAGGTAAATACATAAATTGGATTCGAAAGATTAGTTTTTATAGGAATTCCATGTATTTTCCAGGTGGTGGCTGCCGAAACTCTAAAATTCTTGGAGAACAACACGGCCTATGAGCCGATAGTGATGCATGGCTTTTCAGTGGGCGCCTATCAGTTGGGAGAGATAATGCTGCAAATGTCCCGGGATATGGAAAGGTATGGCAGCATATTGGATCGGTTCGTTTGCCAGATTTGGGATAGTGCTGCGGACATCACAGAGATACCAGTCGGTTTGCCCAAGTCGATCTTTCCGAAAAATGCCCGCATGCAGAGTGCTTTGAGGAACTATACGCTTTACCATATGAAGACATTCCATAATCAGGCCACCATCCATTATATGCGATCGAGTCAAATGTTCCATTCGACTCTGTTGAAGGCTCCCGCCTTATTCTTTGTCTCCAAGAACGATCCGATTGGTCCGCCCTCATCGAATCATGCGGTGCGCGAGAATTGGGAAAGAGCCGATGTTACGGTGACCTTTAAGTGCTGGGATCATTCCCAGCATGCTGCCCATTTCATGAAGCATCGGGAGGAGTATCTGCAGATATTGTTCCAGCATCTGGAGACTTCAGGAGTACTTGAGTCCATCGGTGTGCCGAAGAGGGCCAAATTGTAAGCGGCTTCTCTTGTGGAACGGTGATATAAAACGCAACGCGATTGATTGATTTTACCCCCTTGTAGTTTCTAAGTTTCAAAAGATTTCAAATAACATTTGCATATATATATATATATATGTTTCTATGCACCGATTTATATATATGTATGTGTCGATGTATTTTTGTGTGTGTTTCCTGAGGCAGAATCTTCAAGCGAAAGCGAATTTAGACTTAAGCAATAAATGTCGAAAGTAAGAGGAAAATGCTCTATATTATATATTGTTATATTTGGAGAATCACTACAAAACATCTAAATAAATAGTAATTTTACGAATAATAAATATCTAAAGCAAATAATTATTTGTTTACAAAAATATTTATAGTGAAAATGAAATTAATGAATGGGGGGTTAACATGGCTCCGAAGGTACAAGAAAATATAATAATCTGCGAGAAAAACTTCAAACCGTTACACTATGGGCCAGAATCACCTGTTTTTTCGACAATTAAATTCGACAAAATTAAAATCGCTGAAAGTCATAATTCATGCAACGAAATTTCAGTAAACGGAGCCCACTGTGCGTCGAACATGTCGTTGCGATTTGTATGAAGCTACCAACCAACATGTTGCAAGTAAATTTATAGGTATGTGTGTTGCACATACACAATACACTCACATATTTAAGTGAGTTATTTGTCACAACTCAAAAATCAGCAGTTGTGGCCGAGTGGTTAAGGCGTCTGACTTGAAATCAGATTCCCTCTGGGAGCGTAGGTTCGAATCCTACCAGCTGCGAACAGAATTGTTTATATTTTTTATTTGCTTGCATAATTTATTTTTATTCTCTTATCATTTTTAAACGAGGCTTAATACACCGACATTTAAGATGCACCGGGTAAGTACAGGGTGTTTTTTCAGCCATCGGTCAACTGAGTGTAATTGCTTGCCTTATGTGAGGGTTTCGACATGCAGGCAAAAAAAGTGAGTGGTTTGTTTACGCATGTTCGTATGTATGTATGTACATATGTATGTATGTAGTAGTCGATAAGTAGATGGGTGAAAAGCGAAACACAAAAATTGAGACAAAAAATGTTGCGGTTTCTTTTGAGTAAGCCTTCCATTGAGTTGTTTTTTTTAGTATTTGCTGCAAAAGCACCGCTTTGAGTGCATCTTATTGCAAACAATAGCCATTGTTAAGAAGTAATAATTTATTGATTAGGTATCAACAAAATTTAAACGCATCATTAATATTTAAACTAAAGAATATACATTTTGATTAAGTCATGTCTTTTTACATATGTATGTATGTAAGTAGCAAATGCAATAAAAGTCAACAATTCAATTTCACAGTTTCTTTGACCCAGCTTATTCAATAGGATATTTTGATTGAGCCACTGTAACATTTTATATAGTTATGTACATATGTATGTATGTATGTACGTATAATTTGAATGTTTTGTATTAGGAATGAAGAAAAAGCAAATTATCTACAGTTTTCGGACCAAATTTCTTTCTTCTGTTATTATAAAAGACCGTTTTAGCTGCTGCACTACTCGCTATAATTGAAAGGAGTTGAAATACTTACACTTTTGTATATCACTTTTGATCAGAGTGGAAAAGATGCTAAATAATTTGATTTTTTATCTTCGGAGAATGCATATTTTTCTTCGCTTATGTGTACTTATTAATTCTATGGTGACTTGACTTCATCTTTGAACCTAATGTTTCTGATTCAGTTTCTTAGAAGAACATTCTACAAATAATTAAATTTTTGTCACCTAATTTTTAATATTTAAAATATAATATACATAAAAGCGAATAATTTTAGCAACAAGAAAAAAAATAAAAAATTAAACTTCAAGTTCGCAGCTGGTAGGATTCGAACCTACGCTCCCAGAGGGAATCTGATTTCAAGTCAGACGCCTTAACCACTCGGCCACAACTGCTTTTGGTTCTCGCTGTCCAAAATACCAACTAGAATATATGAGCGTGATTATTGTGTTCTACCTCCAGAAGTTCGAATTTTACAAGAACAATTTAACGCGAAACCTGTTGTCATAGTTCGTAAACAACATTTGAGTATTTTGCGTCGTCTTCAAAAAGGACTCTTTACTGGCTTTTTCTTCTTTGTTTCAGTTATATATGTACTTATTTTACTAAGCTTAATACATACATATATAAAGAAGCAAGTTAATATGTGTTTTGCGTTAGAAGTTTTGCATCATTTTTTTCTTGTTGATTTGTACAAACAAATTTACATATGTTTATACATATGTATGTACATAGTTAAGAATGTTATGAAAAAACAGCAAAACAAAAATACAAGTTAAATATGTATGTATGTATGTACATATGTAAATATGTCATTCACTCACTTCCTGAGTCTGAGAAAACCGTTAAAAGAGATCAACACAAAAAAACTCAACAACAACGCTCTAGCGGTAACAGAAGCAAAATAGAAAAATAGTCTCATGCTCAGAGTGACAGGGAATTTTTTGAGCATTTTTGCTTCTGCTCTGATATTGAGCGTAGAGAAAAAAAACACTCAACTGTTGCTCTTCCTTTGTTGTTGCACAGTGTCTCCCTTTGCCGAAAACTCGTTACCTAAATTAAATTTGTTATGGTTTTCCAGGTACTTAATTATGTAAATTTAATCATTTGAAAATATTTCCATTAGAAATTACAAATTTAATAATCTTAGGCTATTTTTCAATTGTTAAAAAAACATTAATTTGTCTTAAAGTACATTGTGTCTCTTAAAATAAAATAAAATTTAGATGAGTAACATATTACATTTGAAGAAATAATTATGAGCAAAATAATTCAATTCTTTTTCTGAAACATTGATTGTTTTTGTTTATTTTAGCAACAATTACAGAAAATACTTTAAAAAAAATATTCAAAATAAACATTGCAATGAATGTGGTCGATTTTAGATCATTTTTATACCAACCTATAGCTTTAAAGCGAACTCAGTGGTTTTGTTTCGTATGGGATATACATATAACATAGGTAAATCCGGAACAAGATCCAAAAAAATTAGATTTTCTTTTAATTTTTTGATTCTGGTCTAATGGGTACGAATCCTGTTCGCAGCAAAAGATATTATCTTCAATTTGACAAGTCTTCCAATTTTGACAGTACAAAATTCATTTCGGTTTTGGGTTTTTGTAATTTCTTTTCTGTATTTTGTACGTAAATTACAAAAATATTTTGCATTTTATCATTTAACTTTAAAACTATGGTTTTTGATTTAATAATAAAAGTGAAACTTAATACAAAAGTCTGTATTATGTAGTAGTAGTAGTAATAGAGCCTTAACACCTAGCCAACCGCATCATCTCATCGCAAATTTGGGTGGAGTCATTCCGTCATCCTCCCATTACTTGGGTGGTGGTCGGTAGACGCCAACAACAACTGCGTGATCACGTTCGTAGGGTTCCAGCGTCAATTGTTCCTGCGGTTTCAGTTTGTCTGCCTGCATCTTCTTGACTTCGGCGGCAAATACCGCTTCTGGCTGGGCTGTGGAATCAATGCAGGATGCCTTAATTGAGATGACAAAGTGGCCACCATTCTTAAGGAAATGCTGTGCATTAAGAGCCACAATACGGCCCTGATCGGGTTGCGCCACATCGGCGAATATTGTGTCGACCATGCCTACCAGCATACGATATTTGTGTGGATGACGTGCATCCTCAATGATGGGGATGATATTTGTACGCTTCTTGGCGACGTTGATCAGATCGCGGCCAGAACGATGGGAGAATTCAACGGCATAGACCAGACCCTCAGGTCCAACCACATCGGAGACATGGGAAACGGTTGTTCCAGAGGCAGCACCCAAATAGAGCACCTTCGAGCCGGGTGGCATATGTATTTTCTCAACTCCTCCCAAAACAGCAGCGGCCAGCTTAGAACGGAAGGGATTCCACACACGATACTCAATCTTCTCGCCATTGGTCTAGGGAAGCAATAAGAGTGAGATAACATTTAGTTTTGGCCAAAACGAGTATGCTAGAGAATCGGGGATAATGGGTGGATTTCTCAGTCGTGCTTAGATCTACGCAAAACTGAATGCCACCAGCAGCTGCTTCATGTGCACCTTAAGTCCACACAGCTGCCCGATGAAACACCTGTTTGCTCATGGCCACATACTACCATGTTCTGTACCCCTGCGCACAGCTTCATCATTGAGGAAATGGGAGGGGGGAAGGGGGAGAATTCATAGATATCCTTACCTCAACCGAGATTCGTTTCTCGCCATAGACCTCAGAGCCGGGCACGAAATTTCTGGTCACCAGAGCATCCTCTTTGCCACGAGCAATGAACACTCCTTCATGACGATGTGGTTCAATTGTAACAGATTTGCCGCCCTTGAAACCTCCAGCTTGAATAAAAAACACAAAATATTGTAAAAAAAAAAATTCCAACATTTTCAGTTTTTTCTTTTTACCTCCGCCTCCACGTCCGCCGCCACCACGACCGCCTCCTCCGCGTCCGCCAAAGCCACGGCCACCGCCACCGCGACCACCGCCTCCTCTATCACCGCCACCTCCGCGTCCACGGAAGCCACCGCCTCCTCCACCGCGACCGCCAAAACCACCGCCGCCACCGCGACCTCCACCGCCGCCGCGGCCACCGCCTCCTCTATCGCCACCACCTCGACCACGGAAGCCACCTCCTCCTCCTCCGCCGCCGCCTCCGCGTGGACTAAAACCTATAAAAGCACAAAAGTTTAGATTTAACAGCTCGTTTCTTACTCCATCGTAGTCGCTCTTGCGGATTGAAGTTTCACCCACCTGGTTTGCCCATTTTTATTAGGTTTTTTAGTTTTAATACAAGATTTATTTAAAATTTTAATTCCTAAGAAGCACGCGGCACACCAATGCTGTACCCGCAGACGTAAAGAAGAAAAACACGTGTGAAATCCAGGGATGCATATCGCATTCGAATGTATCGATAGTAGCAACATTATCGATAAGTTGCCACTGTTGATTCTGATAGCTATCGATATATATGTGCGCAAAAGGCTGAATTTTTGAATTTCTAAACATTTATCAGTATGTTCATTTTATCGGAGCCTAAAATTTTAAATCAATAATTCCATGACAACATTTCAAGTAAAACGTAACCCTGACAATGACCCGAACCAAGCAAAAACCCAAATCAACAAAAACACCTTGGAGATCTAGAACCCTTTGCCTAACAACTCTTACATATATTTTTCAGAGAAATTTTTTCACTCTAGAGAATAGTTGGAGTTGAGAACAAACCAAAATATATACTTATAATTTTTAATATTTTGAAAATTGTAAAACATTTTCCATTGAATAGTAAAAGTTCTTGTTTTCTTGCGTTAAATCATGGCGTTCCATTCGGTGGTTACAATGGAGAAGCCTTTGCCTCATATATCCATGACGGATTGGCATGCTCGAGTGAATCAATTGCGCAATGTGGCCGATGCTCGGCGTACTGATGCCTTTTCCATTCGCCATTCCGCAAGGACATTACGAAATGAGACTAGAATTGAATGCGATTGGGCCAACTACGAGACAAACGAGGCTCTAACTGATCGGTAAGGATTCAATTCTCATCATCAAATTGTGTCCCACATTGCAGTTTTCTGTTTAGCATCTCGGAACTGAATCGCTGGCGTGAGATTATATTGAAAACTTTCGAAAGGATTGAACGCGAGATCTATATGCTGCAGGAGGAGAAAGATGTCACGGAACGTGAATTGGAATCCTTGGCGGATCCCATATCGGTTATAGGCGAGGTGCTAACCATGCGTGATGGACGCTTAGGCAGTGAAATAACCTACGATGAGGCCGATACGGAAGTCAAGAACGAATTGGCCGTTTTGGAGAATAACCAACGACTCTTAGCCGATCGCTGCCAGAAGGCCTGGGAGAAATTGACACGTCTGGAGGAAGTGCGTTTCAAGATTGGCATTGAGATTGAGAATAAGCTGGAGGCAGTGCAGCTGGATGATTCTCAATTGGCTTTAGACCGCAATTCGGCGAATATATCGTACAAGCCCGATCCGACAAGGAATCCCAAAAAGTAAGTTGTTCGGAATCCTTAATCAGAATCCCTCCATATGGTTCGATATGTATCATTGCAGCTCATGCTCCTATGACACTTGGTTGGAGCATGTGAAGAATATGAAACAGCTGGCCGAGAACGAGTTAGCCGATACCTATGCCATACGAGAGGCTCTGTTCGTGTGCCGTGAGAAGGCCCGCAATATGCTGCAATCCCAACAAGAACGGGCCGAGCACACCATAAGGAAACGTGTATTTGAGACTCAGCGAGCACGCAATGAACTCGAATGGCAGAAGCTAAAGACGAAGGATGAGTTGGAGTTGTCAATGTGTGAGATCAAGACCCTGGAACAGGCCTTACGTGATAAAACCGTCGCCGTTAAGTTGGCTGAAACCCGCCTGGAGAATCGTGCTCAACGTTCCGGTATGGAATTGTGTATTGATCAGGCTCATGATATGCTCTGCACGGAGGTGGAAAAACTACGCGAAATTCGTCGTCGTCTCATTGCCAAAATCGATGAGAGTCGTGCCAGTTACAATATGCTGGAGGAGCATGCCCAGAAGATTGATGTCGATCTGGAGAACAAACAACACTCCCTCATGACCGATATACGTGTCTTGGATTTGCGTCAACGTCTTAAGGGTGGAGAATTTGGCCTCAAGGTGGCCAATCCCAGTGCCCAGACAGATCGTAATATTATGCTCACCAATGTGGAGAAGGAGATACCAAAGAACTAAGCCGCCTATTCCACAACGTTTCTCGTTTGTCTCATTCCGTGTGTAGTTGTAGTTTTTTCGATCCAAATTTATGTGAATAAAAAATCCGAAATATTGTCCTAAATTGATTTTAAATCAAATTTAAAATTAAGTTCTCCCAGCAATGGTTTAAAGTCAATTTGCCATTCCACATGGCTGGAGCTGGAGGAGTTCGTGGTCTCTGGAAAATGAACACCTTGACGCACAAACATATCCCATTTGACAAATTGGCCAGGGACAATGGGTTCACTTGGTCCAGAGCTGACAAAGGCTTTAGAAGATTCCGAGGGATACAATTGCCAGTCAACCCAAAGAGCTATTCCATTACATGTGCCGGCTCTTTCTGTGCTCTTGGTCAACTCAATGCTTCCTTGTTTGTGTAAGTCTTGACCAAAGTTGGCAAAATCAACTCGAAGAATTTCTTGTGGTTGGGCCAAGGCGCGTCCCGGATATTCCCAAAGGGGTTGAGCCTCAACGGAGGAGACAGCCTTCTCGGCAGAGTCCTGAAAGAGTCCAGTTAAGTAGATCAAATCGTTTAATAAAAGGCTTATTAGGTACTTACCTTAACCATTTCGTCGAACAATCTTAAATCGAATCCCTCACAGTTGCCCACTGGAGCTCTGATCTTATGTAGATCCAGAAATTCCATGGGTAAAGCAAAGATTCGTGCGGAACAAGGTGATATTTGAGTTCCCTCTTTTATCCGATCCTTCAAAGTCAATAACAAAGTTCCAAAATAAAAGTTATCCCAGGGTAAAATGGAATTTATGAAGTAAGGTTCGGCAAAGATGTGAGTTAGTCCATTATCTGGGAGTTCTTCAAGTTTCTGGAGAAGCTGGACATTTTCCAGCTTATTGTATTTGAGAAAAGTATTCAAAAGGCGGCGAGATAAGGAATTGGAATCATAAATCCCTACGGAGGCTGCTCCCAGGCCACTTATGGCGAGACCTAAGAAACACGAATTACCAAGGACCAAAAAGTGGGATTCTTTTGTCGTAGTCTCTTCGATGTAGTTTAGGTAGCGTTTATTACGCGGGGATTGGTTGAGTTGACCTATACGACTGCGAGGATTCACGAGATGCAGGTCACAGGTGCAATGGTAACGTTCAACGGATTTCACAGGCTCCTCCAGCTGGGCATCGAACCACAAGGAATATTCATCATGATGGCAACTCAGGTAGAAAGTTTGCTTTATATTGCTCAGGTGCAGAGGTTTAGGGATATAATAGATGGCCTGCATCCAATGATCCCGCCATGGTACAACATTTGCCAACGGTTTGTCATCGCCATTATGTTTCGCCACAAGATTACTCTTCTCTGGATGCGCCCAATAGGGGGCACAACTGAGTACAATATCACGCTCATGATCCAAATCCATGTCCCACCAATAGAAAACCATATCAGCAGAACCTGGTTGATTGGCCTCGAGTGGGATAACCTTATTCCTATGATTCTTGATGGGCTCTAGCTCCTGTTGGAAATCAAATTCAAATATCTCCACGGGCTTGCTGAATAAACGAAATGATTCTGGAGGCAATTGGGACAACTGTAGATCATGCAGTGCCGCATCGCCCTTGCACTCATCCAACTGCGGCGGCACTCTCAGTAATGTTTCGCCATCAAGGTTGGCCAGAAGCTTGAAACCGTTCCATTGTTTGGCCAGCGAGGAGGATGCCACTTGGGCATAGCAGCGGGCACGTGCTGGAATGCAGAGGGCATCCTTTGTGAGCAGCTCCTGGTGAGCATGATTGTAGATGCCAATGGCACCTTCACCAATTAGTTCAGTGTCTAGCAGTTCGGCAACAAGAAGATTAGCTCTCCTCGACATATCCACACCGATTTTAATCTCTGTGGAACGTTTCCTAATCAATTGGACTTTATCCGCACCATTTGCTGCCAGAATTTTGGCTGCACAATTGGCCATGGGCAGGAAGGCTTCACAGGCTGTCACGGAATCGGCTCCAGCTTTCAAAGCCATCATCGAAAGGATTCCAGTGCCCGTGCCAATGTCCAGGACATGCACTTTACGTCCATCCAATTGCATTCGCTTTATGGTCTTCTTAAGAGCCGCATAATACTTTTGATTCCGTTCCCAATCGTGCAGCATATCACCAAAGCCGGCATTCGCCACCTGCGAATGGAAACATGTTTTCGATAATCTTTTCAAGAAACCACATGGTGTATGGAATTGTTACCTCCTGGTGGTAATCATAGTCATCTGGACACTCCTGCCAGGTGTCCTGTCCTGTAATGGGATTCCTCACTTGGGAGAAGGAGGACATTGCTCTCCTTAGGCAGAAACGTCTTAAAGTTGTTAAAAAAATTTTGTATATTTTTTTGTCTCACGCTGAGCCTCTCAGCTGTTCTTCCTTTCTCTTTCCCACTGCTAGACCATGCCGGCAAGACATGGTAATCGATTAGCTTTGCCCTGCTATCGATAATTTTGAAGTCTGCGGTCACCTTGTTTTTCAAATTGTATTCGGCGCCAAAGACGTTACAATTTAAACTAGATGTCTGCAGGAATCTATTGAAAACAGCAAATGAAACATTCATTTTAACAAGAAATACAAGTAGAAAAATATTTGATTATATACAAATTTTTCGACATCATGTTGAACAAATTGCCATGTTAAATTTTTTTTTTCCTGTTATAACCACTTAGAAAATTGAGAAGACTATTAAAATTTCTTTTTAAAAAATTTATTTAAATGATTATTAAACACAGATATAATTATATTTAACTTAAAGTAATAATATTTGTTATTGTTTTATGAACTAAAATTGGCTAAAGTCGAGCCTACGTCGGGCTCCGGTGATGAGCTTATAGCGATGTCGTGAATCCAGATGTCGGTAAAAGATTGGCGTCTCTTCATGTTTGCGATTAGGCAGCTCCACACTGAGTTCCTTCTTCTCCTTATTGTCCTTTGCAGGTTTTGACCAACGTTTGTGTAGATAATCCAATAATGATAGAATCAGGGCAATTAGCACCATGCTACCAGCATCGATTTGCAAAAACGATAGTGGACCTTCCATTGTGTGTAGGTGTTAACTCTTTGAATTATGAAACTCGAATGATGTTGCATCGAATGAAGCAATGTGTTTATATAGGAAACAGGTAGAATTGCTGATATTACCTGTTGGCACAGGTAAAGGGTTAAGGGTTAACCCCTTCACTGATTGGATAACCAAGATCATAAAACGATAATCCGTTTGTTTTCGTTTTACATTTTCAATTAGGTAGAAATTTTGTATAATTTGCGACATTAAAGTCCTATATAGAGATATGGAGACATGAAAAATCTTGCATGAGTTAGCCAATCTTATCAATTCCCAACCCTGCAGAGCACTTTCAATAATTAGCCAAAGCCTATGCAGGCAAGCTAATGAAAGCTAATGAAAGGCATTTAGTTGTCTCGTCGTACTGTTGCATTGTGGTAAAAATGGTTGTACGTAAACTGGTGTCAATTTACTTTTTCTACGGTCTAATCTTAGGCATTACCTCACATCGTTTTGTGGACGGCAAATTTCGTCAATCTAAACTAACGCGTTTATATGCTTTAATTGCGAATATCATAACCATCATTTATTTGCCTGTTGTTCTTCTGAGTGCAGTGGTTTTTATGCAGGAAATGGAATTTTTTCCCCAACTTATATCCATTACCATGACCGCAAATTTATTTTACACCATGATGTATGTGGTTGTAGTCTATACAATATTCTCGAGAGGGATGAGGGATAAAATTCTTAAGGATGTTTATAATTTGGCGATCAAATTTAGGCGCATGAATATTCCAACAAGTTCACTTCTAATGCGGGTCTTCTATATTAAAATGTCCACCATGATCTTCTTGAATACTGCCAATATAATTGCCTTTTTCATTTGGGCCCAACCACGTGCTTTGATTGCGGTGATCAATGCAATATTCCTGATCAATACCATGAACATGTTGGGTGTTGCCTCAAATGCTTATTTCGTGGCCTTGTGGCTGGTGTCCCGTGGCTATGACTTCGTCAATCGACAGTTCGATGAAATTTCAAAAAACTTCGCGGGTGAGGAGAAGAAGCTACATGATCTTTGGTCCCTTCAGGCTACATTGGATAACACTGTGGTTAAGATAAACCGGATGTACGGTCCTCTAATGATGGCAGCACGCTTTGATTATTTCATCTTTAGTGTGATAAACGTTTATTGGGGATATCTTTTAATATCTAGTGGTCCGGTATCGTTTCTAATGTGTGCTTTTGGAGCAGCACTTTACTGGACCAAGGCAGTGGACTTTTTTTTGCTCGACTACATTTGCGATCTGACGGTGAAATATAAAAACGAACCAAAAAACTCTGTTACCGAAAGTGATTGGACGCCAGAGGTAAGATTTGATCATTTCCATACTTATGAGTAGCGCAAAAATGACTTGCTCTGCACTTTTCCTTGCTTAATGCAGTTGTAATTCTCAACTGGTTTAGGCGTTCAGGAAACTGCGGTCATAGAGATTAAAGAAAGACGATAGACAGAAAGTCTGCTGCGATAGTCGCATACTTAATTCGACATTTCTTTTTCCAGCTAAGTTCCTTCATAATCTATGCAACGACTTCAAAGCTAAATCTATCGATATGTGGACTCTTCAAAGTGAATCGTAAACAATGGTATCAAACAATGTGCGCCATATTGTCATATTCTATAGTTTTATTGCAATTTCATCTATATTTGATGGGTAAACAAAATGTAAAATATAATTAAATTAAATTCAAACGTTAATTACGTGTTTTCAATTGTGTTTATTGAAATTTATAGGTTTACCCTCGTGTAAGAGATACCATCTTCAAGTTCGAAACACTTTGAATAATTGCCATCATCGAATTCCATGCAGTTTGTTGACGACCTCCAACGGTTACGGTTTATCACATGTAATGACTCCCAAAAAGCTAATATCGACTTATAATTGGTATTGCCTAATACTAGGCCTTACTTCATACCGTATGGTAAATGGAACCTTCCGGCAGACTAGACTAACGCGAAACTACGCGTTGTGTGTAAATATCATTACAATGATATTTCTGCCCTCGGTTTATTGGAACACAACGAAGTTTATTGAACAAATTCGTTGGTTGCCGCGTGTTTCATTGATTATGTTGACTACCAAAGTGTTATATTCCGTTATGTATGTGGCCGTATCGTATACGATATTGTCAAGGCACACCAGGGATGCCGCACTCATGGAAATTCGTAGTGTCCTGAACAAATTGAGACAAATGAAGGATAAACCGAATGCCACCCTTCATTGCATGTTTTTTTTGAAATTTTTCTTTGTTATTGTCATGAATTTGGGTAATTTTTGTTTGTTCTACGTTTGGTCAAGTTGGAGCGATTTTATTACTATGGTAAATTGTTTTATATTCGCCAATTCCATGAATATTATGAGTGCAGCCACATATGGTTACTACCTCGGTATCTGGCATATGGCGCGTGGTTATGAAATCATTAATCAAGAATTGGACGAAGTTCTAACCAACTTTCCGGTTGATCGAAAAAAACTAAATCACATTTGGTCACTTTATTCTGGATTGAATCGTACTGCTCTCAAGATATCTCAAATGTACGGTCCTCAAATGTTGGCAGCTCGTTTAGATTTTTTCATTTATTGTGTGGTCTTTAGTTATTGGAGTTATCTTCTAAACATTAGTGGAGAAGCTTCGCACTCTTTGTTTCTCTTAAGTATTTCTTTATATTTGATAAGGACTTTGGATTTTTACCTATTCGACTATCTCTGCGATTTGACGGTGCAATACCAAACCGAACCCAGAAATATTGCGACCGAAAACCAATGGTCAAATGAGGTATTGAAAAATATTGCCATATTTATTAAATTTAGTTTATCAATGAAATTCTTTATAGCTGAGTTCTTTTCTGATCTATGCGAATAGCTCGAAATTGAAATTGTGGATTTGTGGACTCTTTAAAGTGAATCGCAGGCAATGGTACAGCTTAATGGCTTCCATACTGTCATATTCTATAGTTCTAGTACAATTTCATCTATATTTGAAGGCAAAACAACATATAAAATAAATCGAAATTAAATTCAAAAGTTATTTACGTGTTTTCAATAGTTTTTATTGAAATTTCTAGGTTTACCCTCGTAAATTTATCTCTCACCATCTTCAAGTTCCAAACACTTTGAATAATTGCCATCATCGAATTCCATGCAGTTTGTTGACGACCTCCATCCATGACGGTTCATCGCATGTAATGAATCCTAAGAAGCTAATATCAACTTATAATTGGTATTGCCTAATACTAGGCCTTACTTCATATCGTATGGTGAATGGAACGTTCCGGCAGACTAGACTAACGCGAAACTACGCGTTGTGTTTGAATATCATTACCATGATATTACTACCCACGGTTTTTTGGAATACGACAAAATTTGTTGAAACAATTCGTTGGTTACCGCGTGTGTCATTAATAATGTTGAGTACCAAAATATTATATGCCGTTATGTATGTGGGCGTATCGTATACGATATTCTCAAGACATACCAGGGATGCCGCACTCATGGAAATTCGTAGTGTTCTGAACAAATTGAGACAAATGAAGGATAAACCGAATTCCACCCTTCTTTGGCTATTCTATTTGAAATTTTCCTTTGTGATGTTCATGAATTTGGGTAATTTTTGTTCGTTTTACTTTTGGTCAAGAGGCACCAATTTGACCACGATGCTACACTCTTTTGTATTCGTCAATTCCATGAATATTATGAGTGCTGCCACTTATGGTTACTTTTTGGGACTCTGGCATATGGCGCGTGGTTATGAAATCATAAATCAAAAATTGGACGAAGTTCTAACTAACTTTCCGGTTAATAAACAGAAGCTAAATCACATTTGGTCACTTTCTGGCTTGAATCGTACAGCTTTAAGGATATCTCGGATGTACGGACCTCAAATGTTGGCCGCTCGCTTCGATTATTTTATTTACTGTGTGGTCTTTAGTTATTGGAGTTATCTTCTAAGCATTAGTGGCGAAGTTTCCTTTGCTATCTTAGTCTTAAGTGTTTCATCGTATTTCATAAGGACTTTGGATTTTTACCTATTCGACTATCTCTGCGATTTGACGGTGCAATATCAAAACGATCCCAAGAATATTGCCACCGAGACCCAATGGTCAAATGAGGTATGGAAGAAGATTTCAGAATTTATTGAATTTTTCTATTAATTCAATTTCTTACAGCTAAGTTCCTTTGTCATCTATGCGAATAGTTCGAAATTAAGTTTGTGGATTTGTGGACTCTTCAAAGTGGATCGCAGCCAATGGTATAGCTTAATGGGTTCCATAATGTCATATGCCATAGTTTTAGTACAATTTCATCTATATTTAAAGGGAAAACAAAATATAAAGTAAAACCTAATTAAAATCAAACCTTAACGACTTGTTACATTTGTGCTCATTGATTTTTAGGTTTCCCCCGTGTAAGAGATATCATCTTCAAGTTCGAAACACTTTGAATATTAGCCATAATTGAATTCAATGCAGTTTGTTGACGACCTCCAACGGCTACGGTAATGAATCCCAGAAAGCTACTGTTAGCTTATAATTGGTATTGCCTAATACTAGGCCTTACTTCGTATCGTATGGTGAATGGAACCTTCCGGCAGACTAGGCTAACGCGAACCTACGCCTTGTGCTTGAATGCTCTGACCATTATATTCCTCCCCGCGGTTTATTGGAACACAACGAAATTTGTTGAAAAAGTTAATTGGTTTCCGCGTGCGCCATTATTTACGCTAACTGCCAAAGTGCTATACTTCGTTATGTATGTGGCCGTTACGTATACGACATTCTCAAGATACGCCAGGGATGCCGCACATATGGAAATTCGTAGTGTCATGATCAAATTGCACCCAATGAAGTACAAACCAAAGTCTGCACTTCGCTGGCTATTCTATTTGAAATTTTTCTTTGGTCTTTTTATTAATCTTGGTAATTTGGGTTCGTTCTACATATGGTCGCAAAACGCCGATTTGATTACCATGGTAAATTGCTTTATATTCGTCAATTCTTTGAATATTATGAGTGCAGCTACATATGGTTACTTTCTGGGTATCTGGCATATGGCCCTTGGTTATGAAATCATTAATCAAAAAGTGGATAAGGTTCTAACCAACTTTCCGGTTAATAAAAAGAAGCTAAATCACCTTTGGTCACTTTATTCTGACTTGAATCGTACTGCTTTGAGGATATCTCGGATGTACGGACCTCAAATGTTGGCAGCTCGCTTCGATTATTTCATCTATTGTGTGATCAATAATTATTGGAGTTTTCTTCTACAAAGCAGTGGTCAAGGCAGTAGAAACTTAACTTTATATATGCTACTATTTGGTGGCTCCTTATATTGGGTTAGGAATTTGGATTTTTACCTATTCGACTATCTCTGCGATTTGACGGTGCAATATCAAAACAAACCCAAAAATATTGCCACCGAAAGCCAATGGTCAAATGAGGTACGGAAAAATATTATTATATTTATTAAAATTGGTTTATTAATGAAATTCTTTATAGCTAAGTTCTTTTGTGATCTATGCGAATAGCTCAAAACTGAGTATATCGGTTTGTGGACTCTTCAAAGTGGATCGCAGGCAATGGTATAGCCTAATGGGTTCCATAATGTCTTATGCTATAGTTCTAGTACAATTTCATCTATATTTAAATGGAAAACATAATATAAAATAAATCGAAATGAAATTCAAACGTTAATTACGCGTTTTCAATTGTGTTAATTGAATTTGTAGGTTTGTCCTCGTAAATTTATCTCTTACCATCTTCAAGTTCGAAACACTTTTCATAATTACTATCATCGAATTTCACGCAGTGAGTTGACGTCCTCCAACGGTTACGGTTCATCGCATGTAATGAATCCCAAAAAGCTTCTATTAGCTTATAATTGGTATTGCCTAATACTAGGCCTTACTACGTTTAGTGTGGTAGATGGAACCTTTCGGCAGACAAGACTATCGCGAGTCTACGCCACGGTTTTGAATGCCTTAACTATAATATTTTTGCCCATGGTTTATTGGAACACAACGAAATTTATTGAACGAATTCATTGGTTACCGCGTTTGCCTTTAATTTCTTTGACTGCCACAGTGTTATATGCCGTTATGTATGTGGGCGTTTCGTATACGATATTCTCAAGGCATACCAGGGATGCCGCACTCATGGAAATTCATAGTGTCCTGATGAAGTTGCGCCGAATGAAGCACAAACCAAAATCCACGCTTCTTCGGCTATTCTATTTGAAATTTTTTCTTGCGAGTTTCATGAATTTGGGTAATTTTTGTTCGGGCTACATTTGGTCTGACAACGCCGATTGGAGCACTATCGTACATTCATTTGTATTCGTCAATTCCATGAATATTATGAGTGCTGCCACATATGGTTACTTCCTCGGTATCTGGCATATGGCGCGTGGCTATGAAATCATTAATCAAGAATTGGACGAAGTTCTAACGATCTCTCCGGTTGATCGAAAAAAACTAAAGCGCATTTGGTCACTTTATTCTGACTTGAATCGCACTGCTCTTAAGATATCTCGGATGTACGGACCCCTTATGTTGGCAGCTCGCTTCGATTATTTCATCTATTGTGTGGTCAATACTTACTGGTGTTTTCTTCTAAACGTCAGTGGAGAAGCTACCTTATCGATGTTGGTCTTTGGTGGTTCCATATATTGGGCAAGAACTTTGGATTTTTACCTATTCGACTATCTCTGCGATTTGACGGTGCAATATCAAAACGCGCCCAAAAATCTGGTCACCGAAAGTGAATGGTCAAATGAGGTATGACAAATTTTTACAAATTGATTAAAATTGGTTAACTTATTTAATTTCTTTTAGCTAAGTTCCTTTGTGATATATGCAAATAGCTCGAAGTTGAGTATTTGGACTTGTGGACTCTTCAAAATTAATCGCGAGCAATGGTATAGCTTAATGGGCGCCATATTGTCATATACTATAGTTCTAGTACAATTTCATCTATATTTGAAGGGAAAAGTGAATTAATAAATGCATGATAAGGTCAAGGTTCACTTTTAGCTACAATCATGCGGGCTATCTTTAGGGATCTCCGATACGCATACACTTAGCTGATTACCCGGAACAAGGAAATAATATGTGAGGAGGACACTTAGTTGCCTGGCGAATTTCAATGACTTCAGTATGTCGACGCTTATATTACGTATCGTAGAGTTCTATTTCGATTATGCATTTTGGATAGGCATTAGCTCCCATCGTATGCGCAATTTTCGATATTACGAGACTTGTTTTACCCGCATCTATGCATTAATATTAAATGCCATAACTCTAGTGCTTTTGCCGATTATCTTTCTACGGGCTGTTTATGGGATCCTTCCATTTCACTTGTATCCAAAACTCATGGGTATTACCGTATGTGTGGGCTATGCCGTGAACTATGCAGCTATAGTGTACACACTAGTTTCGCGTGTGTATCGTGACAAAGCTTTGATCGAAGTGCAGCGTATTATATTGCGATTGCAACGAGTCGAAACCGATAATTACACAAGCAAGCCTCATATTAGTCGGTTATTGGTAACAAAGTTTTATCTAAAATGTTTCACTACCACATACCTGAGTGTGTCCAATCTATTAAGTTTCTTCGGGTGGCTAGATATCTATTCCTGGACAAATATATCGGCTGCAATATTCTTCAATGCCGGCCTAAATATATTGGGAACGGCAACATTTTGTTACTATCTGGCATTGTGGCGCATGTCGCTCGGCTATGAGTATATCAATCGAAAGATCAATGAAATTATATCATCATCATCGGCAGTTTCAAATGACGATCTGGTCACACTACGTTATCTTTGGTCACTGCATGCAAAGCTGAGTCGTACTGTACTTGATGTCAATCGCATGTACGGTCTTCAGATGCTCGCGGCTCGTTTCTATTATGTAATCTTCACCGTGATCAATGGCTATTGGGGTGTATTATTCTCCTCCGACGACATGACTTCATATTGGTGGATAATATTTGGTGCTTTCACCTATGTCATACGCACCTTAGATTTTTATTTACTCGACTTTACCTGCGATTTGATTGTCCAGTATCAGAGCCCTCCCAAGCATGCCGTAGTCGAGGGCAATTGGTCTAAAGAGGTTTGTATTACAATTATCTCAATGAAATCCTACTAAAGCGACTTTAATTTTAGCTAAGTTCGTACGTCATCTATGCGAATAGTTGCCCCATTAGTCTCTGGGCATGTGGACTCTTCAAAATCGATCGCAAACAGTGGTTCGAAATGATGTGTGCCGTTCTATCCTATTCGATGGTGTTAATGCAATTTCATTTGTATTTACAGAATACAAATAAATAAATCTAAAACCAAATAAAACAGAAATATTTGCACAGATTCTTTGTGTTGCAAATTGTGGGGGAAAAATGAACGAAGAAACACCAAGATGGCTTCCTTCCCCCCTCGCACCCCCCCTCCGGTCACATTTACAGTGCGCTGCTGGAGCCAATAATTTGCTGTTCGATAATTTCCAAATGAATGCGTTCGGCAAATAAATTTATGCTTTGACAGCGAACTCTCGAACGCTTGCCAGTTCCTCTTCTTCGGGGTTCAGTTCTGGAAAATTTGAAACGAAATCACGTTTTGCTGTTGCATACTTTTTGGCGTATGCACATCTGCTCTTTCACAAAAGCGTACGTGATGAAAGTTATGTCATAAACACACACACACACACACACAACTACATAAGGTTAGCAGGTGAAATGGGCAAGGGGCATAAATAAAATGAAATAAAATAAATCAAAACATAATTTTCACAATAAATTCGGTTTTTACACTACAACAAAGAGCCAAATGCAAATGCAAATCTAATTTCTATTTTTCCGACTACAAGTCGAGAACGTGAATTGGAAACTTTTTCATCCATATCTTGGTGCCAACTTGTCTGAAAACACAATTTGCTATGCGTTCTTTCATATTTGGCTTTTACTTTTAGGATTGTAAATTATTCTACAACTTTTGTTGAACTAGTTCTTTACTTAGAATGAAAAGTTCTACTCATTTTTGAAATGAAGTCAAAGTTGCTTTGATTCTTAGTTATATGAGAGTGATCGGGTTGGTAATTTGCTTTAAGGTTCAAAGAAAAATTAGATGTAGACCTATAGAGACCTTTACAAAAATGAACCAGGTCACAAATCACAAGCTAAAACTACTAAAAACATGAAAGAGCCAACTGGAAGCTTGGAGCCTTTATATTTAAGACATAGATGAACTAGTTCATAAATTGAGCCTACTAGTAACTTGTCCTTTACGTTATATTCAAGATATGGATGAACTAGTTCACAAATTGCTGTTGTTTGTAAGCAAATTTGTACTAAAGAACATAGACAATTGGTTTACGCATGCGAAAAATTAAGTTTTTTAAAATTTAAGCCTCCAACAAACCAAATATTAAGGATTTCGATGAGCTAGTTCACAAATTGAGGCAATTGGAAACTTGTTTATAAGTTACATTCAAGACGATGATGAACTAGTTCACCAATTTCTTTCGATTGTAAGCAAACTTGTACTAAAGAACCTATGGAACTGGTTTACTCATAAGAAAATGTAAGTTTGCTTCCAAAAAACTGACTATTAAGGATTTAGATGAACTAGTTCACAAATTGAGCCCACTAGAAACTTGTTCTACAAGTTACATTCAAGACTAGGATGAACTAGTTCACAAATTGCTTTTAATTTTAAGCAAACTTGTATTGAGAAGCCAAGCTAACTGGTTTATGTATCAGAAAATGCCAGTTTTGGAACAATAAAACATTCTGGAACTATATCTTTTGGATTTGAATGAACTAGTTCACAAAATGCGTCCAAGATGTAGTAAGACATCTTCAATATTGGATGAATATGATAAATCTTCACGTTTTTTAAGTTTTTGCTGCATTTGCTAATGGAACTAGTTCCAATTTAATATTGTATCAACAGGCTCTTAAATTATATACAATATTCCAGCACGTCAACACAATTATGCTGGGTAATAAGAGCAAAGATTTATGTTTATACAATACACATCAAAGACTACGCGTCTGCCGGACGGGTTATAAACACGTATACATTTGGGGGAGATGGGCGTGTCCCCGTCGCTTGACAATTGTCAAAATTGTCGTCATAATTCATGTGTGCCTGCCTGCGTGTGTGTGTGTGCGTGTGTGTGTGTGTGCTGACGGCAACAGCAACATCGGAATCGACGACAAACCGGTGTGGCATCAATTCAATTGAAGCAAATGCAAATTACGCAATGATTTACATTCCGATTGACATATTTTAGGCGAACAGTTTGCACTCAGCCATCTCCAATTCGTTCGCTCTCCCCCCCAACCACCACCCACTTGCCGGCCACGCCCTTTACGTGTAGCAAAAATGAAGCTTTGATTTGCTGAAATGTCAACTAGAAGGAGTTTAGAATTTGAAAAATATTGAATATTTTGAGAAGATGAAATGTTACATACCATTTGAATTGCTTGCGATCCATCTTGAAGCAACTTTGTTCTCTCTCTCTCTCGTTTCGTTTCGTTTACCCACTTCAATTATTCGCAGTCGTGGAACATTACTCACAGACTGATGGATAAATCCGGTGCTGAAAGTAGTCATAGTCATCATTACTCAGCCTTTCTTATTGGGGCGTCATAAAATTCTGAACGGACGTAAATGCGTTATTATACGTATTATGTGCAGCGAACAGGAGAGAGAGAGAGCGGGAGAGAGAGAGCGAGAGAGAGGGTCCAACCAGAGTCCAAACAACTTGGCATCTCTTGGGCCATTGTGCGAGATGTGAACGTGCAACAATGGAAGCCACAAGCCACCACATTGACATGCACATCAAAGGCAGCAGGCACAACCCATAGCCGCGACATCGAATGGCCTAGAGGACCAGCGTCAGGACCAGCGCCAGGACCAAGACCAGAGCCAGGACCATCAATGCAACTTTGAGTCAAGAGCCAGAATATTCGCTGAATAGCTTGACTTGCATTCTTTGCTATAGCCAGGAGGACATAAATTCGAAAAATAACAATATGACCGCCATATCCTTCGCTTCTCTCACTCTCTCTCTGTGTGTCTTTGTGTGTGTGTGTGTATATGTGACCCCAAAGTCAACTCAAGATGGCAACCAAAAGTTTTTTAATGATGCCGCAAAGTCGTTGAACTAAAGTTCAATTTCTTTGCTATTGAATTGTGGCCACACTTTCCATCCAGATCCAGTCTACTTCAATATGCAAAAATCAATGAAATGGCACAAGTCAGTGGGGAAATTTAGAGATGATAAAAAGCGAGAAATAAGTTTGTTTTTTTTTGACATTGCATTAGAAATGGAAAATGGAACTTTGAAGAAATGACAGCAAATTTAGAATCCTAATAGGGACTGATGAATTTGGGAGCGTAAAACTGGATGAGTCCTTGGCTTGCAAGTGAATTTCATCCTTCTATATACAACTGTTTCATAGTTTAATCTCTGTTAGGAGGAACTTAGTTCTCTAATTTTCAGAAAAACTTGTTTTTCTAGATAAAGAAAATTCATTTGAGGTGAAATAATATTAGTTAATGATTGGTTCCAACAGAATTAAGGAAGATCCTGCTGGTTAAATGTCACAATTGGAACATAAAATCTAACATTTACATTTTATGTTCCAATTGTGACTTTTAATTTAGAAAAGACTTTGAGTTAGAAAAGCAATAAAGACTCTGTAAAAATATGAAAAGAAAGCTAATAAAAACTGCTTTTAACTTTTTCTAATATAAAAGGAAAGCCAACAAAAACTGTATCGAAGTTTTTTTTAATATTTTTGATATAAAATTTTAGTTTCATATCTCTAAACAAGCCATGTTTCCAATAAAAATTGATTTCTAACAGTTTTCCGATGATAGTTTTAAGAGTTTGCCAGGCTTACAAGCCAAAATAAATAGAAATTTGATTTTGTTTCACACTCGTTTTAGCCGCCTGTAAACTAAATGGTTTAAGACAAAAATAGAAACCTAATGGAATTTGAATTCCTGTAAGCCAGAAAAGGTAGAAAAATATACATAGAAAATATGCCGCAATGCAGAAAAAAAAGGTAAAAATGCATCGATTCACATCGATTGAGTCGGGTCACATAGTGCTATGTGGGCCAGTGGTGGGCGGATGTTGATGGGTGTAACCTGTCTGGGTTCAAAGTGAAAGTTCAATTTTGCTTGCAGTAAAAGTTTTTCTCCTCCTCCTCCTCCCTCCTCTTCAGCCATTTTTTAGTTTGCTGAAAGTTGGCAAAGACGTGAAGAATGAATTTAACACTGTTCTAAATAAAAGCACATAAACATAAAAATATATACTCCAGGCACAGCTGTAGGTACCTGAAGATAGGTTCTGATTAAAAAAGACTTTTCCTAACCAAAGTCATGGTTAGAAAGGTCATAAACCTTACTCCCACACACAAGTCAAGCAATTGCCGAAACGGTTAAAAAAGAAATACTGAAAATTTCAGTAGATACACTCAAAAAAATTCTTAGCGACTTTGTTATCATCATTCTAAACTTACTTCTGAGAGATGCAAATTTATCACATTATTTTTTTGGGTTTTTTCACAATTATTTGTTTTTATTATTTGATAATTTAAATTTAAAATTACATATACAGTTATTTAACGATGATTTTAGCCAAAAAAGTAGTCACCTCCTCCGGCACTGGAGGATGCTGAGGCTGACGATGAAGCAACGGCACCGCCATATCCGCCACTGGGATAATAACCACCACCAAAACCGGGATAACCGCCTCCGAAATTATTATATCCAGGATAGCCACCTCCGAAGCCTCCATAACCTGGATAATACTGTGGAGCAGGCACCGCTTCCAGGAGGCTACTCAACATCGCGATTAGTACAATAACCAAGATAAAGGTACGCATTTTGTTCCGTTAGTCACTTCGATTAGGCTCAGGATCTTCACAATTCGAGATGTGATCGTATACAAAACTTTTCTAGCCATGTCTAAGCCATTTTTATATGAAAAATTTCCACATGACAATCTGGTTCCCAAATTGTGATTCTCTCTAATTAATTGACAAAAATATAATACACAAAAACCCGAAAATAACAAAAGCAAAGTAGGCCCCCACATCCAACCGGTTTCACCGTATTTTTTGAGGGGGGTTTGACCTTTTGTGGATCGGGTTACTCTCACGCGCTTTTGATTTAATTTCTATGGGGAGTCTGGGGATTTGGGGAATCACTTAGCCAGCGGGCTTTTGTGCCACATTAGCAAATAATAAAATAATCAAAATATATATTGGCGATTTTTGGTTTATTTTTTTTTATTATTAAGTATATCAACATTTTATTTATTTTCGGTTTTGTTTATGCCAACTCGCTTAGTCACACATAACTAATCAATATTTGCGACAAAAATATGCAAATAATATGCGATCACTAATGCGATTTCTATGGTCGTGTCTCTGACCCATTATGCTAGACAAATAACAAATTATTGACTATAACAAATCGTTAGTTGATAGCGAAAAAACGGGGCTGGGGGATTGCTTATTAATCAACACTTTTGGTTACATATTAACATCGGTTATTTATATAATTTTATGTCGTATTCTCAACTTTGATCAAAACAACTTAACAAACATGTAAGTTTTAAATTTAAAATTCGCATAAATAAAAAGATGAGGAAACTTGTAGACAAATATTAATAACCAGACGAGTTAATAGAATAATGGTTTTGATGTTTCTGCGTAGATATTTATACCCTTTACTCATAGGGAGGAAGGGTATATTAAAGTCGCCTGTCCGTCTGTTTGTATGAGCATTGAGATCTCGGAGACTGTAAGAGTTAATGCTACCAGACTTATATCGGTAGAAGCGTATAGTAAGAAAAACATGAATTAATTTCGCAGTTTCTAAGCCACTGAATTTTCACTCAGGGGAAATCCTAAGAAAATCGCTACTACGAATGCCGATGCAGGGTATTTCGAAGTCGAATTGCCTCATTCTATTTATGTGTGTAAATGCAACTAATAATCATGATTCTTAAACGATAAGGTAACCCATATCTTAGCACTGTTAGTTACCATTTTTGGGCAATATTTCTACAATATTTTCATGTTATAAAATTCTCAAAATTTAAAAATAACGTTTTCGGACAAAATTATCGTCTTTTTAATAAAAATAATTTTAAACTAAATTAATTTAAATGTTTGCTAATTTTGGTCTATAAAAATAATTTTAAAATAAATTAATTTATATGTTTGTGATAATAAATGATAATTTTGGGCTGTCAAACTTAAACAGGGACAATACATATCCTTTAGAAAGGATGCATCTTGGTATCTGTGTTTAACCAAGCATTCATGCCACGGTGCTCGACCCTTTCCCCCGACTATAAACAGTATTTCATGAACATAATATTGGCAATAGATAAAATAACTATAAAGTCGATGGATATTTTGTATTTCTTTTACGATTTAATGATTCAGTTTTGAAAAAAGCTCGATTAATGTAAGAAGAAACTAAAGGTAAATAGTTTTTAGTTGTTAAAAAATTGATTTAGTCCCTGACAAAGGCTAAAAAGTGGGAAACTTAGGCATGGATCTAGTTAGTCAAGATCTAGTAAAAATATTTCGGATCTATCATGGATCTAGTTAGTCAAGATCTAGTAAAAATATTTCGGGGTTGGTTCAATCGAAAAATCTACAATAAAACTGGTTTCGGCTATTTTATCAGTTCCTTCGTTTGTTTTTTTTTTTTTTTATCGTATTATGTACTTTTTAGCTTGAAGAATCACTTATTGATAGCATATTATCACAAATTATGAAAATTCGGGTGTGATCCGGAAACCCCGACCTTTGTTCTCTGACTTTGTAGCACTGCTATTAGCACTTTATTATAAAATGTAGAAATATGATAGAGTTCAAGGTAGGAACTTAGACACTTTATCAATAGAAAGTAAGTCTTGATACAATACATGCGATCGAATTTCGTCTTTTCAAAAGCAGAAAAAATGTCCCAAAAAATGTATAAAGTATTTTCTCAAAACTCCCCAGTTAAACTATCAATTAAACTTTCGTATTTCTCCTTTTACGATATATTTTTCGAAACAAAGTTGCTTCCCCTTCCCATCAAGCTCTATAATTAGGTGATAATTTTTGCCTCTCTTAAAAAGCAATTACTTATGTGTGTGAGCTAATTGTGGGGGGGGGGAGCCAGCAGCCGCAGCAGCAGCACCAGATAGAGCACATATGATACGCACAGGGCGCCTTGGGACGGACCCTTGACAGGGGGAATCTTGTCAGATGAAAGGCGAAATGCGTGTTTTGATGCGGTCCTCAGTGAGTTATGATCTTATGACAGCTCCTTAAGTTCCATGCCGCCGTCGCCGTCGACGATTTCCGATGACTGCATCCTTGTCAAAATGTGTCCACAATTTGATGGATACATTTAGCGGAAGAGTAGAGTAGAGCAACACATTTATTTGTAGCGTAAAAATAGAATTACTACAATTGCTGCTATTACGATTAGCATTAAAATATTCACATTAACCATTGTGGCAGTGTTGCCACCTTTTATAATTTCCTCGAGACGATCATCTGTATTCGCATAGTATAGGGCTGCAAATTTATTTTCGATTCTTTCTACTGGGCTGCAATAGTTGATCAGATCATCGGCCAAATGGAATGTATAGTTCACACAAATCAAGTGGCTATGACCCATTAATAAATGGCGAGAATTGCCCATCTCATCGATACACTTGAACAGAGAGATACTTCGAACTTGGAGGCTCTTACAGTGAGTCACGTTGTCATTTCGGAAAATCATCAGCAGATGACTGGGATCAGTGTCCCTCTCAAAGGCAATATATGCTTCGCCTGGGATAACCAACATGCCACCATATTTGATGCTTATGTCTCTGGGATATCTGCCCGAACATATCGATTTCCAGGTGCTGTTAAATAGACTGTAACAACGTTCCGAGACGTGCTCAAAATGGCTAAAGAATCTCAATTCTTTTGTCTCCATGGTAAATTTGGAATAATAAAATTAAATTTGTCTAGTTATTCATTTGAAAGATAAATCAGAAGTGAGTATTACTTGACTCCTAATTCTCAAATTAATAGAACAGGCCGTTCTAGTATTACTTCCTAGTCTTGTAACGTTAAGCAACACAAAAGTGACAAGATTATAATTATTATATCGTTTATCGTTTTCATTTCCGTTTCATGCAATTTCAATTCGCAGTAATTCTAAAGAAGTTTCACTTCAAAAAATCATTGGTAACACGCCGTTTGAAAGACATTCCCCATTTTAACGCATAGTAAAATTTCACAGGACCATCCCCTTCCCCCCGAATTCCATTTCGTAATACTGGAACAGCCAACAAAGACTATTCAATAAGTCTGAAACTTTTCTGGAAGGTCTCCAGTGTTTTAATTTCCATTTATCAATTGATTCCCATTAAGTTTTAAACAAGCTGCTTCATTTTCTTGTCCATTAATAGCAGACGACCTCGTGAATTGTGGCAAGATTGGAAAAACAAGACGTCCTGGAAGTCTTTTTGGAGTCGCTTCATAACTAGAAAAGTCTCTGAAATGTTGTTTGACAATCGGCAATTGAAAGTACGAGAGATTATGAAACCAATTTTTTATTTATATGACATGGATTCGATGTTGAATGGACCTTCATATGAAAAGGTAAGAAATTTCAAGTATTGGGCAGCGAATTTTTGAGTTTAGGAAGACTTTATCTATTTGTGGTTTAACTCCAACCCAAAAAAATAAGCTCAAAAAAAAAAAAAAACTATTTCAAAAACCACGAAAATTCTTTTGTTTCGAAATAAAGAATGTTGGAGTCAGTATATAGAGATCAAAAATAACTACTTCGAGAGATTACATGATGTTTGAAATTCGAAAAACCTGCAATTCATTTAAAAAGTCATCGTCCTCTTAAGTATTAATCATGTTTTGAAGTCCAGAAAGGTTTCTTACTATCTTAGCTCCACATGGCATCTCCTTTCGGATCCATACAAATGCCTAAATCAACCCATACAGATGCTAAGGCTAACTGTAGCAAATCAAATTCTTATATTATTATCCCTTTGCCAACTTAGAGTGAACTATGCGTAAGTGCTTTGTTTGTTCAGGCATTTCCTTTTGCCGTTTGATTTGACAGGACCTGCTCTGCTCGCTCTCTCTCTTTCTCGCTCTCTATGCTGTCTCTGTCCATAAATTGTATATTTCCTTTATGCAAACTTCTGCAACATGTAGCCTGTCAGCAAATGTCGTCCTTCTCTGTAACAATTTGCCGCATCGCAACAAAAAAAAAATATCAAAGAAGCTAACTTCGGCTATGCCAAAGTTTGTATACCCTTGCAGCTTTTGACCATTACATTTTATTTTCTAAAAAATTTTTTGTTTCTTAATCCAATAAAGAAATATTTTAAATACATTGGCCGGGGGCAGCCAATCGCCAAATAGTAGACAATGTAGCGATTGATATTCATATTCACACACACACAATCGCAATTTTGAAACATATATGTGCTTCACTGCTTATGCGTGCACTGCTTATGGCAGCAGCAGTACAGTAGGCAAATTTTACATCGTCGAAAACAGGCGTTATGTTTATCCGATTGTTTTGAAATTCACGCATATGACGTAATCCCTTTTTATTTATGTACATAATCAGTTTGGATAAGATTGTTCAAAAAATAGAGAAGTTATTCGCATTTAACGATTGTATTTGTATGGCAGCTATATGATATAGTTGTCCGATCTTATTCAAAATCGCAGATGTGTATGTGGCTGTATAGAAAAGCTTATATACGAACTTTGAATGCGATAGCTCTAAAACTGTGGGACTAGATCGCGCAGCACCAGACAGACAGACGGACAGACGGACAGACGGACATGGCTATATCAACTCGTCTTCTCTTGCTGATCAAGAATATATATACTTTATGGGGTCGGAAACGATCCCTTCTCTGCGTTACAAACATCTGACCAATTTTATAATACCCTCTGCAAGGGTATAAAAAAGAAATAAGGAGGAAAAACAACCAAACGAGAACAAAACGCATTTTTTCCGCCTCTCCAACTCAACTCTCTGTGTGTGTGTGTTGCCTTTCAAACATTATTGCAATTTTGTAAATATTGTAAAAATGTTTCACTCACATGCACACACACACACACACATTGCTCTCTTTATGCAAATTAGTTGCAAAAACCGCCTCACATTCCAAATGTTAATTTACATTTTTTTTCTTACTACTCTTCCTTTGTTTTTTATGCTGTCATGTTGGCTGAAAAAGGAATTTTTATTTGCATTTTCAATTTTTACATACTTGTTAACCTTTTGTCTAGGATATTCTTCGTCTCCCCTGTCTCTCGTCCCCTGTCCATGTTCCATTTGTTAACTTGGATCAGTGGCGCATCAGCGATGCCAAAATAAAGGGTTGCTTTCTATGGAAAAGATTCATGGGATTTTTATAATTACCGAAATCAATTGTGGAAAATATTTGGGGGAAAACTTGGAATCCTGGGGCCTCGATGAAGCACGAAAGATGTTCTCCGATTCGACTCTCAAGGTCTTCAACTTGGATCTTTATATTATCATCTGAACAAATCTCTATAGTTGCAGTATGGCCAAGAGGCAACATTTTTTTTTTGAGCAAAATGTCTCAGTTAAGTTGCTGGGTTCCCTAATGGCTAATATAACCTGCTCATAATGCCAGAGAACCTAGTTTCATATACCATTGGAACTTCTGTAGTTTCTTTTGTTTGTCAAGTTCTACCAGAAGACTCCATTGTGATAGAGATACTACTTATGTAGCATAATTAAAAATCTTAATTATTGGAATTTCCAGAATCTTTTCTTTAAACATAAAATTATGAAATATTCTAGAAATGATTTTATTCTTAAGTAAACTTGACTCTTTCTAAACTCAGACGCGATTCACTAGCTATAAAAAAATTTTAATTGTGAATATTTTAACGACCATTGTGTTGTTCACGTCAATATAAAAGATTTAAACATATATTTCCTTTTTTTATAAAACCAAAACTGGCGAAGGGACAGCTAATAGAACTTGAAATCTCAGTTTTTCTTTCAAATTTGTCGACTTTGAGGCTGTTTTACAACACTAATTCATATTTTTGACCTATTTTATTGTTGCAACATAAGAAAATATAGTTCAAATGAGATATTTTATGTAGATATCGGGTAGGAATTGTCAGAGCTATGAAAGATTTTCATATTATGAATTTACTAAGTCTATATAGGACCTCCAAACCGGGATCCAACGTCCAAACCTAACCTATATCTCACTAATAAGAGCTGCTACAGAAAACGCACGGTGGATTCGATATCAGTACACTCAAATTAAACAACAGTAGGAAAACACCATGCAACATAAATAAAAGTTCCATTTTGTTGTCCTTTGTAAGTTGTACTCAGTACAATACAACTTTCAGATTCTATGCTGAGTAACGCACAAGCAGTTGTTGGACGCACAAGCAGTTGGTGGACACACAAGCAGTTGCTGGACGCACAAGCAAGCCTAAAATCGGCTCCTTTTTCGGCATCCTGCTTATGCATTTGTATTCCTCCATTAAAAACTCTCTTTTAGGACCATTTAGATCAGTATTTAATAAGGGTAAATGATTTGTTTCCTTTTTATAAAGTGTTTTAAAATTAGGTAACCCACTTCCTAGATTAAAATGGAGCACAAAGTGATGAAGGAGTAAAGGAGGGAATACGACTTTCTGGCTGTGCTTGGAACCCCAATAAGTAGCCCCCTTCTTGAGCAGACCACTGTACTCGGTAACCGCATGCCTTTTAGGTACACACATAAAAGAATGTGTTTGTTTTTTTAGTGCTTCTTAAGGAGTTTCAGAGGGTGGAGAAGTATGTGAAGTTTTTGTGTTTAATTTCATGTTGCCAAGAACTTTGTAGAGTTTATACGAGTGATTTCTTTCTTAGGTAAAAAGTGTATTGGAAATAAGTATGAGATTCGAAATAATTTGTAGTTTTTATTTGAATTCCTTGAAAATGGCAATTTGTCGGTTTTAATTGCGTTGCGTTGCGTTGGCGAAAACCAACTTGGCCGCAATCTTAATGTACTTTGATTGCGGCTGCGCTTTGCCCAACGTTTTGTGGCTTTTTAGCCAAAAGTTTTCCTTTTGTGAGTGGTTGTGTGTGTGTGTGTGTGATTGTGTGTGTGTTTTGTCTCTCTCAGTTTGTTTGTTTGCTTATTTGTCTTGGGCTTTAATTAAGTTTCATTATACAAATTAACACATGCGGGTGGTGAAACTCACCCAATCCCATCCCCCCTTCCCCCGTACCATTCCTAACCACCTCAATGCCCTTTACCCTAGGCATGTTTAATTAAATAATTCATTCATATGTTTGTATAATTGACAATGAGTAAATAATTTGAAAAGTCATGTCAAAATCTTGGATTTTGTTTGTGTGTGTGTGTTAAATATTAAACTAATATATTTTAATTTAATTTAATTTTCATATAAATATTAGTCAGGTATTAAATAATTCAGTTTTTGGTTTGTTTGTTGTTTTTAATGCAATTTAGCTAATTGAAGTAACCTCTTGGGGGCCCATTAACAGATTGTCAGCCATCATCGTCATCGTCATCTTCATCTCCAGCGTCATCAGAGCGATGGATAGGCATTCTTGGCCGCATAGTTGGCCGCCGCCACACAATAGTTGGAGGCCCCAAAGAATGAACACACCCCATTGCCACTCGCCGTTGGATTTGCCCCAAAGCCGCCATAGCAATTCGTATAATTCTGACACGACCGCAGCTCCAAAGGACCAAAATTCAGGGCATAGCCACCTCCAGGGGGATGCGTTACGGGGGGATGTGTCAGATTTGGATATTTGTGCATATTGCCAGTGGAGGCTGATGAAATGGGCGCCGGCACCAATTGGGATCCCACATGGTCCATCAATGGACGAGAGCCGCTTACACTGCGCTCATTGCGGCGAAATTTTGCACGACGATTCTGAAACCAAACCTGCAACACGAAAGCAATAAATATAGTGATTCACATTGAGACAGAAATGGAGAGAAGTTTGCGTAAAACTTTTTTGTAAACTTTAAACATTTGTTTTTACTAAACTGCAGTGGGGTAAATTTATCTTGATTTTATGCTGAAATCTGTGTTAGAATTTCGTTATTAGGATCTTGCAATAAAATGGGAGAAAAGAATTTTCTTTTTTTAAGTAGAACTGAAAGCTATTTTAAAGCTCTTGACGTCTATCTAGAGAATTTATTCTAACATTATAAAAGCCATTTAAAGTCTCCATATGATATGTTTTTCAGAGAGAGAAATTAGTACTTTTGAAAATTGTTCCTTTTGCTATCATTTAACGTAGATATATAGTTTCTTAGAGAAGGAATAAGGCTTGAAAAATTTATTTTAAAAGAAATGTTGTCAGCAAAATTAAAGTTATTGTAGAAAGAGCAAAACTTTTGGAGTTTAAGTAGACATGTGACCAAATTAATAGATGTAAGACCTATATCAAAATTTCTATGTTTGAAAAATGTCGAGATAAAAATTATATAGCAGGTTCTTTAATCAAAAAACTTATTCTTAGGATTTGTAATACTATCATGAAGTAAAATAGGTAAGTCTCAAAAATAAAAGACACCATAAAAAAACATATGTGAAGTTGTAATTAACAAAGTTTTCAATACTAATTTTTCTAATTAGCTAAATATTTACACTAACTAAAATTCAAATTTAAAACTAAGTTTAAAAAAAATTTGAATTTGAATTGCGCCTATTCCAGCGACCAAGAAAAATGTGATTTATTTACAAAAGCTTTAAGAAAATATTCGAAGAGGACAATTTCGTTAAAATTCTTTAATAAATATTATACTTAAAAAATCAAGTATTCTGCATTTTCTCTTTTTAAATTACTTTTAAAACCAAATTTTGATGCAAATCTAATCTATTGACCCGTACTGTATATCCCATTAAGTCTCTGATTAAATTCTTTGAGAGTTTATATCTCTATTATTTATATCGTTTATTTAATACACGGACATTTATATTAATCAAAATAATAATGTTTTTTAAGCTTTCGTTATTTATTCTAGCGTCTGCTCTTCACGGATCTTTACAAGACTGAATTCAATCTCATTCTTCTCTCTCTATCTATCTCCTGTCCTATATTATCTATCTCTATCCCTATCTATTGTGTTGCCTCTTGTCATTCTTGACTTAACAATATACGCTTGACGCAAAGATTTTTGGTAAATGCTTAATAAATCGAAATTGCTAAGTAGTTTAAATTTCTAAAATTCTTTTCCAAGTTTTTCCAGTTCTAAATCTACTACTTTGATTCTTTCCCTCCTTAATATAAAAGATACTTTTTTGGTGGCTAAAATAAGTTAAAATTCCATCTTTAGACAACGTTTTCAACTATTTCGTATTAATTTCTTAACTTTCAGTGTGAGAAAATAAATATTTAAAAATTTTTATTTAGTTCTCTGATAATTTCGCTTTCTGTACCCATTTTTAATGAGATTGAATGATTTAATTTTGCCTTAAAATTCAAATTTCTATTCCCTGAGGCACAATTCACTAGTATTTAATTTAAAAATTTTAATAGTTTCCACTTAATTCTGTAGGTTTTTGTTGCTCACCTGGACTCTGGCCTCACTTAGATGCACTTTGGTGGCCAGTTCTTCGCGCACAAAGGCATCTGGATAGTGGGTTCTCTCGAATACTTTCTCCAGAGCTGTCAGTTGGGCTGAGCTGAATGTGGTGCGATTGCGTCGCGGCTTTCTTGAGTGTCCCGTTGAGAGATTGCTTGGATAATCTGCAGCTCCTCCAATGCCTCCGCCGACGCCTGTAACGAGAACAAGAAGATGATGGAGAATAAACCATTAAAAGAAAGTATTTTCGACTTTTAGTTGGAATTTTCTCTGGAGGCGGCGTAATGCAAAATCTGATGGCCTCGTAAATAATCGATAAGTGCCCCGGATATGAATTAATTTTTTCCCGCTACTTTTATGGTCGGTGCGAGAAGAGAGACATAAAATTTTGCATTCCGTTTGATCCTGCCTGGTTTGTCTTTGTCTTGTAGTCACTGTAGGAAGGTCATAAACAAATGGCATGGAGTCATAAAATATCTTTTGACGACATTCGATGGCAGCTGCCGCCGCCGTTGCTGTGCCTTCGACATACGTAAACATACAAAAACCAAATACCTAAGCAACAAATTTACGATCTATTAATTAAAGAGTGAAATTTTTTGTGACATTAAGCGGTCATAAGAGCGTTTCAAATTTTCACTAATTGGTTTTTGGGCAAATCATATATGTGTATGAAAAACATTTGTATTTAAATGCGACTAAATGTATAGCAAAAGCTTTGGTTTTCGTCAATTCGAATTAAATACGTAGAGTGAGATTTTTGCTTTTCCAATTAAAGGTTGTGTTAAATGTTTTCAAGATGAATAAAAATACTTTTCACTGCACACGTTTAGCTAAAGTGTATTGAAAATATACATAGAAGGCATTTTCCAGGTATTTTTATACCATGCATTCATAGAATGAAATGGTATATTAAAGTCGCCAAAATGTATGTAACAGGGAGAAGGAAGCTTCTCCGACCCTATAAAGTATATATATTCTTGATCAGTATCAATAGTCGAGTCGATTGAGACATGTCCGTCTGTCTGTCCGTCCGTCCGTCCGTCCGTCCGTCCGTCCGTCCGTCCGTCCGTCCGTCCGTCCGTCCGTCCGATAGAGTGCCTAGATCTCAGCAACTATACAAGCTAGAGCTACCAAATTTGGCATGTAGACTCGTTTGGTGTGTACGCTGATCAAGTTTATTTTTTTTTTTTGCCACGCCCTCTTCCGCCCCCGCTATTTGAAAAACAATATTTTGAGCCTCCATATCTCGGGAACTATAAAAGATAGAGATTTCGGATTTGGACATTAGATGCGTGCAGTGTGCACGCAGATCAAGTTTGTTTTAAATTTTGGCCACGCCCCCTTCCGCCCCCGAAATTCGAAATATTCGATTTTCACCCGAAATATTTATCGTATCGTAATTTAATTTCGCACACTAATACATGTCACGTATATCTATCATCCCACCAAATATCACAAGAATCGGAATAAAAATGGCCGAGTTATACATAGAAACGTTTTTCACTCATAGCGGTGCAAGGCAGATGCACGCGAAAAAGAGCGAGATAGCATATGCTGCAAATCACCGATTTGGTCGGGGGGCTCTAAAGTGCTCGCTTCCACATAAGAGTGAGCGAGATAGCATTTAAAAGAAATTTAATATATATCTCTTCACCTAATGCATGGTATATCCAAGTCGGCCCGGCGACTTACTTACTTTATTATTTATATTTTTGTTGTAACATGTTTAAGAAAATGTAGGCGCCATATTATCCATAGACTGCAGAATCATTAAAAAAAAACATAAAAGATTTTAGTTTTCTTTACATTGTTGGTTTGCATTATGAAAAATGTTCTCGTAAATTTCTTGTTGATTCTAAATTAAATTGATGTCTTTAAGACAATACTACATAAATAAATATTTCTCAGTACTTATTTATGTGATAATCTTCACAAGAGATTTTTAATATTGGAGTTTTCTATTCTTCAAGTCATTTAGCGTTTCTTAGGATACTTTGCTTCCTCAATTTCGTATATCATAGCAATTTCATTGCCCAATAAAGTAAAAAATCTCGTGAAATTACGACAACTTTAACTACAGTAAAATTTTGCCTATCCAGACGACTCGATCCGAATAATTTGAAAATCTAGCTAATACTTAAAAAATTATGCTTAAATCACTTTACTCACTCCGTGAACATATATTTCCAAAAATTTAAATAATATTTTAAAAATTTGAAAACCCAAAAAACTAAAAAAATCCAAATCTAAAAATTGGTATTTTAAACTTGTAAGTTAATTGCATATTTGGTTAAATGGAGTTTGGACAACTTGAAGTTCACAAAATTGTATACGAATCGAAAGACAGATGTTTGAGTGCAATCTTTTAATTAGAACTGTGATACGATCAAAAATTTCGATAATTATTAGGTACAAAAAAATGAAGTATTTCATTTCGAAATCTCGTCCTTAACATCGCGATCTTCAACAATTATCTGAGAAGAGTAAAAGCAATGTCCTTTAGATTGCACTTACATTCTTTAGAGATATTTTTTCGAGAGTCTTATTAAGTGGAAAATGAACAATGTGATTGGAAAACGAACAAATTTATTGAAGGAAATTAATTTAATGTCTGTATTAAAATATAAGTATTTTTCACTTAAAAGACATTAAAAAAGTATTCAGAATCTGAATTATCAATAAATGTCCCAAGGGGAAGTATTAATTTAGCGTCCCTTCAACCTGCTTTTTAATTAAATAAATTTAAATGATTTAATGGCTCGAAAAAGAAAAGAAAGATTTGAGTTTAAGTGATTCTAAAATAATTTTTAAGCTGTTAATTTCAAACCAATCCAGTCACATTTCAGTTATCCCTCAAATATTGTCAAAAATTGTTCCCACAATTTTCGATCAACTGTCTTGGGTTCGGTTCATTCAACAATTTCCATATTCGTGTGGTTTTTGAATTTACTTGAACTTCGTTTAGCTTCAGGGTGGCCTTGCGCCTTCACATTTACGTACATCGGCCGTGTACATCGTCGTGACAAATCTCTTTCCCCAGTCCATTTGTCTCAATTTGTCAGCTGGAGCTGTCCGCAAAGTTTCAGTTGGAAATTGGGCATCGTCGATCAACACGTCGGAGTTTTTTGTAGAATTCCAAACGAACAAAAGAAACAACTGCAACTCCTCCGCCTCCAAATGGAGCTGCAACTGCAGCGCAACTGGGTTGTCCCAGGGGAGAAGATGGGTGGATAGACAGACGGACGGACGGATGGATGGTTGGTTGGTTAGTTGGATGATAAAAAACGAAAAGATCTTTAATTTGGATTGCCAACGAGCAATAAAAAAAAAAGAAACACAGTTGCAAGCCAAAAACCGAAAGGGAAACCTCAATCAGATTTGTGCAACGAGTGAAAGGGAGAGGGAGAGCGAGAGGGTGGGAGGATGGGTATCGAAATGGAAATGGAGATGGGCACATGTTGTTGTTACCATTGGAGCGACAAAAATAAACACACGCCCAAGCCCAAGCCCATTTAGTAGACACGAGGGAGATACCGGGTCGGGTCGGTCCGGTTTGGTCTGGTCTGAAAAACAGCGTCTGGTACTGGTTACACTGCCGTTTTATATGCTCCACTTGAAAAATATAGTCACTAGGTTCGGTTCTCCGGGTACTCGGGCAACCGGGCCTACGTCTCCTCTCTGCCTCTGCCTCTGCTTCAAAGGCATGCGGCCACTGAGGGAATATCATGTCAGCTTTGATTACGTTTTGTCATGTTGACAATGTTGAAGTGTTGTCGGCTCAGCAGGGATAAAACTGAATGGAGAAGAAAAAAAATCACCAGCAGCAGCCAGCAGCCAGCCACTAAGAAAATCATGAAAAACTAGGAAAAACTGGAAGAAAAAACCACGGAAAAAAGGCAACATTTGAATTGAGAGACTTTGTGCCGTCTTCGAAACTATTGCCCAGAATATTCACATGGCAAATTATGCAGAGTTGACAACCGAAGCCACATACAGATACATATATACCTAGATACATTTTATGTGATGACAGTGAGTTTGGGTGAGGGTGGGTAGGGGGAGGTAATGGAGCTTCGCTTAGCCGCAAACCGCAAATAGCAAAAATGCATGATGATGACACTGTCAGGAGCGCCCAGGAGCGCAATTGGCGGCGGCATAAATGAACGAATGTCGCCCACATCTGGCACCTAAATGTCATCCATACATATCCATGACTTGCTTCACACACACACACACAGATATTCCCACATAAATATATATATTTATATGTGCTTCTATATACTTGCCTATGCAATTTTGTGCGAATAATGTCATAAATTCTCTCAGCTCATTTCGAATGAATTTATCATTTATGAATTAAGCTAAAACCATCCGCAAAATATCACAAATTCTCCAACTAACTATGAGTGATATGTGTGTATATAGTTGAATAATTCCGATAGGAATTATGCATTTATATATAAGTATACATATATATAAAATACATATAAATGTATGTACATATAAGTGGCACATTTAATGTTCAAATGATGATGAATTTGTTGGAAATTCGAAAACTTTATCTTAATGCGAGTGACCAGTGAAAACAGAATTCTAATTTCAACACATAAACATTTATGCTTTATTGTACAATTGATCGAATCCTTTAAAACGACACCTCTACCTCTCATTTAGCAGCCCAAGAATTAAAATTAAATTCGTTTAAACGTCTTTAATTGAGGATTAACTAAATTCTGAATCAAAATATGTGGTTGCAGTTATAGTAATTAGCCTTTTCTTAATACTGTTTCTTTGTAAAAAAGAAAATCAGGAATATATATGCACAAATATATGTATAACGTGGCCCATTGGTGATCTGAAGACTCAAATTAAATTACTTTTCTAATATGAAATGTTTGATCAAGTAATTGATCTTTAATAGTGGACACCAAGAAAAGAAAAAGTCTGAATCAAGCACTTAATGGAATAAATCACATTTAACTTTAGCTCCAATATAAATATTCAAAACATTCGAAACACAAATATTGTGTATATCATATATCAAGGATATAATTAGTTCCATAATACATTAGCAAACTTCTAGTCCAATATTGTATTTGCTAACACATCTGCCATATACACAAATTGTAAAGAAAATAGGTTTAAAGATGAATCATAATAGAACAGCGATTGAATAAATTCTGTGCTTAATATTAACTACCCACTTAACACTTTTAATCGTTAAAAAATCGCCAATCCTGTACTAGAAACTATCTGCCTATGTCCAGGACCCTGTAATTTTTCCCACTCTTCCTTTCATTTCCCTTCCCTTCATTTCTAGCGGAAAACTTAGGTTTAGTTCGGCAATCTCTAGAAGAATAGATCATGCAGACTGATTTTATTTATTCCATTTAGATGGGATCATCAAATTCATGCTTTTGAAAATATCATTTTTGGAAAGTATAGGTAAACGTATCCGAATTGAATCATTAATAGAACTTTGCTTATAAATATATTTAAACTATGTTTGATATTAACATCAGGGTCTGACAAATTTATAAATTTTTTGTTTCACCTAGAAAAAAATTGAGCCTAGAAAAAAAACGAGCCTAGAAAAAAATTGGTTTTGCACAATCTACCCATTTCCGCAAAAATTTTTTAATTTCTAAATTTTTGCTTTTCTTTTCAATGATAATCATTATTGTCATATTAAAATCTTTAGTTCAAATGTTGGCGGATATTCACTATTTAATTGTCTTTGAATTGCTTTATTGACAAATAATTCTCTTGATCATCATAATTTTGTGACACTTTTGTATATTTTTTAAGAGATCTAATCTTCTGTCGGAATTTTGAATATGAATAATTGCTAAAACGTTTAATTGGATATTTTGTTATGTTTCAGTGTCTTTCATGTTTTTCTAATGTATAATAATATATAATAATGTATAATAATAATGTATAATAATAATAGAGATTAAAAACGTTTTCAGAATTTCAATTTTCAGCAAATAACAAAATCAAAATTAATTGAATTATAAATATAGATATTTGAAAACCCAAATCTCCGGTTCGAATCATGTTTAATGCTGAAATTTTAATTTTCGTTAATTTTGAACTATTTGAATGCGGACATTTAGATTTAGATTTTGTTTTAAATCACGATTGGGATATACATTTATTTTTCTGAATGAGGAATCAGCATATAGAATCCATAGAATTCAGTAGAATACATAGAAATAATATATTTAGTATAGACGGGACATCTGGAGAAATATCATTTGATATGGTATATCTTTAGATTAAAAGAGGAAGCAACAATTTCTCTTTAAAATGTTCTATTTTAAATAATTTTATTCTTAAATTTATGCATTTTTTCTTTTTTTCTTCGGCATTTATTTGCAATCCGTCGACAAAAAACAAATTTTCACTTTGACGCATTTAATGAGCTTTTAAAACGAACCAATAGATCAAATTTCATTGTCATACCACTCCTAAGTATATAGCAATTACTTTTAAGTCTTAAATTTTGTACCTAAACTTACCATAATTATTATTTAATTCCATGGACATTTTGCTCTTGCCATATGCATCATGTTTGAGTTCAATGAGATTATCGACCGAGAATCGATGCATTTTATCCAGATCTCTGACCTTTTCACAACGATTCTTTAGATAATTGTCGGATGAATGTTGCTTCTCTTCGCCATCGACGATCACTTGATGAGTCATAGAGGATGGATATGTGGTGATGGTTTCTGTGTCCAAGTGGGAACCCGTCGGCGGCGGCGGAGGAGGAGACAAATGGGCTGTAGGTGGATAATAGAAATTCGCGGGATTGCCGACGGGTGTAAGCGAATGTTGATAGTTCAACATGATCGATAAGTAATTTAATTGAAATTCACTAAATTTTCTTAATTTTCTCTTGTGTGTTTGCCAAGGTTAATTGTCACCAGATAAAGATACAATTCAATTCATTTGTCACTTCAAATTGTTGAATGATTGAATTAAATTCTTTTCATTTTCACTATCTCTCTTTCTCTCTCTGATCTGATCGGGGCAAATCCTGTGTGAACTTGGGTAATTGTAATTGGATTAGCACACAACACATAAACGAGTTAATTACGATAATTGTTGCGACGATACTAAACCGTGCCAAAGTCGTGTGCCCACTGAAATTAGTCTCAAATCGAAAAGAAAAGAAAAAGTCTCCTCAGTTCTTCACTCTCAGTAGCAGAAGCAGAAGCAGCAGAAGCATCAGCAGAAGATCTTTGCTCTCGTTCCTGCTAATTATAGAATCAACGATCTGCCATTGGTTGGATCGTTTTTCCGACATTTTGTGACGGGGGCGTTACCCATCCCCATCCCCATGCCATCTCTCTCTCTCTCTGAAATACATTTATGAAATACGAGGTGAAAAGTAGCAACAAGTTTTAAGCATTTAACTAGGCAATAAATATACCAATTAGCCCCTGTCAACACACACAATAACAAAGGACATCGAAAAGGACATGTGTGCAGGATGTGCAGCAGATTCTACAACCACTTCAGAGAGAGTTCTTCAGGTTGCATAATTCTTGGCACTCATTATAGTATGTTTGTCATCCTTTTTGGAGAGACAAATTTCCATAAACCACAACATGTTGTTAAGATTACAATGACAAGGAGTTGGGGCGGGGAAACGTGGGCGGATTTGGTTAGTTAAGTGGCTCATGTACTTCATTTAACTGGCAGGTTCATCCCAAGCAGCTGTCGATTCAAGGTGTTTTGGTTAAAGTATTCAAATTAAGTGATCCGTTTAAACGAAAAAAGGAAACTGATCGGAATTTTCTCTGTGAGAAACATAAACAAATTAATTGAAATAAAGTACAAGTACTATTTGTAATAATATAATTTTATAAATAAATTCTACATTTACTGCACTAATCTGCCAAAATAGATTAATTATTATTAATATTTTTAAATATAATTATTTTGTATATATAATTATTTTTTAAATATAATTATTTTAATATTTGGTTTTCTCGTACTAAAATATTATAATTTTTTAAAGATAGAAACCATAAGTAAAGTAGAATAATTAATTAATTAATGAGAAGGAATAAAATTCTGATTAGTTATATAAAATAAATATTTTTGTGTATCACAAAATTCGAACAATTCAAGAATTTTACCAAAATTAAGATTTGAAGAAGGTAAAACAAATTCTATAAATTGGGGAAAGATCGGTAAAATTGAAAAATGTTTTACATAAGCTGTGCGATAAAAGTAAGTGGGACCAAAATTTAACAAGGGGATTAGGTTCTTAATAAGTTTCGCTCAGTGTATGACTATGTTTAAGGCTCTGAGCTGAAGGCATTGACACTGGTGCATTTTGCCTATAAGTTGGTTATAATATATTTAGATGTTATATATTAATTGAATCTTTTAGTTCGCATCACTCTTGCCTACCACTGATTAGCAGGTAACTCTCCTTCCCCTCTCAATCCCTCTCTCTTTTTCTTTCACCTACCTTTGGATTAAGTTCTCAATATGTTTCGCTCAGTGTATGACAATGTTTGAGGCTTAATTCAATCTTTTAGTTCTCATTTGACTCCTGAAACTGAAATCCATTTGACAAACAAGCGAAAACTTTATGACACAAATTCCCTTGGCCTGACATAAGTACACTTGCGAATATCCCGACGAAACTTAAAGCCAACTGCCATCATGCCCACTCATTAGCAGGCGACAAGGTAGCTCTCCCCGCCCCTCCTCCCCCTTCCGCTCATTACATATCCTTAGCATCCGAAAAACTTCATACTAATATTCTAATACACGACTACAATCCTCTCACTCTCCGCCACTGCCCATCATCGGGCATCCCCATACGGTTTTCCTTTTCCAAATTGAGCTGTCAGAAAAGTTTATCCAAACTACTTGACACTCCACTACCGTTTTCCACCTGCCACCACCTCCCCTCCCCCAATCTCTAGAAGCAGGAAGAGGACGAATGTGGCGGTGGCGCCTCCACTAAATTATCTCACGTTTTCGTGTGCAAAACTTCTTGAGGAATGTTGCGGTGTGTATTTTTAATAAAACTTCAAAGTTTTTTCGGTTCTTTTTTTCTCCTGTATGTATGTATGTGTGTTGCAGCAGGTACTTGGCTAGCAACGGTTTACTAGGTCTTGCAGACGTTTTTCTTGCTCAAATTCTTTGTCACGAAACATTTCTGCTGCTGTTTCGTCTTGGTCTTGCTCTTGGTCGGAGTTTATCCATATAGTAATATGGTTACCCTAAAACACATGGAGACAAAGTTTGGCAACGGGAATTCTTCTGAAAAGTTTAGAATTTGAGCAGACAGTTTTAATGCTGTCAGATAGCTGAAAGTAACTGCTCTTGACATGGTCAGGTTAAGGGGTTAACAAAGCAGCGCAAATTGTTAGAAATCATTTTGCTAGGTTATTAAATACAGAATAGACGGATAAACTAGGCCATAAACGGCAGAGGAAATGTGATTAAAGGCTTAGAAAATTACTTTTCCTTATTCTAAAAAATCGAATAAAATATTAATAATATTTTGTCACATCAATTTTCGTACTTTCTATTTTTATTTCCACTTATTCTTACCAATAAAATGTGTGTGTCTTTAATGAGTTTATTTTTAGTGGACTTTGGACTACAAATTATGGGAGAAATTTGACTCAAACAATTTCTAGTATGAAATAATTAAAAGAGGTTGAAAGAGAAATATAAATCGGCATTCAGAGTGGAATTTACAAAGCTCTTTTTTATGCTGATCCATATATTGTAGTTATATCCAAACATACGTGAACTTTAGATTTACCTTTCTGAGGACACATTTTTCCACACTATACAGTAATAATTACAAACAAAGTCTCAGAGCAGGATTTAGGGGAGGGCATGCGGGAGTATTTCCCAAGGCTTTGAAACTGATATTTTGCGAGCTGGATTTTAGCAAAATCCTCCACGACTTTTAGTTCAAAAAAGCTCGAAAAAGTCCATTCGTTAATGCATATAATTTAGTTTTTAATAAATTAAAACTATTATTTGGAAAATTGCAATAGTTTACAATTTAATGGTCGTTGAGTGAACCTTGAGAAAATACGAAAATTACGTCCAATTTTTTTTTTAAGCAAAAAAAATCAAAATAGTTAAAAACAAACATGTTTCGCGGCACTGAACGAAGTTTTTCACCTATATAAGATCCACCTAAATCTAAAGATATTAAAAAGCCATTTACAATGATTTATAATAATAGATAATAATTAGGAGCCTCTACTTTTTTGTTGACCCAGAGCCTCCAGACTTTCAAATCTGGCCCTGTAGATGCTATAAAACTAAATATTAATTTGCTTCGAATGAATCGAGAAATATATGAAAACTATTATAATTTGTTATTATTTATTGTTTCATACTATTATTATTTCTTTTGCCCCAGAATTATTCGAGAATTACGCAGAATTTATTAGTTTTTCAGAAGAATTTGTTAATTTTTTTTTTTAAATACTTGTGATAAAAATGAAATATATAAAAAATACAACCTAAAAGTTTCGATAATTTAAATTTCACCACTACTCTTAATTTTAAAGATTTCTTTTTAAGCTTTCGAAAATAATCTAGGAAAATATTTGAGTCTCTCTGTTCTAGAATTTTTCTAACTAATGTAGGTACTTAACTATAATCAATATCTTTATTTTTCCTTTTTAAAAACTTCTCTCTCTGTCTCTCAATATTTAGTATAAAAAGTTTTAAATAATTTCACTTTCCGTGTTAAAGTTTTTGACGGCATAAATTAACTAATAGCCGCAATTAAAAAACTATTTTGTTCTGGTTTGAAATGTTTCCTAGCATATTTCAATTTCCTTGTCGGAACAACAAGCAGACAAGCTACAAGCAATGAGAAATCACAAAAACAAAAAAAAATAAGAAAGAAAATGTATAAGTATGTAAATGGGTAATGGTGCAGGGTAGGGTAGTGGAGAGGGGGACCTTTGAAGTTCATGTTGTTTGTCAAGAAAATGAATTTCACTTGACGGCGATTATGTGGCAGCCATTCAAAGTTGCTTGTGCACAAAGTTTTGCGAAACATTTCCGATGTTTTCAAATATAACAGAGAGAACGAGAGAGAGAAAACCGAAAACCGAAACTCGAACCACATCATACACACAGCGGCAAAGTGGCGGACGGTACGGGGTGATGCGGCTAAACGAAGGGCCCTGGCGTTCCATTCCAAACGTCTACGTCAAGGGTATTCCTCTAACCCAGAAAAATGCCAAATGCTGCTCTTTGACAGCGCATAGAGAAAGAGCGCGAGCGAAAGGGGGAGAGGTGGGCAGGGGAGAGTGTGCGAGAAGCAGATTGCGGAAGGGTATAAAACTTTTGCCTAAATCACTTAACAGAAAACAAGTGTTGGCATGTGCCCGCCGTCTTCCTGTATGTGTTCCCCTTCACCCTTCCATCTTCTCCCCTTCCTCTCCATTTCTCTGGACATCTCTTCGTCCGCACCCCTTTCCCCCCGATATGCTACTCTCTGTCTATCTTTTGGCAGGCAAAAATATCGCAAAACTTGTTTTGTTTTTCAATGAAAACTTTTTCGGTATACCCATGGTTCGAAAGGGTATATGGGACTGTCGTAATATAATGAAATTTAATAGTTCTGGACCAGAACTTCTGGTTTGGATGTTTTTAATTCCTCAGCATCTTATTCTTATAACCTAAAAAGTCATAGATTGCAAAAGAAGTGTTGTGAAATTTCATTAGCTTCGTGAGGTAAGTTTAAAAAGGTTAAGAAAAGGCGTTTTTTAATCCACTTTCATTTTAATACCATAGATTTTATATTCAATATTTTATCTAACTTTCGCATGATCAGGGTCAAGGTTATTTCACTGTTCGAGAATTACAAAGTTCTCTCATCATCAGACTTGCCCAACGACTGTAACGTGACAAAACTTAAGCAATTTTGATATTCTAAAATTTATTTGTTGGGAAACTTTCGAGAAAACGCTAAAGAAACTCATAGTTTCCTTAAGGAACGTTTGGTAGATATTTCAAGAAAGTTTTCAAAAACCTGCAAAATTATATATTGAATAACTAACTATAATATTAAGAACTTTTCTTTAGAATTTTCGAGAAACTACGAATTCTTCTTTCAATTTTTTAAGTTTACTGCAATAAATATTTATTAGAATTTCAAGTTTTTGAGGGGCTTAAAGGTTTTTAAAATAGTTTTAAAGATAAGGAGTATTTCTACAGATTACCATAGATTGAAATTCCAAACGAAAAAGATGTATTTTACTAGGTATCACTTGGTCGTATATTCAATACTTTTATTTAAACAAATTTTTCAATTTCATTTTCATCATTTGTTTTGAATGCACTGTTATATAAAGCTGAAGAAGTTGACGCCAATGAAATATAATAACAAGAAATAATCGGAAGCAATGTCCGGAAAACTTGCCACGCCCATTTAGTGGAAGTAAAACAACAGGAAAAGCCACCCGTGACCCTCTTTCTTTTGTCAGTGCGTAAACAGAAAATCAATTACAATGTGCATACACGTAGGGAAGAGACAAAGAGAGAGAGAGAGAGAGACAGACAGCAAGAAGAATGAGTGAAAGGACCAAGCAGTGTAGTTGTAGGGGTCACCCTTCAGTGGAGAAGAAGAAAAAAGAAACCAGAATGGGGATTTACATTAATTACGGCAAGCAAAAGCTTTTTGACTTTTATTGTGACATAGGCCTGGGCCAACTTTACTCTATATAAAACGTATGAATATTTCATTCCCCACGGATATGGGCTCTGGCCAGGCTATTGGAAGTTTTAAAAGCCATGTTAAGAGTCCTGCTCCTTGGCTTGCTCAGATGTCCATTTAGGCACACACACACACACACACCAACACACATGCATGAATGGGGGCTACTTCTGAGTTGGGTCAGATATCTGGCAAGCCTTTTTTGCCGGCTCTTGGTCGTAAGAAAGTTCGATTTGGCTCCCATTTTTGCATAATTTATGGAATTTTTCGTTTTCGTCTCATTTGAATTTTTGTTTTTCGTTTTTTTTTTTTTTGGGGAATCGCTTTCGTAAACTGACAATGATGATCAGTTCCTCTCTAAAGTGTAGTCTTAAATCAAGGTTTTTGTCCAACGAAACACACCCTAACATGCATTTTAATGCATTTTAATTAGCATTTAGCCCGAGGTCGAACACGTGCTGGCTTCTGTTGCTGTTCTGGTTCCTGTTTAGTTGGCCTCCACCACCCCAAAAAACCGCCCTCTTTATCTCTAGTCAAACATCTACATGCAGTTTGTTCGGGAATTGGGATTTATGTTAGCATGTTGCATGTACGACTCAACTCCCTAGTTCTCCCCACTCTCCCCCTGATCGACCAAACTACATTATGAGTATGGAGAAAAAACCGCAAATTGTGGTTTTAAATATCCAGCCCTTTATCATCTGCTCCTGCCCCGGTAAACCCCGCCCCGCTACCAGCCCCCACCATCACGTTTTGTTTCCTAGGTATGTTCTCTCTAATGGCGCATTTATGAAAATTATGTTTTTAGCTGAATGAATGAAAAACACGAGGCAAGTTCTTTACTAAGATCCAAAAGGGTTGCGAAAGGGTTACAAAAGTTTTCATTAGTTTTATAAAGTAATTATAGTATGAATAGTTTAAGGAACTTCAATTGAGTTAGGTCTGACGAGAATCGAATCGGTTTTGTAATATAATCAGGTGCACAGAATGAGTTATTACCTATTAAACTTTCTTTAGCGGCCAGTTATAGTAAGTAGTTAGCTTAACAATTTTTTTTGCCTTAGAAAAAGTTTCACAAATTTTCACCGCGATAGGTATGGAAGTGAAGAGAACTAAGGTTTTTCGAGATACATCTGCGTTCTAATTAAATATAAATATTTTGTACTTAAAATTGTTTTGTTAGTTTATTAGACAATTGTTAAAAGTCTTAGAAATTTCGTATTTATGATTTTAATTCCACTTTGTATCTGAATATGTTTATACATATTGGCAAAAATATAAATATCGACGAAAGTTTTCTATTTTGACTTAAGATATCGACTAAAGATTGATTGTCGACTAAACATCGATTGAAGATGTCGACTGAAGATATTGACTGAAGTGATAACTAAAGATATCGACTTATGATATCTATTCTTATCGATATGGAGTAAAATTATTGATGGAAGATGTCGACTAAAGATATCGCTTAAAGCTCGATTGGAGATATCGACTTAAGATATCAATTGAAGATATCGACTTAAAACATCGATTTAAGATACATACTGATTGAATTTACTGATTAAAGATATCGATTGAAGATACGGACTAAAATCCATTGAAGATATCGACTAAATGTATCCATTGAAGGTGTAGGCTAAAGATATAGATTGAAGATATCAACTAAAGATGTGGATTGCAGTTGTTAATTAAAGATATCGATTAAAGGTATCGACATAAGATAACCATTGATAACAATATCGAGTAAAATTATTGATTGAAGATACATATATAACTAGAGATATCGCTTGAATCTCGATTGGACATATCAATTTAGATATCAATTGAGGATATCGACTTAAGATATTGATTGAATTAATCGACTAAAGATTTCGATTTAATATACCGACTAAAATCTATTGAGTATATCGACTAAATATATCGATTGAAGATGTCGATTGAAGATATCGAATGATGATATTGACTTAAATATCGATTGATGATTTAGACTTTAGATATCGACGACGAATCCCTTTGGTGCTCTTTCACTTTCAATATATTTAGTAACTGAAGATTACAGTTAACAAGATATCAATTGCATGCACTAGAAAATGTTAATTTTTGGCTATATGCATAGGATTCGATAAACTACAATATATGTACAAATTATTATTTATATAAATGTTACGACATTCGCTAATATGAGGACTCCTCCTGTTCTTATATATCCGATCAGAGGAAGATTTCTATAGTTTACATAAATTTGGAAAAAGTCAAGATAATCTAACAAACGAAATGTTTAAATTACATTTTACGTAGTTGTTTTGTTTCTGCTACACTCATTTCTTGATTGCACAATTTCGATTCATTTTTTGTTGTTGGTGTTTTTTTTTCCTTGGTTTTACTTTCATTTGCCCTTTCTTATATTCCGGATCCGTTTATATGTTTGCCGTGGAGTTGCTGTCATTCAGTCAGCTGCAAAGTCAGCGCCATTTAAATTTCGCTCACGATTGTTCGGGGGCGGATGAATGCAAAAAAAAAATCTACAAAATGAAGAAAAAAAACATACTACGGAAGAAATTACACGAATTGAAAATCAACGGATGCGGATGTGCGGATCTGGAGACGACGAAGACCTGCAACTGTCAGTTTTGCAATCAGATGCAATTAGAGCGATAAAATAAAAAATAAAAAAACGAAGGAAAACTGAGCACCAAAGAAATGGCAGTGAAATTGAAAATTGTAATAAGAAATCCACAGGAAAAAAAAAGTGCAAGTGCTTTTTGTGTTTTCCTCATCTGTTTGTCAACTCTAAGAGAGCATCCTGAATCCACTCACTTGGATTCACTTTGAATCTGGGTCAAGCATTTATTGTTACTACACATTCATCCGAATTACACTTTGCATATGCAGTATGAGTGTGTGAATTGAAACATTTGTTGACATTCGAGTGAAAATTTAATTATTTTAATGCAAAAATATTTTGTGATTTTCAATGGGCCCCCACTTGAAACGATTGAGGCAAACTCTTTGAGTGATGAATAAAGATTGGAAGACTTATGTGTCAACTTGGCCAAATGAAATTTGACAAGCGGATTTCACAAGAAAATTTTCATTGAATAAAGACTTCTAGATACTCTGTAGCGAATGTAAATATGGAATAGGTAAAGTCGGCATATTTTTTTAGAGAATAACGAGCTGGGTTTATCAACTTTTACCTAAACTAAACATAAATTTCTCTAAAATGAGGGAATAAAAATTGACAAATTTCATCTAATGCGAATATTAAATTCTACATGAGTTATTTAATTTAATCATAATAGAATTTTTAGTAAAAATAAGCAGATGATGTGACAAATGCGGAAATCTAAGACTACATATTTTAAAATTTTTTTGGAAATTATTTTTATCAAAATTAACAACAAATTAGTAGCAAATTAACCCAGAGGCTATCTTCAATCCATTTTAAAATATTTCTTTCTTATCTAAATTTAAGACTACATATTTTAAAATATTTTTGGATTTTTATTTAAATTAAATATGATCAGCAAATGAATACCAAATTAACCCAAACACTATCTTCAATCCATTCTAAAATATTGCTTTCTGAAATTTACATAAAGTAGTAAGGCATATATCAACTTTCGACTTTCTGACATCGAAAAAATCATTTTTCCCAGCATATTATTTGTGTCTCAGTCCATTTTAAATAACTTACAATTGTTCGTGTCTCTCAATTGAAAAGTCACTTGAACGAAAGCTCGTGATATCTATGTGTAATGAGTGGGCGTGGCTATATTGCATTTCATTTTTCGTTCTTTTTTTTTTTTGCTCAACTCGAGACAGATGAAAAGTTGTTACCCACCTGGCACATAAATCACCTAAAAAATACAAAAAAAAAAAAAAGAAAAAACACTGCAAACCAAATCGTGAAGAAAACTTAAAACTTTTTGCGCTATAAAACGAATATTTCATGTGCAAAAGCCCCATCTCTGGATTAGGCCAAAGTCAGCTAGTCACTTTGGTTTGGTTTTCGGGTTGTGCCAGATAAAATACGATCCTGGAGCGTGAGCAGATTGTGCATTTCGGTGTTTTTGGGGGGAGGGGAAGGGAAGGGAAGGTGGAAGGGAAAGCTTTATGTGCGTTGGCATATAAAAAGGTGTCGGTGTCACCTTGTATACCATTTTATGACAACCTGGAAAGAAGCTAACCCAACCAACCAGCCACCCAGGAGCAAGGCAACCCACAAAACACTATTGCGCCAGTTGCTGCCAATCTGTATGTTCTCTCTGTACAGGTGTGTCTACATTAAAAGCCATAAAAAATTCATAAAATGCAGTTTGCAAAAAAAAAAAAACACATACACACCAGAATGAAGAAAAACCAACAACATTTCGTGCGGCAGAAGGTACACCACATCCATAAATATGAAACCCACACACGCACACACACACACACACACATACACACACACGATGATAGGAGCGACAAAAGGGTTGACCGAATACAAAATAAACATAAATTTTAAAGTTTGCAATTTTGAGTTACGGACTTTTTGCCACCTCGATAGTAATCATCGTCATCAACATTATAACTATGACCATAACATTGCCTTGATGAATACATCAAATGAATAAAGTTTTATCTATGCGAAAGTTGAGGTAAGGCAGGTAACAAAATTCTTATAGTCAACTATTCATAAGGTCCCTTTTTGTTCTAGGACATAATCTTGGATAGTCCCAAACTGGTTAGGCTTATTTTGTGACAGCTAAACTGACTGAAATTTTAAAATACTTTTATAGAAAGAAAAAACGATTTTTCTATATGGGATTTCTTTATGAATATTTTTGTAGTGTTTGGAGACTCAAAAAAATCTATTTCAAATTTAAATGAAAGGAACTAGTTGAAATTAAAAAAAAGAAACTGGTTTAATTCTAAAAAAGGAACTAAGTAAACATTTTTTATCGTACTACGTTAAATTTAAATTTAATTTTGAAAAAGAACTAGGTCAACATTTTTTATCAAACTAGGTTAAATTGAAAGAAAAATAGTTAGGTCATATTTAACAAAAAGTAACTAAGTAAAATTTAAAAAAAGGAACTAGTTAATTAAAAAATTAAATAGGTTAAACTTATAAAAAGGAACAAGTTCAAATTCCTAAGTGAGTAGCTAACAAAAAAGAATCAGTAAACAGAACACATCCATCACGGAGATATTTTTTTTTAAATATGCTATGTCAAAAGTAGTTACAATTTCTAAAAAAAATTATTCTTTATTGTTCAGGAATCGCAGAACAAGAATTTGTGGTTTGTTGCTTAATTTATTCTGGATTAGAATTAGTCCAAACCTCTAAAAATTACCCTTTGTAAATTTTCCAAAAAATGTCTACGTGATAGAAGCGTCCTTTTTACTGATTCTTTTTTTGTTAGATGTGTACTTTGATCAATGTAAGAAAATGCAATCCGACTCCAACCTAAGTAGTAATAAAGTCTTTTTACCTGAAAGAATACCGAAGGTAGAATACTTATGAGAGTAACTGTAGTAGTAAAGAACAATACATATGTACACTGCGTTTTACCTGAATAGCACACTCCAATTTTATCTTTATATTTATACCAATTTACTCAACCAAAGTTGTTTGCCGTGAATGAAACAACGTTTTATATATTTTATTGCTATTTTAATGAAACAAACTTTAAGCTCTTTTTTTGGTTATTTAGTTTTAAGGACCTGTAACTTTTTGGTTTCCTTTTTTACTATGAAAACTGAATACTTTAACTAGAAATAAAAGTCAAACAATATTGTTTACGTTGTATTGTTTAAGTGCTACTTATTCTAAATTGAAATGCAGCTTGCCATGTGTCCTATTCAAGTGAAACGCAGTGTTTATGTAAGTATACATATATCTTAGATCTGTACTTACATTTAAACCTTCAAAAACCATTCCGTAAAAATAGACAAAATCAAACTGTTTATTAGAATTATTGAAACATTTTTAAAATCAAATTCTTCGCATCAAAAATCTAATATCCAGCAACTTAAATTTAAACAATTAAGAGCGCTTTAAGCCTAATCTGTCGACTCGTTTGTCCTTTTTGCTGTGCTCTCTAATCGGCTTCAACCAAAAATATGCCATGCATGCCACCGCCATCAGCCAGGAGCATTTTTTTATCCTTTGTGGCTGTGCTTTGTTCTTGAATCGGGACCAGCCCATCATCGCCATTGCCTCCGCCCCGTTGATTGTGCGATGTCCCATGTCCCAGGAATAGAGTTTGCCATCCAAGGTTGTGGCATATGAGCAGCATTCCTTAGGCTGCTAATCGATTCGGTGACATAGCGTCCAGATTAATCCCCATCGGATATTTCATGCATTTTCTGTGTGTAATTATTGAGGCCGACAGCCCGAGTTTTCAGAGTTTTGGAGTCAGAAAGAAAGGTGCCAGAATTGGTAGCCCAAAGAGCTTCAATATGCCTAGAACTTTTCAAACGGAGATGTCTGAATTCTGCCCAATTGTCCCACAGATAGACCATTCCGGTGGATGTTAATATAACCAAATGATCTGAACCGCAGGCAATGCTTACACATCGGATTTCCTTCATCAGATTAATGGGTTCCGAACGTTGCCTCCAATGGCTAGACCCATCGTTGCCACGCGAATCCTTAAATGAGCTCCAGGCAAAAGCGCGACCATCGAAAAGCAAACACCGAATAACCCGCTGATATTTTCAAGGCCGCGTCTGGCCAATCAACCAATCCTGGCCTCGACTCGCTTGTGTCGCGTCCCAGAGCTCATTGCAGCCAAAGAGTAAATTTTCCCACTTTTGGTCAACACGAGACTGTGCATGCCTCCAGCACATATGTCCACAGAGAGCACACACAGACGCCATCCTCACCTAGGCCCAGTTGGTCGATGAACCCGTGCCATCAGCTTGCCTACGAAATTTCTACTTCTTGGGCAAATTCAAATGAAGCCACCGTTTCGCAGGGAATTAACGAATGCCAATCTATTTAAAAAGTTTATAATGCATATCAAATATGTAAAAATAATAAAATACAGAAAGTTATAGCCTAAACTTACTTGAGTTCAGTGGCGGATCCAGGGGGGGACAGGGGAGAGTTTCCCCCCGGACCTTTTACGTGTGATTACCATTTACAGTTTTTTAACCGCAGAAGAATATTCTAAAATGGGCATACATCAACAATTTGGATGTTTAAAATTGATGTTGATGTCTAAATTCGGAATAAATATTTTTTCTATTGACATACTATAAATACAATAATATATTGTCCAGTTACCCCCACTCCCTCTGGATCCGCCCCTGCTTAAGTTGGGCAAACACAAAAATGTTAACGATACTTAGTTTTAGTTTCGCTGTTAGATTCCTGGAATACTTTTAAATGACTCGAACCTTGAATCCAGGTATCTACTCAGATATAAAGTTTAAATAATTTAATATCATTTGCCTTTAACTTTTCATAAACGTTAGTGTTGGATGTCTGGTTAGTTATTTCCAGAGAAGAATTATATTTAAATAAAGAACACTTATTGATTGGTGTCTTGTATTTTAATGTACTTGAATTGATTCTTTTCGTAGCAACACCACACCACATGTATAGAGCTCGAGATCACTAACCGGAAAGAGAAAGAGTTATCAGTGTGCCCATATAAAATAAATTTATGTTCTAACAGTGTAGCCAAATGTTATCCTTTGACAGTTGAACAAGGGCATTCCAACAGTTCGAATGGATCTTTTGTGCCATTATGGCCAGTTCTTAGCTGACCAGAATGGATTAGTCACATGAGCGAGAGTTTTTGTCTCTATGGCACAGGAGACCTATGTTAGTTTAAATGTGGTTGATCCTAAACTTTTACTTTTACAATTGAATTCCATCCTAGTGATCAACTAAGTACAGGAAGGGACTCAACTGGACACCATGGAAAGTGCCGCGGTTTTTCGTGTTACTAAAACTGTGTGTGGAATTAAGCACTTTGTGATAAAATTAACAATTACAAATTAAGAAAAAAAGGAGAAACAAAAATTTTGAAAATTTCTATTCCCTTTTTTTTTAAATTTGGAGTCCTTGAAAAATCTGCCACCCAGACAGACTTGCCTTGGCTGCCCATTCTGAAGGTGCAGGATCAAAACACCCAAAAGATTGTTGGAATATAGCAAATTTTAATTTTTACATTATGAATTTATTATAACAAACGACCATATTATTAAATCAGAATTTTTCCTGCTGTTCAAATACTAGGAATAAAGAACATTTTCGAATGTATTCTCTACAAGCATCAAACTAAATTCCGCAATTCTCATTTTTTTTTTTTGCATAACCCAAAATGGAAAAATTTGTATTCGGCGGGCTCTAATTTATATGTGAATTTAGATATGATACTGATAAAACTAATTGGACATATGGGTATCTTCTTTATTTAACAAATATTTTGTCTTCTTTTTGATTTCTTAAGGGGCACTTTGATTTTGTCATACTGTTTCAGATAATCTATTTCCTGTGCTTGAAAGTATTCAAATTAAATTAATCCATGGATTTCTGTATATATAGTTTTCTGGTTTTTGAATTCAATTTCCTCTGTCATAAGCGTTTCTCCTTGAATTATATATATGTATATATATATATGTATTGATAAATTTGTAATCTCAAGTAGTTTTGGAAATGGCAATTGAAACGCAACTTTCCCTTTAGCAGAAAAATGTCAAACATTTACAGCTAACATGTAAGCGACATTTGCCAATTGCTACAAATTGCACAGAAATTATATCAATTTCCCAACGTAATCATTGAAACTTATCAATTTTACCCCCCAAACATTCGCTTCCCCTTTCTCCTCCGTCTCCTCCTCCCTAACATCCGGAACTCTGGCGACGAAGACGATTGGAAAAATGTGAAAAAATCAAATATTTATGATATGTTTGAGCAAAAAATTTGTTCTCTTCTTTGGCCTGTGGCAAAAAGCAAACTACAACATTTCATATGATTTTTGCCATTTTCCATTTGCTTCGTTCTCTTTTTTTTTTTGTTGTGTGGAAATTCAATTTGAGTCAAGTTTTTAGAGAGCTCAAGCTATATGTAGTATGTATATATTTTGCCATGAAATTTTTGCATATTTGGCTTTTAAAGTTATGAAATTTGCAAAAACTATTGTAACTAGGTGGAAAGTACAATATACAAATAGGTTTTCTCTTCGTATTCTTGTAGCTATCAATGTTTCTGTCAATCACTAGTTAGTTCGCACTAATATGGCCCTCTTTTGGGCATCTAGCTCGAATTTGTATTGACGATTCTCCGTTTCAATTAACATGGACATCTGTTCGTGTCTGGCGCGTATGGCACTTGCCTGCAAACATTCCAATTCATGATTGATGGGCTTCAGGAGCATTGCTATGGGTGAAGTTTTTGGCGGCAGAAGTGACTTGCCATGGCAATTCATCCACTGAGATAATCTACATCAAGAAATTTAGTGTAAAATGTTTATAGAAAATTTACTACAAATTTTACTTACAAACTATCCATTTGAGATGTTTTTTTGTTTTGTTTTTCGTTTTGATAGGTTTTGAAATGTTAGATTGATTTACTTTATTTGTTTCTACTCTAATTATATTTTAGAAATTTACGAAACCTACGATCTCAAAAAAGGGCCAACTAATTCTATGTTATATCATTTAACTGAGTGGTTCCCAAACTTTATTTTTTTTGCACCACTTTCACAATTTTACTGGTGTAGGTAAACCTCCTGTTTCTGTTTCTATGCAAATCTTTAAGACCTTTGTCTAGTCTCCAGTGGATTCATGTGGTTCCTGGACATCTTACGGAACAGTTGATCTAACCTATCCAATTAAAAATTCACAACTTTGAAGATTTTATGTATATATTTGCCTGATGAGGATCAATACCTTATGCAAATACTTGAAATATTGTATCTCTATGGAAACGGAATAAAAACATGGAAAAATACAAATTTTCATTTGCTTAAAGTGGTGGCAAAATTTATCATCTATATCGTAAAGGATCGCTTAGAATTTGAAAGGAAAATAAAGCTATTTAGGATAGAATAAAGTCGGAAAATATGAAATTATTGTTGTGAAATATATTTCACACAACACAATAGAGAATTTTGATGTAGAAATGTAATTAATACCATTAATAAAATCAATTAGATACGATGAAATATTCATAATTACAAGTATATTTGTGTGAAGATCCAGAATAAATTATAGGACAAGTATAAGTAAACATAATTGTATAAAAAAATATATTATGAAGTTTGTCAAACATTCTTTTAGTTGAAAGAAGAAACTTTCTGGAAGGTCAATGTAAATATTTAATTAAACCTTAAGGTTGGCGAAAAGAAGATTTTGCTTATACATAGGGTGAAATTCATTCAATAGTTATAAAGGTCATGATGTAGTGTGCAATTCTCTCGAAAATTCGTACAATTATTCACCCTAATAATTCGATAATTGAGAATTCACAATGTTCAATTTATAAATGGTCTGTTCTTTATCATATTGAACATTGCTGTATCCAAAAATTGTTAAGATTTCTTCTCTGACAAATGTCGAAGAACGAAAATGACATCCGTTTTCGAGATATGGACAAAAAAGATGCCTTTGGAGCAATTCTTACAGATATATGCGAATATCTCGTGACCAAAGTTATTCACCAACATAAATTCGAAAGGTATTACGATCATATATAATATTAATTCCAAAATAAACAAGTAATAAGTGTCCAAGTTCGAAAAAAGTGTCACATTTCTAATTTATTTTACAATTTAGAAAAATTTAGTGTGTTTTTAAATAGCGATGAAAAATGTTTAGAATTTTTTTTAAGACTTTGAGGTGATAGAAACTTTTTTGATCATCAATCAAAATAAATAAGTGTAAAGGTTAATAGATCATTTATATTATTTGATGAGTTTCATTCAACTAAAAATGTATTTCATGAACTACAAAGTTCTTGTCCCTATACAATTGTTGGGCAGTGTATGTTAACGGGTCTTATGTGTGACCATTTGCTTTTACTATTGTAAGCAGATAATTTTAATCCTTATTGAAGTTAAATTTCCAGTCATTTGATCTATATTTAAATGCCAAGCATATTCATGTTCGATGTATTATACATACTATATACATATATGCGATGTTGGATGAAACCACAAAACTCTTTTGCAGCATGTCAGCAGCCACTTCACTTAGTTGGGTCTTCTCCTTGTCGTGCTCTTGTTAGTTTTGGCTTCAGAAAATGTTACCCAAGGAGGCGATGCAGAAGGCAATGCATTATGCTAAAATGTCATTGCTTGCTTATTGGCATTACATCTCCCCACCATACTCCCCACCCCCCCCACTTCATTTCCCTTCTCTCGACAAAGTTGGCAATGCATATTGTGGCTTGTCGGGAGCAGGATTAAACTGCGACTTATGCTAAGCAGCCAGAGAGAGAGAGAGAGAGAGAGGGAGAAGTTGCCGGTTGCAGTTGCAAGGATGGGAAGGAAATTGAATGGAAGCTCGTTTATTTTGCCGCTCTTGCGGCTAAGTATTGATGCTGCCATCGTCGGATGCCTGTCGCTGGATTTGTCAGTGTCAAGTCAGTGTCAAGTTTTCTCAGTTCTCAGCCGAGACAGAATGGGAATGGCAAGCCAGTTGGCATGTTATAAATGCCTGGGCAATCGTCAATACAAAAGGCATCCCGTTTATTCACCTACTCAATATCATTCCCGGCCACTGACTGGCCCCGAGACTGTATGAAATGGCCATTATCGGTTGCTTTGCTCGCAATTACACATGCCATTGACACAGTGTGTGAGTTGGAAGACACAGCACTTTGGCTAAGGCTCACGGCCCTCTGTTCTCTGTTCGACTCTGTTCCGCAAGTTCTTTCAGTCATTATTGTGTTTATTTTATGAGGGTCGTGTTTTTAACAGCTTAACTTCATCCTATACACACGTATACCCACACCCACACCCACCCACACCCACACACACACGACTCTCACTCTTACACCCACACAAAACAGACAGACATCCGGAGGCAGCGACAACAAAAGAATTCACCAGGACAACGTCCTTGCACAAGGTTTCATCTTCTATTGATTTCTCCCTTTTTACACACACATAAGGATACATATATGTATTCGATATATAAGTAAATATATATCTAAAGCATCTCTTTGTTGTCGTTTTATAAAATTAACTTGGGGTAACCATATTTAAAGCTTCTAACTACCAAATTGTTAAAATATTTATATATAAAACTAAACTATTTATATATAAATTCAATTTAACATTTAAGTTCTGAATACTTTCAAAATTTATTTAAAAATTCTTAAAAGATATCAAAGTGGAATCAATACCCTAAAATATACTTAGTATACTTGATCTGATGAGTTCATATCCAGGTATTTTTGAGTTTTAGGTATTTTCTGCTTAGAGTCACTATTTTTTGAAAACAACACCAAATACCCTACATTAGAGCACTTCATTACATACATGTAAAATTATATGACTTCACTTGCCGAAAAGAATGATCAAACTAAATGAATGTCCTATTGAAGTGGTGCAAAATATTAATATCGAATTTGAAAATACACCTTTGGGGGTTTTCTAATGCAGTAAAAATGAGTGTAGTTTGATACATCAAATGGTGTAACGAATTTCGACGATATACACTAAAGATATCGAATGTTTTCGACATATCGCACTCATCTGGTCTTTATATTTCAAGTCTAAGTCTTTGAAAACCACATTTTTTATAACCTCTTGGATATACATGTAGTTATCTGCTGATGTTTGCATCACAAATATATTTAATAATAATGATTTATGTGCTTTATTATCGTTAATAGTAAAATATTCGTAAATATATTTGTGATAAACAATGTTCCAGAGTTATGGCAATTGCTTTTTCGCTGGGACATTTTTATATTGTAGTTATAAGTACAAGTAGACAAATATGGTTCTAAACGATGATATAGTAGTTCCAGTTCTGGATCCACGGGAAAAATAGGGAAGAGATCTCCCAAAAGACTTTCAGAAAAAAATTTAAAACATTGAAGTATACATTAAGAATAAAAATGATTTCTATTGGCACACAAAAACAACATTTTATTCTGCAGTTCCCATCCAAAATGTCCTCTGGAGTATTTGATTTAGGATATTTCTTCAAGTTTAAGTCTGATATGGAATATGTTTACTTTTTATAGTCAGAGTATAATTTTATTAGATTAGACGGGAATTCACACCATAAGATATATATTAAACAAAAATCTAAACTGTATTGTAATTTAATGTAAATTTGTTGCTAGTAATTTATTCTTTTATTTAAAAACCAAACTAAACTACTTAAATTTTTTTTACCGTATACAATTCAAATTCTAATTCAAAATTTTCAATAGTGTTCAACATCATATTGCATTTATAATAATGAGTAGCTGAACTCTTAAAAAAGCACTTTAAAAACGAAACTAAACTACTTAATATTTTTTTAAGGTATACAAATTAATTTCTAAACTTCAATTTCAAATTGTTCAATAGTGTTCAATATCATATTGAATTAATAATAATGAGTTAATTGCAACAGAGTTGATCATAATCATAGCACTAGGACGTTCTAGATCATAGAGATGCATAACAGATAGTCTCAAAGGATTGCGTGCCAACTGCAACTTAAAGTTCTCAAACTGTAAAAATAAAGAAATATAAGTTTAATTTCAGTTCATCCATAACTCCCATACAAACCGCCGTTTCCAGTCGCACATCGAGACACGGGGCCAACAGTGTGCGATCGCCCATCAAGTTGTTCATTTTGGCATTTTCATCCAATACATAGAACATTATAAAGACACCGAGCAAACCATCGGCATAGTAGAATATTATATAAATGCATATAAAGACTGTACTCCAAGTCGACACTCTTAGACCCACCACATTGCTTTTCATGGCACTAAATATTAAATATATAAATGTGACCGTAGTCAGATAATAGGTGAACGCAATGCAGAATCCCTGAACACCAAAGATATCAATCATGAGTTCGTTGAATGTCTGCAAATCCGATTGGGTCTTGGCTATCTCATCCATTCGATCGGCCAGATAACAGCAGCGAGTGACCAAACCTCCCATGCCACGAGGGGAATAGCTTCTTAAGCTCAGGATGCGAGCCTCCTCCAGAAGGCACTGCAATTCACTATTGAGTAGCACATACTGACCATAAATATTGAGCATGGCGAAATAATACTCCGATATGATGACATTCAGTAGAGCAGTCAAGGTGAAAAATAATAGAAAAGTCACCAACGGTTCGAATGTTAGATAATTAAAGAGAATACTCAATCCGGTTATTCCCTGCGACAGCTCCGCGAGAAAGGCACACACGAATTTGCTTATCACACCGCGACGAAAGAGATGCCTAACCTGCGGTTTTGCCACATACAGCGACCACAAACCCTTGAACAAACGGATAATATTTTTACGTTGCCGCCAACGTATGATGAGGGATACGAAGAGGCCGCCGATACGAATAACCGATAAGACCAAGAACAATGATTCATGTATTATATTCGGTCGATTCCAGAACATGGAAGCCCTATCACGTCTGAGCAGGAGTACGGACAAGAAGCTGAAGCAAAGTCCATTGAGTACAGCTGCATAGATGGTCGCTCCTTTAGTTCGACGTGTCTTGCCCGTCTTTACATTTATCTCGAAGTTTAATATTCCCACTAGACGGGAGTAATAATAATGTACGTATAGAATCCATCTGACTAAGATCATGTCAGACATAATGCTAATGATATACTGAATAGGAATTTCAACGATTCAAATTACCTAAATTGAAATTAACCTTAATGAAATGAAAAGATTGTCGCGCCGATAGGAATGCTTCGAGTGTAGGGTCATTAGGCAACGCTTCAGTCGCGAAGCAATGGATCTAGTTGAATGGTGTATACGGATATCCTATTACTATGCTCGCATCACTGGAGTACTCAATTTCAAGATCGATGGCCGAACTGGACGTCCTTTCATCACAACCGGAGTGACGATTTATTCGGCTATAATTAATATTCTAACCTGTAGCATCTTTCCCCTGCAAGTGTATCGAGGACAATGTATGAGATTTGCTTTTTGTATAATGATTTCCAAATTATTATTCTCCATATACATTTCAGTTAGTTCGACGTGGAAGCGTTCCAATATGCTGCATGAATATATTTTCGTGGCCATGGCTCTAGTGCGGGTCATTGGGGTCTTCGCTACTCTATATTCCCGTTGGTATCAGCGTCGTCGCTTAATGCATTTGGTCAGTGGATTTCGACATTTGCTCATGGAAAAACCCCATGTAAAACGCCTGTTTCGACGCGCTGTGATTAGCAAATTTATCTGCACCTCCACGGTGGACTTGCTGCAGTTGGGAGTGGCTTTCGATTTCCTAAGAATTTACCTCACTCCCAGTGTTCTTTTGACACTGTTCTTTGTGTACTTTTTGGTGGCGGTTTTTAATGTTATCGTTTCGCAATTTTATTTCGCCCTGCTCAATGTCCATAGTCATTATATTCTCCTGAACTACGAGTTAAAGCAAATTCTGGCCGAAACACAAGAGCTAAGTGATCACGGCATTGGGGTCTTTGTGACGAAATGTTGCTCCCTGGCCGATCGTTTGGATAGAGTAGCTCAGACACAATCTAAACTACATAAACTTGTCCGCATGATGCACAAAATATTTCACATTCAGGGTTTTTGTACAGCTTTCATATACTACCTCACATTTGTGGCGAATATCTACTTAAGCTTCAGCGCCTACAAGTATTCCTTTAATGTCATGGGTTGGTCCTCTGCGGGAATGTTTTTGATTTTGAGTAGTATTTTAGTCTACTATACCGATACCTATCTAACGGCCTCATTGATGCTACATACGTTAGAAGCCTATAGCGAAATGGTGAGATTGATGCAAGAATGTGCACTATTCCCACGTGGACTTGATGAGCGCCTTGAAGAAGCTGTGAGTAGTAAAAATGAGACACAGAGACCTATTTAATTGTATTTTTTCCTTCTAGTTTGAAAAGTTTCAATTGCAATTGGTGAGAAATCCCCTCAGGTTCACTGTAATGGGACTCTTTGAGGTACAGCGAAATAATAGCATAGTCATGGGACATTCTGTCATTATCCATTCAACATTTCTCATACAATATGAAATACAAAATTATTAATTGCGGCAATCCATCTAAAGTCTCTGTATGCATTGAGGGGCCCAATTGAGTCTTTGGTAAGTTTAGTTTGCCACCATGTTTGACCTGGTTGGTTTGCTTTTGCGCTTGTGTTACTATTATGCTCGTCTGATGGGTGTCTTGAATTTCGAGATTGACTTGCAAACGGCTCGTTCATCTATTAGCCATAGAGCCACCGTCTATGCAGTGTTGGTTAATGTGTTTATCTTTTGTTTTCTGCCCATACAATATCTACGAAGCGATAGCATTGATGTGGCCTGGATTCAGGCGAATCGTCTGCATGTTCAGGTCTTTATGGTCATGTCGAAAATTCGTCTAATTGGTGTGGTCCTTAGTTTGGTCAGTCGTTGGCGGCAACGTGGTGAACTCAGGTGCCTTTTGAGGGGATTTCGTCAGTTGTTTCGTGCCAAGCCGCAGGTCAAGCGGCTCTATAGACGCGGTGTGATATCGAAATGCCTTTTCGATACACTCGCAGAGGTGTTTCAAATGTTTGTCGAATTGGATGCCCAACGCAAACCATTTAGTCTCGAATTGTGCTTGAATTTAAGTCTTATGTATTTTCTAACAGCATTGCTGAATGGCATAGTGTCCCAGTATTTCTTTGCCATGTTGAATGTCCATGGACATTATATGCTACTCAATCGGGAGCTAAGTCAACTGCTCTCGGAGATTCAGAGGCTCAATTGTCAACGAGTGGGAATATTTATGAGCAAATGCTGTGCTCTAGCCGATCAATTGGATGCCATTGCTTGTACACAATCGAAACTCCAGTGTTTGGTTGAGCAGATGTCAAGGATATTTGGTCTACAAAGTTTGTGCATTTCGGCCATATATTATCTCTCGTTGGTGGCCACCATCTACTTCACATTCTGTGCCTTTAAATACATAGACAACGGTTTAAGTTCATCTACATTTGGCTTGGTCATGATATCCTGCGCCATTATATGCTACTACATAGATAATTTTATTGTAATTTTTGCCAATTTATATACCCTCGATGCCCATGCCGATATGCTGAAACTGATGGAGGAACGCTGTCTATATCCTTGCGGCTTGGATCAACGTTTGGAGACATCTGTGAGTGTACTATTTGGTTAATTAGGATCTTTGTATTCACTCTTTTTTTTCTTACAGTTCGAGAGCTTTCAGTTGCAATTGGCACGAAGTCCATTGAAAATGAGTGTCTTGGGTCTATTCGAGCTGAATCGTCACATTCTCATGACCATGATTGCATCGGTCTTAAGCAATACAATTATTCTCATTCAATATGATATTAAAAACTATTGAAATTTTTATCGAATTTTCTTTATTTTTGTGTGTACTAAAGAGAGCTTTGAATGAGTAGCGTTTTTGAGTACAATGGCGACGCGAGTCACGGCACAGAGGGTAGTGTTCGAAATTAATTCGATTGGTAATTCTGAGTGGAGAGACATGAGAAATCTTCAGTCTGAGAAAGGATTAAAAATTTGTTTGTGAGTTAAGGAACTTTAAAAAAACTAAGTGCCGCACTAGCAACTGAGGGTCGAACAAGCAAGTGAGGGCCGCACAAGCAAGAAAAAGGTAAGGACCTCAAGTTCGATGGTTTCTGCGAGGAAGAACTAACAAAGAACCGAAGGAAACCACAAGCTGATGAGTCCCACATAAGCAACTGATTGCCGCACAAGCAACTAGTCGACGCACAAGCAAGACGAAGGTCGCTAGCTTAAACTTGGTGGTTTTTGGTTGGATGAACTCATAAAAAACTTAATACCACACGAGTAACTGAGTGCCGCACAAGCACTTTAGCGCCGCACACGCAACTGAGCAACTCACAAGCAAGAAGAAGGTCGCTGGCTTAAGCTGGATGTTTTCTGTGTAGAAGAACTCACAAAAAACGCAGTGCCACACAAGCAACTGAGTGCCGCACAAACAAGTGAGGGCCGCACAAGTAACTGAGTGACGCACAAGTAAGAAGAAGGTCGCTTTTTCGATCTCGATAGTTTGTAGGTGGAGAAACTCACAAGCAACTGATTGCCATACTAGAAACCAAGAGACGCAAAAGCAACTGAGAGACCCACAAGTAACCACAAGAGACCGCTGACTCGAGCTCGATAGTTTGTGGGTAGACTAACGCACTAGCAGTGACCTGCATTGTCCTGTCCATCCTTACATAGACTTTGTAATCGTTTGACCAATTACTTATTCATATTCTAGTTTTGAATGGCTTTCGCCTCGTCGTATGAAACATTAGGGAAATTGCTATCCCCTCATTTAGTTATTGATTGGCCTTAACAGTGCTTTTCATCGGCTCATTAGGCTTCAATTTCCAATGCGTTGAGACTGTCATCACCAACAAATGGCACTGGAACCTCCATTTAGTTGCAATTTATTATCATGTCTGAGCTGACTAGATGGTGCCTACGAATTAGCTACAACTATGGTCGATTGATAGGACTAATTAATTTCAAAATCGATACGAAACGCAAGCGAGCCTACATCGAACAAAGTTCAACCATCTATGCAGTACTCCTTAATGCCATGATCTTTAGTCTTCTGCCCCTGCAATATTGGTTTGGCGAGACACTGAGATCGGTTTGGGTTAAACCAAATCAATTGCATCAATATATATTCCTGCTGGTGGGCTCTGTGCGAGCCAGTGGGGTATTTATCACCATCTTGAGTCGTTGGTGGCAACGTCGAGAGCTCTTGAAGCTGGTCAATGCATTCTACGAACTCTTCGTGAAGAGGCCTCACGTCGAGCGACTGTATCGTCGCGGAGTGATCTACAAGTTCTTTTTCGCCACGGCATCGGAATTGATGCAAATTTTCGTAATATTGAGTGCAGTCGGTGATCGTCTCACCTATGGCATGGCCCTGCATCTCTCTGCGGTGTACACAATCACAGCGATCCTCAATGTGATCGTCACTCAATATTACTTTGCCATGCTCAATATACACGGACATTATATTCTGCTCATACGGGAATTGCGAGATCTTTTGAATGCCACCTCGCAGCTAAATCCCCATCGGACGGGTGTATTCATCACGAAGTGTTGTTCATTGGCCGATCAATTGGATGTCATTGCCGAGATACAGTCCCAATTGCAGGCCCTGATAAAGAGAATCTCCCGGGTTTTTGGAGTCCAATATTTCTGCATGAATCTCACCTATTACCTGACGAACATTGCCAGCGTGTACTTCACGGTCACAGGCTTGAGAAATAGTGTATACGAACTGGCCAACAGTTGGACCATGCGTCTTCTTTTACCCAATGTGATTTTTTATCATTTGGATCAGTATATTACAGTTTTAGTTTTGCTTTATGTAGAGGATGCCCATGCTAAATTAGTTCAATTACTGGAGAGTCGTACTTCCTTGCTCTTAGGCTTGGATGAGCGCCTAGAGCTGTCTGTGAGTTCAATGAGCGGGGGAGAGAGAGTATCCTAGATCTAATCTAATTGGTAATCGAATCTTCTATTACAGTTTGAGAGCTTTCAGCTTCAATTGGTGCGCAATCCTTTGGAAATCACTTGCTTGGGTCTCTTCAGAGTGGGTCGCCGGCGTATTTTAGCCATTGCAAACTCATTAATAACCACTTCAATGTTTCTTGTACAATACGATATGGAACACTTTTAAGACAAATATGAAAATCGATAAAAAATATATGTTTAAACATTTTTGTAATAAAACAAAATGACAATCATCGATCTATGAATTTTCTCTATTTAGCAAAAAACCTGAGGAAAAACGTTGAAGATCTTGTTGAGCATTAAAAGATCTGATCGGCTAACACAAATCAAGGATCTTGGTTCTATTTTGGATTTAGAAATTCTACGCTATAGACTTGGTATTCAATATACAAGACAACATGCCTTTAATTGAATTTCTCGGTAAATAGCATCAATAATCAAGAATGTGAACGAAATTTACTTATTGTAGGGACACAACTAACTGTACATTTTTGTGTATGTTAAAAATAGAAAACGAGGGCCTAGACAAAGCAGATAGAAAAAACTTAAGTCCCGTTTCTCGAAGTTTGTTATTTTTTTTTCAGTTGTAACTGCCAAAATGCAGTTGCCTTTAATTGAATTTTGCTGAGTGTACATGACACGGTTACATGATTCGTAAATATCTGCTCGAATCTAAGCCTGTGGTTCCAAGGAGTTCTCAATTTCTTCTATTTATAATAAAAAAGCTATTAAATGCAGCTTAATAATACTATAAATTTGGGAAAGCAAAGAAAGGTTTATAAAATTTTTTTCCATTGAAAACGTGAAACAATTTGAGCCTAAATAATCTTCACTTTTTAATACTTACGTTTGTGGATGGTATCTAAGCTTTTTTTAATGTTATTGTAATTCTTAGAGCCGGATCGGACCACTATATCATATTGCTGGTTCATTTGATTTTAAAGTTTTCGAATCATGCCTGCACATTGTGACTAAATTGTGTTTACCTTGGACTACTATATAAAAAAAATCCCATAGGAAGAATAATAAAAAGTTTGTTGTTTTGTTTATTGAAGTAAAAGGCAAAATTGATATGAATATTTAGGTATATATTTACTTACATATGATACATCATCTGAGTTTTAATCAAATCAAATAAAGACATGACCCTAAAACTTAACATTAAACAAAAGCTTAAATACCACCAACAAATGTATTAAAAAGTGAATATTAACTAGATCCAAAATGATTCATGTTTTCAATGAAAAAGAAAAGATTGAAAAAGACACATTTCTCAACACATGTTCGAAGTATGTATCGTGTGATTATTTTGCTATATTATATTTGCTGCAAAAAATGAGTCCCTAGGGATGTGACAGAGATAGAAAAAGTTTCGAGTAAAGAGCATGGACTTATTTTTATTGATACACAGAAAAAAAGTTTAAAACATAAGCAAATTTAACAGCCATCTCATTTAAATTAAAGTCTTAAAGTCTAAACTTTTCATTCTTTGTTATTTCCTATCAGGTAAGTCTAAGTTGGATAGTTAGCCATATCGTATTGGATAAGAAGTAGCGTGTTTATGAAAAGTGAATTACCCATTGATATTATATTGCTGCGTTCTATATAGAAGAGATGAAGAATGGGTATTCTAAGTTCATTCCTAGCCAATTGCAATTGGAGGCTTTCAAACTGTAAAAGATTTACTGCATTATTCGAATTAGATATACATTAGATATACTCACAGCCGTGTCCAAGCGCTCATCAAGACTTGGGCTCATTATAGTGCGATCTTCTAATATTTTGGACATCTTGGCATGTGCGTCCATTACGTAAAATATTATGTATACGGTGATCGAACCATCCGCAGTGTAGAAAACCATTGACACGCATACTATGATTATGCCCCAATCGGAAAATCCCATGCCATTGGTGCCATATTTGAAGGTACTGAAAGTGAAGTACATAGATGCCGCACAGGACAGGTAATAGGTTGAGGCTATGCATAATCCTTGAATGCCAAAGATTTTTGACATTAGGCCGAAGATATTATGCAATTGGGATTGTGTCTCAGCAATTTTATCGACACGATCGGCTAGATCACAACATTTCGTCACAAATACTCCCATCCCTCGATTACCCGGCGATTTCTTGATTAAACTCAACGATTGGGCTTCCGTTATTATGCCTTGAAGTTCGTGATTTAGCAAAATATAATGTCCATGGATATTAAGCATGGCAAAGAAATATTGTGCAATGATTAGATTCAGAAGAGCTGTACCCATGGAAAGCAAAACAACGCTAAGAACCACATTAAATGTCAGATGTCCCTTCAGGGCATCCAATCCGACGGCCATTTGCAGGGTTTCTGATATAACGCCGCAGACACTTTTGCTAATCACTCCGCGACGATACAGGCGTTTCACTTGAGGTTTCTGCAAATATAATCGCCGCAGTGCATTGATGAATCGCAAGAGTTTTCGGCGTTGATACCAGCGGCTGAGAATGGTTAAAATCACTCCACAAAGTCGTATTCCCGCCACAATTACAAAGACATATTCGTGCAAAAGATTGGAGCGCCTCCATATCGCATGCACGGTGCTCCTACTCAATATTTGTAATGGCAAAATACTGAAGAAGAGGCCATTGAGAACAGCTGCATAGATGGTGGTTCTTCTGGTGATTCGTGGACGACAAGTCTTCAAGTCGACTTCAAAATTCATAACTCCAATGAGACGAGCATAGCCATAGCCCATCCGAAGTATCCACTTAACCAGATCGACCATTATTCTTTACTGAAGAGAAATTTCAATGGAATTGAAGTTACATTAACTAGACGCAAATGACCTGATTGAAAAAGCGTGATAGGAGGAAACTATATACCTAATTGGATGGAGTATAATTGAATTCCATTGTTGACATGTTTTGCATATTTTTAGCTTAAATCTACCCTACTCTCAACCGAATACTCGTGGCACAGGACACTAATTTTGGAGCTACGGATGCTTATATAGTATATACATGTATATTTATAGTGCTTTTGACGCATTTATCGATCAAGACTTCTCTTTGGTAAATGGTTACATGTAAACCTGATGATGTTGTGGATGATTCTATTCTAGATGATTCTATTAATGTTTAGAAACTATCTAACCAACCAATATTTATTTCTAATCAGCGGATTGGTCAAATTAAGAATTAAGATCTGTCCGCATCCTGTGGACATAAGCTAAATCGGTAACCCAGGAATAATATTTTTATAAGTAGTTTTATTGGTGTTACGATGATTATGAGACAACACGGCTTGTTAAAAAATTTCGAATTTTTTCCGGCTTGACCAATCCAAAATGGACAAATCTGGCCGGGAAAAGTCTCAAATGACAACACTGCGACGCCACTTCGTCACTTTACTGTGAAGAAAAGTTTAAAAATTTTCATATAAATTGAAATCGAGAGATTGGACCAATGTAATACCGAAATAGATCTTTAATTTTGTCTCCAATTCGACCAAGTCTTTGCCACTTTTACCTTAGATCCACTATTTTCGAATGGAAATTCTAATTCCTGGTATACTTATAGACTTTCTATTTGTTTGTTTGGAAATTTCAATACGAATAAAATTTATGAATTGAGAAATAGATAAACAAGAATAACAAATTACTTGTATTTTGTTTATAAAAATATTACCTCGACTTTTTTATGTTTTTTAATAAAATGAAAAAAAGCACAAAATATAAAAAAAAACCAGAAGGCCGGGCTAACTTCGACCATGCCGAAGTTTGTATACCCTTGCAAGCTCTTGTGTTACTAGATCCCTAAAAAGAGTTATCTAAATGTAAAGACCCTGGTGTAAAAATCCGTTTTTACACGCCAAAGCACGGCACGCATACAAATGCATGTATGTAGACATGCAGCATGCAATTTTTTCATATGTTTATATGACAGCTATATGATATAGTCATCCGATTTTGATCAAATTTACCAGAATTATAACTGTTAATGTGGAAATGTTATTTACCAAGTTTGACGATGATCACTCAAAAAACAAAAAAGTTTTTAGAAGAAAAATTATTTTTGGTCCGATCGTTCATATGGGAGCTATATGATATAGTAATCCGATCTTGATCAAATTTGGCATGGATGTTTGGATGTATAATAAACTGCCAAATGTTAAGTTTTTTGATAATCGGGTGAAAAAGAAAGAAGTTATTGATCTAAAACTCATTTTTCGACCGATGGTTCCTATGGGAGCTATATGATATAGTCGTCCGATCGGGATGAATCCGAGATATACAATGCCTGCAGTATATACAAGACTTCGTGCAAAATTGCAGCTCTGTAGCTTGAGCGGCTTCGGAGGAGAAGCTGTTGATCCAGACAGACGGACGGACGGACAGACGGACAGACGGACAGACAGACGGACAAACGGATTTGAACTCGCCTTGTCATGCTGATCAAGAATATATATACTTTATATGGTCGGAGATGCCTCCTTCTATGCGTTGCACACTTCTGACCAAAATTAATATACCCTTTTTGCAAGGGTATAAAAAAAAAGTAATGATAAAATACCTCTAGATGATTCTATTAATGTTATAAAGTATCTAGATAATCAATATTTATTTCTTATTCACTGGGCAACTTTGATTCAGCTGATTTAAAAAAGAAATATTCTTTAAATTAACCTGATTTAAAAACAAAATCGAAGCAAGTTTTAAATAATAAAAAACTATAAAATTTACTTATACTACTTATAATTTACGATGATGTATTTTGCACTTTATTTCCTTCTCCCTTTTAGAAATCTTTGGTACCCAAGGCCTAGGTTGAATTCATTTACTCATTCATTCATTTACTTTAATTAAAAAAACTCAAGGTTTAAAAAGTTGGATTTTTCACCTGTGCCATTAATGTATTATGATATATTTTGATATTTCCCTTCAGGTAACTCTAACTTGGATAGTTGGCTATGTCGTATTGGATGAGAAATAGCGTGTTTATGAAAAGTGAGTTGGACATTGACAATATTCTGTTGCGTTCTATGTAGAAGAGACCGATTATGGGTACCTTAAGTTCATTCCTAGCCAATTGCAATTGAAGGCTTTCGAACTGTAAAAGATTTACGGAATTATTCGAATTAGATATTCATTAGATACACTCACAGCCGTGTCCAATCGCTCATCGAGACTTGGACTCAATAAAGTTCGATCTTCCAAAATTTTGACCATCTTGGCATGTGCGTCCATTACGTAAAATATTATGTAAGTGGTGATCGAACCATCCGCATAGTAGAATACTGTAGAGGCGGATATCATGATTAAGCCCCAAGTGGAGAATCCCATGCCATTGGTGCCATATTTGAAGGTAATAAAGATGAAGTACATAGATGCCGCAGTGGACAAATAGTAGGTGGATGAAATGCATAATCCTTGAAGGCCAAAAATTTTCGACATTCGGGTAAAGATGTTATACAATTGGGATTGCGTCTCAGCTATGTTGTCCACACGATCGGCTAGATCACAACATTTTGTCACAAATACTCCCATTCCTCGATTCCCCGCAGGTTTCTTGATAAAACTCAACGATTGGGCTTCTATTATAACGTTTTGCAGCTCGTGATTTAGCAAAATATAATGCCCATGGACATTGAGCATGGCGAAGAAATAGTGTGCTATGATAAGGTTCATAAGAGCCGTCCCCATATAAACCAAAACAACACTAAGAGCCACGCCAAGCGTTAGATTACCCTTCAGGGCATCCAATCCGACGGCCATTTGTAGGAGTTCGGACATAAGGCCGCAGAAAAATTTGCTAATCACTCCACGACGATACAAGCGTTTCACTTGAGGTTTCTGCAAATATAATCGCCGTAGTGCCTTGATTAATTCGATTAATTTTTCACGTTGATACCAGCGGCTGAGAATGCTCAGAATCACTCCGCTGAGACGTATTACCGCCACAAATACAAAGACATATTCGTGCAAAAGATTGGATCGGTTCCAAATAGCATTCACAGTGCTTTTACTCAATATTTGTATTGGCAAAATACTGAAGAAGAGCCCATTGAGAACAGCGGCATAGATGGTGGTTCTTCTGGTGATTCGAGGACGACAAGTCTTCAAGTCGATTTCAAAATTCATAACTCCAATGAGACAGGCATAGCCATAGCTCATCCGAAGTATCCACGTAACCAGATCGACCATTATTCCCTACTGAGGAGAAATTTGAATTGTATTCAAGTGACATTAACTAGACGCTAATGACCTGATTGGACAAAAGTGATAGGATAAAACTACATGCCTAATTGGATTGCAGGTAATATTTTTTTTTTTATATTTCTAGCTCAAATTTATCTTACCCTCTATAAATTCTTGTAGTTTACTACCTCACTGCGTCACTACACTACAGTGCACTGGTAAGCTAGAGCAACCAACAGCCACTTCCCCACATTAATTCCACTATTTTCGTAGAGAAATTAAAATTGATTGCATACTTTTGGGCTACCTTTTTGTTTGTTCGGAAACAGCATTAAATCTTTTGTGAATAAAATTTGTATATTGCGAAATGGACAATCAAAACATACATAAATAATTAATTTTTTAATTAAAATTCAAAGTTAATTACATCAATTCTTTATATAGAAAAAATATTATTTTGGTTTTTGACAATAGAAATTGGTTTAAAAAATGGTAAAAAACCAAAAAGATGAATCGAAATGTGTTTTAGATGATTTCCGTTAATGTTGCTGATACCTTTGATTAGGTAAAAATACATTTTAAGCTAACTTGAGTACAAGATCTTAGAAAATCACATCTATTTCCTAGTAATAAATATCGACCAAACTTACTTAAAGCTTAAAATTTCGCCCTTTTTGCCCATGGTGCACTTTCTCTCTTTCTGCCTGCTGAAATCTTTGGTACACATGACCTCACTGTGTCGCCACCCTACAAATTGTTTGCGCAAAGTGTGTTAAACATCTTTAGTTCACCATAGTTTAGTTCATAGTTTGACAAACATGCCCCCGATACGAGTAGGCCCCACATACAACAAGATTTTGATGATGATGACGATGCAGCTGCAAAAATTCTATGAACATCAAATGTTTGCTCAACACTTATTTTTTTCCTTTCTTTCTTTAGGTATCGCCAGCCAGCCCAGGCAGCCCGCAGCTAGCTTGGCATAAGTAGCGAATAACGGACGGAGGTACCCACCAACTGAAACTGAACTGAACTGAAACTGAAACTTTGACGTGCACTCAAGTGCATATTAAACAGCGAAAGCTGTGGCCAAGTCTCAAGTGTCTCCCCATCTCATGCCCCCCAGCCCTTTTTCTCTCGCTGGCAGACAAAAGGCCAAGTGAAAGGTGAAATTTATTTTTTTTGGTTTTTGTGTTTCCACATAAAAAACTTAAATTTTTGTTTAATTTCAGTAAAAAGTTTTTGTCAACTTTAGTTCATCCATCCATCCACCATTCTAGCCATTTGTCATTCCGTCAAATGCCACGCAAAAAAATTTGACATCATACAAATTTTTCGCTTGTGCAAGTGTCACAAAAATGTTGAGCATTTTGTTTGAATTTGGTATAGAATTTTTTCTCTCTGCCTCTCTTTTCTTATTTTTGCAACAAATCAAATTGCCAAATAACAAAATATCAAATCAAATGAAAAAATTGTGGGCGAATCGCCCAAAAAAATAAACCAGATAGAGAAAGGGGAATGACTACGGAAACGGAAGCGTCAAAATGGTTGAGAGAATTTTTGAATACAAAACGAATAAAAACTGTTGCATAGTTGTGGGCGGCAAACATTTATTTATTCGCGAGGGACTACCCAAAAAAAAAAAAAAAGTTAGAAACATATATTTGTGGATATTTATTATGCATACATACAATTTGTGTGGTTAGAGTTAAAATACGTTTTAGAGTTAAATGAAGAGTGCCAACATTTGATTAAGAGCGATTGCTTTGTGTGTGCAGCAAAAGCATGCATTAATATAAACAAAATGCATTCATTTAGCTTCAGGACTAATGATTTTCTGATTATGGGAGAGCACAAGCGAAAATGTGGTGGTTTTTGCCTAGTGGCTGGATTTCGTTTCAGTGAGCACTGCAACATTTAGACGCAACATCATTAAATCAGAATGTTTCCAAACAAATTGTGTTTTCATTTTGCGCGAAATATATTTAGAATGCGACTCCATAGTGGCTTTAGTAGGTCATTTAATTTGATGACAGCAACAGAAGCACTTGACGTATGCAAATATGCATTACGTATACGACGAGTAATCCTTTGATTCAATGCAAAGACTTATTTAAATCAAATTACCACTATCCCGACAAGCAGTTTCGTCATATTCAAAAATTACCACTATTTTTCTTGTAAGGACACAACAATTATTGAAAATTTTTGATCACAATTATACAAAAAATTACGTATACGACGAGTAATTCGTTGATTCAAAACTACTTTTCTTGTAAACCATAACAATTTTGGATATTTTTTGCTTACAATTATAACAAAAGAATGTTTAAGTGGGTGGAAATTGTTAAATATGATTCAATGAAATATTGTCATAGTATTTAACCTTGTTTACTTGCGGCATAGAATCAAAATAGTAAATAAAGCCAGGGGCGGTACTCAGACATGTTTAAAAAACAATGTTCAAACAGTTTTCGACATTTTAAAGGTATAAAATTAATTCAAAACAAATATTTGTGGCTAAATAAAGCTAGAAAAAAATATTTGTGGCTAAATAAAGCTAGAAACAAATGAATTAGACAAACTTTTTTACCTTTTCTATTTTTAAATAATATTTTTTACTCACATTTAAGTGTTAACATATTTGTTTATTTAATAATGGTTATAGAAAATCTTTTGTATAAAATTAATTCAAAACAAATATTTGCGGCTAAATAAAGCTAGAAAAAAATCAAGTAAACAACCTTTTTTACCTTTTCTATTTTTAAAAAATTTACTTTATTCACATTCAAGTGAAAACATATTTATTTATTAAATAATAGTTTCAAAAAATCTTTTTCTTAAATTTTTATACACGGTTTTTCTTTTGCTCATCTCTACTAACGGAGTCGATCAACAAGTTTCATGGTAAAACAGTCAATTCAAGTTGCCCACTTTAGTTCTTAACCAGCTTTCATACCACTCAAAAGGTCCAAGGAGCCCTTACATCATAAAATATATAAAATATTCTCCTGAATTATGAATAAAATTATGGAAGAGATTCGGGTCAATATTTTGCAATTTTGCTGTGATATAAAATGCTTCCTTATGTAGAAAAACTATATAAATTTCTTTTTATTGCCAAGAAAATGCAATCTTTTCTTATTAATTTATTAAAGGAAAATTTGGAATGATTTTAGAAAAAGAGAAACAAACAGAGTAAGAAAAGTGGAGAGTCTCAAAAAAAAGAAAAGCAAGCAAAGGCAAATGCAAAGTCATTATGTTACACATTTCGCCTAATGAGATTTTTTATGGTGATGATGGCATGCACACACACACACACAATCACAGTTCACACACACATACATATACATATGTACAGGACACGCAAACATCTTCTTAATTATTCACAATGAACGAATATGGCATTAAATCTAAAGGAGAGAGAGAAAAAAGCAAGCAAGTAGACATTTTGACACCTTTATGGCTCAATAAATTTGACCAAAAAAAACCAGAAGAGAAACAGCAGTTCATTAGAAACTCACTGCTTGATTACATTCAAGAGATGTCGAACTCCTCACGTACAGTTTACAATTACCCTTAGCACTAGTAGTAAAAAAACACACACACACACACACACACACACACACACTTACAAGGACTCTCTCTATTGCATATCGCAAAGATCCTCATGGCTCTCATGTCGACGTCTGCTTATGAATAATGTTTTCATTTCAGTTCCCCAACACGCAATTGCATGTTAAATGCATATGATTCCCCAGTCGCTGCTCCCCCTCCCCCTCTGGAGCTCTAGCGGCAGGGGGTGGAAACTAACTCGTTCAACTAATATGCGAAAATTATGGGTTGTAATTTAAGAAGCACTTTTCTCGTCTCTTTCTTTTTCCAGTGTTTTTTTTTTTTTGTTTTTAATGACATCGAAGCTAGGGTCCCTTCAATGTCTAAGTGATTAGGCGTTAGTTCTAGTAAGGGTTAGGCAAACATATTAATTAACGATGTCTGGGACACTTGAGTTGAATGACAGTTAGCAAGATGAGTAAAGTAAAGTGACTCCAAAATGGGGGAAAATAATGATGTCAAAAGACTCATATGTGTACAAACTTTTAAAGAGAAAAAGAACCATCTTTTCGATTATTACTTGTTCTACTTATTTTTCAAATACAGGCACTCCTTGCTTTGGTGGAATTTACTATTTAATGTGTCACTTAACTCCTGCAAATAGTCCTGGCTGTAAAGCAGGGACCGTAAATAATGACCAAAAGTATGATGTAGAGAGTCAAAGAATTAAAAAAATTGTATTTTATTAATTTTAAGGAATTTTTGGAATTATTTGCATCTAATAAATATTTTATTGGCAATGTTTGCAACAAGGATCTTTTTTTTTGAATACAAGACATTTTAACAACTTTTAAAAATGTAAAAAAAAGTCGATTACTCTCTATAGCATACTTTTTAGGGCATATTTGACAACCCCAAATCGTAGTGGTGGGTCACAAGTTTTGCCATTTTGTGAAAAAACTGGCAAAAACCGAGTTCACATTCAGAATTAGTGAACCCGAATTTATTAGGGACACTTCTCAAATTCAAGAAGCCAAAAGACAAACAAAAACAATTTATATACATATAATTATTATTTTGCAATTTTTAAAATCAAACTTATAATGATTACGGTCTCTTCTATAAAAATTGTGTGCAGAAAATGTTTTATTCATTTGAATACATACATATAATAAATGTAATAAGTATTTTTACAAAACTTGGAATGGGACAAGCAAAAAAGAATTCATAGAAGTTGATCAAAATTTTTTTACAAGTTCATGATCCAATTTAGAGGCAGAAAAACTACATCTACAGCTTTCCAACACAACTTAAAATTATGCTTTTAGAGAAATAAAATCGTTTTTTACTCAAATAAACACTCAAAGTTTACACAATTATAATCAGACGAATATTATTTTAAATAAAAAGGAGAAAAATCTCATTATGCAAAGGCGCATCGACTATTTTCCTAATTAAGAACTGATAATAATAGATTTTTAACGGAATTTTACAACACTTATAAATTGTTGACCCGAGCAAAAGCTGATACAACAACAGAAAGTAAATTCAGAATCCAATTCAAATGTGGCTCGCATTGGCTTGAATACTTTCTATTTAAATCTTATTTAAAATCATGTTAGAGAAAGTTAAATTCAAAATAAATACATAGTGTCACTTGCATTGTGTGAATAGGAAATCCTTTGCCTAACTATAGCACTTAACACTCTCAAATTGTATTGTTCTATAACCATATCCATTTGGTTTTATTTGTATTTCTATGTCCCACATTTCGTCGTTATTTTGGTTTAAGTTGGGGTAGGTATTAGAGAAATGCTAACCTTAAGTAACCTTAACACTTTGGCATTTTGAGTTTATTTTCTGCCAAAAACTCAAATCCAACTCATTCAATGTAATTGAAAATCGATGTTCTTACATAGTTTATGCTTAAAAGGCGATTACATTAATTTCACACACCACAAAACAGATGACAAAGTCAGGAATACAATGCGAGAAAAGGGTTTTTTGCAGTCGACCCATCCTCCTATTCATTCATTCTCTAACCGTCCTTTAGGCTATCGAACAAAAAAGCTGACAGCTAAAGCAGGAAAGTGCCCAGAAACTTGTTGAGGAAATGAAAACGAAAAGGAAAATGAAAACTCAACGAACACCCACACACACACACCCACACACACATATAGAGACATTGCGAACTGACATTCGAAAGCCACTCAGTCAGGTGTTAAAACTAATTTACGACAATTTGACCAACAAACACAACAATGGTTCCAACTGCACAGTGTTGGATAACGGGCGAGCAGAAAAGCGAGGTTATGGTCACATCAAGTGCTTCGCATATTTCACACGATGCATGAAAAGGGTCGTCATTTCCTCCTGCCCTTCCTGCTCCTTCGACTTCTCCCGATGCCTCCCACTAATGCTTCGCCTTGTTGACCACAAAGCATTGCAAATCGAATGAAAGCCAACACGTCCGGCTCAAAATTCAAGGATTCAACGTTTACAAGGACTCCAGCTGACAACTGAGTGTAAAACCACAATCTGATCTGATTTCGTAGTGAATTTTGCTTACTGATGCCAATTTGCTGGTTAAGAACTTTCAACGACTTTTTTCATTTTGTTGATTTTGCGGATTTTTGGGGCAACAAAAAGCAAAATTCAGCCAAGCCAAAATTATGCAAGGTATTAGTTATGCAATTCATTATGTATTGTAAGTAATGGCAATTCTGCTGACTCATTGCTTATTAATTAGTTTGTAATTAAGGCAAAGGCACGCCCCCTTGCCCCTTTTATGAACGCATAACAAAGAAATGGAAATTTCCCGCAAAATGCAAATGAAATGTTGTGAGTGTTGATAGGCAATGAGATGATAAACAGTGTTGATAGGTGCCATAATCCAATGAGAATAGCGAAAGTCTTGCTTACCATTCATCAGTGTTGATTAGAGCCAAAATCTAAGTAAGTGTTGGCTAGACAAACCATTTCGTTTACCGTTCAGTTTTTGATAGTGCTGTTGAGGTTCAGTTGTTCAACATCAATGTTGTAAAGTTCTACTTTGAAAATGAGTGTTGACCAGCGAATGTTTTTGTTTTTGTTTACCATCAGTTTTGATTGGTATTAAAATCCAAATGAGTTGTAAAGTTCTATTATCCAAATAAGTGTTGACCAACGAAAATTCTTTACCGTTCAGTCCAGTTTTTGTAATCAGTGTTGGTAAGTGCTACAATTCAAATAAGTCTTGATTAGATAAAGCAGTTTTAAGCAGTTCTACTATATTTCTGGTTTTGAATGCCATGGTACTATTGAAATGAGTGTTGACTAGCAAAAGTTTTGTTTACGGTACAGTTTTTGTTGACAGTGTTGGTAAGTGCTACAATCCAAATGAATGTTGGCTAGATAAAAATGATTTATCTGAACTGCCAGTTCCATCAGTGTTGATCAGTGCTATTATCGTTCAGTTTTTTAAAATTAGTGTTTTAAAAATTAGTGTTAATAAGTGCTGCGACCCAAAAAAGTGTTGACTAAAGAAAGAATTTTGTTTTACGGTTCAGTTTTAATGAATTGCACAGAATTTAATGGTACTTGTCCGTCCATAGGTAATTTATAGTAACTTAAAATCCATCTTTAAGCCCTCACAGTCGCACAAAGGACGATCGCAGACTTCATCTTTGACAAACGATTTTCCCATGGTTTTCAGTTCCTCTTCATAGGCCGACTTCTCGCCATGAATCAGTCGCGCCATTTGCTGTTTTCGCAGCGATAATGTGATTACCTCTAGAATCTGCATTTCATAGGTTATGGGTTTCAAAAGTGCCGCTCTGCCATCTGCAATATTACTCGGATCTTTAGTACCATGACATCTCAAATAATCGTCCACACTAAAACAAATCTTAAATAGTCAATTTCAAAGTGACTTTAATAAAAACACACAAAACTTACAAATTGTTCATGATTAAAATATATATATTTTTTTTTTTGGTTGTTTTTCTTTATGTACTGATTGAACAACTAATCTTCTTTGACAAATCGATCGAAGAAAACTAGGATGAATATCTTACGAAAACGAAGGACAAGCAAAATTTCGTTAAAATCCCATCATAAAAACCTGAAAACCGTACAAATCCAAATACTGTTAAAATACAACATTTGGGTCACTTTTCGTTGTCCTTGTGGCCATTTTTGGTTTTCTTTTGCCTCTCGGTTTATTTTATGGCAGCTTTCAAAGTTTTTACTCATTGCTGAGTCTGTGTCGGCTGAGAATGTCGAAGTGACGAAAAGGAGAGGAGCTACTACTGCTGCAGCAGCTGTGGAAACCAGAGCCAAGGTGGCAATAAAATAAATGGCAGCACTTTCGGTTTTACACACACACACACCACACACCTTCTCTTGCATTCCACCGAAAAATGGCAATTTGCCGTAAAGGTAGAGAGCGAGAGAGAGAGTGCTACCTGGCGGCCATATATCAAAAGGCGAAAGAGTAAAGTAAAGCACACATAAACCTGCAAAACTAAACGAACGTGAGATGGTGAGAATGAGATTTTTAGCCAGTCTAACCCAAACCCATTGGAGTTGTTAGTTGGTTAGCGGTAAATATTTGTGGTATTTTACAGTTGGCCACTGAGTGGTTTACGACTCTAGCAAAGAAAAAAAAATTCCAAAATACATAAACAAGCAGAAGCCGCCGCTACAAACTGGCATCATCTTCCATTGTTGCTCCCAAAAAAAAAAAAAAAAATAGTATTGACAAAATATTCGCCGAAAAATATAGAGAGAAAAGGAAAAACTGAAAATGTAATTTCTAAAAGGATTACCCAAAAAGGCTTTAAGGCAAAGCCAAAGCGACAAGGACAACGACGACATGAAAAATGAATTGCCAAGCTAAAAGAGAAGAAAACCATGAGAAAAAGAGAGAGAGAGAGAGTTTTCATTTTTCGCGACACACACACACACACTAACTCATACACACATCATCATGCTCATCGTCATCGTCGTCGTCGTCTCGTTGCCGTAAAATATGTGAAAAATGAACGGAAATGCCGCAACGCCGAAGCGGAAATGAAAAATGCACGTATAAGAATGCCGGAAAATTGGAATGGTGTGGGGGCAGGGGGGCTGTGGTGTGGTGTGAGTATGAGTAAAAACCTCAAATCAACAGAGAATGCATGAAAAGGCATAAAAATTGTGAAAAAGTCATTGTCGCCTGTATGATCCGAAAGTTGGCCTAAAAGTATAGGGTAATTAATGATGACGATGTCAGATGACAGCACACAGCATCGGCAAAGGCAATTCGAAAACTTTTTGCCATTTGTGATGAGAGAGATCAGAGTGACTACCCACCAAAGCTTTGCGCACATGATTTAGTCTAGAGTCTATTAAAGTTAAGTATCTAGCCCATTGGCACCTTCTTTTAGCTCTAACTTTGCATATTCTTGGTGTTTCTTTTCAAAAGATAGTAAAAAAGTTTTCACTTCTTTCCATTTTTAATGGTCGGTCATTTCCTGGCAAGTTTTTAGGCTCCTGAAGCAAAGGTGCGACGTGTCACGACCTCATCCCTGGCTCGCTCTCTCCTCTTTTTTTTTAGCCTATTCATGGAGTATTGTTAACAATTTAAAGGAACCTAATTGACGGGCATTAGAATGCTAAAAGAAATAACTTGACAGGCTCCCTACAGGAAGAATGGAGGATTGTCTGGCTTAGAATCTGCTCAGTAAGTTTCGTTTCTGTTGTGTTGTTGCCATTCTTACTTTTTCTTGCCACTCAAACATTTACAAATATTTCATGAGCACTTAACTTGGGACACACACTGAGACTGAGACTGAGATGGAGACTGGGACGGAGTGAGGGAGCGAGTTGGAGACACGCAATAAAAAGTCAACTTCAACGGGGAGTCAACCCGAAGGGGGCGTGGCTGAGATGAGAGATGCTGCCAACTCAAAAGTTGTTCGTGAGACGATGATGACTATGCAACATGACATGTTTGTTAAATTCTAAATGAAATCAATTTAATAAACTGTCAATAATACAGACACAGGCATTAGTAAGTAGCGGGGGGAGGGAGGGGAGGGGACTCAAACGAGTTAAGCACATTAAGCGGATGACAAAGCTTAGTTTAAACCCAACATTGAATGAAGCCTTTAAGCCTGATGCCGCAATAACTGACAGCGAATAGATTTCCATAGCATATATTTAGGGGTTCTCCCTCCCTCTATCATATTCCAAGGAATTGTCCCCAAGGTCACACCTGACCTTTGCATTGGTCTCCAATTTGCCTATCCTGACATAATCAAAACACTTTCATCAACAAACAAAGGACTATAAATGTATTTGTTTATATTTAGGGGAAACTCAAGCACAAGAAAGTTTCATATTATTTATAGAACTGTCGAAAACTATTTGTGTGCTCATTATGGGTTCCTTTTTTGTTAAAATATTAGTTTTGACATCCAAATTTAGTGGGTGGTATTATAGCTATTAGTGGAATACTCCAGAGAGTAACAAGGCTTGGCTTGGGCTTTTATTAGAAATATTTAGATTCAAGATTTACTTTAATATAAATTAAACTAAGTATTGTTGTAGTAAAGCTTTTTCGTTGTTTCATCATATGTAAAGAATATCTCTTTATTTCATTTTTTTACACAGTCTTTTATTTTTGTCTTCCACTTTGCTCTGTCTCATGTGATGGTCGCCGTTTGAATAGTGATGACACGATTAATCATATGATGTCCATTAATCGATTATTTTGCTTCGTATTGCGATTTAATTGTATCGCAAAACGGGGTTCAATTAATTTAACAGTTCGAATGAAATTTTTCTCCGTTCTGTCTGTCTTTCTGTGTTTTCTTACTCCTAGTGTTAGTAAATGTGCGCTTTGCTCTGTTAAAATAGTGTTGCACAATGTGATCCGAAGTCTTTTTTGTTGATCGTCATGTTTTAAACTAGGCAGCCTACCACAGAATTTAAGTCTATTTAATTTTTATAGAATTATTGCATATTACATATTACACGTTAATCTACATAGATTCGTCTAATATCAAAACTAGGTTTTATTAAGTTTTTATTTCAATTTTTCATTTCCCTTGAATGAGGTTCTAACTTTCGAATTTTCAGCTCAGGTTCTAATTACACCCGTTACTTTTTTTATTTTAATTTAATTTAAATTTTATTTTTTATAAAATGATTGAATAGTTTATTTTGTTTTAATTAAATAAGTTTTTATTTTGTTTTTTTTGTATGCATGTAGAAAGATTTTATATTATTCTTGATAACAATTAAAATGTTAATTTGTTCAATTTTCTTTTGAAAAAGGAGTACTTTCGTAGCCCTGAATTTTTATTTCTTTTTTTTTTTGATGTATAAAGAAATATTTTATGTTATTCTTGTTTTTTAAATGTTTACTTTGTTTAATTTTCCTTTTTAAAAGTAGTATTTTCGGAAATCTGAAACCCATCTTCGATTTTTACATGGTTTGCTATAGAAAGTCTTAATTCACTTTGCGTCAATATTTTTGTGGAACGTAACCCCATCGCAAAGTGTACTAGAAAATTTAAATTTCAGAGAGTTCTGGTATAAAAACGAGTTCTCTCACTCTGAAGATAGCTTTAAAGCAGCAGGAAGCATATAGCTCTTCATCTAGACCCAAATATGGGTGGCAACATGGCCACGTTGATATTAAGCATTCTCTTATCTCTCTGGCCAAAAACGTGATACACACACATACACACAACATATCGATGTGGGTGTGTGTGTGTGGCAAAAGGTTTTTGCCATTTTTGCAGACCTTGTTGCGATTTCCATAACTATAAATATCGATTACTTGTGCTTGCAGGCATCGCCCCCGAGTGCTTAAAGCTGCCATCGCATAAACACACAGACACACACATAGACATAGATATGTACGCCCATATACCCAAGCACACACACACACACACACGCACACATATGTGTGTGTTTTGGGGGGCTGGGTGTGGGGGAACACCTTAAGTTAAGGCTGTCATTGTTTTTTCCACCTACAAATGTAGCTCTTCTCCGTATCTTTGATGCTTTTATGTTTCCATCTATTGCTATTTCTTACTCTCTCTCTCACTCTCTCTGTCTCTTTTACTTTTGCTTACACTTTTACCAGCCTTATTTTTCTCTTTTGACAAATAAATTGACATGCCACATAGCGATAGCGACGTTTTCCTACACACACACACACACACACATAAATATTAACAACAACTGTGAGAAATAGCAACGAAAGGTAAAGAGTCTGGGACCATTATGATATCCCAGATACCCTAACTCTTTCGCCATGAAAATTCGTTTGAAATGCGATCCACAATTCTATTAATACACTTAGGTAACTCTGAAAATGAGAAAGTTCTTATTCCTGGTAGGGAGTTCTTTGAAAGTGTATACAAATTCGTTTGAAATGCAATCTGAGTTAATATTTATAGCTAACTCTCAAAAGTATGCTATGCTAAAATTCGTAGAAAGTTGCCTTTGAGTTTCTCATGTTAATTCCAGTAAAGTTTGTCTAAAATTATATATTCCCCTAAAATTTATCTCACTCTCTTATACCCTACTTTTGTTAGGGTATGTGAGTAAAATTGTATCGACATCGTCTTCAGTTTAGAGGCGACATTTGAAGGTTGCTGCTGGCATTGATGGTGCGTTTGCTCTCCATGTCACCTCCCCTCCTCCTCACCTGGCTCACCACCCTCTCCAACCGTCTCACCGTCTCTCGGTTCCGCAATGAAAACAATGAAATGTCAGGCACGTACGAAAGGAATTCGTTCGCTTCGACTGCCCTTTTTCTCTTTTCATCGCCCCTTCATCATCATCTTCATTCTTTTCTTCTGCTATTTTTTTTTTTTATTTTTTGGCTGGCTTGCGAAATTGACGTGCAACGGGCAGGAAAGAAATAAATATGCCACAATATGTTAACGACAAGTCGCCGTCGCCTTTGCCACCACCTCAACGTCCTCCCCCTCCTGCTCCCCCCTTTGCTATGCCCACCATTAGCAGGTGGAACTACGTGCTAAGTTTTATTCCTGCTGCCTGTAAATAAATATTATTTAAGCGACACTAAAAAATGGCTTTCGATTATTTAGCAAATGTTAAGATAAATGGTTTGCCTGTACAGTGGAGTGTTTGGTTGGTGGGAGTTAGAGCGGTGGGGAGGTGGGGAGATGGGAGTGGTGATGGTGGCTTACCACACGAATTATGTGCAATAAATGAAATGTAAGAGCATAAATCATTAGATGAGATAGCAGCTCGCTCTCTCTCTCTCTATTTCCTTCTCACTCACACTTATAAACAATGGCAGAGCCAGCCAAAAAGTATGCAATCATTTTTCAATAAGCTGTATTAGCTTGTCAACCCAACAAAACAGACACATTACACAGATAGACCCAACAAACAAGCACACACACACACACACACACACTCGCACACATATGTTTGCATCTATGCGTGGGCTTTTTGATTTATCATTGGCAAACAAAAACATTCGAATATTGTCTACTTTATTGCCAACACTTGAGAGTTGTATGTTCATCTGCCTGTCGGATCTACATATCCACATCACCAACCCACACACAACCACTCAGAGATGTGGTCCAAAAGCTTACCTGACCATTCCAGATTTCGCTTTGGCTTACATTTAACTACAAACATTTTCGGAAAAATGACTGCCATGCAGTGTAGAATAAAATGCAAATCCATTTAAATTGTAGCGCATTTCATTGGTAAAATCCACCAAGAGTTGGTTTTTTCTAGTTTTATTTTTTCTTGTATATTCAGCTTTTCGTATAACTCAACTCATGGTTTCAACTCGAATTTATATTTGAATTTAACCGAACGTTGCTAGCGAAACAGGTTTAATTCGCCGCATTTCGAGCTATTAGTCTCCAGATTGTTCGTGAAACTTGCTTTTTGAGCCTTTCTTTCATATTGTTTTACTAGTTGGATAAATTTTGGAGAAAACAAAACATACAAAACTTTCGATTTTTTGCATTATTTTTTCTAAAATTTTCCTGTATAGTCTCCAGAGAGTTCGTGAAAGTTGCTTTTGGATCCATTCTTTCATATTTTTTTCTTAGTACTTCTTAGCACTTTGGAGTTTTTGCATTTTTTACAGCAATTTCCATGTATGTCAGATTACAGTCTCCGTACGACATTATTTTACTTTTTTCTTCTATCATAAGAGCTTTATAGTGATTTTACATTTATAAATACACGAAATTATAATATTAACACAGAATAATAGCATTAATTTATGGCTTTTCACTCAGAAAAAAGAAATCTTACGTGTCCCTATTCAAGTGGTGCATTAAAAGTAGTCCTTCTTCCTTTTTAGAATCATGTTACTAATTGAAATACTGAACAAAAAATTTTATTGTCATTATTAGCTTGTTTCTTTTTATTAGAATGTTAAAAACTGATTGAAAAATCTTGTCCCTATCAAAGTGTTGCATAAAAAGTAGTCATTCTAGAATAAATACCCCCTTATTAAACAAAGTTCCCTTTACTTATTGTTAATTATTGAAATACTGAACTATAAAAAATATTATTGTCATTATTAGCTTTTTTCTTTTTATTAGAAAATTAAAAACTGATTAAAAAATCTTGTCCGTATTCTAGTCATTCTAAAATAAATACTCCTTTATTAAACAAAGTTACCTTTCCTAAATCATGTTACTTATTAAAATACTAAACTTAAAATATTCTTGTCCTCATTAGCTTGTTTCTTTTTATTAAAAAGTTTCAAACTGATTGAAAAATCTTCCCCCTATTCAAGTACATGGCAGTGTATAATATTAATTTAACAATATTTCTTTTAATTTCAAGTGTAGTCTATTGGAGATTTCATTTTCCGAAACTATCACTGAATCCGTGGTGAAGCTAAGTAAACGATTTTGACCGCCACCAATAAAAGCCAACAGCAATAAACTTGCTCTCTCTCTCTCTTTCTGGTAGTTGGAGTTGGAGCATAATTACAACATAATGGTCTCCACATGTAAACTGGTTTTTAGTCCCCCAGTAGAGAGCAAAACCCGTCGTCTCTAATAACTTTATTAATTACTGCGACTGGACTTTGGGCACAATCCTTGTACAATGTATATGGGCAACAGCTGTGACTCTCCACTCTCTCTCTCTCATTCCTTCTCTCTCTTTTGCTTTATTAATTTATTCTATTTCCTTTTATGGCCTCAAGTGAATTTGGAAAGCCAAGAGTGCTTAAGTACTCTTACCTACTGGCTTTAGTTTTATTTATGTATTTATCGCATTCACTGGAAAAGGTGGAAAATTTAAAGCCAAACTAAAGAAACTTAAAGCGAAGCTTTCTGAAATCTCTCTCTTCAAATCAGATTCGCTCATTATGATTTGGACAGAAACCCGTTGGCTTACCATATAAACATATGGCAAACTATTTTCTCTCACAAATTGGTATAAATGATAGGGATTAGGCCCCTTAGCTCAGCTCAGCTCAGCTCTCTCTCGCTGTTGGTGGTCATAAATAATAAGTTACAAAAGCAATGAAATCCCCTAGAGAAAGGCCCCAAGGCGAACGCAAAAAAGTAGGCAATGATTTTTATTAATTGATAAGCATTTGCAACAAGTTGCCTGCCATTTGCGCCTTTGTGTCTGTTTATTTATATTCAAGCAACCAACTACTAGCCTTTGCTAAATCCCCCCATTCTCTCTCCCTCTCTCTCTCTCTCTGGCATATTCCCTAAATACTTTTCTCATATTTGAGGTAAGATTTAAGGGCTTCTGCCTCTTGCCATTTATCTGATCATCGCAATGAGATAAGCCAGGTGGAAAAAAAACTACCTCAGAGGGAGTGCAAAAAATATAAACTAAAATGAAAGGGCAAAAAGGAAAATCTGTAAGGTATTTGCAGAGTGCGAAAGGACATCAAAGTAGGTATGCATTTTGTTTTTGCTTACTTCATTTCTTTCTATCCTTTCTGAATAGGTAAAACAAGTCTGAATGTCTGAATGCAAAATTGTAGAAAGCATAAAACTGAATTCTGTAAATATGAGAGAGAGCAAAAAAAAAAAGCAACCAGGATATGGATTTTCATTTGCTGAGACAAAAAGGAAAACTATTAATATTGCAAAAAAGTTCAAGGAGAAAACTTGTCTCCCATAAAGAACAAGTTCGATAAGTTGCAAGAAATAATACAACATTTTTTTTTAATAACTTGCCTTCACTTTTATTTAAAAGAAATTACTTTTATTACTTTTACTAATTACAAGAAAAGAAATATTAAAGATTATTTTCATTAGTCGTTTTTTAGATACCCAGTAAAAAGAGAGAATTTCCAGGGTTGCCATTGCCAAAAAAAACTAGATCAACGCTAAGAAAGCTAGATCAACACAAAACAGCTAGATCAACACAAAGAAATTATAACTATTTTTCATATAGACTGAGTGCTTGTCGTAGGAATAGTTATTTGGTGATAACACAGAGGAACACTTGTCGTATACGTAATGCACATAAGAAATGCTTGAAAAACTAGCACAAAATGTCACATCTCGAACTCAAATTTAATCGCTAAAAAGCTAGAACTCCGCCATTTTCAATAGCTATATTTTTAGGGCTAGATCTCACGTAAAAAAGGCAGATATGGCAACGCTAAATTAATTCGTTTTCTCGATGCAAGGATTTGCATGATCTTTATATACTCTTGCCGAAGTAACTACGAGGTAGAACAGGGCAGTATACAACTTTTAGCTTAATTTATGAATGGCAAAAGACTTTTATGTTTCGCCAATGTTAACGGTTGACTAATTTGAAAAGCTAAAAAAGCAAAAAAAAAAAAAAAAACGAAGGAAGAGAGGGAACTGCAGCATTCTTCAAACTTCGAACGATACTCGAAAAAAATATTTTTCTTCCTGCTTGATGTAAAGAAAGTTTTTCATTTTTTTTTTTTTTTTTTTTTTTTGTGTGTGAAAAGCAAAGTTTGCTGTGCCATCTTATGGCATAAAACAGGGGGCCAAGAAAAATGTGCACTTGTCAGCAAAAGAAAAGCGCAAAGAAAAGAAGAAATCGAGGCTGCACCGAAATCATTAAAAGAAGGAAATGCCAGCGTAATTGATAAAGGGAAAACGGAAAAGGACGAGAGAAAGGGAGAGAGAGATATAGCCGAAGGAAGGAAGGAAGGAACATGAGGGTCATGAGGCAATGGAAGAAACTTTACAGCGATGACATCGTTAAAAGTCTACCAAGTACTTTCAACTGCTGACTTGTTGGGGATAGTCAAGTACTTGCCAAGACCGAATTAGTGGCCACAAATTGGCCAACTTCACAGATTCATTCACAAGAAATGCCAGAAAGAGAACGAGAGATTAAGGGAATGTGTGTGATTTACTTTGCCACTTTACTTTTCATTCTCAATGATATGCAAATGGGAAAATATTTAGTTGTACCAAAAAGAGCAAAATGGCATTTCTGAGTTATTTCTTTCAACTGTGCAGAGAAAAAAAAAAATGGTATTTGTTTCTTCGTTTGCGGGATGAGTGGGGGGGAGAATGAAACAAAGCAGCCATGAAGCGTGGCAAAGAACTGACCCAATGTCTCTCACTTCGCCTCACTTCTACTTCTTCTTCTTCTTCTGTTTCCCAATGCTCCATGCTCCATGAAACCTTTTCCACGGCACTTAAACCAAACTAACAAAAGTTTCCATTGCTTTTATTTGACTTGGCGAGGCAAACGAGAGAGGGAGAGGGAGGGAGAGAGAAGAGGGGGGAAGAAAAATACGCTGCATAAGTCATTTGCATAAGTTGCTGTTAAACTTGCCACACCCTCAACGCGCCCCCACCACCAATTCTTGCCACAAAAAGTGGAAATTTTTGTTTTCGCAATTGTGCAGAAAAGTGGCCGCTGCATATTAAAATGAGAAAGAAACCCAGAAATGGACGAATGAATATATTTTCTACTTTATTTGGCAGCGAAACTTTTTTTTTCTTTTTTTTGCCTGTCTAAATATTTGTTTAGTTTCTGTAATATATCTGATTTCCCAGGCATTCTAATTACGTTGGTTTTTCATTTTGGCATTTTAATCAAAAAACGAAAAAAAAAGAATGAATGGGCAAGAGAAAAGAAAACTTGTTCCTTTTTGAGTATGAAAATCAATAAGTTTTTGTTTTTTTTTTTGTTTTTCTCTTCTTCCATTCTGACCCCCAAGGGGCAAAACAATAAAATTCAATTCAAGGAAATCAACTTGGTAAATTTGTGTTGAATGTATGCCCTTCGGCTGGGCGGACGAGCATATTGATGATGCTGATGACTGTCAATGCCACGCCCACTACATATATCCCATATACATACATATACGGGCAATTGGGTCTGCTATTGTGAATTGAAGTGAAAACAAGAAGGAAGAACCAAGAAACAAGACAAGAAAAATATAAACAAGTACATTATGTAAAAAAAAAAAAAAAAACACAACAATTTGTCATAAAAAGAGAATATTTATAAGGATACCGAAAATCATGTGAACTTGTTTTGGGAAATATCAAATTATAGATGCTCTTCTCTTTTAAAGTAAAGGAATTTTTATAACGTTTATAAACTCTCGTAGAAGACTATAACTTTACCCTGTTTTATTTGCTATCTTTAATCAATTTGCGGCGTTTTTATTACCAAATCAGTTATGAATTAAATACTCTATAAATTTTGATATTGAAAAAGGCAAAATTCTTGGTCTCAAAAATGATAATTGTTCGTTTTGCGAAAGAAAAAGAAAAGTTATCAAAATTCATCTGGGTATGGATGGATTCACGTTCTCATTTATCTTTATATAATATAATTCAATTTGCGATGTTTTTATTAGCAAATCAGTTTTGAATTAAATACTCCATAAATTTTATTAGGTATGCCAAAAGGATCCTTTCTGATTTTGAAAAAGGCAAAATTCTTGCTCTTATCGCATTTTGTGTTTTGTGAAATCGCAAAAAAGGTAAAACAAAAGTTTTCAAAATCCATCTGTGAAAGGATAGATTCAAGAGCTTAGCTTCATTTATCTTTATATTATTTTGAACATTAATATACATTTGGAGTAATCGAAATTGGGAACACACAGTGTGTTTCCGGTTTTTCAATTACTCCATTTGATTATTTTACTTTCAAAGTAAGATAACTATTAGACGATTTGTATTTACTATATCATTAGATAATTCATCATGGTGATGTATTATATATTCAACATGTAGTTAATTCTGAGCATTTTCTGAATTACTTAATTTGGTTTATTTTTATAAACAATTTCGTAGAAAATATTTCTTACAGTCTTAATAAATATATTATCAGTTCTCTTTCAGTTTTCCAATTCGGACAAATTTCTAGTTTTCGATTTCAGGCTTGTTTTCTTTTTCAATTACTCCAATTTATTGTTAAATCTTTAGAGTAAACACGATTTACAATCGTATCAGAATGAAGTCTATCATTTAAAACTTGAATTTCATGCCTCCTTTATTAATGACTCATAATTTTACAAGGAATTTTCGCATTATCCTTCTGACATGCAACGTAAAACCTTCGATTCTTGGAAATTGGACGTCAAAAACTTGAGTTAATTACTTACTTAACTTTTTATTCAATGTCATAGTCATACATATTCGAATGCAAATCATTTCATGAATATTTGTTCAATTTGTAAGCGTCTTCGTTTGTCCGCCCCCACAACGCACAACCCATCCCCCCTCCACCCCCACCGCATTTGCAATTAGCATAAACTTTGTTCGTATTCATTGCAGGACAATCAATAATAATAATAACCAAAATGCCAGGCAGCAGCACTCCGGTCCTTCAGTGCTCAGTGCCATTCATTTATCCCACTCAAATTACGAATATAATTACGAGTAGAGCTAGAGCAAAACAGTAATTAAATGAAATATACTCAGAGTCACAGAGAGAGAGAGAGTCGGAGAAAGAGAAAGGAGAACATGAGAGAAACTTGAGAAAATCGCGTGACTTTCAGACCAAGTCAAGCCAGTCAACTGAACTTACTGTAGAGAAGTAGAAAGAGAAAGAGAGACGATATATATAGCTATGGCCTCAAGTTGAAAAATAAAAATATACTTATTTTAATTTGAAATTTGTCGTAGGTACATGCGAGAGACCTTGGCCCGAAAGGCCACGAAATGAAACCCACTTGAGTTGTGATTGAATAAAACATTTTCATTTTTTGTAAAGTTTTTACGAAAAGTTTTTTTCCCCCATTTCTTTACGATTTCCCACAGCCTTTTTCTTGGTTATTTAACGAGCCAGCCACTTGTTGTGACGCCCACAAATATATATACAATATATACGTATAGGTAGAACAACATAATTTAACCAACATCTTCATATGTCAGAGAGAGAGAAAGAGAGAGAGAGAGAGGCGAGGGGGAAGAGTTAGAAGTGTTGGCAAAAGTTTTTCGTTTGTCAAAATGTAATAAAGTGCAAACAGTAGGAAAAATAATGTGAACACATAAAAATACATAAAGTTTTTTCCTTGTTTTTGTTTACCTTCTCCCCTCATCACCCTTTTTTGAAGTGATTGTTTTACCCTTTTTACCCATACACACGCAAACACACACACACACACATACACACTCTCATAAAGACAGACAGAAGAAAACTTGAACTTGACACTGACAAGTGATGAAAGAAAATGCGTCCAGCGGGCATATTTGTATCTTATCATATTATATTGAAACCAAACAGAGGGAAACTTCATCCTCCCCAGAGCATGAAATAGATGACAGCTTTTAATTTGTGCTGTTAGCACTAGTTTAATTAGGGTGAAATAAACTTTTGCAAGTGATTAATACAAGTAAATTAGTTTTAAATTTTTGGCACTCGCAGAGAAAATTGTATAAACTAGAAAGTTCAAACTTTGTAATTAATAGACAACACATGCTAAAACAACCTTATGACAGATCGTGTGTTGAATTTTATAATAAATATAAATATTTTACAATTATTTTCATTATCATAGTAAATAAATCACAAAGAAAACTAAGAGAAAGTTAACTGGAATCAATGAAAGTAAAACATTCCAATTTATGTAGTTCTCTTGACCTATCTCAGACAAATCCTTGCTTGATCCTTAAGTAATATTTGAATGCTCTTAAGAATTTTAGTCTTGGAAGGAAGAATTGATTTTACGTATTAGAATCTGTTGTGAATCCATATGGCAACCTTCTTTTGGCATCTGCCCATCTGACCACCTTATTAAATATAATAATAAATGTATATAATAAATGTATAAGTTAGTTTTGCGCACGAAATGAAGCGTTTGACATCACACAATATCTAAACTCTGTTAACAATTATTAAGACAAATAGAACTTTGGAAGTTAACTATTAAATTACACAGAATCGTTCCCAGACTTGAAAAAATATGATGGATATCCAGTGTAGGATATGGCAACCCAGTTTTATAAGGCCTGTCTATATAGGTGGCATCACAGGAAAGAGAGATAGGTAGAGTTGTCGCCAGAGCAAGAGAAGTGAGTGTATTTTTGTGAAGCGCGGTGTTGAAGTAATTGGATTACTTATGTAGATGCTGCATCGAAAATATAATTTATTGTTAAGTCCACAAATATTGTTAAACAAAAGAATATAATATTAAATTGAATATACCAAACTAAAAGATGTAATTTCCTCTAGAAGGAATTACAGCTTTTACTGGATCTTAGGAGACTACCAGGAGTGAACATGTAGTTTACATTGTTTTGAATTAAATTACAAAAATTTCATATCATTCCTTAAGCTTTACTTAAGTGTAGGGTCTTGTCCTTATATTCAAACGGTTAGAAGCTAATGAAGCCAATAGGTGGACATCAGATACTCCTGAAAATATATCGTAGATCAACCTTTAGTTTGTAATAAATAAAATCACAATTTTCACAGCTTCACTTCAGAATTCTGCGAAATGTTATTTAAACGAAAAATTCCCTACACAATTCCTCATCCTAACTCATGCTTTCCAATGCAAAAAAAACCTACCTTAATGCCTATACAAGGATATGTGTTCATCCTGCGTGCCCTACTTATCCTTCCAGAAACAGTTTTGGAGTTGGAGTTGCCAAAAAAACTATACATAATACATACAAATGTGTGTGGTAAGTGTACCCCAGTGATTTTTTGTGTTTTGTGGTAGCAAATTTAGTCATTACGTTTGGACAGAGAGAACGAGATAGAAATAGATGGGTAGAGGGAAACACATATCCTGTATGTCCTGCTGCTTCTGCTGCTTTGGAGCGCATTTGCATGTTGCTCGAGCCAAATACTAGTTGGAAGCTCTTCTTCTTCGACTTCACACCCCCATCTATTTTTTCTGCATTTCTGTTTTTTTTTTTTTGTCATTTTATTTGTGAATATGTATATTTTTCTTTTGCCTGTGGGGGGTCGGCTAGGAGGAGGAAGCAAGCAGCAGAGGCAGCAGCAGCAGCGAGTCATGTGTGGCAGACATGCATAATTCAAAACGTGGCTGGGAAAATGTTTGCTCGACATGGTAGCCACTTTTTATGTTGGTAATTCGACTATGGGGACATGCTTGCCGCCATGTAGGTGGCCTAGTGTGTGTGTGCCAGTGTGTGTGTGTGTGTGTGTGTACGTACCAGAGTGTATGTGTGTTAACGCAATTTTCGTTATAAAAAGTCGCCGCCTTTGCTTTTCTCTTTACTTCTGTTTGATATATTTTTCACACAACGTCTGCTTGTTAAATTGTTGGCGGCAATTTTGAGGTTAGCGTGACACACACAAACACATTACCCAGGACCCTCCAACCAAGTTTATGTTTGTAAAGTTCTCTGGGGCTAGTTCTCTGTTGCTGCCATTGTTGTTGCTGTTATTGTTATTGTGGTTGCTCCTGTTTTCTTTTCACACTTTCAACAATTTTTTTCTCACTCTCGCACTCTTTCTTTACATATTTGCTACAACAACATCAGTTGTTGCTGCCCATGGCATATAATATTTTCCATAACGAACAAAACAACAAAAAAAAAACAACAAATTCTCAGTGATTATATAAATGAGAATTATTTTTTGGTTTGGTTTTTTGGTTTAAGGGGCAATTCTGGCAACAGAAATTATTGGCAGAGCAAATGGTTTATATTTCGATGAAAATATGTGCCAGAAAATATGGTTTAAAAAAATGTCATTGGAATTGTCAACATGAATGTGGCAACTTGACATGATAAAATTGTGTTGAAAATAGCACACAAAAAATGCAAAATACATACGGGAAAAATTGCATAAAAAAATAGAAAATTTTATGTAGTATATGTGTTTAGACATTTAACGTGCTTCCTAAAAATATTTGAACCATTGAAGCAAGAGATGAGCTGATCAAACTTTATTTTTTAGGATTTTTTGCATTACGCTAAACCTAAATGAGATTTTTAAAGTATTATAAATAATTTTAGAAATTGAAAGAAAGGTTTATAAAATAATTATCATTTATTTTGGTATGTAGCTAGTCTCTGAATCGTATGAAACTTGGTACAAACATATACAAATAGGGTACATAATATAATAAATCCTATCGTAAAAATTAGATTACAGTGAGAAATCATGTTTTCACTTGAAACCAAATGTCAAACTTACAAATTATAACCGTAAACATACTGTCTCACAAATCCCAAATTCTCAAAACTTCTCGTAAAAGTCATTTGTAACCGAAAATTAATGTCTTACAATTACCAATTTCCCAAAATTCCTTATAAAAATCATTTATAATCGTAAACTCACTACTCTCAATTGTTTAAAACTTCGCCTAGAAAACTCAAAAAACTAAATGTAATGTTAATTGTGTATGAATATAAAAAGAATGGACACGGATATTTTTAAATCTTCGAGGGATCAAGCTTAATTCTTTCTATAAATAGAAAAAAAAGGAATTAATAAACTGAAAAAGCTTTAGATGAGTATACATACTTAGTAGACGGGCCATTATATTAAATCTGGAAGCTTTAATACCTTTTTGGGTCTTAAAGTTCTACCCTTTTAGCTCGAAGTATAAGTAAAGTTTAGGTTAAAAGGTGAACGTCTTTCTCATATCTAATATTATGTTTAATAAATCAATCTTAATAATATAAATTGATTTTTTGGTTGAGTCTGTTTAGGTAAGTCTAATATGACTAATCACCTAAAGTTCATCAAACTGACGAGCTGAAACCTGAAAAAGCTATACTCCATATTGTTGTAGTCAGGATAATGATTAAATTTCTATTCTTTTATACACTCTCTTACAAGTCCAATGGAAATTAAGTTCAGAGTCGTCTCTATTTATCGATAACATCTTAAACATATGTAATATAGATCTGAGTTAATGCATTAGGAATGTTATATAAATAATAATATATATTTCATACTAAAATACAAAAGAATTAAAAACACAACAAAGTGTAAGAGTCAATGAAACATACTCTGCCATGTTTTAAATTGTCAACCGACTAGTTCAATCACTATTTTTTTCCAAGTTGCTCAAAAGCGTTTAGTTTAGGTTAGATTGGAGAAGAAAAGTATCTACTAGAGCCCTTTATTTTTAGACCTTGAATGTTCCAACTCTTTTCAATAGACTAAATAATATCTTTTATTTAAATTGGGACACAAATTTTCTCGTTTTAAACATTCTCCATTAATTATTAAGTGAAATGGGAAATATGTATGTTAGTCCATCACCAGTTTGATTGCTAACCGAACTTCTACATTTTGAGTAATTATTTTAAGAGAGCTTAAATTTGGCATACATTCTAGATGCATGGCAACCTTGTTTTAATTGACTTCTAGTGGTCCTTGGATTTGTGTGTCCTCCTTGTTGCAACGACGTCTGACAGTGTTGGTTAAATATGCAAAAGTTTAGTTTTATCTTGAGGCATTTTCTTCTAATGTTTTTCCATATTCTGCAGCACGCGATCTGGCCGTAGTTAGTTGCATGTTTGGCACTTGACTTGACGTCTCAAAATGTGGTGCAAACTGGGCCAATTTGGCTTAAGAGTTGAAAAATTTACATGCAAACAAACACATACAAATAAATATTTGTTACAATCTTTCTCAGGTGCAACAATTTTTTGCTGATTATACTATTTTTTTGTTCGTTTGTTTCGTTATCTATTAAATCTGAAATGCATTTTAAAGTTGCAGTAAATGTTATTTATTTGCTTGCCATAGCCGAAGCACTGAAGGGAATTATTTAAACTGTAATTCTCGACATAAATAATTCGCTTCGAGCCATGCCAACTGGAAGGACATGCAGGACAACAACGACAGAAGCAGCAACAAAGTGAGACCTAGAGAGAGAGGCAAAGAAAAAGAGCAAGGAAGAGAGAAAACATGCAGCTGCCAACAATTTATTGGCTTGAAAATGACAACAATCTGTAGAAGGCAGCATCAGGCGGCGGCAGCGTTGCGATGGAATGTGCGGGAGGAGGCAATGGACTAAGGAAAAGGAGCAGGACAATTATCATTGTAAACATTTTCCAAGGCAGATCGAAATGACACACAACAAAAAAAAAGGAAACGAAGTGAAAATAGTTAAAACGTTTGAGCAATTCGAGACAGATTGTTAAACGTAGATAGAAAAACGTTTTAAGCGAGTTAGTTTCTTATACCCTGTAGTTTTTGGGTAAAGGGGTATATTAGGCCTCAAGTTAGATAGAAAAACGTTTTAAGTTCTTTATACCATGTAGTTTTTGAGTATATTAGACGTCAAGTTCTTGGTGAGTTCGTGGTGAGACACTTAATTGAAACAATTTTACCTCACATAGTCTCGAAAAATAATTTGATAGTGTACTAACTTGATGAATGCTATCTGAAAAGTAAGATTACATTAAGAAAAAATGTTCACACTTGAAAACTTACGTCAAACTAGTAAATTATGGCCATAAACGTACTGTCTCACAACTACCAAATTCTCAAAACTCCTCTTAAAACTCATATATAAACGTAAACTTACTGTCTCACAACTCCCAATATCCCAAAACTCTCTATAAAACCCATAATTAAACTTTCCTGCTGTCTCACAACTCCCAATTTTTTAAAATTTTCCCCATAGAACCAAATATATATTCTTAATATGCAACAACAGGTGTTTCTACCTGCATTTCTGGCGATGACTCTGTCTACTTGTCTGCCCAAAGTTTTATTTGTAATAAGAAGATACATACAGACTCTCTGTAAATCAGACTTTTCAACTCGCTTGTTGTCTGTTTGTCAACAGTGTTTGTGAACGTTCTGTGGAACCACCAATGTTGTTGTCTGTGGCCAACCTTTTGGTTGCACAATAATCAGTTTCTGTAAATCAGCTGTCATCCACATATTGCAATTGCAACAGAAACCATGCCCAATCTCTTTGCTGCATCTCAGAAAGGCTTTAAAAAGCAAATAGTATTCCCCTTTCACTTATGCAAAATGAGTTGTTTATTTAGCATTCAATGTGAATATAAAACTGACTTACATAAAAGACTCAGCTGTTCAACTCAATCTCAAAGCTCAAGTAAGCTTTAGTTCAGAGCAGCAGGAAGGATTCTATTTGTCTTTATTAAGTGCATGAATTTCGTGATAACTCTTTATCTAATTGGGTTGGAAAGTTAGTTGGAGAATAGACTCATTCAAAGGATTTCAAGAAATTTTCATTAAAGTCTTGAAAAAAAGGTTTTAAGAAAGATATGATTGAGTGTGATTAGTGTGGCCAGAGTCTCTGAGAGAAATTGAAAAGTTTGACTTGTGTTGGAAAGTTAGTTAAAGAATAGACTCATTCAAAGGATTCTAAGAAATTTTTATTAAAGTCTTGAAAAAAAGATTTTAAGAAAGATATGATTGAAGTTTGATTAGTGTGGCCAGAGACTCTAAGAGAAGTTTTTTATAAATTGAAAAGTTTGACTTCTAATGATTGAAAATCTTATTTTTTTCACCCTTTTACCCTCTTAAGAGAGTATTTCAGAGTCAAGAGAATATTTTTAGCTTATTTGCTTAGATTTCTGATTGACAAATTTATTTCGTAGGTGTATTTAATTGCTATTTTGCAATCTCTTTTCTAGTATGTGTGTGTGTCTATTCCTGATTCTGAAGTTGCCTGTCAAAAATTTAATGTGTACAATTTAATTTCTTGTCTTTTGGTTCGCTCGCATCGTTAATCAAAGTGTCTTTAATCTCACGTCAAGTTATGTAAATAAACAATTACGAGCATTTATGTTTGAGCACACACAAGCACGCATATTTATATGTGTGTAGGTGTATATACGTGGGCAAACACACACGCACACGCACACTCACACACACACACACACACACGGGCACAAATTTTGCGGCTTAAAGTTAATTCATTTCGCAAAGTGTTTACCTAACCTGGCATTAAAACGGCTAGAAGAGACATATGTATATCCGAGTATATAGCCTGGCATCAACATGCTCTTCTCCTGCTACTTCCCTAATACCTATCTCTCTTTCATCCTTATGTCCTTAATATCATGGATACCTACATAAATTCGATAAACATAAACACACACACACACACTCACTCACACTCTCTCACTTTGCCATTTAGCAAACAAAACCGGAAGGAAACGCGTTTGAATTCATTCAAGTGCAAACATTTCAATTTGAAACTGATAAGTCACATTAATGTGTTCAGTTAACTCGGCCTAAAGAAGATTTTCGAGTAGCTAAGCTAAGCTATCTTTTCATATCGATTATTTTTCTCTAATGCATTTACTCATGCAACTCCATTTTTGGGGCATTTAAGTGCTTCTAAAACTGTAACTGAAGCCAAGTGGCAAGTGGCCGTCGGTTCAGTTCACCAACAAATGCCTTGAGGAAACTTTTTCCTCAAGAGTGAATCGATGGAAGCAACGTCCTTATGCCTGAGTGAATAATGGGAATGTTGCAAGGCATTCAGAGAAGAAGAGAGTGAGAAGCAAACTGAGATGGAGAAAGAGAGTGAGAGCTAAGGGAATGAAAAGTTGAAATTAATCTGGATATTAGTTTAGATGGAAGTTTGACTTGGACACATATTAAATCGCACTCTTTTCCACTCTTTTTTATGGTCAAAAAATTACCACTCCATACGTTTATCATTGATTAATTTTAAATAGCGAGAGGACCAACTTTTGTGACAGTTTTATCGATAATGAAATGAAAAGCGAACGTAAATGTAATCTCAAAAGCAAATTTTAATGAATTGTTCTATAAATTTCTTTTTTATCTTTGTTTTTTCTTTGTTTTAAGCCTATTCCTGTGACTTATTCTTCCTTTCTTAACCTAATGAGGTAGAATTTTCATCAGGAAATAATCGCAAACACATTTACCTATTTTAAGAAGCTTTATAAGTGGCAAGTTTTAATGTAAAGCTGAAAGGATACTCATTGAGGAATAAAATGGGTGTTTAACTAATTGATTTGCCCTATATGGAAGGTATTGTGAAAATTGAATCAAAAAAACTCTCAAAAAAGCTTTATTGAATTAATACAAATAAAGAGGGAATGGTCACACTGCATCCAGTCAGCTGTAGAACAACAATGTGGCAACACGACGATCAGTAGGGAGCGAGGTGGCAACTTGACGAGGAAGAAGAGTGTGCGCTGAGAAGTAATGTTTATTTGGCTTACCTAATTTTTAACCCAACATATTCAACTCAAGTTTATAAAATTTAATTAACCTTATATAAATTAACAATAATCTATACTTATAATCTATCTATAAAATTTAATTAACCTTATATAAATAAACAATAATCTATACTAATAATCTATCTTTCCCACATACATATTTTCTAGATTTTCTTGCTCTATAATTCCTTCTGCGTTTCAGGTTCTTCTTTATCGAGTCTCTTTCAACTTCAACTGTATTTCTTATTTTCCATTCATCCAATTAGGGAGCTAACAACAAAACAATTTGCATGACTTTGCCCACTTTCTCGTCCGATTTGCTTTCATTTTAATTGGCCCAAAAATCTGGCCTTATTTTTGTCAATTTTTATGGATTTATTGGCTAGAAATATATGTTATCAAAATCTTATTTCGCTGGCAATGCTAAAAGTCTAAGCATAAAATTTTGTCTACTTTTTAAATTAATCGATAAAAGCCACGAGCTGACGTCTAATTTCATCCGACATAGTAGTAGTCCATCATAGTGTTATCCTTTCCCACTTTCGAAATATAAGTATATGATGATAAACATTCTGACAGCTAAAAAGTTGTGGCATAATACAATTAAAAATAAAAAGAAGATAGAAAAAAATTATAGCTAAAGTTGCAATGACTTAGTTATGATGTCAAAACAGTTGCTTTTTAATTAAAAAAGATTTCTCTCTCTCTCTCTCTCTCTTTATGAGCATTTCTTAAACTAGAGTTTCACGGTGCGTATGAGCAACGTAAGTAACAAAAACAAAGATAGAAATAAAACAGAGAGAGAGAGAGAGAGAGAGAGAGAGAGAGAGAAAGAAGAGAAATTGTGAAAAGGAGAGGCAGAGTATTTTATTTTGTTTTGCCTTCTAGTTGATTAAAGTTATTTTAATTGGTTTTTAATGTTAATGGCAAAAGTTGCAAAAACTAACAAAGTTTACCTCCTCCCCTCCACTTGCTACCCTCTCGCCTCTGTCTAACTGTCAGTCCGTCAGTTGGTTTTAAAATTGAAATGTTTACCCGAGTTTGTTGTTGTTCCATGCAAAAATGCATTCAATTATTAAGCTATTTCTGGTCGAATTTCATTTCATTTTTAATTAATGTCCAAAATACAAAAAACAGACACAGAGACAACGAGCAAGTATGTGTGTGTGTGTGTGTGTTTGAGAGAGAGAGGAAAAAATACCAAAAATAACAAAATGCTTTTACGTATTTATTGGCGGATTTGCGCAAAGTTTTTGCCTAAATGAAACCAAAAAGTTGCACAAAAGCCAAAGGTAAAAGCCTTTAAGCCATAATTTAATATATTGACACAAAGCTTTGTCGTAAGACGTGTCTTTGCTTCATCATAATCCCCCCACCCCTCCCTCCCCCACTGAGGGGTCCCACCAACCAATATTGTATATTGACAGCTGTCAATGGCGGCAGTGGAGAATCTCCTCCTCTAACCAGATAAAAATGCGAGAAAAACTCAGTCAGCAAGGCAAGAAAAAGTAAGTTTTCTTCTCTCGTCTTTTCTTCTTTCGGTTTGGCTTAATGCGCAACTATGCGGAAAATGTTTGCGCTTAGCTTCAGCATTGAGGGAAATTTCAGATATACTATATATACATATGTTTATGTATCTTTGCAGGTTTATTTGACAAGCTAAATGAACTGACCCATCAGAGGCATCGCATATACATAGATAAATACTTATGAATAGGTAAACAAATTTGGCCAACGACTAATCGAAAGTGTTAACAAAATTGATTGAAAGAGATTTGTGGGATCTGAGATGTTAAGTGAAAAGATAATGTCACCAAATTCTATTTGGAATTTCAATTTCAATTAAGTGGCAATCAATCTTATACAAAGGTTCCTTAGCGCTGCTATCCTTAACCAACATTTTTGCTTATTGAAATTGAGATCAAGTGGGCGACTTCTCTTGAGACGTCTCGTTGCATAATTTGTCTCTGGTGCTATTAGTCCTAATAAGTATTTCTAAGAATAAACTCTTTTATACCCTTGCAAAAAGGCTATATTAATTTTGGTCAAAAGTATATAAAGTATATATATTCTTGATCAGCATGACAAGACGAGTTCAAATGTCCGTCCGTCCGTCTGTCTGGATCAACAGCTTCTCCTCCTAAACCGCTATAGCTACAGAGCTACAATTTGGCACGAAGTCTTGTATATCTCGGATTCATCCGGATCGGACGACTATATCATATAGCTCCCATGGGAACCATCGGTCGAAAAATGAGTTTTAGATCAATAACTTCTTTCTTTTTCACCCGATTATCATAAAACTTAACATTTCGCAGTTCATTATACATCCAAACATCAATGCCAAATTTGATCAAGGTCGGATTACTATATCATATAGCTCCCATATGAACGATCGGACCAAAAATAGTTTTTCTTCTAGAAACTTTTTTGTTTCTTGAGCGATCATCGTCAAACTTGGTAAATAACATTTTCGCAGGGTCCTTACATTTAGATAACTCTTTTTAGGGATATACTAACACAAGAGTTTGCAAGGGTATACAAACTTCGGCATGGCCGAAGTTAGCCCGGCCTTCTGGTTTATTCTTCAAATACAAATACTTTTCCCTTCATTTAGTTGTAATTCATAACTAGTTTAAGCGTTGTAATTCTCAACTAGTTTAAGCGTTGTAATTCACAACTAGTTTAAGCGTTGTAATTCTCAACTAGTTGAAGCGTTGTAATTCTCAACTGGTTTAAGCGTTGTAATTCTCAACTAGTTTAAGCGTTGAAATTCTCAACTAGTTTAAGCGTTGTAGTTCTCAACTAGTTGAAGCTTTGTAATTCTCAACTAGTTTAAGCGTTGTAATTCTCAACTAGTTGAAGCTTTGTAATTCTCAACTGGTTTAAGCGTTGTAATTCTCAACTAGTTTAAGCGTTGTAATTCTCAAGTAGTTTAAGTAGTAATTCTCAACTATTTTAAGCGTTGTAATTCTCAACTAGTTTATCCGTTGTAATTCTCAACTAGTTTAAGCATTGTAGTTCTCAACTAGTTGAAGCGTTGTAATTCTCAAATAGTTTAAGCGTTGTAATTCTGAACTAGTTTAAGCGTTGTAATTCTCAACTAGTTTAAGCGTTGTAATTCTCAACTAGTTTAAGCGTTGTAATTCTTAACTAGTTTAAGCGTTGTAATTCTCAACTAGTTGAAGCGTTCTAATTCTCAACTAGTTGAAGCGTTCTAATTCTCAACTGGTTTAAGCGTTGTAATTCTCAACTAGTTTAAGCGTTGAAATTCTCAACTAGTTTAAGCGTTGTAGTTCTCAACTAGTTGAAGCTTTGTAATTCTCAACTAGTTTAAGCGTTGTAATTCTCAACTAGTTGAAGCTTTGTAATTCTCAACTGGTTTAAGCGTTGTAATTCTCAACTAGTTTAAGCGTTGTAATTCTCAAGTAGTTTAAGTAGTAATTCTCAACTATTTTAAGCGTTGTAATTCTCAACTAGTTTATCCGTTGTAATTCTCAACTAGTTTAAGCATTGTAGTTCTCAACTAGTTGAAGCGTTGTAATTCTCAAATAGTTTAAGCGTTGTAATTCTGAACTAGTTTAAGCGTTGTAATTCTCAACTAGTTTAAGCGTTGTAATTCTCAACTAGTTTAAGCGTTGTAATTCTTAACTAGTTTAAGCGTTGTAATTCTCAACTAGTTGAAGCGTTCTAATTCTCAACTAGTTGAAGCGTTCTAATTCTCAACTGGTTTAAGCGTTGTAATTCTCAACTAGTTTAAGCGTTGAAATTCTCAACTAGTTTAAGCGTTGTAGTTCTCAACTAGTTGAAGCTTTGTAATTCTCAACTAGTTTAAGCGTTGTAATTCTCAACTAGTTGAAGCTTTGTAATTCTCAACTGGTTTAAGCGTTGTAATTCTCAACTAGTTTAAGCGTTGTAATTCTCAAGTAGTTTAAGTAGTAATTCTCAACTATTTTAAGCGTTGTAATTCTCAACTAGTTTATCCGTTGTAATTCTCAACTAGTTTAAGCATTGTAGTTCTCAACTAGTTGAAGCGTTGTAATTCTCAAATAGTTTAAGCGTTGTAATTCGCAACTAGTTAAAGCGTTGTAATTCTCAACTAGTTTAAGCGTTGTAATTCTCAACTAGTTTAAGCGTTGTAATTCTTAACTAGTTTAAGCGTTGTAATTCTCAACTAGTTGAAGCGTTCTAATTCTCAACTGGTTTAAGCGTTGTAATTCTCAACTAGTTTAAGCGTTGAAGGTGTGATAAGGCCATTAAAGTTCAGAATTCTTACCAGAGTCTGATAATAGTAGAAATTTGCGGTTCTCGAATAAGGATGACATTTTTTATTTTATATTTGTATTCTTAAGATTGTTCTCGAGGAGGCTTTTACGAAAGGTTTAATATAATTACTTTTGTTTCTTTAAATAAAATCCCGAATTTGTATTCACTTTAATGATTTTCAATTTTGGTTCTGTTATCTGATACTTAAAATACCTCCTTCTACCATTTTATTTGTTGTAGAAAACGAAACTCTTACGCTTGGATTTGAGCCACTTCTGCTGTTCCTTCCTGCTGCTGGGCCTCCTCGGTTAGGTGGTAGTTGTCGGTGACGGCATTGAAATAGGCCAAATTATCCTCTTCTAGGTCACGAGGGGAGTTTTGTGAATTCCAGACACTGTATATTCCATTGGAAGCATTAGTGTCGCCCTCTTTTGGCAAGGATGTGGCAGAGGGAGTGGGTCGAAACGCTGTCTCAGAAGCTGACAAGTCAGGAAGGGAGTTTCTCCGGAGGACATTGCTCTCATAATCGTTGGTGTGCACGGGCAGTCGTGCCGATGCCGGTCTCTTAGGTGGTGAATTGGGATGACCGGTGAGTTCCTTCACACGATCCGCATAGCGCAAAGTGTTCAGAGTATGCTCAACGGAATTAAGGCCCGGCGAGATCATGGCTATCATGCAGGTCTTCACTTTGTTGCCGCCAATGAAGGAGTCTCGCAGCACTTGGGTTAGCTTCGAGCCGCGGAAGGGCACATGGCCCGATTGCCGTCCCAGGGCACGAATGCACTCCTTGAGGGCCAGCAGGGACTTGTTGATCTCGGATGCCTCTAGGCGCGTCAGGCGATCCGCATAGCAATTGTCGGCTCCTCGCTCATTGCCCGCCAGATCAATGAGCGAGAATTTACCATGAAGACGATTGTTTTTGCTGGTGCGTAGAACTATCTGGAAGACAGCATGGGAACGCGATGATTTGGAGTTCGCCGAGGTTTGTCCCGAGGTGCGTACAGTATTCCCCAATTCCAATAGAGCCAGCACATTGTCGGTGCTCTTCACTACCTTCTCGGTGAGACCCACCACTTGGACCACCTGATGGCCATCTTCCAGCACTCTTAGTTGCGGCTTACCCGGCATGAGCAGATCGTACACCCTCGAGCCATAGATCTCAAAGAAACTACATGTGACCTTTAGACCCAGACGCACGAATGTGTCCTGTCGCAGATTGTCAAAGACATCAACGGCTGCCATCGCATAGATGCCATTCCGGGAATTCTGTTGTTTGCCAGTGAATTGGCCACCCATGGTGTGGGTCTTGCCACTCCCCGTCTGGCCATAGGCGAAACAGGTGGCCATGCCCCCCTCAAAGACATGACGGACCAACGGGCGAGCCGTGTACTCATAGACCATGGCATTGGAGCACTTCTCATCGAATGTGTAGTCGAAGCGAAAGTTGTGATTCTCCAGGAATTTGACCAAATTGACATGCTTGCGCGGCTCATGCACCACCAGGGCATCCCTGCTGGGCACAGTGATGACGTCCAGTTCGCGCTGGTGTAGCTCCTTGCGATTCAGAGGACGTTTCCTCACACAAACCACAATCTGATGCTGCTGCAGTTGACCTCTTGTGCCCGAACAGAGCGGTTGGAAATCCATTTGCAGGCGATGGAGTCGTATCATTCGAGCCAACTCCCAATTGGGATTACCAGGATCTTCATTCTTCTGCTTCTCGCGCATCTGCCTGAACATGGCCTGCTGTTGGCGGCGTTTCTCCCGCTGTTTGGTCAGGTGATCGACCTGGGTGACCACATCATCGCAAGGCAATTGTCTGGGCATGGCGGAGACAACGCGCGGTGAAAAGCGTCGTGTCGCAAACGAACTTCCCGCCCTCAGGCGTGGCAATCGAGATGGCCGCCCTGCAGTGGCTCTAGGACGAATTGAGGCTTTGGTGCATTGCGGCGTCTCATAGATTTGCGGATTCAGCTTCACAATCGTCTCAATGGGCAACTCCTTGCCTTGGATCGTACAGCCATTCGACCATTCCACAGTCACTGTGTTGTTCGAGCCGCCATCCAGCTTGACAATCCTTCCCATATGAACCCGCCCATCGGTTCTTTGGATATACACGTCCTGATTGATCGATAGGCTGTCCATGGAAAAGCCGAAATCATCGAAATTTTCGTTAATTTTTCTTTCTATTGATTTCTACAACAAATTTGAGAAGTTTTTTTTTTTTTTTTTTTTTTGGTAAAAAATAGAAAAAAAAAGCAAGAAATTGTATTGTGTTGCTTATATCACGACAGGTTAATCAAAACTGTTTGATTGAACTATGCTTTCCTTTCAAAATTAATCAAGTTATAAAACCAGGCAATTTTCCTTATGTCAATCGCTCTATTACGCAACCTAGACCATGCCATGCACAGTGGCAAGAGATTGTTGCAGAAGTTGCAAGCGAAATTGAAATTGAAATTTAAATTCGAATACATATTTCCGATTTTCGAATTAATTTAAGCCACAATTCCCATTTAGCTTAGAGGAAGTAGCTCATTTGAAGAGAGATTTCAAACATTTTGATTTTAGATTTACTAAATTTTATTTTTAGGTTATTAAAAGTGAATTTTCTAATCCCAAACACTTAGTTTAAATTTTGAGTAGTAATTATAAGCTTTGCCTCCCATTTTCCACCTTATTTAGTTGTAATTCTCAACTAGTTTTAGCGTTGTGCTGGCCTAAGGGCTAATTCAGATTTGCTAAAATAATAATAATTATAATTTTGAATGGTGAAAAAAATAAAGTATCATATTTTACTAAAAAAAAAAAAAATCTAAAATAATTTTAGATTTACTAAATTTTATTTTTAGATTATAAAAAATGAATTTTCTAATCCCAAATACTTATTTTTAATTTTGAGTAGTAATTGTAAGCTTTTTTCCACCTTATTTAGTTGTAATTCTCAACTTTAGCAAATTAAGATTTGCTAAAATAATATTAATTATAGTTTTGAATGGTGAAAATAACAAAGATTCATATTTTAGATTTACTAAATTTTATTTTTAGATTTTTTCCACCTTATTTAGTTGTAATTCTCAACTAGTTTTAGCGTTGATCTGAGCTAAGGGCAAATTATGATTTGCTAAAATAATAATAAATATAATTTTGAATGATTAAAATAAAAAACATTCATATTTGATTATTAATTTGTGTCTTTTATTGCACTTTTATTTTAATTTTCCAAAAATAATAGAAATTATTTCAGGTTTCTACCACTGTGCGACGTTTACATATGCAACCTATGACAAAAATGAAAATACATTTGTGGGGGAGGATGGGACGGGAGGGGGGTGCGGAGTGGAGTGGAATAAAATGAAAATGAGAATTCAAAACGAGAACTCGCTTCCCCTCTCCCTTTTTGTTGGCCATGGTCCGACTAAACAAATATGCCAGTTAGGCAAACACACGCCACTCGACCAGCCATGAAAAAGCTACAAAATTTGCATATCAACCAACCAGGCAGAAGCTGGAGGAGCAGGAGAAACAGGTGGGCGGATGGTGAGGGAGGGGGGAGAAACCAAGCTTATTTGCCCAATTCTTGTTGCATTTAAAGGCATTTCTGGCTTTTCGTTTTTACTGATAATTACACGGTAAATTTGCCAAATGTGACGACAAATGGTAAACTGAATGGCATAGAGTGTGTGTGCACCTGGTTGCCTACCTATGTACCTACCTACGTACCTACCTGTCTATCTCACTGTCGCCCCTTCACTCGAAATAAAGCGCAAGCACTTCAAAAAATAAATAACAATTTTGTACGTTACACACGTCTCGGCTTATGCAAACGTATCTGTAACTTGTTCTCCCCCCCTCTCTCTCACTCTCTCTCTCCGTATGTATGTGTGTGAGTGGAGTGCGCCTAAAAGTATACTTCATTTCGTGTTTTACAAGACCAGCAACCCAAACCAGTTGGGCAAATACAACCAAAGTCCTTCGTGCCAGTGCCAGTCTATCAGATAGTAATGGTGTTAGTGTTGACTTTGTTATTGTTGCAAAATTGAACAAATTGTGTTAAAACAACAACAACAACAACATAGAGAAATCTATCTATCTAACGACTAAACTTGTCAAACTTAGTCTAGCAATGCCTTAATATAAATTCCGAAATCGTCTAAAAAACATTCAAATTTATATTGTTTTTTTTATGTGAGGTGAGTTGGGAAAAAATGATGAATCAAATGTAACTAAAGGTCGCTCCCTCTCTCTCTCTAAGAACTTAAGGCGGTCAAAGGATGATAAGTAGCCGCTAAGCAAAAAAGAAAAGTTAACCAAAGAAATTATAGTATAAAATCGATTTCTAATCAATCAATTAGAAATGTTTCGTAAATTGATTTACTTTGTGATGGCCATGTTCGGCGTTGGCCTGGCTATATTCTGGCAATTCTTCAAAGAGAATGAAGTCCAGACTGTGGCGAATCCCGAAAGTCCCATAATGCAGAAAATTCGATATATGATGAGCGAAATGTATTACTATTTCCATGAAGATGAGCGACCACCAGTGGAATCCATAAATTTAAATTTCATTCAACGTGTTTGGGCATTTGTGGGAATCTAAAGCACGCAAAAAACATTCACTAATCTCCACTAATAGCAAATGAATATTCAATAAGCCCGATTACAAAAAAAAAACAGAATTCACACATCAAATCGAGGGAATGCTCCATCACCCACTGCTGCTGCTGGTCAGGGTCCTTCCTATCGATTGTACATACAAAAGATGCACACATAGAGATATAAATTGTATCCATTGTGAAATAGTTATTAAGTAAATTATTTATGCAATTCATTTAGTCTAGTGCACTCGTTTTTATGACACATTTTACGCTTTTGGCATAATTAAATCAAAAAATGACAAAAGGGATTACCGCTGATTTTGTAAAGAGGATTAATTCAAATGCACAAAAATTATTATTATGTTCAATTCGATTACGTTAATGGAGAGAACAATCCAAACACTTTTATAATTCATATACAAGTTACTTAGATTGATTGCATATTGTTAAAAGACACCACCAAAAAGTTTTCTAAACCGCCCCATAGAACCCAGAAGCTGATAGTACAGTGAAAACTCGTTGGTGTGGACAGACAAGGGGAGAAATTATTTCAACAGATCTGTAAACATATTTTTCACATTTTTAGAAACTTTACAAGTGTTGAAATATTTTTAAAATGTTAAAAATGGAAATTAATGAGCAAGAAACTCTTTTCTAAAAGTCTCCAAAAACTTACGGCTATTTCTAAGAAGCGCGTTTTAAGCTTTTCTAGTTGTGCTTCTTAGGGCTCCTTCATAGTCTGATTTGAGTATTTTTCAATTCGATTTCAAACCGTAGAAAAGAACTGGAGCCACGTGCTAAGCAAGGAATGTATCCTTCCAGGACTATTGACGAAAATTTTGAATAGAAAAAGAACAATATATATTTTTAGTTTTGAAGTTTACACATAAGGAAGCATCGGATCCGGCGACTATATCGTAGGAGCTTTAGCTTCGATGTTTTTTTGGTACAATCATGAATATATGTCAGTCTAATATAAATGAAAATTTCCTTGCCAAATTTATTCAAGGTGAAAATACTGTATTATACAGCTTCCATTGGAATGGAAGAAAAATAATTTTGGCAATAACCCAAATATTGGATTAACCCTAAATTCGATAATTATCAAATAAACATAATTTGATCAGAATCGGTTGGCTATTTCATATAACTATCATACATACAAATGTGGGATTGGGTCTGGCATCGTTGTTCAACCAGCCCTGACGAGCAAGGCGAGAGTGGCGAATTAAGATGAAACGAGGAGCGAATTGAGACGACGAGAGAAGTTGAGATCGAGACGTGGGGATTAGAAGTTCACACCGAGAGCAAAAGACGTTAAGTTCGACGTGCGGAACAAAAAGACGAAAAGACGAAAAAGACGACCACGATTTCTTAAATTACTTACTTGTCTAAATATTCAATTAACTCTAAAATAATAATAATATAATAATAATAATATAATAATAAAACTAGGTACCACAAATATAGTGGCTAAACCTACAAACATGGGGGCTCAACCTTAAAAAACCCTAAGCAAGACGTACGGAGTAAAGGGGCGCAACCTTTAAAAAAAAAAAAAAAAAAACCTTAAACAAGACGTGCAGAGTAAACGTATAGAGTTAAAACAGTGAGTGAAAAAGAGACAAACATACGGTAAGAAAAATATCAACGACGAAAGGTGGCGACAACGACGCAAACGACGAAAAGAAAAAAACGACGCGACGCCAAAAAACCAGACGACGCCAAAAACCCAGACGACGCCGAAAATTTTTAAATTTTAACGACGCAATACGACGTGCATACTCATCTGTGTCTGTGTGTGTGAGTGTGTAGAGACAAAGAAAGAACATGAAAAAACTCGAAGATTTTCAGAATGTGCGAGAAGCACTCGGAAAAGAGAAAAAGTCAAATATTGTGCTGCTTCACAAATTTGTCTTTGAAGATGAAGGCGATCGTGCCAATCGCCAACGATTAAGAAAGTTCGAGGGTTTCGATTTTGGACCTAACAGTGATTTATATCAAAGCAAAGTCTCCTATGTGGAGCAAAGTTTATCAAATAACGATCTTGTAATAATCTGCAATATTTTGGGTCTGACGCATGATAAAACGGATTTGACTTCACATCTTTTTCGCAATCTGCAAACGGTAAATTTGATGGTCGACGTTAACATGGAACATGAGCAAAACGAAGATGACGATGACGAAGATGATGAACACGAAAGGGATGCCAATAGGAACACGAATAATCAAGACGAAGACGAAATGTTGTCAATACTAAGTGACGAAACCAATTTTAGGACAGCTGCAACAAACGAGAACAGAAGCAACAAAACGAATCACGCAAACTCTACAGTCGCAGTCAACAATGTTGATACCGAAAGTTCGCAAAATGTAAGCATGGTGCAACCGAGGTTCGCATTGAATTTTCGAGATGTTGAAGACTCATTAAGATCGTTTCATGGTGATGACAAATTGTCAGTGGAAGTATGGATTGAGGATTTTGAAGATATGGCTGTCATGATGCAATGGGACAATTTGCAAAAATTTATTTTTGCTAAAAGAGCGATTAAAGGACTAGCAAAAATGTTTGTTATGAGTGAACGGGGAATAAAGAATTGGACAACCTTAAAAGAATCTCTAATTAATGAATTTAAAACGGAAATTAACAGTGCTGATTTACACAAACAATTATCTGAAAGAAAAATTAAAAAAGGTGAAAGTGTTCAAGAATATTTGCTAAAAATGAAAGAAGTGGCATCACGTGGAAAAATAGAAAACAGTGCCTTAATGCAGTATGTAATAGACGGAATTAATGACCTTAGTATAAATAAATCAATTTTATACAACGCTAATAATTTAAAAGAATTTAAAGAGAAAATCAAGTGCTATGAAAAAATGCGTGAAAAGTCGAAAGATTATGAGTATAAATATGTGCAAAATAAAAGAGAAAATGAAATGAAAGCAGAAAGCAAAGGCAGTAATAACGTGAAATGCTATAATTGTGGACAAAAAGGACATGTTTCTGAAAAATGTGAAAACAAAAGTAAAGGAAGAAAGTGCTTCAATTGCAATAATTTTGGCCACATAGCAAAAGATTGTTCAATAAAGAAACCTGAAGAAAACTCGAATTTACGTAACATGAGTACAATATCGTCCGAGCAAAAGTTTATGTGCAAAGAAATAAAGATTAACAACCAAAAGTGTATAGCTTTCATTGATTCGGGTAGTAAACATAGTATTGTTTCCCAAACGACGTATTTACATTTGAAAAAACCAAAGTTAACCAAAGCCAATGTTCTTCTGTTCGGTTTTGGCGACAAGAATAAAAGAGTGAAACCCAGTGGCGCATTCACAGGAACGGTTAATGTGAATCATCTGAACTTTGAAGTAAACTTTCTAGTAGTAGCGACGGAATTCCTAGATGATGATGTGATTTTAGGAGAAGATTTTTGCAAACAAGCTGAAATAATAATCAATCGCGACGGTGTACAAATCAAAGAATACGAAGGTGGTACAAACGAAACGGTAATAAGTTCGATATTGAAAATAGACGTGGAAAACATAGAAATCGACATTAACCCGAGTGCATCAAAAAGTGCAAAAAAGAAGTGTCCGAACTTATTAAGAACTATAAACCGGAAAAGCTTAAGACGACAAATGTTGAAATGCGAATTGTTTTAAAAGAAGATAACCCAATATATTCGCGCCCGCGCAGATATGCTTTCTCTGAACGGTGCACCATTGATGAACAAGTCGACCAGTGGTTAAAAGACAAAATAGTTGAACATTCCGAGTCCGAATTCACTAGCCCTGTCGTATTGGTGAAAAAACGCGATGGCACTCCACGTTTGTGCATTGATTACAGGCGGATAAACAAGGTAATAGTAAGAGACCATTTTCCCTTACCATTGATGGAAGATCAGCTGGATCGATTGCAAGGATCAACGACGTTTAGTACAATTGACTTAAAGAATGGATTTTTCCACGTGGATGTGGAAAAGGAGAGTCGCAAATTCACATCGTTCGTTACACACAGTGGACAATACCAGTTTTTAAAAGTACCTTTTGGCTTGACGAACTCCCCTGGTGTATTCCAAAGGCACGTAAATGCTATTTTTCGTGACTTAACCCGTGCTGGTACTGCCATTCCATATGTTGACGATATTATAATACCAGATGCGTCGATCGATGGTTTCGGAGCAGTTTTACTTCAAAAATCTCCAGATGACGGCCAGTTGCATCCCATTTACTTCATGAGCAAAAAGACGACGGATGCAGAGAGGAAATTCACGAGTTACGAGTTAGAGATTTTAGCTGTAGTAGAAGCCTTACGCAAGTTTCGAGTGTACCTCCTAGGTATGCACTTTAAGGTCATAAGCGATTGCAATGCGTTTGCAAAAACTATGGATAAAAAAGATGTCTGCACCAGAGTGGCTCGTTGGATCCTTGAAATTCAGGAATTTGATTTTGAAGTTGAGCACCGTGCAGGTAGTCGTATACGTCACGCCGACGCATTAAGCCGTTATCCTGTTATGATGATATCCGAGGATACTCTACGAAGCAAACTAAAATGTGTTCAAGCTCAAGACGACGAACTGAAGGCAATAATAGATATCCTGGCTGAAAAGACGTATCACAACAACTACTTTATGAAAGCTGGCATATTGTACAAGTTAATTAATGACGAAGAATTAATAGTTGTTCCCTCAGCTCTACAACGTGAAATTATTAAGCAGGCTCATGAAAGAGGTCACTTTTCAGTGAAGAAGACGAAGGAAATAATCGCCAAAGAGTTTTATATTCCAAAACTTGATGACAAGATCCAACACCAAATAAGATGCTGCATACCATGTTTAACGCTAAATCGAAAGCATGGCAAAAAGGAAGGAGAGCTACACCCACTGCCGAAAGAAGAGCTGCCCCTTCAGACGTTTCACATCGATTTTCTTGGTCCTTTAGAGTCAACCCACAAGCAGTACAAGCATATTCTAGCAGTTATCGACAGCTTCACGAAGTTCTGCTGGCTGTATCCGACGAAAACCACATCTACGAAAGAAGTTATATCAAGACTACAGGCACAAAGTTCAATTTTCGGAAATCCAGTCCAAATTATTTCCGACAGAGGCGCAGCGTTTACGTCAGACGAATTCATGCAGTATTGTAAGAGTGAAAATATCGAGCTTCACGCAGTTACGACTGGACTCCCACAAGCAAACGGGCAAGTCGAACGACTTAACGCTGTCATAGTATCCGTCATATCTAAGATGTCCATAGAAGACCCCAGCAAATGGTATAAGTTTGTTGACAAAGTACAGCAAATCATTAACTCAACGTACAACAGAAGCACACACGCGACTCCATTCGAGTTATTAGTTGGAATAAAGATGCACACAAAAGACGACCTGCAGCTGAAACAGATGATACAAGATGAGATGATCCAGACTTTCAAAGACGACCGAGATGACTTACGGAAGCAGGCGAAACAACAGATCCTTCGCATGCAAGAAGAAAACAAAAGAACATACAATTTGCGTCGCAGACCTGCATCAATATACAAAGTCGGTGATCTGGTGGCAATTAAACGAACGCATCTTGGAGGAGGACTAAAACTCAAGCCGAAATATTTGGGTCCTTACCGAATAACTAAGGTAAAGCCTAGAGACACATACGACGTAGTCAAAGATGCATTGTTCAACGACGGTCCAGGGCGTACTTCTACCTGTGCTGATTATATGAAGCCATGGATTGCACCTGACATAGACGATCAAGATGCATTTGAGGCAAATGCATATTAGGATGGCCGAGTTGTGGGATTGGGTCTGGCATCGTTGTTCAACCAGCCCTGACGAGCAAGGCGAGAGTGGCGAATTAAGATGAAACGAGGAGCGAATTGAGACGACGAGAGAAGTTGAGATCGAGACGTGGAGATGAGAAGTTCACATCGAGAGCGAAAGACGTTAAGTTCGAGATGCGGAACAAAAAGACGAAAAGACGAAAAAGACGACCACGATTTCTTAAATTACTTACTTGTCTAAATATTCAATTAACTCTAAAATAATAATAATATAATAATAATAATATAATAATAAAACTAGGTACCACAAATATAGTGGCTAAACCTACACAAACATATAATAAATAAAATTCGACCTTATAACTTGTATTTTATCCAAAGTCTTTTTATTTTGCCTATTGGTAGGTAGAGATTGAGTTGCAAAAGAAATTGGTTACACGGTCTTCTGTGTTTTTAAGTAAAAGAAACTTAATTTTTTAAACTCATGAACAACTACGTTAATACTGAACAAACTCTGGCTTGACTCAGGGTTTTCGCATAACACTTGTTTTCATCCGCTATTTTCTCACCAGTGTTGGACAAGGCTAAATTAATGTTTTAGGAGTTGGATCTCGGCTGAACGTAGGTTTTTTATTGAAGATCTACGACTACAGAGATTTAAAAATAAAAGCACATCGAAAACCTTTTAATTCTATCCGAAAAACATATTGTTCAGAGGAAAATTTTCGGTGCAAGAAAAATAGCTTAAATCTGAGAATAGCCTAAATCTTCTCTACCTTTTATGTGGCTTCAGAACAACGGTATATCTTATCTTTTTTCAACATTGTCATTAAATTTATTAGCAATATTAAATTCGTTTAGTATTTTGTGAGGATTCGTAGTATTTTAGAAATTATGATCAAGAATGCCTTGAAATTCGAATCCCCATCCATCACCCAATTCTAAGCACATTCTAGTCAGAACACTCACAAGTCATAGACACACGGAGTCGAAAACAACTATTTTTATATTTTTAATCAAAATTTTTATTTTCGATATGGATAAATTCGATAATTTTCTTGCTGACAAGGAGATATGGGAGCTGAAGGTCTCTGCTCTTTGCTGTGTCGGTCTCTCTTTGGGGAAGTTGAATGTGTGGCCCATGCGGTATGCAGCCAATCTGCCAGCCTCGATGATCATATTGACCAGTGTGATCCTGTTGCACCATTTCCGTGTGAAGTACGTATATCCGGTGGAGAATAAGGCGCTAATTTGTGTGGTTATTGCGGTGTTCTATCTGTGCAATCAACTCATAATTGCCTTGATTTGGGAGCCATTTTGTTATGTCCTGGAGATTTTGGAGCGCCGGCTGATGCCTGATCAGATTGTCTTTGATCCTATTGAAAATCAGGCCACTTGGTTGTTGTCCGTGAGAAACAATGCCGCCTATGTCGTGCAGATGGTTATCGCAATTTTAGTTACTTACAAAGTTGTGAAACTGTCATACGACTATTACTGTTCACTGAAGATGCCAAAAAGACGTAGGACTCGCCGCCGTTTTGACGCAGTACCGCGATTCCGATCACAATCCAGACCTAGGCGTCGTATGCTATAAAATTTAACATTATGTTTAAATAATTTAATAAAATTAAATTGTTTTAGCAGAGATTTAAATATAAATAACCAAAAAATTGCAGATTCATTCTCTTTCATGCTTCTTCGAGTACATGATGTTTATAATTTCTAATTGGGTAAAAGAATCTTCCAAATTTCATTCTAATTGAAATAGAAATGCTGTTGGAAAAAAAGACCGAAAATCTTAGATCTACAATTTTTATCCAAGTCTAGAAATATTTATAGATACATTTCCTTCAAATCATAGACAGGCAGAAGTTTCGAATATCTCCAAAATCTCCCAAATGAATTGCAACTTAAAATGTCTTTAAAAATCTCTCCTTTAAAGCTCAAAATTAGTATTACAATCACAATCATTAGAAGCTTTGATTCCAAAAGTAAATATAATGTCTCCAATAGCTATCTACCAATTTTTTTAGTTGAACTAATATCTACATATTATGTCCTTAATGTTTTCTCCACCAGATGCGGATCCAGAGTTGTATTTGAGTTAATGCGTCAATAGAAAAAAATTTTATTGCAAGTGTAACTATAAACATTAACTTAATACAAAAATATTTACACAGAGTTTGCATATTTTTGAAAATCGCACGGAAAATTTCTTTTTTTGGAAATCTTTTGGATCTTCCTGCATCCACAACGGACTCCTCCCTATTTTTAGATGTGTTAGCTCATTATTTTCCCTAATATTCTGCGGGCTGGTATTATATGTTTAGCGATATATGGGCACACTAGCCGGGTTAGAGAATTGAATAAGACGAATAAAAAAACGAAAACTTGGCAATCAATTTGATTAAAAGTACTTAAACTTTCTCCCAGGATTTTGTAAACTTTTGAAATATTCAAAAGAGTCCTTCAGAAATTGTTTCCAATCCGCAAAGAATTGTAAAAAATTAAAAAAAGTTCATTTTGATCCCATCGAAGGATTTGGAAACCGGGAACTATCATTTCAATCTTTCCGCACAGTTTCAGTTTCTGTCTGTTGCACGAGTTTCCACTGTACTAAGGAAGTGTGTCATTCAGTCTGCACTTAGGATAGCCCGAGTTCCTAGTACGTTTGTTGGATGCCTCTGCTGTTGTTGCCTGCTCCCATTTCCTCCATTTCAATTGGTAGCACAATACCAAAAACTATTCGATACAGAAACAATGGAAGGGAAAAGCAATGCGGTTTTCTATTCAGCTTCTTCCCCTTTTTCGATTTCTTTTGTTGTTGTTGTTGTCGTTGTCGTTCCATGAGTGGAAGTGAAACCCTCAACAAGTGCTCGGAGCGTAGGGTGCATTCAATGGAGTGCACTTTCTATAAGGAACACTTGAACAAAAAGATGGAAAAAAAACTCGCAAGAAGAAACGCAGAAAAGACGCATAACAATAAAATGTGCATGGCCTTTGTTTGAATATTGAGTTCTGATGGGTTTTCACATTCAACTCTCCATGCTCCCATTTTCAATAAATATAATTCTTGAATGAGAGAGAAATTATGATGTTTTATTTATGTTGTTACCAAATTTCATTAGAGTTGAAAAGTATGCGTGGGATGGAAGCTAAAAGAAAATTCAATCGATGTAGAATTAAAGAGAATTCTTAGAGATCCAACTTACATATCCTCTCGAGCGAAGCGTAAGGTCTCCACCAAGCGTGTCAGAGGTTGATCACCCACACAGATCTTATAGATGACAGTGAACAAGGGAAATCTACAAACAAAAGAGAGAAAAGATCGATTGAAAGTGAGGATAAGTCAAGTCCAGGACTTACTTATCCGCTAGACCCTTCTTTTCAAGCATTATGTGTACCAGTTCGGCGGTGACAGGACCCAAAGGCTCATGACCTGGTATTAGAATATGTTCCAATTCACTCAAAGGTTGTCCAGTCTTAACAAATGCCTCAGCCAGTTTGCGATTACGATTGGCTGCATTACGAGAAGAGTTAGAAATCTATAAGAAATTCTAAAAATAATTACCATAACAACTGGTGACCAAATCGGATATGCCGCAGGCCTCAAACAAGGTGGCCATGCGACAACCAGGATAGAAAACATCCACAAATTGAAGGGTCTCTAGGAAACCGCGACGTATAATGCCAGCTTTGGTATTCTCATTCAGTTCCATGCCATCAGCACAGCCAGCACCAAAGGCAATTATATTCTATGATACCGAAAACGAATCTGAGTAAGACAATCAATCATTCAGAATAGAAAATTTACCCTCAGTGTAGAGCAAATCTCCACGCAATCGGCATCATCGGTGACTACCACACGAAATGTAGGGGACTTGAAAATATCCTGCAATAGACGAAAGTATTTCTGATCCCTACAACCGATTGTGCCCTCGACAAAGTTATCATTGGCTATTTCGTGGGCCAAATTGCAGCCGACCAGCACAGAGCAGGGTATCTAAAAAAAGGACCAAATGGAAACATTATCCCGCAAAATAGAAGCTCAACTCTCTTAACCTTCAACTGCCTCATTATAATCTGTGAAATCAACACAATCTGACCATCGTCGCCGCGCTCAAAGCCCTTAATCAGAGACACTGCATGAGCGGTGGGCTTAACCTTGCCCAGCAGGGTCTTGCAACAGCTGCTAACAAAGGTCGGTGGTATGGCAAATATTAGTATGTCTGCATCTCGAGCTGTTTTCACGACATCATCAACAGCCACCTAAAACGGAAGTCATCATTGATGAGAGCCTTTAATTAAACGCAAATCTAATCGGATCCACTCACTATATTCGCTGGCAACACAAAGTCCGGCATATACTTCACATTTATGTGCGTCGAGTTGATAATTTCTGTTAATTTACGGCCATCAACCATTTCCTCATAGACATACATGTAAACGATGGGCTCCATATGCTGCGAGCTGGCCACATTTTTACCCACATTGCGGGCAATCGTTGTGGCCCAATTGCCTGAACCGATTATACAAACGTTGATTCTATCCATTTTGAGTCAGTGTAACTGTGTGCGTGTGTACGTATACGTGTGTTTGCGTGTGTGAAAATGTAAATGAATGAAAGCAAACACTAAAATAATGAGTGAGTGAAATGGAAGTGATATCAAGTGATGGAAAACAATTGGCTAAATGTGATCAATGGGGACTTAAATTCAAATAAGGCAAATTTGAACCTGAAATTCCCTTTCCCTTAACCAGATGCATTTAGTCAATCGCAAAGCTTGAGGCTAACTCTCGATATTTCTTGAAACATTAAAAGTAATTTCCATTTTCTATTTCTCAAACACCTTTTCTTCTTCTTCTTTATTGAGTATGAGGTCCGTCACTTGGTGAATGAGAAAACTTCATTTTATTTCTCAGCAAAGTGTTCTTTGAGTTGTTTTACACTTTCCAATTTTTTCATCCTTTCTAAAATATATAATTTATCGATGTCCTAAATCTAAAACCCGAATTTCAGAAAGATTCTTCAAAATTATTTTGATTAATACTAATAGTTCCTATGGCAGCTATATAATATATTGGTCTAATATTTCTGATTCCAACAAATGTCCTGCGTTTGGTAAATAAAAGTTTATATTCGAAGTTTAACTTAAAAACTAAGCGACTAGTTTGCTTATGAAGAGACGGACATTGGTATATCGACTGGGCTATTAATGCTGATCAAGGATAAATTTACTAGGAAACGCTTCTTTATCTGCGTTACACACATCTGACTAATTTGAGAATACCTTTTTCTATGATATGCAAATAAGAAATTGTCAGAGTCTTACGGCTAAATCAGGAGTAAGGGTCGTGTTCACGCTAAACGATGATCAGCGAGTAGTAAGGTGGAAGATTTTCTCACCAGTCGAGGGCGGTCACACTGGCAGGAGTGCCCGGCAGTATTAATGGGTATCGCCATTATCATCGAACAAGTTCCGACCCCGATTTTCCATATATTTCTTTTTTACACTCGAAAAACCCAAGAAGAAAAATACATATATAAACCGAAGAAACCATGAGTTTTAAATAATCCCCCAAAAAGACTCACCTACCATTATTCATATATATTCGTAGTGTTGGCAACCACCAAGTATATTATTTAGAAGATAATTTTCCGCCCTCCTACACATTCAGGTCAAATGAACAATTCGTAGCCCAATAAATGTTTTTTTAACCATGATTTTTTTTTTGTTTTTCTTTAATATCCATGACTATTAAATAACTTGTTAACAACTTGGTCAAAAATTGCCAAATTTTAGCTACAAAATGTTGGAGTGCTTTCCTTATTCCTTCCATTCAAAAATAGGGCAAGCAAAAGGCTCTGATTTATAAACCCAAACTCGTTGACTCACTCAAATTTAAGGTAATGTAAAATCTTTGCATTTCTATCTATTTCACCTACTTTACATTCGTACGTGTCTTTTCTAATTTCAATCTAATTATGACAACATTTCATTTTGCAGATTGCATTTCACGTAATTGCAATGCATAATTCTTTGTATAAAATGCAACAATTATTATGTAAATGTAAATTTTATTATTACAATAATACAATTTCAATTGAAGGGGACATCCAGTTGTGCATTTATGGCACAGTGGGTCAAAAAATGTAGAAAGCTTTTGTGCTATTAATTGCCACAAATAAATCGATTTATTGGCAACGAACCACAATTAAATATTTGATGAAAATCCACTGAGAAATGACACAATTTTCGTTTATATCGATTGGCCGAATAGTGGTGCAACTATCGTATTACCATATTTATTTTGACCTTTCTCTCTCTCTCCCTTTAAAATAATTGCACAAGCATAATTCTACATAAATATTGTTCATGTATGCATTGTCGGTATATATATGGGTGAATAGTACAAATATGTATATATATAAGTATATTGATTGAATGCTGGGCAAATAATTCATTGGCATGGCAGACCAGATAAGCCCTGTAACTGTAATAAAAACACAAAAGGAAGAGGTAAAGAAAATTACGCATACGTCACGTACGCCAAACTGGCTGGCAAATAATTAACTGTAGTCAGTTCGTTGGCCCCTTCAGCTGCATGGAGCAGTAAGTAGTTCTGCATTCAGCATTCGGCATCTGTATCCATTCCATTTCATAATTTTCGTATTTATTTTTTAATTACGCCCGCAAGTATTTAACCAACAAAAAGTTGCACAAGAAGAAGGAGAAAAACAAAAAAAAAAACAACAACAGCAATGTGAAAATAAATAAAATATTAAATTGCCAGGCCGAAAGCCAAAGTGAAAGTTCTCCTGCTACTTCGGCGCTCTCTCTCTCCCTCTCCCTCTCGCTGGAAATCAATGTGCAAGAAAGTAAACACTTTTGGAAATTGCACGCCAAACGTTGACGGCGACGCAGCTGCCGGGTTTGGGATCCAGCCGTTTGCCACTTGCCTTTCCCCATTTTTCCCAATCTCCTCCCTCCCTCCCTCCCTCCGCCACGCCGCCATGCACTCGACTATGAAATCAAAATGGATGATGGGCAAAATGAAAATGGAATTTTTAATGAGTTGTGCTGCAAAGGCAAAGGCCAAAACGAACAGTTGGGAAAGAAAAAACAATGGGTAGTGAAATGACGATAGTCATAGAGATAGACAGCGAGAGAGAGAGAGAGAGAGAGAGAGAGAGAATTGGTGTTGGTGGAAGGACGCATTTAAGGATGTGGAGACGGTGTCGGTCGCCCGGTCGGTCGGTCGTTCGGTAGTCAAGTGGGCAGGTCGAAAACTCTTTAAAAGGCGATGGCATGAATGCAAATTGCGAGATGAAAGTTATATATATTAAAAGGAACATAAAAGCAAACTGTTTACATATCCCTGCACTTATTTCTCTGGCTATGGAATCTATAAGCCGATAGTTAAAAATTGCATCGCCGATATAGTTGTTCGATCTGATTGCGATAGCTTTCATAATGGCTTTTCCACCTTTAGCAGAAGACTGAAGAGAATGGTGTGCAAATTGCAACAGGACAATGCAGCTATCCAGAGTGACCATAGCTTATTCTACTCACTTCTTAATAATGAAATCCTTTTACTGTGTGGCCAAAAGAGTTTGCTCGGGAGGTCCTTCTGAAATAAGACCTCAAAAAGTCTTCAAATCTCGACGCTAACTTTTCTATAAATTTCCCTTTTAAGAAAATTATTCTGTAACTTTTCTTGAAACAATTTACACAATTTAAATATAAATAATCAGTCTGAAGGACTTTGTTGCTCGGGCTTCACAACTTATTGTAAATTAGAATTAATTCTTTCTTCCAATTAAGTAATGAAATAGATAATCAAACAGGATGATACTTAAGAAATAAAAGAAAGCACAGTAGTTTCAAATGTTTTCACACTCAAAAAAAAAACCCATACCCAATTCCCAATCGACGCCAAGATGGGTCACACATTAAAGTATAGTTCCCTTATATACTCCATAGTCCGTTGTCCTCAAAATACCTTAAAATCCTTTGAAATTTTCACTCCCAGAGCATACAAATATTAAGTATTCAATTGGATACAAAATTCCTTACAATATATCCGATTTTCGAGTACCAAATCCAAGTACAACTAACGCTTACAGAGTCCCCCATTAAAAGTTTAGCAGTGATTCAGAATTTCAAGTTTATATTTCATATACTCGTCGTACATTGCAAAAGAAGTAAAGTTGAGGTTAAGTAAAGTAAAAGAAAACATGAGAATCAAATTCTCACATCTGTTTGCCCCACAAAATAAAAACCAAAAAAAAAGTGCTTGGCATTAATTTCGGGGTTTTTATTTTTCGCTCACACATAAAGAACAAAAACTTAACATGGGGCCATTTCAGTTTTCGTTTTCTGCACATAAAGTTTTGTGCCACGCATTTTTATGCTTTCTGCATTATTTTTGCCCTCCGCTCCCTCTCCCTCTCTCTCTCACTCTCCTTTTGGGCCATATCTTTGGTTGAACACCCCACCAACTTGTTTATATTTTATTACATTTCGAGCCAATAAAACTTGCCACCTTTTTCCAAAGAAAAACAGATATTTACTTGTATCGCATATATACCTATATATCTACAGTGGTGGCCATGAATTTAGTCCACCTAACTTTTTCTGACTTCTGTTGCGGTTTTATTCTCGTTTATCAGAATTTTTTAATGGTAATACTGAGTATTTTGGTTTATTTTAACGAGATTAATCTATTTTTGGAGTGTAGACCTTCTAAGAACTATGTTCCTCTATTTTCCTTAGAAGACTTTCTTCTAATTTTTTGAATATTAGCCCTACTTTATTTTTCACCTGCATTATGTGGTTTAACTTCTTAAAAAAACTTGTGTTTAACTCAGAAACGTTAGGAAACGCAATGTTTTCGTCATTTTCAACACTACATTTTATATTTAACAACACTACTTTTAGCTGTAAATAGCTAGATTTATTTTTATAAAGCTAGTTTTCCTATTTTGTTTCATTAACTATCAAAACCTAAACAATAAATTGTCATAAAGCACCCGATAAACAGATTAATCTATTTGTGGAGTGTAGAACTTCTAAGAACTATATTCCTCTATATTACTTAGAAGACTTTCTTCTGATTTTTTTGAATATTAGCTCTACTTTATTTCTTAGCTGCATTATGTGGTTTAACTTCTTAAAAAAAACTTGTGTTTAAATCAAAAACGTTAGGCAACGCAATGTTTAGATAATTTTTAACACTAATTTAATGTAATTTAACAACACTACTTTTAGCTGTAAATAGCTAGATTTGATTTTAAGCTAGTTTTTCTATTTTATTTCATTAACTATGAAAAACTAAACAATAAATTGTCATAGAGCACCCGATTTTGTAATCTTAAAACTGTTTTGGCACGGTTATATATTTGTGACCACTACTGTTTATATATTCTTATGTACAAACGAACGCCTTCAATTTTAGTGGAGGAGTGAGTAGTGAATTGTGAGTGAGTGAGTGTTCAGCACTTACTCATATGTTTTGTAATACAAAGTTGAATCGTAAATAAAATTATTCCTTGATTTTGTTCAGCTAAAACGTGTTGGCGCCACACACACACACACACACACACGCAGAGAGAGAGGGGAAGAGAGTGTGGCAATTGGCCAGATGCAAAACTAAATACGAAATTAAACTTTTGCTTGGATCTCTTTAAATTTTCATAAGACTTTTCCCCATGTGCTCTAATTGTCGGCATAGAAATAGAACATCTTTTGAGTCAGAACTATGCGAGTTCATGAGAAATTTCTCTCGCTTCATGTTTTGGCATTTACGCATGGCTGGCCATTAGATACGGAATGAAGTTGCCTTCTCTACTTTAAATGGCATTAAATTACGCGGCAAAGAAAGTTTTTGTTTTTTCGGGGTGTGGGGGGTGGGGCAAGCCAAAAGTTGAAGGCACTGCGGAACGCTTTTTGGGATTCAAGTGGAAATCAGATACAGTGGTAGGGATACAAAGAGATAGAGAGTAGGGGAGAGGAGAAGAAGAAGCCTTAGCCAACTTGTGCTGATTCTGATTTCGTGCTAAAGGCAAGGAGGCAGGTGGGGGGGTCTGGTGAACCTATGCAAACTCGTAGTGCTATTGCACGCCAGGGTCTCTCTCTCGCTCTGTGTGAATGAAATCGAGATAAACTACTCACAATATTTACTTTTAATTGGAGAAGTTCAAAGAATAAACAAGAAAGAAATGCGGCAGTAAAAAAAGTTTTTCTCTTCTCTTGGTTTCGCTTTGGGTTTTTGCTGTTGTTCTACTCCATTGATTGGGTCGGCTCATAGACACATGGAGAAATATGGGGAGAATGGATTTCACCCTTATGCATACATAGTTTAATCTCAGCTAAGCCCAAAATTAATATTCCATCAACATTTGCTTCGTTTCTTTTTTTTGTTGTGTGATCTAATTTTTAAAAGTTCAAAGCCAAAGAAAAAGCGTCTGCAATTTAATGTAAATGGTAATTAAAATATAAGAGAGTAGAAACAGCCGCAAGGCTTGTCTGACCCTCAGCAATGCGGGGTGGGTTGAGGTCACCTAAAGTTAATTGGATAAACTGCAAAAATTTGTCAAGAGTTGTTTTTGTTGAATTACAATATTTATACAGTTTGAAATTTCTAGATACAAAGTGAAAAACTATCTCAAAAACTCTGCAGACCATATAAAAGTATGTAACTTTGCCGACGCCGCGTCATCATCATCTCATTCATAATAATTTCTGCGGCTCAGTACTCCACATCTACATCCGCAACTGATGATGATGGTGCTGCTGCTGCTGCATCATCCTTGGTGGGCATGGGACCCAGCTGGGCGAACACCAAAACTGTGTCAACGGAGCCATTTTGCTACTTGCTCCCATTTTAACCATTTCTTTTTCCGCAACGTTGATGGCGGCATAAATAGCAACGCTTGCTCTGGGCCTTCCCATGATGATCATCATCATCATCATCATCCACATCCTCAGGCAGTGGTTGTGTCATGTTCTGTCGTCAATTTCCAGGTAACAGCCGACGGGCTCATAAATGTAAACTTCTTCTCTCGTTTTTTTTTTTTTTTTTTTTTTGGCTAGTTACATGTAATTATGTCATTTGTGCCTAGAGCATGAAGTGTATGAAGGATTCCCTTAGGCATGCGTGAAATTTTCGTGCTTTTCTCTTTTTCAGTTGATTGCCAATTTAATCGGCTCAACCATTTTCTACGAAATGCAGGAAAAGAGGCTTTATGGATGTTGCTTTCGCTTGACGGGGGGCGTGGCATATGTTAATGTTAATTTATTTGCGCACTGAAAGCGCAAAAATCGTGTGGCAAAGCAAACATATTTAGATTTCATATGCATGTCTTATGGCATGTCCTTGGCCTTGTCCTTTTCTCAGCTCTGCCATATAATTTGAAAACGTGCTAGGCATATTCTTAATGGCCAATCTCTAAAATACCCCCCCTCCCCCCTCAAAAAAAACATTGATTATATTCCCATATGATGTATGAGAAGAACGACTTTTGAATGCTAACGTAAATATGTGTGAAATTTTAAAGGAAATTTTATGAAAACGTTTTAAAAAAAATCACTTGAAAAGAATAAGTGAAATAATTGATACATCGAACAACTAAAGAATATATGCATAAAATTAAAAAAATTTATAAAAAATTTGGACAAATTCTCTCAAACTCTCTGTCAAAAAATAAATAATGCAACGGATGTAGAGTTTCAAACGGGTAAAAAAAATATTTGTTTATGGTTTTAGCTGGAAAAACCGACAGTTTTAAGAGTCTTAGGCTCAGGAGCTAAACGACCATTTTTTCTATCTAGATATTTTAAATAATTGCATACTTTTAAGGGCTTTTGTTGCAGCTTGCTGTTTGAAATGGGGTTTAGTTACAAATATGTCAACAATAGGACAAAATAATCACAAATTTTAGCTAATTCTCTTTCAATTCTTTTAAGTAAATTTAATTATTAACTATACATATGTCCAACTAAAACTATTTACTCTTTAAAAACCTACAAAACGCATTCACTTAAAATAGTTTTCCTACCAACAAAACGACAACTTGTTAATTGGTGGACTATTTAAAAACAATTGCATACTTTTGGGTACTAACTTCAACAATATTTGCCACTCACCTACAATGAACTCCATTTTCTCTAACGTTTTGTTCATTTGACCGCCCATTTGAAAATAATTGCATACTTTTCGGGGGGAACTATAGTTAAGAATATTTGAAACCTTGGCTTGTTAAAATGGGTTTTTGTTACAAATTGTTTTTGTAAACTAACAGAAAAGAACCATAAATTAGCGTCGGAAAATACATATGTGAAGAAAAACAGAGAAATGAGCATCACACAAAGCACAAAGCGAAGCAACATGCTCTTTTTGCTTAGTCTCTTGTTTTCTCTCATTTTTTTTTTTTGTCCCCCGCCGACCTCCATTTTGCGTTGGTTTTTGCGCCACCCGCTCCCCCCGCCCCGCACTGCTTTTTTACATTTTTCCCCATATGCAACTACTGTTTGCTTAGTTCACATGAAGTCAGTTGTTAAATTGTTGGCGGCATTTCTGAGGTTTGCATTCGTTGCTCACCCACCCACACTCACACACACACACACACATACTAACACACACACACTCTAGTACACTGTTTGCCACCGGGTGGTACAGGTGGTGGCACTTTTTTGTGTTTGCTTGCTCCACATAGAGTCATATATATATTTCTACTCTATTTCTACCTTCGTGTGAGTGTGTGTGTTGAAAGTTTTTGGTTTAAATATTTCTTACTGGAAGTTTTGGTTGAAAATTTTCATGCTTTAAATTTTCATGTTTTTTTGGTGTTCCAAGTTTGATTCAACAATTTCAAGTATCTGCTGCTGCTGTGTGGGTCTTGACATAAAGGTCATTATCCCACCTTTATGCCAAGTTATTTATATCGTGTCTAAGCTGTTTTTATCATCATCATCATCATCTTGAATATCAAAGTAAAAACAGCTTGTTTCCCCCCTTTTTGTCTTCTCAGATATTTTCCATTTTTAAAGCAAAAATTTCTGATGAAGATGTAAATTTAAATCTCACTTATTTTTGGAGTCGTGCCTAAATGACATATTTATAGAAGAAGAAAAAACTAATATACAATTCGCAAGGCTCTCACAGTGCTCTAGAATTGTATATAACTTTGCTCATATTTCACTACAATAAACTTAAGCAATTTTAACTTCTTTTTGCGAAACGATAGTATATATAAGTATTTCTTCTTTTTTTAGTGCTCATGAATTTATAAGAGAAACTTTTACATTTTCGCAAATCATTTTTAACACCTGCGGCGGGTTAAAGTTCAGCTCAACGTGAAAAACTTTGCAAATTAGAAGCAGGCAAGTTCGCTTATTTTGTATTTATATTTCGTTCAACGAACCATTTCCATTTAAAATGAGTTAAACGGCTGTGTGTTAATGCCATAATAATGGACCAGAAATCCGAAAGAGCATGAATATATATTTTACAGGGCAACAAAGAAATTTATTTGGCTATCAGGAGAATGGAATGCGGGAGAGGGGCAAAAAACTAAATAAAACATGCTCATGAAAACTTAATGCGTGTCCTGTTCCACTCTACCCCTCTCCCCCCCCTTATTCACCCAAACTGAGATATGCACATGTGGTGGAAAGGGGGCGACTTAACCAGTTGAGATGCTACTGACCATAAGCAAATGGCCAAAAGATTTATTACCAAGTAATCGACAGAGCCAATCCCATAAATCGAATACAGTTCGAATGTCAAATGGCAAAAGCAAAAGTAGAAAGCAAATGGCAAATGGCACAAACAAAGCCAACAAACCTTAGGTGAAAGTGAACTCTAACCCCAAAAAAAGGTTAGCCAATTAAAAGTATTGTTAATTGCTTTTCGTACATGGGTCTGATAAAATAACATATATACATATATCTCTTAGATAAATACATATTTATCACTCTATATATATACAAAGATTTCTATGTGCGAGGGTCGCACAATAAGTAAGCTTCGTTTGTTTAAGTTATTTTAAGATGATTTCTAATGTTAAATCGTTGGATTAATTGGATAACTGCCTAAAAATTCCATTTAAATTAAATAAGCCATTACATTCGATCTATAGATATATATTGATCAATCGGATTTGATACTTTTTTGCTGGCATAAATTTTATTTTTATTTTTATTGATAAAATAAATTACTTATTCAAGCCGAAGGCCTTAGCAGCCAACGCTTCAGTCATAAGTTATTAATAATTACAATTAATTCTAACTATATTATAAATAAATAAATAAATCACTTTCAAACTGAGTATTTACTCTACATGTTATTGGCATGAAAATAATTAGGAAATTTTAAAATGGATGGTTTCTTCTAGTTAGTTTATACGATGTTTCATGTTTGTTGAACTGTACATTTACTTTTCCATTCACCTTCTATTATTAAATACAAATAGTTAGACAATACTTCAGTTTAGATAGTGTAGTTACTTAAATGATGTAAGCTTCAATTGATCAAATAGAAGAAAATAATTGGAGTATGATTTCTTTTAACACCGAAAAAAAGACATAATCGAAATGAATGGTTTTCTCCTGATTCGGCTCCTACGAAACGAACTGCATCATTAGTTTTTTTAGCTACAAAGCAAAGTTTCTCAGAATTAACCAGGCTACAATATTTGGGAGGACACTAAGCCCCTAAATCTGCTGGAGCCTTGGAAGAAAGCTCGACTTATCCCTTGCTTATTTGTGTTGAAATTTGACAAATGAAGCTTATTAAATATAACTAAAATATATTTTTTATAAATAAATAAAAGTACATAGTTAATAGTACACATTACATACAAACGTTTCTTAGAAACTTATTGAATGCCCCTCGCAGGTATATGTAAAGAAAAATAAGCGAGTCAATTTTATTCCTTGTCTAATACATAAGTAAATATTCATTTCGTATAAAACCTATTTCAGTGGGTGCAACTTTTCCTCTCTGGTCCAATGCCCAAAATAATCTTATTGAAATCAAATTGAACTTTGACATTTCGAATACGACATAAATATTCAAATCTGAATTAAGGACTTGCTTAATAAATTAACTTCTTGTGTTTAACTACACGTGTGGCTTGGAAATGACAGAATGATTCTAGGATTAAAGACACTGAAGGGGAAATGTACTTAGTATTTAGGTGAATCGAATAAGATTAACACTAAAAGGTAAAAACCACATTGTTCTATTATCAGCAAGCTTTGCCAAAAACTCCTTAGACATAACACACCTCCAATGCTAAAACTAGTTAAGAATTAGAAATAAAAAAAGCGGAAAAAGCGACTCCTTAGACATAACAAATCTCCAATGCTTCAACTAGATGAGTATTACAAATAAATAAAGCGGAAAAAGCAACATAACATAACAAGAAGACATAACAAACCTCCAATGCTTAAACTACAGTGGAATCCGGTTACAACGCCACTCAAGGGACCGACGATTTTGCGTCGATATACCCGGAAGACGCTCTAACCAAAAGTGAGAAAAAAATATTTTTTTTTTATTTTATGGTAGTTGAGAATTACAAATAAACAAATCGAAGAAAGGAAGGAAAATGGAATCTCTCTGAGGCAAAATAGTTGTGCAAAAAAAACCAACTACTTCAAATTTTATAAACTAAATTCTGGCAAAGGATATTACATTTTCGTCTTGACTAAATACACTAATTCATTAAGTTAGAAAAAAAAAATACTTTTGAGCAATATTTACGGAAAACTTTGTCTTTTGGTTACATGTAAATGCTTTCTTGCACCTGTTCTTTCTGATTTCCATGTTCTAAAAACTTTTACAAATACTTTATGGGGTTGTATTTCAGAAATGTAGATAAATCTAAGCAGGTGTAATTAATGGAAAAAACTGGGGTTAATACATACATTATAAAACTTTTACTTGAAACACGAAATGTGTTTTCTAAATTAATTGAAAAAAAGCGGAAAAGGGGGAAAATGCAGTTAATTACATATGCCGTTAACAAGATAGAAAGGCGCAAGCCATTAACAAGGTAACTTACCCTTCAACTGGCTGAGTATCCCTTTTTTTTCTATCACATTATACAGTTAATTATATAGATATATATATACATTTGGTTGTTTGCTACATAATTACTCCTCCGATTTCAATGTTGGCCAAAAACCATTTTGTGGGTCGCGCTGTCGATGTTGATGTTGATGTTCATAGAGTCCATGTGTGACTTTTGGGTTGTAAGAAGCTTTCGTCTTGGCCGCAAACTTGTAATTAATTTGAAAGCAAACATGGTCCTATGATGTGGTTACCGTTAGCCACACACACGCACACACACACACACCGGAAAAGGCCAACATATGCGAGGGGAGAGTCCCTTTTAAGCTCATTAGAACAAACCATTAAATGGACCATGCAAAAGCCTCAATTTGCCACCCAACAAAATTTTCTTAAAAAGGCCCAAAACGGAATTTAAGGCTATCGCTTGGCAAATAAATTAAGCAAAGCTGGCGTTAAAATCTGCTTGAACTGACCGCACCCCCTCCCCCCGATCCTCTAGTCACTTCTTGCATCAAACTTTTAAAACTGTCAAAATTATCTTGGCCAAGCAAAAAACTTTTTATTCGGCCCTTTGACCAAAAATAATACAAACAAAAACACCCAAAAAAGCGAAAAGATTTACTCTTGACACATTTAATTAAAATGCGTTGAAAAAATAGAGATATATATATACACATATAGCCACATCCATTAAAAGCAAAACTGACCAAATGAGTTTGATGTAACTTTTTTGTTACAACGTTGAAATTGTTTGCAATTTTTTCTCTACTTTGCTCCTCTCTCTCTCTCTCTCTTCTCGCTGAAATGTTTGCAAATCTGCTTGAGATTTGCCAAAAGCTTACGAAACTTTTTCATTATAGCATATACTTTTTTTTCCGTTCGTTTTTTGAGTCGAAATGTTTTATACTTTCGTTGTTTTATTGTAATTTTTCAACAGTTGGGTGAAAAGTTTTTTTCATTTTAATAAGCTTAATGTTGAATTTACTCTACTGGTTTAGCTCTAGTGGTTAAAAAGGGCATTTCCATTCCATTTTCATTAACTATTTAAAGTAGCCAGCTTCAACTATATATAATTATATAGTAGGTTTATACACCGCGCGTCATCAGGTTAGCACATCGCTGTTATTCTTAGTTTTCGTTCATTTATATAAAAACTAATATATGTAAGTATATAAAATTCTACAAAATTATTGAGACTATTGAAAAACTAGTTTAAATAATGAATAAATCGAAAATTAATGTTCTTTTATTTTTCAATATTTTTGTATAATTTTTTTTTTTAATCAACCGAAAAATTAACCATTTAAATAAAGTCATCTGGATATTAAAACTAATATTAGTATATAAAATTCTACAAAATTATTGAGACTATTGAAAAACTAGTTTAAAATTGAATAAATTAAAATTAATGTGTTTTTATTTTTCAATATTTTTGTATGTTTTTTTTTTTAATTTATGAATGTAGTTATCGTCTAAGCCGAAGGCCATAGTTACTAGTGCTTGTTAAAATATTGTTAGGTTACTATATTTACTCAACTATATTCAATACTAAATAATAAATAAATAAATAACAATTTAAGCATTATTTTGTTCAACCTCACTTGTTGAGAATGACATCATAGATCCGATTGGGAAGCGATTCGTACAATTTTCCAATATAGTTCAACGAATTGGCTGACCAAGAATTTTTTAATACCTTCAATTAATTCCTCTTTGGTGTCTACTGTTTCCAGATACTCAGACTTTACGCGCCAGCTAATTCCACATGTTTTCTATTATATTGTGAATAGAATAGCAATAAATAGAATTATTGTCCTCCAATCCAAGATTTAATCAGGCGAATAGTGCGAATCAAAGTATTATCATGTTGAATACAAAAACAAATGCATATTTCATAAGTACAGTGGTCTCCAACATCATACGTGTGAAGATCTTTAATCCTTGATATACATACATATAACCTAGGACTACAAGAAGTGTGGAATTTTTTACTTTTTCTCCTACGAAATTTGGTGTTAACTTTACTTTTTGTAAAAATGTCGATAATAAAATTAAGTTTATAGTGTATGAAATAAACAAATGTAATTAAAACTTCTGATTTTGTCTTTGACCAATGCATGTTCTCAGGTGTATCGTTTGTTTAACTTAATTGTTAAGGTTAATGTTCCAAAAATATATCAATCTTTTGTGAGTTATATTTTTGAAACATATATTTGAGTTATATTAAATACTTAAGCAGTACTAGGTAGGTCAGTTGTCTAAGTGGCCCCGTCATAAAGGCAACTAAACAAACGAGAGGATCCTGGTTCAAATCCCAGGCTAGTGTATGGATGTGTAGTTATCGGTTAAGCCCCGATGGTATCATACAGCTATATCATAAAACTAAGTAAATGAATAAAGTTAAATTTTCAAATTATATGTTTTTATATAAACAAGGGAAACTACATACATACCTACCTTTGGTGAGCTATGTGTGTAGTTTTCCCCGTGTTAATTGATAAAGATTATAAATTATTATGCATACAAAAAAACCTGGGATTAAATATATTATTAATGCCACGACTTAAATTCGGCTTCAGAAGACTTGGAGAACTGACAACTTTATTTTTTTTTTGATTTAATCGAACATAGCTCTAATTCTTATTTTATACAACACAACTTTTAAGCTGTCTCCTTGTAGCTTTTCTTTCTTTTGAATCTTTTCCAATTAGGGATGCCAACTTTTCGAAAACTAGTGTGACCGTTAAATTTATATAATTCTGTGAAATATTTCTATAGCCCCACACTGCCTCAAATTAATTCCCCTAAGATATCTGAATCTCATTAAATTCCTTTGCTCCTTTAAGACATAATCTTATTTTAATAATTAATCCTAATAATCCTGTTAATGCTGGTGTTTCTTAGCCCTTTCCTTTGCCAGTTTTTTTGTTCTTCCTGCTTAGAAGTAGATCAAAAACTACAAATACCTGAAATCTCATAATTGTTTTAATTATGCTTGCTATTAAAACATTTGCTGATATTTTAAGGAGAATTTTGTATTACTTCGAACATTTCATATCATTTCATTTCTGTCACTGACATCTGCTTGGCATAATTAAGTGTTTGTGAAAAGAACATGTCATAAGTATGACAAGAAAACCAGGCTAAGAAAACACACACAAAAAACCAAAAACAAGAAAGAAGAAGTTGACAAATTAATTGGCCAAACAATTTGCATTGGTATTAATGGGTGCGATTTCTTGAGGCAAACTGATGTATACATACAATATATGTACATATATATAACGTAGGTAATTAACTTAATGATAAAGAGGTTGTCCCCAGGCGGCTTTTGTGTCAGTTGTCCGAGCAAAATGTCCTCAATGACAACACTCATTAGCTAAAAAATATCAAAGGAGCTAACTTCGGCATATCCGAAGTTTGTATACCCTTGACCATTACATTTTATGTTCTAAAAAAAAATTGTTGTCTGTTATTCCAATAACGAAATACTTTAAATACACTAAAAAATTTGATATCGACTTTCGTGGCATTCGCACTCGCGTCTATTCGCTTAATTAACAAAAAAAAAAAAATCTATGTCGCGAACGAGATTCGAGCCAGCACCTTTCGTTTCATACGCAAGATCTCTATCCACTAAGCCACCGCACCTCTGTGCTAATATTCACACACACACAATCCCATTTCTGACACATACATATATGTATGTGCTTTACTGCTTATGCGTGTGTGTGTGTGTATATAGGCAAATTTTATATCGTCGAAATCAAGCGTTATGTTTATCCGATTGTCTTAAAATTTAGGCATTTGATGTAATGCCTTTATATTTATGTACGTAATTAGTTTGGATAAGATTCTTTAAGAAATATAGAAGTTATTCGCATTTAACGTTTGTATTTGTATGGCAGCTATATGATATACAATGGTCCGAACTTTTTGAAAATCGCAGATGTGCATTCTAGGGTATGGAAAAGCTTTTATACGAACCTAGAAAACCATAGCTCTAAAACTGTGGGACTAGTTCATATAGTAGAAGACGGACATGCTGATCAAGAATATATATACTTTATAGTGTCGGCAACGATTTCTTCTCTGCGTTACAAACATCTCACCAATTTTATAATACCCTCTGCAAGGGTATAAAAAAACAAGAAATAACACGAATATTCGTTGCCAAATGATGAATATGTTTAATTTCTGCTTTTATTTGTATATATTGTATGATATGAATGCCCAGAAGGTCAACAAGAGAAGAAGGAGATGATATTTTACCCTAGGCGCACATTTTTCGTTTTGTCCTGTAATTGCATATTTGACGATGCTGCTGCTGCTCCTGATGATGATGATGATTATGATGATGATGATGATGAGCATACATATTACAATTACTAAAATATCCAGCTGTGCTTCCATCTCGGTTTGCTGTCGTCGCCAGAGTTTACTGGCTGCAAATAAATAGAATGCCAAGTTTTAGTGTCTAATTAAAAGCCTGCCAGACAAACTGCCCCCTGTTAATTTATGTATGTCGACCAAGACCAAAACCAAGATGAAGCTGCAGGAGACTCTCTCTCTCTCTCTCTCTCTCTCTGTATGACTGTATGTAAAACATAAAATGTTTTAAAAAGTTTTTCACCATTAAAACCATCTGTGGCAAAAAAAAACAAAAAAAGATTTTCTCCAAGTTGTAAATCGAAATAGGCTTTGCCAATTCATTCAAAAACCTCTTAACAAACCACATAAAATTCTAAGAGAAATACATATAAATAAAATTTCAAGTATTTTTCGTTAAAAAAAATGGCGGATCCAGATTTTAGTGATGTTGATATGAATGTGACGCCACCAATTGGTGGCCTTAATTTAGATAACGAACGCTTGGATTGCGAGCATCTTGGTGGGTACTACAAAGATCCTTTATCAAATACCTAATTACCAATTAAAATTTCAACTAGATGACGTCACTGAAACGTGGATGGATCCGGATAGGCCCACATTTATGACTGTACTTTTGCGTTTCTTTGGCAATGTGTTTGGTAAGCTCATGAAGGAATGATCGTAAGAATTTTCTAAGAAAATTTACTCTCTCCCTTTCAGTCGACTGCTTTAGAGCACTTTTCTCTTGAAAATCCTGTACAATAAAATTGAAAACTTTTCTTATTTCGTTTTTTGTATTATTATTTCTTTAAAGACAATAGATTTCATCGTATACGGGTATATTGCAGTAACAACTTCCGCTATCGATTTCCGCTAAAATCGCAGAGACTTCTTTGAGAAATTTCTCCAATTTTTTGGGATCACGAAAGATTTCTTGGTCCACCATTAGCTTTTGGCCATCCCATATTTTCCAGCGTCGCATACTATTGATAATATCGCCACAGAAATCGCGTCGTTTGCTCTTATATTTGGCTAAAATTCTGTCAATCTGTTGGCGGCGTTTCTCTGCCGAAAAAAAGAATTAAATAATTATCTTGATGGTATTATTACTGGTTCATCTTACTCTCGGCTAGATTGCTTATGACATGCTGTGGACTGTTGTCACGTTGCGATTCCTCATACAATTCAATAATCTTGAACATGCGACGATCCAGATCTTTGGTGTTATGCATAACCTGATCGGGTTGGGGATAACATAGACCCAAGAAATTGGGTCCATGATAGGGAACGTCCGTGTAGCGGGAATTCAAATTGAAACGCTTACGTTCACCTTTCACATCGGTCATGCGTTTGGCCATAAAGGCTCGCACCCGACCATTGTGAAAACGAAAGTTCAGACTGGCCAACAATTTCTCCACACGAGAAAGGCAACTAAATAGGGGCGGAGAAATTCCACAAATCTTTCACAGAATTGTTTACAACAAAACTCACTGGGAATTCCTAATGGAATAAACACCTGGTATGGCATAGGTACGCAACAAATGATGCAATTTGAAGGCCACACAATTCAACAAATCTTCGGCGGCTCCAACTTGCATGCGTCTCAAACTGTGCATATCGTGCACCGTCTGGCGTATGAACCATCCGCGGAACAAGGCCTGAATTTTGATGGCCGCCTTGTTAAAACGCTCATGGATGCGTCTCTGCAACATGGTCTCAATCATTCGAAAATATGATTTTCTCACCATTGAACCGCGCCACCAACTTTGAATGGCTATGGCCGCCTTGGTGCGTTTTTCTAACATCTTTCGACTGTGATGGGAGCGCCAGTGGCTCTGGATGCAGCGGGCAGCTTTAAAATGTACATAATCAACGATGAGTAACGAAGTGCTGCAAATTGGGGAAACAATTGAGAAATCACTTGAATTTTTTGCTGAGCATAAACAGAGAGGAAGCTATCTGAAGTCCGACAAAGGTTCAAAAAATTAAATGAATGAGTGGAGGGACGCACAAGCCTGTATTCGTTATCTCGAATCTAAGAAAGAGTGGAGGCACAAGCCACTGATTGACGCACAAGCAACAGTTTCAATCCCGAGTCCAAGAAAGAGTGGAAGGTCGGAAAAGCAACTGTGAACGCTCAAGTCACTGATTGACGCACAAGCAACTGATTGATGTACAAGCAACTGATTGATGCACAAGCAACTGATTGATGTACAAGCTAGTTTTAATACCGAGTCCAAGAAAGAGTGGAAGGACGGGCAAACAACTGATTGACGCCAAGGATAGTCTCAATCCTGAGTCCAAAAAAGACAGAAAGGATGTACAAGCAAATAATCGACGCACAAGCAAGTCGCAATCTCTACTGCGAAGGATCATACAACTGTGGAGGCGAATAGACGCACAAGCAGCTAAGGATTCTGAATCAATTTGCCATCACGAGTACGAGAAAGTAACATAAAAAGAGAGTTTGTTGGTGGAGGGCCGCACAAGCCACATTTAGACGCACAAGCAAGGGCTAAATTCTGAAAAAAGTGGCGATGCTAGGCTTGCTTGTGCGGCACTCAGACTACGAACTCGCACATTCATTCATGGACGTTTCTTACTAGATATTTTTTGTAGTGCATCCTACTTGTGCGGCACTCAGCCTACAAACACGGGTTTAATCTTTTGAGTTACCTCCCTATGCAATGACTCAAAAACGTTACTCATACGCACTGCTCCAGAGGACTCGTGAACCTTTCTAACAACATTTTTCTCAGTGTTGGAACTTATTTCCACCTGTTTATGCGTCACTTTCCCTACAAATTAAGAGATTTACGTGCCTTCGCCTCTCTAAGCAATGACTCATAAACCTTACTCACCGCGAAAACATTGGCTTCAATGAGGCTTCATCCAAATCGCTCTCACCTTCAAGCATGTCCGAGAAATTGCTTCTAAAATCATAAACAGGTATAATGTAAAATGTCAGACTCTCGTGAACACTCACACGTGCTCCTCGCTGGGCGGTACGGTTTGGCGGCGGGTGTTGCACTTCATTGCCCAATTGCTCCAAAACATCTTTGACATTATTTAAGTAAGTGTTTTTAGTGTTTTTAATGTGTTTTTTTCTTTATTTTTTTGTGATTTGTGGAGAGTTGAAGTGAAAGTGTTTAATAGAAAGTATTTAGAATCCCGACTATGTGTGTGACAGACATTTCATGGGCTTATTTCTGCATCTCGTCGTCGCTTTTGTTTATCATCTTTGGCCCCATACCCCCTTCCCCACCCTCTCTCCCACGACCTGTAAATAATTTATGTATGCTCGATTATTTTGGCATAAATCTTTGGCACATTTTAGGCGACATATTTTATTTCGTTTTCGTATCAACATGTTACAGTCTTATCGCCATATTACAGGATGAAATTTATGAGCTCCTTTTGTGTCCTGTGAGCGCGCCTGCGGGTCTTTTCACCCTGACTACAATAAATTTCGTTTCGTCTAAAAGTTGCATTTAATTGAATTGTATTCCGGAATATCTCTCTCGCTCACTCTCAACTATTTAGTCACGTTCCTTGGGGGTTCAGGTTTGCGTTTGACCCATTTATGATGACGATGTCCTTGGAACACAGTAGGGGGTGGAAGGGGGGAGGTAGGGACATCATCTCATTTGGCGATTGTATGTAATTTGTGCCTAATGCTGACAAATGGCAAATTGCATTTGTATGGGCCAAAGGTCAAGTTGCGGTTACCTTCTCGCTCTCGCTGCTGACATTCGACGGATGCAGTTGGTCCTATGGCCATAAATTTTATAACATTTTGCTTGGACCGAAATGTCATTATGGCAGCGCGGGTGAAGAGAGAGAGAGAGAGAGAGTTGCCACTTTAAATGAAAATCAATAATAGCCTACATTTCTGGAGGGGAGTGCGGCCGGGAGGGGGGATGCGGGGATGTACTAGGGTTTCTTTTTCGGTGCCCTTCTCTTCCCTTCCCATCTTCCCTTCTGCTATTGCTCATTATGCGCCACAAATGAACCACACACAAACAACGGAAATGAGTCGGAAATTCTCATTTATGGCGCCCTTGACGCCATTTGCAGTTGCCACACACACACACCAACACACACACACACAGAGAGACACACACTATCTATCTATTCGCCAGTCAGGCCGAGGCAGGCTGACAAGTTGGCATTGCTTTCTGATTCCGTTTCTGATTGTACAAGCCATGAGATTTATGTCCTCCCTCCAGATATTGACAATGACAATGATGATGCTGATGATGACGATGATGATGATGCTTTGCTTGCTCATGATATTGGGTATGGACATGGTTGAGGACTCTTTTGTGGTGTCCCATCTCATTATGACCCAGTCACTGATATTTCTCTATTGTTTAACAATAAGAGCGACCCAGAGTCCCAGAGGTGGAGAGCAGGAAACAGATGAAATATTGTTATAGATTGGGCCAAAAATATTGTTTGAAAATTTTCTAGCATCAAATATATGTATTCTGCTTGAATTTAAAGAAAAACCCTTGAAGCCATCCATCGCATCCTTCCATCATCATTCTGGCAAAGCATTGTTCCCATTATGCCCTTATACAAAATTTCTGTAAATTAGTTTTTACACCTGACTGCATTTCACTTGAGGCAAAAGGAACTCTCCTTTAGTTTTAAACCCTCGTCTCTAGAAAAAACACCTATGTTCACAAAAATAGGACAGTCACTAATCATCTTAAATCATTTTTGTTTCAGTTTTGAGACAGCGAATTTGACTTTATCCTATTTATTTAATTTTTAATTTAAATACCAAGACTTTAAGACTTCATTTTGCAGTGAAAAGTAAAGAAAGAAATAATAATAATAAATAATAATTTAATTTAATAATTTATTTACTTTAGTCTTTGGAGTAAATATACGATTTCTCCTCTCTATTGAGCAATACTTTCATCTATCTACTAAAATTTAATATTCTTGCATTCCATATTTTTGATCTTAAAATTCTAGAATAATCTTATTCAAACTCTTTTTTCATTAATTATTTCAAAGAAATATTCAAGCCATATTTTTCATCTGAAAATTCGAAAATAATCTTATTTATCTACAAAAATTTAATATTCTTGCATTCCATATTTTTGATTTGCAAATTCTAGAATAATCTTATTCAAACTCCTTTTTCATTAATTATTTTAAAGAAATATTCGAGCGAAAATTGCTGAAAGTGATCCAAAATTACAAGAAATTTCCACAAAGTTCTTTAAAAGTTGAGGTTATGAAAGATTTTTGCCGATTATTATGATTTTTAAGATTTTAATAAAGCGCCGAGATATTCCATTTGAAGATACAATTTTGTGTATTTGTTAGACACACTAGAATGCGCAATTTGCGGGTCATACTGTGTGTTTAAAATGACATAACAATTCGCATCTCTATTTTTATGAACATCACTGTACAAACATACGTGCCTACATGTACTTACATACATATGCTGCTTGATCATGCGATGCGTAAACTAATTTAATCGGCCTGCCAGGCAGCCAGGCAGCCAGCTCAACCTGGGAATGATTCTTGTTTTTAATTGTAATCCAATCAAAAATGTTTAAGACACGATGTCTATGTCTAGACTCTAAACTAAGGGATCCCTTTGCTGTGTCAGCATCTTAAATTTTCTTGGGTAAATATTGGTAAACTGGCAGCGGGGGAGGGGGGAGAGCAGCAACAACATTTTATGACTGTGAAAAAAGGACGCCTAAATCTAATTTGAAAAGTACTAACCCGTAACGAAGCATGGCCCATATATCAAAAGCGACACAAACACACACATTTACGTGGAGGTTATGTGCGTGTGCCTGTCCCTGTGTGTGTGTGTGTGTGTGTGTGTGTGTTTGTATCTTGGAAAATGGTAAATTTACGAGCGAATCCCCACCCTTAAAGCAACGCCCCAACAATTTTTGGCCATAAAATCTGTCTGATTTTGCTTAAGGTAGAGGCACTTAGCAATCCAAACTTAACATATCACAGGAATATGGAATTTGAATGGAACTGCTATACTATTCCAAAATCAAAGTGACCTTCGAGACAATTGTTCAAAATATTAACACACACAAATCAGAAATGAACGAGCCCCACACGACACTGGGGAAAAATTGAACTAAATAAAAGCCCTAATTTCATCATTTTGTATCAAAGAATTGCATTTATAACCCAAAATTGTTTCATCTAAGTGGTTTTTAATTTGAATTCTTTTCTTTATACATATGTATATTTTCATTTGGACGAAAATTCATTTTAAAGAAACGGACTAACGCTCGAGTTTGAGCAATCAAAGCAGCAGGCGAAGACCCTAAAGTAAGTCGAAAGCAAAAATCAATGTACCAAAACGTATTTCAGTTGACTTCCAGTATTACATACATATGTATTATCCAAAACAAATTGTAATTTGAGCTTTTTATTTTCGCCATCTCCACAATATACAAAAACGTTAAAAAAATAGACGCGAAAAGATATCTATATGGAATATTTACCCATCGGACATAGGATAAATATCAAACGGTCGGACGGACGCATACACGAGGTGACTGTGACAGCGAAGGACATCGAGCGCGATTTGGTAACAACCGAATGGACTGAGAATAATAATATAAGGGGCAAGGAAATATCCATCAACACTGTGTTGGACCTAAACGAGAATTTGCTTAAGAATCTGACTAACGAAATGCCGCAAACCACGGGCAACCACATGATGGGAAATGGCAATGAAACTGCCGAAAATGTTACCGATACTTATCGAAAATCGATGCTGAACACACCCTATGGCGGAGGACGTTTGCGTGGCTCGGGAAATAAACTTCCGGTGCGTCGCAACACTTTGGCGGCCAGAAGAACTCAATCAATGATTGCGACACGCACTCCGAACGGTGCAGGAGGAGGACTCATGCGAGGTGCTGCAGCACGCCAAAGCGAAGGAGGCTCGAAGCAAAGTAAGATCAGTCCAACAGCTGGACAAGCCAAGGGTTTTGGCAACTCAATGCCAACATGTAGTAGTTTGCGCTGCTCCAGCGTGGTCCGCGAAGTGGAACGCATGAAGGAGGAACGAGAGCGACGACGTCAACAGCAGGCCGAGCAGCGTCAGGAGAAGAATGCCCAGATGAGCAGAGATCCGGGTAACCCCAACTGGGAGGTGGCCATGATGGTGCGCAAATATCGTGATACACTAGCCTACAAGCCACTGCGTTGTCTGAGTCCGCGGGGAGCGCGCGTCCAACAGATCACTGTTTGCGTGCGCAAACGTCCGATGAATCGCTCGGAGACCTTCAACAAGAATGTCGACGTCATTTCGGTGCCCAGCCAGGACTCGTTGGTGGTGCACGAGTTGCGCAACAAGGTGGATCTCACCAAGTTCCTGGAGCATCACAAGTTTCGCTTCGATTACACATTCGATGAGGAGTGCTCCAATACGTTGGTCTATGAGCACACGGCTCGTCCCTTGATTCGCACGATGTTTGAGGGCGGCAATGCCACCTGCTTTGCCTATGGACAGACGGGCAGCGGCAAGACCCACACCATGGGCGGGGAATTTGTGGGCAAGGTGCAGGACTGCAGCACGGGAATCTATGCCATGGCAGCCAGAGATGTTTTCGCTGAGATGGCCAAGCCGGAATACCGTCAAATGGATGCCGTGGTTACATGTAGTTTCTTTGAGATCTACGGCACCAAGGTCTTCGATCTGCTCCATCCGGAGAAACCATTGCTGCGTGTCCTCGAGGATGGCAATCAACAGGTGGTGGTCGTGTGTCTTACTCAGGTGCCCGTGACAAAGGTGGACGATGTGTTGCACCTGATTGAGCTGGGCAATCGGGAGCGCACCTCCGGCAAGACAGCAGCCAATGCCAAATCCTCCCGTTCACATGCCGTCTTTCAGATAGGTCTGCACAAGGGACAACAACTCTACGGCAAGTGCTCCATCGTGGATCTGGCTGGCAATGAACGTGGTGCGGATACCAAGACAGCGAATCGCCAAACCCGCATCGAGGGAGCGGAAATCAATAAGTCGCTGTTGGCCCTCAAGGAGTGCATTCGTGCTCTGAGTCGCGGTTCTGGTCACTTGCCCTTCCGGGGATCGAAACTCACCCAGGTCCTGCGCGATTCCTTTGTGGGTGGCAAGCGGAACAAGACTTGCATGATTGCCATGATAGCTCCGGGTCTAACCTCGGTGGAGCACACATTGAACACCCTACGCTATGCGGATCGTGTGAAAGAACTTATAGCCAAAGATGAGGAGACAATTAGAGTGCCAAATGCCGATGATTCAAACTATGTCTACGAGGAGGAGGAGGAGGAGTTCGACGTAGAAATGGACGACGCACAGATGACCGGCGAAAGTCCAAGATTCAATTACTCCGATGCCGAAGCCGATGAGAACAATCCGGCGGAAGATGGCTGCAATTCGAATGCCACAGTTTCTTCCGATGATGCCTTGCATTTCGATATGATGAGCACCAGCGATGATGAGAATATCGAAACGGATCCCGATTTCAGTAATATTCTATCGAACAATCGTCCACCGATGAAACTCTCTCAGGTGATGGTCCAACATCGTGTGCTCAACGAGTTTCTCGAGAATTTCGTGCGAAACTTCAAGGACTTGGAGACCCCTTCGCATCAACATAATCCCAAGCTATATAACTATTTTGATCATGCCGATCCGGCATTCCATGAACTCATCACTTTGGTTACCTATACCCGAGATATGATCTTGAATTTTAATTCCCAGCGGATCTTATCGACCATTGTGACCGATAATACAGATAATCAAGCCGCCTAGAGAGAGATGAACAGAGAGAGAGAGAGAGAGAGAGAGCTTCCTTCCATCCGCTTTGTATTTATTTTCTATATTAGTCTCTCCATTACAATATGTTCCTATTCACACAGCAAATTTGAAAATTCGATAAATGCAGTTAATAAAAATTTTTGGGGAAACAAACGAAACGGAAAAGAAAAACTAAAATAAAATAAATTTCACCCATTCTCGTTCCATCTTCATTGCATCGCTCAAGTTTCACTTTCAAGTCACCCAGGTGAAATAAAAACTTTTGCGCCACTTTTTATATTGCCCAACATGGAGTAGGGAAAAAGTAGTAAGCAACTTGCCAACAGAAATTCCCTTCCTCCCACCCCCCTGATACAAATTTATGAGCGACCAAAGTGTAATCAAGACTCCAAGAGCAAAAACACAACATTAAAGTAACCAAAAAAAAAAAGGGACGAAGCGATTGGTTAGGGTGTTTTTTTCCCCCTCCCCTGTTAACTTGCAAGAAAAAACTTTCAAACAGCCATAAAGGGCAAGAGATACATATACCAGATACATATAAACACATTGCTTTAGTTTTGAAAACTTTCTGATTTGGTTTATTCACTTCTCGGGAATGAAGTAATTGCTCTCGTCTTCACTGAAGTCTGTCCTTTTCGGCGGTTCGAATATGTTCCACATTTCCTCAAATCTCAGCTGATAGATCTGCTGGACAGTGCGATTTGAGGAGAATACGATATTCTCGAAGTTCTTGTAGGTTCCCTGCTTGGTCCAGTTGAGTGATCCAGTCATTACGAATCCTCTACGTGACCATAGACGTGAATGCCAACGCTGCTGTTCCTCATCCATTTGCAGAATTCTCGATTCGCCATCGAATATGGCGAACTTGTGATGCATCACCAAATTCGAGTTCTCTATACGAACTGGTATACCCTTCATCCATAGATTGTAGACGGTTGAGCCGCGCAGACGAATCATTTGGCTGTCGGTGACAATTCGCACGAGGACACCACGATCCCGGGCGGCGTCCAGAGCCCTGTACATCGGCTGATGGGAGACGGATAGTTGGGCCACATCAATCGAATGCTTGGCATTTTTTATATAACTACAAATCCGTTCGATTCGACATTGCTCACAGTATTTCCGGCGACAGCGTGTTTCGTTATGACGGCCCAAGCCGTTGCGTTGCAGCTCATTAAAGATAACAACATCGGCTTGATCCGGTTCATTATAAATCCAAAGCCACAACAGATACAATTGATAGCTGCAACTATACAACATAGCGGCTAGAAGGGTCCACCATTTTTTATTAATAACTCTCATTTTGTTCGTCAACTGTCTTTGACACTTCAGAACTGCAAACTTTGCTTTTTTCCGGGAGAGAAGTGTCACTTAGCAGCAGAGAAATGTCAGTTTAGCCTTTTTTAGGGAGATCTGTCACTTACTAGTGGTGAGTTGTCACTTAACACTATCCAGAAGTCTATCTAAAAAACATTAGGGTAATGCCAAAATTATTAATATTAAAAATAAATTAAATTATTATAATTATACAGCAAATATTTACCTTGCCAACTCATAATTTTAGTGCTGTCACTTAACACTATCCCGAAATCTATCTAAAAACATTTATAAGTAAGTAGTAATGCCAAAATTATTAATATTAAAAATAATAAATTAAATTATTATAAATATCCGGCAATTATTTACCTTGCCAACTTATGATTTTAGTGCTGAAAAGTTATGTAAAAAGGATAGATTCGATGACTAGTGTTAGTAAACGTTAAATTTAACGAAATATTTCTGCGTTTTCTTAACACCACTTAGGCTTACAAGGTCGAAAAATATTCGCCCATAAATTATTAATACTTAAAAAAGTAATAATTAAAATTATTCGGCAAATTTTAGTGCTGAAAAGTTTGAAAATATGGAAAAAAGCTAGCTTTGATGACTAGTGTTAGCAAACGTTGAATTTCACGAAATATTTCTGCGTTTTCTGAACAGAACTTAGGCTAACAAAGTAGAAGAATATTCAACACTTATCCATTGACAACTATTATTACTACTATATTATTATTACAACTATATTATTAACAGATGTTTTTCTGCTAAAAATTTAAAATTTGCTTTGTTAATTAAGCAAAAATGCACCCAAGATTGTTCTCGTGGAATTTTTCGCTTTCGTTTGACACCAAATTCGTTGCAATTAATGCAGTTTTGGGCGCCAATAGTCAAAGTAAACAATTACCGATTATTTTACAACGGCAATGTTATGATTATAAGTTACAAAATATTGGTTATTTACCAAATTCTCAGAAACAATTTCTGTTTTTTATAATTAAACCCAATTTTTCTTTTTTTACAGTTCATTAGTTTTTTTTTTTTTGTGGTATAAATGTAATTGGCAGCACTGCATCAGAGTTGCATTTTGTATAAACAAGTAGCTCTCGTTTGGAACAGTGGAATGAAACACTAATGGAAATTACTTTTAAAGTTTTTCAAATACTTGGTAAACTTTAAAGTGTTCTCTGTTGCTTGTAATAAAAAGTGTCAATCCCCATAGTGAAGAATGATAATGATGATAACGATGATGATACCCAACCGCAATCTGCTGTAGACAATTTCCTAGCCAAATGTGAAATTTTCCCCAGATGCTGCTACTGCCGCTTGAAAATTGCAACTAATTCCATGAGAAAACCAAAAAGGCGATGCCAAAGCCAAATCAGTTGCGTTGTAAACTTTTGCTAAACTGAAACTTGTACCAGTCCACCGCCCTTCCCCCCCTTCCCCCTGCTCCCTCTCGTTACCCACATAGATTTGGCAAAACTTTAAAATTAGTTAAGTTACAGTCGAAGAATCTCTGGCCCCAAGCTAGAGATACATACTTACCAATAATCCAAACCGTAAATGTGAACAAACAAATTTATCTCTGCGAATGAGAAAGTAGACGAAGAAGCATTGCGACTTCTGCTCATGTGAAGGTCTGTGTGTCTGATGGCTCACATTTGAATGGCGCACTGCATTTTGGGGCTATAACTTTTGGCTTTGATGTGGCTGGCCTCCTGCAGAAAGTTTTCGACAAACTTTCAATCAAATTAGTTCCACAAACAACAAGAAAAAACTTGCAATTTTCTAATAGATGTTAATTATTTTTACTAGCGTCTAATGAGACAGAGCGAGAGGGATAGAAAGTAGTGCTTAGCTCTTTAGCTAAAAGTGAAAGTACATTTTAGCAATTTGACGCAAGAAGGAAAAGGACAATTCGCTTTCACCTCTTACTTTGCTGCTGCTTTCTTTTTTGCGGAATGTGTAGCACAAAAAAGAAAACTTTGTTGCTTTTCCTTTTTATATTTTTTCCCATTTTTTTTTTTTTTGTTTTCTTTGGTTCTTCTTCTCTTGTGGGTTTAGGATTTTTAGCCAGAGCCAAAGCACTGCAGTGGCAAAGAATTTAAGAGCAGCAGCTGAATGAGCCAAGGGGCGGTGGGTGGTTAGGGGTCGTCGGGTGGCTGGTAAGGGTAACTCGAAGCAAAACACTTAAGTTTTAACCCAAATTGTTGCCAACAAAGCGGTTTGTCTAACATTCTTTTGAGAAAATTTTGTGAAAAAGTGTTTGCTGCCAACGAGACACACACACACACACAACACATATGCATGTGTCTGTGTGTGTGTGTGTGTAGAGGAAGCTGTGAACACCCAAAGAGTAAACATGGCATTTCTCAGAAGTAGAAGCTGAAACAGACCCAGATACTATGTATAACCATGGCTGAGTAACAATAAACGTTTGTGGCAACCCAAAGGGCATGGGCATGGGTTAACTAAATTTCAAAAGGGGCAATAAATCAAGTTCAGTCAGTTTAAATGAGAGACTATGAAGAATATCCCAAATATGCTCAAAATTGACACAAAGAAAAGCAAAAGCATCTTAGCTTCTTTCTCTTTTGGATTGTATTTCTTAAAAAATGTGAAAATATGTTCAATTTAAAAATTAAAATTTATAGTCAAGTAGATTCTGTATGACATAAAACGATGCATTTCTATTTTTATGTACACATCTATCATTTGATTATGAATATATGACTTTTAATTGGAATTTTCTTTAATTTTAATGCGTTGAGTGAATAAAAATTCATTAGAAAATCCCAATTTTTCATATTCTTTATTATCTATGTATTTTTTAAAATTATAATCCTCATTAATAAATAGCAATGAGTGTAAAAAATAATGTTTAATGGGTTTGAATAAAAAAAAAATTCATTAGAAAATCCCAATTATTTATATTCTTTAATTCTATATTTTTTAAAATTATATTTCGCATTAAATAATAGCAATGAGTACAATAAATAATGTTTAATAATCATTTTGTAGTGTCTTAAAATTAGAATTTTCTTCAGTCTTAATGCATTGAATGAATAAAAATTCATTAGAAAACCCCAATGTTTCATATTCTTTGATTATATATTTTTTAAAAATGATATTCCGCATTAAATAAGAGCAAGTGCAAAAAATGATGTTTGTATTCACTTTTTAGTGTCGTAAAATGTTATTAAGAATCATAGATTATCAATTATGAGTCTTATAACTAGCGGATTAATTTAAAGCTTATATCGTTGGTGGTGTAAGGCAAAAAAAAAACAATAAAATAAACTAATTTTATTTAAAGTTTATACTGTTAGCGGCAGTGCTGCCAAAATATTGCAGAAGTTCAATCGATACTATCGATATTTATTAAACAAAATACTGCAAAATATCGATTTTTTGGCAGCTCTAGTTAGTGGTCTAATGCAAGAATAATAAATTTAATAAAATGTCCAAAAACAATCTAGAATCTAACTAAACTTTTACACTAATGATATAAAATGTCCGAGAATTATCCTTAAACCTAACTTTTAAATTTTTACATAAATAATATTTAATTTTATCGCTTTATTTTCAATCGAAATATGTTGTTTTAATTAATTAGTTTGCTTCTAAAATCCAAATGGGACACCAATTGGTTCCTTTGAATAAAAAGTTGCCTTAGATTTACACATTCAGGTGAATAATAAGCAGTATAATAATGACAAGAATTCAGGAAAACTTGAACACTTCTCATATTAGAAAAATTTATTAATACTGCAACTAGTAGATTTTATACGATATATGATGTATATAAGCTATGATTATCTATCTGATTTCTACCATTCACTATCTCTTTCATCTATTCCAAGTCACTTTTTCTCTAGTCTTAAGTCGTATGACCAACTTTTCTTTAATGAGATGAATTTTCCTTTTATTTTCGACGCCTTTCGAATCTACTTCTGCTTGTATATTTTAGCCGCAAAGAAGCAAAAGCATTTGAAATGCACTTGGGAAAAAGAGAATTTCCTCCCTTTTTTGGGGGATGGTGTGGGGTGGACAACAATCTAGTTGTAAAGAATTACTTAAGTCCTGTAACTGGTTTTCATTTAAGCTTGAAAGCTAAAATTGAAACCATCCTAAAAGACAATGACAGCGCAAAATGTGATAAACGATAAATGAAAATTCAACTAATATTCCAAATTTCCCTTTGACGATCTCTGTGTGTGAGTTCTCGAAGGGGTGAGGGAGAGGATGGGGGTGATTTGGGGGTCTGGCCCCCCGTCTGCCTCTGCTGCCAGCGACATGTTGACCTTAAAAAAAACTTGACGTGTTCAAATGTTGCAAAACAACTCGAGGGCTTTCGACTTGAGCACTTTTTTCTTTTTCCTATTCGGTTGCACTAGACTCCCCCCCACCCCCACTTGGCCCTCCGTCTACCTCTTTCCTGCTGACTAACATTTGGTCGTCGTCTCTGTTTGACGCACATGAAGTGCCGCACTTGAAATATGCTTTTTTGCCTCTGGCCAAAGGCAGAGAACGATGGGCGTGGAGGTGTGTGTGTGTGGCAGAGGGTGTGTAGAGGTGTGTAGGTGTGGAAAATGTGCTTTAACAAGTGTCACTTATGCTTTAGCTACTATGAAATATGCAAAGCCAGCCCCCTCCCCACACCCCCTCTCACTCTCTCTCTCTCTCTCTTTATAGAAAACTATGAGGCATGTTGTTGGGGTGAGGGGAGGGGTGAACGGGGGGGTAAATCAATGCTGACTATTAGTATGGAATATAGAAAGAGAGGCATCGTCACAAAAGGATGCCTTGGGATGAGGATGTAATTAATTTGTGCAACGTGACAATTTGAGCAGAAGAGCAAAAGCGAAAATTACAAATTACAAATTACGATCTCCTTCTCTCAGAGGATAAACCGACGTCATCTTTAAATATAGGTTATATCTATTAGTATTACACAATTCCAAGCCAATTGTCCAGGCCCTCCCCCCAAACAATTTACAGAACTAAACCAAACCAGTCAAAATACGTAATTCCATATCCCACGAGAATATAACCAAAGAGAAATAGAGAGAGGGAGAAAGAGAGAGAGCGAGTTAGAGACAAGAGATAACCATTTAATATGCGAACCTTTTTCGTGCTTGAAATTTCCAAAAGCCATTGACCCTTAGGGATTTTGCTATAAATATTAAACCAACGCTTGAAAACTGGCCCTAACCATGCCCCCACGCCCTTCACATTCTGCCAAATACAAGAGAATATTTAATATATATTTTATATAAATTTAAGACCATCAATTCCCCAGACAGTCAAACAAGCAACTCTCTCTCTCTATCTCTCTCTGTCTCGAAATGGTTTCTATTAATATTTAAGCCACGTTAAAGAGTTTGCTTTAAAGCCGCAATACACAACTCTTCCTATTCTTCTCTAGACGGGGTGAGGGGGGACGCGTGGCAAAAGGAATCCGCCTATTAATTAGCATTTTACCGCAATCAAACGGCAGTAGAAAAGTTGGCAATGAAATATTTATTTCTGTAAAATGGCAGCATTTTACTACTCTGCATCATTACAATCTGTATACAATTTTCCCATAGAGCGAGAAAGAGAGACAGATTAACTTAGATTTAACTCCAAGAGAGTAAGAGAGAGAGAGAGAGTCTCTCTCTGTGTGTGTGTGCTACTTAAATATGTAATTCAATTGGTACTAATCAGAGAGCTGTGCCTTGCCATATTCTCTAGAGGAAAAGACCTGAGATATTATTATTCCACTTTTGCAGATTCCACGAGATTGGCTTAAGGGACTTAACTTTATTTTCCAGGAATTTAATGTAAAGTTTGGAGTAAATCTTTGCAAGAAATTCATCCCATCAGCCAACTGAAATTCATAATCACTGAGTGATTAGGAAAATCAACTCAACAGGTGAGTTTTTTGCTCTCTGATTTCTTAGGTAACATATCCAAGTCACATTTGGGTCATCTCTTTATCCTTTAGGGTGAGTAGAAATGTTTCTATTTGTTTCTAATTTGCATGGCAAACACTTTTGCTGTTTATTTGTTTGCAATTTGCCGCATAGTTTTACAAGTTTTTCACACCTGTTTTGCATTGTTGCATTAACTTAACGGGGAATTGGGTCGAATGCGTGGCAAGTTTGCAAAAAAGGGCTAACAAAGGATTCCCCTTTTCTGCGTTGTCACATTCCAGGCTGTAAAAGTCGTGTGAAGAAAGGTTTCTCACCAAAGAGAGAGAGAGAGAGAGAGAGAAGGGGGAAAGTTTGGCGAAATTGAAAGCAGGCCTGAAAACGCTTAAAAGCAATTACGTATTCCGGTTGTCATTTTGTTGGCGAACCGGAAGTCATTATCCTGGCAAACAAAGGGCAATTGAGAGGGGGACTGGGACATAGTCCGCTCTATCTTCTTTTGTGTGTGTATGTGTGTGTGCTCTGCCTCATCGACTAACCACAGGAACAACATGGCTAACACACCATTACATACATTTACGCCTTCTCCAGCGTCAACTTGGATAGGACCTACGACTACCACTACGAGGTTTGTCCTCATTATCGAGTTAATTATGTGTATGGGTGGGTGTGTGTGTGTCTATCTCTGTGTGTGTGTGACCAAAGGTAATTACAGAAACGCTTCCATTCTTAGCAGCTTATGCCTTTGCTCTCCACTCCTCCTCTTCCTCCTCTTACTCCCAGCTTAGCCCTCTGCCTCCACGAGTTGTCAATGATGTTTTCGTTCTTGGTTTCTATTCACTGGGGGCTCCACCTCCGCAATTCTCAATTGAGTTTTGCACCTTTGCCTCATTGTAATTAATTCGCAAGGCGGCTGCCTTAATGATGTGGTTTTTGGGTCTATTTAAGGTGATGAATATCTCTCTGGGCGCAGTCACCCCCTCCCCCATCCCCCCCCATCTCTCCCAAACAATGATTACGAAGCCAATTTATCTATGTTTTTCTTTACGCTCGAACATTTTTGCTTTAAAAGTGAAATGCTGGCCCAAATAAGTATGCTACAGATTTTGCAGCAAAATATCAAAATGGCAGCCCAAAAAAGTATGCAATACATTTGCTCAAAAGAGCATTCTATGGATTATACAAAATAATTCGACTAATTAATAATAATTTTCTTAAAATACTTTGTTTAAATATCTTTGGTATCGAATTGTGAGAACTAAAATGGTTTGTCCAAAAAAGTATGCAACACATTTGCCCAAAAAAGAATTTTTTGGATTATACGAACTTTTTTTTACTAATTAATAATACTTTACTTAAAATACTTCACCTAAATATTTTTGGTATCAAATTATGACAATTAAATGGTTTGCCCAAAAAAGTATGCTATAAAATTGCCAGAAAAAAATTTTTTGTATAATAAGATAATAATTTTTCTAATGAATAATACTTTTCCATGCATTGTCTCCTTAAATTTGTTAGCAATTTAACAATTGAAATGATTGCACAAAAAAGTATGCTATAGATTTGGCATCAAATTATGACAATCAAAATGGTTGCCCAAAACAGTATGCTATAGATATGACAAATTCTTTTAGATCTCTATCAGCATCTGTCTCTCTCTTTATCTTTCGCTCTCTCTCTCTCTTTAGTCTCTCCCTGTTCTCTGCTTGTCCTTGATTATTAAAAGGACCCAACTCAATGCTTATCCTGTAGGTTAATTACATTTATCCAAACGCAACTGACCCCGCAGGACATTGACTTAATTTCCCTGGCGCTCTGTTTTCTGTTTTTTTTTCTCCCGCAGTTTTCTTTTCACTCCATTTTTTTGTTGCGTCCGCCCTTTTGCTTTTTAATTTTTTAATGCCTAACAAAAAAAATGGAAGAAAAAAAAGCAGCAACGAGCCGCCAGCAGCCAGAGTCAATGGAAAAAAAATACGAGAAATGCTTCCAGCAATTTGGGCAAATTTTTTTTTTTGTCGTGCTCGTTCAGGCGACTAAATGGTAATTAAAAAAAATTGTTGCATCGCCGCTCGAATGCGTTTTGGCTATTTGTATAGTTTAAAGCTCGTTGAAATTCTTAAATAGATAGATTTGACAAATCGAATCCCGCTCACGTTCACGTTCAGAGAGAGACAGGAGACAAATCGAATGGCATTGGCAAATAAATTTTGATTTGACAGCAAAAATATTGGCAACTTAGTTGAGAGGAATCAGAGCGCACGTTTCGCGCAGCAGTCTCTAGTTTTTGAAATGGGGCTGACATTAGCCAGTTAAGTGTGAGCTGCTCCGAGCTAAGCCATTGCCATGGACATGGCCATTGCAGCTGCAGTTGCACATTGCTCTCCTCTAATCCTAATCCTAATGCACGCATAAGGGCTAGCAACCGCAACGTGTTATAAAACATGGCATAAAGCTATGTTGTTTCCCCCGCCACCCAAATGGGTTTTCCTCTTGGCCAAAAGTGGCCCATTCAGGCTTGGTAAGCTTAAATATTTAATTTCATTACGTCAGGTCTTTGCCTGACTGAAGGATCAGTCATATAAATACTGCTCTATATTCAGGTTTATTTTTTTTGAAAAGACAGTTTACATTTATGTGGCTTGCTTTTCATTGCTAGCTTTCTCCAGCTTCCTTTTGATTTCACTGTGCTCTGTGTGTGTGTGTGTGTGTGTGTGGGACAAAAGCAGATTGTAAAGAGCAAAAAGACTTTGGAGAGATTCATAACGATGCTAATATGTCAAATGATGTTGAAGGATGAGTGGCTGCCTATTGAATAGATGAATCTTTCAAGCACAAGTGCAGCTCATTTTTTACTTTTGTGGCATATATGTAAGTTTAATTGCACTTCTGGAGTAGCAGTAGCAGGAGCAGCAGCAAACCACATATCCGGACATGTCCGGATATTGCCTTTCCGCGGTAAACATGCGTGCAAGCCGACATGGCGAAATTTCTACCACAAAATACAGCCAGCGGATATTTGCTCAAAACCGATTAGAATACTTAACACGAACTTCTATTTAAAGACAATGGCGAGGGGTGGGAGGAGTGGCAAGGATTCCGTGTGTCTTTGCAAGTTTTTGTCCTTGCTCAAGTATTTCTTTAGTTAACCTCTCGACTATAACTCGACTTGGCTCAAACTTTTTTAAGCCCAAGTCACGAAGGTGTCTCTTCTCCTTTTTTCTCCATTTTCGATACAATTTCATTGTGCCAAAGAATTTCTTTTGGGGCGCCGGTAATAATTTTGTCAATATTATTATTGTTTGTTTTGGCCATAAATGCAAGTTCGCTTTTTTTTCTTCTTGTATTTATTAGTTTTTCCCTGCTTATTTCGGGTGTCAATGGGGGAGGAAACTTGAGTGAGTGGGGAAGGGGGCGAGCGGATTCCTTCAGATATTGATATACGAGCAAAAGTCATGCAATGCGGCAAATGATAAACAGCCAACGCCTTCAATAACAGATACACAACAAACACACACACACAATGGGCCAAACAAACAGGTGAAGAATTTGAAAACGATTTCGATATATATTTAGGACATGGATAAATTAAAACCATTATTACAAGACATGCCATGACTTAAAGATCATCAACTGAATTTGGCAAAGCGAGCCAAACTTAAAGACTTTACTCAAATGTGGTAAGTTTTTTAGGTAGTGAGAGGAAATAATAATTAAAGGCTTAATAATTGATTTCTACTTTAAACTAGTTTCTTAATCCATCTAGATAAATATTTCGAGACCTATCTATACATTATTTCTAGAGAGCCATCTATTAAACTATCCGAAACAGATTCTAAGGACCCATTCAGTGAACTATCTCTGAACCTAGGTGAGGACGAATTTAAGGAACTATTTAAGAACCTATCGAATGATATATCTAAGAACCTTTTGAGAAACCTCTTGAAGAACCCTTCTAAGAACCTGTCTGACACCCTATCGAGTAACCTATTGAAGAACCTACTGAAAAACCTATTGAAGAACCTCTCGAAGAACCCATCTAAGAACTTATCAAAGAACCTATCGAAGAACTTATCTAAGAACCTATCGAATGGTATATCTAAGAACCTATTTAAGAACCTGTCGAAAAACCAGTTTAAGAACGTATTTAAGAAACTATCTAAGAACATATCGAAGAACCTCAGAACCTCTCTAAGAACCTATTTAAAAACCTATCTAAAATATATCTAAGGATCTATTTAAAGATCTACATGGATCTATTTGAGAACTTATCTCATGGAACTCATGGACGTATCTGAGAACTTATCTTAGAAGCTATACAGAACCCATATAGAGACCTTTCTAAGGCCGTCTTTTGACATAGCTATGGAGACATAGCTAACGACCTATTCAAAACCCTATAGTGACCTATCCCAGAAACCATATGAATTACCTGACTTACTTATTTACTTACTTTACTGACAAAACTTATGTATACATATATATTTTTCTACTTATACAAGTTCTGCGCATTGTTTCAATGAATGGTTTGACTATAGAGACAGCAACGGATCCAGAAGAACATTAGGGGAGAAACTGAACAAATATAATGTTATTATAGAAATAATTTTATTTCCAAATGTGCATATAAGTATATCATCATTAATTTGATACATTTAAATTCATATGATATTTGACCATTTTAGAATATTTTTCTGCCCTTAAGAAATAGGATATGGTAATCACACAAAAAATTTCCTAATTATTTTTCTGCGCTTAGAAAATTGGAAATACTATTCACACATAAAATTTCTTGCTTTTTTTGGGAAGAACTCTGTATGTTCCTCTTCCCGTTATTTAGAGATTTCTGTATGAGAGAAAAAAAGACTGATAAAATGATTTCTCACTAGTATTTCATTGTTAGTTATTAATAATTTCATTAATTAAAAGACCCCTTCGATCCTTGTGGTCTTTATCATAAAATATTTAAACAAATTCAAAGTTTTACCTAGCTTATACTTAGTTTTTATCCAGTAAATAACATTGAAAACTTACTAATTAAACCATTTTTAGAAATAATAAGTAGGTTTATAGCTTACTTCAAAAACTAGTGCCGACAAATAGAACCTATAAAACTCATAGCTCAAAAGCTTTGATTAAAAAACAGTTGTAGAATTTGAGCAACTGTTTTGATATTACCTACAAGAACATCTGTTTCATCGGGTGTTTAAAATCAAGCATTTTGTACTTCTAGTAAAAGTTAGTCTATCTGAAACAGTTCTAGGTAACACTTTGTTTTCTTTACTTATTAAAATGGAAATTACATCAATTGTAAACTTAAGTAATCTGAATCTCATAGAACATTCAACCCAGAACCAAAATGCAGGTGATACTTTTACTTTTCCAATCAAATTTCTCCATTTAATAATGAAATTTCTTACTAGCTAGCGATTTCAGATATAATATAATGATGTTCATTGCCATCTTAACCTGGCTGTTGCTCATCTGTCTCGGTGAGAGAAAATTGCTAATTTCCCATGCCCTTTGATCGCTAAAATCTTGTTTCATTCTCATTTCAGGTCTTTCCATTTGCTGTTGCAACTATCGAAAAGTCTTGAGACTGCCTGCAGGACATGCAACTCCGCTGCAATGTCAATATTCTCAACACAGGACTCTGCTCTCGCCAGAGGATTAGGCCAACAAGGTCAAAGGCAACAGAACACAAAGAGAGAGAGAGAGAAAAAACACACCCAAAAAAACAACAACCCAAACACACAAAGGACATAAAACAGGCGAAAAAAAAGGCATGCAGCAGCTGTCGGCGATCATCTTTCTCACTGGCTGGGGCCATATGGCTGCGTCGTTGCAGCTTTCATTTCCATTTCCGTTTCCGTTAACTTAATTCCACACACACACACACACAAAAAAAGAGACAAAAAATTCCATATCTCTTGCTTATTCTCTTTTTGTTGTTTAGTTCACTTTTTTCTCGCTCTCTCTTTACCTCACTTTCTCTGGCTTCTTTTTCTCCTGTTTCTGGCTGCTTTTTGCTTTGGCTAAAAAATATTTTATTACAAGGGAGAGACTGTGAGAGGGAGAGAGAAAGAAAAAACGAAAAACTCAGGTTGGGTTTTCATTTCTTTGCTTCCCAAAAAAAAAAACGAGAGAAAAAAAAGAAAGAAAATACTGAAAAGCATCTTTTATGCAAATTTACAATGTCAGGTTGTTGTGCGGGGGCGGGGGGAGGGGTCCTGAGGGGGGAGGGGGCGGCCAGGGCGGAGCTCTAACATGACTTCCGCTGCTTAACTGGCTTAATTTCGTAAAGTGAAAAATGTGCAGAAGGGAAAATACTCGACGAGCAAATGAAGGAGCAAAGACCTCCCACCGACTTGGTTATACCCTGTAGCCAGGGGGATAACAATTTTCTATGCCCTCCCCTCAAAGAGGAAAAACACTTTAGAATTAGTTTTTCCCCGAATTTAATTAAATGTTGATGATGAGGCTGATTGTTACAAAGGTTTCAACCATTTCAATATACCCTCGACTCTTTATCTCTCTGCTTGCAGGGTATTAAAAGGTAGAAGAAAAAAAATTATTTGTTTAGTAGGTAGCTAAGTAAAAGAAGTAGCATAAATAGCAAAGTTAAAGTTCCCTTTGAAAGATTAAACCGATAACAGAAGATAATGCCGTGAGTGAACCAAAAGGATTAGCCAAAAACTTTAAAGTGTGGCAAAGAGTTGGCAATTTTTTTGCGGTGCGGCGGGGGGGGTGGACAAAAGTTGTCAGTCGGCAGCAAATCAAATGTCGATTATCGCCTAGTTAGTTGCAGGCATTTCAAGTCGAGTGAGTCGCTCGCTCGGTTGGTCGGTCTCAGTGGTAATGTTTGCTCGGTGCCTGGCACCAAATGCCTATTTCCGCCCACCCCCACGATATGTCTGTCTCTCTCCCACCTCTCTCCATCTCCCTCTCTCTCTTTTATTCATTATCGTCGTGTTTGTTTTATGAAGGTCGTTGGCAACAGCCCGCAATACACAAAAGGATTCGAGGCACGCACGCACAGAGACCAACCAAGTCGTCATCATTGTCATCATTCTCACCAACATTCAACATTTTCGGTGGAGCGGGCGTCAAAGGGGCCATTGCTTGGTATTGTTATCTGTCTCCCAACCCCCCACCCCGATTCCATCTATCCACTAGATGAGCTGAGCTTTGCTTTTGAGATTTTTAGAAGTTTTGTTTCCTTGTGATATCTTTGACAAATCTCAGGCAGCAAATTTGTCTTGTTGTCCGCTTGTCACTGGGCTGCTAATAGGAAGCTAAAGACACAACGAACACACAAAACTGATAGGAAATAGGTTGGTGGGAAGGAAGGAAATATGGTAACATCATCATAATTTCTTATGACACGAAAAACGACAGAAAACAACAAAAAACACAAAAAAACAAAATGAAGGAAGAAGAAATCTGTTGACATTAAATTATGGTGTATTATTGACAGTTTATCAAATTGATTTAACTTTATTGTTGTTGTTGCTCTAGTCTCCCCCCCTTGCTACTTCTCCCCCCTTTACTCTGTTTGTGTGTGTGTGTAATTTAAGCATCCTTAAGTGCTCATGATAAATGTTATGGCTCTTTCTCTAGTTTTACTCTAAGCTCCCTTCTCTCCCTCTCTCTTTCTCTGTGTATGTGTGTGTGTTTGTGTGAGTGTGTGTGTTTGTGTGCATCAGTGTGAATTTATGTAATGCGCAAAGTTAAAGCATACTTTTGGACTGTGTTTGCTTAATGCTGTTTTTGTTGTTGCTGTCAGCTCTCAGCAAAATTTTAGTAAATTTTTAGTTTGTTTGTATAATAAAGTATGTTAAATTAGCTGATGTTTTATTAATTTAAACAAAAAGCTGGCAGCACAAAAGTTTTTGCCAAAAAACTTTTTGTTAATGTACTTTAGCCCTGAATGACCGAGCATAACGAGCATGTGCTTGATGTAATATATATGTATATAGGTACTTTTATATATAAATATATGATAAATGAAAAGGGGTAGAATAGTTGTGTGTTTTTGCATGTGAATGCCTGAAGTTGTTGTCCAGTTCAAGGCTGCTAAAGTAGTTACTTATGCATATGAATATGAATTGCGAATTATTTAAATACTTTCAATGTAAATAATTAAGAAAAACTTTTAAAAGCATTTTGTTTCATATCAAATTGTAATGCTAAAATTATTTTTCAAGGTAACAAACAAATTCAGTCTCTTTACAGCGAGTAATTCTGAGCTATCTGAGCTCATTCTTTGGGTCAATATTGCTCCCAAAAGTTGGCCATAATATTAAACTTATTATTATTTTTGTATTCCCAAGACTGGAAATTATTTTCAGCGATTAATCATGTTGTTCTCAATAAGTAAATCTCGAAATTATCAGAAATAAAGCATCTTCTAAAGCATGTTCGAGAAACTGTGTATTTCTAGACCAATAGGACTTACAGTAAATGGTCACACTTTGTCAAAAAAGTGCTGTAAGTGTCATACTAGTATGCATGCTATATATATTTCCAAAATTGCACCCCAAAAGTAGGCAATAATACGTTTTCCGTTATTCTTTAGTTATATTTAAGACTGAGCATTATTTAAAACGATTAATTATGTATCTTTCCATAAGTAAATCACTTAACTATCAAGAATTGAATAGCTATAGTCTGTAATGTTCGAGAAACTGTCCATTTTTTGAACAATATGCTCTCTAAAGTAGGCAATAGTATTTACAGAACCCTTTGTTCAGTTATTACATAGACTAGAAATTGTCTGAAACAGCTAATTATGTATGATTCTTATCAATAATTTCAATTTAGACAATTTCTTGATAGAAATGTGTAAATTTATGCATATTTTTATTTTTATACCATGCATCCATAGGATGAAATGGTATATTAAAGTCGCCAAAATGTATGTAACAGGGAGAAGGAAGCTTTTCCGACCCTATAAAGTATATATATTCTTGATCAGCATGAGAAGAGAAATTGATATAGCCATGTCCGTCTGTCCGTCTGTCCGTCCGTCCGTCCGTCCGTAAGAGTGCAGAGATCTCAGCAACTACAAATGTTAGAGTTACCAAATTTAGAATGTAGACTCGTGTAGTCTTGGCGCAGACCAAGTTTATGTTTTTTTTTGCCACGCCCCCTTCCGCCTCCAGAATTTAATAAAAAGTGATTTTCTCCCGCAATATTTATCGTATCGGAATTTAATTCGGCACACTTATATATGTTATGGACATCTATCATTCCACTAAATTTGACAAAAATCGGAATAAAAATGGCCGAGTTATGCATTGAAACGTTTTGCACTCAAAGCGGTGCAAGGGCGAATTTGGCCGGTGGGGCGCTAAAGTGCACACACATAAGAGTGAGCGAGATAGCACATGTTAGAAATCGCGCATACGAAAGAAATTTAATATATGAAATAAGTTTTATAAACTCAAGGTAATTTGTTTTCCCCTGATGCATGGTATATCCAAGTCGGCCCGGCGACTTACTTACTTTATTAAATATATTTTTTTGTCAAAATGGTCATTAATTAAGATCCCTAAAGTATGCAATAGTAATCAAATGCAATCACTTTTTTTTATTTTTTTAACTAAGCAAAAGTTAATAGAATTTTAAATATTCCTACGCTAAATTGACTTGTTAATAAGTTAGCCATTAAGCTACTTTATTTAAATTGAATATCCGGCTTGCACAGTTTGGGGAATTTCGAATTTTCATTGCAATATGCCAAAGGATATGTTGCTCACCAAAGTATGCAATAATATGTAGAATATTCAGTGGTATTGTCGCATAAGAAGACAATCTCTCACATCGTTGCAGTGTGTGTGGGTGTGTGTGCGGGTGTGTGTGGGTGTGAGTGTTTCCCTCCCAAGAGACAACAACCCTGGGATATTTGAATTTCTGAATGCGACAAGTTGAATGGAAGGCAAACAAAACGAGAACATGATAAAAGCAATTGAAGAAAATGGCATCAGCTTAACTGATCGGAGCAGAACAGAACAGAACACAGTGGGCGCAAAATAACACAATACAAATCGAAATTGAAAGGAACGAAGGATGGGAGGAAGGGAACGAGTTGAGAACTAATCCGATATTCAGTTAGAAACATCTTGCGAAATATCTACTTTGGTGTTCCGGCATTTGTTCCATCAAATTGTTCCTTATAATTAAGCCTGGACCAAGTTGAGTGCATATCAAATACACATCCTTGCACATCCTTACAGCATTCAGCATTCGGATGCGTCTCAAGTGGGCAAGTGGCAAAAAACCAAGGGAAGAAAATAATCCTTCTACACGTTCTCGCTAGCTTGTTTATTAGTCTGTTGCAATGCCTTGACAATGGCTATTTCGTCACGGCCACGTCCTCGAACAGGACAAATGAGGATGATGTCTCGAGTTTGAAGTGCAGTTGTGCAGAAAGTCAAAAGGCACAAGGCACAAGGCAAAAAAGGAGTCTCTCTGAAATTTTAAATAAATAAATGTATTTCGGATTATTTATGCAACATCTTGACGTCTCCTCTCTCTCTCAATTATTTATGATAAATATTTTGAAATTTTTGACCGAAAATTTTATTGTAATTAAATATTGAAATTGGCCAAAATTGTTGATTGACAAAATGCATCGTGTAAAAACGATAATTAATTATTAAAATAAATGTAATCACAATACAAGTAAACACACATATACATATATAACTATATATTAGATGTGTATGTGTGTGTGTGTGTGTGTGTATCTAGAATTTCTCAACTGTTGCAAACTTTTCCACTTGGATCTGCCTTTTGGCAAAAAGTTTCTCTCACTGCCGCGCTTACTGCGTGATTTTTCGACATGCCGACACTTGTTTTTGGGCTAAGTGATTTAGGCAAAAGTTTTTCTCCCTCCTCGCCCTCGCCCTACCCTACCCCATCCCCATCCGTATAGCAGAGCGGAAATGTTTTGCTCCCGAAAAACTTTTTGTTGTGCATAATCGTTGCTCACCCCAGCGGAAGTTGATCAAAAGAAACAGTTTGCCAACAGTTTTTCGGAATGAATTTTTCACAAATCTGCGCATCCGACTTATAGGAGCAGGCCTCTTACCCCCACCACCCCCCACGCCCTCTCTCTCTGCTCTTTCTAAGTTAATCTAAGTAAATAAAAATCAATAAATTTACTTAGTTTAAGCTGACAACTTCCTGTCATGAGGCACAACAACCCACACCCCCTCCCCTTCCACCCAATCCTACTCATGCAATGTTTGTGCGAGTATTTATGGAAGATTATGTGACGATTTGTGAGTGTGTGTGTGTGTGTGTGTGTGTGACAAACACGTGCCTCCTTGGCACGTTCCAGAGCATGGAGTCCAACTCCAGGACCAGTTGAGTCATAATTCATTTGCATAACATTAACGGGCAACCGGATGCCCGGACAGGCAACCATAGTAAGCCTTTCCCAAAGTGGGCTAACAACTCCAAAGTTTAAATAAAATATGTATGCTAACGAATTAACCGTAAACTGTTTAGATGACACAGCAATGAGCTAGCGTGTTGAGTGGATAAACGACATACAGAGAAAGAGAGAGAGAGAGCGAGAGAGATGACTTACATCTAATAATTTATGTATCCTTCTATATCCTTACATATCTACCTAGTCATCTTGTATGTACGAGGAGTAACCATGCAATCGCATTTGAATTGCAAATTTCAATAATTCGGCATTGTTTCACAGTCACACGGTTTTTGAGGTCAATTTATTAGTGTTTGGCAAAGTTCAAGACATTTCAAATAAGCCAAAGTTCCCATGGAACACTAAGTAAGCTTCATTCCATTTCTCAACATTGTCTCCTTAGAGCTTTATTCAATTTGTCAAAAAGATTTATAGAGGTCCTCAAAAAATGGAGCATGTCGATTTTGGTTACTGTGAACACTCGTTAAAACACATATACAATAAAATATAAATGCAAAAATAACTATTATAGCGTAAAAACAAATTTGTGATTATAATAGAAAGATGTAAATAAAACCTATAAATATATATAAATAATAAAACAAAAGAAAAGTTATACAAATATGTATAAATAATAAAATATAAATGCAAAAATAACTATTATAGTTTAAAAACAAATTCGTAATTATAATTTATAAATAAATAAATGAAACCTGTAAATATATATAAATAATAAAACAAAAAAAAAAAATTATACAAATATGTATGTTGATTAAGGCTAAGTAGCTTTAGCTAGTAAGCTCTGCGAAATTCACTTCAAGGCACCCTTACCGGTACCTTTTATTTGATACTTTCTTTTGTTTTTCTGGTTCGTAATCTATTTTAAGCTTCAGAAACTTTATTACCGTTTACTTTTGCATTTGCTTGCTCATTTTCCTGATTTTTAACAATTTTTGGTGCGAAATTCAATTAAAGGCACCCTAATTTTACCAGTTACCAATAGTGTTCTAGGATAACGGTACCTTTTATTTTATTAATTTTATTTATATTATTTTATTATACTTTCTTTTGTTTTTCTGGTTCGTAGTCTATTTTAAGCATTAGAAACTTTTTTTATCGTTTACTTTTGCATTTGCTTTGCTCATTTTCCTGATTTTTGGTGCGAAATTCAATTAAAGGCATTTTAAGTTCTATTGCTTTCTACAAACAATATTTACACAAATCAAGAAATCTTACTTAAATAAATTCGTTATGAGAAAAGGAAAAACACTGAAAGCTAAAGAAATCGGAAAGATCCTTGCTTACAAGAACACTGGTTGATTTGATTCAAGAATCATAAAATGATTAGAAAAAGTTCAACATTTGCATGTCTATACGCTGATTTACTGCCACTCTTTTTGAAGACAATTTTGAGATCCTTTTCTGCAAATTACTTTAAATACTTTCGAATCTACGGTTTTAAAATATGCATAAGATGCTCAAGGATATTCATATCTGATCATTATTCTGGATTTTGAAAAACTTTTTGGGCAGTTATACAACGTCTACTTGCGAGAATTTGACTTTAAAGTTCTTCTGGTTCCTTTTTTTGCAATAATAGTTAATACGTTTCTTTTAAAAATACTTCCAATTTGTGAGCTTTTACTAAGTATATTATATTATTATAGATTAGATTATATTATATTAGATTGGTCTTCCATCTACTTAAGTAGCCAAGATGGCTTGTAGTCATTTTGTAGCATTATTTCTCAATGTAAATATCATATTTCCTATGTTACGAAGTACTTACTGGCTCAAGAATGATTCACATTTATATGAATTTTCAAAGTTATAACATAAATGTCAAAGGAATTCCTAATTTGCCACACAGAACTAATTTAACTACAAGCGACTGCTCCCAATTGAATACTCCCGCAAATACTTAAAACACTTTGTGAATTTTCATTTCATAAATTTATTCTTAACGCTCTGGCAATTTGATAGATGATTCGCATGATTCTCGATCGATTTACTTCTTCAGCAGGGAGACAACAGGAGCAGCGGCATAGGTGGTCAGAGGAGATGCATGGGCAGAATAGACCGAAGCTGGAGCCACATAGGAGGCAGAGTAGACCGAAGGAGCGTAGGCGGAGTAGACCGATGGAGCGTAGGCAGAATAGGCACGGGGATAGGCAGCGGCAGCATAAGTGGTAACTGGAGCAGCTGCAGCATAGGTCAGAGCTGGAGCGGCATAAGTGGACACGGGAGCCACAACATGAGCCTGGGCCACGGCAACGAAGAGAGCGAAGCAGATGAGGAACTAAATGGAGCGAAAAAAAGTGAAATTTAATAAGCTGAAGTTCAAACTATTTGTTTCTTTCAAGATCTCCTTACTTTCATGGTGATTTGAGGTTTTTTTTTGGTTTGTTGGTTGTTTGACGAACGATTGAAGTGCGTTGACTGATGCTCTAGCTCACTCGAACCAGCGTTTTTATAGTCGAGACCAATGCCAGACAAACCAAAAAGAACAAGTTCTTCATATGCGGATGTTGAACTGGTAGCTAATCTGTCCATATCGAATGGATTAACATCTCTCTGTCTGTGTTTTGTTATTCTCATTCAGCCAAGTGCGCATTCAATGTTTGATTCCAAACAATTATCGGAAATTGTCCAACGCGAGAGGGGTGTAGGGCGGCATGAGGCAATACATACATGTATATTGGGTCAAAAAAAAAAGGTGACAAGCAAAAAAAATAAGTACCCATTCGGTGCTGTAAACGAATGCGGAGGCATAGCAGAATCGTCAAACATAACAATAAACCGAAATGTTTATTTATATACTTATATCCAGCTCATAATGCCTGAAAGAGAAATCACTGTAATTTACGTCATTACAGGTTCCCATGACATTGAACAAGGCAGAAATCAAGGTCGTTATCAGAAATAGTGCATACATGAGATTTTATGTAAGTTATCCATGCACTTGACAGTGGGAATTTCAGTTATTTTTAGCTCGTCTTAAAGAGAAGATAGTTACAAGAATTTTAAAAAATCGTTTTTATCAGTTTCAGTTACCTTTCATAATTAACATTTGTTTTCAACGAGTGTATTTAATCTTACATTTTCTGTGGCATAAATTCACATCAATATTTTTCATAAAAGTTTCATGGTATATGTATTTAGCAAAATAAATATATGTAATGTATAAAATTTGCATGCAGTGCTCAATTTAAAGAATAAAAAATTAAACGTCCCTCATGGATTCAGTCTTGAATTTGTTTTGTGTTAAAAAATAGTGAGTAAATATGAAGTGAAGAAATAGTACACAATATGAAACCCAACTTTGTTTAATCATTAAAATTATTTTCATTTTTAAACCTTATATTTTTTTCATTATATTATCCAGTAAGTCTCCGAGGATAGCCGATTTCAATTCCTAATGGTTTCTATTATTTTTAAGGCATTAAAATGTGGAATTTAAAAGTAAGTCGTTGCGTCGAATTGAATATAAAATGCACTAAGTGAAAAATGAGTATAACTCGGATATTCTTATTCCGCTATTGATATTAATCTTCTCGGCTATTGATACTGATCAAGAATATACTTTATTATGGCGACTTTAATTTACCATATCACCCTATGGTATAAAAACTACATAAATATTATACAATTCCATTAAGGAATGACCAAAACTTTGAATTTTTCATACAAATTCTTAATAATTTTTGGAATTTCGTGTTTTAACTACTTTTAGGCCCACTCCCGATAAATAGCTATCACACAAAATATCGTTGATAAATTCATCGTGATAAAGGAGAAAAAATTTGTTAAAGAATATCTTTTGATCATTTTTGAATTTCGGGAAACGACTCAAAATCAATTCTATTTACGTGAACCGAATTAGAGACTTTTGATGGGAAAACTAGCCATCACATGCCTAGGTAGCTCACTTGGTAAATTTTACACTAGTTCACTAATGAGAGTTCCTAAACGAGAGTCTCTGTTTCCGCCATTAAATTTTAAAGCTTTCCTCATAAGAACTTTGACCTAATTATTCCAAATATTTGACATACTTGTAACTTATGCAATAAGTCACAATTTAAAAAGAAAACTTTAAAATTTGCACTGTATAAATCCATTTTTATATCCTTGCAAAAAGGTCATATAAATTTTCGTCAGAAAGCTCAGAAGGAGGCATCTCCGACTTTATAAAGTATATATATATACTTCATCAGCATTACAAGACGAGTTCAAATCCGTTTGTTCGTCTGTCTGAATCAACAGTTTCTCTTCCTAGAATGCTAAAACATGAAGGCATTGTATATCTCGGATCGGATGACTATATAATTTATCTCCCATAGAAACCACCGGTCGGTAATAGAGTTTTAGATCAATGACTTTTACGTCTTTTACGGGATTATCACGAAATTTAAGAGTTGGCAGTAAATTATATACTTATTTAAAGATGCCTGCCAAATTTGAACAAGATCGGACCAAAACTAGTTTTCCTTTTAAAAACTTTTTTGTTTCTAATGCGATTATCATAAACCTTCTAACTTAACATTTATACATAATAAGTAATAGTTCTGAATCAAAATTGGATGACTATATTATATAGTTGTCATACAAACATATAAAAAAAAATGCATGCTGCATATTTACCTACACCTGTACCCCTACCTGTATGTATGAGTGCCGCAATGTGCCGTGTAGATAAGGGTTCTTACACAAAAGGTCTTTACATTTAGATAACTCTATTTAGATATTGCGTAGCACAAGAAATTGCAAGGGTATACAAACTTCGGCATGGCTGAAATCAGCCCGACCATCTGGCTAAAACATTGCCCATTTGTTCTTTGACTGAGTCACGCCAAAACGATTTAAAAACTTCAGTAATGTGGCAACGCTGCTTGTCACAATCACTTGTCACTGTTCAACACTGTTGTCATTTGTGAAAGTGTAAAAAATAGTTTAAAGTCGAACATAATGAGTGAAATTGGTAATAATAGACCATTGGAAAATGTACACGAGCTTCTCTCTGAGCTTTACGCAAAGCGTTTGAATCTCCGCACCTGGATACAGAAGGCCGTAAGTAGCGCCAATTAATGGGAGATTGCTGTAACTTAAATCTTTGTCTCACCTGTAGTTGCTGTATTATGCGGCACGTCAATTTGATAGCTTTGTGTTGCTTCTGGAGGCGGCCATTGGCAAGTCTGGGAAGAGCTATCCTGGCTATAAGGAAGATCTCATAAGGACCTACACACTGCTGACGGGTCACTTTATATGTTTGGCCTACCGAGAGACGGGGAATCGTCGAATCGCCTTGCAGGCAAAGATCACAAATCTATTGAAAGTCACAGATGAGCTGCAAGCGAATGGTTCCCAGCAGTTCGTGATACGTGGTTTCGCCTTAATGTTGAGTGCCGGAAGGTCTCAAGATGCGGACAATCATTTTCTCAGTGTCCTCCGGACCACTGGGCACAATGTTCCCTGCCTCATAGGACGCGGTTGCTTGGCCTACAATCGGGAGGAATACATCGGTTCGTTGGGTTACTTCAAGAGTGTCCTGATGCACTATCCCCGCGGTCCTGGCGATGTTCGCGTCGGTGTGGCTCACTGTTTCCTCAAGATGGGCCAAGTGGATAAGGCACGGCGTGCCTTTGAGCTGGCTCTCGAGTACAATGGACGCTGTGCGAATGCCCTGGTGGGCATGGCGGTGATCAAACTGAACATGCAGGAGAAGGAAGCCCAACGTGAGGGCATCAATCTCATGTGCGCCGCCTACGAGCAAAATAACCGAGAGCCCATGGTCCTCAGTTGCCTGGCCCAGCACTACTTCTATGTGAGGAGCTACGAGCGGGTGCAAACTCTGGCCGGGAATGCCATTGCCCACACGGACAGCGCAGAGCTGCGTGCCCAGAACTTTTTGCAGATTGCCCGCTCCTTTCAGGCCACCGGGGACTATGATCGAGCCTTCGATAACTACAAAATGTCGCTGAAATCGTGTCCCAAGGGCTATGGTCCTCCGTATATGGGCCTGGCGCAGATGTACATCCGTCGGAATCACATGGACAAGGCCATCAATTGCCTAGAGACACTACTGAAGATGATGCCCGATGAATTGCATGCCCTGCGCCTGCTCTCCCTACTCTATATACAAGATGTCAGCGGTTCCAAGTTGGATGCGGCCTTGGAACTGCTAGACAAGGCCATGAAGCTATCACCTGGACTGAGCAAGGACTGCGACATTTGGTTGACTCTGGCCAGGGCATATGAACGCAAAGAACTCTGGCCCCAGGCCATCAGTTCCTACGAACAGGCCATGAAGATCCTTGTGGATGAAGGTTTAAGTGTTCCCATGGAATTGCTTAACAATTTGGGAGCTGCCCAAATGCATGGCACAGAAGCGGAGGAGGCTCTGATTACCCTCGATCTGGCATTGGCCAGAGAGTCTACGGAGAGTAATCGTCTCACCCTACGCTTCAATCGGGCTCGTGTGCTGGAGGAACTCCATAGAGATGACCTGGCTGAGGAGTTGTATAAGCAACTCATCGTTGAGTGTCCCATGTACTTTGATTGCTATCTAAGATTGGGTCAAATGGCTGAAAAGCGGAAACAATTCATCATTGCCGTGGACCATTACAAGGATGTGCTCAAATTGGACAATGATAACATGGCGGCCAGGTGGGTAAACTCTAACCCCAGCTCGAAGCCCGCTCCTCTAATGCCTCCTCCTTTAGATCCTTCATGGGCAACTACTTCATGAAGAATGGAATGACCACCCAGGCCATGTATTGCCACAATGTTATTCTACGTAATCGTGAGACTCGTCGAGATCCCTACACCTTGGTGGCCGTGGGCAATGTGTGTCTCATAAATGTTCATCGCACTACGACTGGCGGAGGCTCCGATGAGCGGACGCCCAAGCGACACCAGGAGAAGGCCATTCAACTGTTCCGCAGGGTGAGTGAGAGGGAGGATGTGAGGAGACCATCACTAAAACCATCTTTTTCTAGGCCCTGGAGCAGAATCCCCGCAATCTCTGGGCAGCCAATGGCATTGGAGCTGCTCTCTGCGCCGGAGGACTCCACACCGAAGGCGAAGCCATCTTCAAACAGATCCTGGAGTCGAGTAAAAACTGCACCCAGAGCATGATCAACCTGGCCAATGCGTGGCTGGAGTTGAAGCAATACCAACAGGCCACTCGGATGTATAGGCAATGTCTGGAGGACTTCCTGCCCCCCAACTCTGTGGAAATAATGCAACTCCTTGCTAGATCCCTTTACCAAGATGGCAGAGCCAAAGAGGCCAAGCTGCTGCTACTCCAAGCGCGTCATGTGTCGCCCGATGATCTCACTTTGCTCTACAATCTCGCTCTGGCCATCAAGCAATCCAGCGTCATGGTCTTTGGAATGCAGAGACCCAGTCTAAGCGAACTACTGCTGGCAGAACAGGAGCTAAAGGTGGCCCTAAGGTAAGGCATAAACCAGTTAGCTGAATTCTTACCAATTAACTCACTCCACAGATACTTTGACTGTCTTGTGCCCTCCAAATACGAGCGACAGGCTCAGCGTCAGGCCAATAAATGTCGTGAGATCTTGATTGATTTGCCAGAGGAGCTGAAAAGAGTTCGAGCCCAAGAGCAGATGGACGAAGAACGTGTGCGATTGCAGGAGCAACGCTATCAGGAATTGCAAAAGCAATTGGAACAACAGAGACTCCAAAGACAGGAGGAGGAGAAGCAATTGCAGGAGAATCAAATGGCCAAGCGACTGGAGGTTTTGGAGCGGACCAAGAAGTTTATTAATGAGGACAAGAAGTTGCCCAAAAAGGGTTCATCAAAGCGGAAAAGTCACGAGGATGGTGATGATGATGGAGATGAAAATCTACCCGTTGCAGAGGGACCGCCAAAGAAAGCCCGCAAAAAAGGAGCTAACAAAGAGAAACGTTCACGAAAATCGATTAAAAGTAAAGCTTTCATTGAGGATGATGATGATGATGATGATGCAGACGATCAGGATTCGGAAACAGAGAAAAAAAAGGCAAGAGAACAACCCCTTGAGGAATCGGAAAACCTTATGGATCGCCTCAAGTCCATAGGTCAGCGAAGGCAATTGGAAATGGATAACTTTATGGCCGCCAGGGAGGAAACGGAAGCCGAGACTCCCGAAATGATACTCGAATATGTGGAGAGGCTAAAGAAGAAAATGCAAAGTAATTCCCAATAAAATAAATAGAAATTCCACCCAATCCCTACCTCCCTCCCTCCCCTCGAATAGTGTCAACAATTTATGGTGTCAGGTCTCCCAGAGGAGTAGATGGATAGATGGATGGATGGAGAGGTTTATGTTTATTTGAATGGCAACTCATGTTAAATAACCGCAGGACTTTGGTCGCCAAGCTCTCAAATTACGGAGTGTAGGGGGGTGGGGGCCATATGTGGCGGGGGGCACTTTGTAACTGTCAAGAGTCGTCACAAAACGAACGAACAAATAAACGCAAAAATATATATATGTACTCATTAATATCAATTTATGAGCTGAGACACGAAATTAGTCTGTGACAAGTTTCGCCGCAGGATGTGGACATAACATACTCCTCTACTCCTCTACAAGGCATTCGTATGTTCCTCATACCCACACATGCCACACTGTTTCGTTGGGGTTTCGTTAATTAATTCCAACAAAAGGAGGAAAAAAAAGTGTATTGCGTGTCCTGCCAAAAAAGGACAAATATGCGTAAACAAGCTCATGTCCTGCAGCGAGGTCAAAGCTTGTGTTTATGAATCATGTAGGAAAAAACAAAGCTTCTGCTTCTGCTCCCCATTAGCAGTCTTTAAATTATGAATTATTAGCAAGAGAGAGAGAGAGAAAGAGACGCTAAATTAATTATGCCCCATGCAATGGGTATCAATCCTGAATTGTTTATTCCTTACCCACATCAATGACTAAGTCAAATCAGAAAGGTCTCTGTGAATCTATGGGCAGTTCGGGCTCGCAGTTAACTATTAATAAATTAACTTATTAAATGTGCTCTATTTGCAACCATTTTCCATTTATTTGCTTAGAATTCATCATTAAACGGGCCGTTTGAGCATTGCCTAACTCCATTTTGGAAGACATTTAACCCAGCCCAACATTCCTCTCTTCCTGTATGCCCCTTTTCATTCCATTCCCATAATGTAAGACAAGTGAACATTTTTACTGAAAATATACATTTATTTTCGTTTTCGTTTCATGAAATTTCAATTCACAACGATTCTTAAATGAATAAAGGTGTGCATTATACATCTGCATGAATGCATTCCTTCCTTACACTATAGTACTGTTCAGGTTTTCTGAGTATTCGTTCTTTGGCTTACCTACATTTAAATTTTATAAATGATTTACCAGCGTGTTAAAAGCAAGGAGAAGCAGATATTAACGCTCCAAAATAATTATAGTAATTGTGTCAACTTTCTAGTCATCAAAATAAAGCAAAACTCAAAACACAATTTTACCATATAAACTGCTCGGAATCAGTATGCCAACAGCATTTCCTTGGAGATTTTGTTTTTATAAATATACTACATAGCAGAAATGGACGGAAAGGTCGATAAAACTTGATATCTCATTCATAAATTTCTTTCAAATATTACCAAAATACAGTAAAATATATTGAAAAAATAACAAACAAAATATAAGTATTTTTTGAAAAATTAAAGTATTTATTTTGAAATTGTTCCCTTAAATATTATATATATATATTAATCATACATATTTAAATGATTAACAACTAGAAGCACACAAAAAGTTTTACGTGGATAGTTAATTAGTTTTAGTTAGTCGTTAAAAAATAGCCATCAAAACGTGTTTTTTCCATACATTTGTTTGGAAAAAGTTGGTACGAATGGGTAGTAAAAAAAGTGACAATCGGAGAGTTAAGGCATTTCCATTAAAAACAGTGTTATTTAACGCGTTGTTTGATCCTCCTTCATCTCTATAACGCAACGAAAAGTTTCCCAGGACCATTCCTCGCTAGAATTGCTTTGCGTATATACGCATAAGCGGGCCCTAAGAAGCTATTTTTTCAGCCATGTAGTGTTCCAATTACCTTCAATTTAAAATCCTATTTTTAAAATCCTAGTCTGTAGACGATTATGAGTTTTAGGAGTGAAAGAAATACATCCATAAAAAGGCTGATTGACTAACTTTCAGTAGTGCACTTAACAGTGTTCTAATAAATAATATTCTATTTGTTTCCAAGGACATTTCATCTAAAATAATTCTTTTCACCCCTTTAGCTTCAAACACGTTGAGATACAAAAGTTTTTCAGTCATTTAGGATATGTGGAATCCTATTATTCCTATATTCCATTTCAAATAACATTGAAATATAAGTTAATGAAATACATATCTGTCTGATATATATTCATCCAGCAATAATTGAACTCAAATGCGGATCCAGGGACTCTTTGGGGGGAACTGAAATATTTAATGTTGCAGTTGTGATAATACGTCAATAGAAATCATTTTTAATACTTATAAAAATTAATTTTATACATTTCAATTTATACAATGTTTGCAGATTTACGAAAATGGTAAAATTTCCTGTGTTTTTTCTCCTTTAAAATTGAAACTCCCCTTCTGTTCAACCCCCTGGATCCACCACTGATTGAATTATACTTAGCCATCACCTTATTTGTTTTACCCCCACAACAAATTAAGTCGTAAAAAATAAAAACAAGTAGTTATATACTTATATATTTTTCAGATTTTAGTTCTTTATTTATTCTTTGCACATAATTCTCATTTGTTTTTTTTTTTTTTTTGTAGAATTATTTGTATTACACATAAAAACTCTGTTGTTGTTTTAAAATTATATTCGATAAAATAAATAGTATGTAATTTTTGCTCTTACAACTCAAATAGTTTGTTTTTATATTGTAAAGGGAAAATTTAAATTTTTTTAGTTTTGTTGCTTGTTAGTGGGAAAACGAAAAACTTTTGAAAGTAATTATGAGAAATAAAATATATGTTTATATATATATATATAAATTGTATATATTAGTTCAACTCTATTCACTTATAGATTAAAAAATTGTATTTCTTTCCATCATGTTTCCATTTTTATGTTTTTTGTTTTGTTTTTGTTTGTTTTACATTTACAATTCGAGTCACAATACAATTTGATTTTGTCATTTTGAAAAAGCACTTGCAGGTTAAGATGGGGGATTTCCAAAAAAGAATGTTGAACATTGAGAAAACTTTTAGTTTGTGTGTCAGTGTGTGTGTGTGTGTGAGATTATTGAATTGGAAAATTGGGCGGGTGGCAAATTGGTTGTTTTTTATTTTTCGGTTTTTACATATACATTATTATTATCTTATCTTTGTTTTTGGGGTTTTTGTTTTTTATACATAGATATACATACATATATTTGATAAAGTTTCGACAACAGATTTTATATAAAATTCTTTTATGTTTTTATTACCACATTCAACAAATGATACTCCATTATCCTATGCATATACACACACATTTATAGTATATATATATATATATATATATTTTTCGATATTGGTTAGATAATGTTCTTGCCTATTTCAGTTTCATAAATGTTGGTTTGCTTGTGCTATATGTATATTGATTTTAACTATTTATATATGTACGTACGATTTTCGGATATGCCATATATGTGTATGCTATATACTCAGGATTCCTTCTTGGGGGCTTCATTTTTTTTGGGATAGTCTTTTCGTAGATTCAATGTGACTAACTAGATTAGTTTAGACTACAATTAGTTTAGTGTCTAGAATTAATGCTACACATTGAATTAATTAATTAATGTATATATCGTTAAGCTTAACTCTCGAATTATGTACAACTGGGTGGCTAAAACTAGTTTTCGATAGAGGGGCTTACTCATTCTCTCTTGTTTTCGTTTTAAGTATTTTGTTTTTTAAATTAGTTTGTGTTTTATTTTTTTTGTTTTGTTCGTTTTTAAGCATAGCTCTTTATGTTCACTGAAGTGTTTTATTTTCGCACAAATTTAAGTCAAGTATACACGTAAATATCAAGTATGTGGAGCAGGAAAAGTAATGCCGCTTGTCTTGTCTTCACTTGCGAAAGCTAACCTCACTTTCAGCAGTTAACCTCACTTTCAATAGATAACCTCACTTTTTTTTTTGCATACCGGGCGCTCCATTACAAGTAGAGTAAACTATTTAAATGCCTTGTGATATTAACATCTTTATAATATAGTTATAGTACCTATATATCTCAATATATATTTCTATAATTGGGAGTTTACTTTTAACCGCTTTTTATTTTTTTTTAGCATCCGGAAGTCTTGTAGGTTTGTGTTTTTTCTTTCTTTTAGGCTAACAGTTAGAAACAAAAATACTCGAACACACTGCGCCATCGCTTATCTACTATAATACAGAATCGGATTACCTCATATATATGTATATATCCCTTAGACAATGGTAGTGCGCTCGGCGCCCAATGTTGTGCACGTACTGCTCCCGCCGCCTATGCAGACAATCTGACATTTGATGTCCTCTTTGGGTAACTCTCAGGAGGTCACCGTCTCATAGTTTCCGGCGCCGAGCAGAGAGCCGCCCACACTAAGCAATGGCGATTGAGTTCCACTCGCACCGACCAATCCCAAGCCAGTGTAAGCGGTCTGAGCTCTCGGGGAAGTCAACAGCGATTGAGCTGCTCCAATTGTGATATTCCCGCTGGTCACCGAGCTGGTCAAAGCGGCTGAGATTCCACCCGCATGCAGGCTACCCGGATGCGGCAGAGTATTACAATTGGTGCCAACTAATCCGACTCCTCCCACTCCCACTCCTGCTCCAGCACTGCTATTGGTCTGCAGCGAGCCATTCGATTGACCGCCGAGCAGCGGCATGGTGCAGGTTGTAGTCGAGCCGTATGGAGAGGTGGGTGAGGTGCGTGTCTCGTAGGCAGGCAAATATGTGGCAGTGGTAGTGGCTCCTCCATTCGGTCCTCCGGCTGATCCTCTGCCCGGAATCCTGGTATAGATATTAGGAGGAGTTCGGGTCGATAGCAAGGGCGGTGGAGCCGTGTAGATGGGTCGCTGGGCAGCTGGAGCTCTTTGCGGTGTATTGTACAGACTGAAGGCGGGATTCGTTGTCAGCGAGAGTTCACCGTACTGCAAGCAAGTGGACCAACATGGAGCCATGATTAATAATTAAGATTCAAAAGTGAAAGTTTCTCATTAATTTTTTCTGTCAAAATATTTAAGTGGCTGACATAGCAAATTTTTTTCGTATATTTTATGCATAATATTTTTGTTTTTGCTTTCGGTTAGAGAGAAAGAAAAAAAAATACCAACTCCTAATGAGCTTGTTAGCACTATATAGTTAAGTGACGGTAGAGGGGAGAGGGGTTGGGGGATGGAACCACAACCCCAGCACAAAAACAAAAACTAAAAACTAAACAAAAGCAAATTTAACTTTTGGCTCGACAGGCAAAAACATTTGCCTCATCAAAATTTGATGTTTGCCCAAAAACAACAATGATAAAAGCCAACAGAAAGTTCCCCCCCTCCCTCTCGCTTCGCCCCAAAAATTCCTAGCACCCAACAAAAAAATTTGTTAACTTGTTGACCAGGACAACGTTTTGGGGGGAGGAGACTTGAGAGGAAAAAACGAAACTAATTTGTGTAATTTATTTACGGTTTCTGGCTAATTGGCCCCAAAATGTTGCTTAGCAAGGGGGAAAGTTGCGAAAAGCAAACTTTTACTTCCTGTCCGACCATTGCAAGAAGAGACTCTGTCACTATACCCCCTCCCCCCCTCTCACTCCACCACTACCTAGCCCCCATCTACCTCTGTCACTAAATCAATTTGCCAAAGTGTCAATAAAGCGTAGATACTAATAATTTGTTGTCCTTATATCGAGTAGGACCTTTGTCTATAAAGTGTATTAGAAAAAGGTTAGCACAAATATTAACCAATGACCTTTTTCCTGGACGTTTGCTTGAGGAACAACTAGCCCAAAGTTTTGGCAATTGAACTTCTTTGAAAAGGATCTGAGCTAATCCTGAAGAGTTGACAATGAAAAGTCTTAGAACTAACCATCTAGAAGAACTCTGAACGTAGTTAACCAGTTTGAGAAAGACAGCACCAGACTGTTGGCCAAGTTAAAAGGTCAAGTTAAAAGGTTAAAAGGTCAATAGATCACTGGAAGAGTGGGGTAAGATTTAGGAGAAGACAGAGCTAGTTGAACACTTTCTTTGGCCATGTTTTACACTTAGTAAATCCAGATTAAAATTTTAATGAAGTTTGTTTTGAGAACTCAAATTGTTGGTCAGAAAAATACTTTTCTTTAGGAACTTTTCGGAATACTCTTTTGAAAGTCGAAAAGTACATTTTAAATTATTTTCAAAATATGTTTCTTTAGGATTTTTTTAGTCGAAAAGTCCATTTCTAATTATTTTCCTTTAACAATCGCCGCAGTGTCCTTTTAGATCTCCCTTGGATCGAGCCCTATTTGCAACAATAATGTATGCGCAATTTTTCGAAATTTTTTTTTTTTTGGCAATATGTTTATAAAAACCACCCGCATCTGCACCTAAAATATTACAGTTTTATTTTATATATTTACGGAGATTTTGGCCTGTCAATAATAACGTAAGCGACATAAAATCTACTTAACGTATTCAAAAATAATTTATAAAAACGCTCTCCTGTAAAATTGCGTTTTGGCGCATACGTTCTAGAGCTCGCAGTGTTTCTTATTATTCTTTTTCTCTTAAGTCTTTGGACGCTTACCTTTCTGCTTTATTTTTAGTTCTTAATTCCCATTGGGCAGCACAACAACAACACCTATCTATCATCTTTATCACCTGTGTGGGGATCTCTGCCCTTCTAGCATTAATTTAATTTATTCCACATTGAGATATAATTATTACTATGGTTTTTTAAATTTCTTTTAAAGTTTTGCCCTGGGAAAGGAGGTTTCTGATCTGATTCCTCTTTTTAAAGGAAGTGATTCTAAATGTTAATATTTCAAAGGATTTTATATTTCGATCACTTAATACAAGAAATATAATGTAGAAAATCAACAACTGAAACAACTGAAAAATACTCTTTTGTTGCAATATTTGCTACTATTATTTAGTTCGTGACACATTTCGCATTTAGGCTTAAAACTGAATTTTCAATGAGGTGGAGGCACAAAGGGACGTTGAAGTGAGTTTTACATGTCAAATACAGTTCAAATAAGGGTACTTAGCAGTTTTAATTACATCACAATATTATCTTAAAAAGGTATCGGTAAAACGTTCGCGTCTCTTGATTATTGCTATTTTTTTGCTCGCAACTTTAAATATAAAATTTCATTAGTTTTTGTTTGCTCCCAAATTGACCTAAAGCCCGCTTTAATAAAATATTATTAAAATGAATAAGGTCACTAAGGTCACAAATATAAGTTTTTTGTTTGAAAAAAAAAAGATTTTCAATAAATAAAAATTCCAAGTCTTTTTCCTTTTACAAATTGTTGTCGCATTCCATCAATTTTTGGTTTAAAAATAAAAGATTTTCTATAAATTGCTTGCATATTTCTAGGCTTTCTTTTAAGCAAATGATGGTGGCATGAATTTTCTCCAAAATATTCTTTTATAATTGATTTTGCAAAAACTATCACTTAATTTTCATTTGGTGTCAAAAAATAGAGTGGCTAAGTAAGCATTTGTTTGACACAACAAATATTTGTCAGTTAGGTGAATGAATTTGCACATTTTCATGAAAAATGTTTCTCAAAGAAATTTCTGTGACATTAAATGTTTGGGAAAATGCTTGAAATTTCAAGGCTAGCAAAATAGTTTTTTCTCTCTCTCTCTCTCTATTTTCAAGCTTCAGCCTAAGAGTAGGCAATGCTGTTTCTATTTCTGGTTTGTGGGGGGAACCACACAATCAGAATATGCAAATCCATAGTTCCATCTCTTTCACTCTATTTCTATCTCTTACCTGTTTGCCAAATGTGGGCGATAGTGAGGGGGGTGGCGGCGGGGAGGCGCTACTAATGCGCGTTGGCGGCGTATACAAAATTCGCTGCGATTCCATATTCAGTCGGTCGAATGCCTTTTCCTCCAGATGGAATTCATCCTCGCTGTTGGCTTCCTGCGGCACCACATCCGGATTTTTGTCCTCCAAACTGGAATGACTGCCCATATTCCGGGACAACGGTTCCGCACTACCCTTGTCCGCCTCTGTGGTGGTCGCATCGCCATTGGCATGACGTCCATTGCGTTTGCTGCGGAATTTGATAAAGATCACCACGCAAATGGCCACCAGGAATAGTGTTGCAATGACGCCAACTAAGGCGCCCAGCAGAGGTGTCAACTGCACTAGCACGGCTGTCGACGAGGCTAAGAGGAGAGTGGAGTAGAATGGATGAGAAATTGTGAAAAATTGAATGCCGGTTGCAGAAAACAATGGAAACAACAGTGAGGCTTATTTGCTGCTGAAACAATAGTCGAGCAACTGCTTCCCCCTCGAATGCCCTGCCCACCCACTTACCTGTTCGTAGCAATGGCGCTGACAGTGTGCGTCCTCGTAACCGATAGGCCACCTTGCTGGCTCCCTGGGCATTGACGGCCGTCACCCGGATGACGAACACCGAATCGCTGGGCAAACGTTTCACTGTAAACTCTGAATATTTGTACGAGGCATTGTAGAGTATCTGACGATTCAGTTCATCATAGACCTGGACATGAAAATGTTGTGGTATGCCCCCATCGTAGCCGGGTATGCATTGTATTTGCAATGAATTGGCTGTGGCATTGTAAGCCGAGCAGTTTTTCACAGCTTCGGGAAGGTCTAAAGAGCAATAGAAACGAAAAATCAAAAGGTAAGTGATACAAAATTTTAAAGCGAAATCAATTTGCTGTCCCCTAAAGCATGCCCCATTTAAAATTTAAGTTCTTTTTGCTAGTTATTGAGTATTAGAAACCAGTTAATCAATGAGTTAACCCCCAAAATTACTCTAAATCAATTTTCTGGCGTTTTTAAGTGATTGTTACCCCCTAAAGTATGCCCCATTTAAAGTTTAAGTTCTTTTAGATAGTATTTTGAGTAGTAGAGACAAATTGATCAATGAGTTTACCCCCAAAATTATGCTTCATGAAAAGAAAAATCTAAGTGACACAAATTTTAAAGCAAAATCAATTTGCTGGCGTTTTTAAGTAATTGTTACCCCCTAAAGTATGCCCCATTTAAAGTTCAAGGCCCTGTTTGCTGGTGCTTCATCAATGAGCTTTCCCCGCAAACGTATGCTTCAGGGCTTGGTTTCTCCTTTTACCTTTGGCGCGTTTACTTTTCTAGAATAAATGATGTTCCTTTGCGAATTTATTGCATTTGATTATCAGATTATCTCGGAACACAGATGTGCAGCAGGCACACGAATACGAACACGAACACGCATACGCGTACGCGGACAGACAAACAAACATGGACACATGATGACGTTGGTAAACATGGCTTTCCATGGCTGCTGGCAGGGACAACGACCGACCGACCGACCACCGGATGGACAACCGGACGACAAACAATCGTGACGCGTAAAATTGCCACAGAAAATGCTGCAAAATGTAAATAAAGCGTCGAGATTCCACGCACAAAATGCTTGCCACTTGGTGGCAACGCTTGGACGGCTCGACGGTCGTCACGTTCAACAATTATCTACTGACCAATGCCTCCCAGTCCGTCACCCCTTCCCTCTTGCAGTGACCGCACTGCGAATTGAGTAAACATGTTCCATGTTGCGTTGAAATTTTTGCACTCGACGCTTCGATGTGAAATTAATTAAATTTTTTTTTTCCTCAACTAACTGACTGTGTGTTTAAACCCCCCTGATACCCCTCCCCCCCATCGAATGGACTCACCTGCCGGTTGAATGTGGTACCAACAGGGTTGGCTCTGACCCATCGGACTGCTGGCCACACAGGAAATGGCACCGAAACTCTCATAGCTTTCCACATAGTAACTGTAGACATTATGCAATGGCGGCACAGCTGTAGTAGTGGGCGTGGCCATGACCTGACGATGATGCTGCTGCTTATGGAGAGCAGCCAGACGCTTACGTTCGGCCAATTGGTGGCCAGAGGAGGATTCACCCAGTTGCAGCTGATACTGTTGCGATTGTTGCTGCTGCTGCTGCTGCGATTGTTGCTGCTGCTGTTGGACTTTCCGTTGCGGCTGCTTGTTCTCCACGTGATTCTTGTGCACCATATTGGAGTAGACCATTTGGGTATAGGGGCCCACAACATAATCCTGATAGTCCAAATTCTCTTCGACTGCCGCCCCATCAGCCTCATAGTCATCGTCGTTGTCGTCGTCGTCCTCGAAGCGTACGGATGGCATGTCAACTATGCTGGCCACACGACCATGTCGTCCATGGAGCAGGTGATGTGTGTGCTTCCTTTTGCTGCGCTGATAATATCCGGCCTGGCCGGAAGGCAACTGCTGCAATGGCAGACTGACCGCCAGCTCACGTTGGGGCAGCTCTATGAGAGTCTCCAGCGAGTTGTTGAAGTGCCACTTGTAATTTAGATTATCGAGTGGATTGGCGTCCACCTCGCAGGTGATGTTGATTGTCTGCTTGAGTGCCGCACGTATAATCGTTGAGTCTGACTTGCACACAGGCGGATCTGCAATTCCACAAATCGAATCGAGTGCAAAAGTGAGTTGGGTTCGGTTCGTTCAAGGTTCAAGTTGCAATTCGCAACTTAAGTGCCCTTCTATGGGTCCTAACAGCTACTTACATTTGACATCCAAGTAGACCTCGTTGCTGGACACACTGCCCTGGAGATTTGTGGCACGGCAAAAGTATTGGCCATGCGACGACTTCGAGATGCCTTGAAGTACCAGAGTCTGGTTCGAGATGATGATGCCGCGAGACGAATGCAATTGCTTATCCTGAAAGTACAAAAAAGAAAAGGAAGAAAGAAGGGAAATTAATAAATCCTTTTTCATAATTAAATATGGTATAATAAAAATATAATGTAATTAATTAACGTAAATATGTATATACTATATTAAATATAATTTTGAAACTCATAAAAGGCAAGCCTAAAAGTATGCACACAATTTTTATTTCATTTGCAAAACGAAAATGGTTGAAATCCTAATTCAAAATTTAATCTCTCACAAAAAAAATTATTCAAAATTCTTTTTTTATCGGATATTTTAATAAAATATCTCATTGGATAGAAAAATATATTTTCTTTAATTTGTTGTACCAGGAAAATTAATTCATCATATGAAATAGTGTTGCGAACCGGCTTTAAAATAAAAGTATTGGAAACAAATACAGAACTGTAAATTCTATCATATATTTATTAAGTTGGTTGGAATTCTAATTCAAAATATAATTTCTGTTTTTTTTTTAATCAAAATAAAATATAAAAACTTTTAAAAAAAGATTTTGAATTCAAACAGACATTTTGAGGGCTTGTATGGACTTTTTCTCAATTTTACTAGACCTACAACTTATGCTAGGAAGTGACCCAAGTTCATAATAATTAATAACTGTAAATAACACTTACATTATGATACCATTCCACACGTGTAATACCAGGATTAGCCTTGACATCACACTCCAAATAGACATCGGAACCCTTTAGCAAGTTATTTGGATCAAGAGGAGCTCCCAGGTTGAGAGTGACAATTGGAGCATCTGCAATTAATGAAATAAATATCGATTTCTCTGTGGAACTCTTCTCCAAAACTTACGCGTCACATTGAGAACACGTGAATCCTTCAGGTAGAGTCCCTGATTGCCATTTCCCAAGGTGGTCATCACTGTGGTGTGACCTTCGTGCAATTGTTGTGACGTAATGCCAGGATTCAACGAGATGGAACAAACCACTTGACGTTCATTGTCCTCGGGCACAGGAATGAGCATTAACTCCGAAATGGTCGTATTACCATCGGGAGCGGTCTGCAGAATTGATAATTAAGTAAGGATAGGACACTCCATTGGGTTAATAGAGAGAAACTTACCGACTGGGAGGCTCCCTTCACTATCTGTCCCGCCTTCGACCATATGATATGTGGAGGAGGACGTGCTCCAATGGCAGTGCAGGTCACATGGGTGCGAGTGCCAGCGATCACAGCATGATTGAGGCCTTGCAACAATAAACTAAGTGGAGGCACTGTACGGCGAAAAAAAAAAAAAATGCAAATGCGCAAAATTATTAAATGAAAAAACTAATTTCCATTAACCATAATAACCCATATAGTTTATGTCATGCGTTGCACAGTGGGTCAAAGGCTGATGTTTCGACTTAAGAAATAATTTTACTGAGTTCCTTTTTTATTAAAAAAAAATTAAAATGTATTTTTTCTAATGCAAATCTTTTGGTTTTTCCACCTTTTAACCCTCTAAAATTGTATTTTATTATGGATGCATGATTTTTGTCCCACTGTGCGCTTGTCATTTCTTAGATATCACATTATAATTATAATTTCCACCCACATTGTAACACATATTTTCAATTCCCCAGAGTGAGAGGGGCCCAACCTAGACCGAAAAACATTCAACATTTACGACACATTTTATTATATACCCATCACTGACCTCACCCAGAGGACACATGCCAAGGCAATGCGATTAGCATCCTCCCCTTGCTGCTCTCCCCCCCTCTCACGAACCAATTCACCTTTATAACACGGCCCCCCACATAAATGCATAAATATATGGCAAAACTTTAATTACATTAATTTCCATGCAAAAGTCAACCCATTCACCCATTTACCCATTCTGACGCGACCTTGACCAAACACACACACACACGCACACACACACACAAATTTCTAAAGCCCTAAAAACCCCGAACGTGGCTAGAACTCGGAACTTTTGGCCTGCATAATTTTTTGTGTAAAATAGAATTTTGTAATACAAAACGGGACATGCATATTTAAAAAGGACAAAACTTACGATTCAAATCCAGGACGACTTTTTTGGTCAAAGCGGGGACCACATGTCCATTGGTTGCCTGGCAGGTGTACATCTGGAAAGAGAAAGATATATATTTTTTTATATAATGATTTATGCTTAATTACAAGAAATTGGCTTTTATTATTAAGATTAAATATCGGACGATAAAATATCGGGCGATAATGCGAGAACAAGCCGATGATGATAAATCATCGATCTGTTCAACATTCAATTTTAATTGCTCGAAATGTTTGTGGAACACGCACAAAAGGGCCCCGCCCATCTCCCCACACACACACACACACATCCAAAAGCCTAATCAATTATGCTGTCAGGTGAAAGGGGGGAAGGGCAGGCAGCTTGAGTTCGAGTTCAAAGGTTGTCGTTTGTGTATTAATATCATAAATTCTGTTGCTTGTAATGCGATACTTTTTATTGATTCCCAACAACAACAACAACAGAAACAAAAATTGTAACGATAGCTAATAAAAATATTTGCATAACTTTGGGGAGAAATTAAAACGCAGCAGCAGCACCAGCACTCCCCCCCTCTCCCCACAGCTCTCTGGCCCCAAATGTTACTGGGAAATTAGGTCATAAATTTCTTTTCCATTGCACAATATGTTTAATATTGAGCGACTGACTGACTGGTTGACTGACTGGCTGCCTGGCTGGAGGTTCACAGTGGGTCATCGTTGTCTCCGAGGTGTTTATTGAGCAGATATCTCAAGTTATTTAACTATTGAATTTGAATTGAGTTACTTTTGTGAAGCACTTTAAATCGATCGGAAAGAAGAGAAGGAAATTTGAGATTCTATAGATATTTTATTGCAAATCAAATTCTATATACAAAGAATATGAATTATCGGAATCTCGTTTGTCATAAATTTAACTAAAATGGTTTTCTTTTTGGTAATAAAACTTTTGTCTAAGGCGACAGACGATTGAATCCTTCAAAACCGAAACTTTTTATTAATGGTTTTATAGAAAGTGTTAAAAAACTAAACAAAAAAATACTAGAAAGTTTTTAACTACGATTCTTACTCTGTGTCAGTTAGTATTATTTTTATTTTCAGTCTTAAAAATAAAAAAAGATATTTTAACCTAACAAAATCCTAATTAAAATACGAAACTTTTTATTAATGGTGAAGAAGTGTTAAAAAACTAAAAACCAAAACTATTATTAACGTTTTTACAGTAGTTCTAACTATGCGCAAGTTAGTATTACAATCTTCCGGAGTAGAAATTAAATAAGATAAGAATATCTTTATGACAGCTCATAAAAATATGTAGTACAATAGTTTCAGAACATTTTATAAAGGATGCTTATAAAAATTATAAAGTTTTTCAATGGTATTAAATATTTAAAAGTATTTTAAAATAAACTTATTTCAAGAATAGTTGAGTAAACAATGAAAATTTAAAAGAGAAAGAATAATATTTTGATTAAAAACCTTTTACTTAAAGAGTTCGCAAAAGAATCTCTAGGTTTCGTCTAAGAACTGAGTTGAACTCAAGTGTTTTCTGAATAAAGGTTATGTCAAAGAAATATAGGTGTTTCAGGATCCCCAAATTTTATATTACTTTGATTAAAAATCTTTTATAAAAGAATCTCTTGGAATCCTCTAAGAACTGAGTTAAACTCAAGTGTTTTCTGAATATAAGTTATCTTATTCGAAAAATTCTGAATTGTAGTTAGAAAAAGGAAAGAATCGAAATGTCAGGACATGCAATATAAGTGTCTCAGGATCCCCAAATCTCATAATACTTTGATTAAAAAGCTTTCATTATGTGAGTTCGTAAGAGAATCTTCCGGAATCATCTAAGAACTGAGTTGAACTCAAGTGTTTTCTGAATATAAGTTATGTCAAACAAAGAATTCTGAATTAGAGTTAACAAATAAAAGAATCGAAGGAGCGCGAGCGGCAATTTAGGAGTCTCAGGATCCTTAAATCTCATAATACTTGGATTATAAAGCTCTTATTGGGTGAGTTTATAAAAGAATCTCTCGGAATCGTCTAAAAACTGAGTTGAATTAACGGGTTTTCTGAAAATAACTTATCTCATACGAAGAATTCTGAATTTGAGTTAACAAATGAAGGAATCGAAGGCAATAAAGGTGTCTTATGATTCCCAAATCTGAAAGAAACTCCAATCTGGAACGAAAAATATAAGTCTTAGCCTGGTTCGCCGGGATGACACTGAACGATTAACCAGTTTAAGACGCCTCCAGATGAAAGTTCCATGATGATACTATCAAACTGTTGTCGTAGACCTGTCACAACACTGCTAAAACCCATAAACCAATGGATTATCAACAGTTAATTTCATCCAACACACCTTTTTCTAGAGCTAGAGAGCTAGAGTGTTGCCACGCCCCTTACTAAGCAATTATTCAAATTTATTATGGAGGCATGACCTTTTCCGAGTTCACTTCTTAGCCTACATATATCTACATGTATGTGGTAATAATATAATTTATGGATTTTCCGACTGATGAATAACTTCTATTCCATCTTCTTCACACATCATCTCAAAGAGGGAGAGAGAGAGAGGGAAAGAGATGGCTTCTGAAGCAAATTTATTCATTTTTCAAGTTGAACTCCCTTTTTTGGCTTTGTTGTGAGTTAATAATTTTTGGTATTACATCAAGCAAAGAACGTTGAAGATGAAGGAAAACATCCAAATGATTTCTGTGGGCCAGCATATTCATTCATTTCACAGTTACAATGGGCCGACAATTTGTACAAGTGGAAGATGAGGAGGAGCAGGAGGAGGAGCTGGAGCAGGCAGAACCCACATCTGAATAGCTGGATTAGCGGTCTAACAATATTGTTCGTTACATGAAGCAAACGCTAAATCGGCTTAGAATCAGAGCACCATCTCCCAGTCCAAAGCCGGGAACAATTCCCGATGCAGTCGCTGTCTGTTGTGGTGGCTGCATTCATTTCCCAGGCGCTTTGATTTCTATTAGGCCATTGTATGGGTAGAGGACCACACACACACACACACAGAGGGACCTGCCATTAATGTGGGGAGAGGGTGGGGGGATGGTGGTGGGGGATTGGGGAAATAAATGGCCAGCGGTGAGCTGCCATTATGCTCGAATAGAATGAAAGCATTGTTGCTGCTCTCCCTGCTGACTGTAAATAAGGCTTACGGAAAATTTTCGGTTGTAAATCAACTCCGACTTGGACTCGATTGTGGTCCTGGTCGTTGTGGTCGTGGTCCACTTACCGTCAATAGATCCTTCCGTTGAATGTTCTTCAAATGTAGCACATTGCGCACCGATCCATCCGGTAGAACCTGAAAGGAATCATCTACCAGAGCATGCTCACGCCACCAGGATACCCGAGGAGGTGGCACTCCACCACTGGACAGGCACGTCAAATTGATGCTATCCCCTTCGAGATAGGGTCCAGCGCTTTGCTCCCTGATGGCAGCGCCATGGTGATCCAAAATGGTCAATTGAGTGGGCGGAACTTGAAAATGGAAAGAAAAAAAAAACGCTTTTAAGTCACTTTCTCCCCCATCCGAGAGAGTGGGGTCTCAACTCACCCAAAACTGTCACATTAATGCGCCAATTTCGCGTTGGTGATTTATGGAAATCAACGCGACATTTGTAGAGCCCAGCATCTGCGGTCTGTATGTTCTTGATGCGCAAAGCTGGAGGATTTGTGTCATAGTAGAAATGCGCCTTCTTATTGAAGACATTCTCATCCGCCCAGGGTATGGCCTGATGCAGGGGACGACCTCGAGCATCAAAGCTGCAAAAAGACAAACAATTTCATTCAATTACATTCCATTCCATTCCATTATTTGCATATTTAAAATTTAAAGCTAGAAAACTTTCAGTAATTAGTTTGATTTCCTTCAACTTTATTGAGGTCAATAATAACTTGCCTAACTTCCAAATATTAAAAATTCTCTTAACTTTGCTTTTCTAGACAATTAAAAAGACATAAATCGGAGGCATTTGAGACAATAAAACGTTTAACATACCAAAAAACCAAACCCAAATACCTGCAATTACACATAATAACTATGAAATTTCCAATACACACCTTCGGGGTAAATAGTTTAATAATGTTAAGACTAGATCGTTGGGTCGACCAATAGTTACCCTCGAAAAAATTGTAATAAGTAATAATAATAATAGGTTTATATGCCCTAGCAGCTAGTTCGTTTTTTTTGCAATTAAATTTTTGTTTTTATATACTTTCTAATAAATAATAATAATAATATTCTTTTTCTCTTATGGAATTATCATTCGATTTAGCCACAAAGTTTTTCTGATAAAGTATACAAAATGAACACTTTAGAAAGTTTTAGCCACAACAATTTTCTGATAAAGTATAAAAAATTAACTCTTTAGAAAGTTGTTTCTATTAACTAAAATCTAAATGACATTCTAGTTAAAAAAGATCCAAAAATTTATTGAATCGTCCTTTTGTTTTATCAAGTGTATATAAATGTATATATTTATTCATAATTTTGGGTATGAAAACAAGAAGTGAACTCTGTAATTGAAAGTTTATCATTTTTATGCTTTTATTACTTATAATTCCCAACTAGTTTAAGCGTTAAAACATTGGTATGGCAGCTAAACGATAAATTACATATAAAAATCAACAACTTTTGTTAATAAAACTAATATATTACATATTCATTAATTTATTCCTAACGAATCCTTTCTGCCTTCTTGATAACCTTTAACCCAACTTCAACTGTTTATCCCCATTTTTGTAGAGGGTATCAAAAATCAATTGTTATTTCCATTAATTGATTTTATTTGGCAACAATTAAGTGGCCGAAACAGATAGCTAGAGAGCTAAACAAAATGTGTGTCACAACGAAAATTAAATGCACATAAAAAGAGAGAGAATTCTGCAGTAAAAATCAGAATACTTAATTAGCTTTCGCTCAAGGCACCAAAATCAACAAAATAAAACTATTTCAAACTATAGAGAATAGTTTTTTTTTGTTGCCCCTCTTCTTCTGTGGTGGAGTTCTCTGTGATTTTTCGCTATTTTATTGTTATTACCAAACGTTTTTGTTTTATGACTTTGTGCAATGCATTTTGACAAAATGCCGGCATTAAATGTCAACGCCCAAAGGCGATGCCATGCCATGCCATGCCCATGTCCATGACCGCCCCTCCGCACACTCTTAAATGCAACACCAGCAAATCGTAAATAATCTAAAATGCATTTCCAGAACTTTTAGTTTGGTTTTTTGTGTCTTTTTATCTTTGCCAGGGCCACTTTGACTTTTTTTAAGCTTTTTTAAATGGTTACATTTAAATTGTTTCTCTTTTGTTCTGGTTTTGTTGTCTACCCTGTTAAATAGGGCAAGAGATGGGTATGCAAGAATTAAGAAAAGTGACTCAAAAACGTTACTCATGGGAGGAGAATGAGGCATTAGAAAAAGTTTCTGAATATATAATCTAAGGGAAGTAAAGAAATCTAGAAATGTAATCATAATATTATAATTTCAAGTTAAAAAATAAATTCCTTAATATTTTAAATTCCTCTGCTTAGTGTAGAGTATTGCCAGGTCGTTTCTTTATCTAGCTTAGTGAACATTTTTATTTATATTTTACTTTTTATATGCGGTGGCACTTAATTTGATGATACTTGTAAATTTTTAATTTGGTTGCCTTTTATTTTGTGTGTTTGTCTCGAATTTGCTTGGCTGCTTTTTGTTGTGGTTTTTCCCTGTTGATGTTGTTTCCGATTCGGAAAATATATATTTCCACCCGCCCCCTTCCCCTTTCGACTGTTTATGTTAATTCCAACCCCCCCCACCACTATTCCCTTTGGCTTGTGCTCTGCAATATTCATTTTATAGTTCGTTTCAATTAATTAATTGATCAATTTAGTGCATGTTGTTTGTCTTCTTCTTTATTCGGTTTTAAGCCGATTTCCGATTCCATTTTAACGTTGGCATTTTATTTTTTATCTCAGTTGAAGAATTTAAACGATTTCTCCTATAAAGCATTTTAAATTCAAATAAATGTAAATGCCCAGAGGGCTCATTTATATATTTGGATGTATCTATACATATATATATAATAATAGTATTTATATTAAATCTATATATTTAGTACTTAGTGACTATGTATATATAAGCAGAATGCAAAAGGCGTCTTTAAATGAGAAAGAGTCATTTAGGGAATCTGAATTTCTAGGTGTATTTTAGGAGGAGAAACCATTGAGGATGCGGTCGAAATTTGTTATCAACCATAAAAAATACTATGTTACTTAATAAACAGGACCACTTTAAAATTTATCAATTCGAATGTGGATTTAAATAAAATAGATCTTCTAGGAATTTTCTTTAGATTAAAGTAAAGATTAAAGTTGAACGAAAACTGTGACTCTGTATTTCTTCCAAAGTTTATAAAGTCGACCTTATTTGGGCAATAAAGTATGGTTAATCATTGATTGACCTTAATTACTTAAGCTAATTATACAAATCAATACCAAAAAAGATTTTTAAAGTTATCCTCAACCGGGATTAATCATTATTAATCATTTTCAAAATACTATAATCTTATTACTTTAATAAGTAGTAAAAATAGTTTCTAAGACTCCAGAATGCATAAAACGTATATTTTTGGGGCTTGGCTATTTAAGTGAACACATTTAACTGGCCTTTTTTGGCAATTTCTTAAAAAAAAAAAAGGTATAAAATTAACCCAAAGACAAAAACACTTTATATTAAATAAATTACTAGTAAACTGATTAAACATCCAAATAATATTAATTTTAGTCCAAGCCCTTAAATAGTTTACAAAACATAGAACTACGAAAAAGTAAATTGTAGATAGCCCATTCAATTGCAACGAAGTGTATCTATATCATAAATGGCTCTGTTCTGTCAAATATAATATATATTAAATAGGATTAAGAAAGTTATATATTTTTCGATTTATTTTTGATTGTTTTAGATTGTTATTAAAGTGGTGAATCATTGAACTTTATGTCACCTTTTTTAATGAGAAAAAATGATTTTTGCTTTCAACATTATATCCTAAACAAATTCTATATTCTTAGTTTTTTGATTTAATGATATACTTAGTTAGAACTAACAATTTAATCTTGGTGGCTGGGAGAAAGCCATTAAAATAACAAATGATTAATAATAAACTATAGCAAAAGATATATATATACCATATCTACCTATTGAATTAAAGAGCAGCTTCTTTCAATTTAATTCCTTCACAAATTATAATTTATATTTATTGATTCATAATAATTGTCGTATGTTATCTTAGGGTTTGGAAATGAACAACCAACTCTACACCTATGTAGATAAAATATATTTTAAACATTAATTATATGTAGATTATATAGAGACTGTCACTAAGAACATTATTTTGAATATGGTTTGTGTGTTGGGGCTCTGAGAAGAACGATTCATAGTCTAGATTAAATGGTATATAAACTTTCTCGCTAAGAACTTTATTTTCGAAATGCTTTATGTGTTACTAGAGCATTTATAATTGTCTCTTTTATTGTGAGTAATTTATGATCATATCAGATCATTTGAGATTATCTATATCAAGAGCTTTGTAGCAGTAGTAACCCTCATTCTCAATTGCCATAAATGATTTATCTGTGTATCTAAGATATATTTAGGGAAATGCACTCAAAAGACACATATCCCCCTCATAAGCCCCCCCTCACCCAACACCATTTCAAACCATTCCCTTGTTAAACCGAAAAATGCAAAAGAAACAATAAGCAGGAGTAAGTGCCTCATGATGGATGGTTATTTGTTAATGGATTTTCAGATAATTAAATTAAGCAAAAGGCCAACTCCCTCAGCCTCTCTTCCCCCTCTCCCCCCTCTATTACAGAGGTCACTGATTGGTGGGAGGGGAGGGAGAGAGGTGGGTGATATAAATTTTTGGTAGGGATGATCATGAGGTTGGCCTGTAAGAGCAATTTCTCATGCAATTAATCTCTCGACCTCTTACATCTTTGACCATACACTGAGGTGAAAACGGAAAGACAAGGAACACTCACACACACACAAACTCACACAAATTTATGAAGTGTTGAGAAACAAATTAAAATTGATGGAAAACAATAAAAATAAAATGAGAAAAGAAAGTAAAATGCGGGCACATGAAAATTCGTTAGACTTAAAGTTAATGCGGTCATAAAAGCAACACCTCTTCTTCTCCCCCCCTCTCCCCCTCGCTCTCCCGCTCCCTTTCACTAAATCTGTCTACTGCTTTTTTTTTTAGGTGCAGCTAATGCTAGCGAGGTCATACTGTAGGCCAAATGGTAACCACATGAGTGCACATTCAACTCTGACACTTTGACTTGACATAATCGATTTCTACAAAAATAAAAAGGAAACGAAAAGAAAACACACACACGTTAAATTTCGAAGGAGAAATACAAAAATCAATTTCTGGTCTACTGCTCGCATCTGTTTCTCCCCTCCCCACACTCCCCACTCCCCTCTCCTTCTCATCCTGCTACTGGCTTTGACGAAAAAGTTTCCCAGTATCTACCTAACGACTCTAACGACTCCCAACTTGGTGACGTTTCCTGTGCGTTTTGGCACAGTGACTTACATATATGAGTGTACTCATATCAGTTTCTTTTGCCGTTGCCTTTGCCATGGAGCTTGTTAAAAATTGTTTCGAGTTCAAGCCACCCACTCACACTCCTCTCTGCACGATGCACGTAGCTTAGCTTCTTCTGTGTAAGTAATGTTTATATCGTCAAATTCAACATAAATGCCTTACGTTAATAGAATTTATAATGAGCGCACCTACTTAGTCGTGTGTTTGTGTCTCTCTCTCTTTCTGTCAGTCACCGTTGCCAGCTTTTCATAATTGGGCGCCACCTCCTCCGATACCCCATACTAAAAGTATTGCACAGTGAAAAAATATCACCCCCTCTCCCTAAAGAATCGAAGGAGGGGGAGAGATTCCCAGGGTTTAAATAGAATCTTATGTGAGCTTAGGTAACGCAAAGTGACAAAATGCGCGTGGGCTGCAGATAAGGGCGTATGGCTGGCCAGCTTTAAAGGTTAAATATCTAAATTTGGTCCAGGATGTGATTTCATAATACTTCCACATGGACCCTAAATTCAATTTCTGTTTCAATAATAATAGTTATTTGAGTTTTGTATGCCCTTTCAGTGGGTAGTATTAAATTTGTTAGATGTTTGGCAACCGGGACCCCCATTAAGTATATTTTGTCCGTCGGTTTCTATTACTCTCACGCTTGAAATGTTTAAACTTTTTGGAAGATTGTTGGTATTTAAGCCTTATTTTTATGCAAGAAGTTTAGGTTATTAAACTAGCCATATCGGAAGACTTTATCATATAGCTTGCGTAAGTATTATGTATGTGCGAGAGAGATAGAGTGTGTACTACTTAACAGCTTGTCAATTGGCTGCAGAGTTCTTATGAACTTAGGCTTAGATTTAGACTTCATAAACTGTTGTCTTGCTTATAAAACAAAAGGACTTTTTTCAACGTCAAAGTCAAATTCTTTTTTAATTGTAATAGGAGATTTTTTTTTGCCTTGAAACACCTTGAAACAATAAAATTAAATTTTGCAAAAATTATTAACAATATTCAATTCAAAGTATTAGATATTTGACTTATAAACAGGGTAACTAAAATGATTAGAATTCCTGAAGTTTTTGACCCTAAACAATTTTTCAGAAGAGCTTAAAAAATACACCAGACACCAGTTCGAAATCTTCCAAATTCAAATACACCAAATATTTTTCAAAAATTTTTGCTTGAAATGATTCGATTATGGGAATCATTTATTATATTATAAGATCATAATTAAGAAATAATTAGGAGGACAATTGGAACAATTGTGTCGCTATTAGGCGGTCATCCCTTCTGAGACCATAATAAAGAAACATGAAAAGATTTGGTCTGATCTAATAAGTTTCACGTCCAATATGAATATAAAACACAAGATTTCGAATCATTTGGCTTTAAATCTGCTTAGAGAAACCGAAGTTCGATCAAACCCTTTGAAAGCGAAAGAAAGTAAGTGTATTTTTAGAAGGACATTTATTTGCAGGTCTTTATCATAATGTGACACAATTGAAACACCTCTCTACCTAAAGGTTAAGTAACTACAAAGGTATAAAAACATTGACACAGCTGAATTGAGTCTCTTTACATTTAAAAATAAAATTTCAAATGGAAACCATCTCTGTGAAATATTTATAATTGATTCAGGAAGTGATTTCACAATAATACTTACGTATAAATGGGCTTCACATTGCCCTGACGATACCAAATGACCAGCTGAACCTTATCGGCAATCATGGTGCCGGGCATTAGATCACAAGGCAAGGCCACCTCGGAGCCCATGGCTGTAAGAACCTCCGATAGAGGACCTAAAAGAGAAGTAAAATAAAAGATAACATCAGTTTGCTATATAGTATGCATATATGGATAATGTGAATTGTCAGGCATGACTTGACAAATTTTTGTGTGTGTGTATGGAAATTGATAAAATGAAATTGGATCTAGGGCTGTGCGGTGTATGGGGGCGGGCTACACTTAATTGAAATATCTGAACTTTGACTTTGGTCTGTGCGTGCCTCGCTGTTTTTTTCTCTCTCTCTCCCATTCTCTTTCTCTCTCTCTCTCTCTCTGTATCTGACAGCTTGATTTCCCTTTGATGATAAAGACTTTGGGGGCGCTGAAAGGGTTTAAGCGGCATTGTGCGCGGATTCCGACATGGAGTCGTCATCGTCATCATCATCATCATCATCATCATCCACATCCACATTCACATCGCAGCCAATCGCAATGTCAACGCACAGCGAGAGGTGACGTCGAAGTCGTGTGGCGCCTCACCGTTGTGCGTGCCTGCTGGGCCTTGCCTTCCCCACACCACAATTGCCGCCAAAACCCACCGCCCGCTGTGGGAGAATATACTTCGCTGGCGGCAATTAGGCGATGCTTGATTAGAGATGAGCGAGTGTGATGTCAAAAGAAGCATGACTCTGGTAATATTTCAAGCGGTGATGCAACCATTATGCAAACAAAACGTTTTTTAAACTTTAGAAAACAGTGGAAAACTCTTTGAAAATTTAACATAACTATTAATCTTCGGAATTCTGTAGGAAAACGTAACTTTTAACCGTTAAAAATGCATTTATTATAGCAATTATTAGTATATTTAAGAGTTCCTCTGAATCCACATGCGTTTTTGGTAGCGCAAGCACACATAGATTTTAAATAAAAGGTCGCTATACTTCAATTGAGAGCCTGGTATGAGAATCTAGCCAAAAAACCACTCCGTTTCGAACTAACGCATTTCTAATATAGCTTTTCTGATTAACCGAAACATGTTTTTCAATAACCGTTATACATTTTGCTTTTAAAAACCTAGATATAGATTTCTAGAATAGTTTCAATCCATTTACTTTGAAAATTTCTTGTGATAATCTCAGTAACCGAAACCTTTTCCTTTCAATAACTTCGATTTATTCCCTTCCATTTAATTTGATAATTTCTTGGGATAACTCTGATTAACCGAAACTTGATATACATTTAGTTTTCAAAAACTTAGAATTAGTTTGCTACAATAGTTCCCTTCCATTAAATTTAGTAGTTTTTGGAATAACTCTCCACAAAACATCTCAAAACCTTTCCAAATGTTATTAGCTTCAACTGTTTCGGTTTCTTCCTAATTTCTTGACTTGCTCGATTAATTCAACCATCACTAATTTGCCCCAATCTGATGTCTGGGTGTTGGCTCCTCTTCATATACATTAATAATACTACAATAAACATATATATGTACATACATATATATGACAATCGATGGGTCTTTTATTGGTGTTGTTGTTGTTGTTGCTTGATTGGTATTTGGTATTTATCAAAACGTTGTAATTATACAAATTATATTTTCCATATTTCCATTCGTATTGCAGCAACAACAACAACAACAACAACAGACGGATCAAAAGGGCGTGTCGTACGTGCCTATATATGGCATATGCCCCCATCCCCCCACTCTCCACACTCCCCTCTCCCCATTCTCCACCCAATCATTTACCGAATTAATGTACAAATTTTTGTTTCTACTTTTTTTTTCCTGGTGTTGTGTAAGCAAAGATATGACAGGGCTTTGGGGGAGGGGAGGGGAGTGGGGTGAATCGGTTTTTGTTTGCTTTGCTGAGGGCTTTTAAATATATTGGTTAACCTTTATCTAGATTAGCATTATGTGCTGCTTCTTCTTTGCATCGTCGTCTTTTAACGATTTTCTACCTCTGCAATTTAATTATTTTAATGCATTTTCACTCAATTAATTGCCAGGGTCCGATATATATGTACATATATATGGCTGATGAAAGTAATATGACTTTTTCAAGTTTTCAATTTGCATCTGCTGCCAGTTGGCCAATTGTTGTTGTTGTTGTTGGTGTTGCCTTTTTGGCTTTTCATGCTCGATTAATTGCCACACAATAAGCTCGAAAATGCCACACACAGTGTGCATATGAAATGAAAAATTGGGTTTATAAAGTCGGTAATGGGCACCTATATATATATGTGCACTATATATATAGTTTGTTGGCTCTCAGTTTATTTATAGCTAATAAACTTACTCTATAAGTTAGTTGCTTTAAATTTACTTCCAATTTCCTCACAGAATAATGAGCAAATTTGTTGGCTTTAATATTAGTTATATGAATTGGTCTTTTATGTGATCAAAAACTTTATGAAATTTTTACATATCCTAATTCATTATTAACTTTTTGTTTAGTCTAAAATTAATTGTAATTGTTTTCCAAATCAAATTAAGACTTTCATGAATAATTAGCTTAGATTCCTTACTTTCCTTTGATATCAAAATGTTCAATATATATTAATGTCAGTCAAAAGTTGTAAAGTCTATCCTAAAATCGATTGAATTTTCTAAGAAATTTTATAGATTTCTATTCTTGTTTTAATCTAAAATAATTTAGTTTGAGCTCTTGTTTTTTTTTACACAAATTTGACATGATTCTAAGTGATCTTTTCTGATTCTATATTTCTCTCAAAAATCTAAAATCGATTGAATTTTGTAAGTTTGAGTTCCTGGTTTTTTTTGAACAAACTTCACATGATTCTAAAAAATGTTGTTTCTATATTCATCTCAAATTAGATTGACTTCTCTAATTTTTAGAGATATTTCACATGATTCTAAATGATTTATATTATCTTTGATTATATATTTCTGTCAAAAATCTAAAACCGTTGGATTTTTGTATGAATCTCATAGAGTTAATTGCTTGTTTTAGTCTAAAATAATTTAGTTTGAGTTCTTTTTTTTTCAGACAAATTTCACATGATTCTAAATGATTTATATTCATTTTTGATTCTATATTTCTCTAAAAAAAAACCTAAAACCGTTGAATTTTTGTATGAATCTCATAGATTTATATTCTTGTTTTAATCTAAAATAATTTAGCTTGAGTTCTTGTTTTTTTTAAGACAAATTTTACATGATTCTTCTTAGAGATATATATTAATTTTTGATTCCATATTTATCTCAACTTGGATTTAGTTCTCGTTTTCTTAGACAAGTTTCATACGATTCTAAACGATTTATATTCATCCTTGATTCTATATTCATCTCAATTTAGATAGAGTTCTTGAATTTTTAGAGATATTTCACATGATTCTAATTGATATATATTCATCTTTCTCATAACTAAGATATTTAAAAAAAGTTCTTTAAATCTATGGCAAATTACTAATAAAGTAGTATCTAATTTTGTTGTAACAATCAACTCAATGCAAATGAAATGCTAAAACTTCTATCGAATCCAATTTCTAATTTAGATTATTAGTATTATGTTGCAATATTGATCTGACCGGATTTCCGAGCACTTCTTGCCATTAGGCTATCAGCGGAACAAATCAAAAATCCTCTGCCCACTTAAACAAATGTGACGAATGGGAGGATGGGGATGGAGATGGAGTTGGGGATGGGGTCGGTCGAATGGGGCGCCAGAAATGATTGCCGCAATTGGAAATGATATAATTCATTGAAGCCAAATGCAATTTGTTATACTATAGACATTGCATGGAGTGGAGTGAGTGAGTGAGTGAGTACGGATCATATGTACAATATATAATTTGGGTCAAACAGATCAAAGCGATAAACAAAAATGACTTACAGATGAGGCGCATAGATAGAGTGATAGAAAGAGCGTAATGGGGGGACGGGGGAGGAGGGGAATTCAATGGCTAATTGCAATCGTTGAACAAATGTTCACAGTAAAATAAAAATTATTTCAATGATTCGTGGCGAGATTTTGCAACTGTCTGACACCAAAAAAAAAAAAAAACTAAATCATTTGACTTTGATGCAAAGCGGAAATTAGTATCACCCATTTTCCCCCTCCCCCAGTTTACTATCTATCCTCCCCCCCCAATGAAAAGATTTATTGTCACATGCTACAATTTGGACGTGTTTGATATTGATTGAAAGTGCATTTCAATGTTGTCGGATTGCTACATGCTATTTTTATTGGCCAAGAAAATCGAGTTATACATTTTCTTTCATTTGACAAATTCGTGGGAGCTGTTCTCGCATTTCCATCAGTTTGATGGACACTTTCCTTCTAATGGGGCATGCAACAAGAAATTATATTTCTATATTCTTCTTCTCGCTACGATGTAAATTCTATAATTAAGTCAGGCCGGATAGGATGATGTTGTCGCCTCATAATTGTGCCACTTAATGTGGGCGTCAACATGAGATGGACCAAGTTGTTGACTTCCCCTCTCTCCCCCCCCAAACACCCTCCACAGTCTCTTTGAAAACATGAAAATTATTTGGGTTAGAGAGAAAAACAAATGCTCAATTTATATACTGGACACACTAAAGGGAACAAATTCTTGGAATTTGATTTGTATATTTTTTGGGAAAGTATCTTATGAACTTTTCGACTTTTCTTTTAATTACCAACTGCAGTCGCTCTCTCTCTATCTAGTTTAAGAAGACCCAAGGCAATTATCTAGTCAATCAGTCAATCTTTCTCTCTGTTCTAATGCATTTCCACTTGCAGCATTATTTATTTATTTTGATTTTCCCTTGCAGCTACGTAAATGAAAATTGTAATGAAAATATTTTGACAATCGTCTCGACTTTACCCTTTCAACTTGATGTCGATGAGGTAATTATTTAGATCGTTTGTTTGTGCAACGCTGTGGGGGCTTTTCCTCTCGAGTGAAGAAAGCATTTGTTTTCCCCCCATCCGCCTTTCTATGACCATTTGTTGTTTCTTTTTTTTTTAGTAGTTTTCTTTTTTTTTTTGAGCTTTTCGTCGCACACATAAATAAGCAATAGCAACAGCAGCGAAGAAGTAAAATTTTGTGGCGCCAACATGAGGCAAAAGCCCAGGCAACAAATAAATCAAATGGAAAATGTTTATGTTATTTACCAGGCAACAGCAAAAAATCAAAGGGCCAGGCTAATTTTTGACCCTTGCCGAAGTTTGTATACCCTTTCTAATGATTGTCTACGAAATTAATAATTTCTAGAGAATTTTCCTCAACAACTTCCAAGTTAAAGGAATCATAAGGACTTTATAATGATATAACTAGCAGAAAATGAAAAATAGTTTTCTCTTGATCTAGTTGCAAATTCTAGGATCGTTAGCGAAGTCTACTGATGATAGAACTTGGTGGTTCTTGAAATAGCTATACAGACAACCTGCTCACTTTTTGTTTGCTTTCAAAATTGACCTAAAAGCCTGCTTTAATTAATTTTTAAAAGAAAATTTAAATTTTAATTTAAATTAAATTTCTATGCTAATTGTAAGATGTATTTAGTCAACTGATTTTTTCCAAATTTTATCCCTCATTTTTGTGCTTTATCTAGCTATAATTCTCAAGTAGTTTTGGCGTTGGCTTCATAATTAAAGGAAAAACTGCTCACTTTTGCTTTGCTTCTAATAAATAATGTAGAGTCTGCTCATTTAAAAGTTGAATGAAAAATTTATTAAAATATATAACTCCAAAGAAAAGCTGAGGAAATAGAACAATTCTCCACTCTTAAACCTTTTTTTTTGAGTGATAATTTTTACGATAGTCTGATGATATAGCAACTTGATCTTGGTTAACAGTTTGCACAGTTATCGAAAAGTATAGCACTTTGATTAATACTATTTTAATAGAATAGTAAATTGTGTTTTATTTTGTGATCTATGATGGGCAAAAAGTATAAATAGTTTAGATGTTGTAAAAGAGATTGTTTTAGAATTATTATTATTGGTAATCGAGGTAAATAATTATATTTTGTAAGAAAAAGAGAGAACACTCCAAAATGTTGTTCTATTTTATTTTCTTTCTATTTTATATTTCTTCAAGGCAAAATGTTTTACACGTTTCCTCCATTTGGCGTGGAGTATTTAACTTTAATATTTAAATTCCTTAAGAGAAAAACTGCAAACTTCACACCACACAGAAGAGATGTTGAGACATTTCGAGTTTTTCTTCTTTTTTTATGGAATATATAGTAAATATTTACCTTTATTGCCAATTTTTACGAATCAATAATAATACTAAAACAATTTCTTCTCTTGCAACATCTAAAACAATTTTTTCTGTCCTAATAAATAACTTAATTGAAAATGCTAATGATAATCCTTTGAAAAATAAATAAAACTATCGATCTGTAATGTTATTTGCGACGGATTCTTCCTATGAAAGCTTTATGATAAAGTCCTCCAATCTTTATTCTACTAAAATTACATCAAACTTAAATACTATATATTATTTTATTATATTAGTTTATTATAATTTATTGATCTACTCTCTATTCATGAGATGATGATATAGACGTCTAATTAAAACGAAATCTGAAATATGCTGTGCAAACTTGCGACTAAAATGAATATGCCCCTTTAGCAAGAGCATATAAAAAAGGGGGAACAAATGTGTGTGTGCAAGTTCTATAAATGTATAAAAAGAGGGGGGAGGGGGGTTGGAGTGAGTGGGGCTTTGTTTAGCTAAAGGTAAAGTCAATGTCTCAATCATCTTAAACAATTTGCTGACGACAAATTGCCAATGACTTCGCCTTCGCCTTCCATTCGACCGTCCCTCCCTCTCTCTCTCGCTCTCTACTTGCTACAGCAATTGACTTTGTCGTCGTAAAAATGTGTCTTTGATTTTTTGTTGTTCTTCCCTTTATTTCCTATAATTTCAAATAAAAACCCAAACAGAGGCAACTGGCAACTGGCAACAATGTCCGAAACAAGCTCTGCACGTGACCAACGACAATTTGCCAGAGACCCAAGGACCAAGACCCATTTCAGTTTCTCCTTCAACAACTTGTGACTCGTCGTTGTTGGTTGATTTGAGCTTTAATATTTCCTGCAGGCGCAATTTATCGAGTTTTAGGCGCCTCCCAAGAAAAGAGAGTCGAATTGTAGGCGGAAGTTTCAAATTGCTTGCCACCAACTTTAAGGAGTGATGGCCAAGGGGCAGGGGGGGGGGAGTCATAATGTCAATAATGCGATTGCCGATTGAGCTTATGGCCCAATCGGCCACCCATTCAGACATCCCCTGACAGAAGCTCACCTAAATTAAGTCCAAAATTAGCTAAAGCCATTTCGATGGCCTTTCGATTTGTGGTTTACCCAGCAAGTGTGTGTGTGTGTGTGTGTGTGTGTAATAAAGTTAGACTTTTTGTTGTTGTGACATCGGAAGTTGTAAAATATGGAAAATACTCCAAGTAATTTTATTCGATTTTCATTGCAGAGAAAAAGGAAGATAAGGAGGCATCAAGAGAATGTGTGTGTGTGTGTGTGTGAGTGTGTTGGGTCATCACTTAGAAGTTGATTAGACTTGGGGGAGCCAAAAGCCATTGGGGAAATTGACGAACATGAAAATGCAAAGTGAGTTTCATTTGGGTTAAGTTTATATAACCACAAAATGTTTATTTATAAATTATTTATATGAAATTAAATAAACGAGTTCGTTCTGCTCTTGAGTTTCTCTCTCTCTCTCTGCAACAAGGTAATCTATGTTGAAAAATCTCGTGAAACTAATTTTATGATGGATTACCTGACCAGCTCCACCCTCACCCCCTCACCCCCTCACCCTCACCCTCCCTAGTCTAGAACTGTCGCCAGTGTGAGGTGGTTTTCCACTTATCGCTTTCCCTTTGCTGTCCATCAAATGCCTGAGCACGCTTATCAAATGCATCGAGCTCATGCAGCGAACCACAGCAAAGACCTCCCCTCCCCCATCCCTCCGTCTCTCTCTCCCTCTCTCTGAAACTCCTTTGGCCCCATAATAGAAACCTCAAAGTGCATTTTGCTTTCTGTTGACATTTGTAAAATGCAAACAGAACACGCAAAGGCAAGATAGATAACTTGGACGGACAGACGGACGGAACGAAACGGAACGGATACGGCGACCCATCACTCAAAGTGATTAGATCATGGCATAGAGAGAGCGGATTGAAATGGAGAAGGAGTTCCAAAATTTTTCCTCAATTGATAGTCAAACAGAGAGAACTGCATCGGTCTACCATTCCGGCGGGATCCATTGAAATTGTGCATTGTGCGTACGTATAGGGGGGAGAGGGGGGGGGACCCCGTCAATTGGTTTTCGATTTTATTGCTTACTGAGAATGTTCGGAATGCTCGTAATGGTGTTTCGTTTCGGTTTTTTGGTTCTATTTCTTTATTTCCCCTTCACTCTTCCAGGTTCTTTTACGATATTGACACTAGAAATCGTGACTTTTTCATAATGAACGGGATTTACACGTGTTTATGGCTCAGGGTCATAAATGGGTTTGGTTTTGGCCAAGCCACAGAGAGAGAGAGAGATGGGGGGGAAGGGGAGGAGTTTATTCTTAATCGCTGTAGGACATGATACAGAATTGCCTCTACTCGATCACTTCCTCGATTTGACCAGGCCGAAACGAAAGAAGATATTATGCACAAGAAAATAATATATATAATACATATAATTTTTGATGGCAACCAATTTGAGCCTGTCATAACAATGCCAAAGAGAAGAGAGCGAGCCGAGAAAAAAAATCGATATATGTAAAAAATGTTTGCATGACTTTAGGAAATTTAGCAAACTTTTTCTCCTTCATCCTAGTATTTTTTTTTTGTTCGTTCATTCTCCTCTTGCTTACAAAGGGCTGGCCCCAAAATAAACCTCCATTGATATGAAAAATATCTTTTAAATGCAATAAAGTAGACATTAGAGAGGGAGAGAGGAGGCCTAATCGAGAGGAGGAGGAGGGGGAGGGGGAAAACAACACTCATAAAATTAATATGATATAATAAAGAAAAATTTGCAAGCTGCCAAAACCATAACGATTGATTCTGAATTATAGCCCAAAGGCAGGCAAAAGAAAGAAAAAAAAAAACTCCGGAAAATGCTGGGAAAATCGAGAGAAAAAAAACTAAACAGCAAAATATGTTTGTTGAGGCAAATCAAATCGCATAAATAACATAAAACCAAATATGTTCGGTTGCCAGGAATTTTCCAAAAGGGATTTAGTTTTTTTTTTCTTTTTGGACACTTGCCTAACTCACACGTGTGATGGAGAAAACGAGAGAGTGGAGAAGGGGAGTGGGGATGGAGGGCTGGGGGACTGGGAAATTAATCATGGCATTGTTGCAGAGCTTTTAAAAATAATAAATACTTCAGCGCGACTATAAAATAAATTACTCAAAATCATTTCCCTATCGCCAAACACACAAGCAACAAGAGAATAGAAAATATAGTAGAATAGAACTGAATAAAATAGAATTGGAATAGCTTAGAGGGAGGGGGGAAGGGGCCAAATAGTGCGGTGGTGGTGAGTGAGAGGGGATCGTGTCGCATGTTTGGACAGTTTTAACTTTTGGTTTCAGTTTTCAGACATACAACAAACATTTATATAGACGGATATATGTGCGTGTTTCCCTCTCTCTCTCTATCGCTCTTTGTGTCAACTTCAAATGAAAACGAAACGTCTGGGGAATTTGTAGATCATTAATAACGTTGCAACAACAACAGCAACGAAAACATTGAGGCCACTTAGAGAGAGAGCGAGCGAGCCATGAAAGGGCGTACGACCAGAGCAGATCTCTGGGACCGGCATCAGATCCCCCCGGTACGTCGATTGAACAGACGGCCGGAAGGGAACCAGCAGCAGCCGGCGGACCTGACCAGACGGCAGTCAAATATCATAAAAATGCCATGCCTGAACCCTGAATGGCAAAAATTAATCACAGCTCAGGGATATGTGCATGACAAAATGCCACAAAAGATATAAAAATCGCTCCAAATATGGCACAAGTATAAAAATAAAAGCATTTACGATTACATCAACAATTAAATACGAAAATAGTTCAAAAAGATTTCACATTTATGTGGAACACTTTTGATTCGAATTTCATATCAATTTTGATACATATGTTTGCATAGACTGAAAGAGATCCGTAAGCAAATTATAAATGGTATAAGGATAAAAAGTAGAGAGTAAATCTCGTAAATCTAGGTAAACCCTAACCTAGGAGTCGCTGATTTTAAGAACTAATTTTGATATAATTCAGCTTCCCTACTAAATACATATTTTATACTGACAAAATAATATTTTCTTCATTGAAATATATCCACAATTAAATCTTTAATAGTTAAAGGATTAAAATTTAGAGTACAAAAATATATCTCGATAAAATTTTTCAATCTGGTGAAATTTTTGATGAAATTCTGAGTTAGAAGTCGTTGATTTTGATATGTTAAAATAAGATATGTCTCTGATCAGTTGGTTTCTTTAAGAAACTAATCAAAAATTGTATCTAGAAGTTATATTTGAAGCATTTTTGATGTTCTCCAAAGAAGCCAAAAAATAATTCTAGTATAATTTTAGTTCATTTCGAATATTGAATAATTTTTTATGAAATTAAAAAACATTCTTTATAATAATAATTTATTAAATAATTTATATATCTTGATGAATTTTTTAATCCGTTGAAATTTCTAATGTAGAAGTCGTTGATTTTGATATGTTAAAGAAAGATATATTTTAGTTGCTTTGTTTAAGAAACTAATCAAAAATTGTATCTAAAAGTTATATCTGATGCATTTTTGGTATCTTTCAGACAAGGCCAAAAATAATTCTAGTAGAATTCTTGTTAATTTGAAATATTGAATAATTTTTGATGAAATTAATAAACATTCTTTCCATTAATAATTTATTAAATACATTCTTTATAATGCGAAATCTTCGAGGAAATTAGAGATTACAACAGAACTCCAAAATCCTTAAGAATATGTTAATCTAAAGTTCATTTAATTGAATTATGAAACATATCTCTTTAGGGCAAATATCTCAACTTGAAATCACCAACCAATTAAAGCACAAAATTTTGTATCTCTCATCAAGTCAAAGTCAAGTCTGAGTCGTTTCTAAGATTACTTAATTACACCGTGAATCCTATATCAATTAGCTTTTCATTTCCCCTAAAAACCCGCACTTCCACCGTCATGGGAATCCCCTTAATTGTCTCAACATTTTCATTTTTGTTGCGTTTTGTGTGTTTAAAGTGTTTTTTAAGATTCTTGCATATCCATTCCATGGCATTTATAAGCTCTACGGCGATTTATGTGGAATTGAAACGAAATTCATGTGCATATTTTTTTAGGATTTTCATTTCACTTTTCTCTGCCCCACCGCCCCCTCGGCCATCTCTCTTTCTCTGTCCTAAAACTGGCACAGTAAAAATTCCTATTCGCTTTTTTCTATTATTTTTTCGTTGCATTTCTCCCTCTCTGTCTCTCTCTCTGTCTCTATCTCGTTCTTGTTTCTCTCTGTAAATGTATATTGTTTTTTATGGCGTCTTTTTTTGTTGGCGTCGCGGCCACTTCCGCTTGAAGTTTTTTGTTTTGTTTCGGAATTGAAATGGGCAATGGTAAAATTTATACGTCAGCGCCTACCCCACACCCCCTCAAACAGAGAAACAAAAAGGTATCCCATATAAAATATTGCTTTTTTGGTATATTTCCCCCCCAAAAAAAAAAATGTTTCTCTCAGTTTTTTAAATTTGGAGCAAAATGTCAAAAGGCTACACAAAAATTAAGCAAACAAACTATAAAAAACAGATTATAAACCCCCTTATAAACATAAACGATGGAAAAACTAGCTATAAAATATGCAAATGGATTGGAAAAGTGAAGGAAAAATAATTCAAGTTAGTCGTCGTCGCTTGATGTCTTCATTAATTGATGGACTCTACTCCACCCCTTCCTCCCTTTGTCTTGGAGGTGCAACACATTTGATAAATTTATCTGAATATGCATGAGCCATAAATTGAGAGTCTATGCAAATGATTTTTATATATAATAAAAAAAAAATATATTTAATAGAATAATGTGAATATTTATCATGGCAGCGGCTCATCAATTGTATAAATAAAAGAATGGTGGGACGGAATTGGGAGGGGGTTGGGGGGAACCTCTCTAATTTGTAAATCTCACACATTTGTCAGGCATTGCTGTCAGCTTTTTTTTTTCTTTTGGTTTTTCTTTTGACAAGATTGATGGTTAGATAATGCTTCTGATAAATCTCCATTATTTGCATCCTTTTATCCAGAGAGTTAATTTGGAGAAAAGCAACTTCTCACTATCTATATATAGAGACAATGATTTGATTTTGGCCATGTCATTGTCATCATATCCAATGGGGAACTGAACTGAGCTTCCTTCATTTGTCATGACTAGGTAAGTGACTTTGACACACACACACACACACCAACACACACCCATGTAGAGAGAAGAAAAATGTTGAGGCAATAAAATTGTCGATTGATTGGCATCATTCGATGGCATTTTAACCAAATCACAGACTCATTCACAGCAGACATTGTCATGGAGATGAGATGCGATGCCGATGCGATTGCTAATGCTGGTGTTGATGATGACAGTTCAGTTGCTTAGTTAGCTAGTTTATATGGAGGTGTGATCGTTAAATTGGCCAAAAGAACATAAAAGCAAATATAACGAGAGGATATTCCAGAAATTTGAGTAGAAGTTGAAGGTGGAATGATGAATAAGAGTCAAATTTCAAATGAAAATTCTCCTTTCCATTTCTAGGTTTTTTTTCCCCCTTTCGAATTTATATTTTATGATGAGCTCCTAAGACAATTTCTCACTATTTCTGGTTAGCATTAAAAATTAATTTCAATTATATCATTTTAACCAATCACAAGGACTATTCAATAATTTAAGCTCAATCAGATTTCAATGTGGATAACATGTTTGGCTCAACCCGGCAATTACTCGAACCTCTTTCACCTCGAATACAATATGAAATTATCAGTTCCAGCCCACAAAAGAAAAGAAAATCATATTGAAACACGAATGAAAACCGGAAGGACTTCCCATTCAATTGAACTTATTTTTAAAGCCCAAGTGTCCGGCATCGATCAAAGGATTTGTATTGATTTTCATGAAAATAAGTAGTAAAAGCATTTTCCTTCTATATATTTATCTACATACTTTAAGTAAAAATAGTACAAGCCAAGTTTAGTAAGTAAATAAGTGGGTAAACGGGCAATGGCAACGGGTTCCGACCAAAAAAAAAGAAGAAAACAACATCAAAAGGAAAAGCCGGGAGTCCACAACGACGAGCAATGGAAAATCGCTGCTTATGCCAGGAAGCACTTTTCTTTAGGGCTGCTCTTCTGGTTGAGATTTTCCCAACCAACCAACCAACCAACCAACCAACCAACCGACCAGCAAAACACAGCAGGCTCTTATCCTAAAATTCCTGCCTGCCTTCTGCCACTTCTCCTCCTCCCCCTCCCTGTGCATTCTCTATCTTTGCTTCTCTTCGTGTGTGGTTTTTGTGAGGGTACGTGATTTCAGCATAATTCCGTATATCAGCACATAAATGGAGCATGCCAGTGACACAGACACAACCAGAATGGCACACACACACACTCACCCAAGGCAGTCACAGTCATGGCCACAAAAAGGACTCTCAAGCTGGCTGCACTTTTTGCTCACTTCATTGTATCCCCGAGAAGGCATCGATGGATAGGAGTCAGCCTAGTTCTGGGGCTTCGTTTTCCACATTTATCAGGTCAAGTGCGTTAAAAGCGAATGCCACAAATCTGTACTCAAAATTTTGTTCACACCAAGCAGAAATGTCTAGGTGAGAAGACGAGTCTTAGATGGGCAAAACCATTAAACAATTATAGCCAAAATTAGTGCTCTGCTGTTATGAAGGAGTCATCATTCCTAATCCTAAGACATTCTTCAATGACAACTTGGTTTGGTAATGCATTAACCCACTCTAAGGTGTTGGCAGTGATTTGGAATAGAACTCACTAAATAAGTCATCAATTGGCACTTGAAACCTCTGTTATAGGGTGGCTAATTCTTAGATTAGCTTCTTTCTGATATCACCTACTCAATATGTGGCTAATCTCTAATATCTTTATTATTTATTCTTCTATTAAATATCAAACATTGTATCCTTTCTGTTATGGAAGCTAGGTAGGGAGATTCTTTAATCGTAACTGCAACTTAAATGATTTAATTTCAAATAGTTTGGGTTATTTCTAATGATTTTTATATATCCCAAATTTGAGGCTCGAAAAATCTAAGCTATCTAATTATTAATTATCTTTAATCTTTACCTCATATAAGTACATACAGATAGACGAATGTAATTAATTCTTATGAAGAATATTTATTCTGAGGTTGACTCAGAGATTGAGCCTAAGAAGCAATGCAAAGGCTCAGTTATTAAGATGAGTAAGTCGAAAGGGGACTTAATTCAGCCGCTCATTAAATTATTAAGTAAAGAGTATGGTTTTTAAAAATTCAAAAAATCGTTTAGAATTGTTCGCAATGTAGTAAATTACATCAAAAATATTGTGTTAAATTTTCAAAACGAACGGAGCAAAACTCTCAAAGTTATAGGCCTTTTAGTAACGAAGAGCGTAACGTTGGCTTTAAAAACTTGAAATGCGTTTTCCTCAAAACCATATTTTGAAAGTCGGTATCCATCATAACTTAGCCGATCCCTTTCAAAATTAAAACATCCTTTATATAAAAAGCCTCACCCAACGTTTTTTCAATACATTAAAATTGTTTTTACTCATAAAATTAATTAATTTTATTGTTTGTCTTCAAACAGGCGTCAAAAGCTCAAAAATTAATATTTAGAAGTCAAAAAAATAGAAAAATAGGAAACGTTGGGGGCGGGCAAAAGTTTTATTTTAACTAAAAAAATTTAATTTTTTGAAATCAGATGATTCTACGCAGAGAAGCGGTGAATGACGCCAAAGGTTTTTTTTTTTAAATTGTCAGTGGCATTTTTTTTCATTATTTTATAATACAATATTTTTTGATATGTTGTTGAGATGTTAAATAATAATATGTAAACGTTTTTCTGAAAGTAGCACAAGCCAAATTTATATAAAAAATTCACAAAAAAATCGCTTTCTTTGGGCATCAAAAATCTACTCCTCCCTTAAAAAAAAACATTTATACACCTAATGACTATATATTCACGTCATTTACTTGACAAGTACGCAATGCTTGAATACAAATAATACAAATTATGAATATAATTCATTCCAAAATAACTATAATTTGATAGTGATCCAATTCAAGTACACCCCAAAAGTGGCCAGGTTGTTCCATAAAAGCCTTAACCCTTTATTCCCTATATCTATGTATAGGAATATCAATTAAAGTTCGAGTTCATTCCCTTGAATCTATATATCTCATTTCACTTGGCTTACACTTGTTGTCTGTTTATTTTGGGTTGTGCTTCTGTGTGTGTGTTTTTTTTTCCAATGATATATGCTTCGCTTACCTCTCCAGTGGCCACTCAAAAATCATTGACTGTTCAATTTACAAAATTCGAGAGAGAATGGTGGAAAGCCGCCAAAAAATGGACAATCCACAAACCAATATCCAGAGGAATCAGAAATCAGTAACCGAATCACACATGGTTCGGCGTTGCATTCTGTATTCAGAAATTGGGTTGAGGTTGGGGGTGAGGGGGTTGGGGGGTTGGGGGTTATGGTTTGACCCAAACACGGATGGGAACATGAAATTTGAGCGCTTTAAAAATTGAGCCCATTGATTTTTGAGCTCAGCACGGACAGAGATTCTCTCTGCTTGGCATCTGTGTGTACGAGTATTTTGTATGTATATTTTCCCTGGCTTTTCCGCATTTTCATTCATGCCGTCAAAGGCATATCGCCGCTTCAGCGCCATTTCCCATTCTCATTCCCGTTGGCATTCCCAGCATGAAAGAGTCAGAGAGACGGACATGAAGGATATACAGAGGATGTATGTGTAGGTGTGTGTACATGTGTGTGTGTGTCTGTGTGTGTGTGCATATGTTGCGGGTGAGTAATTTTTCAAGTATTTCCATGTTCCCAATGTTGTTTGTTTAGCTTCTCCACGGGGGGAATAATAAAAAAAGGGTCGTCGTCTCTTCTCCTCTCTCACTTTATACCTTCTGCATTTATTTTTTTTAAACCAATATATATTGAACCTCCCCTCGTGAAATCAAAGATTAAAATGAGCAACGACGAAGGATCTTTGGTTATTTGCTCGCCTGCTTAGCTGCTGGTCGAGGGTTTTGATTTCATCACCAGCTGCTTCTCTTTTCCTCGTTGTTGTTGTTGTTCAGGCTCCAACACAAATTGTTGTACAAATATTTGATTTTCCAAAAAAAGAAATGGGGGGAAAAAAAAGAGAAAGGAGCATCGCGTTCCCTGTGTAAAAACTCTCGCTACGCATTTATTGAATTAATGGATTATTTCTGCGTCAAAACATCTGTGACTCGCTCCCTTTACCTCGACCACATCCCCCTACCCCTCCCCCCACCCACACATATTTGTTTCAACTGATATATTTATATTTACTTCGAGTGCCCCATTCCCCTAACCCGATTTTCAATTTTTCATATTTCTATAATTTTATTTTACGGGCAAATTGAAACCAGAAACGTAAATAATTATGGGCAAATTAACATTTTAATCTGTCGAAATTGTCTAAAATTCAAATAAAATGGGCAACATGAGTCAAAAAGCTTATAACAAGCAGGAAGACAAAGCACAGAGGCGTAGACGAAATATTTAAGGGGGAGGGGAGATCGAAAATTGAAGAAAAATCAAGAGAAGGAGAACCAAAGGAAGAATTGCCAATTGAGAGACGCACAAGTGACTTAGGGACGCACAAGCAAGGAGCAATGCGAGTGAATCAGTTGCTTGTGCGTCCTTTCAGTTGCTTGTGCGTCCTCTCAGTTGCTTATGCGCCTCTCAACAGACTGATTCACCCACTTATGAGCCATTTCTTGAATGTAAGCAGTAGATCCCCCTTTTCAGCAGCCTCTGGAATTGTTTCCATTGCAGGGTCAAAAGTAAAAATTTCCGCCAAATGCTTTGCATGTTCAAATTACATTAAAAATGAGCAAAAAAGAGCACAAAAAAAAAGAATGAGCCACAATCACAAACTGTGCTCTCATACAAAGAACATTTGGAAAGGAAAGGAAAGGAAAAACCATGTCAATTTTCTATTCCAATTGGCCAAACACACACAGGGGACTATGCACAGTTGGTAGGCTTGTGTTTTATTTTTTATTACTCACATTCATTCCAATTGTGGCTACTACTATTACACACACACACACACACAGCCATGCCGACAATTTGGCCAAAAAAAAAGGGCCAAAAGTTTTTTTCTCTTGCCTTTTTTTCGCATTAAAATGCACTTGTTAACAAGTAATTTGTTGGGGAATGGCTGATATTTGCTTATCGCAGTCATGAAATCAGTTCAACGAAACCCAGAAGGTTGAATATTTGATTAGATAGGGTCAAAAGGGTGGCAAGGGGTAAAGACACACAAAAAGGGACAACGTTTTGTTAGCAAAATTGTTAGCAGAGAGTAAGTAGAGTGTTCTGTAATAGTTTGTGGCCATGGCTAATTGTAGGGAATAGTTTTGGGTTTTTTGATCTTAAAGTATGTAACAAGATCCACTTATAATTATGATAATGAAACGGAAACCCCACTTTTAAGGGGGGTGCCCTGCGACGGCATCTGTAAGTACTTTAGAATGGTTAATCTTTATTGGACGCGGCTTGTAAGAGGCCCTTCCAAATGTTAAGTCCCTGCTATTCATATAACTTTAACACTTGACTCTCGAACCGACTCAGTGTTCCTCTTAGTCACATAAAGTACTTGAAAAATTCTATATGCCAATTGAAAGTGGAGACGCCTTTGCGTTACCCTATAACTAAGCTTATAAAGTCTCTGATTCTTGTTTCTTATATGCCCCTCACTTTGCAGGGTATAAAAATATTATGTACAGCGTACAAATTCCCCTCGGGCGAAGGCAAAATCAATTTCAATCAAACAAATGCAACAAACGCGCAGCCCAGACACAGTCACAGAGAGAGAGAGAGAGAGAGAGTCCCAGACCAAATCCACTCAAGTGAACCAATAAAATAAAATCAAAAAAGCGAAAAGGAAAACAGGAAAAGTCAACTGGTGGAGGGCCTGAAAAATGAATGACGCCAGAGAAACACAGAACCCCGAACCGAGCTGAGGATGGAGGATGAAGAACAAAGAACCGAGCAAGAGAAGGGCGAAGAACTGAGGCAAAACTGAAATGAAATGCATGTAACAAAATAATTGAGAATAATCGAATTTAAATCACATTTGGGTTTTGACAATGACAGCGACAATAATGATGATGACGATGACAAGTTAGAGGGGTGAAACATTTTTTTTTTGGGTGAAGAGTCATACAGATGGCACGATTTAGTCAAACCCAAAAGAGAAAAAAAAAAATGTCACAGTCCAAAGTCATTGCCACATGCTGGGACAATTCATTCAACCAATTTGGCATTTCTAGGTTTTTTTTTTTCCTTTTCGGACTTCCTTGGTAATTAACGCCAGATGTTTGGGAACGACCTGCAAGGTTACGCTTTTCAAATATATATGTATATATATAAATTTGTAATCAAAAAATAATGGAAATGAAATTGAATAAAGAAAACAATTCATTGACATTCTCTCTAATTTCGAAGCAAAGCCATGAAACACGTTCCAAAAATTTCAATTATCAGCAAAAGGCATTTTTAGTGTGTGGGAAAATTCCTGTTCTAACTCTATTTTTAGGTCAAGTAATGGGACAATTATTGCTATTAATAGAAAGGTTAGATAAAAGAAAATGTGGTTTAGCCAAGGGGAAATAAATTAAGTTGAATGAAGTTTAAGTAAGACGAAAATGTGGTTTAATTAAAGCTAGAAGAGGCTAGGATATACGATAAAAAGATTATTATTATGAAAATCATTAAATTATGAATGAATTTTAAATTTCATATTTTTAAATAATTATTACAGCTTATGTTTATGGAATATGAGCAAGACTTTAACTATTTAAACATTGAAAAGTGGAAAAAACTGGGGATCTACTTTAATCTCTGTAAAATACATTGAAATACAAGATAAAATAATGAAACTTGAATTTATTAAATAGTTGGAATTTCACTATCTGCTGTATGGAAGATGTAAAAAGTTCTTGATTGACTTTCAAGTACAGAAATCTTTAAATTTCATAAGTCTTTAACGTCTTAAATGATTTAATTGTACAGAAATCTTTAAATCTTTAATTATTTAATACATTTTTATAAAGAGAATTCATAAATAAATCTTGGTACTAAAGGAATCATCATTAAATCTTTACGAAATGGAAGAAAAAATGGAGCTAAACTCTGATATTTAATCGAAGTTAAACTGAGCACATAAAAACAAGGCAAAATGTTTAAAAATTTAACTATATATGCATAATATTTTAACTTCATTTTCTAAAAAAAATTCAACTAAATTTAAAAATTGATTGGAACACACCTCGCACACATTTTGGTTTCCTGTATACTCACTGAAAATTTAAATTTTCTAAAATATCTAATCTTAATTACATGAAGGTTATTTATTAACTAAAAGAGTTGTCATATTTGAGTGAATTGTTACTCCCCCATTTGATTCTAATTTGTTTCCAATGACTAAACACACAAACACACCCGTTTTACCTTCATGGGTTTGCCCCAAAACACACACATTTCTATTATAGAGGAGAAAGAAAGCACATTTCAAAACCTGTCAAAAGGTTTTTCTCTTCACACAATTTTATTTTTTAATTTAACGCTGAATTCTTTTAGCTCGAACCTCGAACCCTCGGACCCAAAAACGAATCCACATGAGTAAACCAACCCTTGCCAAGAGTTCACCAGAGTGTTAATGTCTAAATTGCGTTCAGAGTTGTCAATGTTTGTTGTTTTTGTTGTTGTTGCTGTTGTTTGGGTAACCCCGCAACAACATATCCAAAACATTTGAACTTGTTTGCTGCGGTTACGCTGTTTATTTTTCAATTGAGGTTTTCACGCAATTCCCCCCCTGGCCGTCAATAATAGCAAGTGAATGTTTTATTTATAACATTTCCGCTAAAAGTGCTTAGGTGGATGAGGGAAAGGTGGTGGAGGGGGACACTTACCTTCATCTGCTGTGGCCGGATGCTGTTCGCCTTGAATTTCCATTATGCGGCTAACCAGCAGAAGGACAACAATAGTTGCAACTGCAGTTGCTGCCTCATTGCTCTTGCCACACATTTTCGCAATTAATTTCCAACACAGATTTTTCCGCGATACTTTTTTTTCAATTCAGGAATTTTCCTCGCTTCGATTGCGTTTCTTTTGTTTTTAGTTAAACGGGCCCGGCCCTTGTCTACTCTCCCTTTCTCTCTCTCGGAGTTTTCTTCTTCGATTTTTCCTTTTTGTATTTCTCTATTGTTGATTCAATTGCGTATTGCGCTTGCTTTTCCACAGCTTTTCATAAGTTTCTCATTTTTCTTGTTGTTCTCCCAATGAGGGGCTGCTTTTCCATTAGATATGTGTGTAGCTTCTCTCGTTTCAATTCGATTTGTGTTCGACATAAGCCACTGAAAAGAGGAAATACATTTTCACGAATTAGTTTTCATTTATGCAGAACAATTTTCTTCGCAATTACAACAAGCCAAAAACATCGTAATATTAAGTTGCAAATGTGTGTAAAGTTTACCCTTACCAAACAAAAGGGTATATATGGTTTGTGGAACAATTTGCAACACTTTAAACTAAATACTTCTGATCAGAATGGTCTCTCATCTAGAATGTTGAGAGTGAGTCTGCTTTTTGGGTCGTTAAACTATTTAGATTAGATCTGTAAATTATATTTTTACATTTAGATTAGGGCTAACAAGTTTGGATGATTATAAAGTCTTTCAATATATCTTTTGCTTACTTGATAATAGCTTAACAACACGAAGACTAAAAAGAGTACATATTTTAGATCTTGCTAATGGACCTTGAATGTGTAGTAGGATAACTAGTGTAAACTACATATATCGAACACCGATAAGTGCTGGAATTGCCAACACTGTCGTGGCAGAGCAATATGCACGTTACTTAACTCTAAACAATGAGGGAGACAGACAGACGAACGGGGAGAGAGTTTCATTCGATAGGCGACGACCAAAGAGAACAGACGGTTAAGGAAAACAATTAAAATAAATACTAAGCCTGTGGAATAAAATATAAGAAATAAAGATTAAACATTACTACTACAAATGTAATATATAAAATTGTAAATAAAATTAAACTAAGGGTCATATAAAATTTGTACATAATAATCAACTAGATTTAATGACTAACATAACTGTACAACCTAGAGTTTATATATAATAGTTTGGCTCAATGGAGCTAACTATTCCTGTTAAAATTAATGTATCTGCAAATTTACTTATTGTCCAAGGACAGATTGTAAATACAAATATATACAAAAAAAAAAAAAAAAAAAAAAAAACATTTAGATTAGGGGGATTCTTAGAAAACAAAAGAGATGGCGGCTTAAAAAGGGTATCAAATGTATAATACAAAGATAGAAGGAAAGGATGATATGCCCAAAGAAGACTCTTATGATTTTTGCTAATTGTTTAAACAATTTTTCCATTTTTCAATTTACATCTGTAAATTATATTGTCAGCTTAAGATTTAGGGATTCTTTGGAAAAATAGAAGAAAGGGTATGAAAGCTAATACATAGATAGAAAGAAGGATGACATAGCCAAAGAAGACTCGTATGATTTTTGCTATTTGTTTAAACAATTTTCCAATTCGTTCTTTTCCCTAATTTCGAATTAACTCTTTCAAAAGATTTTTGCTATTTGTTTAAATATTTTTTCAAACTTTTCTTTCCCATAATTTCGAACTTTTAAATGTTTCTTTACTTTTAAATTTCTTAAATCGTGGTTTTTAATTAATTAAATATTGGTATATAATCGAGAGGGATTCCAACTAAAAACTTCTCATGGAATTTTTTTTACCTTCATTTTTTTTGCCAATTTGTATTTACTTTTACTTATATTAAACAAATGTGAAAACTCTTGCCCGACATTTTTTCATAAATATTTAAATAGCATAACCCAAGCTGGGAATTATCAACTGGGGAGCAATATTTATGATAGATTGCAATAACGACGAGAGCCAGACAAACTTATGACCAACTAGTTTGACCAAGGGCAGCATAAATAATAAATAAATAAATAAATATTGTTATATTAAATAACAATGACGGAGAAAGAGAGTGGGAGTGGGGAAGGGAGAAGTTGGTGAAAGGAAAGGAATGGTAAATGAACGGCCACCTGGAGGGTTGGAATATGAAAGTAAATTTTTGTCAACCTTTCAACATGCCAAAACAAATTGACCTCAATTTTTTTCATTACATACAAAGGTGCGGGGGAAAAGTGTGGGGTGGGGGAGAAAGAAATGGAAATGCACAAGTTAAGCAGAACACACACACACACACACACACATAGAGACAACACACTAAGCACTCTTGGGGGCTGTCAGTTACAGCCCCAAATGGAATGTCTCGCCAGGTGAAATATAACTTAATATGAAGTAAATACAAAGATTTAAGTAGCAATCAGCTCTCTCGTAGCTACCTTCCCCCATTCTCCATCTCTCTCTCCCTCTCTATGTTTTCTCTTTCTTTCTTCTCTATGCTAACAATTTCTGGTTACTTATGTGCTCTAGTTTATTTCCTCTATTTTTCTTGAAGCAATTTCGCAACATTTTGTTTGACTAAGGGGCTTACAGCAATTCTTCTAATACAAATACAACTACAGAGGGCGAGAAAGTGAGAAAGAGAGAGGGAGAGAGAGAGAGAGGAGGAGATGGAAAGTACATCTATACATTGACACTTTCACAGGCCCAACCAGCTGACAAGGCGTCAAATTGCAGGAGGGCATTCAATATGCCCAAGGCAGGCGCCCTTAATAGAATTTTAAGCTATTCCTTTCTTGAAGAGATAAATTATTTAAATTGTTATTTACTTATAAAATTTCTAAGTAGAGTTCAATTAAAGTCCTTTAAAATGGGCATCGAAATTGTTTTATCAAATGAAGCTCAACATTATTTTTTTTAAATGTTTCAAAAATAGTTCAAAATTCAATAAATATTTTATTAATTTAACCAAGATATAACTAAATTGATATTTTTAGAGATTTGTGAGTCTATAATATTTAAAACACTTAAATTTTCATGTTTCAGAATTAAGGTTTGGAAAACTGAAGCCTTTTGAGTTAGGAAAATATTTTTATAATAATCCTAAAACAGATCCATTTCACAAGCTGGAAAATGCTTCACATTTTTCTATTTATTTAAGATTTCCTGACATGGGATGTATTTAAATTTATTTTTAACTAAAACAGAATAGATTTCCTGCATGGAAGATATGACAGATTTTCTCTAGCTAAATCTGTTTTGAAAAAAGTCAGATATGGCGGGAAAATGGCTAAGACACCAAATATGACATTTTATCTGTCTAAGTCTGTCAAAAAAAGGAATATATGACTCAAGAAAATCCAATTTGACCGCCCTGATATATATTTTTTGATCCCATTTGCAGATGTTTCATAAAGTCTCTCCTTCATTTCATTTATTTCGCTCCCGAGTGCTCAACACGCAGTGCCAACTCGTGTTAAAGGTGACTTGAGAGTGAGAGTGTAGGGACAATTTTCTGCCAGGCAAACCAACCAAATGGGATTGGATGATGGCAGAATGGCAGGATGGTTAGATGATGGCATGGAACTGGGCTACAATGCATGAGTTGCCATTCATAATATTAGCGCGCCGAGGCGAGGCAAACAAAGGATTTTCAAGCAGTAGGCAGTGGGTTCCTTCGTCAGGTCTTAACCGAACTCACAGAGAGATGGTCGAGGAATTGGTAAATAAAGGCACGCCTCGTCCTCGGCAGACTGGGAATGATGGGCTTTCTGTGGGCTTCTGCTGTCGGGGCCAGCAAACTACACGTGTACGCAAAGCAATCAACAAGCAGGATACGAGCCGAATGAGTAACATAAATAATAAAAACCGGAGAGTCGGAGAGTGCCAAAACATTTGTATGAATGATGTCTGAGGCCAGGACAAGAGACCAAGAACGAGAACGAGAACGACTCTGGACGACTACGACGCATGAATGGTAAATGGCAAATGGCAAAACGGCGAATGCCAAAAATGGGTGGCATTCAGAAAGAAAGAAAGCAGAAGGAGGCGCTGGAGGAGCAGGAGGAGGACCCCCTGCAAGGATAGCGGCTGGGGCGGCGTGTGTTGCTTATTTATGCTGTGCCTATTGCTGCCACTTGAGACTCCTCCGACTCAGAGTCAGAGTCACCTCGAACTCCGACAATTTGGAATCTAGCGCAAATAGAAAATATTTATGTATTATGCAAAAAACGTAATGCGTAGAAGGCCGAAGCAAAAAGGGAAGAAAACGAAACGGCAGGCCAATAATGGAAACCTGTTGGCGGAAAATCTAATTTTCGTAACACCCTCCGACCCTCCCCCACCTCATTTTTTTTCTGGAGACGCCTACACACACACACACAGACACAGAGAGGGAACCCATAACTCAAAGGAGGGCTTCCACATGGTTATTTAATTTGGGTTTACGGTCGAGACCAAGGAATGAAAAAGTAAGTGCAGGTGTTAAAGATTGTATCCACTCCCCCCTACCCCCCACCACCTTCCCATCCACAACCATCTCGTATGTATATCAAGTGAGCAGGAAATGCTTAAAGATAAGATATAGGGCTATATGTGGGGAGAGAGAAGAATATATATATTCTTTTCGTTACGCAAAGGTTATCTACGAGGTGTAAACTGTGTAATTTCGGGGAAGAAGAGCAAATAAATAAATACAACAATACAGAAACCGAGAAAAAAACCCCCCTAAAACCCTAAACTCTGATCTACTTATTCGTAGAGTACAAAACCAAAATCTAATTCAATCTAATGAGAGCAACTAGAGCTTCTCGTTAGTTCTACTAGTTCAGGCAATTTTCAATCGTTTTAGAAGGTTTCCTTTGTTTGGCAATCAGTAAAAGCAAATTTCGATTTGCATAAAAGATTTCTCTTCATTCCCCTTCCCACAACTAATCAAGTGGATCCTGGATATGTTGAGCATGAGCGCAGTGAGAATAATTTAAAGGAACATTTAATTGGATTTTTAATAGGTAATTATTAAACTTTCGGTGGGGCATTAAATATTTATTTTAATTTGAAAAGTTGAATTTATTCTTCTTATTATTTATGGCATTTCCTTATCACAATTTATGTTATTTAAAAAAAGTTCATTAACCTATTGTTTGGTATTAGTATTTTATTAAAGTAATTAATATTTTGACTTCAATAAATATTGATTATTAGTTTCTGTATACAAAGTGCATTAATATTTAATGGCTAACTAAAAATTTATGTTATTTATTAATCAAAATTTATTGCGTAAGCAGAAAAAAATTGTTAGAAATTTTTTCATTTATTGATTTGAAGCTTTTTGTTGTTGCTAGAAAGTTTTTGTGAATCTTTTAGATGTCAAAAATTCGATTATCTATCTTAACATTTGAATAAAATTGATTTTTGAATATTTATCCAAGAACAGATAGCAATAATTTTATAAATAATACATGAAGTGTAACTTAATTAAGAATTTAATTTATTATAGAAATAAAAAAAGAACTAAAATATTGAAATAGTGAAACATCAGAGATAGTTCAGCTAAAAACTACTAGAGACTACAGATATTTATTTATTTACTTATTTATTTAATTGTAGCGAAGAATTAATTCTACTTTACAATGCCAGGGCAACAAAGGCTTTCAGGTTGAATACTACAGATAATTGAAATATCTGTTGATAATATAGTAACAATAATTATATAACATAACTTGGTTAGTAGTTTTTTATCTAAATTTTCTAATCAGCGAGCTTGCGAAAGATTCTATGAGATTTCTTGAAAAAATGACTAACTAAATTAAAAATATTTATTTGTATAAATTAAATTATGTTAATTTACACTTTTCGAATTGTCAATCTTTAGATAAATACTTAATAAGATTTGGGATTAATGATATAAGAATAAAACGGTTTTAAATCGAAACCTATCACATTATTTCTCTAGCTAAATTTTAGTTTGATTTTTGATGTCAAAAACTATTCTAGATCCCTCTTGCCTCTACGTCTCTGACATCATAGCAGATGGCATCCAAGTGCCTAGACACAACCGTGTGAAGTTTATAAATTTATGAAGCAAACTTCATATATGCAAAAAGTGAATTTCACATAGCAAGGACTCTCTAGCTCTTTTAGTCGAAAACCATCTCAATCTCCATCGCCATCCAGTTATCCTTTTGCCCAGAGAGAGAGAGGGATAGAGAGACACAGTGTGACTGTGACTGGACCGTGTTATATTGACAAGCTTGAGGAAGTTTCTTGTTGGGATGACAGACAGAAGAGAGAGAGAGAGAGAGATGGAGAAAGACTGCAGTAAGTGAAATTAATTAAAAGGGACGAATGGCACTAGTCAAGGATCCCAACTGAGAGATAGACAGACGGTGGATGCCAAACCGGACCAGGGACCAGGTTTCACAGGGGGCGCACACACAATGAATGGGCAAAAAGATGTCAACACTTTGTTCAAGATGATGACGTCGTTGTCGTTGTCGTTGATGTCGTCCCACCAGCAGCAGCAGCAGCAGTCCATCTATTCGTCCATTGTTGTTGTCATTGTTTCATATTGCTGCCCCTCCGCCCCACCCCCTCCAGCTGTCCGTGTCTGTTGTTAGCACCCGTCCTTGTGCCTGTTTATGAAGTGCCAGGATATCTCCAGGACGAAGGCATTGTTAATAATAGAATGTTACTTCTATTTTTGCTCGTTTCGCGTTACAATCTCCACCAGCAACGACAACAACAACAACAACAACAACAACGAGAAGAAGACGAAACACTTATTCTTTATTTTGTTTCCACTTGAGTCTGCAGGGAATTTCCTTTTGAAAGAGTTTTTTTGTTTTTCGCTTTTTATTTCTTTTTTTTTTATAATTTTCTTTCTTTTCTCTCTCGCGTTTGCTTTTTGCACGTAACTTCTGTTTTGCCACTTGAAGCGCTTTTTGCCTTCATCACGACGATGATAATGAAGATCATCAAGACGATGATGATGATGATGATTATAATGAAGCATTGGCCATTTGAATAATTGGATTTAATATTTAATACTCGCAATTATTTTTGTTTATTTTCTTTTACATAATTGGGGAGACACTCAGACAGACAGAAAACACACACATAAAAGCTTTTCCTTCATTTTCCAAACTACACACACACACACACACACACACATTAAAAATTAATTGAAAAATTGTTTCTGGGAACATTTTAGTGACTTACATAAACAAATCTGGACTTCACTTTTTTAAGGACTCATAAATATATTTAATTCCTCTTTCACTCTCTTTCTCTTTTTTTTTGCCATAAACATTTTTTTAAAATCAAAGCCACAAAAAAAAAAGGAGAATGCTTCATATGACTTTCTACTTTATTCTTGTTTTTTGGCAAAATGAAAAGAAAATAAATTCCAAGTCCATGCAAAATTTTTAACGAAAATATTTGCTTTCTCTAAATAAAAAGACAAACAAAATATTTTAGTGCACTTATGCATAGAGAATATATATGCATGTATCTATCTATTTGTTTGTTTGTTTGTTTATGCGCTGTTGTTGTTGTTGTTGCATTTTTTAATTAAAAGCAAAAAGTCAATGTTTTGTCCTCCCCTGGGGAGGGGGAGGAGCTGTTGGGGGTGCCGATGCTGGTTGTTTGGGGACAATGCTCGTAAAATTTCAATGCCAGCAACAATAAAATTCCATAAAAAAGGCATCTACTCTTTCTGTGTATGTGTGTGTCTGTGTGTGTGTGTGTGCCATATCTATGACAAAAAATTTGTTTATATAATTAGGACACGCCCTGCAGGCGGCGCCTTTTTCACTTTGTTTATGCATTTTTGTATCGTTGAAAAAGGAGACAAACAAATTGAAATGAATTTTAGAGCAAGGCGACTTGAGTATACCCTGTAACTAGACAAAATTCTTTTAAAGAGAAGTCTTCTATATGACTTTTGTTTAAATTGTTTTAATTTTAAATATATATCATTGATTAAAGTATTCAGCTGGAAATTAATAAATTTTGAAACTACGATAATTTAAGGCTCATTAGTTTTCGTTTTGATTTTTAATTTTGGCACAGTTTCTATTCGGAATTCTTGATCTATTTGCTCTTTAAAATGAAGTCTCATCAGTTTTATTTTTGATTATTAATTTTAACTCAATTTTTCTTCTAAATTCTTGATCTATTTACTCTTTAAAGTTAAGACTCATTAATTTGATTTTTTCTGGATCTTTTTACTCTTTAAAATTAAGGCGCATTAGTTTTAATTTTGATTTTTAATTTTAGCTCAATTTCTATTTCTATTTACTCTTTAAAATTATTTCTTAATGATTGTGATCAAATCTACTTTTATTTTTTCGATATACCTTAAACTAAAACAATTTTTATTAATAGAGAAAGTAAGATTTGGTCAGGCAGGATATGGCAGGACATGGGAGTTCAGTTTTTAGATATTATATTGCCAAATTCTCTCCTGTTCTAGTCACATCTACCTCATTAGTAGTGGGTATGCAAAAATAATAGAAGAGACGGCTATAAACCCGTGGCAGACTTCTTTTTGAGGCAGCCGAAAAGAAAAATGCCACGTAACGAGCCCAAAAAGTCGCGTCTCACATATCCGCCAAAAAAAAAAATATGAGACGAAAGAAAAGGGAGGAATGCGGTGCCTTCTCCTCTTTCTTTTTTGTTATATGTATTATTTTCGTATCCTTGGCTAACAAATGCATGGAAAATGATTTTCAAATGTGCCGCCAGAGAGTTGACTTGCTGCCTGCTCCCTTCTCACCCTCATCCCCACCCCTCAGATGGCAGGCAGGGAGACAGAGACTTGGGTTAAGACATGTTTTATTGGCCTCAGTCTTGTTTATATCGTTTTTGACACACACACAAAAAATACATTTTGGGAGTAGAATTTTCGCTTTGATGCGGTGCAAAGGGGGGTTGGGGGAAGGGGCGTCGGGGGGAAATTCAAGTTAGCTGCTGCATTGTGCGGTTACTTGGCCTACGCACGTGCCGGGTTCAGTTCGGTTTGGGGTATAAAAAAAAAAAAGGAAAAGTCTGGCAATTCGTCTGTGAGAATGTGTTTCTGTGTGTGTTAATTGGCGGTCTATGTGACGCCCGGTGTGTGTGTGTATGTGTGTGTGTGTGTGTGTGTGTGTGCGAAGGCAACCAGGATCTATGTGGGCTAAAAGCAGTGGGCAGCATATTTTTGCCACCTTATTCCTTCTTGTCAACTTAATTGGCCTCCGTGTGAAATTAATTGGATTTTTGCTCATTTTATATTTGTTTTTTTCCCCCATTTAATTACAAACGAGATGGGAAAATAAAAACCTAACTGAATGTATTTACTTTTCTTTGCTGCCGAAAGGGTAGAAAATGAGGATTTCGCCACAGGATGTATAAGGAATTGTTAGAAGGGATTTCACCACAGGATATTAGCTGCAAATGAAGTTAAAGAAAAGCAAATTCAAATGAATAAAAAAGAGGAAAGTGAAATAGAAAATAGTTTAGACTAAATTTCAATTAATGAAAAAATATTTGGGGCTCAAAATTGTTGTGAAATTTTAAATGAAACTTTTATTTAGCTCTAATAATTAGCTTCAACATTTTAAGAATCAATTTAAAATAAAATTTATGACAATTGTTTTTCTTTTATATCAAAAACAGTTCAGAAGGTCGCTCCTATTGAATATAATTTTTTATGGGCTTTGTTTAAATATTTTTTAAAGTCCTCAAACAGCTAAAACACATATCGATCTATTTTAAGAACCAAATGAAAACTTTAAGGTTACTAAAGTCAACAATTATAAATCATTATGTAACATTTTTCACTTTGCAGTTCCATATTTTCTATTCCTCTTCCTCTTGACTTTCAAGTTCTATGGGAAAATTCGTTGGAAAATATTCGCCTGTTGGGCATTAATCGCTCATTTTTTGTTGTTGTTTTTTTCTTTCTTTGGCATTAAAACCACCCAACTCAACCGCCTGACGATGCGTAATGTTTGCTCAGACAAAATAAAATACTTGTACTTAAATTTTTGTTGCACAGCTGCTTTTGCTTTTTGTTTAAAAACCTTGTGTATTTTTTTTTTGCTTTTTGTTACTTTAAGTGTTTAACTTTTCTTTCACCGCAACAACAAAAAGATGGAGCTGAGGAAAACTTTTGCTTTTGTCCTGTTTTCGAATACACTAGCAAAGAGAGGGAATATTCGTTTTCTTACCAAAAGTTGGCAACATTTTTAAAGTATACATTAACCCGACCAGAATGGTCATCATGTGTGGAAATGGCTATCAACTCGAGATATGTGAAAGGGTATATAAAATAACGACGCTACCGAAACCGAAATTATCCCCATTCCTTTGGTTTGGCTGGTACAAATTTTCTCGAAAAAGAAAATGTGATGAAGTCGTTTCGACGTACAAACGAAATACAAATTTTCTTACCCAAGCGCATGAAATTTAAAATTAAATAAACAAAACTCCCAAATGTGCAATTAAAAAATTTTACAGTCATAACTTTTTATTATGGAGCATAATTCAGTCAGAGCGTTTTTTATGCCGCAAACAAAGAAAACGACAGAGAGGAAAGGGGCGGGATGGAGTGGGGTGGGTTTGGATAGAGCGTGTTTCCATTTCATTTCGGTCCTTTTTTCCAATAAATTTTCCTCCTTTTGCACGCAATTTCCCCACTTTCACTTTACTCAGTGTCGTTGGTTTTTTTTCTTCTTCTTTTGGTTTTTCGGGTGTATAATTTCATTTACACAAGCCAAATTACATTAAAGCTAACCAAGTTTATGTCTGTTTCATAATTTTTAGTGGCAGCTTTCCACACACACACACACACCTACACACACACATACACGCATACATGATATATGTATGTATTTTAATATTTGTAGAATTTTCCGTTTTGCCTGGTTTTAGTTCTTTAGATTTTTATCATCATGAACTAAATGCCAGCACGTGAATCCTTTTAATTGCAATTTATTTGCCTTCTTTTTATGTTTAATAGGCGAAATAACTTTATATGATGGGTTGTTTTCTTTTTATAATTTGTAATTTTTATACCCTTGACAAAGGTTTATATTCTTTCTTAGGTGAAATTTAGTTTTTGCCATATCAGATGCAGATACACCGCGCGTCATTAGGTTAGCACCGCCCTATGCATTCGTCGTTTATGTTGAATATTTTCTGAACCACTTTAAATGACAGTTTTACAAATTATTCTCACATAAAGTTTCATAAATTGTTGATTAAATAAACTTAAATTTCCTGTTGTTACTTTTAGATAAAATTTCAATAAAATATTTAGAAAAAGTATAGAGAAAACGTAACAAAAGTTTTGTCATGATATGGAAAAAGCTGATTAAATATCTATAGCTACTTCTCTCTTCACAAATTTTCGGTAATTGTTTGTTCGAGAACCCTACGGATCAGTCTGCTATATAATATATAATCCTTTTTTTATAACAATCAATAAAAAATGTTCTTTTTCTCTTGGAGTAGATTGTCTGCTATGCAAAAAAATAAAGTAAGTAAGTCGCCGGGCCGACTTGGATATACCATGCATCAGGGGAAAACAAATTTCCTTGAGTTTATAAAACTTATTTCATATATTAAATTTCTTTCGTATGCGCGATTTCTAACATATGCTATATCGCTCACTCTTATGTGTGTGCACTTTAGCGCCCCACCGGCCAAATTCGCCCTTGCACCGCTTTGAGTGCAAAACGTTTCAATGCATAACTCGGCCATTTATATTCCGATTTTTATGAAATTTGGTGGAATGATAGATGTCCATAACATATATAAGTGTGCCGAATTAAATTCCGATACGATAAATATTGCGGGAGCAAATCACTTTTTATTATATCCCGGAGGCGGAAGGGGGCGTGGCAAAAAAATTTGGTGGAATGATAGATGTTCATAAGATCTATGAGTGTGCCAAATTAAATTATGATACGATAAATATTACGGGAGAAAATCACTTTTTATTAAATTCTGGAGGCGGAAGGGGGCGTGGCAAAAAAAAAACATAAACTTGGTCTGCGTCAAGACTACACGAGTCTACATTCTAAATTTGGTAACTCTAACATTTGTAGTTGCTGAGATCTCTGCACTCTTACGGACGGACGGACAGACGGACAGACGGACAGACGGACATGGCTATATCAATTTCTCTTCTCATGCTGGTCAAGAATATATATACTTTATAGGGTCGGAAAAGATTCCTTCTCCCTGTTACATACATTTTGGCGACTTTAATATACCATTTCATCCTATGGATGCATGGTATAATGAGCATAGAAGCTTTTGTCAATTCTAAATAATCTATTTGAATGTCTTTATTTGTAAGCAAGTGATTTATTATACCATGCATTCATAGAATGAAATGGTATATTAAAGTCGCCAAAATGTATGTAACAGGGAGAAGGAAGCTTTTCCGACCCTATAAAGTATATATATTCTTGATCAGTATCAATAGCCGAGTCGATTGAGCCATGTCCGTCTGTCTGTCCGTCCGTCCGTCCGTCCGTCCGTCCGTCCGTCCGTCCGTCCGTCCGTCCGTCCGATAGAGTGCCTAGATCTCAGCAACTATAAAAGCTAGAGCTACCAAATTTGGCATGTAGACTCGTTTGGAGTGTACGCTGATCAAGTTTATTTTTTTTTTTTGCCACGCCCCCTTCCGCCCACGCTATTCGAAAAACAATATTTTGAGCACCCATATCTCGGGAACTATAAAAGATAGAGCTTTCGAATTTGGACATTAGATGCGTGCAGTGTGCACGCAGACCAAGTTTGTTTCAAATTTTTGCCACGCCCCCTTCCGCCCCCGAAATTCGAAAAATTCGATTTTCACCCGAAATATTTATCGTATCGAAATTAAATTTGACACACTAATACATGTCACGTATATCTATCATTTCACCAAATATCACAAGAATCGGAATAAAAATGGCCGAGTTATACATAGAAACGTTTTTCACCCATTGCGGTGCAAGCCAAATGCACGCGAAAAAGAGCGAGATAGCATATGCTACAAATCACCGATTTGGTCGGGGGGCGCTAAAGTGCTCGTTTCCACACAAGAGTGAGCGAGATAGCATTTAAAAGAAATTTAATATAACTTTATTTTAAATGTTTTCAAACAAAAGTTTTTCCCAACGGTTTTCCATCTATCTAAAATAAATCATACAAAATAGTGTTGTGAGAAGAGCTGCCAATTTGGCTTTCCTTTAGGCAGTTTGTTGTCTTTTCAGAAACTTATTCAATTATTAATACTTTATAAAATATTTATTCGACCAATTTGAGTTTAATTCATGTTGTAAATATCTAAATTTGTTGAATAAATTAAATAAATAACACTCCCAAAAAAGCAAACAATTTTTAACCAGTTTTCTATTGTTTTTAAAAAGAGTCTTTTACGATATTTTCTCCATGTTGTCCTGTTTTTTATGATGGATTGCTCATTCACCACTCGAAAGTGATAAAAGATGAAACTAACAATTCTTATATTACACAACTCTGTAAATCATTCCAAGGATTGCCATTGTTTGAGTTTTTATTGGAGTTTTATTAACTCGGAACCATTTCAGAACATTTCATGTGCAACAAAGACGAACCAAAGACGGAGCATTCGAAAAGTGACGCAAGCCTTCGCTAAGTGTCTTCAACTGGTTCGCTGCACAACTCACTTCATTGAAAGACTTCATTGTTATGAATTCAGATGGTCTCTTTGGCTTACTCATATCCATTATCCTTGACTCTATTAAGCAGTCTAACAGCAACAGCAACAACAACAACCAATAATTGTCGCTTCAACTAATAAATAATGCATAAATATTAAAACAGAGGGGATGAAAAAGCGAAGAAGAAGAAGCAAAGAACTCAACTCAATAAGCAGTAACAAAAAACCAAACAAAACGACACTGACAAAACGGGGGGCTCGGAGAGAAGGCAAAAAGGGAGAGTTGAGTAATATCAGGAATAAACTGAAGGCGGGTAAGGCCTGGGCTAGTGGATTTGCTGTCCAACAACAACCAGAAACAAGCAACAACAAAGTGAGAAAACCGCAGCGAAGAGCATAAAAAATGCATAAAACGAGGACAGAATAAAGTCATAAAGTAAAAATTGCTCAACGGACGGGGATCCTGAAAGGAGTAAAAATGTATATGAGCTTGGGGTGCAGGAGAAGAAAGAGGTGGGGGGTGGCTGAGGGAGACAAATGTGTTGGTTAATATTGTTGTTGTTGTTGCTGTGCTTGGGTCTTGTTTGAGGTTTCAATAGGTCATAATTCACGCCTAGTCGCCGCTTTTGCCATGTTAGGCGCCAGCCCTCGATGGCAGCAAAGGGACAAGCAAGCCAAACTAAAGGAGTGGAGGAGACCCACACATGCACACAGATGTAGCTATGTGTGTGGGTGCTGCACTTGCAATATATATAAACTCCGATTTATATATATGCATGTACATATGTAACATGTGTGCAGAACCAATATTGATATTTAAATGCAGAACAAGTGAGGTTACTGTTCGAAATTGCCTTGACATATGACACAATGCTAACTGGATAAGAAATAACAAGAAAGGATGAATCAGATGGAAATGAAAAGATGAACAAATCGAATAGATTATACCCCTTAAAAGCAACTAGTCAATGATTTTACTTTTTATGATTTAAGACGAATGATTTTCTCAATTGATAAAAGACTTATAAAGTATGAACATCAGAAATTAAATGCTTAGAAAATAATAGAAGCTACTAAAGAATCAATAGAAGCTACTAATGAATCAATAGAAGCTCCTAAAGGATCAAGGTGTGGCTAAAATTCAAAATGCTTTTAATGAGCATAAATATTTCAATAAATTTTTTTTTTTTTTTTGCCAATTTTTGTGCTCCTGATGAGCAAAAATACTTTACTGATCATTTTATTAAATTTTGAAGCTTTACCATTTTCTTGGCTACAAGAAATGAATACTAGAATGAATACTTTTTGATAAAACTTTTTTTTTTCAAAAGCAATTTCTCTCCTAAGGCTGAGCCTCAAAATGTAAATAAAATTTATATAATATTTTTATGTGATTTAGAGTTTTATGCAAAGCAAGTTTCATCCAAATCTTAAAGTCGCACTTAAGTAGCTTTACATTTGTCTAGGAGCCAAGTTTATATTGGTTAAAATTATTTAATATAAAAATGTTTAACTGAATTCCAACATATCCCATTTTGGAACAGATATTTCTAAAACAAAAACTTATAAACTCTAAAGTAAATAACGAAAAACCAAACTAGTCAAAATCCAGCAGTTCGTAGAGACCTTTTTGGCGCTTCAAACCGATGTTAGAAATGGTAAAAGTTTCTCTCCCCATCCTATACCAATATTTTACAGCCTCAAATTTGTTTTCATCTCTCTTTTAATGATATGTTTTATTATAGATTCGCGCAAAAAAAAAAAAAAAACATGCTCATTAGTATCCTATAATTTTTAAGCCACATAAATATATTTATTACTAATTATTTTCGAGATCTATCTCTGGAGTTTTCTCCGAGTTTTTGATTGTTTTTATTGTTGGAACTTTCTAAGATTTAAATGCAAATCTTAACGTTACAAAGACCTAAATTACTATGAAATATTTTGTAGAAAAATAGATTCGTTGATAACGAACAAATCTCGTATTCATATGAATGCAATTTAGATAATCAATCCAAGCTAAGTGGGTTAAATGCAATTTAATGTATTTATTTATTTTACATAAATGGCTCGACTAATTAGCGTTTGAACCACTGGCAAATATAAAAATAAAACTATTTTTCTGACCCACTGTAAAAACATTTAAAACATTTATTTTTTGTCCACTGTAGAAGGTAAAATATAACGATTCCATTAATTACTATGAATGAGAAATCGTTTTGTTTCCCTCTTTCCCACTCTCTCTCTCTGAATTGCAAACTCTTCTGAAACATTCGATTCATTCTGATTAGAACAAGATTCACAGAGTTTCCTCTATCCACTGTCCTTCTCCCCGGATGTCCTTCTCTTGCATATCATCGCCATCATCATTATCATCTCTGCGGTTTTGGTGCATTTTGGTGCAAATTTGTTTTTGTTTGTTTTATTTATTTGCTTATTTGTTTGTTGGTTCGTCGCTGTGTTTGAGTTTGTTTGTTGTGTGTTTTTGTTTTTACATTAGTTTTGGTCTGTCTCCGGTCGGCCACTTTTGGGTTTTGGTTTTACTGTCTTCTTTATGGCCGTTAACGATGAAAAATGTTTGCGCTGTGCGTGTCCCAGAGCCTCCAGTTCCAGTTCCACTTTCCGAGTTTACCCATCCTGGAGACCATCCTAGTTTACTTTGTTTTCGGTCCTAGTTTTTTTTTTTTTTTGCGTGTTTTGCGTGTGTTCTCCCAGTGCTTTTGTGCATATGTCAGAGCCGCACTTAGGAGCAGCAGCAAAACAGCAACAACAACAAAAAGTAGTAGAAAAATGGTAACTTTTTCAGCTGCTTTTTTGTTGCCGCTGTTGTTGTTGTTGTTTGTTGCCGAGGGTTAAAGTTAATCCTCTCCATTAGAAAAGAGGCGGTCGGTTAGGCTGAATGAGTGGGTGGGTGTGGCTGGCGTCAGGTTTGTATTTTTTTTTTTTTTTGGAGGGGTTGCCTGCCCCGTCGTTGTTCACACGCAGGTAGAGAAGAGAGAGAAAAAGGAACGAGAGCCAAAGCCAATGGCACTTTCCATTATGGCCACAAAGTGCCGACCCGGCCCAAAAGTGGTTTTGTCTGTGTCTGGTATAAATATACGTACGTACGGATAAAGTGGCGTACACATAATTCATAGTGGATGATAGTGGAAAGACTGCTCCACCATCTACCCCCACCCCCATCTCCCCTCCTCTTTGTCTAAACCCTCTGCAGTCTACACTAATTAAGCTTGCGTGTTATTTAAAATTTTTCATATACAATAGAAACATATTTTTATTCACAGGCGCGACATTTGATAGCAAACACTAAAAGGAAATTTATCGTCAACTATTTTCAGACATTACTTAACGATCAATTAATTAGATTTCTGATTACATAATACCCAATTGTGTGTGTGTGTATGTGTGTGGTGCCCCTATTTAGTATATCTAAGATTCAAGGCTCTTTTAAAGTTCCGCCTCCAAGAGAGAACAGAAAATGGGAATATTATGAAATCAGTTAACATACTATAAATTTATAATACTCCAAAGCAAATTATTCTTATGCGTACTAAGTGAAAAGTATAGTGAAAATATTAAAGAAAATGTATTTGAAAAAAAAGCATATGTTCGTTTGTTAAATCGGTAAGAAAAACTTATTTATTTAAAGCTATAGATATCTTCTTCATAATACAAACTAATTTGCAATTAAAAGTCATTTTAATATTAGAAAAATATTATTGAAGCATTCCTTTTTGAGAAGGTATTTCTTTGAAATAGTTTTCGAATTAGATAAATATTTATATAACAGAAAACAATTTACTTTTTATTTCTGTTATTTGGATAATCGGTAAATTTAAAAATCTTTTTGAAGTCATCAATATAAAACTTATAATGCATAGATATACTTTTGTCTGGAAGTATTATAAATAGATCTGTATATTGGATATTTCCTAAATTTTAGAAACTTTTATAGCTCATCAATTTAAAACTTATAATATATAAATATGCTCTTATCTGGATGTATCATTATTATAACTATGTCTATCTTTATGTAAATTTATCATTTGTTTCGCTTCCTTTATACCAATTTTTATTAAAAAACGTCGCATTCTTTAACTTTTTCATTTCTGAAACTTTTTTTAACTATGCATTATTTTCAGACACAATTTTCGAAGCAAAATTTTCCTATAAATACTTTGAATTTCAAAATTTTCTAAAACTAGATATAGAGTTTTAAAATACAATTTGGTTCTAAAAGATGTCTGAAGCTGAGACAAGACGAATTAAATAAATGGAAACATATAAATAATTTTCTATAACTAATATTTGCATATTTTCTCTTTTTAATTTAGCTCAAAATTTGTGCGCAATTAATTTCACCTCAAATAAATGAAAAGAAAACGTGCTTGAATTAGTTATAATGGACTTAAATAGAGCGGATTATCTGATTTTTTAAATCTATATTATGACCATCATAATCCAGCCATCAAAACCCATTTATTTCGGTATCCCATAATTTCTTTAATTTTGCTGTTGATTTATTTTTCAATAACCATTAATTTATCGTTTTTTCCTTAAAGTCTGTCATAAATTCCTGGATTTCTTGGCTTAAGCAAACTTCACCCTCCGAAAAAAAAGAACAAAACTCATTTTCCCTATATTTGGCGGCAACTTTCCAAGTTTTCTCAATGACACAAGGAAAAAAAACAAGAAAGATGAAGGAAAAAAAATTAATGCAAACAGAAAAAAGTTTTGCCCCCTCCTCTTTTGGGGTGCCATCTGCCGCCCATCTGCAGCATACAGAAGTTTTGATATATACAATATACTTAGATATAGCTAATTTGCCTCGCAGCTTTAATCTGGTCAAGTAAATTTACAAATTAATTAAAACAACAAACAGAGAGAACCTGGCCAAAAAACAAAGCGCTAAATGGGCGACAAGCAACAGTCGGCCAGTCGGATCGGTCAAGAAGTCAAAACCAACCGCAAAAACAACAACCACAAACAGAATTAAGGCACTAAAAACAGCAAACGGCAGAAAACAAAAATGTCAGTCTTTGGGGCCAGAGTAGTTGAAAAGGCAATTTTCGCAGGCATCCCCCGAAAGCCTCCTCCCATTTAGAGATGCCGCCACAGGCAAATACAAAAAACGAAAAACAGAAAACGAAGAAGGAGACCGAAAAAAAACCAACAAAATAAACTGCGAGAGCAGAGCAAGTCAAAAGTGGCAAAAAGTTGACAAAAAGGCGGCAGGAGAAGTTTGGTAGAAGGAAAAGCGCGTAGAAAACGCACAGAAACAATAATAATAAAAGTCGAGGGTGGGGGGGCTAACAAAGGGTGGGGGGCGACCTCAGTAAATTATAAATTAACGCTGCAGGCAAAGCGAGGTCAGCAATGGACTTCAGTTCCAGCTCCTGCTCCTGCTTCTGCTCCTGTTTCTCTCACTCGTCCTCTTTGGCTTTTGACTTTTGGGTTGTTGTTTTTTATATATATTTTTTTTGGTACTGAAAAACCGTCGGAGTGCACACACGCGTGTCTGCTTTTCACGTGCAAGCCAAAACACACACACACACACACACACAGAGACAAAAGAAACTCGGTCGCGGCACGCGGCATTCACTGACCGCAACGACGAAAGGACGCAGGACAAACAGTGGTGAGAAGATTGGGGATGGGGTGGCAAGTGACTTGGTTTGGGGTTAGCCTTAGTAGTAAATACAATTTGGAGTGAGGATTTTGAAATCAACTTGGGGGTCGGTTGGGGTTGGGGCCCTTCGAGGACCATCCAAGTACGTTCGTATAATTGAAAATAAGTTGTGATTTAAGGAGCACAACTAAAAGAGAGGGAGAGAGCTTAAGGGCCAAAGAACTTGTCAAGCACCAATAAACTGAAACTTTAGTTGCATTTATCTCTCTTTCAACTTGTTATTATTTTGTGCGAAGTGCATTAATTTGGTTTAATTTCATTTTTCGAGAAAACCCACCCGGACACTTGAATTTCTTTCCATTCTTCATGGGGGGGGATCATTAGCAGAGTTTCTCAAGTTTTTACGCATGACAAATATGCGGGAAACATGCATGATGGAAACACCCAATCACCCTTCAAAAAAGGGGGCGGAACCGAGCACGCCAACTACACTCACTCACACACATAATTCTCTCTGTCCAAAAAAAATTACAACCCAATGGCTCCAAGGGGGAGTGCGGGTGGGTGTGGGTGTGGGAGGAGACGAACTCTCGACACGCGTGTACAATTAAAAATTTTCATTGACTCGCAACATGGACATGAACTGACTTCCGTTCAAAGTCCTTTCTTGGTCCTTACATAAATTAAATATATGAATTTTTGGTAAATTTAATTTTTCCACATATGCAAATTACTTTTTCATTTATTTAATCCTTCTTGTAATCCTTGCTATAGTTGGTTGGTGCATTATCATCAGCATTAGCAGCATCGAATGGGGGGCGTGGTGTGGTGGGAGGCTAATTTCATTCCATATTCATTTTTGTTTCACTGACACAAACACACACACACACACATATCTTTTTTTGTAAGGTGCAGCAGGTGCCATAAGCTGCACACTCTCACACACTTTCACACACACACAGAAGCACTCACAAAAAGGACCTTTTAACCCTTTGTTTGTTGTTGTTAACGTTGTTTTGTTGTTGTTGTTGTTGTTGTCATAAAGTGTGTGCGCTTTCTTTTCTTACAATTCACCCATTTAAACGGCTAAAAAAGTGTCGCGCGAAGATGCCAAAAAACACGACCAAGCGACCTACCGACCGACCGACCTTCCGACCGTACGACGAAGGGACCGAAGGGACGACCCTTTGCTGTAGAATTTCCGTTTGGTAATTGAGTTAAAACTGTTTTCTCAACTGGTTGCCACTTTTTTTGAACTGTGCGTATTTATTGTGATTTTTTTGTTTTGTTTCTTCGTTAAATTGATTCGTTTCGAGACGCCGTTTCTTTTTTGTATCTTTGAGATTGAGATATCTTTTCGACCGCTTCGCGCTACCACTACGTTTGAAACTCTCGGCAACACTGCGTATGTACAAACTTCAAAAACTTCTTCTTTTTGTTTCAAACGTCATTAAGCCAGAACGAACTTCATTTAGCCAGCCGAACCTAGTCAAACCACCTTCGAACTCATACCATTGATGCCAACATCGAGCGAAAGAGCCCAACATCGAGCGAAAGAGCCCAACATCGAGCGAAAGAGCCCAACATCGAACCACATCGAGCCAACCGCTAACATTCGGAGTAATGCAATCCACAGTGTTAAGAGAAAGAGTGGAAGAGAAAACCTCTGTTAGAGAGGTAGCAGTTTTCGGAGTCATGTAAATGTAGCAAGATTTGTTGTAAACCTAAGTAAGTTAACTGACCTACACAACATTAATTTGAGAAAATACTTCCTTTAGTCCTTAAAGGGCATAAGAAATTGCTGGCAATTACCCTTTACCCTTAAAATATTAAATCGCTTGAAGATTTATTTAATTAAATTTAATATTTCCTTTTGTGGTTCATATAAATTCGATAAATTTCTTTCCTCTTTTATTTTGGGCTACAATTTGCAATAGTCTTTTTATTTTCTTTCATTATTTCATTGACTGAAATCCCAGGACATTAAATACATTTATAATGTCTGCGTATTTATTATATATATATGTACATATAATTTCATGATAATGGTCAATGAAGTAAAATCAACTTAATTACGTGTAAGTGGCCATATTTAAATATAATCCTGCAGGAAAATCCATTTTTTATTGTTCATATTATTGTATCCTGTATGCGATAGGGATAAATGGGTATATTGAAGACGTTAGGAGATATGTAACAAATGAAAGAGATTACTTTGTGACCTTTTAATCTATGTTGATATGTACTTAAATATTATTTAGAGTCCTTTTGTACAATTCCCTTGAATTTGAATATTATCTAGATGGATTTTAGTCAAATATTAAATGATAGATCAAGTCAAAGTTCACAATAATTCTTTGACAATGTACAGAAGATATTTAAATTGTTAAAATAGAATTAATAGTAACTAAATGAATTTTAATATTATCTAGATGGATTTTAGTCACTCATCTAATGACAGATCGAGTCAAAGTTCAAAGTTAGAGTCCTGTTAGACAATTCCTTTCAAATTGAATATTATCCAGATGGATGATAGATCGTATCAAAGTTCACAACAATTCTTTGAAATTATACGGAAGATATATTTGATAAGATTTTCTAACTAAAGAAACTTTTCAAATCAAGAGAAGTGAGTTAAATTGTTAAAATAAAATTAAAAGTAACTAAATGATGCAGAAATCAATGTATATACTTGAGAAAGAGTATCACAAAATCGCATTGCCAACTTGTTTACTCAATTTTTTCCGTTTTCGTTTCAAGTTTTGCATTCAACCGACTCACACATCGATGCAGACAATACACAAAATCAATGCAAAGGTTATACGAGATTTAAATCGATGGCTCCGCCATCATAAAACAGAAGCCTGTTTATTTTTTTCCTCCGATTTTAATCTGGACTCTATTCAGCGATTAAATCGGGGAAAAAAACTCGATTTCTCGATATGCAATTTGAATCAAGCAGCAGCAGCAGCAGAGTGAAATGCGTTTTAAAGTATCAAAATACAATCAAACTCGAAACCAGTGACAAAAGGCAGGAAAAATAACAGCGATTTTAATACCAATTAGGATACTTTTTCAGACTTACTTCTCGGATCGACTTCATGCTCTCTGCGAATGGGATTGGGGGGTGGGGGTTCACTTGGGTAAATGGAATGAAGATGGGCACAACAAAAAAATGGGAAAAAAAGTGCAGCGGCAACAAAAGAAATGAAACCTGTTCACCTGGGCACGCGGCAGGTACAATAACAAAACAAAAATAAACTCAGAAAAAATCGGACAGAGAGAAAAAAAAAAAAAAATTAAAACTAAATAAAGCAGAGACCAGGAACAGTAGGAACAAGAGCAGTAGGCAGGAGGAGCAGGAGGAGCAGAGTAGAAGATTAAAATCAGAATGACAGTAAACAGCAGCAGCAACAGCAGCAGCAGGCAACGAAATGAAGAGCGAAAGAAAATAATGCAAATTCAGATGGATATCAAAAGTTGAAGTTGAAATGTTCCATGAGGGAGAGAGCCCTGAGTCGAGAGTGCCGGGGGGGACAAGGGCAAGGGGATGGGGATGAACGACCGGACACAAAACACAGACAAACGCCAGGACAAATGCCTGCTCTTCTATGGAACTTGGAATCACTACTACTACTACTCGGCCCAGATGAAGAGATGACTATGAAGCATTCATCAAGACTGAGGGCAGAAGGGACATGGACTGGATGGGGGGGGAGGGGTGGACACATCGCGCATTACACGGCAAAAACTGTTGAAGGCTTCTTCTGCTCCTAGAGCACTAGACATAGGCCAACGAAACGATACGGTTTGGGTCATTGACCCATTTGATAGTCAACTGACAGGCGTAGATAAAGACCAGAGCCGGCCCAGTACCCGGTCTGTCCCGGTCTGGCCTTCTCCAAGATGCAACGCCCTGGAAATAGTGAAAAGAATTCTATAAAGTTGTCAGTCATCATCACAGAAGTGACAAGGCATGGAAAAAAAGACGAGAGCTAGAGACTGATAATTAAAAAGGCGAATAAATAAACAATACTAAATGTAATACTTAAATTTAATACTAAAATTTATAGAATGGTTAATTTGGTCATATTATTTTTTGGGTGGTCGATTAGCTCATACAACTTCCAGTGTAACAATTGCCATTAATTAAATTTAATTTGCTAAATATTTACAATTTTTATTTCCCTTATTCATTAAAGCAAAATTGTTTGAACTCTAATTTTTAATCATCCTTAACTGTGTTTCATTTCCTATATTAACCAATTATTAAATATCAAAAGCAAAATACTTCCAACTCTAATTTTTAATCATCCTTTAATGTGTTTTATTTCCACTCTTAACTAATTATTAAATATCAAAAGCAAAATTGTTTGAACTCTAATTTTGATTAATCCTTAAATGTGTTTTATTTTCGCTATTAACTGTCCTTGAACTCTAATTTTTAATCATCCTTAAATGTGTTTTATTTCCACTGTTAACTAATTATTAAATATCAAAAGCAAAATTGTTTGAACTCTAATTTTGAATCATCTTAAAATGTGGTTTATTTCCACTATTAACTAATTATTAAATATGAAAAGAAAAATTGTTTGAACTTTAATTTTGAATCATCTTGAAATGTGTTTTATTTTCCCTATTAACTAATTATTAAATATCAAACACAAAATTGTTTGAACTCTAATTTTGAATCATCTTAAAATGTGTTTTAGTTCCACTATTAACAAATTATTAAATATCCAAAGCAAAATACTTTGAACCCTAATTTCTAAACATCTTTTGACCTTAGTCCTTAGACATTTCTTCTATTTTTGCAGTGTACTTTTTCGGCCTGTAGGAAACAACAAAATTAAGTCAGACATTTAGTTTCGGATTATGAGCAAGTTGCGTCTAAAGTCGAGCATTTCAAGCAGCTTAAATTGTATTTCCATTGTGGATTCTTCGTCCAGTTTCCACTCGTATCTTTTCCTTATTTTTCTCCCATGTTTTGTGTTCATTTCTTTTTTAAGGTGTTGTCCGAAGTTCTTGTCGGTTTTGGTAGATTATGCATTCCGGACTACACTTAGCTCAACCTGACACGCCTCCTAGTCCGTCCGTCCGTTTTGTCATGCATTTGCATAGGAAAATAGAAGCCAAATCTCTGTCTTTTCATTCTCTGTCTGTGTATGTGTGTGTGTGTGTGTGTGTGTGACTTCTTTGGATTCAAATTCCGTTTTTCAGAGGGCGGTAGAATATCAAAGAGAATACTTGAATTTTTGGAAAATTGTTACAAAATGTTTTCGTCTTTAAGTCGGCAGCTTTAGGCCATTTAGATGTCCTTACCCTAAACTAAAGCCTCTAATGTCATTCTTTTGTTTGGTGTTTTTTTATACACATAATCTGCATTATAATTTCATGGTCCCGGCTACTTTTTCTTCCTTTTCTTCAAACGGGTTATCGCACCTGTTACATTTCCATTTGTTGGTGGAATGGCGCTTGATTTTATGACCCTCATTAAAGGGCCAGACTCGAGACTCGGGATTCGGGACTCGCAGGTTATTTCGCTCTTTTCGCTTGAGAATTTCTTTTGTTTCATTTCTCTCTGCTGATTGCATTGTATGTTGAGGGTTACATTAGCTCATTTACCATGATTTATGAGATGCGTTTTCAGTGATTTTCCCGCTCTGTATCTATCACACATTGAATGAAATTTCAACTCTCCTACAATTTTATTTGACAATTTTCTGTTCTAAAAGGTCGTTCCTATTTCGCATTTATTATACCGAGAAGGCAGTTCAAAGCCTAACAAAAAGTGCCGCGGCATACCGTTTAATGAATTTTTATTTGACGAAACCCTGCCCCTGCCCCTCCCCCTCTGACCTGGTCGGCCATAAAAAGGGTTCACAGACGATTTGCTCGAATTAATTGCGCTGCCATTAACGAAGCGAGAGACTGGAACTGGGAATGCGGCGACACATCTTCAGCCCCTCCTCCTCCTCCACCCCACCCACTGCCACTCCCACTCTAATTCTCTCTTTTCTTTTTTCTTTTTTTTTTGGGTATAATTTGTTTTCGCTTTTGTTATTGAGGGGGATTTACACGATTATTTCTCATGTTTCGCAATATTATTTTTGTTTATTTGATTTTATTTTGTTTATCAAAGAGGGAAATAAACAGGAAACGCTTATTAAATAAGAGTAAACAATTGAAGTGAGGGGGAAGAGGATGGGCAACAGGTTTTAGATTAACCCCTTTTGTTGATCTGCAGATTTCTTAGGAAATTCTATCTTCTCTAATGAAGTCACAAAAAAACAAATTGATCTGATAATATCCGTCGTTGTGATCATTAGAACTTGAACAAATTTCATGAATAAACTTGAATGTGCTTAGATCTTAGATATGGACTTGGGATATATGGCTAGTGGTAGCTCTTAAAATATCATTAACAGATTTTGGATAAGCTTTAAACACGTTTGCAAACAGTTAGCCATAGAAATCTTCTCCAACCTCCTCGGAGTGATCGTTAACAAGTAATTTTATTTAGTTATCTCTCTCTCTCTCTTCTTTTAATGACCATCATCAAGATTACGCCTCTGAATATATATATATATATCGTAGGCCATAATTATCTACTACATCATATTCAAATTCTATCGCCCCCTTCAATTAAAAATGCATAGTTCGTCGAGTTCACTCAACTTCATGGATTTGATTTCTTAATTTTTTCTTATCGCTGCTCAGTCGATTACCTAACATAAAAAAACAGAGAAAAGGAAAGACAAACCTCAAGGAACAAAACCCTATAAACCTAACCTTACCTAAGATGCAACAATGAGACGGAGAAAAAACCAGAAAAAGCAATCAGAGAGAAGTTGTCCCAGAACCAGATTGAAGCTAATCCCCATCCAACTGAACTGGGCGACAGCTGGGGATCGTCATAAACCGGCGATTGAGAGGGAAACATTGAAATCAAAGAAACCCTTTTTTCCCTTCAAAGTTTTCGGATTGGAATTTTTATTGTATCCGCTTCATTTATGGGCGTTTATTAATTACCCATTTCGAGGCATCGATTTTCAAAAGGCGGCAACTCAGCCTCTTCATCTCTCTCTCTCTCTCTCTGTTTACCTCATTTGGTAGCCCAAACCAGGGCGTTGAATTAATTTGTGTCCAGGCTGGGAATGATCCGCACATATCTGGTCGTCGTCGATAAACCGTTTAGTGCGTTTGCCGCACTGATAAATTGTCCAAGCTCTGTCTCTCTCTGGGCTTTCAACATTCAAGAACAGAAGTTGCATTTCATTATTGATGACCAGAAATAAAGATAAGAGCGGACCTTGAGAATGGAACCTGAGTGCGATAAGAAGTTGATTGTTGTGGCTGCTGAGAACCAACAAAAAAAAAAAAGAAGCTTCATTCCATTATACCCTAGCAAAGTGGGTATAAGCATTAAGGTTAGACGTTTGCAAAAAAACTCAAGGAATCTCATTTGACTTTATATATTCTTAAATCGGAAACTTCTTCATGGGTCTAGTCAACCAAACTTGGAAATTATAAAAGGATCTGCCTGTTTTCATCAATCTTCGTTTAGATCGGACGACTATATCATATCACTTATATAGGAATGATCAACAAGATTGAAGTTACCATGAGGAAAACTTCTTTGTTTGTTGGAGAATCTAAATATAACATATATTATTTAATAAATTAGGTAATATATCATATACCTGAGTTCCAAACAGATCAGATAATAATAGATCCTGATATTACCTTTGAAATAAATTAAAAATAAACATCAGGATTTACTACTTATTATCAGATAATACCAATAATAATAATAATATCATATTCCTTCGTTCCAAATAGATCCTTCAGAAAATAATAGACCCCGATATTACCTTTGAAATAAATTAAAAATAAACATCAGGATTTACTATTATCAGATAATAATATTTATTTATTTATTTATTTATTTATTATAAATTATTATACAAAATAATATAATAACTAACGGGTAAAGAGTGACTCATTCAGATAATAATAGATCCTGATATTAACTTTAAAATAAATTAAAAATAAACCACAATCATATGACTGGCAATCCTATGAGTGAACGAGAGGAACAACAATGGGAGCTTCACCTTGTGTGAGCGAGAGGCACGACAATTGATGGGAAACTGAAAATTTAAGAAGTTCAGCATCCTTGTGCCGAGTTACCAGACTTAAAGGAACTAAAATCACAGAAAACTACATTGAATTATTGCTTCTCCATTTACTGCTTGAAAGGGCATATAAAAGTCGTTGCAATGATTCAGTACTCCGATATATTTTCGGTTGAAATTGAAAAGGCATTAAAACATTGTCTTGCGTCTTGGTTTTCTTTTGCTTGGCAGTGGCGGCGGCGTAATGAGCTTGGGTTTTGCCGGGGAAGGTGTGAATATGTCTGAGATAAAGTTAAAAATTTTAATTAACGCCTTTTTTTGGGTGCAAGACAGAGGCAGAGAGAGGTAGGAGAGGTAGGTGAGGCATCGAGGGGGAGGCGGAGAGAAAAGCAAATCCTTGAGCTGCTGCTGCTTCTGATTCTCGGATTGCCGGTTAAGTCGGCTTTGGCTAATTGAATCGGTGCCAGTGGCAATAGGCGGATCCTGGCAAGCCTTAAAGGACGTGTTGGGCTTAAGTATGAAATGCGAAAAAAACACATCATTAAATCGATGTGGGTAAAACCGAAATGAGTTTGGATTCTTAGAAAAAGCGATAAGCGAAAAGATGTGTGTTTCATTTCGGTTTATTGCAATAGATTCGTTTCGTACTTTTCTGGATCAAAAAACGATGTGACGACAATGCGCCCATTGAACTTGCGACCACTCAAAGCATTCAATGCCTTCCGGCAATCCTCCATGGACTCGAACTGCACGAAAACCTTGCCGCATCCCGCCTTGAATGCTCCAATGGGTCGAGGAATCTTCAAACTTTTCACCTTGCCATATTTGGCGCACTCTTGCTTAATGTCCGCACAGATGTCCTCGTACTCCTCGTCGTCGAGCAGATCCTCCGGCTGGACCATATTGAAGAGGCACAGAATCTCCGTGGGATCACCCAAATTGATGACACTGGGAAAGCCGGGAACCTGCAACACAGACGTCTGGGCATTGCGTCCCCCTGCAATGGAGCGTTGCACCACCAGCTTGCGATCGCCCAGGAGCATGCCATTGAGGCCGGCGATGGCCTGCTCCGTGACCGAAGCATCCACATACTCGAAGAAGGCGTAACCCTTGCTGGCCCCCGAACTGGCGTCCTTGACAAGATTGAAGCCGCGCAGTTGGCCAAACGAGAGGAGCAACTCCTTGATCTGCGTCTCATTGAGACAGGTGGGCAATCCTCCGATGTAGATTTTCTGCGGCGAGTCGGGAACCAAGGTGGACACTATGTTGTTCGACAGCACCGATGGAGTGAGGGCCGAGGTGACGATGGCCGCACACAAGCCCATGGGCTGCACGGATGACGCATTGCTCACCGGATTGTAGTCGTGGGGTCGCCTGATCTTCAGAGTTTGTCCACGAAAGTTCACTCCATCGAAGGCAATGGCCTGCGTGGCCTCGCCCATGGAGCGAAACTCGAGAAAAGCAAAGTTCTTCTCCAGATTCGTTTGACACGAAAGGACCGGAGTGCCATCCTGGAACTGGCTCAAGCCCAACGAGTGAATCTGAGCGTTGAAGAAACTCATCATCTCCTCGTCGGTCACACCGAAGGGAATGTTGCCCACATACAAGCGACGCGCCTGTCGCGTCACCATGGCCAGAGCTGCCGATTCCGCCGTTGGCAATATTTCCGGCACAATTCTCGATGCAATCTGTCCACTTGCCTGCATCGCCTTGTATTGTATGGGCGTTAGGTGCTCATAGCCCAGCGGCGCCATGTCCCAGGAGGAAGGTGCTCGCTTCCTCTTACCCATCGGTTTGGCTGCTGAGGAACGTGAGGAACGATTCTTGGGCGACCGTGGCAAACGGGGATACCGCGGTGAACGTGGTGAACGGGAACGACTGCGTCTCTCCCTGGATCTTGTGCGTTCACGACTGCGTTTCGATGATTCCTTGCCTCCACTCTCACGACGTCCCATGGTAAGAGTTTTTTTCCTCTTTAAATTTACGTGCAAAGTCTCCAAATTGCAAGTGGAAAATGCTTAGAGAAATTATCAAATCATTTGTCAACTCAAATCAAAGCTAACTGAGCTAAAAATAAAAAATATCTCAAAGAGAGAGAGTGAGGAAAATCCTAAATAAATTTCATTTCCATATGCGACGAGGCAATCGATACTGTCAACTGGTCAAAGGGCGTCCAATAATAATGTGTTCACCATGTCAACTAACTACAAGCGGAGGGGGGGATTGGGTGTGGGGGGTGGTGACTTTGAGTCAACAAATAGTCACCCATTCTCGATGGAGCTGCCACTTATGAAATTGAATGTAAACAAAATGGGAGCTTAAAATGAACCTCCCTCAAGTGGACATATCTACACGACAATCTATCCCCCACCCTCATCCCCACCCCCATCTCTACACTAGTTGAATGACATATCGGCGCCAAGCAGGCAATTAACATGCAATTGTCATAAATTTTACCCCAAATGCACAGATTATTAAACATTCATAAAATAAATTACCAAAGCAAAGCGCATAAATTCTGAATTGATTTTAACGCATTGTCCAATGAAGGGGAAAGAAGGATGGAAAGCCTGGCCAAGGGAAACGATGTAAAGCTTGAGGAATCTTGTTATTGAATTATAACGATTTCGGGCACATAATGGCCAAAGGAAAAACATAAATTCCTTTCCCGCAAAAGTCGTTCGCCTTGTACAACAACAACAATTGCATAGAAATCAATTTCAGAAAAGCGTTCAAGGGTTAAATTTCAGGGCAGTGCAGCGAGATGGGGGGGAGGGGGAGGGGGCGAAATGGGTGAAAGAACAAGCAAATAAATATTGTAAATGCACCGAGAGAGGGAGAGAGAGAGAGAGACTCCTCCCAGTCTGAAGTCAACGCCATAAAATGGGGGAAAAACAAGTCGGAGTGAAAGGGGCAGAAGCTATCTATTTTCACCCTCTCACTCCCTCCCCTCCCCTCCTTAGGTTGATTTGCTATAAGTATGTATATAAGTTTTCTTCTTCTCCTCTCTTTTATGGATTTTTCTGTAAAATTGAAAACGCTTGACATAACCATACACTTAGGATCAGCATACAAAAGCCATAATAATCAAAATCGAATAGTATAATCATATCAACCCCAAATCGAGGGGCGACACAACTTATCGGACACAAATATCGATAAATATTAACATGTTAAGGACTATAAATTTATAGTTCATTGCTTAGAGAACGGAAAATCATATTATAGACTCTATAATATAATATAGAGAAAAGATGTGACGGGAAAGTGGTATAAAATATCTACATCTTGAATTTGAGGGCCAATAAGTTAAATCACTCTTGAGATATAGAGTAAAATATAAAATTAAAGAGTTTTGTTCAGAAAATATTATATAGATGGGAAATCCTAACCTCAAATAACCTTTGAATTAGTTATTAAAGTGTTATTATATGCTTTATATTTAGTAATAAGTCAGTGATCGTAATCAATATAAGTTTTATTTTAAAAATTGCATAATAATTATTATTAATTAATTGATTTTTCTTTAATGGTAATCAATATTTCTATTTAATTTAAACATACAAATTATTTTTGATCAGCTTTTGTATTAGACTTTTCGAAGAGCGTACACAGGATTCGAATTTATGGGATTTCATCTTAAATTGAATGGAATTAAATAAATTATTAAAAAAGGGTTAATAGATTTTCATCTTCTGAATCATCTGAATATCATCTGAATTCTTAAAAAAATGTATTTCCTGCCACCCCCTGCCTATACCTGGTTACGCACATGGACTTTTCACCAATATTATTGTTTATCCTTATAAAAGGACCACAAAGCTATACACCCCAGTTCCAACTTTATTTTTCTAATAAATACTTAAAAAAAGTTAATAAATAATTTTATAAATAAATTCAATTTATTTCGTTCAAATTTAATTAATTTTGTGTCGTTTGTGCAAATATATGAGTTTGTTAATAATTGGAACTAAGTTATAACAACTTCGGATCGGAAAATGCTGTTATGTTGTCAATAACAAACCAAAGATAAGAAAACACCCACAACTTATGCTCCCAAGTAATGTTCTCCGATTAAAATAAAACCCAAACCATTCTTTTCTAGGTCCACTATAAGTGGGTGATTTATTTATTGAAAAAAATCAAAAATAATCTTTATTTACAGTCAATGATATAAATGTTTTATTAAATCTAATGTTTAAGTAGTAATAAAAATATTTAATACAACTCTTGAATCTAGCTTAATTCTAAGTATGATCTAGTTAGTGAAGAAATCTACCTTGAATTTAGCGGCTTACTAGAACTAAAAATAATTGCAATAGGAAATTTTGGTAATTATGTGCCCTTAAACAATTGAACTGTGGAATTTTATACACTAAAATATACAGTACGCCCTCATAAAAATTTAGCAAATTGCTAAAAGGTTGGTGAAGTTTGAATTAATTATGCTCATATTACTTATATATTAAATTCCCCTTCTCAACATTTTAATTAAATTAAACCATTTCCAAAATTTTTATTGAATTTATTTCTTAAAGAATTGTGAGATTTTGGTTCGCGATTTCTTTCAATTTACATGGCACTAGATATAAAGAATTAAGGTGTCCCTTGCATCAAGGAATTTACGTATGTAAATCGAGGAATGCGTTCTGCGAGGGCGTACTGTAGCTACACATTTATGTGGAAGCTATAAATTGATTGAAGTATTCTATGTAATGGCTTATGAAATTAACCACTATCTTTATGTATGGGGAAATTGGCCTGATGATAGTATCTTATCTTAACTCTCTTATACACTTAAAGCCCTTTTAAAATGAACAATCGAAATTTGTGAACCTTAAGCTGATGGCAGGCAATAAGCAGTCCAATTATATTGTACTTAAGTACCTATACTTAAGTTTGGATTGCACCTAAAATGCATTTGCAAGTCCCTTTCTAAGTTGATCATTTGGCGTTTAATCATTAGGAATTCTCTTTGGTAACATCTATATCACCCCCCACTCCTCCCCCGCCCCATGCCAATACCCTTTATCTTTATCTCTTTGGCGAAATGTAGTCGTAATCCCTTTAGTTTTAATTTGCTGGTGGAAAAAAACCGTATGTCAAATGAAATGGTAAAGAAAGGGCAGACAAAAAAAAAAAAAAAGAAGATACAGACACATATAGACACATGTCCGTATATATATATTTTATGACATTGCTGACAATTTATGATGCAAATTCCTCACTGACAGCGCCAACAATAATAACAGAGAACTAAAGTGAAGGATGATGGAGCAGCATCACCAGCAGCAGCACGAGTTGGAGCAGTTTCGGTTGCTCTGCTGTAACGACAAATTGTCGAGAAATTGCATAAAAAAGTATACACCAAAAAACAACACACAAATGAAAAGTGAATGGCAACGAGAGACCGACAGAGAGAGAGAGAGAAAGAGAGGAGAAGAAATAAATAAATATAAATTGTTATGCTGAAATCTGTAATCTGAAGTAGTTGCGGATGCACTCGAGAGATATATTTATGGATGCAAAAACAGAAAAAAAAGGACGAACAAAAAGGGAGAAAACCAAACGAAACCAATGTATGCGGGCAAAGGGCAAACCGAATGGCTTTTGTGTTGATTCATCAGAAAATAAATTGAAATATTCCTCTTGACATATTCACTACAAAAAAAAAACAAAAAAAAAAAACAAATCACAATAGTATCTCTCTTCTCCTCATCATTTTTTTTTTTTTGCTCCACCTCAGTTGTGTGTCTGTGTTTGCTCTGCTGATTTATTTAATTTACTAAAACTAACAACATTTGAAATATTTGATAATAAAATCACGTTCACACGCTTACAGGCCGCAAATCAATTGAAACCGATCAAAATCATCAGCATATCAACCTATATACAAATCGAGAGAGAGAGAGAGAGAGAGGGAGAGAGGGAAAGAGAAGCCAGGCAACCGAGCCGATAACCGACAAAACCTCACACAAGTCAGTTCATTAAATTTTCTACTTTTCTGTATACCCTATAATAAGCTTAGTGGGTGAGGGTATACTCAGATCGATGAAATCTATGAGTATTAAGGCGGTTCGAGGTGCTTAATAAGTCGAAAGACTTTGAGTACTTTTAATTTTGTTCTTACAAGGTTTAGAATGGAAATATTTATATTTAATAGTACATCATTTTGGTCATTTCTGAACTGAATAGGATTTGTGGATAATTATTTATGATATATACAGCCAATATCGATACAATATTATGGAACAAATAAGGATATATATTTGTGATAAATATCCCACCTTTTGAAGTATATTCCATTTTATCTTTATATGTAGATCTCAGGATCCTTATTAGCTAGAGTTTCTGTATTTGGTATATCAACACATCTAGTTTATAGGAACTTATATACTTATAACCAAACTAAACCCAAGCATATTAAGCCTAATATAATTATTCTGAAGTATTTAAACTACATGAGCGATTTTTTAAGTGTCATATTTAATGATATATCAAATCTCTTTATTATAAAGTTATCCATATAATGAATTGATTTAAAAGACTCGGCTTTGTCATTCCATTAATACTGAAATAATTTCTTAACATTGAAGGTTCTATATAATAAAGTCTGAGAGATTTTTTAAGTATCATATTTAATGATATATCAAATCTCATGAATATCTGAATTATAAAAGAAATGCTGTATAACTTCCCCGAAGTAAATTTCTTTATATAAAAGTTCCCCATATTACATATAGATTTAAAAGACTCAGCTATATCATTTTCATTCATAATAAAATAATTTCTTAATAATGCATTTTCTATATAATAGAGTCTGATACCTTCCGAATGCCTTATAGTAGATTTTGATTATATAAAATAACTTTTTTGAAGAAAAAAAGGACTTCTAAATCCTTGAAAGTTCCATTACCAGACCTAAGATGAGATTAAAGGGAATTGAATGAATCTGTTAATTCAAAAAAAAAAAACATAGATATAAAAGTCTAGAATTTCTTTTTGCAATAGAAAATTATTTGAGTTTCTAAAAATTTGATTGATATTCCTACAGGGTAACTTTAAATCGTCAACAGGTTTAATGATTTCCACTTTTTTTCTCCCCAATATGGGGACAGAAAATAAAGAGACACAAAGTTAGCTCTCCGATTTCGTGGAACGGGTCAGAAACCACAGAACCAAAACCTCACTCATACCTCATCCCTGACCCCCCCTCTCACCGTGTGCGGTCATAACAACTTTGCTGGTTAATATCCCATCATTTCATTTGAAAACAAAAAACAAGAAAAAAAAAAACAAAATTTTGTGTGTTGTGTATAACATTTATGAACATTTCAATAAAAATGTTTTGCAATTTCAACAGCATTTTAATTTTTTTCTTTCGCAATTTGTGCCAACAAACCGCAGCAAAGCTTACAAAGGGATGAATCGAAAGTGATAGGGAGGGAAGGGAAGGGAAGGATATAGCAGCTCAAATTGATAGCAGGGCAATGGAAATTCGCGTGTGTGTGTGTGTGTGTGTGTGTGTGTCAACCCCAATAAAATGGCATAATTAACAAAAGAAATATGAAAATTTTAAAATTCGTTGGCGGCGGTCAGCCATGTGTGAGTGAGTGTTTGTGAGTGTGTGTGAATCAGGCGAATCGAATGGAATGACTAATGCCAATGCAAGTTGTGGGAAGCTAATGGGAATCTATTTACTGTATTATCGAAGACTTCCAAGAAATTGAGTGGTCATAAATTAGGATTAGCCGTATCTGTAGAGCGAGCTGGAATAAAGGGGAGCGGATAAAATGAAAGAACCAGTCACTCTTCCACTATTTCTGCAATCATTTCTACCAGTTCTTTGTTTTCTCTACGAAGATTTGTGTTTAAGCTATTATATGGAAAAATTTTTAAATAAACCAATAGCAAAAAACATTCATACAGTCATAAAAGTAAATTACTTTATGTTTTTACATTTTTTAGCATAACAAAAAATTATATACCAAGCATTAAGCATTATAGAAAGTCATTAGAATCATTCTTCTGTCTGAATTTTAGCTGTATTTTGTTTCAAGTTTTTTGTAATTTGAAGATGTAATTGTTTAAAATATTCTCCAGTCTTAGGATCAACCAAATTTGGCTTTAAACTTCTTTTAAAATCTAAAATATGATTGGTTTGAGTATTATTATATCTTCATTCTATGAAATTTGTATCTAATCATTACAAAAAGTTCCATTAAAATGGCAAATGTCATAGGCCATATCGTCTCTTTTAGGGAGGTCAAATATTGTAAACTTTTTAACTTATTTGGTGATATACTATATATACTAGGTTTGTATATACTATATACTATGTATAAATTTAAATTTAATAAGAAATAGATGAACAATTTTGAAATCGGTTGAAAATTGTCTAAAATACAGCCTAAGAAAATCGACCAAAATCATACAATTTTTCCAAAAATGTTCAAAAATTCCCAGCATTGCAATCTTTTAAAGTTTTGATGGCATTTTAAAGTAGATAAAAACTACATCAAAACTTTGAAAATCAGTTTAAAATTGTTTAAAATACAACCTTCGGAAAATTTCAATTATCTCCCGATCACTTTTCGCTCGAACTATCCATGATTCCTGATCAAATCTCTCGTTCCCAAAATGTAATCGTTTGGAATTTTATCATGCCAATATCTCACATACTTATATGTGATTAGAATATTAATTATTTGCTTCAAAACTTTAGAGGAAAACTATCAAAACAAATATCTAGTTATATAAAGTAATTTTTCTCACAGGTTTAAATCAAATTTCGGACAAATGGAATCAGGCCCTTTCTTTCTTTCTTTGTATCTCTTGTTCAACTCATTTCCATTTCGTGCTGAAACACTCTGTTATGAATTTTTATTAAGTTTGATATTGTAGCAAACAACAACAACAGCTACAACAACAACAACTACGAAACCAAAAAAATTAATTTATCGCCTTCGTGATTGTTCAAATAAGAACCAAATCGAAACAGGCGATCGAAAAAAAAGGCCTCGTCATCGGAGAGTCCAAAACGGCGTTGCCTGAATTTAAATGGACAAATTAATTGCGTTTGTCAGGCCTTTTGGACAGGTTCTGGGCAACGACGACAGCGATAGCAACAAAAAACACATGAATAAAGAATTAATTGGTTTTTGGACACTGAATGAAAATTTATATATTTAATTTAGCATTAATGGTGTACAGAGATTTCGTTTTAGCATCAAACTGAATCCTCACGCCAAGTGACAATTGACAGCCTGGTTATAAATCTCTCGATCTTCGCTATCAAAGAGCCATTAAACAGTAGACAATTCTCCTATCCAATCCTCTCCTATCTCGGAGATCGCATTAAAATTGTGAACCCCCAAGGAGAAGCGAGGATCTCTTATCGATAATCGTTGAGAATCGTCGACATTAATTATCACACAGTTTCGGTTGGAGATGGGAGACCAGCTGAGGCTGAAAGGGTTCACATTCGTGTGTAGGTGTAGCAGATCGAGAAGGAATCGGAGCAAGAGTTGGGGCAACTAAAAAAAAAAATAGGAGGATCCCCGGTTTGACATTTTTATTGTGTCGCCTGTTGAATTAATTGAGGCGCGTTCCTTTTTTGTTCCCCAAAATGAAGCCGTTTCCCTGGAATGATTACTCCATCTACTGCTCCTCCTCCTCCATCTCCTTCCTCTCCTTCGTTTGTATCTCTTTCTTTCAGCATAGACCACACACATTTTCAAAGAGCTTGAACAAAAGACACGCAGCTCTATTCTTTGGTCTTCTATCGAGCCCGCGGGTGGCTCTGATTCGCCAATTAATTATAATTGATTAGGAATATTAAACAATAATTATGACAATCGTTATGGCGATGATGAAGTTTCGTTTAAAACAAAAAACCCGCAGACAAATTGTTTCTCTCTCTCTCTATAATTTGCATATGAAAAAAGTTAAATATTTTTTTAATAAATGATAAACGACTTAATAACTTTGGCGTTTCAACAGTCATTGGAATGTCGAATTAACGAATTAAGAAACATTTTTTGTATGCCCTAAAATGGCGAGGGTATTGTGGAATTTATCTGTTCTTTGTTACGTGCAATATAATTTGTTTTGGGAATATATCAATATAGGAATCGATCATCAGTTGAGATGTGTAAGAGGTATGTTTTTCCATATCGGTAAAAATGTACATAAATACTTTCTGAATTGGATTATATTTATATTACTTCATTGTAAGGGGTATGCCTTTTCATATCGGTAAAAATGTATAAAAAAGGGTTCGGCATATTATTATATATGTATATATCTCTTCATTTCCATCCAGCAAGAAAGTTAATAAAATTACAATCCAGTTTATTCTATGGATATTGGATATTGATAGAAAAGTCTATATTAAAATATTCGTAAATTTCTAATGTTGTATCTGAATATTAGTTGCATTTTGATTAGACAAAGATTTCTTAAAAATCTTTCATACACCTAAAAAATAAACTTGGTAAAAAGAATAACTTGTTTGGTATACTTACTTATAGCAGCTGCATAGTTGATCAATATCGGTCCACTATATCATATATTTTTCCTAGAAATATTCGATTCAAAAAAAAAAAATAAGTTCAAAAGGTTTTCGAACTTCTTACTTCTAACATACTAATTAATTTTTTGAAGACATTTTTTATTTGGAACTTGCTAATATGGTTACGAATGTTATTGAAATATTCCATAAAATATTGGGTAAAATGTTCGATAAAAGATTGCATGAAATATTTCGACGAATACTTAAAATTCTTATCGAAAGATATTAATATAATACCTAAATGGTTATCCCTAGGAACTTTTCTTTTAAAATGAGAAATCTTTCTTTCAACTATTTATTCTAAAATTAGATTTGTAAGGGTAAAAAATTAAAAAAACGTGAGATCTAGTTTTTTAACATATTTAAATGTATGTATTTTGAGTTTTCAAAGCATTTGTTAATAATTAAAAAGTGTGATTGAAAGGGCACCTGATCCAAATAATGATAGTAAAATGCCAAAACTACCTTTCGATTTATTTTAAGAGTATAAAATATTGAGCAAATGATAATTATGTTCCGGAATGCCATAGATCATCATATAACAAATTGATCGGAAAAAGACTTTTCCCTCAATTCCACATTGATTACATGGCGAAATGGCGCACAGCCGCAGAGAGTTGAGTTTCCCCTTCGACAGCATTAACAAAATTTTGTTTGACCCAGGTCAAGTTGTGTGTTGTTGTGTTTGTCATATGAGATGTGCCGCCTAATGAGCTGAAATCCCTAGAACAAAGGTTTGTGTGTGTGTGTGTGTGTGTGTGTGTTGAGTCTCTCTTTATCCTATGTGACGCCAGAGCAATTTAGCCAGGAAGCTGGAACCTGGATGTCAGATATGATCGAAATTGACACACACACTCGGACAGGGACAGAGACAGGGAAATTTGTGCCTAATTTGAGAGCCAGACCAGACCAGACCGGACCGGATCGGACCAAGGGGGTTCCAGTTGCATGTGCCATGTAAAATCTAAACAAAAGATTAGCAGCACTTTTGTTGTTGTTGTTGCTGTTGGCTGCCTGGTTGGTTGGTGGTTTTTTTCTGCTTTTTTGCTGGTAGAAGCTGCCACAATGAAAATGACACGAACGAGCTGCACAGCGCGCAGTCAAAAGAGCAGAGCGAGACAGAAATCATGTGCACGCGTTTAATGGCAGCGGCAAACAGCGGTGCATTGGACACTGGACACTGGACAGAGGACAGGGGGACAGCGGACAGCGGCAAACTGGCAAAAACAATTGTCAACAGACGTGGAAACGTGACCAACGAATTTTACGCACAATTTCACTTTATGCCAGGGCAACAACAAAAGACCAAAGACCCTGGGCAAAAGAAAGAAAGAGCCCAGGAAGGCACACATTGAATACCATTCCCATTCCCATTCCCATCCCATAGTCGTTTGCTCTTTGTGACACATTTATTGTTTAGCCAACCAGCCATACGGAGGCAAATCCAATTAGCCAAAAAAAGAAAACAAAACTGAGAGAGAACTGAAGGAAATGCGTTTGTGCAATTAAAAAAAAAAAAGAGGAAAAAAAGTATTAGTTAAATGAATAAATATTATGATGATTCAACTGCAGTTGGTTTTGATTTACTTGCCGCCAAGTTGGTCCCATCCTCTTAGCTAATCGCACAATAAAAACTGATGGAAGAAAGAAGGCGCCGCCTTCCCAGTCCCAGTCCCAGTCCGAGTCCGAGTACATTGTTGCCCACTGCTGTCTGACCACATGGAACTTCCGCAAATGGCAAGAATAACTCATTGCCATACAAAAGGCGTTGAGTCTTACGTTATGGATGAGCTAGAGGCTTAACTGATTTGCAGAAAATTGAAATTGAGAATGAGAAAAAGAGGGAGAGAGAGAGGGAGAAGAAACACGACTTTCCAATGGGCCAGTTCATTGACATTTTCCTAGGCGGGGGAAGGAAACCCATTCAATAATGAGCTGAATGGCCAAGTGGTTAATTAAATGGCTAAGAGGGATTGGCATTAGTCGATATGCAAATTCTATGGAAATTTTCCATAAGGCAAAAGTGGCTGGAAATTCAATATCAGATTATGGGTTTTTAAGAATTCTCTACTTGAATTCAATACTATCATATTGACTCACTTTTAATGGCTAAATTTGTCGACTGAATGCAATTCTGTTTATTTTTAACTAAAGAAATGACAATAGATTTAAAATGAGTAATTATTTTCCGAACAGGAAACTATAAATAACATTTTTTTGCTGTTTTTTAAAGCCAACTTTTCGAAAAAGAAAACCGCCAAATAATAGTGAGAATTTTAAATTTAATAACAACAAATGAAATAAGTGCAAATCTCCAATATCCAACAAAAACTATGTAAATAGTCTTGGATTATATCCTATTTAAACCAATAAAAACTATATAATCTTAGTTTATGTTCAATTTATTACTGTTTTTTTGCATAATTTCCAATTTACTATAATGTTTAGATTATATTTTCTAGACAGTAATAACTTTTACAAGTTTTTAAATCAAATTTCAATGTCAGTTATAACTTCTTTTTTTTGTAGCATTTTCCTGGCACTCGACATGTTTGACCCACTTGGTCATATCCTTTGCCACACAATCTCTGTCTCACTCTCTCTCTCTCTCTCCGTCTCTGTCTGTTGGTAGCTGTTGGCCTGGTAGCAGTTCTCCATCATCTTCAGCATAAAGCAAAGTGACACTTGTTTGTCTAAACGCTGTCGCGTGGCGACCTCCAACCTCTGAAGTGACCCCATGATCTCTTCAACAAAACGAAAAAAAACAGACAGAAACTGGGGAAAAGCAGAAAACTTGCAACAACAGCGGCAACGGCAACAAACAACCAAACACGCAACTTCCAACATCCAACTTTGATGATTTATGGAAACCTCTACACATCATAAGCGAATGCGTTTTATCATTTTTTATGCTCGCCGAAGCTAGGAAAAATCTTGAAACTGGCGACATTGACAAATGACAAAAACCAAAAATAAAAAACAAGAAGTTCCAAGTCCAAGCTGCTCTTAATTTTATCCCAGCTCTAGCACGCGCATCCGGGGCTAGGATGACACTTCCACATCCCCATCCCTATCCCCATCCACAGCCTTCAGGCCGCCCGCCGCATCATTAAATATGCAATAGAAATTCTCGCAATTCGTCTGCTCTCCTAACTTTAGTTTACGTTTTTTTCGTCGTCTCTTCTCTTCGCCTTGTTACTCCTGTTTTATTCTGTCTTTAAAGCATTTGGCCAGGGCCAGTGTCGCATAAATTATTCTGTTAACAAGTTGTGTCAACATCATCATTAACAACAACAACAAAAACAACAACTACAACACACATCTCATTGTCGGTCTCTGAAATGTGAGACGCATCAAGTGAAACTTTTTTAGTTTTTTTCCCCCAGCCCCCCTGCCACCATTTCCCCTCCATTCCATCTTCTATTCGACTCTAATGGGAAACATGTGTTGACATTTGCAATGGAAATTTAGTTGGAGAGAAAGAGAAAGAGAGGGGAAAACCAAAGAATTGTAAGCTAGTTAATAGAAGTACAAAACTAATTTATGGATTCAAAAGACATGAATTAAGTCAGTTGGAAAATTACAAAACCAAGAGAAAACTAGCAAATCAAATACTTTCTATTATTAAAAACTTTATTAACTTTAGAAATTACATTGCACATATAAATAATTTATTTCAAACCGAATGCTTGTGGAATCCTGTGACTAATTAATAATAAAAGCCAGAAATTCCTGAAAAACATATTTAAGAAATCAATCAATACTTTTAATTTAATTCTGGAAATTGGAATTTCATTGGATGAAAATAAAGGAATTCCTTAAATATATATATATAAATTGAATGCTTGTGGAATCCTCAAACTAATTAAAAATAAAAGTCAGGAATTCCTTAAAAATATATCTAAGAAATGAATCAATACTTTTAATTTAATTCTTGAAATTTTAATTTCATTGGATGAAAAGAAAGGAATTCCTTAAAAATATATTTCAATCACTCATTTAATTTAATTCGATTTTTATTGGAATAAATAATACATATATTTTTATTTAATTTGTAAAGCTAATTTTAAAGTGTCATTTTAGAATGGTTTGAAGCGAAGATGTTTGAATTCATTTCTCAAAATATGAACTTTAATCTTATAAATAATTCAACATTCGTTTAAAGCAGGATTGAGGTCACTTATTGGAAACAACAATAAGTAAGAAGTTGGTCAATATATTATAGATTCATTTAAGATCTACCAAGATCTCTCATCATCTAGGATTAAATATAGGGCCTATCACTACTTTAACGCTAAAACTAGTTGGGAATTATAACCAAATAAGCCAAAAGTGAACTCAGCTTACAACTCTAGAGTTAGCCTTTAATTTGTTTAAAATAAATTGCAGATAAAACACATTAGCAACAATTATTTATCTTTCTTTGCTTTGGCTAGAGAAATATAACATTTTCTTTATACTAACTAACTTTAATTTCCATATAAATATATACATAAAGTTTGTATCTCATCTTGAAACGGTTTAATTCCAAGCTGATTTCTCATATCTTTTGCTTGTTTGCCCTACATTCTGAAGACTGAAATTTTCAATTGAAATACGCTTTAAGAAATGGTCATAGGTGGCATTTGGGTAGAGGGGGCGGTTAGATGGGAGTCAGTGGGGGGTCAGTGTATAGAGTGGGGGGTAGTAAGCTCAAACGAGTGAAAGGATTGACTATAGTACATATATATGGCAAATACCAGAGGTTCTGCAGCTTATAAAGGATTACGTTGCCAGGAAGTAAGTTTATTGTGTGACTGGCAACAGCAGCAGCAGCAACAACAACCAGAACATGGGGGATACTTGTTACTCCTCACACACACACCCAATCGTAAAGTACACACGCACACACAGCAAATACATATACCTATATATGTATATATATATGCGTACGCATGTCTGTGTCCAGCATCCGCACTTACTTACACCGCGAGATATATATTTTTGTGTATGTATTTATTATGGACCATTCGTCCTTGCTTTTCATGCCAATCCTGGTTTCGCCTGGCCTGCCTCGTGGCCAAAGCAAATGCAAAAATTATTGCACAATGTTTTCCATGACGACTGAGTAGAGTTCACTTCAGTCACCTCCACCACCCCCCAAAACTCCCCACCACACCTCACCTTACCTCGTCTCTGCTTTTGCTTTTGTTTTTTCCTCGCACTTTTTTCTGTTTGTCCTTTTGTTTTTTTTTTGTATTTATTTGTACGCTTCGTTGCTTCCTTTTTGTACAATTTTTTTGTGAGATTCATTTTTGTTGTTGTTTTGTGAGTGTTGTGCGTGGGTGTGCGCTTTGTGTGGGTGGGTGTGTATTTGCTCTGATGCCATGGTGATTTTTAAGCCTTTGGGCATTTTATTTCTGTAAAATATGTAGAGTATAAAATAAATAAAGCGAGTAAGTCGTCAGTCCGACTTCGATATACCATGCACCAAGTGAAAAAACTAATTCAAATTTATAAAACCAAATTGATATATTAAATTCCTTTCGCCCCCGATAGAAAACACATGAAATATTGTTTATACATATTTATGTAAATTTCTTTATTTATTTAAAAACTTATTCTATTTCTTTCTATATATAACCATACATTTCTGTATATTTCTATTTATTTCGATGTATATATGTATTTCTAAGTATGTGTTTCTATATATTTATGTATATTTATTACGATATATGTATTTCTATATGTTTCTATAATTTAAATGGATTTAAAAATATATTTCTAAAGATTTATTATTTAATATAAGTATATTCCAAAAAAAAAGGAAAAATTTCCGTTAAATAACAACTTTTTTAAATTTCAACTGATATTTTAAACTCTAACGGAAATTTAAAACTTTAACGAAAAATTTAAATTTTAACGGAAATTAGCGAAAATTTCAAAATTTAACGGAATTTTTATATATAACAGAACTTTTGAAATTTCTAAAAAGAGTAGGGTTAATAATAGGGGTTAAATTAAATAGGGGTTAAATTAAATAGGGGCTTATATCATCCCGCCAAATTGTACATGTCTCCAGGGTATATAAAAGGAGCTACGTGGGGCCTTAGCTTCAGTTGTTGCGCGAGTGTCGGCGGGATCGGACCTCTAGAATTGGACCGGTAATTCACTTCTGTATATACAGGTAAGCTGAAATCAATTTAAATATATAGAAATCAATAGAAATATATAGGAATATATTAAAATCTAAGGAAATATATAGAAATCTATGGGACCATATTGAAATGTATGGGAATATATAGAAATCTAAGGGATTATATAGAAATCTATGGGAATATATAGAAATCTAAGGGAATATATCGAATTCGATGGGATTATTCTATTAGAATATATAGAAATCTATGGGAATATATGGAAATCAATAGGAATATATCGAAATCTAAGGGGATCTATGAAAACATATATAAATATATAAGTAAATGGGTTGTTCTTTATTAAACGGAACACTAATGCATCTGAAATTTGGTGGAATGATAGATATTCATGTAATGTATCAGTGGGCCAAAAAAAATCGCCCTTTTATCGAATTCCATGACCAGCGTATATACGACACGGGTCTACAATACAACTTTAAAAGTTCCTGAGATCTGTGCACTCCTACGGGATTGTGTTAATGGTTTCGGCTTCTCATGCTGATCAAGAATTTGTATATTTTAAAGGTTTGGTTACATACATTTAGGCGACTTCAATATACCACTTCATCCTATGGATGGATGGTAGAAAAAGGAGAAACACATGGAATGCAAATGCCCTGCATTGCAAAAGAACAACAAGAACAACAGTTAACACTTTCAGCGAAAAGCAACGACTAATAAATACCCTATACTAATTTCAAAGAATAAATTAAATTCCTCTACCCCATTTTAATGATATTTGGTTTCATCATTGGCTAAATGAGAGGCGTTTCACCTGAAAGCTTTGAAAATATCCGTGAAAATTCGTTTCTTATTTGCATCTAATTTTATCTGCCTGACTAATAGACGCCTACACGTGGCTCGTGTGGGTGTTGTTTGTGTTGACTTAAAAATCTGATGATGAGATAAAATAAACAGGAAGATATTTAGCTCGAATGTTGGCTAAAGGATAAATATAGATAAAGGTTAAACATGTTCATAGATTTATATTCAATTTTAAGCCTTTTGCTTCTTAGTTGAATTAAGAGTTTGCTTAATATGTCATTCTAATGCGAAGGATTTGTAGTAGATAATCTTATTTAGAAGGAGAATATTGCTTAATGTGGTATGCAAATGGAGTATGGAGTTATGGGTTAACAATTCGTGGGTGAAGTTAGTGTAATACATGTTGAAATCGGACAGGATACGGAAAAGCATTAGCTAGGGAGAGTGACCAGAAGTGGTGGAAACTCTTAGCTCTTTTTGCGGTAAATAGTGTGCCCAGATAAATTATAAGCAGAGATTTAAGTCAGTCGGTGCCAAAGTTACCAAAGCTCCACACACATTCTCTATTGTTTTAGCTCGAAGTAAACTAAATCTTATAATAATATAAATAAAATATCATAGTAATCATCACGTCGCAGTGACTAATTTTAAAAACGCTGCTGGCTTTAATCAAATTACGAGTTCTTGCGTTTTAGAAAAATATTTTACTATTTTTTGAAATACTATACCATAAAATATAAAAAAATTTGTATAAGTAAAAAAGAAGAAGCAGTAAAATTGTAAATTATTTTTTAACTGGAATAAAATTTATATGTTCCAGTTAAGAAATGATTATACCATTTTACTGCTACTTCTTTTTTGTATTTTATCGAATTTTAAAAAATAGTAAAATTGTTTTTACGCCCTTTTACCACCAATTGCTATTAATTTTGCTTTTGAAAACTTATTTAAAGTATTCAGAATATATATATATTTCAAATTTCAAAACGATATCTGCTTTGGTTTAAGAGTTTGCCAGTAACTACAGCGAAATCTCTAGAGTTCCGTATATATAATCAAGGATATCTGGATCCACAAAATCAGGGGACTATATCAAGTTTAATATCTGATTTTTACAGAGTGCCAAACCTATTTCTTTAACAATTTATATTAGGTTTGTCTTGGATTTAATTAACTTATCGAGATTTTCAGAGAAATTTAATGCAATGTAGACATAATTCATTTATAACTGCGATTCAAATTCTAAGTCACGAATATGCGTTGCCCTTTGCTTTCCAAGCAGATCCTAAGGGGGTTCCTTTCTCTTTACTTCTGCACACACGATTGTCCTTGACTCTAGTAAGACTTTCTCTCTCTCTATCTTTGTGTGCTTGAGCATCTGTCCCATGTCATGGTGGGGCATGGAATTGTCCTGCCACTTGACCTCGCACAAAGGAATAATATTTGTATTTAATAATGTCAGGGGCACAAAGCCAGTTACTGGCTGAGTTCAGTTCAGTTCAGTTCAGTTTTCTTACTTTGCATTCAACTTGCAAAAATTTAATGTAGCCTGTGGCAAGAGCTGGCAAGGACCTCTCCAAGGACCGACCTCCTCTCTGACTATGCAAACAACAACAACAACAGCAGCAAGAACAACGAAATAAAAAACGGGGCAAATGCAAAACATAAAAAAATACAATAAAATTCGAACATGAAAAGCCTATTTAAAATGCTGACATACGAAATGCGCGAACGGAGGAAGAACAACAAGCGAACTGAAGCCGCTCGACACTTGAGAGCGCCACCGGGCAAGGTGGCTGACTGAATGAACGCACTGTCAAAGGTGGGGGCGATGGGGGGAGGCAGGCAAAAGGGGACATTACCATAAAATGAAAACAAAAGGCGAAAAGACGGGAATTCGGGCGGTGTTCAGGCGGGGTTCGGAACCTCTTCCAGCGTAAATATGAAAATTGAGTGAAAATATGTAAATGTAATGAAATATTGTTTTCGCCCTGGTACAAGGACTTCTTCGCACTTGGCATGCCAACGTCAAGGATTTACTTAGTTACTGTAACTCCCAGTTCACCAATCCATCCACTTGCCACTTGGGTTGTTCCACATCCCCACCAAAAAAAACAAGAAGGAACTGAAACCCGTCCCTGCTCCATTTATCATTTGACTCGCTCTGTGATTTACACTCTCGCTTTTTCGTCCTCGCACTCTCATCATCTTTCCCCCGCACCCCACAAGGATGGGTCAGGAGAAATAGAACTCCGAGTCTGTCTGACTGACTGACACAAAAGTATTGAAGCCGTTTTTGGTTGTGTATTTAAATTATGAAAATTATTCAAACCGCAAATGGAATCATCATCATCAGTTATACGAGTATCTCGCCCGCCGCCGCCGCATTCATTCATATTATACATATTATTCAACTTTTGGGGTCCACACCAAAACCAAACCAAACGAAACCAGCCCAAAAACATAATCCTCAACTGGCAATAAAGGAAAGAGCTTTATTTATGTTAAAATATGTGAACAGATTTCCTACCATACACACACACACTTGGTATTCAATACATGTGTGTATGATTATTTTGAAGATGACTTTGAGTAAATCCAAGAAATTCTCAGAATACAGACAATCAGTTTACTTTTGAGTTTCTATCAAATTTCCGAAGTGTGGCTAATAAATTTTATTTATATTCAATTGTGTATCAACAATTGCGGAAGATTGATATAGATCTTCCATTGTTCTAAGCAGTGAAAACTGGAGTCCTTTTCAAGTGTACTGGAGAACTTCCTCTGCTTAATTAAGCTTTAACTTTTTGCCTTTAAAAAACGCAACTTGGCGTTCCTCTAATGCTTTCAATATGAATTATAAATTGTCATTGAAATCTGGAAAACTAATAACTCAGCCATTTCAAGGATATCCTTTGGTCAGATCAAAGTCCTTGGTGATCCGAGTCGATTGTCACTATCATATCCTGGAAAGTCCTGGAAAGGATATTTGGATTTTAGAGCTAAGAAACGAAAAAAAGGTTAATTTTTTCGAGTACAAAATACGTCCTAAGAAAAATCACTTTGAACAACCATTTTTTGGAAAATTGTTTTAAAACTCTTTAATGTAGACTTTGTGAATAAAATATTGAAAAGAAGTTTCTGAACGGCATTCAGGTCCTACTCACTACTTTACTTACTCATAAGTCCTGTGAAATTTCACAAAAATTCTGTGTTTTTACTATGGATTTGACCTTTTGCTGTAGTTACAGACATTAGATAACAATTAATTCTTAACATTCTTTAATCAACTTTTCATCTCGTTACTTTACATGCCGCCCTTGTTGAAAATGCATATTATACGATACCATAGGTCGAGTTTTACTCAGAATCAAGTGTAATTTCACAACAATTCAATCCTTTATGGTCACATTTAAACATCATTTTGGTATAAAATAAGACTAACAATTTATGCCAGTCTCGTTATTTCACATCAAACCCTCGTTGAAAATGTACACAATCAATTCCTTCCATAAGTCGATTAGTTAAATTTTGCAACTTTGTATGCGACTGAAATTGTTGTTGTTCTTAAAATGAAATGCATAATATGCTAGATTTATCTGCAACTAATTTTAATTGTTTTCTCTTAGTCAGTTTACAATTTCATTTTCACATTTTGTGCCCAAAAATGAATTACTCAGTCCCCAACATAATATATATATAAATGGAGTTCAATCTCAACTGGAATTCTCAGCTGTCAACTTTTCCCAAAATACACAAAGACTCGGCCACTTAAAATCAGAGACCGAGATTAGTTCAGAAAGATAAAGTAAATGGCAGAATTAGACACAAATGCAGAGACAGAGACAGCGAGAGAGAGAGACAGAGAGAGAGAGAGAGAGAGAGAAAGACGAAGTGCACTGACCAAATAAATTAAATGAGTGTTAACCCCAATTCGAAATGTCATTAATAAATCCCTGGTCAAGTCGGAATGTTTGTGCAAATGTTCAAAACCAAATGACATTTGCCCAAAAATGTTGGCCCACACACACGCACACACTCACACATACAGATGTATGAAAAATGCTGGAAATATTTTGTGTGACAGTCTGCATAAGAGAGGAAGAGGGAGAGGAAGAGAAGGGGAGACAGAGAAAGAAGTACAGGATTGCATAGATGAATGTACAGATATTTACTCCTAATGAGTTAATTCAATTAAGAAAACCGCACCAGGGGGGAAACAGGGGTGGCAACAGAGCAGAGCCAAGGGGGGGTCGGAGGAATGCATCATGATCCCAACAACATTTGACTTGCAATTTGACAGTTTTCAATTAGTCAAAGTGTCATTGGGTCACGTTGATGAAGAAGAGGATGAAGAGGAGTCTGGTGCCAGAAAGAGAGAGAGATAGAGAGAGAGAGAGAGAGAGAGAGAGTCAGCCACCAGGTAGACATGTCCGAGCATTGGCTAATAGCGAATGACCAACGACCTTCTGTGTACCAAGAGTCTAGATTTCATTAAAAACCATCCACAACGAATTGGGAATTACCTATTTGGTTTTGTAGGAAATGTCAATTAAAGTAATGGACATTGATCAGATCATTAATTATGCAATTATAGAAAGCAGAGCTTGAAATTCTTATGGAATCAAAGATGATTTAAGGGCCCTTCTGTGAGTTATTGCACAATCTTGGAGTTTGCAATAAATTATGCATTGTACATACTATACGTATATGGATTCGAATCATTCTCCAAAAGAAGAAGGTGTAATTGGCAGAATTATGAACTGAGATCGGACACAACTATTTCCAGCATTAAGAACCTATATTTAGGTTCCCATTGCGGTTCCATAATATTGTTTAAATGAAGAAACCTGTTATAGTTGTCTATTGACTTTGTCTTAACTTGTTGCTTGATATCAAATTTCCCATCTTTTCTTGATTTAAAGTTCTTGCATTTACCAGGAACTGTAATTGTTATAGCAGTTTAAAAAATAATAAAAACAGTTAAGTTCTAATTTATAATATTTCACTCAAAAATATTTTTTTTTTATAACTTTCATTTTTGATCTATATTTTTTCACTTATAGCCTAACATTTATTTCCAAGAAAAATAATAGTTATTCTTTAGGAACGATCAGCTCTTAATTTGCTATCTTTATTGAATTCGTATTTTTCAAAATTAAAAATCTTTCAACTTGGACACATAAACATATTTTTTCACAAGGTGCGCATCAAAATGATAAGACACTCAAAAAATTTGATTTCATTTCATTGTCAAATACATGTTGATTTCAATTTTAAAAAAGCAAATATTGAGATAGAAAGCATAAGCTGCAAAATAATACCGCTATTTGCTATTTTTACCATTTTCTGGAAGACCACAGTTAATTTTTCGTGGAAATGGAAGAATTTTGAATGATTGTAGTTGCATCATTTCAAATTATTATCATTATTTTTCAGTGGCTTTATTATAAAAAGCAAAAGTTAAATATAATATATTTAACATACATATATATATATAGTTTTAATGATTGCTAAACAAAAGTCATAACATAAGCTAACATTTCGTTGAAAGAGAATTAAATTTAAGCAACTTTTAATCATAACTCTATGTACAAAATATTTCAAAATCGATTTCGCTAGCTTTTCCAAGCCGAAATTAAAAAAAGCAGATTCCTTGAACTTTAAGGAGTGTAAAGAAAAGGTGGCAAAGTAAATTTGAAGTATTTCCAGAAAATTCATCGAAGCTTAAAGATTTGTTTGACATTTTATGAAGTATTGAAATGCCCTATTCATCCGCTGGACACTCTACACTCTGCGGATGTTGTTTTTGCAGTCGCTGTCCTAGTCTCAGGCTCACTTCAATTAGCCATTGACACAAATGTGAAATAAATAAAACTGACAGGACAGCAGCTAGTCAGTCAGTCGGACAGTCAGTCAGAATTTTAACCTGGTGCATTTTTGTCATCTCTAAGTAAATAATGTATAAAGTGTTCCGTAGACCAGTAGCACCCTCTCGACCATCCCTTCCTAGTGCTCCATTAAAATCGACATTCGCTAATTTAATGAGTTTTTCTTTCCTTTAGCTCGGCTTGGCTTGGTTTGGCTGGTTTGTTGCCTGCTTGGTTGGCTTGGGGCCCCAGGCTAAAATAAACACTCGAGCGTTAATGCACGAAATATTTAATTTATACACTTACATCCAACATTCGGTTGAAGTAAGTAGAGTGGGTGGGATGGGGTGGGGGGTGGCAGGGTCTCTAAATGTTTTTATGGCCAGCAAAAACGGCAAACGCCAAAGGCGCCAACTTCTGACACGGCCCCCACACGGCCCCCCTACGATGGAGGCCTCAGTTGGAGGCTAATAAAAATCAAATATGACCAGGCATCCATCCGTTTGGAGGAGGGTGGTGGGCAGGTGGATCCTCTGGTAACGCTTTTGAATTATAAGCTGTCAGTTTGATGTCAGTCGCTTGTGCTTTCCCCTCCCCACCCCTCCCCTCTCCCCGTTTTTGGGTGGGACAGAAAGTGTTCTAGGAGCCATGCCCCAGCACGTGGCTGGCGATAAAGAAGACATTCACAGCACTTTGTTCGAACATTAAGTGGATTTAATGTAAAGTTTATGTTTTCTTTAGGTTACGTGGTCGATTTCCGTTTTATTGCCTTAATTAAAAGGCCTTTCCATACCATTCCATTCCATTCTCGATTCCTTTCTCGATTCCACGTGCATAGTATAATCAACAATATTTATGGCTATTTGAAATATTTATTTTGGCCTTATGCCAAATTTTACGAGTGTGGAAAGGTGAGTTGTGAGTCGTCTCCTTTTATGATCGAATTGGAAAATGTGCACAAAAATTAAAATCGCATAAATTTTTGATGGTCTCGGATGAGCTGGAAAAAGGAAGCCCTCTGGCATACCCGAGATAAAACTGTCATTCTATTTTTTTTTATGTCAACTATGGAAATGTCTTTTTAAATTTTTGTGCATTTTGTGCCTTTTGTTAAAGTTTGTGTGAAATGATCGCATAAACTTTTCACACCTTCATTTACACCTTCAACTCTGTGGTGTGTGTGGTGGGTGTCGAGAGATCGGGCCATAAATGTGACAACGTAAATCGACCACGCAATTTGCAACATCTTCGGCCTAAGGGCAGAGCCCATATAGAGCTTATCTTAAACCGATAAACACAGAAATAAAGCAAATCCCACTTTCGTTTTCACACTCACAAACCAGATCCATCTCGATGCAGAGTTGGAGAGTTGTCTGCATAAAGAGCTAAACACATAAAACGGCTTAACTTTAACTTCCAGAATTCCGATTCCAAATCCAAACAACCAGAAAAGAAAAAAAAAAAACATAAAGTTGAATAAACAAGAGATAAAGCTCATCATCACAATGATGAGAGTTTGGAGAGTTAGTTGAAGAATTATACAAAATAAATGTGAGATGTCTGTGTATTATGGGCCATAAAAAATGGGATTATTGCTTTTAACTTCCAGACCTCGACGTATTAGCCATTGTGCAATAAAGACAAGATATCGAACATTGGTTTAAGTTTGTTTTTTATCTTTTAAATTTCATCTGCACATCACACATTCTTTTTAACATGAAAGTAGATATTGGAATTCATTGGATTATATTATTCTGAACTCTTTTAAGCTGTGTACCGAAACGAATTGCAATTTTAAAGTAATTTCTCAGTCAGTAATCTGAAGAATTCCTTTAAGTTTAATCCATTTTAATATGGTAGAAGAATCTGTTGCCTGTTAGAAGATTCTTCACTTAACAGTTATGGGTTTCGGTTGCTAAAAAGATTCTCAACTTTAATGAAATGTGTTTTGCTAGGTGAATTCATTCTGATGTTATGAAATAGATTTCTGTGGGTGAATTTCTTGTTCTATCAACTCTTTCTTGCATTAACCGATATAAGTTTCGGTAATTGTATTCCCTTTGTCGTAAAAAGATAACCGATATCGATTTGGCTAGGTAAATTCCTTTTTATCTATCCAAATGAGTTTCTATAAGTGAATTTCTTGTTTTCTCAACTCTTTCTGGCATCTGTTTCTTGCATTAACCGATATAAGTTTCGGTAATTATATTTCCTTTGTGGTAAAAAGATAATCGATATCGATTTTGCTAGGTGAATTCCTTTTGATCTATCCAAATAGGTTTCTATAAATCAATTTCTTGTTTAATCAACTCTTTCTGGCACCTGTTTCTTGCATTAACCGATATAAGTTTCGGTAATTATATTTCCTTTGTGGTAAAAAGATAATCGATATCGATTTTGATAGGTGAATTCCTTTTGATGTAAGTTTCGGTGGGTGAATTTCTCATTTTGTCAATTTTTTCTGTTTCTTGCATTAACCGAAATACGTTTCGGTAGGTAAATACATATATATTTCCTTTGTGAAACGTTTTACTGCTTTTTCAAGAGATTTAAAATGAAATTACTCATCTTTTTCATATGATTCTACTCCATTTTTTGCTGTGTTTTTGAGTTATTTAAATGTTAAAAGTATTTCATCTTCCGAGCATTTCGGTTACCAAATCCACTTCCCGAGCTAGTAAGATGTTGTTGTTGTTGTTGCTGCTGTTGTTGAGAAGCATTTTACAACTTCTCTTGACAACAAGTTTTGGGTTGGACGGTGGTTGGGGGGAGAGGGGTCTGCTGCTTGACAGCCCACTTGTCGCTGGAAGCTGCTGAATGCCGCACGGTGAGGTAGAGCTACATATAAATGCAAACATGAGGTTGTAAAAAGCGACGGAAACTAAGTTACCGAAAGCCTTTTTGGAGGCACACAGGCAGAGGCAGTTGCTCAAGTGCCGAGGTAGGTAAAACCGTGGTGGCGACGGTGCAGGGCAGCTGCTACTTTAAGGCAAACAAAGAAGAAGGTTTACTTCCAAATGAGGGGAGCCTTTCACCACTCTTTCTTCAGTACTCTCTCTCTCTCTCACTCTCTCTCGTTGCCTCTTGGTTGTTTGGTCGTCACTTAATTGCGTAGGTTGGTAGCTTCAAGAGCAACCACTCGACTGGGCACTCACCGAAGCTATCCCCACCGTCTCCCTCTCTCTCTCTCCCGCTCTTGCCTGTTGTATGTGCGTTTACATTTTTACTAATTTACAACAATTTTCGTTGTACTTGAATATAAAATGCAATTCCCCCCCACTCCCCCAACCCCTCCCACTTACCACTTGTACTCGGGGGCACCTCAACAAAATGAAATAACAAGAAGATGCCAAGGAGCCAGAGCAAACCAGCACAAGAACAACAATGGCAACAAAATATTTAAATGAGGTTAAGTTACTGTGACTAAAAATGTTCCTCCCCATCCCCATCCCCAACCCCCTCTCCATCCACCCATTGCAAGCACCCTCACCATTTTCTTGTGCTTTTTCCGCTGTTTTTTTTCTTTTTATTTTTTGTTTTGTTGAGATTGCACAAAAACTTATCCAAAAAAACAAACCTCTGTATGCAGCTTGGGTCTTAATGTGTGTGTGTGTGTGTGTGTGTGTGTGTCTTGTGTGGGGGGTTAAAAGTCTTCATGTTTACGTTAATTGGGTCAAGTGTTCCCCCACCCCACCCCCCGAAAAAATAACAAAACAAAAAACCAGTTGAGATAACAGCGACTTCACCTGCAACACCATAACTTAACCAGCTGATGGAGGATAGCTGGATGATAGGAGGAGGCAGAGAGGTCTCTTGGTTAGTGTTTAGTTTTAATGAATTACTCCAATTACTCCAACACCCTCACGTGCATTTTAATTCCAAAATTATTGGAATTAATTCCTTTTTAAAACTTCAAACTGAGAGAGTTTAAAAAGACTTGGAAAATGGTAACAATACTTTTGAATTAGGAGAGTTGAAAGGATCAGATTTTTAGACTTTTTCAGACTATCATTTATGGCGTTTATCTGGAAACGTTTGGTTGGAGTTTTAATATTGAACATATAATAAATCGTATCCTTTCTTTATCACAAATTTACTTAGGACCTTTCACAAACTTCCTGAGTTTCATTTTGAAAATAATCTTATTAAATGACACTCAGTGTGTCTGGTGTTGGGAATGTTTATAGCATAATATAAAATTTAAATTATTCCATTTCACAATAATTTCGACTCTTTTCCATAAAGAATTAGTTATAGCATTTAAATCCAAACCTTTATATTTTTGAACATTTTTTGATTGGTTTTACAGCTTGTCGAAGTTTCTGTATAATTAAAAAAAAATATTAAGAAAGCAAGTTTGTTGTTGAATATTTTTAAGTCCATATATTTAAATTTTAGATTCAAGTTTAATATTGGACTAAATTTCTGTTTAAATTTTTACTTATTTTTATTTAATTCATTTAAAATTCATTGAACATTTTTTCTTGAATATTTACTTTTAATTGTTGTTTTAAAACCTATATTTTTGGCTACTTTTGAAACTTTTGGTAGACGTCTGACATTTAATTGAATTCTTAGCTGAGTTCACACCCTAAAATGTTCTTCTGATGACAATGAGGAACTTAAAATCATTTAACTTATAGAAGAAAGTTATTTTATTTCTCTTGCCTTCTATAAGATTTACATCCTTGATGATTACAAAAATGACTAACCCGCACATTCCCATCAAATGTTTAATTATCTTTCTAAAAGCGCGAAAAAAAAGAGATTCGTTAAGTATACTTTGCGAGTATTGAATTTCACCGTCTTTGGGGTTGAAATTCCTCGAAAAATAAATGCCAATAGATAATCGGATATATGCATACATATATATATACATACATCGGCATATTATCATCACATACCAAACGCGTTTTTAAATCGAATTTAATAATGAGAAATTGCGCAGAGAAATGGCTCAAAGTGGCGGCAAGAAGGAAGGGAGCGGGTGGGGAGGAGTGTCATAAAGGGAGGGCACTTAAGCACTTAATGAAATTAAAATTGCTCATAATATTTATTCACATTTAATTTTTTCAATTGGGGCCCACTTGATTTTATTTTATTTTTTTTTTTTGTGTTGTGTGAAATGAGATTGCATAAAGCGACAAAAGGAATACGAGCCCAGGACACATGGCTTTGGGCTCTGGGATGAAATCACAAAAATACTCTCAAGTGGGCGGCAGGATAAGAGGACACTTAATACCCAGTCGTAACCAAAAGTGAATTAAACCAAACCAAACCAATCCAAACCAAGCGACCAACTGACAGACTCAGTCCAACACATTTTGTAAGGCATTATTCAATATCCCCAACAAAATGATATTCACACACATACATACATATTTGTTTGTACACGAGTGTGTGTGTTTGTGTGTGTGTGTGTGTGTTTGTGCGTATGAACAAATAAATAAATATGCGAAAAATTCATTATTAATAAACAAGTATCTGTATCTCTGTCTCTATATGTCTCTCTGTATCTGTTTATTTATACGTATATCTGCGTATTTAGTCAGGTTTCATCTCCACCTCCCCGGACCCGAACCCAAACCCGAACCAAAATAAAATGTCAAAGTCTCAAGCGAAATCAACAAGCGAATATCCTGCGGATATTTTGTTCAACATTTTGTCAGCTTTCGGTGTCAGAGCCACGTAGTTGTTGTCGCCATTGTGGCAAAAGGGGGGAGGTGGGGAATGGGTATATATAAGGGCAGCATAAAACAAGTGAAACTCTCTGAATAATGAATTGCAATTAGCACAATTACAACAGATTGTCACAACTATATACAATTCGGTTTCTACCTACCTACCTATCTACCTACATACTTACCCCTCGCCTCGAGCCCCCCAAAAACTTTTGCTCCCTTAATGCACATGTGTGTGTGTGTATCTGTGTGTGTGTGTCTGCATGTCGAAAATAATGTCATTTCATTTTTCGCAGAGTTTTTGTGAGCCAAAAAAAACGAAGCATTACAATTTGAATAATTCAGCAATAAGGCAAGTAAATCCATCTAGAAACAAGCAGAGTTGGAAATGCTCTTGATTAAATTCATTTTCATTTTTGTTTTTGATTATTCAGATTAACTAATTGAAGGATTTTTAATATTTGAAAATAGTTGGAAATGCTGTCAATTTAAACTAATTGAAGGAGTTTTAATATTTTAAAATAGTTTGAAATGCTCTCAATTTAAACAGTTTTTAGTTCAAGAGATTTAAGTATTTTTTTTAAGTTTAATATTTGTGGACTTGCCAAGTTTAACCTTTTCACCTTCTAAAACCCTTAGATAATTTAAAGATTTCATATCAAATGGATAATACCCAAAATAATTAAGTGTATTAACAAGGCTACATCATGAATTCCTTGGTATACCCCGCCAGCTGACGACTAACTTACAAACCGTACAGATTCCGCATATGTATGTACGATATGTCGACATATCTGGTTCTAGGGCACATCTGCCAACATCTCTCAAACACCCTCCCCACCCCCCTCTATGCACCACTCTTTGTTCAGTTCAGGCTGAATTTGCCTCCCAGAGAGAAGGCATGCAACAGCCATTGAGTGGGTTGGGCGGGGGGGGGTCAGGGGGTCCGGGGCACAGTGGTCTCTGTTCGCCCCAAAAATCCTGTGTGTCATTGTTTATGCGCGTGTCGAATTTTGGGGTTACTTGCAAGTCCATTGGGAACATAAATATTTATCCAACGATAAAAGAATTTGGGGAATTTTTCTTTTATTCTCCCTGCCGACTGGCCCCGCCTCCCCCTTCTTTTTGTTTAGTCGCTTATATAAATAGCACAATTTAACTTGGTTAACCCGAAAGCCAGTTAAATAATGTCGGTTTGGGGCTAAGAACTAAATATGTCAAGGGAGCCATTGGACAAAAACAGGTTAAACTTATAGTTAGGAAGGAGCGAAACCAATAAACGAACAGTGGATGGAATTCGAGTGGAATGAAATGCATTAGATAACACTTTTTCCATCACAATAACCACTGTCCTATAGTTTTTCCTCATTTTCCAACAGAGGGGCAGGAGGGAAAAAGAATTAATAAAGAAATGAGAGTGAGGTGCAAGGTTTTGGCCTGCGGCATTTACCGCAAAACAATGAAAATTACCACCAAGATGATGATGATGATGACGATGATGATAATGACAACAGAAGCACCTATTAGCCGAACAGGTAACGCGGTGGTCCGCTACCTCCTCCCATCTCTCTTTGCATTTGCCTTGTGTCAATATTGACACAGACCGTATCTCTTCTTTTTTTTTTTTTGTATTTTATGACATATTTTCCTTCTTTTTTTGGCTACTGTCAGCACTCTGGCATTTCTGGGCCTTTGTTTGCATCCCCTCGAGTATTTTAGTTTTATATTTTTCTCTTCTGCTTTTTTTTTTTTTGGTTAAGTAGACAGCAAGTTGATAGCAGTGGGGTTAGCCCTACATTTTATATATCCAAATATGTCATATGTGTACAAAACCAAAAAAAAAACAACACAAAATTCTGCACTTGGATGAACTTTGCCTTTTTGGGTTTTACTTTGATGTCTATTTGCTTTATGCTGATTCTGTTTCTGTTTCTAGTATTTCTTTTATTTGGGTTACTGGGCAATGCAGTTGGAAATTTTTTTGTGTTGACAAAAATTCAAATTTTATGTTGAAGAAAGCACATTTAAATCACATATCTTTCAATTCAATTGATCTGCGTTGGTGGTGTAGACTAATTTCATGGCAAACGCCAACTGAATCACAAAAAAGTGACCATAAATTACATGAATCGAGCATTTGGATACACTGAGAGAATGAGATGAAAAAACGAACAATTTGTTTACTTCTTTTAAATGAAACAATTGGTTATTTTTTCTGTTAAATGATGCAAAATTTTATTTACATATTTTAGTTAGCAAAAATATAGAAAAACCTCTTACAAAATTTTTCAAAATTAAAAATACCTTTATATGTACATCGTAATTATGGTAAATAAATATAGGAATGTGTGAGCAATATTATTTGATAACTCTCTAAAATTGTGGGACCTGTTTATATTATTTAATTTCTTAAATTTGTTATAAAGTGGGGTCAGAATAATGGACATATTGAGTAGATTCTATGATATATAAAATCATTATTAATGCATATAAATAAAGTTTCTATGAAATATAAAGTCAATATTTATAAAAATAAATATGTCAAATTAAGTTAATAACTTTATTTAAATACAGGAAAATTAAGGATTATTACGGCAAAAATTATAAATTATTTTCAAAATTGTGTCTACAGCTATTTTTAATGATATATATTGAGTAGTTTCTATGAAATATAAAGTTAATGTTTATAAAAATAAATACACCAAATTAAGTTAATAATTTTTGTCAAATACAGGAAGGCAAACTTTATAAATTATTTCCAAAAATAGTTTCTTTAGTTTTTGCTATTTTTCTACACTATTTCATTTGTATAATCCATGTATAAATAATAGGCATTAGGTATATCTGCCGTCTCTATGGTTTTTTTTTTTTTTAGCAATAAAAAAAAGAGCATACCTTCTGAAAATCGTATTAAAATCTAGTTTTAAATGATTTCCAAATATTAAAATATAACGAGTTCTAAATAATTCTCAGCCCAAACAAAAATGCTTTTTCTTGTCCTTAAAAGAATCTTTTGGAGGTAAATGTAAATTTTTCTAAACTCATAGAAGATTAAGAACTTCTATTTCTCACATTTCATTAAACTAACTAACTTTTTCTGTTAGTGTAACTAGTTGCTTTTGGGTTTGGTTCTTCTTGGGTGCCAAGGTTCGTTTTTCGTGGAAGCTCGCGACAATTTCACACATCAGCCAGCCTGTCGGAGTGTTGGAGTCTCTGGATGACTGGGTGTCTGAGTGTCGGGGGCTGTCAGGCTGCCAGGTTGTCAAACTGTCAAAGCTACTGACTTTAAGTGGCCATAAGGTACGCACATCACGTGGCCAATTTTTTTTGGTTTTGGTTTCGTTGCAGGTGTCGGCCGCTAGGTGTCGCCCCATTAGGACTCGAGTGGAATTTTAAATGGACTGTCGCAATCGCAGTCGCAGTCGCAATCGTTTTCAGCAGTCAAAGGATCAGTTTACAATTCAATTTGGTCCTCCATAGCAACCGGATTTGAAGCCAGACACCACGATAATGAACCTCAGGTTTCCGTTTTCGTGTGGCGATCATATTGAGCAAGTGGCGATCAATTTGCCTGAGCAAAACTACCTGAACCGCAAAGGCCAAGTGACAGCTTGTGGAAACCCTAGAAAGTAAGGTAAGCAAAATCCATGAGCAATTCCTCACGATCTACAGAGAGAGACTTGGGGTATTGCATTTCAATGACGCGACCACATTCCGCGATCTTTGCTTCAATTTGTTGAGCTTTGCAAGGTTTCCAAACATATAGATTTCCATTCTAAACTTGGCATTGTTCCAATGGCATGCTCTCTTTCTCTTAAGCCTTAACTTGTTTGGTTGCATTGCCTAAATGGGCAAACATCTATGTAATCCAATATGATATACCTATCGATTTATATGTTTGATGGAGACAAAAACTTAATCAACATTTTCTGACATCATTTCCGTTGTCTTTGCCCTGGCTATGCCGACAAAGGTAACCAGTTCCCCCACCCGCCGCCCCCCTCCCACTAGTCGGCACACACAGCGACCACGTTCCAATCTTGTCAATAAATCTCAATATCAAAATATGCTAAATGACCACCCGTATTCCAGACAATATGGAGGAAAAACTGAAAAACAGAAAAGGAAAACAAAAAATGCAAATAACTGCACGAATGTGAGAGACGCGCATAAATTTGATCAACTATGCGGGGGAAAAAGACTACAAATCCACACTCTACTCCCCTCCCCCTCCACTTCACTCCACTCTATTCTCCTCCGTCGCACTAAATACATGGCGAACAATGAACCGTGTTGACAGGTTTCTGTTTCGTACTCCTTTGTGGTATGATTGATTTAACCTGAATCGGTTGACAGGTACGAAACGAAACGATACGAAACTTATGCCATCGACAATAGGGGAGTATCCCAAAAAGAAACTCAACTGTCGATCAGAACAATTCGTAGTTTATGCAGAAAAGATAAAAGATATATGTATGTATCTAGATACATATTCATTGCGTTCTCTTTTGAGCATAATTACATTGGAATTTTTCCTCTTGTAATCTGAAGATTGTGCCACATCTTGTCAGTGTTTTGCAAGAGATGGAGAGAAAGGGGGAGAGATTCTATCTATAAAATTTTGTATATATTTTTGCATAATCATACTTTTCATACCGTTACACTTAAGATCTCAAACAAAAATGCATTCAATTCTAAACAGTAGACAGTAGAATAATTGTTTCTTAGACAGTTGACCGCTAGCTAACCAATGCCGACAGTTAGCCAGTTCCAATTGCAACAAAGAAGCCACAAGAAACAAACAAAAAGCAACTCCCAACTGCCGACTTCCAACTCTCAACTCTCATGACAACCGAAACGAATGCGAGACGAAATGAGATGAGTGAGGGGAAATTGATTGACAGTTGAATGATTTAATGAGCAACAAGATAAACGATGCCAGTCTCAGTCTCCAACTCCATCTCCAACTCTGGACTGGGGAGTGGACTGAGACTGATGCTGCCAACCGCAGAGCAGCGCAGCGCAACGAAATGAATTACTTATTTTCATTTGAATTTTCCAAGCCACTCACACAAGTTGTAACACGGCGGTCCATAAAAGATACTTATCTCTCTCTCTTCGCCCCGAAGCTACAGTGGTTTTGGTGGTGCATATGGAACTTTTGGCGGCGTTTCTTGCCCTGTCATCCCAACAATTGACGATGATGACGACCACGCATTTTGTGTCAACTTTTGGGGAAGCCTCCGGGACTCCAGTGAGACTATTCAAATTCAATAAAATCAACAAAAAAAAACAACGCAACAAAAAACAAACGAAAAAAAATTAATGTCGGACGAAAGTTTTTGTTAGAAGATACATATGTATGTATATAATATATACACCAGCAATGAAATGTTAGTAGATGATGTTCAGGCCTTGCAGTATGCGGTAAATGTATCTTACAGATAAAAGTTGTGGTAAATTGGGTATACAGGGGATATAAACGACCAAGTGCTCAGATTTAATCATTTCCAAATAATACATTGCACATTTTGAATACATTTGAATTTAGAGATATAGTATACAAATGCAAGCAACTGAACGATCGGCTTGCCATATTCAAATACTTAGAACGGTTTAGTATTCAAAATATGGATTTTGGAACAATGTATTCCCATCTTTCGGTGGAAAAAAATACTGAGAATAAGTTTCTAATTGTAAGGTTTTAAAAGAGAGGATTTTTCCAGGAATATACCTATGTATATGCACAATATAAAGTCATGAGTTCGTGACTATTTGAATTTGAAGCTATATTTTTCAACAAGTCAAAAAAACTATAAAGAAATATGGTTGATTTTAGAATCATTTTATAAAGTGTTTCATATAGTTATATTAATACTGCCTCTTACAGTATTTGACTTAAATTTCGACCTTTTTGAATTTAATCAAACCTTGAGTATTAGCCAGATAGAGGTCAATCTAACAAGTAACATTTAAACATGATTTGCAACACAAAATGTCAGATTTATTATTTATTCTAAACATTTCCTTTTCTAATTAAAGTCTAAACCACTTTTTGTGTAAATTACAACATCAAAAAGGGAATTAATATATTAGTGCAATAATTTAAAGTAGTTTGTTTTTGATTGATTATTATCCAGTTTCCTAACGTTGCAGCAACCTCTATTTAAGAGAATGGATTAAATATTGGAAGATTTATTTATGTTGTTTTATCTATGTTGGTTTTGTTAGAAGGTAGAGAGCATAAGAGCTTCACCGATAATAGATAAAAAAAAAATCTGGGAGCATCACAGCTTCATCGATAACGTTAAATATTAAGACAACTCTAATGCTAGCTTTCTTTTTCAAAAAAAGCTGGCAAAGACACATGGGAACGAGAATATTCATCGATAATATTAGCTATTTAGACAGATCTGATGCGCTTTTTCTTCAAATAAAGCTGACAAAGCTGTGAACGATAATAAATGGAAAAATATTTAGTACATTCTTTAAAGATACCAATATATATCGATTATTTTAAATTACTATCGTATAAACAATATATTAAAGTTGTTCTATTGAGTTTATTAGATAAATTGGGGTTAATATTACACTTTTTTGCCAGATTTACTATTGATATATTAATTTACGAACCCAGCACGACAAATACTTATGAACTAATAGTTACGAGTTGCGTGATAGTTACGATAACAAAAACTAATTGACAAATTATCAAAGATTTTGCTTTACTTAGTTAAAAATTTCAATATTCAAATGAACGAACCAAATAAATTTAACTAAAATAGACTTTTAAAATGAATTCATTGATAATCGAAATTTTATTGACTCGTTTATTATCGGAATACTTTGAAGGTGTGTCTTGACACTTTCTACAAAATTGAGATACACCTTTAATAGGTTTGAAAATGTTCGAAAAATGCAATTAACTAACATTCGAAACAGTGCGATTTAGTTAGTAAAAGTCATTAGAGATGGTTCCCATGCTCATGTGGTCAATTTTTCATATTGGGTGTAATTGAGTTTATGGATATGAACTTCTGTTTATTTTCCCATTAAATATCTGTGAACATAATTAAATTCGATGTGCCATTTAAATAAACATATATCTTCTCCCACTCTAAGCAACAATTGCAATCGAGAGAGAGAGAGAAAAAAAGAGTTTTAACGTTTTTCCTCTTTCATTTCCCTATCTCGTTAATTTTAATGTCGTTTGCGTGTGACCCAAAACGAAGAGCAAAGACCAGTGATCGCCAAACCGAGATTATTACACTCTTTCGAGATTCCACTTGCCAAGTAACAAGGAAAACCCACACACACTCACGACCCAGCCGACGGACGTCCCAAAGTTGAATATAATTTATGTATCGGTCAAATAATGTTTTATGATCTTCACATTCCCATTAGGCCGCAACACAGAGGGCCGCAAGAGAGCTACCAACGAAAAACTAACAATTTGTGTGTGGGATTTTCTTTATTTTCCCATTTCCCACCACTACCTTTGCGTTTGTTGTTTAGATTTCGAATAAAAATTGTTCGTATTTTTGTTAATTTCCAAGTAAAAATCATTTGTTAGACCCTTTTTATTTGGCACTCCAAAATTTGCAGAAAAAATGCACCACCTCTAGACTTCGAGATGCTATTAAAAATTCTACGTAAATACGGCGCCAGTTGGAGATCGCCCCATGGACTAGTTCGTCAATTGCATGAGAGCAAATGGGAGGGTCAGAATTCCACAAAAGATGAACACCGCAAGATCATACCCAAGCTGGTGTATCTACATAATCCATGGAAGTATATGGTGACGCGATTCAACTTATGGAAACTGAAATGGCTCTGGGATCGCGAATTCAAAGAGTCAGAGTTCATTGAGGGCTCCAAACAGGCGGCCATTGTGATGACGGACATCATTAGGCATCAGAGTGCGGAGCAGATTGGTGACTACACGACGCCAGTGGGCTTCCAGCAGATCACCAGGGACATGCTGCTCTCGCGGAACGACACTCGCCTCCAGTTGGTCCGCTTCGAGAGGGAACATCTGCGTCGGGCCATACCCATGAAGGTGGCAACGCGTCAGAACTTTGGTCGAAAGTATGCCTTCATCGACATGTTGTTTGTGGGTCTAAGGAATACCAAAGACTTTGATTCACCCTCCGAGGTGGTTGAGATCAATGAGATAATCAGACGCATGGATAGTGAGCTAAAGACTCCCTCGGATATATTGTCGGTGCAGCATCGGATTGTCTTTGCCGAGATATTTATACGTTTTCGACGTGACTATTCGGCGATTGCAGCGAAACCCCAGTCCAATGATTCTCTTCTGCATCCTCCTTCACTCCATGATAACCCACGGAGGTCGGTACAAACACAGAATCCAGCCAACGTTGGCTTACCCATGACGGGTCGCATCTTGCCCAGATCGGATGACAATGGTTGGTCCGTCTCCTTCTACAAAATTCTCACCTTTGATGTCCTCAACTATAATCCACAAAGCAAGCCACAGCAGTAAACCAATCAGCGCTCTTAGATAAAGAAATTTCGAGTCAATTCAAAATCTTTTCATTCGTAAGAAGTCAGGTGAAAACTGTTTGGGATTGCCATTGCCAAAGCTCACACCTTTTTCAACATATTTCTGTGTGTGTGTATTAGTTTGGATGTTGTAATGAGATTCACATTACACGATTTTGATCTTGTTAGAGGCCCCATTCAAGCTGTCACATTACATTTGTCGTTTATGGTCTCTAATTGGTTTCCAAACACGGCTCTGGGTCTTGGTCTCGATCTCGATTTTGGGCTTGGCCTTGGCATGAGCCAATCGTTTCCAAATAAAATGCCTAAATGAATATATATACATATGTCAGTTCATGTTTTTCTTAATGTTTAACACACATTTTTGCATAATTCGTACACGGGTAAATAGTTATTTTTTGTTCCCCTCCAGCCCCTTCCTCTTATTCTCTACTGCATCATTGGTGGTGGTCCCCCAGAGTTTTAAAAATAAATTACAATTAAAAGTCAATAACGAAGAGTGAGAGAGAAATCTCTGAGGGCATTCAACATGACGCAAGATTTTTCGTCGACTCTAGAAGTGATAAATCATGTTAATGCTAAACATTTCATATTGATTGATTTGAAGGTTTTGGAAAAGTTTCTCAAAGATTGTTTTCTTACGAATTTTCCTTTATTTTCGTCCTGGTAATTGTGGAGATTAGAAGTCGATAAAGGAGTAAATAATGTTCCAAGAATTTGCCCTTTAACAGATTTGTCTTTTCAATCAATAAAATTGACACTGATAAATTTATAGAAAGTGTATTAAAGATATTTTTGTATTTCTCTGGTTGCTGCATTTTTGAAAGGGTAAATCCTCAGTTCAAACAAACATAATCTTGATTAATTTAAATAGTTTTTAGAGTTCAATATATTCAGTGGTCTTCAGTATGAAAAAACTGAAATCAAATACACATCAAAAAACTACTATGAAACCAAAATAAAAAACCACCTAAATCTTTCATTTTACACAAGCTTAAAATTTATTCATGAAGTGAATGATAAGAAAAACTATCTTATTAGTATTTTACCACCTCAGATTTTGTCATTTTGTATTCAAATTGCTGAATTTTGAACATTATCAAGAAAAAAACATTTCCTACAGTACTTATCGTCATGTCTAATTTATGGCGTTTGACGTGCTAATAAAGACAAATACAAAACTCTTGGAAAAATATTGGTGCAGCAGTTTTAACCTAAATTTACTTAAATGTATCCCTAATTTATATACAAGCAATATTGGCTGCCGAAGATGGATACTCAAATTTAAAAGAAACGAAATGCAAAGAAATTAATGTTGCCTCAACTAATTGATCACAACTCCTTAATATGCTTAATATCATCATAATATAATATTTACTATCTCTTGTTGAATCTCTTTTACAATAACTAAAATATTAACAAATTAATAGGAACTGCTACATTATTACAAATTTTCTTCATAACCTACCTTTGATAAATTCTCATGATCAAAAAGATGAGCCACCGTAATTTAACCACAAAATACAAACAGAAACTATGTATATAAATAAGGCCAAATTTCACTGATTAAAACTTAGAAAAGGAATAGATTATCTCTTTTAGATTCATGATTATTCTGACTACTTTGGTCATAGTAAAACTATAAATTCAGTCTTATATTCATTAAATTGATATTTAATTGTTAATCCTTTAAAATAAATTAGCTTAATGCAAACTATAAACTCATTTTCTTTGACTGAACATCCTTCAGGTCTTCACTTTTTTTTTTGTAAATTTCTTTTGAAAATCGTTTCGTGTTATTTTCAATTAAAAAGCATTTCTTTAGATTGGTTGATTACATGTACTCGAAAGCTGTTTGCTTAAGTTAAATAAAACCCAAATCCCAAAAAGGAAAGAAATCTTAACATCTAATGGCCAAAGAGCGTGAAACAAGACGCGAAAGGAAAAGAATAACAAGACATAAGAAGAGAAGGAAAAAAAAAGCAGGAGAAAAAAAGAGAGTGAGAGAAATAATTTAAATAAGAAAACACAAACAGCTGTTGCAGTTTCTGAGCCAAAGATGGAAATGTGCCAGTCACACACACACACACACTTAAACTCAAACACACACACACACAGTTACAAGGAAAAGGGATAATCTCATTATAATGAAACGCAAGTTATGCACGCGCAGTAGGCAGCCGCTAGATGGCGCCAGACCAGGCGTCAGTCAAGTGTCGCCCGCGCGGCTTAGGCAGCAACAAGAAGACACAGCTGGTAGCCATGCCCCCTGTCCCCCAATCCATCCACCAAACCTCCAGCCACTCCTTGAGCGTTCAAAATGCGAAAACGAAGAAGCGGGAAAAAAGAGAAAAAAGGAAAATTATAAAAATTTATGTAGACTTTTCTCTTTTCAATCTCGGGACGCGCTCGGTTGGTCCATGTCTAAGATGTCAGCTGGCCAATGTTTAAGTCCAGCCATAAATAAGGCAAAGCGAAAGTTAACAACATTAGATAAGTTCATGATGCAATTGAAATACTCTTTCTTTCGAGTGGATACAGAATAACGAAGGTCTTTATACTAGGGATAAAACGCACAAGCAACTGAGTGACGCACAAGCAGCTGAGTTTCGCACAAGCAACTGAGTGACACACAATCAAGAGTAAGCTTCCAAAGAAAAAAGTGATCCTACACTCTGAAGGGATTAGGCATTCGAGTTAACTACAGAGACACCTTCTCTAGTCTCTCAAAAACGTTACTCACGCTAGTAATAACCCCCACCCGTATGCCAATTATATTTCGCCCGATTCCCTACGAACGTGAAATCCTTTGTCTCATCTTTCCTTCACCTTTTTAGATACAATTTGTGTTATTTTTTGGGTCACGAACTTTAACCCGAAATGATTATAACCGTTGCACCCAGAATTAATTAGACAAATCCAAAAAGCGAGGCGAAAAATCAGTAAACCGGCTTAATTTCAAACTCATTTGCAAATATTTACACTCAAATCGAGAGGGAGACAACCCGAAAGGGCCCAAATCCAAACCCTTTTCGTAACTCAAGTCCGTTCCCAGTGTGTGTAACAGGTGTACACATTGGGTTTCAAATAAAAGAAGGTCCCTTCTTTGCGTTTTTTTGCGTTTTCAAAGATTAATTACAAGTCTGGCGTAATGAGCGGATTTCCGGAGCGTCTTAGGGAATGGCCTCAGTGAGGCTCGACTGCAACTCACTAGCTCATAATTCTTGTGTTTAAATGAAAAAAAAAAATTGAATAAAATTTATGAAATATTTTCGCGATGCGCATAGAAATGTGCCCACCCGCACACACACTCACACACACACACACACACCCAATCTCAGTCATGTTGTCGGCGTCCTCCACTCGTTGATCTTCATTAGCAGAGAGGCACCCACCCGGTTGCCCGTTGCCCGTTGCCCGTTGCCGGTAAATGTCTTCATTGGAGTCGCCTTCGTCTTCTTCGCCGTCTTGGCCAAAGCTTTAAATTTATGGCCACGCATTTGCGGCCATAACAAAGTCTGGCTAATAAAGCGTCGGCGGTGTCTGTCTGTCCTTTATTAGTTCATTGCTTGTGCACACTCACACCCAATCTACCATTCAACTCCTCCTCCTCCTCCTCCTCTATCACTCTCTGCTTCTATGGTATCCATTTACACTTGGATATTTATCGCTGGAACCTGGCTAAGAGAGCGAGACCACCGAGAGCTTCCACTTCCTTCGCTTAGAGTTGTCCCATAATTTTTAACGCTAACAAGCTAAATAAGCCATTTAACACAACATTTAAAATGCATATCGCAGCGTATATCAAAAAGGTCATTTCATTTTCATTACATAATCGGGACGGCATGGAATATGAATGAGAGACTCGTGGCATGCGGCCTGCGGCATGTGGCATGTGGGTGAGCATTGTATTTCAGGTGCAATATGAGACTTCTACTCCGCATAGAGACAATGGCAGGGAAATGTTTTAGTTAGTATTAACCTCTACTTTAAGCTCATTTCAATGCCATCATCATCGTAAAAACATCTAAAACGAGACACCGGCACAATATTTATGACACAAGAAACCGAAATCCAATGAACTGAACTCCAAGTGGACTGCCAACTGGCGGACCAAATTGCCTTTGCCAAAATTACCACTTGGCGCCATAAGTAAATAAAATGGATTTCCTCTTTTCGGGGCGAACGATCTCCAATGGTTACTGTCAGTATTAAAACAGAATCTGCATAAATTTACGTTCGCCAAAAAACAGCAAAAAAAAAAAAATCGAAAAAACCGACAAAATATTTAATTTAAAACACATTTTTGACGGGGAGGGCAGAACACGACAGGCTCAAAATTAAAATACACTGATAAAAAAAAGGATAAATGGATTTACATTTCGGATATACTAAGGTCTTAAAAGACATCATGAATTATTGATAAAAACCACGTAAAACTGCTTTCATTCTGAGGCTTTTATCAAATAGTTTAAATAACTTTAGTTTTACTAATCCTTTAGGTATCTGCTTTCATATCACATTCAATGAATCAAGTTTAGGAAATTGTTTCCATTTTTAGTTTATAAAAAAATGACTTAATTAGTTTATTAGTATAACCGTTATGCAACCGAAACAAAAGATCAGTTGTTACAAATGGCGGAAGTACAAAATGTATTTATTTTAAATTAAATTTTAAAACAGCCAAAGTTGTGTTTAGCTAAAATAAAAAAGTAAAATGACTAATGTCATTTTACGTATTGACATTAGTATTACCAATTACCAAAATATAAATAGAAGCCTTCGTATATAGGCATAATAATTGTGCATGAATGAGAGAGAAATCATATTCGAATAAACAGTTTTGAAAATGTATTGAATAAGAAGATGAACTAGTTCAAATGCACATACAAACGAAACAACAATGAATTGAATAAGTGTGAATGCTAATTATTAAGACTAATCTATACGAATGCCTAATCGAAAATAGAGAAAAACAAAAGTCTTAGCTAAAAGATACTTAAATAGAAATATATTTTCTCGATTAAGAGTTTTGTTTAATGTAACATTTCTGAAACTGAATCTACATTAACTGTAGTGCAGTTTCAAGGAGCAAGCTAGAGTGTGGGTCTATATGTAAGTTGGGTGGAAAAGAGCGGCAATTAGTCTATAGTATATTTTCAAAATATTCATTAAACAAGTTAACAAATTAACAATTTATAAGACCAAAATTTTGTTTTAAATTTGTAAAAAAATTTAATCTTTCAGTGTAGTGAAGGGAATATGAAGAGCTGCCGAAGAAAAACATAAATAAATCTGAAATTTTAAGCACTCAGAAGGGCTGGCAAGGACTACACACTCACACGCACAAGCACACGTGCACACACACACACACTCGCACACACACGCATATGCACCACACTCATAAAAAAAAGCTGTTTTCGACTCAAAACTTTTGTTTTTAAAACTTCTTTAACAACGTTCCTGTTGTTGTTTTTGTTGGTCGTTGTTAAAGCTGTTTGTAAAACATGCAATTTCTTTTGGTTTTCACTGCGTTCGATTGTTGTGGCTTTTGGTTGAACGATGAGGATGAGGGGGGGATGGTTAGGGGACAGAAGTTGAGCCACAGCAGCTGCAACAACAAGCGACAAGGACAAAAGCCAACAATGGATTATTAGTGGCACTTAAGTAAACACGGGCAAGGGCCAAAACCAAAAACGGGGAGTGGGTAAGTTGGGTGGAGGACGGGGGGGTAAGCGGCTATTCAGACGGACGAAGGCGTGGCAGACGACTTATGGTACCACACGAGGAGGATGTGTGTTCCAACCGCCTGCTGCTGCCGCTGCTGTTGCTGCTGCTGTCGTTTCTCCTGATTTATCGCCAAAATGTGGGCGTTTTTAATTAATTTCGCTGCTTCGAGCAGCACATTTTCCGCAGACTTCAACTCATAAAATGTTGTAATAAATATTTAAAAAACACACACACACACATAATACACACGCACAAAAACACAATTGCAAAACTCTTGATTTGGTTAAGAATTTCGCACTCACAAAATTCATTTCAAGTGCCCTGACAAGAGCCACTCGTCCAGAATCCACAAGAAATTGGGCAAATGGGTTTTGGTCTCGTCCTTCTCGCCTTCTCTCTCTCGTCCTGTCATGGTTTTGATTTGGTTTAGTTTTGAAGTAGATGGAGTAGAAGCATTCCGGAGAAGTGCATTGTGTGGTTTCACATACTTTGCACACAAAAGTGCCTCAAGTGTGAATGAATGAAAGCAGCAAACTGCGATTGAGAGCCATCAGGGTTATACCCCAAAGGAGCATTTCGAAACTAACATAAGAAATATGCAAAAGTCTTGGAAACTAAACACATTTTTTAAAGCATATATGTAGCGAAAGAAATTTAAAAAAAAATTGTCATCTTATTTTGGGTAAAAAATGGGAGTATTTAAGGGTTAATCAAAGGATGAGTAAAATCAAAAGAATAATACCTTGATAATTTTATTACTTCCATAGCGAATTAATAAGAATTTGTTGAATTAAATATTTGAATTTTTCTCTAGGTTATAGCTCAACTTATTTCTTGACGATTTTAAATATTTTATTTTGTTTTTTGGAAATTAATGCAGTAGTCCAGTAATACAGAGTATATCCTGTTTCATTTGCAGCCATTGGAAATTTTATTCAAAAATTTTAAAAATATTCTAAACCAATATTCTTTTTTTTTGTCCAATACATATCAACCAAGCTACCAACAAGTTTCATAAAGAATGAAATTTAGACTTATATTAGAAACTTATAGATCTAAAATTTCGTTTCTGAAATATACTTAGAAATAGTTATAAACGATCGATAAAAATCGATTAAAATGACCATCGATAGGTTTGCATGAAAACTTCCACCATTTTGAAAAAATTCTTGAAACTCTCTAAAACAAACTTTAGAATTAAATTCGCTTTTCTGAAATAGAAAAATATACTTCTGGTATGCAGAAATATAGAAAGCCATCGTCTTTTAAGTAAGGATCACCTAAAGTGTGAATTTCGATTTAAATTGCTTCTTTAAAAATTAAAAAACTTATTCAAATATATCTATTGCTTGCAGTTTAGAATATATATTTCTTAAATTTACTTTCCAAGTTCTTGCGAGCTGATAAAAATCGATTTAAATGACAATCGGTAGGATTCCATGAAAACGTTCATCATTTTGACTTAAAGAATTCAATTCTTAAAACATTTTTAATACAAACTTAAAAGTTAAGTTTATGAAATAGAAAAATATACTTCATGACATCGTCTTCTAAGTAAATACATTAAGGATCTCCTAGAATCACAGAATTTCGATTGCAATTTGCTTGTTTAAAAATGAAAGAACTTATTCAAATCTGTCTTTTGCTTGCAGTTTAGAATTTTAATTTCTTAAATTTACTTTGCAAGTTCTTGCGAGCTATGCACTTTCAGCGACTTGAGATGCTTTCCCACTTAAGACACAATACTAATTTCATTTTGGACTAATTTTCGCCTTCCTCTCTTCGTCCCTTCTGGCTCCCCTCCCTTTGCTCTCTCTCTCGCTGTCTATCTGTCTAATTTTCTTGTTTGCTGCATTTGTTGGGCAACTTTTTTGGCCAGCTTTTAATTCTAATTTTCATGCTAGGGCAATTTTGACGCTGTTGCTAATTTGCTTTCAACTTTTAGCTGAAAATTTTCTAGGGAATTGCCAGGAACTTGAATGCCAACACCAACGCCAAGTTGGAGTCCAATTGCATCTGCTTGATGATGATGTGAGTTGATAATCTTGTCCAGATTGTCGCTACCAACTTTTGCCAAGTGGAGATTTATCCCCAGCAGAAAAATGAAACTAAAAGTTTTCGAGTGAAAAGTATTGTTTAAAGAGTTTCTTGGCTTCTTCTTCTCTTCGCTTCTCTTGGTTAATGACAATTGATTTTTTTTTTTTTTTGGTTCTCTGGTGAAAATTGGCTGTGCTCGGTGTTGTTGTACATAATGCTACCCATTTGGACAATAAATTCATTTAGTTTGTACTAAAAATTACACCATTGTTGCACAATTATGCGGAAGGAACCAATTAGAGTAGGGTAAGGCTGGCTCCAAGCCGCACAGTAGGAACGCGGAATATTAAATTTCATTTTATTGCATGCTAGAGTTCATTATGGTGCCTCCAGCTACAGTTGCCTGCCTCTATGTTGCTCCTGTTTCTTGGCATCGCAGTGGCGGTTGCCTCGGCAAATTCAAATTAAACACATAAACGTTAACGCATATTTGTTTGTTGTTTGTTGTTTTTGCTGTTGTTGCTGCTGCTGCTGCTGTTGGTGTTGCCGATGTTGTACGGATTCTCATAATGAAAACCATGCAACGCAATAAACCAATATATGCAGAAACAGAAACAAAAACCAAAAAGGACTGCACTGCAATTTTTCACAATTTATAGAGCGAAATGGCAGCGAAAATGGCTATGCAAAAATTTAATTGCCGCACGTAAGTTAAATCGAAATTGAAAATGTTAAACATAAACATTCAGAATTAATTATGGCTAAATTAAAGTGTAAAATATGTGTACTCAGAACCATATGAAAGTGTATCCTAAATGGTTTTCAAAAAAGGTTATAAAAAAGGTTATATTAAAATGAATCTCAATAATGAATTTTTTCTCCTGGGCTACCAAAACAAAATGCTGCGAAAGACTGGTCAGTGCTCCCTGGTACATAAGCATATACAGTAGTCAGCAAGATCTTCCCTTTGTCTGGGAAAAAATAACCACGTCTCGTGAAAGATACCTAGATTGAATTAGTAGCCACGAAAATGAACCAGCTTCAAATCTACTAGTTGACTCCACTAATACCTATATAGTTAGAAGCGTTGAAATATTTCATATTCTGGATCTACCTCATAGATTTTAAGACAAACCAAATACAATAAATAATAAAAACAAATGGTATAATCAATAGTATCCTTGGATCCTGTTTATTTCTGTTAATTATATTATTGATCTACAATTCGCTTATTGTTTATTTTTGTTGGGACAGATTGCAAATATAAATTTAAAAAAAATAAAAATGATAAATTTTGTAGCCTGGTTTAAGATTTAAGGGAAATTGGTCCTTCGTCCTTGTCACACTTCACTTTTGATCCATTCTTGTTGCGGTGATTCAGGCGAATAAGGATCAAATCACTGTTCTTGCAGCATTGATTCAAAGTTGAACCGGTTCCGACCTAGTTCCGAGTTCACTGTTAGCGTTTTAGTGCAACCAGTTCTTAGTTCTTTGCCGATTTATGTTGCTGCCAACCAAGGTTGGTCCGGGACTTAGTCACAGTTTATTGTCCAACAATTGTTGTTGTGGTGCTTAATGCGTGTTGCTGCCGTGTTTGGCACGTGTTGCCGCTGTGCTTCCCAGATGTTGCTACGGTGCTTAGCTCATGTTGCTGCCGTGACTGATTTTTTGGAGAAGCAAATTGTCATGTTGAGATGCCAGACACATCTTTGTATTAATACCGATCCTATAGAACTTTTACCATTTTGTATACTTTTAATTGTTCAAAAACTTTCCAGAAATTTCAATTGTTATCAACATTTTTTCCCATATTTGAATGAATATTTGATTCGAAACAACGAGTTACAAACTTTAAACTCCGCAATGACAGAACTCTAACTTGCTTGAAGATTGTCGAATTAATGAAAAAGGAGAAAAGTTAATAGTTATTAGATCAACGATAACATTTATAAGTACAAACTGATTCAATTAACTTTTGTTAGCAATTCTATTCCACGAAACACGAAAGTTTTTGACACAATTAAATTCTGTATAAAAATACATTTGAATTGCATATTACACAACGCTAAATCCTAGAATAACATATAAAAGAATTATATATATTAAAAAAATACACACCTTGATCTTTATTATCCATATTTTTTTTTTTGAATTTTTTAGTATATAAAATCTTTTCATGAAAAATTTTGACTTTATGAGAGAAAAAAGGGAATGTGCAACTGACTAAAAAAGGAGCTTAAGTGTGGCAAATTAGTCATTTTTTAAAAGTTTTTTTCAATCTCCTTTGAAAGTTCTGTATGAGATTGAAATCCAAGGATATTAATATTTATACAACATGCATTTAAAACAAACTTTTCAATCAATAGTTTCCCATTTTTCCCCAACCAAACGAGATCGCCTTAAAGACATTGCAGATCTCAGCCCATTTAATTTCATTTGAATTTGAAAGAACTTTTCCCGCTTTGGTGATATTTCATTTGATTTCGCGGGCCACGCCCACAACCTTTTAAATAGTTTGAGATTAGTCGTGAAAAGATAGAATGTTATTTCTATGGTAATTAAAAGGCATAAATAAAGCAATATCTGAAGTTCAGCTGTCCATGGACTTAATTGATTTACGAGTTTCAATAAAGGCGTAGATGAGAGCCCATCATTGCCAGCACTAGACACCCCCCCGCCCCTCCCCCCTGCTCAGTTACCCCTGGCGGAATGATGGCTCTGTCCAAACCCAATGTCGGCAAAAACCTAAAACAAACTAATTTCAACCTAGGATAGAGGCGAGGCAATAAAGAATTTTTACGATTAACTGGACACAGAAGCAGCAGCAGAATCAGCAGCATAACCATGACTCGGTCTCTCTATGACTCCATGGATGAGTGTGACGAGGCGGAGATGAGCAGATGAGAGAATGGACTATGTCCACGACGAGTTCTTCAATTAGTGTAAACACAAACGATGACACCCAATGGTGGCCAAAGTGGACAAACGGAGCAGGCAGCCAATTTTCAGGGTCCCCGAGACACGCTGACACTTTAATATTTAACGCCCCTGGGAGCAGACCCATAGCCAGACCGAGACCCATACCGAGACCCAAACCCGACCAGACAATGATGGCGACAATGGAAATGCTGCAAGTAACGCCAACATATTCCACGAATATGTTCGTGATCATAAAATTATAATTTATGAACAAAAAGGAGCGGACAACACACACAGAGGAGACGTTACGGAGAAGGGCAGGGGGGTGGGGGGAGTGGCAGAGACGACCACTGCTTATCTGGTGTGGGGCATCTAAGTGAACACATATGGAGAAGCGGCGAGATGTAGATGCAGATGCAGATGTGGATGCAACCAACGACAATGATGACAACATTGACGGCGATTTTGGAACGAGGCTTGCGTCAATTTCTCAAGAGACGCAACGATGGGGAAGAGGCAACTGATAAAATGGGATGCCTCCCCCCTCCTCCACTCCTCCTCCTCTGCTTTGGGGCCTTTGGATGAGGGGTGATTGTTGCTTTTGCTGCTGCTGTTGTTATTGTTATTGTTGGTGCGTTTCCTGGAAAGACGCCTTCGGCTTCTTTAGCAATATTTTTCATATTTATTCAGTCTTTGGCTTGGGCATGGGCATGGGCATGGGCTGGAAGATTGGCTGAGGATGCGCTTGACATTTGCTGCGGGATGGTCATGGTGTTACTTTCAGGGCAAAGAGTACGAAACGTGGGGGGGGGGGGAGGGAGGCCAAACTAATTTGCGGGTTTCTGTTGCGTGGCATCGTTTGCAATTTCCTTTTGCCACAGCTTTGTTCAAAGTCTTTTTGTTATTCTGCCACGCCTCCCGTTCCGACTTTTTGGCTTAATAATAATACGAAACGGAGAGAACTTCTGCGTTGTTTGTTGTGGTGGCCAAGAAAAACGATGAACGAAGTCAGGCAACCTTCGGGCCCAAAAACCGGGCAAAAAGTCTCCAATTTCGTTTACTTTGTATTTAGTTTTTAGGTAAATCTCACTCTCTCTCTCCCTCTGTCTGTCTGCCTGCGTGCTTAATTAAATTCCTTTTCATTTTCACACCGAAAATTGCCACAAAAAATAGAAAAGAAGAAATAACAAAAAACTTTGTCAATTAAATGTGCAAAGCATTTTCGATTGCGAATTGGTTTACTTGGCAGACAGACTTTCTGTCTGATGAAGAAATCGAACCGGATAATGTTATTTCCAAGTTGGCTCAATTGCTCAAGCTATAAGCCCTTAAAACCTAATCAATCTGTTCCAAAATGTATGCAAAAACCTTAACTTTGCAAGCTTATAACTATGCCAATTTTTGGCCAATTTCAAAATGTCATGTATTTTTTTGCTGCTCTGAATGTGAGTTATAAATTGGCATTCAAATCTAAAAAACTGATTTCGACCCGATTTTTGAAAAAAATTACAGTGTATACACTGTCAAAATTTTCAAAAATCGATTCGAAATTTTTTTTCCCAAAATTCCATTTGTTTGATAGCATTTTAAAATATATAAAAATACAATAGGAAATAAATAAAACATTTTTAAATCGGTTGAAAATTGTGTAAAGTACAGCCTAGGGAAAATCGAAATTTTGACCGATATTGCACAATTTTTCGAAAAATTCTCAAAAATCCGCAGCTGTGTAATCTTTTAAAGTTTTGATGGCATTTAAAACTAGATAAAAGTTCGATAAAAACTACATGAAAACTTTGAAAATCGGTAGAAAATTGTCCAAAATACAGCCTTGGAAAAATTTCAATTTTTACTAAAAATTTTTCTAAACCTGTTCCAAAATGTATGCAAAAACCTTAACTTTGCAAGCCTAAACTTTGCAAGCTATGCCAATTTTTGGCCAATTTCAAAATGTCATGTCTTTTTTTGCTGCTCTGAATGTGAGTTATAAATTGGCATTCAAATCTAAAAACTGATTTCGACCCGATTTTTGAAAAAAATTACAGTGTATACACTGTCAAAATTTTCAAAAATCGATTCGAAATTTTTTTTCCCAAAATTCCATTCGTTTGATAGCATTTTAAAATATTTAAAAATACAATAGGAAATAAATAAAACATTTTGAAATCGGTTGAAAATTGTGTAAAGTACAGCCTAGGAAAAATGGAATTTTTGACCGATATTGCACAATTTTTCAAAAAATTCTCAAAAATCCGCAGCTGTGTAATCTTCTAAAGTTTTGATGGCATTTAAAACTAGATAAAAATTCGATAAAAACTACATCAAAACTTTGAAAATCGGTAGAAAATTGTCCAAAATACAGCCTTGGAAAAATTTCAATTTTTACTAAAAATTTTTCTAAACCTGTTCCAAAATGTATGCAAAAACCTTAACTTTGCAAGCCTAAACTTTGCAAGCTATGCCAATTTTTGGCCAATTTCAAAATGTCATGTCTTTTTTTGCTGCTCTGAATGTGAGTTATAAATTGGCATTCAAATCTAAAAAACTGATTTCGACCCGATTTTTGAAAAAAATTACAGTGTATACACTGTCAAAATTTTCAAAAATCGATTCGAAATTTTTTTCCCAAAATTCCATTTGTTTGATAGCATTTTAAAATATATAAAAATACAATAGGAAATAAATAAAACATTTTTAAATCGGTTGAAAATTGTGTAAAGTACAGCCTAGGGAAAATCGAAATTTTGACCGATATTGCACAATTTTTCAAAAAATTCTCAAAAATCCGCAGCTGTGTAATCTTCTAAAGTTTTGATGGCATTTAAAACTAGATAAAAGTTCGATAAAAACTACATCAAAACTTTGAAAATCGGTAGAAAATTGTCCAAAATACAGCCTTGGAAAAATTTCAATTTTTACTAAAAATTTTTCTAAACCTGTTCCAAAATGTATGCAAAAACCTTAACTTTGCAAGCCTAAACTTTGCAAGCTATGCCAATTTTTGGCCAATTTCAAAATGTCATGTCTTTTTTTGCTGCTCTGAATGTGAGTTATAAATTGGCATTCAAATCTAAAAACCTGATTTCGACCCGATTTTTGAAAAAAATTACACTGTCAAAATTTTCAAAAATCGATTCGAAATTTTTTTTCCCAAAATTCCATTCGTTTGATAGCATTTTAAAATATTTAAAAAATACAATAGGAAATAAATAAAACATTTTGAAATCGGTTGAAAATTGTGTAAAGTACAGCCTAGGGAAAATCGAAATTTTGACCGATATTGCACAATTTTTCGAAAAATTCTCAAAAATCCGCAGCTGTGTAATCTTTTAAAGTTTTGATGGCATTTAAAACTAGATAAAAGTTCGATAAAAACTACATGAAAACTTTGAAAATCGGTAGAAAATTGTCCAAAATACAGCCTTGGAAAAATTTCAATTTTTACTAAAAATTTTTCTAAACCTGTTCCAAAATGTATGCAAAAACCTTAACTTTGCAAGCCTAAACTTTGCAAGCTATGCCAATTTTTGGCCAATTTCAAAATGTCATGTCTTTTTTTGCTGCTCTGAATGTGAGTTATAAATTGGCATTCAAATCTAAAAACCTGATTTCGACCCGATTTTTGAAAAAAATTACAGTGTATACACTGTCAAAATTTTCAAAAATCGATTCGAAATTTTTTTTCCCAAAATTCCATTCGTTTGATAGCATTTTAAAATATTTAAAAATACAATAGGAAATAAATAAAACATTTTGAAATCGGTTGAAAATTGTGTAAAGTACAGCCTAGGGAAAATCGAAATTTTGACCGATATTGCACAATTTTTCGAAAAATTCTCAAAAATCCGCAGCTGTGTAATCTTTTAAAGTTTTGATGGCATTTAAAACTAGATAAAAGTTCGATAAAAACTACATGAAAACTTTGAAAATCGGTAGAAAATTGTCCAAAATACAGCCTTGGAAAAATTTCAATTTTTACTAAAAATTTTTCTAAACCTGTTCCAAAATGTATGCAAAAACCTTAACTTTGCAAGCTCATAACTATGTCAATTTTTGGCCAATTTCAAAAAGTCATGTCTTTTTTTGCTGCTCTGAATGTGAGTTATAAATTGGCATTCAAATCTAAAAAACTGATTTCGACCCGATTTTTGAAAAAAACTACAGTGTATACACTGTCAAAATTTTCAAAAATCGATTCGAAATTTTTTTTTCCAAAATTCCATTCGTTTGATAGCATTTTAAAATATTTAAAAATACAATAGGAAATAAATAAAACATTTTGAAATCGGTTGAAAATTGTGTAAAGTACAGCCTAGGGAAAATGGAAATTTTGACCGATATTGCACAATTTTTCAAAAAATTTTCAAAAATCCGCAGCTGTGTAATCTTTTAAAGTTTTGATGGCATTTAAAACTAGATAAAAATTCGATAAAAACTACATCAAAACTTTGAAAATCGGTAGAAAATTGTCCAAAATACAGCCTTGAAAAATTTCAATTTTTACTAAAAATTTTTCTAAACCTGTTCCAAAATGTATGCAAAAACCTTAACTTTGCAAGCCTAAACTTTGCAAGCTATGCCAATTTTTGGCCAATTTCAAAATGTCATGTCTTTTTTTGCTGCTCTGAATGTGAGTTATAAATTGGCATTCAAATCTAAAAAACTGATTTCGACCCGATTTTTGAAAAAAATTACAGTGTATACACTGTCAAAATTTTCAAAAATCGATTCGAAATTTTTTTTCCCAAAATTCCATTTGTTTGATAGCATTTTAAAATATATAAAAATACAATAGGAAATAAATAAAACATTTTTAAATCGGTTGAAAATTGTATAAAGTACAGCCTAGGGAAAATCGAAATTTTGACCGATATTGCACAATTTTTCAAAAAATTCTCAAAAATCCGCAGCTGTGTAATCTTCTAAAGTTTTGATGGCATTTAAAACTAGATAAAAGTTCGATAAAAACTACATCAAAACTTTGAAAATCGGTAGAAAATTGTCCAAAATACAGCCTTGGAAAAATTTCAATTTTTACTAAAAATTTTTCTAAACCTGTTCCAAAATGTATGCAAAAACCTTAACTTTGCAAGCCTAAACTTTGCAAGCTATGCCAATTTTTGGCCAATTTCAAAATGTCATGTCTTTTTTTGCTGCTCTGAATGTGAGTTATAAATTGGCATTCAAATCTAAAAAACTGATTTCGACCCGATTTTTGAAAAAAATTACAGTGTATATACTGTCAAAATTTTCAAAAATCGATTCGAAATTTTTTTTCCCAAAATTCCATTCGTTTGATAGCATTTTAAAATATTTAAAAATACAATAGGAAATAAATAAAACATTTTTAAATCGGTTGAAAATTGTGTAAAGTACAGCCTAGGGAAAATCGAAATTTTGACCGATATTGCACAATTTTTCAAAAAATTTTCAAAAATCCGCAGCTGTGTAATCTTTTAAAGTTTTGATGGCATTTAAAACTAGATAAAAATTCGATAAAAACTACATCAAAACTTTGAAAATCGGTAGAAAATTGTCCAAAATACAGCCTTGAAAAATTTCAATTTTTACTAAAAATTTTTCTAAACATGTTCCAAAATGTATGCAAAAACCTTAACTTTGCAAGCTTATAACTATGTCAATTTTTGGCCAATTTCAAAATGTCATGTCTTTTTTTGCTGCTCTGAATGTGAGTTATAAATTGGCATTCAAATCTAAAAAACTGATTTCGACCCGATTTTTGAAAAAAATTACAGTGTATACACTGTCAAAATTTTCAAAAATCGATTCGAAATTTTTTTCCCAAAATTCCATTTGTTTGATAGCATTTTAAAATATATAAAAATACAATAGGAAATAAATAAAACATTTTTAAATCGGTTGAAAATTGTGTAAAGTACAGCCTAGGGAAAATCGAAATTTTGACCGATATTGCACAATTTTTCAAAAAATTCTCAAAAATCCGCAGCTGTGTAATCTTCTAAAGTTTTGATGGCATTTAAAACTAGATAAAAGTTCGATAAAAACTACATCAAAACTTTGAAAATCGGTAGAAAATTGTCCAAAATACAGCCTTGGAAAAATTTTAATTTTTACTAAAAATTTTTCTAAACCTGTTCCAAAATGTATGCAAAAACCTTAACTTTGCAAGCTTATAACTATGCCAATTTTTGGCCAATTTCAAAATGTCATGAATTTTTTTGCTGCTCTGAATGTGAGTTATAAATTGGCATTCAAAACTAAAAAACTGATTTCGACCCGATTTTTGAAAAAAATTACAGTGTATACACTGTCAAAATTTTCAAAAATCGATTCGAAATTTTTTTCCCAAAATTCCATTCGTTTGATAGCATTTTAAAATATTTAAAAATACAATAGGAAATAAATAAAACATTTTGAAATCGGTTGAAAATTGTGTAAAGTACAGCCTAGGGAAAATGGAAATTTTGACCGATATTGCACAATTTTTCAAAAAATTTTCAAAAATCCGCAGCTGTGTAATCTTTTAAAGTTTTGATGGCATTTAAAACTAGATAAAAATTCGATAAAAACTACATCAAAACTTTGAAAATCGGTAGAAAATTGTCCAAAATACAGCCTTGGAAAAATTTTAATTTTTACTAAAAATTTTTCTAAACCTGTTCCAAAATGTATGCAAAAACCTTAACTTTGCAAGCTTATAACTATGCCAATTTTTGGCCAATTTCAAAATGTCATGAATTTTTTTGCTGCTCTGAATGTGAGTTATAAATTGGCATTCAAAACTAAAAAACTGATTTCGACCCGATTTTTGAAAAAAATTACAGTGTATACACTGTCAAAATTTTCAAAAATCGATTCGAAATTTTTTTTCCCAAAATTCCATTTGTTTGATAGCATTTTAAAATATATAAAAATACAATAGGAAATAAATAAAACATTTTTAAATCGGTTGAAAATTGTGTAAAGTACAGCCTAGGGAAAATCGAAATTTTGACCGATATTGCACAATTTTTCAAAAAATTTTCAAAAATCCGCAGCTGTGTAATCTTTTAAAGTTTTGATGGCATTTAAAACTAGATAAAAATTCGATAAAAACTACATCAAAACTTTGAAAATCGGTAGAAAATTGTCCAAAATACAGCCTTGAAAAATTTCAATTTTTACTAAAAATTTTTCTAAACATGTTCCAAAATGTATGCAAAAACCTTAACTTTGCAAGCTTATAACTATGTCAATTTTTGGCCAATTTCAAAAAGTCATGTCTTTTTTTGCTGCTCTGAATGGGAGTTATAAATTGGCATTCAAATCTAAAAACTGATTTCGACCCGATTTTTGAAAAAAATTACAGTGTATACACTGTCAAAATTTTCAAAAATCGATTCGAAATTTTTTTTCCCAAAATTCCATTTGTTTGATAGCATTTTAAAATATATAAAAATACAATAGGAAATAAATAAAACATTTTTAAATCGGTTGAAAATTGTGTAAAGTACAGCCTAGGGAAAATCGAAATTTTGACCGATATTGCACAATTTTTCAAAAAATTTTCAAAAATCCGCAGCTGTGTAATCTTCTAAAGTTTTGATGGCATTTAAAACTAGATAAAAATTCGGTGAAAACTACATAAAAACTTTGAAAATCGGTAGAAAATTGTCCAAAATACAGCCTTGGAAAAGTTTCAATTTTTACTAAAAATTTTTCTAAACCTGTTCCAAAATGTATGCAAAAACCTTAACTTTGCAAGCCTAAACTTTGCAAGCTATGCCAATTTTTGGCCAATTTCAAAATGTCATGTCTTTTTTTGCTGCTCTGAATGTGAGTTATAAATTGGCATTCAAATCTAAAAAACTGATTTCGACCCGATTTTTGAAAAAAATTACAGTGTATACACTGTCAAAATTTTCAAAAATCGATTCGAAATTTTTTTCCCAAAATTCCATTTGTTTGATAGCATTTTAAAATATATAAAAATACAATAGGAAATAAATAAAACATTTTTAAATCGGTTGAAAATTGTGTAAAGTACAGCCTAGGGAAAATCGAAATTTTGACCGATATTGCACAATTTTTCAAAAAATTCTCAAAAATCCGCAGCTGTGTAATCTTCTAAAGTTTTGATGGCATTTAAAACTAGATAAAAGTTCGATAAAAACTACATCAAAACTTTGAAAATCGGTAGAAAATTGTCCAAAATACAGCCTTGGAAAAATTTCAATTTTTACTAAAAATTTTTCTAAACCTGTTCCAAAATGTATGCAAAAACCTTAACTTTGCAAGCCTAAACTTTGCAAGCTATGCCAATTTTTGGCCAATTTCAAAATGTCATGTCTTTTTTTGCTGCTCTGAATGTGAGTTATAAATTGGCATTCAAATCTAAAAAAAACTGATTTCGACCCGATTTTTGAAAAAATTACAGTGTATACACTGTCAAAATTTTCAAAAATCGATTCGAAATTTTTTTTCCCGAAATTCCATTTGTTTGATAGCATTTTAAAATATATAAAAAAATACAATAGGAAATAAATAAAACATTTTTAAATCGGTTGAAAATTGTGTAAAGTACAGCCTAGGGAAAATCGAAATTTTGACCGATATTGCACAATTTTTCGAAAAATTCTCAAAAATCCGCAGCTGTGTAATCTTTTAAAGTTTTGATGGCATTTAAAACTAGATAAAAGTTCGATAAAAACTACATGAAAACTTTGAAAATCGGTAGAAAATTGTCCAAAATACAGCCTTGGAAAAATTTCAATTTTTACTAAAAATTTTTCTAAACCTGTTCCAAAATGTATGCAAAAACCTTAACTTTGCAAGCTCATAACTATGTCAATTTTTGGCCAATTTCAAAAAGTCATGTCTTTTTTTGCTGCTCTGAATGTAAGTTATAAATTGGCATTCAAATCTAAAAAACTGATTTCGACCCGATTTTTGAAAAAAATTACAGTGTATACACTGTCAAAATTTTCAAAAATCGATTCGAAATTTTTTTTCCCAAAATTCCATTCGTTTGATAGCATTTTAAAATATTTAAAAATACAATAGGAAATAAATAAAACATTTTGAAATCGGTTGAAAATTGTGTAAAGTACAGCCTAGGGAAAATGGAAATTTTGACCGATATTGCACAATTTTTCAAAAAATTTTCAAAAATCCGCAGCTGTGTAATCTTTTAAAGTTTTGATGGCATTTAAAACTAGATAAAAATTCGATAAAAACTACATCAAAACTTTGAAAATCGGTAGAAAATTGTCCAAAATACAGCCTTGAAAAATTTCAATTTTTACTAAAAATTTTTCTAAACATGTTCCAAAATGTATGCAAAAACCTTAACTTTGCAAGCTTATAACTATGTCAATTTTTGGCCAATTTCAAAAAGTCATGTCTTTTTTTGCTGCTCTGAATGTGAGTTATAAATTGGCATTCAAAACTAAAAAACTGATTTCGACCCGATTTTTGAAAAAAATTACAGTGTATACACTGTCAAAATTTTCAAAAATCGATTCGAAATTTTTTTTCCCAAAATTCCATTCGTTTGATAGCATTTTAAAATATTTAAAAATACAATAGGAAATAAATAAAACATTTTGAATTTTTCAAAAAATTTTCAAAAATCCGCAGCTTTTTAATCTTTTAAAGTTTTGATGGCATTTAAAACTAGATAAAAATTCGATAAAAACTACATCAAAACTTTGAAAATCGGTAGAAAATTGTCCAAAATACAGCCTTGGAAAAATTTCAATTTTTACTAAAAAATTTTCTAAACCTGTTCCAAAATGTATGCAAAAACCTTAATTTCAAAATGTCATGTCTTTTTTTGCTGCTCTGAATGTGAGTTATAAATTGGCATTCAAATGTAAAAAACTGATTTCGACCCGATTTTTGAAAAAAATTACACTGTCAAAATTTTCAAAAATCGATTCGAAATTTTTTTTTCCAAAATTCCATTCGTTTGATAGCATTTTAAAATATTTAAAAATACAATAGGAAATAAATAAAACATTTTGAAATCGGTTGAAAATTGTGTAAAGTACAGCCTAGGGAAAATGGAAATTTTGACCGATATTGCACAATTTTTCAAAAAATTTTCAAAAATCCGCAGCTGTGTAATCTTCTAAAGTTTTGATGGCATTTAAAACTAGATAAAAATTCGATAAAAACTACATCAAAACTTTGAAAATCGGTAGAAAATTGTCCAAAATACAGCCTTGGAAAAATTTCAATTTTTACTAAAAAATTTTCTAAACCTGTTCCAAAATGTATGCAAAAACCTTAACTTTGCAAGCTTATAACTATGCCAATTTTTGGCCAATTTCAAAATGTCATGTCTTATTTTGCTGCTCTGAATGTGAGTTATAAATTGGCATTCAAATCTAAAAAAACTGATTTCGACCCGATTTTTGAAAAAAATTACAGTGTATACACTGTCAAAATTTTCAAAAATCGATTCGAAATTTTTTTCCAAAATTCCATTCGTTTGATAGCATTTTAAAATATTTAAAAATACAATAGGAAATAAATAAAACATTTTTAAATCGGTTGAAAATTGTGTAAAGTACAGCCTAGGGAAAATCGAAATTTTGACCGATATTGCACAATTTTTCGAAAAATTCTCAAAAATCCGCAGCTGTGTAATCTTTTAAAGTTTTGATGGCATTTAAAACTAGATAAAAGTTCGATAAAAACTACATGAAAACTTTGAAAATCGGTAGAAAATTGTCCAAAATACAGCCTTGGAAAAATTTCAATTTTTACTAAAAATTTTTCTAAACCTGTTCCAAAATGTATGCAAAAACCTTAACTTTGCAAGCTTATAACTATGCCAATTTTTGGCCAATTTCAAAATGTCATGTCTTATTTTGCTGCTCTGAATGTGAGTTATAAATTGGCATTCAAATCTAAAAAAACTGATTTCGACCCGATTTTTGAAAAAAATTACAGTGTATACACTGTCAAAATTTTCAAAAATCGATTCGAAATTTTTTTTCCCAAAATTCCATTCGTTTGATAGCATTTTAAAATATTTAAAAATACAATAGGAAATAAATAAAACATTTTGAAATCGGTTGAAAATTGTGTAAAGTACAGCCTAGGGAAAATGGAAATTTTGACCGATATTGCACAATTTTTCAAAAAATTTTCAAAAATCCGCAGCTGTGTAATCTTTTAAAGTTTTGATGGCATTTAAAACTAGATAAAAATTCGATAAAAACTACATCAAAACTTTGAAAATCGGTAGAAAATTGTCCAAAATACAGCCTTGAAAAATTTCAATTTTTACTAAAAATTTTTCTAAACATGTTCCAAAATGTATGCAAAAACCTTAACTTTGCAAGCTTATAACTATGTCAATTTTTGGCCAATTTCAAAAAGTCATGTCTTTTTTTGCTGCTCTGAATGTGAGTTATAAATTGGCATTCAAAACTAAAAACTGATTTCGACCCGATTTTTGAAAAAAATTACAGTGTATACACTGTCAAAATTTTCAAAAATCGATTCGAAATTTTTTTCCCAAAATTCCATTCGTTTGATAGCATTTTAAAATATTTAAAAATACAATAGGAAATAAATAAAACATTTTGAAATCGGTTGAAAATTGTGTAAAGTACAGCCTAGGAAAAATGGAAATTTTGACCGATATTGCACAATTTTTCAAAAAATTTTCAAAAATCCGCAGCTTTTTAATCTTTTAAAGTTTTGATGGCATTTAAAACTAGATAAAAATTCGATAAAAACTACATCAAAACTTTGAAAATCGGTAGAAAATTGTCCAAAATACAGCCTTGGAAAAATTTCAATTTTTACTAAAAATTTTCTAAACCTGTTCCAAAATGTATGCAAAAACCTTAACTTTGCAAGCTTATAACTATGTCAATTTTTGGCCAATTTCAAAAAGTCATGTCTTTTTTTGCTGCTCTGAATGTGAGTTATAAATTGGCATTCAAATCTAAAAAACTGATTTCGACCCGATTTTTGAAAAAATTACAGTGTATACACTGTCAAAATTTTCAAAAATCGATTCGAAATTTTTTTCCCAAAATTCCATTCGTTTGATAGCATTTTAAAATATTTAAAAATACAATAGGAAATAAATAAAACATTTTGAAATCGGTTGAAAATTGTGTAAAGTACAGCCTAGGAAAAATGGAAATTTTGACCGATATTGCACAATTTTTCAAAAAATTTTCAAAAATCCGCAGCTGTGTAATCTTCTAAAGTTTTGATGGCATTTAAAACTAGATAAAAATTCGATAAAAACTACATCAAAACTTTGAAAATCGGTAGAAAATTGTCCAAAATACAGCCTTGGAAAAATTTCAATTTTTACTAAAAATTTTTCTAAACCTGTTCCAAAATGTATGCAAAAACCTTAACTTTGCAAGCTTATAACTATGCCAATTTTTGGCCAATTTCAAAATGTCATGTCTTTTTTTGCTGCTCTGAATGTGAGTTATAAATTGGCATTCAAATCTAAAAAACTGATTTCGACCCGATTTTTGAAAAAAATTACACTGTCAAAATTTTCAAAAATCGATTCGAAATTTTTTTTCCAAAATTCCATTTGTTTGATAGCATTTTAAAATATTTAAAAATACAATAGGAAATAAATAAAACATTTTGAAATCGGTTGAAAATTGTGTAAAGTACAGCCTAGGGAAAATGGAAATTTTGACCGATATTGCACAATTTTTCAAAAAATTTTCAAAAATCCGCAGCTGTGTAATCTTCTAAAGTTTTGATGACATTTAAAACTAGATAAAAATTCGATAAAAACTACATCAAAACTTTGAAAATCGGTAGAAAATTGTCCAAAATACAGCCTTGGAAAAATTTCAATTTTTACTAAAAATTTTCTAAACCTGTTCCAAAATGTATGCAAAAACCTTAACTTTGCAAGCTTATAACTATGTCAATTTTTGGCCAATTTCAAAAAGTCATGTCTTTTTTTGCTGCTCTGAATGTGAGTTATAAATTGGCATTCAAATCTAAAAAAACTGATTTCGACCCGATTTTTGAAAAAAATTACAGTGTATACACTGTCAAAATTTTCAAAAATCGATTCGAAATTTTTTTTTCCAAAATTCCATTCGTTTGATAGCATTTTAAAATATTTAAAAATACAATAGGAAATAAATAAAACATTTTGAAATCGGTTGAAAATTGTGTAAAGTACAGCCTAGGAAAAATGGAAATTTTGAACGATATTGCACAATTTTTAAAAAAATTTTCAAAAATCCGCAGCTGTGTAATCTTTTAAAGTTTTGATGGCATTTAAAACTAGATAAAAATTCGATAAAAACTACATCAAAACTTTGAAAATCGGTACAAAATTGTCTAAAATACAGCCTTGGAAAAATTTCAATTTTTACTAAAAATTTTTCTAAACCTGTTCCAAAATGTATGCAAAAACCTTAACTTTGCAAGCTTATAACTATGCCAATTTTTGGCCAATTTCAAAATGTCATGTCTTTTTTTGCTGCTCTGAATGTGAGTTATAAATTGGCATTCAAATCTAAAAAACTGATTTCGACCCGATTTTTGAAAAAAATTACACTGTCAAAATTTTCAAAAATCGATTCGAAATTTTTTTTTCCAAAATTCCATTCGTTTGATAGCATTTTAAAATATTTAAAAATACAATAGGAAATAAATAAAACATTTTGAAATCGGTTGAAAATTGTGTAAAGTACAGCCTAGGGAAAATGGAAATTTTGACCGATATTGCACAATTTTTCAAAAATTTTCAAAAATCCGCAGCTGTGTAATCTTCTAAAGTTTTGATGGCATTTAAAACTAGATAAAAATTCGATAAAAACTACATCAAAACTTTGAAAATCGGTAGAAAATTGTCCAAAATACAGCCTTGGAAAAATTTCAATTTTTACTAAAAAATTTTCTAAACCTGTTCCAAAATGTATGCAAAAACCTTAACTTTGCAAGCTTATAACTATGTCAATTTTTGGCCAATTTCAAAAAGTCATGTCTTTTTTTGCTGCTCTGAATGTGAGTTATAAATTGGCATTCAAATCTAAAAAACTGATTTCGACCCGATTTTTGAAAAAAATTACAGTGTATACACTGTCAAAATTTTCAAAAATCGATTCGAAATTTTTTTTCCAAAATTCCATTCGTTTGATAGCATTTTAAAATATTTAAAAATACAATAGGAAATAAATAAAACATTTTTAAATCGGTTGAAAATTGTGTAAAGTACAGCCTAGGGAAAATCGAAATTTTGACCGATATTGCACAATTTTTCGAAAAATTCTCAAAAATCCGCAGCTGTGTAATCTTTTAAAGTTTTGATGGCATTTAAAACTAGATAAAAGTTCGATAAAAACTACATGAAAACTTTGAAAATCGGTAGAAAATTGTCCAAAATACAGCCTTGGAAAAATTTCAATTTTTACTAAAAATTTTTCTAAACCTGTTCCAAAATGTATGCAAAAACCTTAACTTTGCAAGCTCATAACTATGTCAATTTTTGGCCAATTTCAAAAAGTCATGTCTTTTTTTGCTGCTCTGAATGTAAGTTATAAATTGGCATTCAAATCTAAAAAACTGATTTCGACCCGATTTTTGAAAAAAATTACAGTGTATACACTGTCAAAATTTTCAAAAATCGATTCGAAATTTTTTTTTCCAAAATTCCATTCGTCGGTTGAAAATTGTGTAAAGTACAGCCTAGGGAAAATGGAAATTTTGACCGATATTGCACAATTTTTCAAAAAATTTTCAAAAATCCGCAGCTGTGTAATCTTTTAAAGTTTTGATGGCATTTAAAACTAGATAAAAATTCGATAAAAACTACATCAAAACTTTGAAAATCGGTAGAAAATTGTCCAAAATACAGCCTTGAAAAATTTCAATTTTTACTAAAAATTTTTCTAAACATGTTCCAAAATGTATGCAAAAACCTTAACTTTGCAAGCTTATAACTATGTCAATTTTTGGCCAATTTCAAAAAGTCATGTCTTTTTTTGCTGCTCTGAATGTGAGTTATAAATTGGCATTCAAAACTAAAAAACTGATTTCGACCCGATTTTTGAAAAAAATTACAGTGTATACACTGTCAAAATTTTCAAAAATAGATTCGAAATTTTTTTTTCCAAAATTCCATTCGTTTGATAGCATTTTAAAATATTTAAAAATACAATAGGAAATAAATAAAACATTTTGAAATCGGTTGAAAATTGTGTAAAGTACAGCCTAGGGAAAATGGAAATTTTGACCGACATTGCACAATTTTTCAAAAATTTTCAAAAATCCGCAGCTGTGTAATCTTTTAAAGTTTTGATGGCATTTAAAACTAGATAAAAATTCGATAAAAACTACATCAAAACTTTGAAAATCGGTAGAAAATTGTCTAAAATACAGCCTTGGAAAAATTTCAATTTGTACTAAAAATTTTTCTAAACCTGTTCCAAAATGTATGCAAAAACCTTAACTTTGGAAGCCTAAACTTTGCAAGCTATGCCAATTTTTGGCCAATTTCAAAATGTCATGTCTTTTTTTGCTGCTCTGAATGTGAGTTATAAATTGGCATTCAAATCTAAAAAACTGATTTCGACCCGATTTTTGAAAAAAATTACAGTGTATACACTGTCAAAATTTTCAAAAATCGATTCATTTACATTTATAAAAGTTTAATTTTTAATTTTAATTTTAATTTTAATTTTAGTTTTAATTTTAATTTTAATTTTAATTTTAATTTTAATTTTAATTTTAATTTTAATTTTAATTTTAATTTTAATTTTAATTTTAATTTTAATTTTAATTTTAATTTTAATTTTAATTTTAATTTTAATTTTAATTTTAATTTTAATTTTAATTTTAATTTTAATTTTAATTTTAATTTTAATTTTAATTTTAATTTTAATTTTAATTTTAATTTTAATTTTAATTTTAATTTTAATTTTAATTTTAATTTTAATTTTAATTTTAATTTAATTTTAATTCTAATTTTAATTTTAATTTAAAAAAAAAAAAAATAATAATAAAGAAGAACTAAAAAACAATAACTAAAAATAAAGAAACCTAAAATAACTAAAAAACAAAAATTTAAAAAAAAATAAAAAACTGAAACTAAAAAATAAAAATTAAAAAACAAAAACTAAAAAATAAAAATTAAAAAACAAAAACTAAAATATAAAAGGTTATAAATAAAATAACTAAAAAACAAAAAGTTAATAATAAATAAAAACTAAAATAAAATAATAAACATTAAAAAATTTAAAATTAAAATTGAGTTAAAATTTAAATTGAGATAAAAAATAAAATTAAAAGTAAATTAAAAAAAAAAATCAAAATTAATATTAATATTAAAATTAAAATTAAAATTAAAATTAAAATTAAAATTAAAATTAAAATTAAAATTAAAATTAAAATTAAAATTAAAATTAAAATTAAAATTAAAATTAAAATTAAAATTAAAATTAAAATTAAAATTAAAATTAAAATTAAAATTAAAATTAAAATTAAAATTAAAATTAAAATTAAAATTAAAATTAAAAATTAAACTTTTATAAATGTATATATACACTGCAATTTTTTTCTAAAAACAAGACAATGTTCTACCGATTTTCAAAGTTTTGATGTAGTTTTTATCCAATTTTTATCTAGTTTTAAATGCCATCAAAACTTTAAAAGATTACACAGCTGCGGATTTTTGAAAATTTTTTGAAAAATTGTGGAATATCGGTCAAAATTTCCATTTTCCCTAGGCTGTACTTTACACAATTTTCAACCGATTTCAAAATGTTTTATTTATTTCCTATTGTATTTTTAAATATTTTAAAATGCTATCAAACGAATGAAATTTTGGGGAAAAAAAATTTCGAATCGATTTTTGAAAATTTTGACAGTGTATACACTGTAATTGTTTTCAAAAATCGGGTCGAAATCAGTTTTTTAGATTTGAATGCCAATTTATAACTCACATTCAGAGCAGCAAAAAAAGACATGACATTTTGAAATTGGCCAAAAATTGACATAGTTATAAGCTTGCAAAGTTGTGGTTTTTGCATACATTTTGGAACAGGTTTAGAAAAATTTTTAGTAAAAATTGAAATTTTTCCAAGGCTGTATTTTGGTAATGTAATTTTCTTCCGATTTTCAAAGTTTTGATGTAGTTTTTATCTACTTTTAAGTACCATTTTTGAGTTTTTGTTTTTTAGTTTTTATTTTATTTATCAATCCTCAAAAATTTAAAAGTTTGAAAATTTTAAATCTCAAAAACTAATTTTGACCCGATTTTAAAAAAAAATTACACTGTCTAAATTTTCAAAAATCGTGTCGAAATTATTTTCTTAAATTCAAAGTTTTTTTATTGCTGCTCTGAATATTAATTATCAAATGACAATTAAGTCTGCAAAACTAATATTGACTCGATTTCCAAAAAAAATACAGTGATCCATTATAGGACTCGCGAGACAATTAATATTTTTTTCTAAGCAAAAAACTCTTTTTATTTCAGCTCCCTGAAAGACCTTCCAGGATTTTAAAGTACCAGTTGTCAAGACTCACCAAGGACTACAATCTGACCAAAGGATATACGGATCGTCCTTGAAATGGACGACTTACATATAATGTGGTTTTTCATGTAACCTTTTAGCCATTTTGACGAGTAAGCCCCTTAAAGAAAATTCGATGTTTGTAAATTTAAAAAACTTATATTTATTACAATAGTTATTAATTATATTAAAGTTGAGCTTAAATTATAGTACATTCAATTGTATCTTAATTTAATAAAAACAATTAGAAAAATAATTAATTATATATTTTTTTTAAATTTAATTAATTACTTGTTGCTTTTTTAGTGAGTACTTTGTTAATTAAAGAAAACCAAAGACAAATACAAAAATTATTAAAAAAAATATTTTTTAATATTATTTAATTAAATAGAATTAAATTATATTTAAACAACTGTATTGTAAATTTAAATTAATAAAAATAAAAAAAATTTTAAAATACTGGTTTTATTTAGACATGACTCTGCAGGACATTAACCGATGCTGCCAGGATATGGGATTTTTTGTGTTCCAGAATTATGAGTATCGATCTGCATTGAAGCATTTCCGATATTCTTTCAAAAATAATGCTCGAATTTCTGTGAAGAGGTTAGGACATTAACGTCCTTTTAACTCACTTATTTCAAGAACGATCCGAATTTCCTAGACTGGCAGCATATATTTTATATAGTGCTGGTACTATGAGATGCTGGAAGGTCTCAGGATGCTGAAATAAAAAAAATTTGTTGCTTAGAAAAAATTGTTAAATGTGTCGCGGGCCCTTTGAAAGCTCACTGTATATTTAAAATCGGGTCAAAATGAGTTTTTTAGATTTGATTACCAAAATTTTTGGTAAACATTGAAATTTTCCTAAGGCTGTATTTAGGATAATTTTCTACCGATTTTCAAAGTTTTGACGTAGTTTTTATCGAATTTTTATATACTTTTAAATGCCATCAAAACTTTAAAAGATTACACAGCTGCGGATTTTTGAAAATTTTTTGAAAAATTGTTCAATATCGGTCACAATTTCGATTACCTAGGCTGTACTTTACACAATTTTCAACGGATTTCAAAATGTTTTATTTATTTCCTATTGTATTTTTAAATATTTTAAAATGCTATCAAACGAATGGAATTTTAAGAAAAAAAAATTTCGAATCGATTTTTGAAAATTTTGACAGTGTATACACTGTAATTTTTTTCAAAAATCGGGTCGAAATCAGTTTTTTAGATTTGAATGCCAATTTATAACTCACATTCAGAGCAGCAAAAAGAGACATGACATTTTGAAATTGGCCAAAAATTGGCATAGTTATAAGCTTGCAAAGTTAAGGTTTTGGTATACATTTTGAAACAGGTTTAGAAAAATTTTTAGTAAAAATTGAAATTTTTCCAAGGCTGTATTTTGGTAATGTAATTTTCTACCGATTTTCAAAGTTTTGATGTAGTTTTTATCGAATTTTTATCTACTTTTAAATACCAGATGGGGATTTTTAAAAATTTGTTGATGAATTGTATAATTTCATCAAAATTACCGTTTTTAGGCTGTATTTAGGACAATTTTCCACCGATTTAAAGTTGTATCTATTTTATATTATATTTGAATTTTGGGAAAAAAAATTTCGACACGATTTTTGAAAATTTTGACTGTAATTGGCAGTTTACTATGCATCCAAACGTTCGTGTTAAATTTGATCAAGATCGGACATTTGCACATATTAAATTATAATCTTGCCAAATTCGATGAAAATCGGATAACTATATGATGTAGCTCTCAATGGGAAAAATAATGGCAAAACTGCATGCTGCATATCTACTGGGTTTTTCACAAAAGCCTTTTCATTTTGCGATCTCCATTTAGGGATTGAGTAACCCAAGAAGTTGCAAGGGTATACAAACTTCGGCATGGTCGAAGTTAGCCCGGCCTTCTGGGTTTTTAATCATTTTCAGTTGCTGGGCAGTTGCATTGTTAAGGCAAAATTAAAAAATTATTCACATAGCCTGAGAGCAGTTTATTATGCCACAACCACGACGACGACGACTACGACGACGGGAGACGATGGCCAGCTGATGGTGATGATGGCGATGATGGCAATGGCTTCGATGTGGTCTTGTGGCCAAGCGTCTGGATCATAATTCACACCACAACAATGCTACATATAATGGCTCCAAAAAGGATATGGCAAGTTACGATCGGAGTTCCCCCCCTCTGTCTCTCTCTCACCCCATCCCCATTCAATTTGGCCAGGGGGCAATAATTTAAAATATGCTCTATTATTTATTTAAGCATATGTCAATGAAATTTTATTTATTTATTTATTCACGGCAGCTACAATAAACAAAACCATGGAGTCAGCATGGTTGGCTGTTAATGAGCAAAGAAACGGGTGAGGGAGAGGGGGCAATTGGGGGGGATTGCCGTAGGGTTTCCAGCTTCGTTGTTGACGTTAATTGACCGCAACAATTTTTTTTACCGATTTTCGTCCATGTGTGTGTGTGGGTATTTTTTTTTTTTTCTTCTTCTGCTTTATTGCAACGTGCAGTAAATTTTAATGAAATTGCAGCCGCCTTTTTGCAATGGAAGGGCGTGGCGTGGCTCAAAGTGCTGATGACATGGCTGTCAGCGACACTTCGTGCCGCTTGTTGCATACAGCCAGAAATGAAAATTATGTAAAAAATAAAATCTACGAGTTTAACAAAAAAAAAAAAAAAAAACAACAAGAAGAGCAACAACAAAAAATGCAAATGATTGAGGCTTAATTCTGAATACAGTGGTAAAAGGCATAAGCGAACGTTCGGTTCATCCCATCGACTGCGACGCCGACGGCGACTGAGACTCCTCTTGCTGGCTGTCATTTTTGATGTCGCTGCATTTATAAATTAATTAAAAATAAATTACTTTATGTTGCATGTCCAATTTCATTAAAGTTAGCAAGGCAGCAACAATAAATAATTATGCACAGAAAACATCAACAAAAACCCGGACAACCAAAAGAAATATTAACAAATTGCCCAAAGGGGGGGAAAGTGGGCGCTAAAGTTTATGAGTTTATGTCTGTTAAAAGAATTTAAAGAATTTCACGCTATGGCAAATTATTATACGCGGATAAAAACCAAATAACTAAAGCCAAAAGTTCATTTATGACGAAATTTTGATACTCTAACAAAATCGGTCGACGTTGCTAGAGGAAGGTATTGGATATACAGTGGTGGTCGTTTTTTAGGCCCAATTTAGTCCAATTGATCCATGGGATCATACAGACCTATTCTATAGAAATCAATAGAATTCTGTATAAATCATTAGAAATCCAAACACATCCAAAAAATCTCAAGAAAACTCAAAAAAATCTATAAAAATCTGGAAAAGTCTCTAAGAGTGTTTTCTATTTCTATAAGTTTTCATACATCTATAGAGAGATAGAAAAATGCAAATGAAGTAAAGCTATAATTTTTTAGCATCACTAAGACTACTATGTCAAAATGCTTATTAGAATTATATAATATGTAATATTCTATCTATATTCCTGTGTGCAAACTTTATACCATAATGAATATGACTTTTTGGGTGTAGGTATTTCATAATTTACTCTAATTGTATTGCTATTTTGGCACAGTTAATCTTGTGTTGGACTGCAACAGGTGATTTCTATATAGAATGCCCCAAAAATATATGTAGATATATATCACTATATGTACCTGTATAGTCGCCATCATATTTGCTTTCAGCAAACAGATTTGCAAAAGTTAACGTCGCATTAAGGCTACAATCCCTGCCCTGGTTCGCATATAAATCCACTTGGTAGACGGCAAAGACCTTCGCGCAATGTTTGCCACTCTCATATATTTCAGAAAAGAGTTCGTCGGGTAGGGGGAGAGGGTAACCTGGAGAAGATGAAGCTGCAACACTGCCGCAGATAAATTTTCATGTTGTCACACCTGCAACTTGCATGCACATAAATATATTTCTACCTCGAGAGCCGCCAAAAGGAGGTGCCACCATTTCTGTTTCTCCCTCATCGAGTTTATTTTTCGGTTGGGGAACTGGTGGTGTGAGGTAAGGCAGAGAATAAGATATCAAGCGAACAGGCAAACCGATTTCGTATTCAGTTGTCCTTCACCGACTACCCACCCCCCCTCTTTCGCGGAGAGGTGTAAGAAATTGAAAGCGAAATATTATTGAAAAGATGCCTCCCATTCTCGGAACTCGCCACATTTTATTTATGGCGAATATTTGATTTTCGATTTTCATGTCGCATGTCTCGTGCTGTTAACGTCCCATGGCATTGACATTTTATTTTTACTCCACCAAAATGGAGGCATCAGTAGGATGAGGAGGAGGAGTTGGGGTATGCCTTATAAATATTTGCTTATTTGTGCGGCTGAGTTTACACAAAATATTGAATTGATATATTATAGTAAATACACTCTGTCACACAGTGTACAACAAATGACGATAAGATAGAGCAGATAAGTGTGAATAAGATGAACTGATGACGACGACGACGATGGAAAGTTGCTAACTGGGCCAACAGAGTCGCCGAGAAACTTGCCCTCAATTATGAATTCGCTTACCTGCTATCATTATATGAACGAATTACAGAAAAAACTAAGTCATTAATATAATTGCCATTATGACACTGCAAAAAAAGGGATGAGAACTGGTTAATTATGCTGGAGTCGAAGTTTTAATACTCTTCGTCGAGCGATTTCTTTAAATGTGTAAAGATTAAACAGATTTTTCGATTACTGGTAATCGAATATGGCAAATAAAACGGATCCTTGCGGTCGCTTTATAACAGTTAATCTTAAATTTTAATGGTGTAGATTGATTAATAATTTCACAGGACTCAACTGACAGAATCTTTTTGAGAAAAAATCATAAGGTCAAGGATTTATTGACCCTCGTTATGTTAAGTTTTCATAGCTAGAGGTTTAAGACGCAAGTTTTTCTGAGTAGCTATCTCAAGAACCTTTCGTTTCTGTCATCTAATCGTTGGTCTCTGCTCCAATATCATAAAAAAAGAAGCGAATTTAAGTAAAAGCCATTACAAACATGTGTTTTTCCAACTAGTCAAAAGGATCTAAAATATTTAGCACATTTTTCTGCTGCTAACTAAAGTTACTAGACTCACATTCCCAAAGAGTATTTTAAGCAAGACTCCTCCCCAACTTCAACTAGAGCATTTAACCAAGTAGAAATCAATTAGCAACTCTCAGATATATATTTATCTTCCTGCCATCCTGCGCAACTAAAAGTGAAAATCAAGAGAAGACAGCCTAAATGCCACCCAGGAGGATAGCTGTCAATGGAGTTCGGACCACACACAGCAACAACAAGAGGCCAAAACAAGGCTAATGAAAATGAAACCTGGTCACGCACAAAATCCCCAACATCAACTCCAATACGAAATTATTCAAATGCAGTCTACTATATATATATATATAAATTCAAGTTAATCCGCACAGCTGGATATCATATGCCTGGAGGGCGCCAGCAGTTGGCAGTGAATTTTGTGATCTGGATCTCGGGCATATACTTTTCATTCTTATTATTTTTTTTCGCTGGAAATGCGATGACCAAAAGTGGTTGCTGTTGTTTGCTGCTGATGGGCGCCAGCTTTTAATCATTATTAATTATACTCTACCTTAAGGCATATAAATCATTTGTGCTTACATAGGCAACATTTATGTACCTACCTCTAGGACAAGGACGACCCTTCGGCTTTTAGTAGATAGTCAACTCGACAGAAAAATGTGCTGAGAAATGTGAGTAATTATCTCCACTTTTTAGCCAAGTTGGTTTAACCAAATCAATATATTAAAGTTAAATAATTTATTGTGATATATTACTCGATGCTTTCCATGCTGGCAAACATTTCGCTTTCGTTTGTCAACCTCATGAATATTAGACAAATCTCAAGATTTGTATTTTCCGATGTGTCCGAGAGAACCAGATGAAAGGCTTTGCGGGCCAATTGCTCGCCCTGTTTCAAATTCATATTTGAATGCCATTTCTCTTGCAAATACTTTTCAATTTCCTCAGATCTCTGGCCCAGGACAGCGTATTGGACTGGACTGGAGCAAGCGTAATGCGACTGCAGTGTATAGATATGAAGTCCCTTTGAATCCTGACCAGCTAACAGTAGCTCCTTCGTGTTTAGTTGCTTGTATTCCTTCCGCAACATATCGCGAACTTGTTCCACTGTTATCTTTTGGGGCTTGTTGAGATTATGGACTTCTAGTCTTTTGCAGACATCGATTATGGCATCACGCTCATTGATATTGTTTTCGGAACAGAAGCTGAAGAAAATGAGTAAATGATAAGACAGTTGTTTTGTCTAAAAATAGCAAAAAGATTTTGCTAAGGACTCGCTTATCGTAAAAAAATTGCAAAAACTTTCCTTAAATTAGCATCAAATGCCATTTAATGAATTATTCAGGATATTTTTTAGCATAAAATATTTATAAATTGCTTATTTTAAAAACTTTGAAAGAAACATTGGTTACATTTGCATTGATTTGCATTAAAAGAATTATTGAAGGTTTTTTTAGAATAAAATAAATATTTAAATTAACAAAAATGCTCATAAAGCAAGATAAAGCGACTGACAGCAACCTTGCCACCTTATAAAAAATGAATCGATACTATAAAAAATATCGAAAAGGTGATATCTCCAATTTAATTGTCAAAAGTCGCTTTTACATGAATTTGTTAATCGATAGAGGTGAGTAAGAAAATATTTCTGGCCCTCCGATAGTTTTCATAAACAATTGTCATTAAAATGTCTTAAAATTTCTCACCCATATGATGATTAGAACTATATCGATAACTTACTAGATACTTTCATCCAGGTAAAAGAAACTATGATGCATTCCATTGATGGCCAACACAATGCCATCCTTACAGATGAGACCCAAAATGGTTTTCGAGCTATCATTAGAGCTAAAAGAATCATTGAAATGTGAATGAGAATATCAGTTAAAATTTATTACCTCATCTTCTCATCAGATTTCAATTTGGGACTAAACTGGTGTGATTCTTCAATCAAATGATCTGTGAAAGAAAACATAATCCAGTTAAACACTTGAGAAACGAACCAAACGGAAAGCTTTATGTAAACGATATTTTGAGGGTTTTTTCTTTTTTTTTTTCAAGGGTCTCCAGCACTCAAAAGTCTGTTTGCATAGTGTCAAGTCATTGCGACCTCGAGGCGGGCAGCTTGGAATCATGATGATGATATGCATGAGCAGATTAACAGGCGTGTGGACGCGAAAAAGTGTCAACCGATGCCAAGTGAGTGACATGGACAAGACGTTGTCGTTGCCGTTGTTGTTTTTGTTCTTCCAAATGTGAGAATGTGTGTGGCCAACAACAAGAAACTAACTCCACTTCACGAACCACTGATGACGATGATGACATTGTCTAGTCGTAAACGATATTGACAGTCCAAGGGTGTCCGAGCTACATAAACCACCAAGGCCCATGGAGTCACTCTATACACAGATTCGCCATCCATAGATGCACTCACCTTTGTTGCACCTGCTTTCTGCTATAAAAATAGATGCAACCAGTTTCAGACTAAGACCAGAAGTCCTAGACGCATTTGTATAAAAAGTAACTTTCGTTAATTAATCGACGCGCAACGCAACACGACACTCCATTCGTGCCTCGGCGACATAATCAGGTTGTAAGCAAAGCCTTAATTAGCATATCTCCACGGGAGAATGAAGATTATCTTACCTGCACTGTGATATCTTGTAAATGCTCATCAATCAATACTAATTTTTATTGAAAACCAGTTCCATCTTAGGGTTGACAATCACTCGCAAAACTAGTGACAAGTTTTGGACCTGGTTCACTTGCACTAGTTCACGATTATCTTTGCAATTCTTTATTTTACTAACGATGGAACTAAAGCCATATGAGCAAGTCATTTATATGGTTTAGGTTCATTAGTTATAAAATTGTTGTGTATCTGTTATGAAATTATCGTGAAAATAGTAGCAAATGTTTATAAAATTATAATGAATTTATTAAGAAACGGTTTAGAAATTACTTTGCAATTTTGGCGTCTTCTACTCCTAGCGAAGAAACGTAAAATATTAAAGGACAAAAATATTCTTTAATTAAAATTCACTAAATAGCTTAGATTAATACGAATATCAAGAGTTTTATTATTGTTGCTCTAAAATATTTAGTGAAATTTCTTTTAAGGAGTTTTTGAAAAATAAATCTTTATAAAAACCTTTTACCATTTTTAGGTTTTCTATTAATTTTTCCTTTATAATCACATTTTACTCTTAAAACACTAGATTTTTGTTTAATCCATTTCTAAGTCAGAGCTAAATATATTGTTATAAGAAATAAGAATAACAGAATGCGTGTGGTTGGTTGTGCAGTTTATTCGCGACTAACTTCTATTGTCTCTCATCGAGTCGTTGCTCTCTATTACGCATCTCGTGAGAGAGTATACAAAGTTACATATACTTATACATATGTGTGTGATCATGCATGCATTGAGTTGAGAGAGAACTATTTCAACACCCTTCCTCAATGCAAGTATGTCCACAAATTTATCTTATATTTAACAAATTCGTAAACTCTACATGCTTCTTCTTCGGAAGATTCTTGGTTAGGATATCAGCTATCATCTCATTAGTAGACTTATACTTTAAAATAATCTGGCCATCATTAACTACTTGTCTAACAAAATGATATCTAATGTCCACATGCTTCGTCCTTGAGTGGTGGACCGGGTTCTTAGCCAATTGCTGCGCGCTGAGGTTATCGCCATACAAAACGGTAGATGTATCTTCCTCTCCGCAACCAACCTCGATAATTAATCGACGCAATACAATGGCTTCTTTGCACGCTGTAGACAATGCCATGTACTCCGCCTCGGTACTGCTAAGAGCAACACTCCGCTGCTTCTCCGATTTCCATGATATCGGTCCGCCAGCCAGGAAATATACATATCCTGTATAAGACTTGCGATCAATCTTATCGCCTCCCCAATCTGCGTCCACGAAACCAGTGAATGCCACATCCGACTGCTTATAATGAATCCTGAAGCCAACTGTCGAAGCCAAATATCGTAGAACATGCTTTATGGCTGCAAGGTGTTCATTATGGGGGTCCTTGTTACGTTGTGCCAATTTCGATACTGAGTGGAGTATATCTGGTCTAGTAGTCAACGCAAGCCACATTAGCTCGCCTATCATTGACTGATAAAGAGTTGCATCAACCCTTTTACACTCCATTTTATCGCAGGATACCTGATACCCTGCTTCCAACGGTGTTGTAGCTGGTCTGCACTGAGCGTAGCCATAGCGCTCCAGTAGATCCTTGATGTACTGTGAATGACCCAATGATATTTCGCCAAGTTCGCCATCGCGGTGAACCTCCATGCCAAGGAACAGACGCACAGGTCCCTTGTCAACACAATCAAACGCTGCCGTAATAGCTAACTTAATTCTGTCGAGATCCGATTTCTCCTGGCATCCTATAAGAAGATCGTCTACATAGACAAGAATTAGTGATAGATTACCTTTTGCTTGCTGTTTGTATAGACATGGTTCATTGTCGCAAGGTATGAAACCATTAGCTCGCAAAACACTATCAAGTTTGGAGTTCCACTCCCGTCCAGACTGTTTGAGTCCATATAACGCCTTTTTCAACAGAAGTACCTTGCTTTTCTCTTCAGTTGCGTATCCTTCGGGCTGCCTCATGTATACTGTATCTCCCAAATCACTGTTTAGGTAAGCAGTGCATACATCCATCTGATGTAGATACAATTTTAACTGCGCTGCTAGGGCCAAGAGGAAACGAACACTCTCCAAACGACATACAGGCGAGTATGTTTCATTGTAGTTCACTCCATAGCGCTGTGAACATCCTTTTGCTACTAATCTAGCCTTAAAACGCTCGACTTCTCCCTTCGCATCACGCTTTACACTGTAGACCCACTTGCAGCCAACCGGTTTATACCCTTCCGGTAACGTACTAAGCTGCCAAGTGTGATTTGACATCAAAGAGTCATACTCCTTTTGCATAGCCTCACGCCACTGCGAAGCAAACGGACTACTAAGCGCCTCACCATAGGTCTCTGGTATGATCACCTCACTTGTAATCATTGCGCTTAAAATGTTGAACTCCTTTTTTGGTCTTCCAGGCCTTCCAGTTCGAATTATCCTTGGCCTGCCGGGTCCAACACGTTGTTCAACCACAGGTTCTGCTATTTCTTGTTCAACTGACATGTCCAAATCTTCGCTACTGCTGCCCTTCTCGCTGATCTCTGTGTCAGACTCGTCTGTACTGCTCAAGTGATCTGCTGCATCAACAGATCCCAAATCCTGACCTTCCATGCACGGAAAATCAAATTTGACAATATTGCCATTCGAATCATCATTGCCAGAACGCTCGTCGAACAAAACGTCTCGCTTCTCAACGACTTGCCTGGTTTCGGCGTCATACAACCGATACCCTTTTGCATTTCGAGAATAACCAACCATTCGGTATTCTTTGCCCTTTGGATCAAACTTGCCCTTATGATGCCCTTTGTCCAGTGCTACTGCAATAGACCCAAAAACTTTTAAATGACTTATTGATGGTTTCTTACCATTCCATGCTTCCATTGGAGTCATGTTAACCAGGGCTCGAGTTGGTGACCTATTTCGCAGATAAGCAGCTGTATAAACTGCCTCAGCCCAAAGAGATTGATGTAGACCAGACTGGATGAGCAAGCATCTTGACATCTCCACTAGAGTTCTGTTAACTCTCTCTGCTACACCGTTCTGCTGCGGTGTGTATGGTACCGTCAGTTGCCGCAATATTCCATTGCCCTTCAAAAACTCGTCAAACGATTTATTGACGTACTCGCGACCATTGTCGCTCCGAAGGCACTTTAGCTTCTTTCCAGTTTGCCGCTCTGCCATGTTTTTAAACTCGACAAACTTTCCAAATACTTCGTCCTTTCCCTTCAGGAAATATACAAATATACGACGTGACCTGTCATCGATAAATGTCAAAAAGTATCTGCTTCCTCCAAGGCTTTTTGTATTAAACGGACCGCAAACATCTGAATGCACCAGCTCCAAGATTTCCTTAGCTCTATTCTTGGTCGAATCAGGAAATGGCTGTACTGTGATCTTGCTAACCATGCAGATCTTGCAGGGTTCCAACGACGTAGAGTCCAACTTTCCCATGCCATGAACCAAATCCTTCCGTGCAATCTCAGCTAAACTGCCATAGTTGAGATGTCCGTACCTTTTATGCCACAAATCTCCGTAAGACTGTTTAATGGCATAGCATTTGCTCGGTGCTGTTCCAAAAATATACAAACGGCCAACTTTGTCCGCTTTCACAATGCATTCACCCTTTTGGAACACTCGTCCATACTTTGGTCCAAATTCAACGATGCTTCCATGCTCAACCGCTTTGCTCACCGACAAAAATTACCTCTCATTTTGGGTACATACAATACATTCTTTAATGTAAGTATACGTAAATTGGTATTCAGCTTTACCTCGCCCTTTCCTTCAGCCTGAAGAAAGTTATTATCAGCCAAAACAATTTCCTCCGAATGTTTCTCAAATTTTGAAAACAAATCTCTGTCGCAACACATATGGCTGGTGGCGCCACTGTCCAAACACCAGTTCGATCGTTCAAAACACGTTGCGTCCATTGCGTTCAGCAAACTTAACGATGACTGTACTGTCTTATTCGGGTTCGATGCAACCTTCCGACCGCTTACACTGGGACAATTTGCTTTAAAATGGCCTTTGCCACCACATGCAAAACAATTCCAAACTTTTTGCTTTTTCTTCCAATTGTCTCTCTGCACCGATTGCCTTTCCACCACTGTAAATGCTTTTGCACTCTCGATCGGTTTTTCGCTCTCTCTTTTGCGTTCTCCTTCTTCTCTCAGCTTTATACATAACGTGTCGAAACACGGTAAACTGTCGCGCGTCTCTATGGCGACAACGAAATTGTCAAATTCGTCTGGAAGACTGGAAAGCAAAATAATCGCTGTGAGCTCGTCCAATATTTCAATTCCAACGCCAGCAAGTTTGTCCAAGATTTCCTTGAAATCCGACAAATAACTCGATATGCTTTGACCCTCCTGTATACGTTTACTTAGCAATTTTTTAAAGCTACTTTCCTTACGGGTCCTCTGGGTTGATGAGCTTCCTGAAAGCCTTAAAAGCCTCATGTGCACTTGCACAGTGCTTCACATGTCCCAACTGTGAAGTCTTGACGCTCAAGGTGATCATTGCCAATGCCTTCTGATCCAGCGTCGTCCATTCGGTGTTCTCCCCCGTAGTTGGCCTTGCCAATACGCCTGACGCCACATTCCACAAATCCGCATGCACCAACACACTTTTCATTTGGATGCACCACGAGTCATAATTACTGTCCTCCAGTTTATCAATCTGATATAACGCCGACATTATACTCGTTTATATATATATATACTTTGTGAAAAACAAACGTCTAGAACAGAGCCGGCCACGCATAGCCCCCGGGGGCCGAAGTCAAAATGCGAAACTCATGTATACGAGCCGAGCGCTTGCCGAAGCCATCACAAAAACTATTTGAGAGCGTGAAAACAGAATCAGTTTCTCACAGCAATTCGACCCGAGCACTTCTGTGTCGCTCTGCTGAGAGGCTGCACATGAAAAAATGGATCCTTGCTTTGTTTTCTCTTTCTTTCTCTTGCATTTAATCGCCGACTGCTCTCGTTGTCTTCATTGCGACGAAATTTGTTCACTTTTTATTTTGCGCAGTGCAATGCAACATTGAAATGCACAAATACAATGATACTTTTTGTGGGCTCTCTTTGTGGCCGGCTCTGGTCTAGAACACAGCACGAAAACCTAATTTCTTCCAGAAATTACCACAACAACCACATAGGCACGTTGCCTGGGTCCATAACCTATTGTTATAAGAAAATAAGAATAACAGAATGCGTGTGGTTGGTTGTGCAGTTTATTCGCGACTAACTTCTATTGTCTCTCATCGAGTCGTTGCTCTCTATTACGCATCTCGTGAGAGAGTATACAAAGTTACATATACTTATACATATGTGTGTGATCATGCATGCATTGAGTTGAGAGAGAACTATTTCAACAAAATACTTAAGCTAAAACTCTGTTAACGTTTTTTCATCATTAGTTTTTATAAAATTATATTTATTATTGGAAATAAAGCAAGCATGGAATTGAATATTTACATTTTTTAATTGTTTAGCAAGAATATTGTTTAACGAATCTTCCTCTTAAATAAAAAGAAAGAAAGCCAGAATACAAATTTTTGAAAATTAAATACCTTACGCAAATATTTTAAATTTTCTATAAGTATTTCAGATTAAAATGCAAAACTAGGCAAAACGTATTTATTTATTTATTTTCACTTAGATAAATCTGCATGATTTCGAGTAATTGTTGAGACTTCTCGCATGATGGAGATCTGAGAATAATTTGATTAAAAAATCATGTAAAGTTGGCAATGAAATCACTTTCAATTAAATCACTCTTTCAGCATTCAGCATTTTCAGAGACAGAGAAAAAAGGCAATCCATGTTTAACTTGAATCATCCATGTATGCATACACATGTACAAAATGCTCGTTGTAATTGAATTTTTCTGGCATTTACAAAACACTTCAACTCCTTTTTGACAAGCGACTCAACGAGACGACAGCAATTACCATACAATTTGCATGCCGTTTATATATTTCTCTTTTTATTATTGTATTTTTGCCGCTTTAACAAGTGCTTTCGTTGGATTTTGACAGTTTTTCAGTCCGTCCGTCTGTTTGGTTGGCCACATTTTTGTTGAATTCGCATTTCATTAGCTCGTTACGGACCACCTAGGGCCATTGCTGACAGAAAACGACCCGACTCCATGCGTCTCCGATAGGCTCAGGTAAAACACAAAATCAGAAAAACTCAAAAGCAGACCCACAACGAAGCAATTAAGTTGGCAATCGGTTGCTAACAATCCAACAAAAGTCAAAGACAGCCCAATGGGGCAATTTAAAGTCGTGAAAAGGTAAAGAAAACAAAACAAGTTCAAGTCCACAGCAAAAAAAACACTTGAGAGCCATCAATAATGTCAATCTCAATGAAGTTCAACATATGAATTCTTCTTCTCCTTTTGCGAAAAGGGCAACATTTATTTTAGCATTTATTTGTTTCAAGCTCATCATCATCATCATCAAGTTACCCAATACTTGAGCCTCTTTAGTTGGGCATTTTAAATACAACTTGGGAGAGATTTAAGCGCATTTTTATTGATCAGAAGATGTCTTAAATGTTGATCATTTGATGGACTTTAAGATGATTTTCCATATAATTTTAAGAGTCATCAATAATGACGCCTCGGGATCATCAGATCTTCTATCTGACAGCTCCCGATTTGCCACTCAATTGATGCAACAGATCCAGCTGGAGCCCCTGCTGAGCGTGTCCTCATCCACAGTGTCTTTTAGTGCTAACCTGGAACTTCTTGTTTGTCTTTCTTAGCCACCTTATGCTCATGCCTAACTCAGTTGACTTTATCTGATTGAAGTTTTTTTTTTGGGGCCAACAGATGGCTTTATTATTTCTTTAACTTTGAAGCTTCTGGCTTAGAGTTAGATGCATTGTGGACACCTATGACAGCAGCTAATTGAACTTTGATTAGGACCAACTTTTTCTAGAGAGTTTGTTCTCCATTATCTTGCAGGAATTTTGTATAATTTTCCAAGAGAAAATGTTGATTATTTTCTTTTGTGAATTTTTAGCATGTTGGAATTATTTACTTGGACTAGGTGTTTATTCTTTTGTAGTTTCCTTTTAAAAGACTCCTTAGTTGTAGCTATATCTTTAATCTAATTTGCATTAATTTCTATATAAAACAAATGCTTTGCTACGTGTATGACACTTTTACCTGGTTTAATTAAAACATGACGTCAAAATTTCTACTTATGAGAAGATAATCTTTCTTTTTGAGATGTTTTCCTAGCTTGGAATAAAGTGTTCGATATCCAATTATTTACCACATTATTTGCCATTAAATTAGCAGCATTTCTTGTATCAATTTGTATTTTTTAAAGTATTTATAATTAAAGAGCATTAAGTCTTATAATGGCATCTGGCTCGAATCCCAGACATTGATCCGCCAATACATAAACAATAACCAAAGACGAAAAAAGGGACAAGCCCGTCAAAACAAGAGTTTGCCAGTGGTTTTTTTTGCGGGACTAATGTAAGGGATTTTGCGAAGGGCCGCGTTGATGCCTTCGCGTGATTAATTGAAGTTCAATTATTATTATAGCCGGTTGTTGTTGATGATACTCATTCAGCGATTGCTGTAATTTGTAGTTTTAATCAGGTTTTGGTCTTGTTTATCTTTCGGTTGAATCAAGTGATGAATTAAAGTGAAATCTGTTAAAGGCTGATTAAAGTTTCTCTCACACAGACTCTTTGTGCATTGAATTTTGATTCAATTGTTGAGAATATGAACCTTAAAAGAGATTTTATGTATTAACTTTTTTTTGTGGTTCATGTAAAGCATTTTCCTCGATTTTCAGGTAAATTTATGGGCTAAAAATATGCAAAACTCTCTAGGGGGGGGAGTCCCTCTCTTCCCCCCATCCGCTGGTGGTTCCAGCTATGACCTTGTCGTGGACAAAGAGCAACAACGACACCTCCAACAATTGCTTTGGCCATTCAATAAAAATGTAAATTAACTTATCAATTACAATGCCCAAACAACAAATAAAGTCAGAGTCAGGAACTAAATGGGGGGAGGAGGAAATGTATACTAGGCGCGTGCCCTTCCTTCGAGGCCAAACTCAGGGACTTGCCCTAGAGGTTCCTCCAACTCCCATTTTTTTATGTTTCAGTTTCAATCTTGCGGGCACTATGGCACTCGCCTAACGTTTTTCTTATGCAAATGAGGTCAAACAACGTTAAAATATTCGTGCTCATAATTTTTATTTCCGTTATTCAAGTTTCAAGATTGTATTGCACACACAAACACACACCCGCACACACACTTGCCCAAGAGCATCTTCCTCTGTCCTCTGTCCAGACCAAGCATCTTTCTCTGTCTGACCAAGACCAAGGCGACAGTTCGCCAGTTGGGGGAAATTTGCCTTGCTAATAGGCCAAACGTCTGCCGTGGTGTCTGCTCTGGTCTCTGTTCCTTCATCTCTCCCCTCTGGGTTGACGGCCTATCTTCTGCCGGGGCGAGCGAAGACATTGTGACGCCTTAAATGACATAAGTTACGAGTGTCGTGGGTGCATTTATTTTAATATGTTGCTGATAAGACCTTTCACTGATATCTATATTAGACAGAAGCACCATTGGCCTCTGCTGTGACCCGTGTGGGTGGAGAGACAGAGAAATAGTTGTTGAGTAAATCACCTTAAGAGTATTTCAATCGATTCCCTATAAGTCTCTCGAATGCTTTTGCAGTAGGGGTATTCAATGTGTATTGAAATGTGCACTCGTTATTTCAAGTAAGCTTAATGTTGTGCAATGATCAAACATCGAATAATTGGACTCAATACAGTTTAGAATTAGAAAGAAGATAATAATTTAGATATTCTTGGTTTGTTTATACTCAATTGTTTATATAAACCATTTCGGTTTTTGAGGTTAATACTATATATGGCAAAAATTCGATATCTTTTGTCGATATATCGCAAAAAAAAAACTTTGGTATTCTTTTCAACCCACTTGTTAGATTTATTACAAGAAAACACTCGATAATTACATCCCAAACATCGATAAATATTGATATACTTTGATGTTTGACATCTTTAGTCGATATACCCTAAAGATATGTCTGATATGAAACTCATTTCCCAGTTTCCAGTGGAAAAACCTTAAAAAATAAAACACCAAGGAGGATATCTTTTGTCAAAATATGGCCAAAAAAACTTCGATATTCATCTCCTTTTTCTTGTCACAGTTTTTGATGACTGTACTGATAAAGAACACTATAACATATCGTCGATTTATCGTAAAAGATTGATATTTATGAATATACTTTGATATTCGATATCTTTTGTCGATATACAAATAAATAGATTCGATATTCAACATGTTTCTCAGTACCCAGTAGAAGAACTCTTTAAGTAAAACACCAAGATCGATGTCTTTCGTCAATATGTCGATAACTATTTTGTTGATCTTTGATATTCGATAAACTGCAAAAGTTTTTTCGATAACCAGTTCCCTTTGTAAAAATTGATAGTAAAACACCAAGATCGATATCTTTCGTGGATATGTCTTAATAAATTTCGCTGTTCGATATCCTTAGTCGATATAACCAACATGTTTCTTAATTTCTAATGGAAGAACTCTTTAGGTAAAAAACCGAGATTGATATCTTTTTTCAATATATCGATAATTATTTTGTTGATCTTTGATATTCGATATCTTTAGACAATAAACCGCAAAAATAACTTCGATATCCAACACGTTTTCCAGTTGAAGAACTTCTCAAGTCGATAAACATAGTTCTATTTGAACCACCCTGCTTGAAAGTTCGCATAACACTTTATAGAAATCGTGTTGCCCTAATGATGAGACCTTGTTACCCACTCTCACACACATGCACACACACACACACACACTCGAATTACTTCGCTGGCCTTTCACACAGAATTGAAGCACTGCAACAGGAACGTAAAAGCATAATCAGTGATGAGGTCGGTGCCAGAGGGAACCTGGTCATAATGATGATTTTAGTCATGCCACAGCGAGCATTCAACGCCCATTCCTCGTTAGTTTGCAGACAAATTATGACCACGACTCCTGTTCCTGTTGCTGGTGCTGTTCCTGCTGCTGCTGTTCCTCCTATTGCTATTGCTTTTAGTGTTACTGCTGGTCACTCACAGTTGAACGTACAGAATTCCTATTGCACTGTAGGCTCGTTGGCTGACTGGCAACTCAGCGATAAACATTTGCGTGATTAATGAAATTTGAGAATAGGCGTTAAAGGAGTTGCAAAAGGAGCCCCAAACACTGCCAAGGCTTTCCATAAATAAACAATTAGCTCTGACTTATGGGGGGCTCACAATGGGTGGGCTACCATGTAGCGAGGGTCTCTCCTATTTACCCAGGTACCAACACATAATTGACTCGCAACCGCCCCACCCGCTCCCCAATTAGAATTCGTAAATGCCGCACGCTTTGGCCATTTGAATTTATATTGAAATTTAATTTAATTAATAGACCATGGCCAAAAGAAACAATTGCTATTGTGATCCAGATGCCAACGCCGATCCATATTCCGTTTCATGTACAAGTATGTATGTATGTGTGTGTGTGTGTACCCCAGGTGTTGTATCCATTTCCATTTTGGTTTTTATCGCAGCGGGAAGTGTCAAAAAGTCAACTCAATAACTGTTTATTTTACTTGGCATATTTTCAATTTTGGTTTCTTCCATCGGTGTGTGTGTGTGACTCAGTTAGCTCGGTTAGCTCTCTACATGACGTTAGTTGCTGCCCGTTTTGTTGCTGTTGCTGTTGTTGTTGTTGGCCTTTCCGCTTTATTTTTACAGCGGCTTATTTATCTTCATGGGGGCTTGGGGGCATTTGGCTAATCAATTTGAACTATTTGGCCATCAACTATAGATAGTCGAAATGCGAATATATGGTTATTAGGCAACGCAGTTAAGACCCAAACAAAAAAAAGGGATCTTTATGAAAGGTTCGCTACACTCAGAGAAAAACTCATGGAATAGCAAAAAGACGAACACTTTCTTGGCCCAAAAATAAAGGTTCATTATTGGTATTTGTCTATTATGAACGATTGTTCGTTTAATTTGATCTTTTTGTGAAAGTAAGTGCGTTATTTTTAACTGTTACATTTTGGTGACCCCGACGTGATGTAAAATCATTATTAGCAATTGTTTTTTAATATCACGAGTGAAAAAATGATTGAAAATATTATTCTAAAATAAATTATTTTGTTTCTATCATAATATATTAACATATCATTATTTGATGTCATAACAAACCTAAAACGCTTAAACCAGTTGGGAATTATAGGTGCGCCAAGTTGAAAATAGTGTGGCTTCCTTTTTTTTAAGATAAAAATCATAATGTTCTTGAATCACAAACAATATATGATGAATTTACTGTTCGATTTTCTCAGTGTATGTCTCTAACAATAAATTTGTATTGTCGGAAACCTTAAATCAGTTTTATACTAAAACAAAACCATTTTTAGTGACTCAACTAGCTAAATAGGGGTTTTGGACATGGACATATTTCTTTGCTTACTCCTCCCAAATGAAGCAACTTTCGCATATATTTCTAACGATCTCTCTCCCATTCTGCCCACCTGATGTGGTAGTTGGGTTGGTTGCTTGCCGTGATCAATATGCCGAGCTATTCATAACCAAATGACTACTGGCTACCGCTCACAGTAAACGCCTCCACACACTCCCACAGTAGTGCCATTTGCTACCGTTTAGTTAGATTGGCCACGGCACGACTACCGTCGACCTGCCGATCATTTCTCTCGCTCTCCCTCTCACTCTCTCTGTGGAGGCACCACCACAAAACGCCCACAATTCCCATCGCTTGGCCTATCAATCAATTTCGAGTTGCAGCAGCACTTCACTTGCTAGAGATACAGGGAATATCTCCTCGTCTGACGTTGGGGCTCGGTAGCTCGGTTTAGGCCTTTGAGCGCTTTTGGTTGAAAAAAAAGAAGAAAAAAAACAACATAACAAAATTTTTCGTTGCGGCATCATTTTTCATATCCGTCAAGCAGAACGCAAAAAGGCCAAAGTCAGATATCCAGCGGAATCAGCGGCATGGAAATCGAGATGCAGCAGCGAACGGCGAACGGCAAACAGCGGGAAGGCACAAAAACCTTTATGGCCAATCGAAGGGGATCGCTGTATTTTGCATTTCTTTTGTTTTTACTGCACTATCGAATGGCCACTTTACCTTTAGCCAGTGCCACACCCCCCTTTCGATGCACCCCCTCTCTCTCTCCGTTCGTTTCAACTTTGTTTGCGCTGGTTCATGGTGAATGTTTGTGTAGCGCGAATTTGTTGCAATTTCTCATTGTCAGCGAACGCGTTCGCCGGTAAATTTTGATTAAACGCTCTACGGGAATTCACTTTACCTGGGCACTCGTTTTCCTTTTTTTTTTTTACCTTTTTTTTACTTTGTTTTTTTCGTTCCAGCTGGTGGCCAACTCTTTCATTTGCGTTTGATAAATGGAGCTCGTTGCTAGGCGATATGTTATGCAATTTAGGGATTTGTTTTTTGGTTGATGCATCTTCTCTCGGGCAATCAATTTTTTGGGATGGATCGTGGGAAATACTTAGTATTAAGTGTACCTTTGAAATGACAATCAAAATTTTAAATCTATAAGTTGTCCTGAAATTTTTGTTGCCATTGATGGAAGCGAACACCGCGACACATGGAGATGTCGTAGAGCCTGAACAGTATCCCAGGCGATCGACAGTGGCGCTATCGTATCTACCGAAATGTACCTCCAGTTGTGCCCTGGTCACACTCTTCTTTTTTGTGCTCCTCAGTGCTCTTGTGGGTTACTTTTACTTATACTCAACACGTTCCTGAATGGAGATCAAAGCCCTTGTGTGTTTTTGCTGCTGTTTAAATAAATGTTGAAGAAAACATGGTTTGCTCTTTATCCGTCGATTCGTTCTGGGTTCGGTCCATGAAAAGTTAACGAGAATGGATGTTGCATGTTATTTTTGGGCCCGAAACAGAACGAAAATGAAATAAGAACGAAACAGAGAGAGAGAGAGGGAGAAAAAAAAAACAAACGAAAACGTTAACCGAAAACAAAGCATAAATTTCACCATCTCTGACCAGTTTTACATGCAAGTTTCGCCAGTTGCACTGCTGTCGATATCGGTTGTCCTCCTCCTGCTCCTCCTGCTCCTGCTCCCAGGCCAATGGACGCGATGTTGCATAAATTTTCAGCCAGCGAATTCAATTTGCGTAACGCGTGGATGCCAATGCGAAGGAGGACGACCACATTCACAACCCAGAGGATGGGGGGAAACGAAATATTGTGTATTGGAATGTCCTCTCTCTCTTCCTCTCCCTCTCCCTCTCGGATTGTACTCAGATGCAACTGTTAGAGAGGGGGGATTTTTTTTGTCGTGACACGCCATCTAACTCGCACTCACACGCCCACCACTAAGTGGGTGCAATCAGTCGACTGGGTCTAATCCGCCTCACTCCTTGACTTTGCATGCAAATCACCTCGTTGCCTCAGTGGGTGGGCGGGCAAACAGACCTGGGGCTGGGCAGGAGACGAGGATCAGCCCAGTCAGTCTGTGTCTCCTCTGATTTAAGTTGATGAATTGCACTTTTGTATAGTTGAGAGACCGAGTCTCTGAAATTCTCTGTCCCCTTCTATTGACTCAAAGTGGGTTGCCAGTTGAAGTTGCCAGCTTGCAAGACATAAGAAAACATAGATAATCTCACTTGAGATGGCTAAACAAAAGCAAGAAAGGTGAGGAGAGGAGCGGAGAGTGGCGAGTGAAGTGTGTCTCTCTAAGTTTGGTTCATCAAATATGCTAAATATATTACTTAATCAGTAACTGTCGATCTCAGAACTTTCCAAATACATATGCAGGAAAATATTCAATTCATTTTCATGCATTTTGTGAAAATGCAATACATAATTGAATTTCAATCAGCATTCAAATGCTGAATGCTATTTTATGCTCAATTAGCTGCTGCTCCACAACCAAATCAATCGATGGAATCGATAGCTGTGGCATCAGCAACATCATCCTCAGTAGCTGTTGCTGTAGCTGTCGCCAGTCGCTAACAAAGATAAATGGCTGAAGCCGCAAAATTGATTTCGGTTGACAGATGAATTGTGGAATAGCCAAATGGTTCAGATTCTGCTTCTAAAGCCAACATTGAGCGACATCGAGCAACATTTAAATGGCACACAACTGCGGCAACTGCAGTGCAATAGTTGACAATACAAATCAAAATCAAATGCATATTTTTTTCGAAGGGGGAGGGATGCGGGTGTGTGGTGTGTGGTGGAGGGGCGAATAAATGTATCGCTGCCAGTTTGCCTCCAAAAATGCAATTACGCATACGCCACGATGGCCCAACTAAAGATTCAGAGCGAGTGATAGAGTCCAGATATAGCTTGAGAGTAGGAAGAGTGGGGGGGCGTGGCAGGCGAAAGCCTTCTGTTGAGCGGTAGCTGCTGCCAATTGACACTTTGATGCATAAATCAACTTTATTGTTTATTGATTTTTATGTTTGTCGCTCTGACTGCCGTTTTCTGCTCTTTCCAAAAGAATTACATTCACTTTCTCGAGAGCTATGCAGTTGGATATACATTTCTGATCAGCTTAATGTGCAAAAATGTGTAGAAACATTCATAACTAACCAACTTTCCGGAATAAAATTTATAAAAATAAATTAAGATTAAGGTTGAAATATTTTTTACTTATCTTATCTTTTGTTTCAATTTTTACAATTATCTCAACTTGAAATTAAAAATTTTAACCAAAATAAATATTCAAAATAAATTTACAATTATTTCAACTTGAAACTAAAAATGTTAACCAAAATAAATATTCAAAACAAATTTACAATTATCCCAACTTGAAACTAAAAATGTTTACCAAAATATTAATATTTGAAAGAATTTGACAAGATTTCTACCTTCTTAAAATTTCTAGTTTTGAAAAATATAAAGAACTGAAGAAAAACTTTTTACTTTTTGTCAAATTTGAAACCAATTTGATATAAATGAACGCTCTTTGGAAAACCGCTTTCGTTCTTCAGCTTTTGATAGTATGAATTCTACTGAAATTCAATGAAATGCATCTAAGAATTCAGTATAACCAATTTTTGATACAACACTTTCCAAGAGCAAGTCAAAAGTCGGTGTCGCTTCAGTTGTCCAGTTGACTCTGCGTTTTGTGTGCCATTTTATTAAATCTCGATTCCGGCATCTCTTGAATGGCCCCGCCCGCACAGCCCACCGACCCCGCCCTTGTTATTTATTTGAATTTATGCGATTTAAATGAAATTGGTTCATTGTTTGACATCCATTCCGTGAATTCCATATATGCGAATATGTATGCAGTTCAGTCCTGGACATGCTCAACAATTCATAAATCGATTAAAGAAGTGTTCAAAAATGTAAATCAAAAAAAAAAAGGAGAGAAATTGTACATATATGTATAAATATCTATAGATACATATGTACTTATATAGGTATATACAGATATATGCGTATATATGTCGGACAATAAATAAAATCTGCCCTTGTTTGGTTATCTGCATGAAAAATCTGTGTATATTTTGGATTTCAGTTGTTGTACAATTTCCTTTTTTTTATGTTTTCTTTATTCACTTTTATTATTATTATTATTGATTGACATGACAATTTTTGATTTTGATGACCAACCTGGGAGAGGGGGAGGATGGGGGGAGTCTGTTATATAGCTTTAAGTAATCATTATTTATGTTCGGGGCAATAAAATCGCAAATCGCCAGCTTGTTTCCAGCCAGAAAAAAGCAAACCAAACATTCTTCATAATTGTTGGGCCAAAAGTTTTGCATTTCATGTCTTCCTTGGCATCGTCTCCACGTCCCTATCAATTTACCTGCTCCGACGAAAACTTTTTGATTGCCCAATTTGCTGGAAGAATGCTATAGCCTGTCCGCCACCCACATCCACACCCACTCCTCACCCCACTTACGAGGCAATTTTTTGTCTTAAACTGCTGCAAAACTTGAAGAGAAACCACTTGAAAAACTAAAGCTGCACGGAACGTTGAGGTGACCACCAATGGCTGGAGCCACATGTGTCGAGTGCTCCAAACGCCAGCTCCAACTCCTCGCCCAGATAATGTGCAACAAAATAAATGGTGAGACTGACAACTTACTTGGGTCTGGGGTTAGCTGCAGAGCAGGAGCTGGACGATGACTTTTAAATTGTTTTATTGAGGTGCCAGTGTTGGTCGGAAAGTTTAGCAAGTGTGGAATAAATGAGCATGGAAGTCCATTTTGGAGTTTCCCTATTAACTGGGTCGGGCTGGGCTGCGTGAGTTGGTCAAGAGATGAACATGGCTATCTATAGATAGAGTAGATAGATGGAATCACTGAACGAGTGCGTTGGGTAGAGTGTGATTGTGATTGCATGCAAAGTCAAATGGTTTTCCTATCCCATATATGTACACTATTCAACAAAGTTCTCTATTTATTTATTTATAATCGCTTGCACTATAAATTATTTTGTGCTAATTCTCTCAATTCAGTCTTAATACTATTTAATTGTATATGCTCTATTATGTTAATCTGTTCGTATTGAACTATTGACATTTATTTATTAGAGCTCAGATTATTTTTTAGTTGCATTTATATTATGTTCATATAAATTTTATATACATATGTTTATGGAGTATAAGATAAATTTGCGAAATCATTCACAAAAGTTTTTAAAAATATTAAAATTTGGGGATTCAGTTGAATATCTAAGTAAATAAGTAATAAGAAGGTAAAATCTAAACAATTTTAAACCAAGTTTTAATGTTTTCAAAGAAGAATAATTTTATTTAAGTCAGAAATTAATAAGTTAAAAATATAAAATACAATAAGCGAAAAAGGTTCCACAAAAACTTTTATGTACTAATTTTGTATTTTTATTTTATTTATTTCATATTTTTTTAGGTTCCGTCAATATTAAATACATTAAATGCATTCTAGGGGATTAAAATCATGGAAAGTATAAAACGATTTTATGAAATAGAAAAAACCAAATCTTGTTTTAGAATAAACCATTTTGATTATGAAATTACAAACTTCACAACAATGAATTCAGACGGGTTGAGACACAAAAACTTTATTATATAGAAACTTTATGATATGGAAATTGTGAAATGGAATGAGAAACTTTTTCTTGAAATTAATTCGAGGACTTTATTATATTTAAATTTACTATAGGGAAGTTCGACAGTTTGATTTATCTTGTAAAAAACTTTTCACTAATTTATCGATATATGCAATTTATATCGATATATGCAATTTATATCGATATATGCTATTTCTATCGATATATGTTCATCAAATATAAACGTTTTATCGTGTATCTTACATCAGTTCCTTCCAACTATATTTTTATTTATTTATATATAATTTATTTATGTAATTGTATATAATTATATTTTTAAATTGCTATTCTTAGAGAAATGTAAATTAATTGAAACGAAAAATCAACACAAACCACTTCATATCTTATTGTAAGTGAAATCTAATCACAATTGAAAATCTTGGTAAATGAAGTTGGGAATGAAGTTCCAAAATGATTCCCTTACTAATTGTTAAAGGATTCTATTAATTCCTTTTTTATATTCTCCAAGTTTCACATTGATTTTAATTTGTTTTTAGCCATTGAAAATCCTAGTTATACACTCTAACTTGCTCATGTTGCACAGTGGTATGTCCATGTAGGGATACATACTGGATAAGGATGCAGACTGGAGTGCAGCACGTCCAGCATTTATGTGCCCTGTCACCATAATGGTGTTTCCAAACTTTTTGCTGCTGCCTAAGTAGCCCAAGCTTGGCTACTCGCTTCAATATGGCCTGATGACATGTTCTAACACACGCACAACCAAACGCATACACACACAGTCAATGGAACATGTGCCACGGACCCAAAAACTGGTCATAAAATGTTGTCGGCCAGGAAGGGCAAGCGCGATGACTCTAAGCTGCTGTCAATTGGCATTACCCCAGCAAACAGGACGAGGATGAGGAGGAGGAGGACTCTGCAGCGTCATCGTCATCGTCATGGCCTCGAGGCAGGAGCTTAAACTGAAGCAATTTTCATGTTGAGCTGTTGTGTGTGTGCGTGTGTGGGTGGGTGGGTGGTGTGTGTGTGCTGGGAAAGTTAATGCTGTCGCAGATTAAAACCAAAACATGAGCCCAGGCAGGATCTATCACCTGAAGGCAGGTCCAGGTGCGGAGTGCCATGGAGTGCCGTGGCATGTATATGGCATGCCTACCATTGTGTCATATTAGCACAAGAGATTTAAGCGATTTCACACACACACGCACACACACACACACAGCAAATCTGCAGAGGAAGAGTCATCCTTTATCCTGCCACAAACAAGAAGAAGACAACTCCGAACAAAATCATTGAATTTTCCGTAATCGAAACTCAACCAAAAATGGCCATTCATGAGTCCTGGCCAGAAAGTCAAATGGAAAAGCTTTTGAAAATATAATGGGAATTCCGCAGAAAAGTTTTTTTTCGCTTTCTTCCTTTGCTCAACTTTTATGGCCGCACACAGAGAAAAATAGAAGAATAGAAGATGAGTTCCAATACAAATTAAAATTTAAATGAGCTGCTGCTGCTTCGGTTACTGGCTCCAGCTCCAGCTCCAGCTCCTGCTTCTGCCTCTTGACACGTGACAAAGTTCAACTGGCAATAAAAAATAAAGGAAAATAAAGGAGCGAAATGTTGTGAGCCAGTGAGGGTCAACGACTTTAAGATACCCTATAACAGATTTCACTGTATTCTAATGAATACCCTATCTTTTTCCATAACAAAGAAAGCTTCTTGTAGTTTCTTTAGAAGATACTGGGATGATGTCCTTGTGCGTCCCCCGGTTACTTGTGCGCCTAGTTGCTCTAGCTTTCTTTTCCACTATGCCACCCCTAAGTTACCCTAAGTTTATAGGGTATTTACAAAAGCGAGGAATTGAAGGAGAAGGCGTAAAATGTTCGAAACAATTTCAATAAGCGCTTCCTTTCTGCGAGGAGTTGGAGAAGGTGGAGCACCACGAGCAGGACCCAAAGTAAGATGAGGGCTAATAATAGAGAGGAATCGACGACTGATGCCAGCTGAGCATTAAATTGATAAAAGCAAAAATGTTGCATTTAATTGGAAAAATGTTTTCAATGAATTTTCATTCATTTTTCCACCAGCAGCGAGCAGCGACGGCGACGGCGGCAGAGCACAAACAAATCGATTCGATTCGATTTCAGTTTGTTTGAATATTTTTTGTATTTGTTTTTGTTTTTATGGTATTTGTATTTTGCGGGACGAAGGGGCGGGGGAGTCAAGGGAATTTTCCCGCTGCTGCTGCTGCTATTGTAAACAGTCAGGCCGTGTAATTGAAAATGCCATAGGGCTAAATATTTAATTGTGTATATTTTTTTTTGTGTACTGATTTTTGTTGAATCTGAAATGATAAGCAAAGAAAATGAGTGTGAAACTATATATACGAATAGGCAAATTGAAAGTCGATTTTTTTCTACATAAAAGTTTTCTTTTAGCTATTAAACTGATTATGTTCTAAGCAAAAAGAGATTATTTTTCATCTGAGATGATCACAGTAATCATCCCATCTTTACATTTTTTAGGCAATTTAGAACAACTTGTTTCACTTATTAAAAAAAAATATAATCTACGCTATTAAGAAGCTAAATAAATTTTATCTTATTAATAAATTGTATCTTTAAAAGTTAATCCTCTAAAGTTTAGAGTCTAAACAAATGATTTAATTGTGCAATAAATTTTCTCATAGTTAACTTCTTCATAAATTTAATCTCAGTAACAATTTATTTGTTTACATTTTTATTTACGAATATTCTCTTGTTTATTTATTAATTACATATTTTCATCAATAAATGTTCTCTATCATTTTATTTAGTGCAAGTTTCTTGTGTCCAAATTAAAAGTTGCAAAGTGAACTTTTTCCAAAGAGGCAAAAATTCAATAATTAATTAAGTTTTTGTGTGTGTGTGTGGCAAGCATGAGTACCCTTAATGCACTTCATGGTGGGGGTTTGCCAAAAATTCGCATATTTTAAAATTCAACATTCTCCATTTAGAAATTCTGTTTAGCCAAGTTCGGGGCAATTAGGGAGGTTCCTACCTTTTAGCCCCACTCAGCCACTCAACCACTCCCCCTTCACCCCACTCATAGCCCCTGTCATTGCCTTTTTTTTTTTGGTGAGCAGTCAAAAGGCGCTAAAAACGCATTAAAATTAATTATGAGAAACACTGGCCGCCATTTCCATTTCCACTTGGTGGCAAATTTCCCCTACCCCCGTCCCCTCTTCTCATCTCTTTTTTTTTTGGCCAAACATATGTAGATGATAAATTTTTTGCCAAGATTCCATTCCATTCTCCATTCCTTCTTGCTATGAAAGGTTTCGCTCATATGCACATTTTTGGTCTGGTTGCTCTCTGCTCACTTTGCCTGCATCGTCGCTCACTTCAAAGTTAATTATGTTGACATAGTCAGTTTCAGTTATTTCTTTCTTCCAACCCTTTTTTAATATGTACCCCCCTAACTACTCCTCTCCCTGCTGTGCACCCCCAGCATGTATTAAGAATTCAAGCCACACCCCGCAAAAAGGGGGTTGGAGGAGTGGAGTTAAGGTCCAACTGTTGGGTCGGCTGCCAAGTTACTCAAATTAATTAAGTTTCGCCTTTGCCAACATCAAGTATACGCCCAATGCGCCACCGCCCACATCCCCCACACCCCCTCCCTCCAGTTACCCTTTATATATAGCTGCAGGGTCTGCGGAGACTTTCAATTTTTTAGGTGACATTTGCCAGACGTCGAGAACGGTCGCCCCTCATGTTTAATATTTTCTAACCGCAGTCAAAGTGGATACGCCCCCCCCCCCCTTGCCCTTCTCCCTGCCCCAACCATCCTCCCTAGCGCCCTGCTGTCCATTGACTTGAGAGTGTGGGAAGGAACCTGTAGGGAAGCTATAAGCTTTTGAAATTTAAAATTAATTGCTCTAGCGCAGTTTTAATTATTAAAAAACTATTGATGGAACTGAAGCTAAAAAAAAAGAAAGAAAGTAACTGTAAAAAAACAACACGAAAAAGAAATAGAGTAAAACTTTTCTACTCAACTCTTGGAGTTTTTCTCTCAGGGAGTTGGGCAAGAGGAGGGGGAGCCACCTAAAAGTCAATCAAAATAAGTTTTTGGCAACAACAACAACAACGAATGGCACACACACACATACATATAACATGAGGGATATTCGAGTGACTTTTAAAAGCTTTTTGTGTTTTTTTTCGAAAAGTAATTTGAAAAATTGCTACACACTCTTCCTTTTTTTGTTGTGTTTAAGTTTTGCCAAGTTGATTGATTAATTGTTACCAAAGACAAAAGAATTTATTAACGAGCTAGTATGAAAAACAATATCTTAACACATTTTAATAACAATGAAAAACTTTTGAAAGAAACAAATGCTATTCAATCGAACTATAATTGATTCAGAGACTTTAGCATGATGACTTTAGAAGTTGGAAGTTTAAAGTACCTTTTTTAAATAGTTTCAATCAAATAAATATATCTGTGACTCATTCATATAACTAATACTTCACCTAAACACTTTCCTAAATGTACATAAATTGGAAAGTGACCTGAAGATCCTAATTAGTTTTCGTTTTGCAACCCAAACCAAAGAGACAATCGATTTATATTTTCTAAGAAACAAAAATAATTATTTAAATAACAATTATTAAAATAAACAAAAGAATTAAGTTTTCAATTTTTTTTCAAATTATTTTGTTTACTCCTTGGTAACCATCTTCAGGGAAACTATAATAAAACATGTTTCTTTAAAATTTAGCTATAGATTAATTTTGATAAAATAACTACTGAGTCAAACTACTATTAAAACTGCTTAAAAGCTTTCTTTAAACTTACATTTATTTACTCAACAATATGAAAATATTTTTTTAATATATGAAACCTTTTTAACTACAAAAAAAAATATTTATTACAGAATTTTTTTGACTCGAATATATGTACATACATAAATAAAATACCAAAATATTTGTAGCTGTGTATATAAAGTGATCGACTATAATATTTAGAAATTGTTAAAGCCTGAATATTCTTCTAATATTTATTGCAATATGTATAAATATTGTACATTTTGAAACGTTTTAATACTTTATTTAATTATGAAAGGAAATACCATCTTGAAGTTTTTTTAATATTTATAAGTGAATTGAATAAAAGATTCTTTAAGTGAATGCCCCAGACACTACCATATATAAGTATTTATTTAAATGTACAAATGCATATTTACAATACATATGAAAGTATGTTGGAATATCTACTAGACATTTGGTAGCAAGTAATTTCAGGATAACTCTAAATTTGATTGTATTCGATACAAAAAACATTTTGTTTTAACCCGATTAACGAGTGTAAGTAAATAAAATGTTCAAATGACTGAAGAGATCCAGATTAGTACGAAATATAATAAATAAGTACCAAGTATTGAGTCTTTTTTGTACATTCAAACATTTTTCTGTTCTTTTTCTTTCATTCCATGATCTCTTTTTAATTTCAGTGCTTTGAAAATTGAATGCAAATAATTTAAGTAAACATTTTAAGGAAGGAAATGTTTGTGTCTATATGTTTCAAGCTCAATCGAACTGATTGAGACCGAATAAAGTAAACAACTACTTATGTACATATATTCGATTGGTGATCAATATTTTTAAATATAAGACAATGCCATTGTTATTATTATTATTACAGTGTATGCTAATAAATGAATCAATTTGTTAGTTCTCTATTTACGAATTTGTCGATTCATTTGGTTCTATGAAACCAGAATATGATACTTACTCTGTCTTAATTGTTTAGACGAGTAGGCCCTGATACTCGGAATCGTAAGTAAATAATTTTTTTTTTACACTTACATATAGAATTAATAAAAAGTGCTTTTCCCTAATGTTTTGCCTGATAAAGCAATTATCTCTTGTCGGGCTTATGGGTAAATTTTGCAAATGCAATTTATTATTTATTGTAGCCAGATTTCGTGACCGCGGGCAACTGAAATCAGTTGTTGGTTGCCGGACAGCTGTTCATCCACGCAGATCATAAATAATAATAGAAAAAAAAACAAAAAAACCAAAGGAAAACAACACCATCAAATGCACTCTAGACACATTTCAGGTTTTCCTCACATCTGTGTCTCTCTGGCTGAAGTGGCGTGCCACTTTTCGCACTTTTCGCACCTTTCGCACCTCATCCGCCATGAAAGATGTGCTGCCTGCCAAGCGGCACTCAGCCAAATGACAGGCGAGTAAGTGTTGGGAGCACTTCCCCCCAATCCCCACAGTCATTCCCCCTGCCATGTCCTAACCATGTCTCTCCCGGGCAATTTTAATCATGAACAACTACAACAACAACAAACAACAACCACATTGGCATAATCTTTTTCTTGTTTTCTTTGTTATTTTCTTTTCTTAAAGTTGAACAATTTGCTGTGAATATTTTTGCGAATTAGTTGGCAATTGGAAAATAAACGAAGTCTCTGCTAGAGGGGAAGAAATCGCGTGGTAGGGCAGATTAAGAAAGTGTAAATGGTTGCATTATGAATAATATTTGCGCAAACTGAAGAACATTAAGATGAAAATGTAAATTTTTATTGCAATCCATTATATCAACTGCGAAGCATGCGAAATTCAATTGTGAATTAGTTTCCATATCTCTTGCAATTTTTATATAATTCGGTAAGATTATGAACTTATATAAAATTAGTTAGCTCATTTCTTTAAATTGAAATGGAAATTACCTTTGGAAATCGGCACAAATTTTAATCATAATTTATGATACTGAATTTGTTGTGCAACGCTTGGATTAATCTGTTTAATAGATAGAATAGAGAATAATATAGATAAATGGGAAAGATTATTATACATTTAATACAATTTTCTTTTATGTGAAGACTTAAATAAAATATAATGAATAATAGTGTCCATTAAGATTTTTTTAAAGTTGATTTCTAACGAAAGGCTTCTTACCCAATAATTGCGTATACGCAGGGTGTGCAACTAAGCTAGCAATATTTGGGATAAGCATAAGAATGAACATAATAATAATTCTAATGGTGAAGGAAGTTGAAAATGAAAATATTTTGGATATTTTAGCCTATCATTAGTAAGATAAGACTAAAATTAGAAACTGGAACACCAAAATTTGGCAATCATTTCAATTTAAAAGGACGATGCAAGCGGAGATTTCCAAAATTCAAAATTCAAATTTCGTTTTTTTGTTTGCCTTAACCCTAAACACCGAGATGACTCAAGATTCGACCGACTCAATTTTCGGCACACCCAAATGCACATGTTTCTCTTAATAGCACGAGTTATTTCTCTATCGGTAGTGCATTTGCAAAAAAAAGGATCGCATCAAGTATTGAGTTGTTTCAGGATATCCCATGGAATATATTGTATTTTTCTTGTTTTACTTTATTTTTGTTATATCACATTGAATCATAATTCATATGGCTTTTCGTTTTTTTTTTCGCCCCTTTTTTTGTTGGTTTTTCTACAACCTTTTCTTTATCGTAAATGCAAAAAAAAACACACAAAAGGTTAAATTATAATTAAAAATTAATAATAAGCGGTTTCATGATGCTTTTCCTGTTTCTTTTATTTATACCCTCTCAAAAAAAGTATATTAATTTTGGTCACAAGTGTGCAACGCATAGAAGAAGGCACCTCCGACCATATAAAATATATATATACTCTAGATCAGCATGACAAAACGAGTTCAAATCCGTTTGTACGTCTGTCTGAATCAATAGACCGCTAAGGCTACAGAGCTCTATATTTTGATAACTCTATTTAGGGATTTAGAAGGGTATACAAACTTCGGCAAGACCGAAGTCGGCCCGACCTTCTGTATTTTTTTTGAGTTCTTGGAATTGGTCGAAAAGTCTTTTTGCCTTTGCCAGGAGGAGCATCTGGTTTTTGGCCATTGTAATTATGATGGAGAAGGACTCGGAAATGTGGCCACATGACGGAAGTTAGCCTCCGCTTTTTTTTCTCCCGAATTCCTCTTTTGGGTAAGCCCATACACCTTTCGCCTATATGTATGTATGTATGTACGTAGGTGCCACGTGCCTCCCCCCGTTTCCTGGTTGCGCCTCTACTGTTAGCTAAAAGCTCAAACGAGCATTAAAAACTCGTTTCAACTAAATATTTAATGGCGCGTGCAATGCGCCAAAAAAGGAAATTTAAATTTGAATTAATTATGATGCCTCTTCCCTGCAATATGCAGGTCCTGCTATTGGGTCCCTGATACTGGGTCCTCTTTCTCGTTCTGGACCAGGCAGTCATTGCAATTTGTTGTTGTTGTTTTTGCTGATGTTGTTGTTGTTGTCATAGCGCTTCTGCGGGTCTATGTGGCATATGTGGGGTGTTACATTTACCAAATAACAAATAATAGCACTTAACGCCCCACCAGGCGTGTGAGATTTCATTTTATGCCATAAAACATTGCATTTTATTTTGTTATTTTCCGAAAACAAAATGCAAACAAAATGAGCAGAGCAAAATGAAGTCTAAAGGTGTTTGTGATTATGAAAATAATGTTTTAACTTTACGTTTAATTTCAAAATATTTAACTCTTTATTTAAGGCACTAAAAACGTGATAATGTTAATTTTTATCGCTAAATTTATAAACAGTTTCTCTAAGCTTTAAATTAAAACAAATGTTATTTCGAGAATTAAGTTTTTACAATCAGAATAATTGTTATTCTTTCATTATGAGATTAACACCGAAATTTTGGAAACTACAAAAGATAGACTTATTAAATTTAGAAAAAAATTCATAACAAACTATGTATGTATGTATGTTGGTCAAGTTTATTTTTTAATTTTCACCATGCCCCTGAAAAAATTATTAATAACTTATGCAGTTTTTAAAGTATTGTAATGTAATTTGAAAAACTTACTATATTTACGTTATCTTTATAAATCGTTCCACCAAATGTTATTAAAATTTGTATAAAATTAGATTTGTATTACTAGAAGCACCAAAAGGACAGAGTTAGCCGCTAGGTGCGCTTAGGTGCTCGTGAGCGAGATGGCAAAAATTTGGTTTGATGATGTTCGAATTAAGTTAAATTGAATGAGTGAATGAAATGAATGTGTTCTACTACCTTCAGCACATCTAACCAAATCAATCATAAATATTACTTCCCCTATCTATTTACTATGTATTAAATATATTGTATAGATAAATACGAAAATATTTTATAGTGACTTTGGTTTCTCTCTATTTTTAATTAGGCATTCGTATCTATTCAAAATATAACATCTCAATCATTCGCATTCAAACGTTTGAATGCTGTGCGACTAAGTCATATGTCAGCTCACTAATTCATTGGAACTAGTTCAATTAATTTTTAAAATTCGAATGTGTTTTTTTCCACGCAGACTTTTAATCTATATTGTGTTTGCTTTTATGATTGTTTTTGTTCGAAATTTTGTTATCAGATAATTGAAATAAAGAAAAAATAATAGAAAAGCGTCTCATTTCATAATATGGTTTAAACATTTAATGTTCTCTTTATGTTATTGCTCTTTATTGTTTTTATTTTCGTATCAATTATTTTTCTAAACACTTTAAATGCATTTCAAAATTGCAACATTTATTTAATTACTTTTCGTGGCACCAAAAATCAACTTTAATGTAAGTGCGATTATGATTATAAGTAGGTAAAAAACTTTTGCTCCTTGTGTAAGACAAAAGGGGCTCCTTTAGGCCCCTTATTACACCCCCCCCCTCACCACTCTCACAAAAATGAATTTAAAGTATGCGAAAAAGAGTTGCCAAACAAATAGGTTGAGTTAAAGTTACTGAAGTTTGTCCACAAAATATTGTTGGAGTGTTTTGTTAAAGTTGTTGCAACTAAATAAATCGGTTAAGCTGTTGCGCTCGAGTCGAGTTACTAGTTAGTTAGTTGCAGCAACTAAAAAGAAACAAAACGATTTAAGCCTTTCACCGAGAGTAAAGCATTTTGGTGAAAATTTCAACCAATTGTCAATTAATTGAACGACATTTTGCTACATGGAACAACAAACGACAACAACGAATTGGGAATTGCCACAAGGTCATTAACATTTAACGGAATGTTGTGGACTGACCGCCAAAACATTTCAATGGACAACCAAAATAGATTCCCCAATCTAAACATTTGAGGAAGGGAGGCTGGGGGGCGGGGGGAGGAGTATTGGGTGGGTGGGGAGAAGTGAAATCAAGCATTCAAGTGTCATTAATTAGTCAGCAAACAACAATCGATGACCGCTTTGGTGGTCGGTCCAATGGCAACAGAACGAACTCCTGTGAAAGGAGTTACAACTGGAGTTGCAGCTGGTTGATGGAGGAGGAGGCTGGAGAGAGTCACGCCCATGCTTTTACGCTTCATTTGGTCAACTGAAAAAGAAACTTTGCATAAGTGGGAGGATGGGCGGAAGGTAGGGGGAGAGGTGTGGGCGGGGGCGTCCTGCATTTGCGTTTAATTACGAAATAATCCAGAGAACATTGCCGACGCGGCGGCCAATGCATCGCTGCATGAAAATCGATGGGGATAGAGCGAATTGGTAGGTTCCCGTTCACTCATCCTCACTCATGCCATGTCAGGGCCAATGATCCGCCAATGGACAAGTCCGTTGACGTTGCTAACCCAATTAAACTGTCGCCCCCCACCACACTCTCACCCACATCTCATTCACTGCAACAGTTGCCCGCTCCTCCTCCATCCTCTCCCCCCTCTTGCTGACTCTCTGTCTATCTGTTGTGGATCTCTCTTTCTCTCTCTCTGGCACTTTGCCCAAAAACCGCAAAAGCAAAAAGCCTCGCCAAAACGCTTCACTTCACTTCGCTTTCGCAGGCTTCAATAGCAATTTGGGAAAATTCCTTTTTAATTTCAACCGCAGCCGCTTGACGCCATCGCCTAGCCTACCCTCTGCTCCCCTCCCCACCCCCTTGCCACGCCATGTCGCATGACCAGGGAACATTCTCGAGATGGCAGCGTGATTTACGCGATGAAATTCCATTGAAATGGATTAGTTAAAAAGTTTATTAAATAGGTTTGTTCTCACTTATGAATGTGCGATAAGGAAGGACTCACATGGGATCAAAGCTAACATTTTAGAATATGATTTAAAGAAATATAAAATATTTTAATATTAAATCTACTAATATCTATTTGTGCATAGAGTAAATTTAGGAGATTAGAATGTAGAAGATTAATAGAAGATATAGTAGATAAAGCAAATTAATTTGAAGATAGATTAAATGTTTGAATACTAATGTACAAGTAGTATATATATATACCTAAATAGATAGTAGTATCTGCTAATATAGCATAGCAAATTAGATATAGACAGATACTGGATATAGTAAATAGATAATAAATTTGTATATTTTTGTTAGTATATTTCTTTCAAAACTTAAAAGTTAAAATTAATTTAATTCATTAAGCCAATTTGCAATTAAATTTATTTGCAATTCGAGTTAGCAGATTTTTATCTATAATTCGCGTAATTCAGTTAATAGGTTTTGGATTCGCTTTAAGGTTGAAAGTTGTTTCGTAAAGATCCCTTAGACCACTTTCACTTATAAAAGAATACTGCATAATATGTAGTACCTAGTTTATGTTACTTAAAATATTTCCATTGTTCTGACTACATTCACCATAATTCCCATTTCCTACACATGCTTGTGATAAAATCCTTTAATAATATATGAAGACTTAAAAATAAAAATGTCTTCTCAATTTTCTTCTAAATCCTATTATATGATAACAGGTATTGTCATCTCTAAATAAAAGTGTGCCTACCTCCTATGCTCCTTAAGATTAGGAATATTATTTTTCAAAAGTTATCATTAAATTATAAATTTAGCATAATATAAAACCAAGCTTAATGCCCTAAGACTTGGGGCTAAAGCTATAATATATTTAAATATTTTTTGTATATTTTGCAATCATAATATTCTTATAAAATGAAGTGCCTAATCTACTGTATTCAAATGTTTTACATTTTAAACAAAAGTGCAATAAAATTACATAAGAATTGACCTTATAGTTTACTAGAATTTAAGGCCAACTTTAGGATAAGGTTAAAAAACTTTAAGATAAGATTATTAAGAGTAGGAAAATGTAATTTTAGATCATTCAGAAAATAAAGGTTTTTCTTCAAAATGTAACTGATTTTTCCTTATTTTCAGTTGGGTGGTTTGTACTTTTTGTCACCTCTTTCATACAAATTGATTTTTCATGTATTGGAATTCACTTTTCATTCACTCTTGGCTCACGCAATCATCCCAAAAGCTGGCTGACATTAAATTGAATTGAATGATGTTAGTTTTAGTTGCCTCATCGGCATATTTCATTCAGCCTTCTGGCTTATGGCTTCTGTATTCTATATATTCTAGAGGCAAAACAATACAATTTTCAATGGCAAAGTGAAAATTTCATTAACACCCAGACAGGCCAGACATAATCAGGGCTTCAAGTACATGGCAATTCTTTAGGAATATTTTCTTGTTGTCTTGTCTCGTTTTTGGCTTTGGCTTTTTTTGTTTTGTTTGTGTGCGCGACTTTTTGTTGTCTGGGGCCAAAAATCAGATTTGCGTAAATTTCGCGCTAATAATGGAGTCTACTCGGTGGCAGAGTCTGGTGTCTGGTGGCAAAAAGATTCTAAAGCTAAAGCTAAGGCATCTGTCGTGTATCTAGGGAATAGGAGAATGAATTTTCTGCTCTTTTTTCGGCTGCTGTTAATTGTTTCGCAAACGGAAACGGAAGTGTGAGAGAGAAAGTTGAACCAAGAAGAAGAACTTTTCATTTCTACTTCTCTGCCTCCTCCTCCTCCTCCTCCTCCTCTCCTTTACTGTCATCATTTACTTATGCCTTCTCGTATGTACTTATATTTGAGTTCTGCAAACATGTGAAAATTCATGCAAAAATTGTTCTCCTCGTTTTTTTTCTTTCATTTTATTTACTTGTCTCAATGTGTTGACTCTTGCTCCTTTGGCCTTGAGGGTCCTTTATCTTGTGCTTCGTCCTTTTCATTGTTTAACTTGATCAAAGTTATATCCTTGCAGTGCATTTCCTTTGAGCTTGTGCAATTGTGGGATTGGGTCTGGCATCGTTGTTCAACCAGCCCTGACGAGCAAGGCGAGAGTGGCGAATTAAGACGAAACGAGGAGCGAATTGAGACGACGAGAGAAGTTGAGATCGAGACGTGGAGATTAGAGGTTCACATCGAGAGCAAAAGACGTTAAGTTCGACGTGCGGAACAAAAAGACGAAAAGACGAAAAAGACGACCACGATTTCTTAAATTACTTACTTGTCTAAATATTCAATTAACTCTAAAATAATAATAATATAATAATAATAATATAATAATAAAACTAGGTACCACAAATATAGTGGCTAAACCTACAAACATGGGGGCTCAACCTTAAAAAAACCCTAAGCAAGACGTATGGAGTAAAGAGGCGCAACCTTAAAAAAACCTTAAACAAGACGTGCAAAGTAAATTAGCTAAACGTATAGAGTTAAAACAGTGAGTGAAAAAGAGACAAACATACGGTAAGAAAAATATCAACGACGAAAGGTGGCGAAAACGACGCAAACGACGAAAAGAAAAAAACGACGCGACGCCAAAAAACCAGACGACGCCAAAAACCCAGACGACGCCGAAAATTTTTAAATTTTAACGACGCAATACGACGTGCATACTCATCTGTGTCTGTGTGTGTGAGTGTGTAGAGACAAAGAAAGAACATGAAAAAACTCGAAGATTTTCAGAATGTGCGAGAAGCACTCGGAAAAGAGAAAAAGTCAAATATTGTGCTGCTTCACAAATTTGTCTTTGAAGATGAAGGCGATCGTGCCAATCGCCAACGATTAAGAAAGTTCGAGGGTTTCGATTTTGGCCCTAACAGTGATTTATATCAAAGCAAAGTCTCCTATGTGGAGCAAAGTTTATCAAATAACGATCTTGTAATAATCTGCAATATTTTGGGTCTGACGCATGATAAAACGGATTTGACTTCACATCTTTTTCGCAATCTGCAAACGGTAAATTTGATGGTCGACGTTAACATGGAACATGAGCAAAACGAAGATGACGATGACGAAGATGACGAACACGAAAGAGATGCCAATAGGAACACGAATAATCAAGACGAAGACGAAATGTTGTCAATACTAAGTGACGAAACCAATTTTAGGACAGCTGCAACAAACGAGAACAGAAGCAACAAAACGAATCACGCAAACTCTACAGTCGCGGTCAACAATGTTGATACCGAAAGTTCGCAAAATGTAAGCATGGTGCAACCGAGATTCGCCTTGAATTTTCGAGATGTTGAAGACTCATTAAGATCGTTCCATGGTGATGACAAATTGTCAGTGGAAGTATGGATTGAGGATTTTGAAGATATGGCTGTCATGATGCAATGGGACAATTTGCAAAAATTTATTTTTGCTAAAAGAGCGATTAAAGGACTAGCAAAAATGTTTGTTATGAGTGAACGGGGAATAAAGAATTGGACAACCTTAAAAGAATCTCTAATTAATGAATTTAAAACGGAAATTAACAGTGCTGATTTACACAAACAATTATCTGAAAGAAAAATTAAAAAAGGTGAAAGTGTTCAAGAATATTTGCTAAAAATGAAAGAAGTGGCATCACGTGGAAAAATAGAAAACAGTGCCTTAATGCAGTATGTAATAGACGGAATTAATGACCTTAGTATAAATAAATCAATTTTATACAACGCTAATAATTTAAAAGAATTTAAAGAAAAAATCAAGTGCTATGAAAAAATGCGTGAAAAGTCGAAAGATTATGAGTATAAATATGTGCAAAATAAAAGAGAAAATGAAATGAAAGCAGAAAGCAAAGGCAGTAATAACGTGAAATGCTATAATTGTGGACAAAAAGGACATGTTTCTGAAAAGTGTGAAAATAAAAGTAAAGGAAGAAAGTGCTTCAATTGCAATAATTTTGGCCACATAGCAAAAGATTGTTCAATAAAGAAACCTGAAGAAAACTCGAATTTACGTAACATGAATACAATATCGTCCGAGCAAAAGTTTATGTGCAAAGAAATAAAGATTAACAATCAAAAGTGTATAGCTTTCATTGATTCGGGTAGTAAACATAGTATTGTTTCCCAAACGACGTATTTACATTTGAAAAAACCAAAGTTAACCAAAGCCAATGTTCTTCTGTTCGGTTTTGGCGACAAGAATAAAAGAGTGAAACCCAGTGGCGCATTCACAGGAACGGTTAATGTGAATCAACTGAACTTTGAAGTAAACTTTCTAGTAGTAGCGACGGAATTCCTAGATGATGATGTGATTTTAGGAGAAGATTTTTGCAAACAAGCTGAAATAATAATCAATCGCGACGGTGTACAAATCAAAGAATACGAAGGTGGTACAAACGAAACGGTAATAAGTTCGATATTGAAAATAGACGTGGAAAACATAGAAATCGACATTAACCCGAGTGCATCAAAAAGTGCAAAAAAAGAAGTGTCCGAACTTATTAAGAACTATAAACCGGAAAAGCTTAAGACGACAAATGTTGAAATGCGAATTGTTTTAAAAGACGATAACCCAATTTATTCGCGCCCGCGCAGATATGCTTTCTCTGAACGGTGCACCATTGATGAACAAGTCGACCAGTGGTTAAAAGACAAAATAGTAAAACATTCCGAGTCCGAATTCAGTAGCCCTGTCGTATTGGTGAAAAAACGCGATGGCACTCCACGTTTGTGCATTGATTACAGGCGGATAAACAAGGTAATAGTAAGAGACCATTTTCCCTTACCATTGATGGAAGATCAGCTGGATCGATTGCAAGGATCAACGACGTTTAGTACAATTGACTTAAAGAATGGATTTTTCCACGTGGATGTGGAGAAGGAGAGTCGCAAATTCACATCGTTCGTTACACACAGTGGACAATACCAGTTTTTAAAAGTACCTTTTGGCTTGACGAACTCCCCTGGTGTATTCCAAAGGCACGTAAATGCTATTTTTCGCGACTTAACCCGTGCTGGTACTGCCATTCCATATGTTGACGATATTATAATACCAGGTAAAACCGAAGAAGAAGCTGTCTCCAATCTTAAAATTGTTTTACGTCGCTGTGAAGAGTATGGATTAAATATCAATTTGAAGAAATGTCGATTTTTGGAGAATAAAGTCGAGTTCTTGGGATATATTATAGAAGACCAGAAAATATGTATCTCAGATACAAAGACGAAAGCCGTAAACAAATTTCCAATGCCAATGAATCATAAGCAGCTCCAAAGTTTTCTTGGCCTAGTTGGATACTTTCGGAAGTTTATCGCGGACTTCGCAATAATTGCTAAGCCCCTGACTGATCTGCTAAAAAATGACGCTAAGTTCATTTTCAATGAACCTCAGATAAATTCTTTTAATTTGCTAAAACAATTAATTTCACAGAAGCCGGTTTTGCAAATATTTCACCCCCAGCATGAAACTGAATTACACACAGATGCGTCGATCGATGGTTTCGGAGCAGTTTTACTTCAAAAATCTCCAGATGACGGCCAGTTGCATCCCATTTACTTCATGAGCAAAAAGACGACGGATGCAGAGAGGAAATTCACGAGTTACGAGTTAGAGATTTTAGCAGTAGTAGAAGCCTTACGCAAGTTTCGAGTGTACCTCCTAGGTATGCACTTTAAGGTCATAAGCGATTGCAATGCGTTTGCAAAAACTATGGATAAAAAGATGTCTGCACCAGAGTGGCTCGTTGGATCCTTGAAATTCAGGAATTTGATTTTGAAGTTGAGCACCGTGCAGGTAGTCGTATACGTCACGCCGACGCATTAAGCCGTTATCCTGTTATGATGATATCCGAGGATACTCTACGAAGCAAACTAAAATGTGTTCAAGCTCAAGACGACGAACTGAAGGCAATAATAGATATCCTGGCTGAAAAGACGTATCACAACAACTACTTTATGAAAGCTGGCATATTGTACAAGTTGATTAATGACGAAGAATTAATAGTTGTTCCCTCAGCTCTACAACGTGAAATTATTAAGCAGGCTCACGAAAGAGGTCACTTTTCAGTGAAGAATACGAAGGAAATAATCGCCAAAGAGTTTTATATTCCAAAACTTGATGACAGGATCCAACACCAAATAAGATGCTGCATACCATGTTTAACGCTAAATCGAAAGCATGGCAAAAAGGAAGGAGAGCTACACCCACTGCCGAAAGAAGAGCTGCCCCTTCAGACGTTTCACATCGATTTTCTTGGTCCTTTAGAGTCAACCCACAAGCAGTACAAGCATATTCTAGCAGTTATCGACAGCTTCACGAAGTTCTGCTGGTTATATCCGACGAAAACCACATCTACGAAAGACGTTATATCAAGACTACAGGCACAAAGTTCAATTTTCGGAAATCCAGTCCAAATTATTTCCGACAGAGGCGCAGCGTTTACGTCAAACGAATTCATGCAGTATTGTAAGAGTGAAAGTATCGAGCTTCACGCAGTTACGACTGGACTCCCACAAGCAAACGGGCAAGTCGAACGGCTTAACGCTGTCATAGTATCCGTCATATCTAAGATGTCCATAGAAGACCCCAGCAAATGGTATAAGTTTGTTGACAAAGTACAGCAAATCATTAACTCAACGTACAACAGAAGCACACACGCGACTCCATTCGAGTTATTAGTTGGAATAAAGATGCACACAAAAGACGACCTGCAGCTAAAACAGATGATTCAAGATGAGATGATCCAGACTTTCAAAGACGACCGAGATGACTTACGGAAGCAGGCGAAAGAACAGATCCTTCGCATGCAAGAAGAAAACAAAAGAACATACAATTTGCGTCGCAGACCTGCATCAATATACAAAGTCGGTGATCTGGTGGCAATTAAACGCACGCATCTTGGAGGAGGACTAAAACTCAAGCCGAAATATTTGGGTCCTTACCGAATAACTAAGGTAAAGCCTAGAGACACATACGACGTAGTCAAAGATGCATTGTTCAACGACGGTCCAGGGCGTACTTCTACTTGTGCTGATTATATGAAGCCATGGATTGCACCTGACATAGACGATCAAGATGCATTTGAGGCAAATGCATATTAGGATGGCCGAGTTGTGGGATTGGGTCTGGCATCGTTGTTCAACCAGCCCTGACGAGCAAGGCGAGAGTGGCGAATTAAGACGAAACGAGGAGCGAATTGAGACGACGAGAGAAGTTGAGATCGAGACGTGGAGATTAGAGGTTCACATCGAGAGCAAAAGACGTTAAGTTCGACGTGCGGAACAAAAAGACGAAAAGACGAAAAAGACGACCACGATTTCTTAAATTACTTACTTGTCTAAATATTCAATTAACTCTAAAATAATAATAATATAATAATAATAATATAATAATAAAACTAGGTACCACAAATATAGTGGCTAAACCTACACAATTACATATAATTTTTATATATTATTATATTTTTCGCCTCTTTCTCGCTCTCTCTCTCTCTGTTTGTTTGCAAAACATTTTTAATTAGGTTGCCTTATATTTTTGTTATTTTTCTCCCTTTTTTTCTGTGGCGTTGTTTATCTTTCGTTTTTGGTTGCAAATCAATGACGCAAAAAATGGTTTAAAAAATGGGAAAATATTCTATAAATATTTTGATTTCATTATTTGTTGGGTCAGTGAATTTATTTATTATTAAAAAATTGGTAACCATTTTACAGTAAACACATTTTTTTTCCCCCCACACACAACTGGACATGAATTAATTTGTTAAACATTATTAATGCCCCTCAAAATCATAATCAATTGTATTTAATTTATAAATATTTGCCTCTCTCAATTATTTTAGCAATTGTTTTCCTGCATTCTGTTTTTTTCTTGCAACACAAATCAATTAATTTAAAATGACTTGAATTAATTTTGAAGCAGTTTTTGTGTGTTTTAAGGAAAATCCATATACATATATATAGAAAGGAGAAATAATTTAGTTGTATTTTATTTTTTGTTGCTAGAAATTAGAAACCAAATGTTGCCCAAGGCGGAACATTTATTTGAACAGAAATACACAAACACACATCTCATACGTCGAGAAAGGGAGAATGTGAGAAAGAGAGAGAGAAGAGGAGAGGAGATAGCATGGTTTCTATATCCTTGAGGCAAGCATCCTTTGTTTGTAATTAATTTCAATATAGCGAAGCATTACAAGTGAAGCTCAGTAAATTTCAAAGATGCTGCGAAGCCAATAAACTCAGACGGGAATGTGATGGGTTTCATGGTGAGAGAATAGGGTGGGGGAGGGGATGGGGGGAAAGTGAAAATGGAAAATGGGTGGAAAATGGTGGAAACACATTTCTGGTATATTGCACACGCGAGACGCGTGAGATGAAAGGAAATGCTGAAATTTAAACTTGGAACACGTGGAAAGCAGACCAAAGTATGTTGGCTCCTCCAAAAAAGGGGGCTGGAGGGGCAAACGTTTCTGCCCTGCCCGGGTATTACTTTGAGCCATAAAAGTAGTAAAATTATGTTGACTGAAAAACAGCGGCAGTGCTTGCCAGAGATGAGGCGTGGCACACTCACACACACACACAAATACTCCCACTCGCACACTCATTTTGCTCACACAAAAGCAGATAAAAGTAACTTGCCTGGCGTTTTAGTTAAAATATTTGCACATTTGAGATACTTGTGTGTGTCTGTGTGTGTGTGTATTTTGCAGATACATTTCGCTATTTGGTTTCGCTGTTCATTTTACTTCGCATATTGACTGGGGAATTGCTGGCAAGCCAAAAATGAGAGCAGTCGAAATGAGAAAACACAAAAGAGAAATTGACGGGGCCATGGCATAATTTCCATTTTTCACAAAAACCCAAATGCAACGAACAAAAACAAAAAAAAGAAATGGTAGATAAATTCTTTAAAAATCAGCAAAACAGAAACATACTGAAACCAAAATTTGCTAAGGGAAATAAGGCATTTTTTGAGGAACTAAAAACTGAAATGTACGAGTATGGGTTGGGTTCTATCACTGAAGAGTTATCGAAATATTTCGCAAAAATCCTTGACTTCATTTACGTTTAAATGGATTTAATTGGAAAAATAGAATCCTTGAGATATATGGAGTAGAAATTTTTTGGTTTTAGAACTTGTTAATGAGAGGAACTAAATGGAATTTGAAAATTTTTGCTTAAGGTGAATTAGGTTTGAGGATAAATCAGTGAATAAGGAATACTTTGTTTTGCAAGAACCCAATTGACTTGGGAGGTTTTTGTTTCAGAAAATACTATTATATATTAAATTGCTTATAAATTGATTTAACCAAAATGGTTATATTTAGATTTATTATATATTGTTGTAGTATTTAAGATAATTATCATTGGCGTCAGTAAAAGAAATATAGAACATTCTGATCGAAGTAAACAGATGTGTTGAATTTGCCCTCACCTACAATATATTATATTCATTTATTTAGTTTTAGTATATAGTTGTAATATATTATATATTATAGCTAAATTTATAAAATAAAATAAATAAATCGAAATCAAATTGATTAAATTTAAAGTAATTATTTGAGAATCATGAAGTATAGACAGTGTGTGCTCGTTCATGTTCATCAATTTGTTACATCTAATTAAAATCCAATAATTAAATCTAATTACGAACTAATCGTAGACCTAATACATAATACTAGAAACAAATTGTCCATGCTGTTTTCAAACAATTTAAATTTATTATTGAACTGTATATAGAGAGCAAAAAAGCTAAGATAAAATTATATATTTTAATCAACTTAGCTTATGTATCTGTGGGACTGGGTAATAGGGTCAAAAGAAAGAAATATAGCCCTGGTTATGATTAGATAAAAAAGGATAAGTAAGTTTTATTTATTATAGTTATAGTTATAGCTTTAGTACATGTTTATATTTTAATACTTAGTAATTGAAACGTCTTTTGTCATTTATCTTTAACTCAGTTTTAACTTGCTAGATAGTCGTTTCTCCTCATGTTAGTTGAATAACATGTGACTCATGTTAGTTACTATATGTATGGATCTATGTATTATCTATAATTAGTAAAATCAAAGAATAATGGTAGCACTACTTTTATTTGCACTCATTAACTAAGCTGCTGTTCTCAATAAGTAGTTTAAAATCATAAGTGTTTGAAAGCCAAATAAATGATATTAAAAAGGATATTTTAACGAAGTAAATTAATCCGCTATAGATATGTATTGTAAATGGATTAAAATGGAATTAGTCGTCTCGGCGACTTGGGTGTAATCTTTACCAAGTAAAAAAGCTGCTTTTAATTCATATAAAGTTGAACTTCCCTATAATGACCAGAGAAAACCCTTCCTTATATAGAAATTTTGATATTATGAATTTCTATAAGGAAGATTTCTTGTTTTTTTGTTAGTCAATTTAATTAATTATTAATATTTTTGTTTTACTTTGCAGTATTCACTTATAATTGCTGGTGAAATTACTAATTTCCTTTTTTCGTATTTATTTATTGTTATATGGAAAACAAATGAGCTAGAAACAATTTAATTGCATTAATATTTTGATATTAATTGATTATTAATTTACCTTTTACTATTTTACTACAAATTATAAATTCTTATTATAAATTCTCCTGGAACTGTGTCTCAAAATGTATTCAAAATGGAGGTACGCTTTTAATATTTTTTAGTCTAATAGGAAACTATTAGAAACTTATTTGGAAGCGTCTGCATCGTAGGGTATTATGGAAGCAATCTACACAAGATTTCGCTAAGCAAAGTAAGTTTCTCTGAGACTTTTCACAGAATAAGCCTATAAACAGATAATCAGGAAAAGAGAAAACCATCCATTTAATATGATTATTCTTACCCTTCCGCATCCTTATCCTTCTTAATTCAAAACTAGGCCTCCCGAAAAAGATTTCGATTTAAAAGTTAACTACTTAGAGGCTCACAAACAATTAAAAAGTCAGCCCCGCAGGTTGATATGTGACCAATAACTGATTTAAATTTAGCTATCCAATGTATCCGTCTACTCATTCTATTATTTAGCGGGATAATAACAATTTATACAAGTCGCTCAAACTGCCATTAGCGAGCAATTGCCTCCATCTTGATGTTGTGGATGCTGCGGTGACGAAATGTTCCTTTAATGGGTCATGGGTAAGATATTTGATGTTTTAGCTATGATTCGATGGCCATTCGGGTATGAGTTGTGATTCCATTATGTGGTTAAGTTCACTGGCCACACAAGTTGAGCGGCATTTGGCTCCATTTGGAGCTGCTATCGCCGCAATTAACAGACACTCGATTTAATGCACCTAATGAGCTTGCATGCGATTAATTTTCCACTTGAGCTGTTGATTTTCACGCAGCCGAACTGAATGAAAATGTCTTCCAGATGCTTGCCACATAAATCATATTGCATTGTCATTGAGAGCGGGAGAGCTGATCCTGAGACTGAGATACTGCCGCCAACTGAAGAGACTGGCTCCTACTTAATATTTCCAGCAACTACTAGAGGAGTAGCATGCTTCCGCTTCGACTACCAACAGCAACTCCATATCTCCATATCTAAGTCAGAGAGAGAGTGGAGCAGAGCGGAGCGGAGCGGAGGGAGAGACTCACGTCAGATGTCACTAATCTAAATTTATGCAAATTGCCAACTGTCTGAGTTTGGCTCACATACGCGTTGCAGCTTCCCCGCCAGCGGCAGATTCCATTCCGCCAAATGCTACAGACAAAAAAAAAAGTGCAGCTAAATTCAAATTTGACATGACAGAGGCGGAGGAGAAGTCAAAGACAGCAACAGAGAGCGAGGAGATAGAGCCAGAGGGGGAGGGAGGCGAATATATTTCATTTGGGATGCAGTTCTCGTGCTGCAGTTACAAGTTGCCAGTTGGTTGCCTGGCGCAAGCTCTTATTAAATTAAAAACGAAGGCGTTTAAGTGCCGTCGTCTCAAAATCTCAGATATGCAAAAACGAAAAAAAACGAAAAGAAAAAAAACACTCACACACATTTTTGAAATAACTCAACCGTAAGCAAAACTCCGAGAACCAAATTAATTGAAAAAGTTACACGCTTCGGTAAGTTGACTAGTAAAGGATTCGCAGTTGATTAGACCCAAGCCCAGGAACAGGAACAGGCTCAGACCAGACTCCAACAGAATGATGTTGAAACTACTTCAATTTTGCGTTGCGTCCGTTTCTAGACGATGCAGATTTTGGGGAATTGTAAGCTGTAAGCTTATGGGCTCACAGCTTGTAGCTGGATTTGCATGCCTTTCAGTTTCATTATCGCAAAAACCTCGGCACGCGATGCCCCCACGTTGGCCGCCATTTACAAGTCGGCGCGTTTGTAATCGCTGCATCACTCTCATGCCCCCGCCCCTCCCGCACACACACACACACATGCCCCATATGCAAAGCGACAAAGTGTGAAATTTGTGCCACGCAGTGTGTGTGCCTTGAGGGAGATGGAGAGAGAGAGAGAGAGAGAGAGAGAACAGATTATAGCTGACCAGCTGGGCCATGTTTGCCCTGCTCCAATATGTAAGTGCAAAATGGAACTCCAGCTAATTGATGGACAGACACCAACAAAAAAAAAAAAAGAAGGGAAAAGAAGGGGCTAAATATGCAAATTTTCTTTGTTTTACAAAAATTTTCCCTCTTACAAAGGAAAACTTACAATAATTCAAGCAACATCTTCATTTCGTTTTTAACTATAAATTTTCCTCTATCGCTCCTTTTGCAGTTCCCTCTTTTTGCAGGGCAACATTTGTCAGTGGTCTCCTGCCCTGTTCGTATTTTATTTGCACGAGAGAAAAGATATAACAATTCCAACCTATAATTTATTCCAACTAAATCCTTTCGCCGCCGATGCCACCGCCGACGCCCAGTGCAAGAAAATGTAACCAGAAGAAGACAAAGCTTCAAGTAAAAGATTGAAAGAAAGGGGGAGGGGGGAGGGGAAAGTAGCGAAAATAAATTAAATGGAAATCATTTGTCTTGCTCAACAAAATATCAAGCAAAATGGGCAACAACAAGTGTCAGCTCTACACAGAAATTTGCATAAAGAAATAATATTCATTTTTAAAAGGAAGGGTGTTAAAGGAGTGGAGAGCGGGGAGGGAGAGGAATGAGAAAGGATTTGAACATGTCAAAATTGTCCTTGACGGTTTTTAGGGATAAAACGTTTTTTATTCTTCTTGAGAAACAGCTTAGTTGAATATCTTTTTGCAGTTTTTAAGTTTTTTTGGCGGGCTATGTTTAAAGACGCCCTAAAGTATGCAACAAAGTTGGGCTACAGTTTCTTTTTTCTCTCTCTTTGGCTAAAGCGCTTTGAGGCTTATCACACAACTTAACTATACCAAAATAGCAGACTTTGTCCAGTCGGGCCAATTTTCATGGCCACGCCTCCATAAACAAACTGAGCCACACCCACAAAGACGGCGACGACGACGGCGACAGCGCGGTCCGAATACATAGTTTTTGGGATCTGAAAATCTCAGCGAAGCGGAGGAGGACATGGAGACGATTAACAAGATTAAAAGCACCATTAAATGCTTTGATTCCGGGGGCTTCAAGTTGAGACCGCAAGCAACCGCAGCAGATACGCAAATGTATCTAGAAGATGCAAAGATACTTTTGGTCCTCAACGCAGGACGCACCCAATAATTTATACCCTCGGTTCGCCTTCGGGGCCAAAAGTTGTTAAAGGAACACATGTTTGTGGCCCACGGAAGGAATTCTCAATGCGATGTATCTGTATCTACACACATTCATTCATGTATGTATCTGTATCTGTAGCTGGGCTGTAGTTGGCATATGTTGAATTCCTTTTGGCTGCCTCTTGCCTGGCAGACGTAAATTACGTTAAATTGCTGTTAAGTAGAAAACCAAAATTATTCAGATACAAATGTATCTGTATCTCTCTCTCGGTGTGTGTGTGTGTGTGCGTGTTTTACCCTTCGCTTGATTGATTCTCTCCTTTGGTCGGATTGGTTTCCAGTTGGTTCGAGTTGCCTCCAGGGGCTTAACCCTTACCTCACTCCATGACACACTTAATCCCAATTTGCAAACGTACAAATCAGTTTTAGTTGCTTGTATTTCACATTTGCCCGCAAACTATATTATATATTCATTCCAACTCTACACGTGGCCAACAAAATCAGGGGGGGGTGGGGGCAAAACTAAACTAAACTGGGCTGACCCGATAGCTCGATTGCCAATGTCAATTGATTGATCCACTTGGGAAATTGTTTATCAAATGTAAAAAAAAAGAAACCTCAAAAGGGAAATTTACTCCATCTAGGATTATGAATGATGAAACGCATAAATGTCATTTGAAATATTACTTATAAATGGGTTGACTTAGAACAACTTAGACTTAAACATACAAAAAAAACATTAATTTTAGAAGAAGATTAATGCCACATCCGAGAAAAAAATCTTTATATTTAAATGTTATTCTTTTTAAGAACATAAACTTTTTAGATTGGAGAACAAATAGGAATTAAGTAATATTAAAATAAGATAAAAGAAATTTATGCCTAAAAAAGCTAAACTCTAATACTCTCACCCATTTTTCGCTTTATGTAGTTGTAATTCTCAACTAGTTTTAGCTTTGAAGGTCTCGAAAGGCCAGTGTTACCGTTCATACCATTTTTATTTCTTTCACACTCAATTTGAAATCAAATTGCAGTTGCATAGGCAAAAGGCAACACTGCGTAAGGCCATTGCAATTCTAGAGTCTTTGGCAATGATAGAATTTGGTAGTTCTATACAGACAAAACTAACAAAACTACATCAAAGATATGGAAAACAATTTCCATCATTTGTCCCCATTTTTAAACGACCACACTATTTTCAAATGTGCCCGCACAACGCTTTGTATGTTGTGGAATGTCATTCTAGTCTTTGTGATATATGGGCACACTTAGAATAACTATAACGATAAAGAGAAAATGTGTATTGGCAATAAGAAATTTAATCTAAGAATAAATGAGCAATTCTTTGTAATTTTTAAAGAAAAATCCGCCCCTATCACGATTCTCTATCTATAACTCTTAAATTAGATATGAAAACTCATTTGGAATAGCTCAATTAATTATTCCATTCTCGTTCAACAAAATGGCTGAAATTACCAACAACAAAATGGAAATGCACACCCCACCTCTCCCCTACCCTCACCAACACGCCAAACAAGTTTAACATAAATTGCATTTCCATTTGCAAACAATTTTAACCTTGCAATACGAAATTAAATTTCCAGCCACACCCACACACACACACACACACACAAACACACAATTTCATTAGGCTATTCTATGTAAAATTTATAATGGCTTAATATACAAATACACACAAAAACGCAAATATAAAAACAAAACAAACAGAAAAAACCAAAAACCTTAACTCTGCAATTTTAATTCGTTTATAATGTGTGAAACACAATAGTAGGAAAAAGGTTTCGAAAGGTGAGCCAAATGTTAGAAATGAAATGCAATTTCAAAATGCATACAATTGTTATTTCGGATAAGTAAAATTTATTGCAATTTTTTGAAACAACAAAGAGAGAGAGAGAGAGCTAAGCATTAAATGAAATTAAATACAAAACAAACCCATTGCAAAATTACATTTAGAGTTGCAACAAAAAGGACAACAACAACAATAATAACAGAAGAGTCCCATGCCACATAAATGAGCAAAAATAATTTTATAGCAAAATGCAACGGCGTTAAGTTGGCTGCGGTTGCCACTGGATCCTGATGCTGGCCCTGGCCATGGTCCTGGGCCTGGGCCTGGTCCAGGCAACAGCAGCAACAACTAATTTAAATTGAAATTAAAATTGATTGTTTTTTAAACGCAGCAACGAGGCAGGGCACACAATGATGCAGCGTATGAGAGGTGAGTGGGGGAGGGGGGTGGTGGAGTAGTGAAAGGAGTTTCAAAGGGCCGGAGTAGGCGTAGGCTGCTGGTTGGCCACGTCATTTGCAACAATGCCAACAAACAATGAACAATGGTCGCAAAGAGCGGAACGCTCCAATATGTCCAACATGCAAACAAATTCGTTAACAAATGTTGAAAATTACAACAAGAACAAAGGCAAAACTTCATTTGGCAACGGCAAATGATTGAGACATTTAAATACCCTACAATTTAGTAGTAAAAACATACTTATATCTAGAATCTAGAATGGAATTGCCCAAAAAGCCAACAATTTTTTGCTTTGTTTGGATGGTATATATAAATTAAAATTTTCTTGTATTGGCTGAAACAAAATTCTAACAAGAACCAGACGAAAATCTTAGCCATTATTGCTTTAGATTTAGGATCCAAAGGGACATTTTTCGGGACAATTTAATAGTCAGAGAAATAATTTTTATTGCGAATGTGTATATCAATCTTATACATACATTGAAATTTATACAATGTTTGCCCATTTTAGAAAATCGGCGAATATTTTTATCCGTTTAAAAAATTGGACATGTTAATCGCTCGTAAAATTTACTGTTTTGTTTTCTGAAAACCTTTTGGGCCCCCTGCTCCTTCCCCCTGAGCCGCCACTGGATTTATCTAAAAGCATACTTTCTAATAATAAGAACAATATGTTCTTAAGGGCTTTGTTTCTTTTATCCAATATTTCTTTACAATTAAAATATATGTAAGTTGTTTTACCAATTTTTATAAATTATTTTCCTAAATTCCCAGTTCGAATCTGTTTTCATTTGATTGAATTTTAAGATTGATTTCATAATTTACTTACTATTTAAACAGGATTTACATGTTTTTGTTTTAAGATTTTGATTAATCGGAAGCCTTTTTATGAGATAAACTTATTTATTTATCTAGGTTAGTTTAGTAATTTTTTTCTATGACTATTAAAGATATTATATAATTTAGGTACTTACTTTTAAAAAAATATAATTTAATATAATATATATTGTTTATAATATAATAATAAACAATATATAACAATATATAATATTGTTTTATTATCGTGATAAGGTGAGTCAATATTTATATAGGGATAACAATGTGATTTTTCACTTCATGACCAATATATTACTTTAAGTAAAATGATATCAAAATTTAATCTCAAAACAAGTAATAAACAATTAAAATTTGTGGCCATAAACCCATATAAAAACTATAAAAATTCCATTATGGGTTGTTTAACTATTCGTTATAACAGAAAAATAATAGAAAATCTGTGAAGTTGATGTCCAACCCTCTTTTCGAAAGCGACTTTATCGATTCCAAGAAAATGGTTCTTAGCACTATAATTAGTTTGATAGTTGAATGGCAAACAAACTCATTGACAAAGTAAATACTTCCCATTGGCAAAAAAGCGAAGAGCATGGTGCAACAGAGGAACGAACGCGTGCCACTCGCATCCACTCACTACTCACTTGCATGCACACTCACTCCCACTCAGACTAACACTCACATGCACTCAATTATTCAGTGTGTGTGTGTTTTGTGTGTCGCTTTTGTTTTGTCGCTGGTTCGAGTTTCTTCTTATATACATATATATTTTTAGAAAATTGTGGCTAATTTTTTCGTTGCATGGCCAAATTAAATTTTGCAGCTGCTGTTGCACGTGCATTTGCAGTTACACACACTCACACACATATGGACACGCCCCTCCTCCTCCTTCTCTCCAGTTGGGATTGTATCCTATAATTGCCGCCATCATCAGATGGCCACTACTAATATGGCTTGGGTCTGAGTTTTGTTTATTTTTTGGGATGCTGCGCTCAATTAACTGAGTTTGGACATTGCCTTCCTTCTTTTTTTTCGTTGAGTTAAGCGGCTAATTTGCCTTTACACCAAATGTGTGTGCGTACATGTTTGTGTGTGTGTGTGTGTTCATATAAATATGGCAAAAACTTTGCTGTTTTGGCTAATTGCATGGCCAAAGAGCTTGAAAAGGGTAAACGGCACACAACAAAGCCATCATCATCATCATCAATATTATGGAATGGAATGGAATGGAGAAGATGGGCATTCGGAGATTTTTGATGGCAAATGCGTGACTTATTGAAGAATTTCATATGCCTCCAACTATCACTCATTCCATGTGCTCGCTCTTCCAGTCATTTGAACTTTTTTGAAACTGTGTCACGGGGTTTTCGGCCTAAAAATGCATTTCAACATCAAATGAAGCATGCCACGTTGACTGACTGACGTTGCTTTTGTGCCAGGATGCGTCTTTTGCACGGTTACAGCGATCCATTCAAACGGACAGCCTAAACCAAAAACCTAATTGAAGCCCTGGTGAGAATGGGAGGTGCCTCCTCTATTTGCCCCAGCATAATTAGAAACGAACTGCAAAATATTTGCCAGAACTCAAACGATAGTGTCAAGTGATTGATAAATCAAACTGAGCGCACATAATGAGTTTCGAATGAGAAACTATCTGACAGATAGGCAACTACAAAGTATTACAAAATGAAATGAAATGTGGCTGAAAAAGAGTCAAAAGAGATGTGAAATGTAACTAATAATTGCTTGATGGGCTTCAAACCCTGTAACCGTGACAACTACAGTAGTTAAACATAAAGAACAGAAGGCCTTAGAAGCTAAATAGTTGGTTAAAACTTAATTTAATTAAGCAACTAATTTTTAAAATCATGATTGGCAGCTGAGAAGCAGAGTCAATTATTGATTATCGAACTATAAAAGCTAGAGCTAGTAAATTGGGGATATACTCTAAAGTAGTACATACCTAGGTCAAGTTTATCTTCTTATCTTCTTATTTTCCGCCAAAATTCGAAAAAATTATACACTTACTTGTTTTTGATGATCCTAGGCTCAAAGTGTTCGTCAAAAAAAAGATTGGTCACACTTTATTTCACTTTTAAAAAGCACACTAAAGTTTTGTAAATGTCAAAAATTGACATATATGTAATTTTTTTCCTAATTTGGACGCTTGTTACTGGTTAAGAGTAGACTTAATACAAAGTTTTGACAACCTTTCGATTTATGTGGATAACTCCGCTTGCGACATATTCACAGATATTTGCAGGAACTGCCGAAAACAATTTTTTTTTGAGAATTTCTCCAAAACGGTGCTTTAGAAAAAACCAAATTGACGTCATTTTCGTGTTTCTCGACCCAAAATTGCCTTCTTTTATTAAAAATTCAAACCAATAATTTCACAAAATTTCATAAAAATAGAAATAAAAAGGAACGAGTTATACGTAGAAACGTTTTATAATACATATAAATTTAACCGCAGGGGGCAGAGTCAGCCAATGGGGGCGCTAAAGTGCTTATGTGCTGATCAGACTAAGCGAGATAGCATGCTATAATAACATATACATTTGGTTCAATAAATTTGAAGTAGTTTTTTCAATTTCTTATTTAATTTACAGTAAATTTGACAAAAAGCAGCTCAAACTTAAGTGATCACTATTAATCATTGAAGTCACGCCAATGGACAATAATTTGAAACAAATGTTATCTTTAATTTAGGCCAATAAACTATGCACAGATCAAAGCATTTTTTGGCATTTTGCGCCCTTTCTGCAAAACATTTACAAATTACCTACATACATTCTTTCGCAAGTCATAAATCAACATTGAACATATTTCACTCAATTGCCAACGATCGCCCAAAGAGTGGAGACTCCACACCAACGCACAAGTATTCAATTTCATTTTCTTCTCTTTTTTTATGGCAAAGCACCATTAAATTAGTTGAAAAAACGATCGAATTTTAAGTAAAAGCCAGCCGACGAAATTGCACATTTTACAAGTTTAAAGTCTCGTAAAGAGAGCTAGCTGGAGGAGCATGCCATAGTCGTAGGATTCCTCCTCCTACAAAGAGAGAGAGAGAGGGAGAGATCGGTCCAAAGTTGCTTTTGGTTAATTTATTTCTAAAACAACTCTATCGCGATCACCTGGCGACGACGAAAGACCAAACGAATGTTGTTGTTGTGGTGGGTCCCCACCATAAAACCAACGATTTATGGCCCAAGTCTGCAACAATTTGACAAGCAAATTGCTATAATTTCTTCAACTTTGGAGGAGAGATCTCCTCAAGAGCCTGTGTAAAGTGGGGTGGGAGCTGGAGATGGAGAGCAAAATTTTTTCGCGCTTTTATCTGTGGAAATTTATGTAAGCGATAAAATCTCAATGACTACTGGAGTGGATGCCAGTTGGGTTGGGATGCCCCAAAGGCATCATCTTTAAGAAGAAGGAGGTACTGAGTACTGAGTGGCTGAGGATCACAATCATCCGTTAAATTGCTATAATTTCCACTTGGTTTACGACCTGTGCATAGAATCTTGATCTTCTCTCTCTGGCCCCACACACAGCTCTATCGAAGTGCAGACAGTTTGAGAAATATTTCAGAACTGGTAGAAAAACGTATAAAAAAATGTCTTATCAACTAGAAAGTTGTAGATACTTGTTGACCAGTGTGTGTGTGTGTGTCTCTCTCTAATTGATTCAATTCGACCAAAATTACCCAATTGAATTTTGCCGCATGAATATTGCACTTAAATCGGGTTTTCTTTGTGTGTGTGTGGTCTTGATTTCAAGTCTTACCCCTTATGACACAAATTACTTCAAAGATCAGCAAAATTGCTCATAAACAGAGAAGGAAGACCAAGCAAAAATCAAGTACTTGGAACCTTCTGCCTCTTGGTCCAGTGAGCGAGCTCATAAATCGTCTTGGCAATCATCATTAAAAATTCAAAAAAAAAAAAAAAAAAAACAAACAACAAAAATGTGCACATAAAATCTACAAAAATATATAAATGATTTCCTTCAATGGAACTGCGTATTCGCATCAAAAGCGACCGTTTTCTTGCACATAAAAATTTCTTTGGACCAACTCATAAAAATTAAAAAGAAAATCAGAATTATGTTCCTTTTTCTGGTTTATTTTTTCCTTTTCTGCTTTTGTGGCTCTTATTTGTTTAAAATAAATATTACATACTTTGTTGACGAAGCTTTTACGATCTGATGGAGGCAGTGAATTATCAAAAAGAAAAAAAAGAAGAAAAAGAAAAACTTCTTGCCATTTTATGGGAATTTACACTAATTGTTGGTGTGTGCAATTGGGGTTTGGGTGGACAAAAATTTGATGGCACTTAGAAAGCTGTTAATCCTAATTTTATGTTTTACGTTTTGGCTTTGGACTTGCGGGGCAATTTAATGGCTCAGTTCTTTTTGCCTCATAATAATAATAACACTGCCGCTGCTGCTCCTCCTGCTCCTGACGATTCCTTCTTGTCCATGTTGAAACATAAATTTACGTTCAACAAACCAAAAAAAAAAAAAAAAGTGAGGAGGAGAAAGGAGATTAGATGGATGGATGGAGGCATCCATCCACTTGAGGGGCATTCAAACAGCTTAGTTAGTTTAATTACGATTACATTAATGTTAAATTTAAATGCTGCCTAGAGAATTTTTGCTCAACATTTTGATTAGATGATGTAACTGGCCCCAACTGGACGAAAAAAGTTCATGCAAACTACGAGGGAGGGTCTAGAAGTTGAAGGAAACACAAGTGTTTCGACCAGAACTCCACAAGAGGAGGCAATTCGCAATAAAAACTCACTGTTTCATTACATGTCTCCATATTTAATTACATTTTTCCATTTTGTCCACCATTTTTCCATTTTGTCCACCATTTGTAGCTGTCAAACACATACAATGACGCGGCTAATTCAAAATTTGACAGATGCTCGTGGGCGGAAGCAGTGTTGCCCTTCCGGTTAGAGGGCGGGAAATTTAAAAAGTCACGACGCCGTTTGGATTAAACTAAAGCTTGCTAATGTATGTATGTATTTTGTATGAAATTGTGTTTGTTTTTGGTTTATGAGGTTACCACACTGCAAAAATGATCATATGTTGGTGAAATCGATATTCGACTGGTTGCGTTTTTCAACACTGTTAAAGTTTGCTGCTTCGAGTTAAGTTTCAGGCGGTGCTCAACACTGTGCAAAAAGAGGAGTAATAATGGATGCAAGCAATGGAAATACTGTTCCCAAATACGTTTTGCGTATTTTAAACGTAAGTTATGTCCACATTAAATTGTAAAACAGAAATAAAATCATGTTTAATGTCTCCCCCAGCTGGGTATCTACAATTGTCTGGGCTGTGAGTCTGTGGAATTGAAATTCTCCACAGCGAATGTGCACTTTCTGCTGTATAAACTAGCCGGAAATGTTGACAATAATGGGCCCACCACCCTCTCCATGACCCCGGTGGTCCATGCCCTGAAATTGATGTGCACCGCGAACTATGCCACAGCGGAAAGCTTGCAAGCAATACCGCTTCTACAGATCGGTCAAGGCCGGGTGGAGATGACATTTCGATTGAAAAGAACTCTCTCGGAGGAGGTAATCTCTGAGGAGGAATTGGACATGGAACCATGCACCTCCAGACAGGCAATGGAAAGAGAATTGAAAAGACTCCAGCGCAGGGAATCTCGTAGTCAGCGAACTCAACGTCGTCGTCATCCCTCCATGGAAGTTCGTGTGATCCGTCGCTTCGAGATGGTTTATGATCTGGAGTCGGTGACCTATCAGATAAACAATGGCAGCATGCGATCCATGAGCATTGGCGACTTCCATAAGAGATTCTTTGTGCCCAAACAGCATTGCCTGGACCATTTGATCAATCTTCAGCGTAATTATGCTGGCAATTTCCTGAAGCTCATACATGCCGACATGGATTCCTACAAAGAATTCAAGTGAGAATTGCCCGAAATACTCATTAGATCTGATTATAATATAGAAATTTGCCACTCTGCAGGACCAATGCGAATCCCTTTGACAAATTCATCGATCTCTTTATGCGTTGCCAGTCGGAGCAGGATGAAATAATAAACCAATTGACCAAAAACTGTTTGGCTGCCATTGAGTCATCGCGCCGCATGGAAAGGCATTTCGTTCTAAAGGTCTTTGGCGAAGTTCATCGCATCTTTGAGTACATCACGGCGGATGCGTACACGGTGATGTTTTATGTGCCCCGCTTGGCTAGCTACCAACCGATCAGTCAAGTGGTGAGTTAGCCAAGAGAATACTCTATCCCAATTAATCGCAATCTTTGGCAGACTGTGGAGGACTTTGATCTGGCCAATGTACGCACACACATCAAAGTGAGGAATGTGGACGATGCGATCTTGTGGAATCAAGCGGATCATAATATAATGGACATTTTGTTGATATCCTTCCAATTGGCCCTGGCAAGCATTGCCAATCAGTCGATATTATTTTTGGGACAATTAGATAAGGTACTAGTCATATTTATAACAACTCTTCTCTTTGATTCGACTCTTTCTCTCCTTTAGCTTAATGAATTTGTTTGCCATCAATATGCCACAGCATTCTTCATGAACACTCTCTACGGCAACAATCCAGATGAATCGGTAAACACTTGATTATAAATGATATACGTATATATCTAAAGCCAATTGATATTTCAGCAATGGATTTGCACACGGTACTTGCAACGGATTATGGAACTAGGCGAAGCCATGGGCATTATCATATTTATCGAATATCCCAGTGGCTTGACCCTGTTGCCCGAGAATCACAGTGTCATCAAGTGTAAGCAATATCGCAATGCGGCAACAGGACAATTGCGTTGGCAAATATTCGAAGATCTTCTTGACAATCAAAATCAATTTCATCTTCAATTGGCGGGAATTTTCGACTAATGGAAAAACACAAAAAATAACGATCGAAGAAAAGATGATCCTTGAAAAAAACTGAATATCAAAGTGGAATGTTTTCTGTTTCCGTTTCCACTTTATTAGAAATCCTGCTTTTGTTTAGCAAATATTTAAACTGCTTAAAGATTGTGTAGTCTAAAAGCATGAAGGGTGATAGATAGATAGATCACTTGAATAATTTAAATAGTTTTAAAGATATTTCAAATATTGACATAGAAGTGAAAGATTTTTTAAACTCTTTGGTTTATATTCTGATCGTTGCCAGAAACTTTCTGTTTCAAAGTGAAAGATACTTATTTCTAACATTTTGTAGCTTCTTATGATCTACGAATGAAAAAAAGAAATGGCTTAATGTAAAATAATCATCGCATGAAAATACTTTTGATTTCAAAGTATAAAAATTTATCGAAAACAAATGAAACTTGATAACAAAGTAGAAGATCGATTGATTAATCGAATGAAGAACTTTTGATTAATATTGCATTTTCTGGGTATCAATTTTAATTTTTAAATGTTTTACTGAAACATGAGTTACACAATAAATAAAGGAATAAAACTGATTCAAAATGTTTAAGATATGTACATATACTATGATGAAATTTTGCGTATAATTCTATGTACATTATATTTTTCCGATCCCATTCACTCTGAAGTTTGTCTTAAAATCCCAAACTGAAATATATTTTGGAAATTGTTCTCGACTTTTACTGTGGGTTTAGTCTTTGTGGCCCGTTTCGTTTGGCTAATACTAAAACTCTTCCGAATTCTAACCATGCCTGGCATCTGCAATTACCAACGTTTTTATTGTCGCTCCAGTTTATTTGTGTGTTTCTTTTTTTTTTGTTGTTGGATGGTGCTTACACCTGTGCCTAGTGCCTACCTGGTGTTTGCGTCGTGGTCGTGGTCCTGGTCTGTCTGGTTTTCGTTTCACTCCCAGAAGCGCTCGTAATTCGAAATGTTTACGGTACATTTAATTTCATTTGGATTATTACAATATGCTTTAGGTGGAGGAGAGTAGGAATTGGGAATTTTTGGCTGTTGTTTGCTGTTGCCGAAGGCGTTTGCCCCCCTCCCCCACTCCCTCTCTCTCGCTCTCTCTCTCTCTTTCTATGTCGGTCTGTGTATTTGTGTGTCACTATGCACCATTTGCCATGCCGAACAATGAGCCATGGAGCCATGGATCCCATGGCCGTTGCTTTGCCTTCTTCAGGTGTATAACATGGGGGACATATTTCATTGTTGTTGCCAAAGTGTAATTGCGAATTCCAGACAAATGTGAAATTTGAATTTACAAGTTTAACTTTTCTTGTGAAATCATTTGCTCACAAGGACAACTCGTCGTAGACTCTTCGACTACTGTGTGCTCCAGTTCCATCTCCAGCTCCCTGATACAACGAACGGCGACTGCTCCTTTTGTGTGTGTGTGAGTCAAGTGTGCAATTCTCGACTTAGTTCATTTGTTCCATTTCAACGCTTGCCTTACGTTGTGATGGAGGAGGTGGAGGAGTTTTTTTTGTGTTGGGGCCAAGAAGGAGATGTGGTGACTCGTACATCTTTTGCCAGGCCGCATAAACAAATGTACTTGCCATTTCCTCCGTCTCCTCCACTCTTTCTCTGTCTCCCGCTGCCCTTTGATTTAGCCTAGCATGTGCCAGCACTTTCAATCTCAACATTCGTCCTCGTCCCCGTCGTCGTCGTCGTCGTCAGAAGGCACACACAATGGCAACCGTTACCATATTTCCGGCTTTTTTTCCTATTGTTGTTCTTGGTCTTTGTGTGCCATGTTACCGACTTAGTTTCTTCTGTGGAACCTCATGTTGGTAAGGATTCCTTAGTTGGGGTATATACTAGAGTCACTCATGAGCCAAAGTTTTGAATAAGTTCTAAAAATTTGTATTGTATGCTTTTTTAATAAAAAGAACCGCACAAGCAGAAATACGAGAAATGATCTTAACAAGGAGTTACTTGTGCGGAACTTATCTGCTTGTGCGTAACTCACCTGCTTGTGCTTCCATTAGCATGGCACACCTTTGACCCCATGCAACACAAAAAACGCCTGCCTATCCGTGGACTCTATAAACTAATCTACTCAAAAACATTACTCACGTGCAAGTCTTTTAAAAAACTCATGAGTTCAGATGAGTTTCCAAATGGAATCTTTTTCAGACTAAACAAAGTAAGATCTCTGAATTATCTACAATATTTAATAAGCAACCAATTAAAGATCTTTTTATCAATTCGAAATCATTTTTCGAGTACAGTTTCAATTATTTTTTTTTTTTTTTGTATATAAATATTTAATCAATTCGAAATCATTTTTTTAGTATAGTTTCAAGTATTTTCTTGTTTTTTGTATCTGAGAAAAGTTAATTAAAAGATGATTTAGAAGTGATTCCTGTCAAACTATCTTGGTAATTATAGTACAAATTACGAATGTTAAATAGTTGTATAATTTCTTATAAATTATAAACATCCCAATAATCAGTTATATTTAAGTGAGCAAATGTTCATAACTTATTTTATTATCGATTATAAATTATAAACATCCCAATAATCAGTTATATTTAAGTGAGAGACAAATAAAATTAAAATTTATTTTATTATCGATTTTCTTTTAAAAGTATTTTTGCTTAGTAGTTTTTCCATAAACTTTTCACACTACTGGACCAAGTAAATACTCGTTTCTCATCGAAGAAACATTGAATTTAAAATAGTTAATAATTTTGAAAAATAATAATAAATAAGTAAATTCTTCTTTTCTCTATTTGGTGTCTCAAAACCTTTTTCCCTTTAAGTCTAAGGTATTTGAATGGTTCTGAAGTCTGTTGATGTATCTCTCAATACTTTGAACTATTATATCTCAACTTTTATCTTAGATTTGTTTGAGGTCTTAATGGATTTCTGAGATATTTATAAGTAGAATATATTTATAGTTGTGATCATAGGATATGGCGTATTCGCCTTTTATCTGCTTCTCTCTATACATATGTACATATATTCATTCAATAGTTCTTGCTTGGCTCTCCATTTGTTTTGTATTTTCTTTTGTTTTGGTTTTGTTTTTTTTTTTTTTGTTAGCCAGTTTGTTCTTTTGGCCTGGCTAGTAAGCTCTCTGCTGCCGGAGGGAGCTTTTGTGTTCGAGCGTCATACCGAAAAAGTTGCATTTCACGTTTTGTTGGATACCATTCTGGATTCTAGTTCCAGCTCCAGCTTTGAGACTCACTCTGGGAGCTCTTCAATTCGGTTTGCTTCTTTCATATTTCGTCCTGTGTGTGCGTGTGTGTGTGTGTTTTCTCAATGTTTTTGTGTAATACTTCAGACCAACCCAAAAAGCCAAATCCAAAGTGGTGTGTTCCGGTCTGCCGCATAAAACATTGCCACGCCTCCTTCCCGCTCTCTCTACACACTCACACACACATAGATATAGACATATATACACTCACACTCAGACTCACACAAATACAATTAGACTCTTGGTTTGTTGGTTCAACTTGTTTGCTTACATTCAACTTACTTTACTTCTGCTGCGATAGTTTTCTTTCTCCTTCCCACATAGTCTTTTGTCCTCGCTGGCTGGCTGCTACCTCGTCCTAGCTCATCTTGGTTGTAAAGTTTTGTTACCCGAAGTTTTACTCATCGTCATTGTGTTTAGGAAGCGACTTAACTTAATTTTGTGGATTTCCATGCATTTCTCTTTCTCTCTCTCTCTTTCTCAAAGATGAATTCCTCCTCACTGTTTGCTCTTTCATTGTTGTATTTTTACTCCTCTTGTTGATGGTTAACTGAATCGTACAATACGTACATACATACATATATAACCATGTATATGTATATGTACATTTCCAAAATACATATGTACGTATTATGATTGTACAAGTTCTTGGCAATTGTTCATTTGTGGCAATATTTTGCAGTGTATAAATCCTCAAAAAGGGAAATGCTTCAATTAGTGAGCTTACGAGACGGTAATTTAACAGGAATTCGAGTCGATGTAAAAACTTCTATTACACTCAAGTATTTGTAAGGGCTTAGTTAAGGTAAGAGAAAATTTACTTCAAAGGGCAGAAAATTTTAAAGACATTCGAAAATATTTAGAAATTTCAAAGTCATTTACAAAGCCTTACAATTCATATGAATTGAATGTGAAATAAATTAAAATTATGCTTAAACAAATGCAAGATTTTTGATTACTTTTTTGAGAAATTTTTGAGTTTTATCAAACCTTGAGGAGATTTTTGACACAAAAAAAATGGTGAGGAGATTATCTTTCAAACCACTTCTACACCAACTTGGTGAAGACTTCATTTCTATGGTCACACCATTTTCTCAAAGCTTAAACTAGTTGAGAATTATAACTAAGTAAAACAAAAAAGGAACATAGTTTGATGATTCAAGGTAATCTACTTACCATTTATGAACTCCTTTTAATTATTCATGTTAACAAAGCAAACTATTCATTATTGCAGAATAAATTAAATCCTATTTAAGGTGTAAAATGCCCCCAAAAATTAGGCAATAGCCAGTTAAATAACAAAACTCGTCGTTCGCATTTAACCCAAAATTGATTACATTGAAATCAAAATGGTTAAACATGAAGAAATCATGTTCAAACATAAATTTTGTGGCCTTTGAAGGACCCAGTTGAAAATGGAAGCGGGGGTAGTGGGAGGGATGTGGAATGGAGGGAATGTTTTGGCCAAAACATCAAAGTCAACATGAATTTAAACTTGTCGTTTGTTGCATTTGTCAAATGCAGGCAAAGAAAACCTTTGACTAAATTTTGTTGTTTTTGCTGTTAGTTGGTTATTGACAGGCACACACACACACATACACACAGATACACTATACATACACACACACACACATAGTGTAAAGTTTGTGACTTGTTTTAGAAATTTTGTAGTCTGCTTTTCTGATTGTTGAAACTGTGCCAACTATTTTTTTGTTGTTGTTCTCTTTTTCGCCTGACAACTTCATCATGAAGTGAAAAAGCCAAACAACAATGTTCTCATTCTCCTGATTCTCCTCATTCGCAATAGAACAAAAAGAAAATGCTGGAAAAACTCTCGTTGGCCAAATGTTTTGTCATGATTCTCCTTTATGAAGTCCTTTCAGTCAGCTTGGCCCAGTTTATTGAACATGGAATGGGGATCAGGATAGCTGACACATAGACGGATAGAAATGGTCCACTTACCATTTGATCTAATGCTTTCTTTTTGCATTTTTCAGCTGTGAGTAATTAAATTTATGAATTTCTATAGAAGGTTCCCAACCTGTTCGATATACATGTATGTATGTAGGTACACGTGTCGTGCATTTAGCCAGCCTATATTGTTGGCTATTAATTTGGAGTGTGTTACAGTTTGCTGGGAGTTCTCCCCCTCCCCTCCCCCCACTCTGCTTACCCCAATTGTACACATGTTTGGTCTTGTAAAAATGTCATGTTAATTTGTGGATTGTGCGCCCCAAATGGAGCATGGACATGAAGCTGAGACATGGACACATGGATGTGAGTGCCGTGTGTGTGTGGGGTACATGCAAATAAATGTCTCCACCGACCCATCCACCCACGCACGCATCTGAAATTGGCCCCGGCATGAACTTTTTCGGGTTGCCCCAAAAGATTTATGAGTGAATCTGATAAGTGCTGCCAATAAATTTTGCGAAACAACAATTTACAATGTTCATTGCATGCTCTTGATGGAGAGCAGAAGCGGGAGTGGGGGGCGAGTATATGGATGGGTTTGGGATCCCAGCCAAAGCGGGGGCTAAAGTCCAAGTAAAAATATTTTTCGTTATTTTTATGACCATTCTGGGTGCGAGCAAAATAAACAGTTGGCCAATTGAAGATACATACTACATGAGTACGTTCTCTGGGAGTAAGTGCCGCCCATTCAAATTGCTAATGACTCGCAATTTTAGATAATAAAGCAACTGGCAATCAACTATTTGGTTTTATTTTCTATTTCTATTTGTGTTTTAAATTAAACGTTTCTGGAATGCACAAAATGTTCAATGCACAAATGTTCAAATGTTCACTTAATCTACTGAATTTTGTTTATACGATTAGGTTTCCTAAGTTTTATTTTAATGTAACTTAAATTTTAAATTAAATTTAAAAATGTTGTTTAAATTGATCTCACCATTTTTTATGGTTTTATTATAGTTTTCAAAGATCGGAATTCTTGTTTTTAGCGACCCTCGTGAAATGTATCAAGTCCTGAATTTTCATACATTTTAAATATGTTAATCTAAAATTTACCTTTAAAATTTTAAACTCTTTTAAGAATTGTTTACTAACTTTTCAAGACAGTTTTTTAAGGGTGACAGACAATTTATTAGAATTTATTAGACTCTAGACTCCATGAGTACCTTATAAAATTTATTAGAATTTATTCGAATTCTAAAAGATCCAACGTCTAGAAATAAAATTACAATAATTTCTAAAGACTTTTATAAAGAAACTGTGGCAAATCTAAAATCTTAATACGCGATGTCAAAGTCTAAAAATCGGTTGCTTTCATATGGAAAAATTCGAATAGTTTTCAGAAGTGGTTTCTTAAAAACTTGTTATTCTTTTTTTGAAGTTTACTTTGATAGTTCTAAACGATGTATTTGGGAAAGAACTATGGGAGTCTGTATGGATGCATTCAAAATGCCAAATGAAATATTCACTGTAAAAGTTATTATAGTTAAAAAGTTACAAAGCAAGAAAGGTTTCTAAATTAATGAACTTGAAGATTAATATAAACAAATTTTAATGGATCTACCATAAAAAACAATATCTATTCGGGCTCTTTCTGTGTTCCTTGGCGGAATTTCTCATAAAACCAATCAGAGTATTCAAAAAATATCCAAAATTATTTAATATTCTATAAAAAGTAGCTCCAATTTTAGTACTCATAAGACCAATCAAAGTATTCAATAAATATCCATAATTTGTAAATATTCAATAAAAAGTAGCTCCAATTTTAGTACTCATAAGACCAATCAAAGTATTCAATAAATATCCATAATTTATAAATATTCAATAAAAAGTAGCTCTTATTTTAGGACTCTGTAGGATTACTAATTGTAATTTGTAGAAGCAATGAATATTTAAATGGTAAATAATACGAATAGTTAACTTTATGAAATTGTTGTTTACTTACTTCTAGTTTGCCATTCGAAATTTGCATTCCCCAATTTAACTTTAGAAATGTTTGGGTGAAAAGGTTTATGACCAAAATCTCATTTAAGAACGACTGAGAAGTATTTTCTAAAAAAAATTCCCCAAGAGTCCAGAGTGCAGATATTTGGAATTGTTTTTTTTTGGGTTTTGGTAAATTCTTGCATTTTAGCATTTTAGCATTTCATCCAAAAGGCATCATTAAAATTATAAAGCCAAAAAAATAAGAAGCAAAAATCTAACGTAACGTAAAACTGAAAATGAAAAGGATAACCCGCAAAAACGAAAGGACAGACAAAAATTTTGGGAAAAGTTTTTGGCAAGGAAGAAACTGAAGGGCCACAGCACATGACAATGACTCTCCTCCCAAGGCGGAATGGGAGTGGGAAGTGGGTGGAGATGTGGATGGTTAGTTGGTTGGCTGGTTGCTTGCCTGGTTGGTGGTGGCGATTGTCAAAAGTTTGGAAGCCTTGTAACGTTCACAAACATAAAAATTTTATTCATGACGGAAGCAATACTCAAATTTCATCTATTAATATCTGGGCAAGGGTCTAGAGGGATAGGGGGCGGGGACTGGGGGGGAGAGGGGCACTGGTTGATGAGACTAAAACTGAAGTTGCTAGCTGGAAGCGGGGACTCCCAGATGTCAGCTCATTCTAGGCTATATATGTATCCCTAGCATCTGTCCAACTGTCAGTCCAACTGTCTGTTTGACTAACTGACAGACCAGCACACACACACACACACACACACAGACAATCACACACATACACAGACACATATAAACAAATACGCATACAGATGCGGTTGCATCAAGCCTGAGTGCACATTGCCAACATAACCTCAAATTGCATTCCTAATTCCTTTTATACTTCTATCCCTCTCTCACTCTAGTCCTCGGACCAGGTCCTCATTCTCGGTCCTCTCAAACCACTTTTTGCAAAATGTGCAATTTCCGCTTGAAGGCGAACACACACAAGGCCCCTCCCATCCCCCCTCTCTCTTCTTGCACCAACTCTAGTTTTTAGACATTGGAATATTTTTGGAGAAGAGAGAAAATTTATTAGAATCATTTTATTATTTTGCGGGCAACTTCATGTTGGCATCAACATACATACGTCATATTTTCATTCAAATGCAGTCTACCTACATACACACATACACACATACATATGTAGGTGAAGGGTTGTGTTGCTGATGGGCGACATCAGGTGGAAAACATTATTACTAGCACTCGTACCACTCGGGAACATTCACAAAAATAAAATAATAAAGCAATCAGAGGAATAGGAAAATTGCAACTTTTACAAATTGGCTAAACAGAATGGGAGAAAGAGATTCATGCAAATATATTTTATACACAAAATGTATCACTCGATCGAAAAACTTTTACCCAAAAACTGGCGCCTCATCCGCTGGTCACCTCGGTGCTGCTGATCGGTTGGTTGGTTCGCAGTTCCAAATGAAATGTAGCAGAATGCATAAAACTTTTCTTCTCTTTTTGTTTTTTGTGCTGAATCGACTACTACTAAAAGATTTATGATATCAAAAATGGTGCCTCATAAAATATACACACACCTTTTCGAACCACAGAGACAGGGAGGGAGGGAGGATGGATGGATGAATGGTTTGGGGTTTGGGTGTGGGTGTGGGTCGATGCCATAGTGTCGATAAAACCATTGTTTATACTATATATATGTATTTGTATATATGTCGCCCCCATAACGCCTGGCTTGGCTTGGTTGCAGACTTTTGCTTGGATGATTGCATTTTGGCAGCATTTTTTATGCGTTCATAATGCGGTCAGCATAAAAGTCGTACATTAGAGACTCAAATGTCTTTGATATACCCAACCGAGAGCAACATGTTGCCAATTTTCAAGTCTGAACATCGTAAATCAAACAGAGACCATGGAAAATTTAAAAACAAAATCGTGTTGGTTTTTTGGGTCCAAGAACTTGGTTTTTTTCGAACAATTTATTGCACTAAACGCATCTTCTACCGGTCTCTAATACTTATAATTGAACAAACCAAAACGATAAACAAAACATCGGCAAATTATGATGAGATTTCGTTAGTTGTATTTAACGCCAATGGGGCGCCACCTTGCCATTTTTGCCTGCAGACAAGTTCCATCTATTAATTTATTGGGTAGTCCAGACAAGACAGAGTTGCTCTACTTACTGGAGTTGTACTGGTTGCCGTTGGCCTTTGAGAACTTCATAGAATCTTGCATTGAAGGTGAACTAATTATTGAGAGAAGTACTTGAGTTAGTTTGGTCGAAAAGAGAGACTATGCATCAAGACTGCGACGCACAAGTAACTAAGCGACCCACAAGCAACAGAATAACATTCCAGCAACTAAATTACCGAAGCCCTAAATTGAAGCCCAGGTAACAGAATAACGCACTTAGCAACTAAGCGACGCACAAGCAACTTTGAGACGATTAAGCGACGTGCAAGCAATTAATAGACACAAGCAACTAAGCGACGCACAAGCAACTTTGAGACGATTAAGCGACGCGCAAGCAATTAATAGACACAAGCAACCAAGCTACGCACAAGCAACTAAATAACGCACAAGCAACCGAGACACAAGAGTAATGCACAAGCAACTAGGTAACAATAGGTACCGAGGTACACAGCGGCAAATGAGACAAACCACGCTAAGTGACGGACAAGCAACTGAGGCACGCACGAGCAACCGCGACATAAGAGTAATGCACAAGCAACGAGGTAACGCTCAAGCAACGAAATGACGTACAAGCAACCGAAAAACAAGCGTGACAGTGACAAATGGGACAAACTAAGCTAAGTAACGCACAAGTAACTAAAAGCATAAGCAACTGAGCGACGCACAAGCAACCGAGACACAAGAGAGTAACCCAGAAGCAACTGTGCAACTGAGTAAGGCAGAAGCAACTAAATGACGCACAAGCAATTACATGACGCACAAGCAACTGAAAGACGCACAAGAGCTAAGACACAAAGGTAATACAGCGGCAAATGAGACAAACTACGCTAAGTGATGCGCAACTAAAATACACATAAGCAACTGAGGGACGCACAAACAGGTAAAGGACGCACAAGCAACCGAGACATGAGAGTAACGCAGAAGCGACGCATAAACAACTGTAAGACCAATAAGCGTCGCGCAAGCAACCGATGAACACAAGCAACTAAGCTACACACAAGCAACAGAACGAGGCACAAGCAATTAAATGACGCAAAAGCAACCGAGACGGACAAACTTCGATAAGTAGTTTGAGTAACGCACTAGCAACTAGGTAACCCACAAGAGTGACGGCACGAGCAAGCTTACGACTCTCTCGCTTGTGCGTCACTCAGTTGCTTGTGCGTCTTATTTACATCTTTCATATATTGACACTCACTTCAGGCCATTGCGCATATCTCTATAGTTGATTGCATCGTATGGGTTCTTTATGCGTTGATTTTGTTGCATTGGCTGGTGATGTTGCTGCTGGTGGTGTTGATGATGTTGGTGGTGATTATGTTGCTGCTGCAACTGCTGTGGCTGCTGTTGATAGGGCAGACTGTTGCCAAAGTTTCCTCCCTGGGGATAGCTCCACATCTGCGTCGATTGATTGTTGCCGCCGCTGTTCCAGTTTGATGGACTGGTTCCCACAGATCCTCCCATCAAACGACCATGATGCATTTGATTATATTGATTCATTTGAGGGACTTGACCCATTTGAGGTGTCATGCCCGCCGCCGACATGCTCTGAAGATCGGGTACCACCGCATTCATGCCAGGAGCATCAATTGCGCCGGCCATGGGCACCATGGTCATGCTATTCAGAGGTGTAACTGATCCATATGGCAGCTGTGTAGACATGGGCATTGCATTGCCCTGTGGCATCATACCCAAAGGCAGGGATTGCATCTGCATTCCTCCACCATTAACGCCTTGATGCAGGGGATAGGACATTGGTCCGGTGGCGGCCATAGCGGGCATCTGCATCTGACTCATTTGGGGAACCATTTGCATGGGCATTCCGCCTCCACCATTCCCCATTTGACCATTTGGCATTCCCATGGGCATCATTCCCTAAAGGAGATCGGAAGGTTATATCACAGGTTAGTTAAAAAGGAGTCAACTGTACCTTATTACTATCCACGCCACCAAAATCAGATTCATAAGGCACCGAGCAGAAATTCATTTTGCACAAAAAAAAAGTTTTTTTTTTCAATTTCTATTTAACTTAAAAATTTTAGTTAAAATTTGAATAAATTTAGTTTTTAGAATTTCGTTTTTTTGTTCTCCAGAGAGATCTGAATGTTACAAGCTACAAATAATAACTGATTCTATAGCATGAGGGAAATCGGTTAGGTTAGGCTCTTGGCAATTTACAGCCTACTGGGATGGGAACTTATTTTTTTGTCGATAAAATTCGAATCTACTTATCCTAGAGTTTAGGAAATTCTTTGTCAAAATTTAAACAATTTTTCGTTGGTTTCCAACACTAAAAAGAGAAAAGCAAAAAGCAATGCCTCGTCGATTTGCCTTTTTAATTGCTGTAAATATAAGATGAAGTCGTGTCCAATGCGTCAATCAAAGATCGGAAGAGCATTCACGAGATTCTGACTAGAGAAATGAGTCTATTGAATACCTATTTACCACTTGGTCGAGGGCAAATCCAACTTCAACGAAAACAAAATTCATTCCGACGGATAGTGAAATGGAAAGTAGTAATATGGACAACGAAGATAACCAATTTCCATAAAATGAATAAACAAATGAACATTGTTTTTACCGACCTACATAATTAAGGTTAATCTGCTGTACATTTCCCCAATGTACGCGGCTGCATTTTCCTTTCCTCATGGGGAAAGCGCCGAGAAGTATGGCATTCTCTGGGCAACACAATTAATTTTACCTTCGCTTGTCATTTTATTGTTTATCTACATAAATACATGCTAGTGCCGCTACCTTAACCTGTCTCTCTCTGCTGTCGCTGTACATAAACTTGGCATGCCATTTATTCAGCGTCCTGACTTCGGATATCCTTCTGACTGGACTGGACTGGCCCGGCCTGGCCTGGCCGTGGCCGTGTAGTTGCCACACCATTTATGCCATTAAGTCATTAGCTTTGTTTAACAAATAACAAACTGTCAATGAGTTGATTAACGATGTTTTTCGCATGAACTGCAATTAGCCATAGCCATAGCCGTTGCCATCTGATAAATGGGTGTGATTTTGCGCCCAGCTCCGGCACAAGTTGGTTCTGGGTTCTATTGATGAGCGGCCTGCGGCACGCTCTTGTCCTATCCTATCCTATCCCATCCCATTCCATCCTATGCTATCCTATCGTAAGTTGGCGCCGTCACTTGGCAATTATTGTGTATATTGTGCTTCAAGTCAATGGCATTTGCCACAGCCAGAGAAACAGAGACAGAACCCTCCTCCTCATCATCGACATCATCATCATTGGCACCAGCTAAAAGGAGCAGCACTCGTTCTCATCGTCAACGCAATTACACCCGTTGACAAGTGTAATGTCAGCCAACTGTGGCCACCATCACCCAGCTCCCCATCCAGTTGCTGGCGACGTGACGAGCTTCATCACTCACTCACTTACAGGCTCACCCACTCGCTCACTCACTCACTCACTCACTCACTTAGTCATTCATTCATTCACTTGGCAACTAAACGACACTTGGCTCAATTCGATTTTTGTAATATATTTTCCACAAAAAAAAGCAGGTCCCGTTCATGTCATTTTTTTTTACAATTTTCATAGGTTCAAGCCTAGGGTATTTGCAGTTGCCTACTTTTGGGAGGATTAAAGCTAAATATTATTACTGTTGCCTACTTTCAGGTAACTTTTCACTCATTAATGTAGGAGAAACTTATATATAACATTACAGTAAGGACTGAAATAAAGATAGATTTAATCTATTGACGGAGAACCAATATTTATGTCTGATAAAAACAATACCAAGAATTTAACATTTTTATAGAGTTGCCACACTTCTTGTTTAATCCTTTAGAACTATAGTTAATATATTATCCACTTTTGGTCATTGTATTTTCGTGTCAATTTTTTGGTTTTGAGGATTAATCGCTTGATAGATGATAGATTCGATTAATAAAGACAGCGCCAAGTTCATAAAACAATTTCATAGAGTTGCCAGCCTGCTTTTTAAAAAATTAAAATATTCATTTAATATTTTGTATACTTTTGGCCGAAGTATTTTCAATATTATGTATCAATGCCTTGACAGATGATGAATTCGGTATGTTACAAAATTTTATAGAGTTGCCACCCTACTTTTTAAAGCAATTAGAAGTCCGCATAATAATTATATTAAACAGTTTATTGCCGTAGTATTTTCATTTCCTATAGAATCAACTCTCTTTCTGAGGTGATTGTTACCCCATATGTTCTTTATAAATTAGTATAAGTTTAGGATCTAACTCGAGAACATTTTTTTTAATTTCTACTTCTTTTTAATAATCAGTAGTAAAGAATTAATAATTAATTGCAAAAGTCTAACTATAGGAGATTGGGGTTTAAAATAAAAAGAACAGCCAAATTCAAACAATTTAAAAGCAATTTTGCCTTTCTGAACTCCTTTGTAGTTGTCACCTGTTTTCGTGAAACTCCGCTCCTGTTAAAAACCATTTACAATGTAATTATTATGCAAAAATGCATTGGCCTAAACATGTAGCTCGCGTATTGTAAAACTCTTTTTACAAATAATGTCTAGCTAAATACGTGAGGGACTTAAATACACGCGGACAACTGAACCTATATAAATATATATTTTTAGATACACTTGTTTATATTCGCATATATATGTATGTATATGTAAGTAAATGGAAAATGTGTTTATATGTTTGCACATAAAATAAATTAGTTTCTGGTCTGAACTGGCGCTAATTGCCTTAGCCAGAAAGTTAATTATGGCAAAAATTTGAAATTTTCAAAATTGGACTTGTCAAAAACATTTTGACATTTCCCGTTCATTTCGTTCGGCCCTCCCTTCCCCTCACCGCCCGTCCCGCCCCCTCATTTATTACTAGGCAACCCTTTTTGCCTCACCAGTTTCAGTGTCAGTATTTTGTCGAGGAAATTAGTTTTACAAACTTTTGCGTTTTGCACACTCTTTTGTTTTAGTTGGGTTCAGTTTGGTTCGGTTCGGTTTTCACACTCATTATTATTGCGAAATAGTTATTAGCACTCAAATATCAATCATGAATGAGGAAATTATATTACTTTATTCATGAAATGCAGTTGTCCATTTGAAACTAAATACATCATCAGATGATGATATTGATGGTTGAAAATGCAAACTGCAAATTACTGATGGGTGAAGAGCTGCTGGAAAAATGGCAAGTGGCAAGTGGCAAGTGGCAATGTGGAAATGCGTAATTAAATGGGATGTTGTTGATGTTAATGAATGCGTAAAGTTTAAATAATTGTATTAAAATTGTATTTTTGAAAATGTTGTTATGCAAATGGTGTAACTAATGGCTCGAGTGGACATTTGATAGCTTTACCCATACGAGAAGGGTCAAGGGTGACGGGCGGACAAATGCATTTTCTGCATTGTTTGCTAAAATATATTTTCTAAATGGAAATGTTGTTTAAATTAAATTTAATATTGAATGTTATCTAAATTAAATTTGCTTTTGTGAAAATCGTTTCTGCGATTTTAAATGGCTATGAAATTAATATGAAAATATAAATTAAATACAATATTACATTTACATCTAGATAACCATGGAAACGAATAGCAAAAATGGGTTATTTTGTACAACAAATATGTAATTGCAGAGTTTCTAAATAAATATTCTTGTCTATTTGATATTCATTGGCATCATTTTGCTGTCAATCCTTGTCAATTAATTTGAAAACTTACAAAATTGATAAATTGATATTTGATAATTGAATATAAGAAATTAATGTTTACTGAAATTTGGCTTCTTTTTGAATTGATTTATTTTGATTTTTATTGTTTAGTAAATTTAGTAGTTCAGTAAATTTAATTTATAGAATCGGAATTAAGGAAAACAAAATAAATAAGGAAATTAAGTATTCGTTGGAAAGCTTATTCTTTGGCAAACTTATTACTAATTAAAGTATAATGATTTTAGTAGCACTTTGCAAAAGACCAATCTCAATCAAAGAAGAAAACATTTGATACAAATTTTCGTAGCGTATCTTATTACGATAAAATAACTTAGACATATTTAAAAGAGATATGTATGTACCTATAAAAATTGGGTAACCCAATTGGACTCACTTACTATACATAAGTATAATAGTTTTCTCAAGAACTAAAATTATTTATTTGATTTTTTAAAATTATAGTTTTTATGAATTTTAGTTTAGTTTCTCAAAAACTAAAATTATTTATTTGATTTTCTTTTTGAAATAATCCAATAATCTGGGTATTCAATATTGATCATTCGACTCCTAGAAACAATCTCTTAGACCTTTCAAATATTTCTTAAACTAAAATGCAGAAGAGTTTTTCCGATGAATTATACATGTTTCAATCTGTTTCTAATTTCAAGCGTAATTTTTTCGAAGACTTTTATACTGAATCTATCTTTAATATGCATATATTAATATGTTTATAAAAAAAGATGTATTATATTTAATTTGTTTTTCTTGTATTGATTTAATTTATATTATACGATTATTTCCTTTCTTTGCAACACCTGTACCACATTTATTTGGCTTATACAAAAAAAGCACGTTAAAAATCAAGTGTGACCAGTCTAAACAAATATTGACAGTGTTGTATAATGTAGTTCTATGAATGTTGAATAGGGGTATTCCAGCATATACGAAAATCCAAATTCATCCTCACATCCAAAGTTTGAAGCTTAACAATAATATTCGATATATAACGATAACGAAAATGCATCACGTTTTCTCTTTTAAATTGTATATCCATTCCATATAGTATCTGTATGTATTTGGTATCACTTTCTATTGAATTTCCTTAAATATTGCTTTCAAAATAAGACAAAAGTCTTCTTTAATCTTTAAAAAGTCCTTCGTAAATGACAATAGTCTCCATTGTGATGGAATTCACTCACCTATTAGGTGCAAAAGTAAAAGTGGAAGGACTCTGTAGAACAACTTTCATTACTCATTTCACTCTCTGTACCCTTTCGCCCTATTATTCTCACCCTCTCGCACTTGCATTTCAATCTCTGATTACTCATTACGTATGCATGCCAGGACAACAGGAGAGAAAAAAGGAATGTCTTTTGATTTAACACCTCAAAACTAAGCTGCAACACAAAAGGCATCATTAATTAGGAATGTTAAGATGATGAAAACTAATCTGCTAAAAGCAAAGTCTCACCATCTTCATTTCTTTACAATTTTCTCTCCCCCTCCCTCTCCCTCTCTCATTTGTCTGCGAAGGATCAAGGAAAAAAAGGCGCTAAGATGGTAGTGGGCGTGTCATTGTTTTTTTTTTCTCTTTTTTTTGGCACTGATTCACATAAGCTTAATGCACTCGGAGAAGCTGCACGGCTTCATCTTCTCGACAATGTTGCACAGGATACAAGGAGATGGCAGAGAGAGAGAGAGAGAGAGAGAGAGAGAGTAGAAATCTGTGCAAATCACAAAATTGAAAAGGGGTAAGTCGAAGGAAAGTCTAAGGTAGCGAGGCGAAGTAGCGGCAGCTAAATGCCAACTGAAGTAGAAGTAAAAGAACAAGACCAACATCGAATCGAATCGAATCGAAATCGTGTCCCTCCATTAGAGTTGGCCATAAACTAAGCAAGTTGTATCGTCCAATTCCAGTCTCCTACCCATCCCCATCCCAACTAAGCCAAAGCCCTTCGATGCATGACGCTTGGCTGAGTGCAAATTCAATTAACTTGTTACAACACAATCTCAGGATCAGCCCGTTTGGGATTTGTCGGCAAACTAGTCGAATTCTGTTTATCCATATACATACATACATTTTTCCTTCGTCTCATCTCGTCTCGTTTAGTCATTGCCATTTTTGTTTATTTTATTTACAATTTTAATTCGCATCAAATTGGTTTTTGCGGTACGCGAACTCTTCGACACATATTTGATTTGCTAAATTCTATTTTCTATCTGCAATCCTGCTATCTGATCCTGCCTTTTTCCTGATTCAATTAATAAAAGATTTTCCATGCTATGCTAACTAAACTAAAGGTTATTGATAGACAGACAGACGGACAGACGAGGTCAGAAGAAATTGCAAATGAATTTTCCTTGGCCACTTGAAATTGAAATTAATAATCAAATGTCAATTAGTTGTGGGATTTGCCAAGCATAAATAAAACACAACAACAACTTCAACGTCATCTTGTGAGTTTTGTAAATAAATCAAATATGAAAAGAAAATACAAGAAAATCATCAATGGAAATTAATTAAAACGGCCAGAAGAAAAAGTGGAAATCATACTAAACGAACAGGTTCGAATGATGTTTGGCAATAAATCTAACATGAATGCATTTCGATTCATTGAACAGTGCAAATTGACAAAGGTCTGTCAAATGAATCGATTAGTCAAGTGTTAATTCAATAATAAATTCAAAGTTAATGGCAATTCATTAAGAGTTAATAGTAATAAGAGTTGCATTATTTAGTTCTGCAAATGTTGAACGATTAAGAGGCGAGAAATTGATATGAAATGGGCAAGAAATGGGTTAGAAATGGGTTAGAAATGAGTTAGAAATGAGTTAGAAATGGGCAAGAAATGGTTAGAAATGGGTTAGAAATTGTACATTTTATGGGAAAAGTAATCTGAGATCGTTTTAAAAGAAGGAAAAATTTATTTTAAGGAGCGATCTCTTTACAATTTATTCATTATTTCATCTGTCAAATAATACTTTCTCTTCCCTCTACAAATAATCGTCTAAAAATTATATCGAAAGAATAAGTTAACAAGATGTTTTTCATTCTTAAACATGCGATGCTTAAAATATTTTATTTCATTTAATTTAAAGACTTCTTTTTCTGCACTTTAATTTGGATGCCAAATGTTCTCTCTCTCTCCCGTTCTTGCCCTTAAGCCAAAAATCCGTTTGTTATGCCAACTTTTAAATATATATACAAATATATATATATATATATCTGGGCCGCCAACTGCAGCTATAGCAGGAGCGAGTGTATTACCTACCCCATCCCCCTTATTCCTCCATAATTTATGACCTGTCCCAATTCTCGAGAGTTACGCGCTGCTGTCATTATGAATTCATTAGCACCTCAGGCCTTGAACCGAATGAGAAAAAAACCTGAAAAACCGAAAACCTGGCGGAGCGAGTAAAAGCCAAAAAAAAGAACGAAAAACAAAAAAAAAGGACCCAAAAGAAGGAGAAGGAGGCCCAAAAAACGTTGCCGCCGCCGACACCGACACCAATGTCAATAGGTCTCAAATTAAAGTTTAAAAAACTCGACCAACCACGCCCACAATGAACCAGAGACGCCGAAGGCTAGCATTTAAATTAGTCTGCAGGACGACGCCTTAATGGCCTTTAAATCAGGCCATTTCCATTTTCCATTCGTTGTGCTTTGCTTTGGTTGAGTTTGGGTTCGGAGTTTACTTTCTATTTGCATTCGGAGGAGTTTTTATTTTTATCTTAAACCAACAGATGAAACCGATTGATGCGGATGCCTGGGAATCGGCGCAAATGATGCAAGATCCGAGGAACGTGCAACCGTTTGAGTGCCTCCATTTGCTCTTTACTTGCCCACAAATCGATGACCAAATGCGCTGCACGTTCGCCAGCTGCAGTCTCAACTGGCTGCATTTGCAATTAGTTTAGAGACTTGGGACTCGAAGAATTTACAGTGATTTTGTGTAACGCTAAATGGCCATGGCACTGCAGCCACGACATTTTATGATGTCCTCCAAGTGTGTGTGTCTATCTCTGTGTCCTGGCTTGTTTACTTATCCTTGGCAATGTCACCTTTAAGGCGTTTTGCTAACCAAAATCAACGTCACGTCCTCCTCCCTACTCCCTCCTCCTTTTTGCCTTTCGATAAGAAGAAACCATAAAAAAGGCTGCGCACGACTTGACGAATAGTTTTGCTGACTGCTGCAGTAAGTAGCTCCCCTTCCCCGTCTCTCTGTAGTCCTTCCTGCACGAGTGTGTCTCTTCAGTCCAGTCTCTCGATACGTGCCTCAGCTCTGGTTACAAGTTCAAAGCATTTCGTCGTCGTGGAAGGTCATGGGAGGTCAGATTTAGGGTCCATGTGACAGCTACAGCTTGTTTCCAGTCTCTCTGTCGATGACAAATTTCTCATGCATTCAATGGGAAAACTGTTGCATCGATAAGAGAGAAACCGGAAACCAATTCCAAAATAAATCTAGATAATATAATAGATGTAAATAATATAATCTTTCAACAAATTTCAGCATTGGACATTTCACTGCGGTTTAAAAAATTGGTTAAACGGCAAAAACTATCAGTATTATGTAATATTGTTTGTTTTTTTCATCCTTCTACGATGGGCATCATGGTTTTTGTGGTGTGTTCTCTCAGCAAATTCAGTCTCATCGTCGGTTTGTGGATAGCTCTTTATTTAATTGGCTTCTTCTATTTCCTCCCCATTCCTAATAAGAACGTCATGTTCCTCCTCATTTACTGCTTCGCGTCTCTATAACATTGCAAATCGAAGAAGATATAGGACTCTCGTCTTACATCCCGTTTACTTACCCAAGTTGGAATCTTCACTCCACGCAAAAGATATAGCACAAGCGCCCCGATCAATAGGAAAAGTATCGCATATATGCCGGACCCATAATGCAAAACGTTTGAAACATATTGAAAAACAAATTCAAAGAAACTCTTCTTTACTTTTGGCTTTACTGGACGAAGATAGTTAAGGATATAACGAAACATCCTGCGACTTTTTTCTTTTACAAATCAAAATATATAAATCTTTGTTAAAATATGATGTTGAAGTAGAGACGGTTGAACGCTTTATGGAAAACTCTCCGACTATTTTGTCACTGCCTACTTTGTAAGGCCTACTTTGTATGAGAATTTACGGACTACTTATACAATACTTTTTGACTATTGCTTCATCTGAGAGGGTCACACTACATAAATGTCAAATAATGATAATTCAAAATAAGCTTAATAATCTTTTTATTTAAAAAATCAAGCACACAGAAACATTCTTGCAAGGATTGTTTTGTCAAATTTAAACAAATGAAGGCTAAGTATGCTATATAGTTAAATTTATATATTACACTTGAGTTCAAGATTAAGGGGATATATACATATATACACTTAGAACTTGCAGTTTCGGAATGTAAATATATCTCATCATGAAAATTTGAAGCAAATCCGGTAAATCTTTTTCGAAATATAGCCATTTGTAAAACGCTAATGCCAAAAATTCAAAAGCAGTTTTCTTTTTAAATTTTAAATTTAAATAACCACTTTACTTAAATCGGTTTGTTGAAAACTGATGATTCGATTTCCTCGAAACTTGTTGTCATTATTCTTTATATTATAAAGTTTATAATATTATCTAGTGCATAAGATTTTGTCATTTCTTAGTTTCTGTTTTATATTCTTCAAAATAACGCTTTTCAGACTTCTAGTTATTCCAAGCCCGTTTGCTTCCCTGTGATTTTGCTAGATAGTATATATGTAGGATAAGGCAAAAGATTAATAATTTTATTACATTTGCTCTTGTTTCTTGCTCATTTTTTTACTTCACATTATTAAAATCATTTTTATAAAAGAACAATTTAATCTAAAGTAATTATTTTAATTAAAGAATTCATTCTTTTTGCTTCGTCTGAAGTGTACAGACATCTTGTGTTTCAATTAATAATATTTTACTTCGAAATTTAATTTCACATACTTTTATGCTGTGGCATTAACCTTAATTCAAGGAGGACACATCATTCTTTCAACACTGTGTTAGGAAAGTAACTTAATTATAATATTTTATTTTATTTTATTTAGTATAGGATATAGTTGTAAACTATCAACCTAACAATTTTTTTTACAAGCACTAGCATTACTAATTATAATAATAATCGTAATATATATATGTTTTTCCCTCAAATTTAATATCTCCTTGGGCTTTTATGTCAACAATTCGATATAATAATTAACAAAAAACACTTTCAGTAGTATTAAAAATAACATATAAGTACAAATTATATCCAATGTCCATATAATATTTATACGCTTTTTCTATCGTTTTTGAGTTTCAGAACATACACTTCTGTCCAACAAAAATCATTATTCAATGACAATTTATATTATTTAGTAAGTATTTTAAAGACAACATGAATTTTTTGCAAATTATGCATGACTAAATATAAGTCTTATTTATTTTACTTATTTGCTTGCAAGCTGTACTAGATAATCTAATTTTCCAATCAGATATAAGTCTTAAACTTACCGTAAAAAAAACTCTCCTTCACTTGAGTTGCTTGGTTGTCTTAATTAAAGCTTCCCACCGTCATCACCTATGGGAATAAAATTATTAAGTAACTATATTTGAAATGTCAACTGTCTTTCTCTCCCTCTCTCGCTCTCTCTCTCTCTCTCTCTCTCTCTCTCTCTGAACGTGGTGAACTTTTGAAGCAATTTCAATCGAAATGGTTTTCCGTTTTCTTTATCTTATTCGAGGACAAATTCAATAAGTCAGAGTTCAGCATTTGTCATCTGTCTGTGTGTGTCGGTCTCTGGGTCGGTCGATCTCACCTGCTCGCTCTCTGCCCCTCTCTCCTCTCTCACTCTGTGTGTGTGTGTGCGTCATGGTGTCCTGTTTCGCAAAAACCATCACTCGAACACCCCATTCACCTATTTTGTTGCATTACGTCTTCAAGCATCCATTGTACACTACCCTCACGGCTCGTCGGTTCATCGGTTTGTTTCACTTCAATCAGTTGTCGGTCGACTGCTTTCGTTAAGTGCCATCTTTGCATGAGTCTCCTCCATCCGCCCATTCGCCCATCCGCCACCTCATTCTGTCTGTCACTTGACGAGAGCACACGCAATGCACACCAACCTCACCTCACCTCACCTCACCTCACCTCACCTCACCTCACCTCACCTCACCTCACCTCACCGCACCTCATCTCATGCCCATTCGATGGCAAATCATTTGGGTCTGTCACAGCCGTGATTTGGACTTTTGATTACTTGATTACGTTTGCAATGCGTTTCCTCTTCTATCTCCGTTTCCATTCTCATCTCATCTCAACTCAACTCATCTCATCCTCTGACAATCGGCGGCTTCGTCAATGATTTAAATGGAGGTCAAGTGATATTCTCTCCCTCCTCGGCATTCAGTTTGTCTTCACTGGTGATTGACACTATACATGAAAGTTGCCTTTTAGCCCAGCTGTGCGAGCAAGTGTGTTTCAGTCAATCTTTTAGCCAAAATGTAATTTGCACATTGATTACATTGAAGGGAAAATGAGCTTCGCTGCAATTTGTTGCGTAAATGAAGTGAAACCGATCGGCAATTTGTTGATAGTTTTTTTTCCTTGCCCCCCAACTCTAAAGATGAACGCAAAACACAATGGTTTCATCCATCCGGCAATGGGAAGCGGTGCCGAGAGAAGATGACTAAAAAGACACAAAGGAGATGGCGAACCTGACTAAACTTTGAATATGTTTCTGACCACGTAACCAATTTGTGTTCTCTACGACACAAAATAATCAATCGGCGGAGCACTAAAAGCACTAATTATTAATATTAGCTTAGGATGCAGGTAATATTTATTTATTTATTTATAATAAAGTTAGGAATAATTGAAATTACTAATAACTTAGGAGCTAAAGCACTGGCTGCTAAGGCCTTCGGCTTGGTACATTTATATATATTTACATATTTACATTATAATTATAAGAGGTGGTATATTTGCGTGAGATTAAGGAATTGGATTAATAGGGATGTACTTTCTGGAGTTGGACTTGAAAGGATGGAGAGGGGGCAGGTATTTTGGAAGATTTGGTTTCTATGGTGTAGGGTTGCTGGGCAGTCTTTAAGGATATGCGTAATATTAAGATCACTTGAACTTAGACAGTTTGGGCATGGGACGATGTTGTTAGGGTCGATATATTTTTGTTGTGTGAGCCTTGTGTGTCCTAGCCTAAGTCTTAGTATTTTTATTTGGTCTTTACGTGTTATGATGTTTTGGTTAAAGGATTTTAGATAGTGGCTTGAGTTCGTTAGGCTGGTGTTGATTTGTTGGTACCATCTATTGCAGTGGCCAATGTTGTTCCTAAGTTGTTGAATATTTTTGTTTTTTAGAAATTTGTTTATGTCTGTAGTATTGAAGTTGGGGGATGCAGGTAATAATAGTTGGTTGTTGAAACAAAATGATACTCTGTAGTTAAATTAGACCTAGGGACAAAAAAATTTAGTTTAAAGTGCTTAGTTTACTCCAAGTAAACGTAAGACTTTAGGCAAAGATCATGTTCCTCTTCGATTGATAAATTTAAGATGGCGGAATCAAGATGTCGAAATTAAAGATGGCGCATTCAATATGGTGGATTCAAAATGGCAGGTTCAATATGGCGGAATTAATATGGTGGATTCAAAATGGCGGATTCAAAATGGCGGATTCAAAATGGCGGATTCAAAATGGCGCATTTAATATCACGGATTAAATGTGGGAGAGCCAACATAGCGTATTTAATAATATTTCAAAATATAATACTTCAAAATGGCAGATTCAATTTGGTGGATTAATAAAGTAAGTAAGTCGCCGGGCCGACTTGGATATACTATGCATCAGGGGAAAACAAATTACCTTGAGTTTATAAAACTTATTTCATATATAAAATTTCTTTCGTATGCGCGATTTCTAAATCGCTATCTCGCTCACTCTTATGTGTGTGCACTTTAGCGCCCCACCGGCAAAATTCGCCCTTGCACCGCTTTGAGTGCAAAACGTTTCAATGCATAACTCGGCCATTTTTATTCCGATTTTTATGAAACTTGGTGGAATGATAGATGTTAATAACATATATAAGTGTGCCGAATTAAATTCCGATACGATAAATATTGCGGGAGAAAATCACTTTTTATTAAATTCCGGAGGCGGAAGGGGGCGTGGCAAAAAAAAATTTGGTGGAATGCTAGATGTTCATAAGATCTATGAGTGTGCCAAATTAAATTAAGATACGATAAATATTACGGGAGAAAATCACTTTTTATTAAATTCTGGAGGCGGAAGGGGGCGCGGCAAAAAAAAAACATAAACTTGGTCTGCGCCAAGACTACACGAGTTTACATTCTAAATTTGGTAGCTCTATCATTTATAGTTGCTGAGATCTCTGCACTCTTACGGACGGACGGACAGACGGACAGACGGTCAGACGGACGGACGGACAGACGGACAGACGGACATGGCTATATCAATTTCTCTTCTCATGCTGATCAAGAATATATATACTTTATAGGGTCGGAAATGCTTCCTTCTCCCTGTTACATACATTTTGGCGACTTTAATATACCATTTCATCCTATGGATGCATGGTATAAAAATGGCGGGCTCAAGGTGACAGATTAAAGATGGCGCATTCAATATGGCGGATTTTATATGGTGAATTCAAAATGGTGGTTTAATATGGATTATCGCGACTATCGCATAATTTCATAACCAAGTGTCATGAATCAACATATTCACATATAAATGACCTGGCATAGCCATTTAGTTTTGAGTATTATTTAGTGTTTAAGTTAGCTTGTAATAAATAACCTTGGGATTTTCTATTTCTTCGATTTTTCCCTTAAATAGTTATGTCATCTTACATATATACCATGTCATATTTCTAAATAAATCTCTAAGCAGAAAAGGCCTAGTTCTTAGTCTAAACTTTTTAATTATTGTAAGATACCATTCACAAAAAAAAAAAAAACTGTATTTATAACAAAGAGTGAAATAAATTGAAATTGAAATTGAAATATGGTGGATTTAATATGGTGCACTTAATATGGTGGATTCAAAATGGCGGATTTAAAATAGAGGAGTTAATATGTAGAATTTAATATTTCGAAAAGCCAAAGATTGTTCAGATTTATTTTGTAAAAAATGCATTCAAATACTAGGATCCAAAGTTATCTCTAGGAACTATAACTGGGAACTAATATTGGCGAGCATGCAGAATAGTAATATGATATGGCGATTTTACATTATTGATTTCAAGAAGCTTCCTCCGACTGTATTTGATTTCAAAAGTAGAAACTTCAAGTAGAATAAAAATAATAAGAAATATAATGATAATATCTTAAGTCTTTTCAATAAAATATTCATGGAAAATTCAAGTAATTCGAGTGATCTAAAATATTATATACCTTCTTTATGACATTCTCTGACTCTTTTGGAGTCTTAATGTCAAACAACTAATCTAAGAATACGAGAAATGGTTACAAATAATCGGGAAACCTTTTCATCATTAATCAACTAAAAATAGTAAAGGTAAAATTTATATGCCTAAAGACTAAAAATAAAACCAGGAAGCGTTCTAAGTTTGGAATACAGTCAGAATAAATCAGGTAAAGTTTCGCCCTCATATAAGGTCAGTTTGCTATTGAAGGATATTATGAATGGGCCTCGTGATTCTCTTTCCCTGACTTGTGTTGAAACAACTTTTCACCAACTTGCCTCCCCTTCACCCACCGCAATGATAGAAAAACCAACAAGCCAAGTTAATTGCCTGCTCATATAGCCAAAGGCTATTAACTTTCCTCACCCCATGCTGTTGATATGATAATGATGATTATAAATAAATCAGTCAATACTTGTTCGCACAATTTTCAACACTTTGCCTATGGAAAAAGAAAAACATGGAAATTTTATTATAGTGCTATTTTGTTGTTGTTGTGGTTGGACCCCTTGGAGCTAAATATAAAACCAAAAAAAAAAGTTTAAAAAAATATCAAGTCAGCAAGTTAAAATTAATTGCTGGCTTCTTGGTATTTTAAAGAAAATAATTCATAAATTAATTTCAACAGTGGAAAGAAAAAAAAATTCGCTGAACGAATTATGAAAAATCACCTCATAAATTTACACACACACAACAATTACTAGAGGGGGGGGGAGAGGGGATCGTTGTTACGTGACCTGGTCGAAGAGTAAACATCAAGTTTGTTTTTCAACAATTTGGCAACCTTTTTGTTAACAACTTATCAAAATTATGACAAAATTGCTATGAAGGAGTCCGAAGCAGTGAGCTCTGCGAACATGGGTTAAGGTTAACCCCCCCTCATCCTGCCTGCATGTGTTCCCTTATATTTCTCTTAACCATAAGTTGATTGGCATTCAAGCACTTCATTACAGCAATTGGCCCCCTCCCCCTCCCTTTGCCGTTGCTGTTTCTCTGTCTGGGGCGCCGCGAATTGAAATTTCACGCAAGTTAAGCACTGAAGGAGTCACTTGCAACAGCAATGCTAAAAGCAGAGGCCCCCCTCTGCTGGTGGGGGACTGGTTGGAGCTGGTGTATTGGGGAACTGCAAGAGCAATTTAAATGTCGACCAGCGCCTGGGCACCGGACATGCTGCTCCCGTTTATTTCGTATTTTTTTTCCCCCATTGTTGACCGCTGAGTGATGCAGGTTACCACCTTCTTTTTGGCCCTCCTACCTACCTACCCACCCCCCCGAGCCGACCCCTCGTTGCTTCACGTTTTTCGCGCCGCGCAAGCCGATAATTTATTAAAGGCGATTATTATGGCCTGGTTCGAAAGGAACGAAAGGAACCAGCGAGAACGAGTTTCTCGTCTGGTTTGCGTGTTGTGGTTATTTACTGCCAAAGGGAGAGTTTACCCAATACCAATGGGAGCTCCCCTCCCCTCCCCTCCCCTCCCACCATACTTACCCCTTCTTTTTGTCCCACTACATATGCGTGTTGTTGTTGTTGTTCTCTGTGGTATTTACATATGAAATGTGTTAAATTGAGCTCTTTTTTAGCACAAGTTTGTTTTAGCGAACAAATTGCTGCTGCTGCTGCTTCTGCTCCCCAATGTTTCCCCCCCGCTTCAACGTTGTTTTTCGGAATTATAGTTTCAACATTCCAGCAACTCAACCGCTGCGGCTTTATAATCGGGCGCCGATTTGATTAAAAAATCGCGCAATCATCGCGCGAGACCAAAAGGAACCAAGCCGAAGCCACAAAGGACCCCACGGAACCCCACGAATGCTTCATCGACTCCTTTAACTAATGAAAAATTTGCATATCCTTTTAACAGAGTGAAAAGTGTGGGGGGTGGGGGGAGATTAAAAGTTGAAACTGTAAAGGAGTAAAGTGCATTCAACTGTGAGTTTGTTGTTTTTTAAGGGGGGATAAATTTAATCGCCATTTATTTTGCTTACCTAATTGATGTGCATCAAAAACGAGAATCATTGAATCAATTTCCATTTCACATTTAAGTTTATTTTGGCCTATCTTCAATTGACAAGATATCTTCTGGTTCCTGGTTCTCCTAATCAAACAGGCTTATCCCTCGTCCTTGTTCGATTTGGATTTTTCTGTCCAGTCCAATCGATTTCCTGTTGCCTGCTTCCGGTTTCTGTGTCTGTTTCAGTTTCTGTTTCAGTTTCATCCTTTGTTTATCTTCTTCGATATTGCCGATAATCGTTAGCCCTAAGCCTGACACAAATCAAATCACTTCAGCAGCGGCGACTCCGAGTCTTGTTGGCCAACTGGTTAAGCTGTAAATACAATACTATTTACTCGCAATCAGTTCTCAGCTGTTGCTCAGGAGCGGATTGTGACCCATTTAGATGCCAATTACCAGAAGGTAGATAACTAACTACGAGAAGGCACTTCTAAAGGCAATTTAGATAGATAAATGGAACTGAAACGGTTGTTGATTTGAAAATGTTTCATACTTTCCATTAAATTTATGGGACACGAATTACATCAAATATTAAAACTAAAAATAATTGCTAGCTAAATGGGAAAGAAAATAAGATTTTAGTTAAAAGAGGGGACACGAAAGGATTTACCCAAAACATAGTATTAGTAATACAGAATTTTAAAGATGGGGAAATGTAATGAAGATAAGTCTACAGATAAAAATACTTTTGTCCAGCCCTATAAGCATAATCTTTAACTCAAATAAATACAGCAATTTCATTTTTACCGTTATCACTGCAAGCTTTTCGTTTCTTATAAGCTTTGATACCATCTCTATATTAAATATTTAAGGGATACCGTTACTCCTCTCAGTTTCCAGAAAAAATCGATTTTACACTTGACAACGTGAAGTCAAAATACTTTTGTCCACGATTGTATGTAGAATTAGCTGCCTTAAAAACTCAAAAGAATCTGTATCACCTACTCTAAAGTTAATCAGAAAAGAAAAATTAGTAAATAAAATTTTACTAGACTACCAAGGCAAGTTGACATTACGACTCCAATTATTTATTTATTTAACAAATTGAATCTAGTAATAATTACTAAACCTAATGATTTTTAATGAGCACTAGCTGCTAGGGCCTTCGACTCGTAAATTTGTTTTCATATTTTTACAAGTGTATCTTTAATGAAGTTTTATGTATTTAGGATATTGTCTATAGAAGGATTATTTATAAGGTTGGAGGAAGACCCTAATGCTCTCTAAAGAACGGATGTGTTTGATCCCAATTAATAATATATACTTAATGAAAACTAAATTTTAAAAATTTGAACTTATAAATCGTTGCGTTGGCTTGGGCTTATCCTGTGTGAAAACTACTTCATATTCCACTTACATGTCATTTTACAACACCAAACTCATGCATCGCTCACTCTTATCAACACACAAGCACTTTAGCGCACCCAGCGGCCAACTCTGCCCAAATGAAAAACTTTTCTATGCATAAGTTGGCTATTTATATTCCGATTTTTATGAAATTTGGTAGACTTTATGACATTAATTACTCCATTTTATCAAATTAGAATATGATGCGTTTATACTTATTGATTTAGGTGATTCACTTGCTAATTACATAATTCGGGTTATAAAATTGGAATATGATGAATTTCTACTTATTGATTCAAGTAATTCTCTCAAGTAAATCTTCTCTTGAAATGGGCATTACTAAAATTTATAATAAAGTGGATCCACGTATAACTTTTAGCTCGATCTCCATAAGAGATCCCTTTCAATCTGCCCCACTTTGAGTACTTCTCTTTCATCAATGTTTTTTTTGGCAATGCTTTTTAAGAAGCACTACGAATTTATGAGTTCTCTTTATTACCCGCAAACTTTCTAATATTTCTAACTCCCCTTTCTCCATCAAAATTGATGTGGAAAACACTTGGTTAACTTTCATTTAGTAGGCCCCTATGCGACCTTTGAACCGACCTGATACCTTCACATGCTTCTGCTCCCACCCTGGAGCATAGTTCAACGCTTGGTGGTGGGAGTAGTGGAGGGGTTGGAGAGGTGGGAGGTGGAAAAGTGCAAGGCATAGTGCGAGAAAATCGCTTGAGCCGGCTTAACGAGGCTTGTAATTGAATTATGCGATTTTATTGTGATTATTTTCAGAGCTCAGCTGGATCTGCTTCAGTCGCGCCTCGTCTCGACTTGGGGCTGAAGGTTTCTCAGTCGCATCAGTTACCAGTTTGAGTTCAGTTTCAGTTTCCTTTGCCTTGTCACTTCTGAGTAATGAGATACATAAAAGTTATTTAAAACTTTTAAATCCGCGTCGCTGCCTTTTACTTGCCTTTCGTTTTCATTTTCATTTCCCCTTCGCCTCCGTCTCGCCGTGGTCGCCAACCAACCAAGTCTCGGGCTCTTGGGCTAGTTAAACGTTTGAAAAGTTTGCCAACAGAATCGCTGAAATGATTTGGAAAATTACAACAACCAAGTGACAGAAAGGGAAGAATGCTAGGGAAATACAAATGAGTCGACGGTTTTACGGCCCCGCCGCTGCTGCTGCCGCTGCTGTTGACATAAACAGAGCCATCCCCCACCCACACTCCCTTCCACTCCCCATCAGTTACCACTCTTTTTTTCTTTGTTTTTGCCTCAAACGAACGACGTTGTTCGTGCATATTCCACATGCCAAGCCAAAGAAAGGGTTGATTGGCATTTCTCGCCGAGTAAGCAAAAGTATTTTTTTTTTTTTTTGGTCTCTCCTCCACCTACCCCACACACATAGGCAAGTGTTTCATTTTTTGGCCTGATTGCTAGGGCTCTCTCTCCCTCCACCTTCCCCACATCCTGCTCCTACACCATCCTTTACTGTGGGTGTTTATTTGAGTAGAGCCTTCTCTGATGGGTACAGCTCCTCATCCTCCTCATCCTCCTCATCCTCCTCCTCCTGCTGCTGTGGCCCAAAAATTCATTTGTATTTCGAAATCCCTTTTTGATGAACTCAACGTTTGGTGTTTGTCTGCAGTTTTCCCCCTCCCTCTCCTACCCTCTCCCTCTCTCTGCTGGCACTTTGGCCAGCTTTTGTCTGTTGTAATGCGATTGCTGCCAAAAAATATTTTACCATCTACTACTTTTTCGTGCGTCAATCCAGTTCATTTTGATTAGTTTAAATGGAAACCAAAAACTAACAGAAATGACAAAAAATAAAAGAACAAGAATGATGCGGCAAATTGGTTAGTTTGACTCTTTAATTGAAGTTCAAAATGTCAAGGACCACACAATTTAATAGTTGAAGAATTAAAGCATGCTATATTTTTGTTTAATTAAATAAAGAGTAGATTTATTTAATACGCTTATTAATGGAAAAATTAATATTATTTGTAATACATATTAATGTAAAATATATTGCAAACATTAAGCTTGGAAATCACACAAAATGTGTTCTAGTAGTTTTTATGTTAGTCTACCAGCTTAATAATGGAAAAAAGTATTAAACTATATATAAATAGATACAGAATAAGAACGTTGCCATTAATTATGTGAGAGTTGAAAGGTGGGAATGAGGGTAAAAGGGGAGTGCACTCTCCAAAATCTCACATTAACTTTAAGCAAATTTAGAGTTACTAAAAAAAAAATTTATTCTTTTAGTTTTTAGTTCACAAATTTTCTGTTCCCCTAATGAATGACTGCTAAAGATCTTAGACTTACGTATGTACTTAAGAATTAATCAGGATGGCCAATGAAAACACAGGAAAACAGAATGCAGTATTGTATGGACTTTTTTTAGAGTACTAATTTCGAATATACCCTCAGGTTTTCTGTAATAAAAATTCTTGAATTAACATGAGTATATGAATAACATGAAAATCTCTTAAGCTCTTTTTATAATTCTTTTTGGATTGAATAGAGAAAAGGTCATCCTATCTGGCCATCCATTGTTTATTTTGCTGAAACCGAAACGAAATGACAGCTAGAAGAACTTGAAATCTCAATATTTCTTTCTAATCTTTTTAGCCGTTTCACTAGACTAAGTCACATATCGAGGACCAATTTTATTATTTTACTAATTTTATTTATTAAAAAACAGTAAAAAAAAACTTCATGCAAAATAGAAAAAGTTCGATTTTGCTGTCCTGTGAAATAAATCTGATCAAAATTCAAGTAGTTCATAATTTAAGAGGGAATACCACCTTGAAAATTAAGATATTTTTTTAAGTCAGAAATTTACGTTTTTTCCAAAGCAAGATTTGGAAAACTGTGAGCTCGATAACTGCCATCAATTCTTTATCGATTTCGTTTGGAAGTTGGTACAAATATTCTAAAGCATATTCCTTAAATCACTTCATTTCATTTTTACGATTGGATAATTTAAATATTTTTAATTAAAAAATCTTATTACTTGTCTAATCTAATTACTAAACTTTTCTTCTAATCTAAACTTTTAGACCATTGCTGTGAATCCAAAGAATTCCAAATAAAGTTCTTTATGATCATTAACCAATCGCTTACCTTTTCAATGTCTATAAAGAACAAACAAAAATTGATTTTTATATATGTAAATATATAGATTTTAGACATTTTCTTCTGCGTCCCCTTTCACAATTCTACTTTCTGAGTAATAGTAAAAATATTACCCTACCTTCTCAACAAAATGAAAAATCCGAATCATCTTAAGTTTTTAGTCATTTTTGTTTGATAAAACACTGCAAAATAATTGCTTCATTCCATCAAACTAAAACCACTTACATGAAGGGCAAAAAACAAGCTCTCCATCTGTCTACATTTCCTGCCCTCTCTCCTATACTTTTGTCGATTTAACAAAACAAAGAGCAGCATAGTTGAAATAATAAAAATATTCTAGTAAATTCACTTGTTCGATTTCAGAGGCTTAAATGCTTTTGTGATAAATTGAAATCCTTTCAACAGCAAAACATTACGCATACGCCTCGTAAACCTTCGCCCCATTGAAAGCCAAAGTGCAAAGCACTTTATTAAATTTTCACTTTTCAATCTCTTCAATTATTTTGAAAAAATTTTTTTTTTTGCTTCACTTATTGCAAAGCCAAAACCGGAAGCATTTGACTGCCTTAATTGAGGTGCAACTTTTTGACCAACAAAACAGTTCGGACCCAAAGAGGAGAGGAGGGGGTCATCATCATCTGACTGCCACACGCCATTTGCTGCCATCAACAATTAACCAACAGAGAAGACGAAAGAAAAGAGGAAGAAGAAAGATTACTAAAGCTTTTAGAGTTCTCAATTCTGAGTTTATTTCTCCCCCGTAACTTGGCTCTAATTGTACCGCATGCAACTGCCAGAAAAAAAAAGGAGAGTAGAAGTAGAAGCAAAAACAACCTCAAAACCTTAGCTATACCGCAAGCACTTGCATCGGAACCCCCAATGGGGTCCCAAGCATTTGTTCTTGCACCTTTAGTATTTTTCCCATTTTCCATTTTCACATCGTTTTGCATATTTTCCGTCCGTTTTTTTTTTTCGTTTTGGTCCGTTGTGCAGTTTCTTTTTAAGTGAAATTCTAAATGGTTTTTACTACCAACTGTTGGCTTTTCAGCCATTTCCTTAGCTATCCATCTATTTGGCCACCTTTTTGCTCTATCGTTCTCCCTTCCACCCCCCTCTTTCTCCCCCCTCTGTCTGTCTCTGTGATGTTGCTGCCTCCTATGTCATTATCACTGCAAGCATTTAACTCAGAATTTCGTTTCGTTGTCGCCCTTTTATTTCTCTTTTCAATTCTTGTTTTTTGTCGTTTTTTCGTTTTTTGTAAAGTGTAAATAGCATTTGCTGGTCGGTTACTCAGGCGGTGGCAAGTCCATTGCGTTGTCGCCGTCCCTTTAACTCAAAAGAGATAAAAAATGGAGCAAAAAGCAAGTCACTGAGCCGACTAGTTTATACCCTTGCAATTTCTTGACTAACAATTCTAAGAATGTTTTAACGTCTCTTACTTAAGGTTCTTCAAGCATCTCTTTCTCTTTCACACCATGCGGAATTCATAGAAAAATGTTCTCTCTGTCTCTATCGCACAACTCAGCATCTTATGTTCATCTCATTCACACCCATCGGCGAAATAGACTACTCAGATACGCAACCATCTCTGAAGCTCTTTAGCTTTTTTCTCATTTTATAAGTGTCGTAAAACTATGATTTAACAGTCGTTAATAATAACACTTTGCTTAATTCTTATTAATACATTTTTGTTATTAATTTTATATTAAATTATTTACACCATCACAACATTCACAGAGTTTCAAGAACCAAAATAAAAGAAAACAAAGAATTTGCAGTGTGACCATGCTCAAACTCCCTTAACCCAGTGTTGCATAATGCTAATTTTGTATGCTAAATAAGATCGACAATATCAGGCGTTTAAGTTATGAGATCAGAACAGATTTTTCGCTCGCAAGGGTATCAACCAAGTCCTTCTCCTCGTAGTCCTCAATCGGGCTGTTCCTTTTTCACTGTGTTCTTGCCCTGCATTGCGTTCGTTTTCGTTACGTTTCGTTTGTTTTCATTACATTCTTCTTCTTCTACTACTACTTCTTTCTTTCGCCTGCTGACCCTGTGGCCAAGTTAACGAAGAAGTTGGTCGAAGAGGTGAAGTGGTTTTTGGGTTTTTGCGGGTAAGCGGTGAAGCTGTGAGGGGGAATTCCCCTTGGACTTGTAATTTTAACCAACAAGGCGAGTCATGTACATTGGGCATTCATTATCCTGCTGCGTGTCCTGCCCACCATTCCTTTGGGTTCCTTTTTTCGATACGGGCCAATCCTCGAGAAATGCGCATAAAATTGTCTTCTATTTTTAAATATATATATACACAAGTCGCAATGTTTACGCTTTCGCTTTCCGTTTTTAGTTTGATTCCTTTGACAATTTCCGGTTTGTTGACTCCTTTTTCTTTGCTGCTGATTCTTTTTTTTATGCTTTTCTTATTTAAAAGCCATAAAATTCAGCACATGTCTTCAATTTGTGCGTCTCGGCTATGAAATTGGTCCAGTTGGTCCATGGGGGGGGGGGAAACCAAACGACATTGGACAGCTTTGCTGGCCATAAAAATAAGTTAGTAAAATGTTGCTTATTCTGTTGGCCAAGTTGAATGAAGTTGTTAAAGGGATAAGTGGCAGAGACTACAGATTTGAATCGAAGTTACTTTAATTGCTCTCTTGTGTTAGGGGTCCTCTTCCTTTTAAGCCGATTCTGTTTGAAATTATGATTTATGGCCTGCCACTTGTAGGTGCTACTTTCGACCAAAATCAAATTGAATCAATACAACACAACACACAAAAAAGAAAACTTTCATTCGGAAATATAATTTATTATGGGTATTTTCTCCCCCCTTCGTTTTTATCCGTTTTGCACTTGCAATTAATGTCAGACACAAGGACGATGAATAAAAAACAATAAAAGCGAATTACATTAAAATTACACAATCAGCAAAAAAGCAGCAGCAGCAGCAGTCGAAAAGGAAGAAATGGAAACCTTGTTATGCTGCATGAGCAGAGGAAACAGTGAGAGGGAGGAGGATGGGAGGCAGGAGGAAGTGATGCCCAGACGTTAAGGAGAAGCAAAAAAGCGAAATGATTACTCAGTTGGGTGAGGGGAGCCTTGAGTTTGGACCTGGACAATTGTTCAGGCAACAGGTTCTCAATTGAAAATGTTGTTAAACGAGTTTTAATTAGACAGACCGAAAGAGATGAGACAAGGGTGGGGGCATAATAATCCTCCCCCCTATCTTGTCTTCTAAAAACTGGCTAGGGATTAGTGGGGAGAGCTAATTTCAAATCATGAGGGGATAAAAGAGATCGAAATGGAAAATGGCACAAATGGCATACTAATTAGTGCCATTCTCTGCGAATCGTCGAATGATGTGCGAAAAATGTGAATGACGTATTAGTGGAAAGTTGTTTCACCTCCCCTCCGCACCAAACACCTCTCTCCGTCCACCCGAGGGGGGTGGCATCCAAATCAAATCGGAAATGCAGCCAAAAGAACTTCGCTTAATTACCTTCTCTTTTTTTCTGAGGCGAATTAGCAGTGCGGAAATAAAAGCGGAGATGAAGCACTGCCAACAAAGAGGGACATAAGGAACTGGCAAAAAAAAAAATAGGAGGTAAAAACTAATAAGGGAGAGAGAGCTAAATTTGACTACTTAGTTAGTTAACAATGAGCAATTTAAAAATGGAAAATCTCTTTGTGAAAATGGACTATCCAATCAGCTCTTTGCTTGGGGTTTTAGTTTTCTATAATCCACAAAACTTTTGCAGTAATTTCTTATTAAGGGAACTCCAAGTGAAATAAATTTTGCAGTCTAATCGTTATTTCTCCTTGTTCTGCCCAAGAAACTAAAAAGAAACTAAGAAAATTTTTTTTAATGATTTACATAATTTAAATTTACCATTCGCCATTAGAAAGATTTTTTTAAATATCGTTTTCCTTAGTTATCTAAAGGTTTTGATTTTCTATTACACAAGTTAAGCAATTTGACAAGTTCAGATACCTATTTTGTTTATCAAACTTTTGTTTTAATTTAATCGAGGTCTATCTACTTTCAGATTTGCAAAGTTCTCTCATCAGCAGACAACCCTAGAATACTTCAACGCTTAAACTAGTTGGGAATTACAACTAGATAAATAGAAAATGGAGGCTATGCAAACAAAAGATGAACTCTGGAGTTGTAAGCTGTGTCTTTTCTTGTTCTAATCATGATTTTCATATTTACTAGGCAGTCTGATAAGTGCCTCAAAATTCTAAGAGATGGCATTGGTATTCACTAGTGTGAGCCATTTTTGAGGAGCTTGATTCTTTATATGACGCCTGTCAAAATTTCAGCCATTTACGTATTTATTTATTATTTATATATATGTATTTATTTACCTAGAAAACTATTTAAGCAATTACCTATAATGATTTAATTAAATTTCAAAAGAAATTCCCATTTTCACCTTAAAATTTTACTTTAAAATGTTAAGTAATTTATTTTTCTTTAATCCAGAAAACTATTAAATTGAATTTCCCAACTATTTGCAGAAATTTTCTTGAAATCTACCCTTGAAAGTCTCGCAACTAAAGCCTTAATTAAAGCAAATGAAGTAATTTTGCAGCATTAATCAAAGACAAAAGTAAATGAAATGAATGAAGCCATAACTGATGCGACACAAGGACCCGCCCGAGCTCCACTCACCGGTCAACTCTCACCCACCTGCGCACAGGTGAAGACGCCACCTTGTGGTAGACTGACCAGTCCACCAGTGTCCAGTTGTCCTCTCATCTCTCTCGTGGAGATTGATTGAGCGTAACCTCGACGCGTTTCTCATTGTCAAGTGAATTGCTGAAATTTCTTGGCGTCGTCAGTGTGTTAAATTGCTGGCATTGCTCAGCGGCAGAAGCGCGGAGAGGAAGGTAATGGGGGGAAGGAGTGTGGGGAGATGTCTGCATCCTATGGTCCATGTCGAAGCGGTTCCAGTCAGCCATCCAGCCAGTCAGGCGATGCATGTCGGTGACTTTTGAGCATTCCACTCGCTAGTTGGCCGGTTGGTCATCGTCGTCGTCCACTGTCAGCGAACTGACAACGGAATTGATTTAATGCCTCCTTTTTTTTCTACTACATATATTTATTCCTCTGTCCACAGGTGGAGTCACAGCTCCAGTTGTCTTAATTGGCCTCACTTTGGCGGTGTTTATTCATGCGTTGTAAGCGAGTCTTGCGGGTCTTGTTCCAGTAAACATTTTAATTATGGCCAAGTGATAGTAACAATCGAAAAAAAAAGGTAAATTGATAAGCGCATAATTGCCTGCAATTAAGTCGGAGACTAAAACAAAAAAAACTAACAACTGCAAATGATGCTTGGACACCTTGAAGCTCAAGTTAATTGACTTCACTTAAAGTTATCTAAATCAAAAAAAATGTCTGCTAATAAAAGCGAAGAATTTCGTAATTTGGTTAAAGTGTCTCCAAATTGAATGAGATTAATTTCTAAACAGAAATCATCAACTGGCGCAATAATTATCTTCAGTCTGAGTTTTTCCCACTGCTTTTTGGTTTAAATCAAACCTTGAATTTATTTGCTTTTCTCTCAATTTTCAACGCTTTGGGGCGAGGTCAACTTTCCTGCTGGCTTTGATTGAAAAATTTGAAATGCAATGAACACCCGCTCATTCCCTCCCGCGGCTACCCCTCTCCAATTGCCTTTTGTTTTTAGTTGAGAATTTGCATCTCTCGTTGCGTTTCAAATATTTATTTATAAACAGCAGAGAAACCAAACCAAAAAAAATCAATAAATCAACGAGAAAGAAATGGGCAAAAAATCATCAAAAATGAAACGATATTTCAATCGGCAAAGCACACAAAAGTATGCTATGGAAATGGGGCAATGCGTTGGAAATGCGTTTTCACACCATTTAGGGAACCGAGATTCTGGGCCGCTTTAAATTGGTCTTTTGTGTGTGATTTATACAAAAACTGAAAAAAAAATTAAATTGTTAAAACGGAAATTGACAAAATGCATGAACGGTGTGTGAAGGGGGGGGCGGATAGGGGGGAGTTCGAATTTAATGGGTGTCTGGTATAACCATTTAAATGTACGACCAAGTCATATATATAGGGGATACAATTGGTTTTTCCATCAAACAAATTGAAACACTCACAGTTCACTCTCTGCGTCTCTCTCACACACACACACTGGACTGCACTTAAGTTAAAAACGTTTCATTTTATATAACCACATTGAACAACCACCAAAACACCATCTCCATCTCCATTTCCCTTCCTCATTCATTCTTGGAGATTCTCTCTGGGGACTTTGGTTGCGGCGGTTTGATGCTTGCGCCATAAAGTATGCAACTTCATTGATAACATTTATTTCAAATGCACTCAAAAACCACTCAATAGTATGAAATTTGTTGCAGTTTACCTGGCAAAAGCACACACGCACACCCACACACACCCTCCACACACACACACACGCACACTCGCTTCCCCCTAGGGCCATCGGTTGAAATGAGCATCTGTATTTGTGTGTGTGTGTGGATAAAAATATTCTTTATTATATTTCCCACATGCTTTGCATGTCTGTAACAATATATTCTGCTTTCTGTATTACATAAATATCATTCATTTTCTCCCTTTCTCTCTCTCTCCCTATCTCTCTCTCTCTCTCTCTCTCTGTCTCATTTTCAATAGAAAAAAAAGAAAGGTAATATCTCTCTATGGGACCCCTCAACAATGTGCTTACTTCTTTATGTGTCATCCAATCGAAGCCAAAGTCAAATTTACTTTGCCATCTCTATGGGAGTTAACCTTATTTTTTTTTGTCCCAGTTAAGCTTACTTTAGTGTAGTCTTTAGGTTAGTCCAGTTTTGGACTAGTCAAAGAGTCCGGCAATGCATTTGGCTATGCGGAATTTTGTATACTCTTGCAAAATGATTTTTAATTTTGCATTATTTAGGTGTGTAGTTAATTGTTATTAAAGTTCACCTATGAACCTTGAGAGGAAGTAATACTAAAAGAAATTGCATACCAAAAATTCTTAATTTGTCGCCAAAATATCGTATAGAAGTTGGCATTTTTAACCCTTGCATTGAGTCCCTCCGCTTGGCTTTGTTTTAAGGCTTTAATTAATTCTAAAGTAATGTTTTCCTTAAACGACAAAACAAAGTAGATAAAATTTCACGTCAAATGAGATATATTAGATACAAATCAAATATGTATTAAATGACATAACTTATGAGAGAAAAAAGGAACGCAAACAAGAAAATCAGAATTAAACAATGAGCATAACAAAAATGTAAAATTTGTTCTAAGGAGCAATTTGCATGTCATAATATTTTTCCCGATGTTTTGTTAATCCTTTTGTTCCAAAGTCCTTGCATTTCCTACCATAATGAGCTGCTGACTGAAGTATTATAAATATTATTAATTTATAATCATAATTCAATACTTAGAACTTCTCTCAAATGGCAGATGTTTCCCCCGTTCGAGCAGATGGAGTCCAAATCTCAAAAAACCCCAAATTAAATCCACCTCAAGGATTGGAGTAACACAACCTTATTATTCACAAATTAATAAAGTTTTACAAAATTTCCAAAAACCTTGTGACCTTGCTTCGAGACTTATCCCAACTTCTACCTACGAAAAGTCTGTGAAAAGCTGTACAAGAAATAACACCCCGAAAATATCCTTTTATAGGATTCCTTTTCTTCCTTTTTTAAAGGTTTATGTAAATACTAAATTATAACTTCATAATCATTGGCTAAAAAGAGGAAAGATCGACCAATCTGAAGTCAAAACTGACGAAACGATTTTACAATTTGTATACATAATTATTTAATATTTATATTTTATAGGAAGCTATCACTCTAAAAGCCTTTGAAAAAAAGTCAATCAAGAGAATGTTCATCATAATCATTTAATCAGCATATATTAGCTTTATCTATTAGGTTCTAGACAATCACTTGCAAGGACCACACCATTTTACTCTTATAATACCTTATTCTACATGCATATATATGATTTTCGTCATTAAGATGAGAAAAAAAAATGTACGGCTCAAACTTTACACTATCTTATTGTGGACCGTAGATATTACTTTTGCCAGTTCATCATTGTCCATTTTTTTCTGCTCTTCTCCAGTATTTTGGCAGCAACTACCCAGAACAGGTGATTCGTCCAGTTTTAATCGTTCTAAAGCCTTAGACAGCTCGTTTATGATCCTGGGAGAAAAGTAGACTTTATTTTGATGATTATTGGATGAGCTATGTACATACATATGTATGTATGTTTGTTTTTAAGAACCTTTCCATCTCTTCTGCTCTGGTTCGAGCTTCTCTCTGGAGCTTGCCCGGACTCACATAAAGGGGCACTTCCTCCTGCGGCACATAACCATTTTTGACGCGTCGCACCTTTCGCCAAGTGCCGTCAAGCCGTTTTGTAGCTGGAATAAATTTTCCTTCGCTGTTTTCTAAATAATTGCTCATTTTTAGTTAAACGAATTGAAAGCTAGAAACAGATGGTTGCTTGTCGATATACAAAAACTTACAGTATATCGATTAAATATCAGATATGTATATCGACTGGAAATCGATAAGATGTCATATGTTTTCATGTTAGAGGAAAAACAATTATTTATTATTTGCTTGTAAATTTTTCAAACAATAAATTCTAAAGAAATGAAGCTACAATTTTTTTCTTCTGCTCAAACTAAATATAAACTATTCGCAAATAGAGTAAATAAAATATTATTTTGAAGAAAAGACATTACTTTGACTTTACTAGCTTGTGGCTTTGCTCTCAAAGCTCTTAAGAAAAATTTATTCGTTTTTAATTATTTGCAATTTTCTCAACTTTTTCTCTCTCGCTTCTTTCTGTCTTCTTTTGTCTTAATCGTTTATTCCATGTATGCTCAAAATTAATTGCAGTTCCAAATATTTGTGTTGCACATATTTGACCCAAATTGCTTTTTGTTTTCCAATTTAATTTTGTATGTGAAAAACTTTTATGGTAAATTTAATATTCTTGTGCACAATAAATCAGAACAGAAGTTGTTCATATAAAATGCAATGTGGAATATTCACGCCTACAATTTGCTTCGATTAGCAATAAAAAAAAAACCAAAAAGCAAATGAAATCTTCAAAATGTTGTTGAACAATTATGAACATCTCCCCTTCTCCCTATTGGTGTTCTTTTAACCATATGGTAATCTTGCATTTCACGTTTCATATAATTTATAGTTTTATGTTTTTTTTTTTTTTGCATTTTCTAATTGAATGAACATGGTCAAAAGTTCTCTAACTCATTGCTAAATTCATTCATTCATTATATGCACATGTGCGGATGTGTGTGGTGTATTATTAAAATATGAACATTTGCCTAGTCAGGGTCGAATTTTGCATAAATTAGATATTAGAGCTGCAGGGAGGGGCGGAAGAAGACTTTTGCAAATTAGGTTACAACGCCAATGTGGTGGAAATTAAAATAAAATAAATAAACCACATTTCTCCAACCACTATTTCCTCTCTCTCTCTCTCTCTCTCTGGCCCCCAGGACATATGTTTTATGGTTTAAAGCAGTTGTAATACATATCTGACCCAAATTCTCGAAAATATGCAATATCATTAATAGACCAAAGAGGCAAAAAAATAAGTATATAATGAAGGCAAAGAAAAGGACCGACGACCACAGATAACAAATTACTTGTCATGAATAATAATAAAGTGCAGTTTGGTCACGCCCCTTTTACACCCACTCCCACTATCTTTAGTGTCCTTATATCTCTCTCTTTCTCACTATAATGACTGTGAAGGAGTAAAAGGCGAAAGGAATATGCAATGACGATAATGACAATGACAATGTTGACAAGCCGATGAGCATAAAAGATGCGCGCATACAATACGAAAACATGCATAAGTATGAGTCGCAATTCGCCTTCGCTCTATTTAATAGCGGATGTTCTGGAAAACGTGGAAACTCTCCACTTCAGCATCTAAAACACATAACAATTGCCATCAATTTATATTGATTTGCAAATTTATAAATTATTTTTTATGACAGCTAAAAAGTATGCTATGAAAAAAATCAACGAAATACTGGTGAAATGCAGAAAATAGAATGCCAATAAGCAGAAAATTGCCAGGGCCGTCAAACTGAAACAATGAGCAGAAATTTCATTACCGGACCATGGTTTGGAGGGGGATGAGGGGGTAAGAAGAGAAATTGCATGGATGGATAGATAGAATTGGATGGTAAATGGAATGGGTTTCGACTGTAGCCGGGTGCTTGTCATCTTGACGGGAATTGAAATTGAAAAGAAAATGAATAAAATGTGCCTGCTTACTTGGGCACACTCACAAAAAAAAAAAAAAAAGTCGTTCCAACAGTTGTCCTGCTTGCTGTCAGTGTGACTGTCATGTCTTTGTTGCCGCCCTCCCCCCCCCCATCCCACTCTGGTTGTCCTCTGGTTATTTGCATTAAAAATATTATTCATTGCAATCACAAGGATTTGCACAAAAAGCGAAAGAAAAATAAAAGAAACGAAGTGAACAGAAATTTCTGTTCTGCAATGAGCCGTTGTCGCTACATGAAAATGCAATTGCTGTGAAGCATAAGGCCAAGAGGAGAACACGACCAGAGCGAACGTGGGGAAAGTGCTTTTGTCTCGAGCGGAATAAGCGGATAATGAAATATCTGTGACACAGTTGTGTGTGTTTTGCCTCATTGTCCAAAAAGAAGAAGTACAGACACGGATACGAAAACGAACGAAAGGGATGCTAGAATTTTAGATTTATGAAAATTGATGATGACAGACAAAAAAAAAAAAAAAATAACTATCTAAACCATTAAATCGGGAATTTCAATTCGCGAGTTTTTCTCTCCCTCTATCTAAACTGCAAAAGTCTGGGTCATTGGATTAATTCGCATCAAGTTTCGCTCTAATGAGCATGGCCTGGGGAATTACAAGGCCAATCAACTGACACAAATCAGACATGGAGCCACCCACGTTGAGGGAGAGAGATGGGGAGATATATGGAGCAATTGCATCGTTGGCTAGTTTTTGGCGCCGCAACAAGATACACGACATTTTAATTGGACCTGCCATTGGACCACTCCACGACCACCATCATCATCATCATCATCATGATCAACACCTGGCGCAGATATTGTAGGAAAAAATAAAAACACAGAAGAAACATGGCCACGCCCAAACTGAACAAATGGATTAGCCGCTAATTAAACGCCAATTGGAAATGCCTGAGGGAATCCGAAACACAACAGAGCGAGAGAGAGAGAGAGATAGAGATACGGATGGCCAAAATGCTTTGACCACCATCATGTGTCACTGATCTAAATTTATGCAAATTGCCAGCTGCAAAAGCCTGCAAGAGTTCTAAACCCTTTACCCCATCTATCGACCCACCCACCAGACAGGAGCACCACCTTCTCCCACATTTCATTTTTGCACACGCCTCCAGTTGCAGTTGCAGTTGGAGTTGGAGTCGCTGGTGCCCTTTTTAATGGCAATGGCAACAAGAGTCCAGGCCATTCATTTGGTTGCCTTCGCGCTGATTATTAAATCACCAGGAGCACCAGCAATCTGATATGCAAAATCTCGACTAGCTCAGACAAGAGATGCCAGCCAGACGGCAAACTACTCCACATCCACTCCAGCTCCATCTCCATCTCCACCTCCATCTGCAGCTCCTTTATCCTGCGTTAATTACAGCTTCAGTTTGTGCTCTCGGAACTTGTTAAACACAAGAACACTGGCTAGCAAAAAAAAAATAGAAAAATAAAATGAAGCAAAGATTTCTTCGTTTTTCGCCAGTTTATTAGAGGGCCGGGAGGGTAAGAGGCACCAAAGCGAGTAGCTATGCAATTAATTGGAGCTTAGTTACCAACCTGTTTTAATGGCCAAGATGACGCCAAGTCAAGTGAGTGCAAAGCTACAAGCATCCCCCATCCATCCATCCATCCATTCGAACCCCATTCCCCTCCCTTCCTCTTCCAAGATAAACATAGTTGCCAGAGCCAGACAGACGAGAGATCACGGTTATGGGTATGGGTACGATTGCGGCATCGTAAGATGTCAGTTATGTTTAAAACCATGACTTTTAGGTAGATGCAATTTTGCACAGCCATCTTTATAATATTCAATTTCAAATAACTCAAACGGTTGGGCAAGTTTACGTTTATGTATTCACTTTACAAGGTTTTATTATTTTATTTAGATTTAAAGTTTTTTTTGTTTCCCTGGTATAAAATTTACTTGAAAACTTATTTCTTATAGTATATCAGTAGTTTTATCTAGTATATAGATAGTTTTATCTATCGTGGAAATAGTAAAATTTTTATGATATAAAATGTATCTAAAATTTAACAGAAAGCATAATTTCAGCTCTTTAATTGCAGGTTTTAAAATAACAATTGATGGAATTCCGATGCTCATTTAAAATTTTAAGACTAAACATTTTAATAAATAAAATGCGTTTTTAATAGAATAATCAGTTAATCGTTATCGTACAATATCGTAGTGAAAACTTTCGATTTTTGATAGAATCACAATTAAAGCATTTTATATTCTTTTTGAAGAGTTTCTTGTAATAAGCCGCTTATCGTAATTAATCGATATTTCAATATTGAATTTTGAAATAGCCTTATTCAAAGCAGATTTTATTTAGTTTATTCGAACTTTTCTTGGAATTATCGGTTTGTCGTAAATAATCGATGCGTCGTAGTATTAATAAGTAGATCCACAATTGAAGCAAAATTGAATTCCCTTTAAAGCGATTCCTGGAATAATCAGCTTTGCCGTAATTAATCGTACGACAACATCGTAGTAAAAACTTTCGATTTTTGATAGAATCACAATTAAAGCATTTTATATTCTTTTTGAAGAGTTTCTTGTAATAAGCCGGTTATCGTAATTAATCGATATTTCAATATTGAATTTTGAAATAGCCTTATTCAAAGCAGATTTTATTTAGTTTATTCGAACTTTTCTTGGAATTATCGGTTTGTCGTAAATAATCGATGCGTCGTAGTATTAATAAGTAGATCCACAATTGAAGCAAAATTGAATTCCCTTTAAAGCGATTCCTGGAATAATCAGCTTTGCCGTAATTAATCGTACGACAACATCGTAGTAAAAACTTTCGATTTTTGATAGAATCACAATTAAAGCATTTTATATTCTTTTTGAAGAGTTTCTTGTAATAAGCCGCTTATCGTAATTTATTGATATTGCAATATTGAGATTTGAAATGGCCAATATTGAGGTTTCCAAGCGTTTATTGGAAATATCAGTTTATCATAATTTGTTAATGTGGCAATTTTGTAGTAAAAACTTTCGATTTTTGTTATTTTAACAGTTTTATTATTCAAAGCAAAAGGAATCGAAAAATGCATCCAAATTGACAGACTTTTAAACAGTTAATCGTATATTAAGCGATGAGAATTTCAAATCATGAAATCCCTTACAATTTCTCAGTATCTGATATCATATCTTACATCCTAAACACTGAGATTTCACTCTGAACACATTAAAATACACAATTTAAATAAAGTAGAACAAAATTCTTGTAATGGCTCTTGAGCAGATTTGTGGAGTGAATCGTTTGCCGTTTATGAAACGGTTCGATGACCTTCAATTCGAATGGCAATTGGAGCAACTTGACCAGGCCACCAGTAATTTTCGTAATCCCTATGCTCTGAGTGCTCCACCCTTTGAGCAGGTGAGAGAGGATCCTCCAGTCTTTTATTTCTCTAATCTTTTTCTTACCAGCCGGCTGAAAATTTACCGAAAATCCTTACCCATTGTAATATTCAAATGGATTTCGCTCATGGCACTACGACACTGGGTTTCAAATTTCGAGGCGGAGTCATCCTGTGTGCAGATTCTAGAGCCACCTCTGGTCAATATATTGGGTCGCAGACGATGAAGAAAATCGTGGAATTAAATGATTATATGTTGGGGACTTTGGCGGGCGGGGCAGCCGATTGTGTCTACTGGGATCGAGTGTTGGCCCGAGAGTGTAGACTCCATGAGTTGCGCTTCAAGCGGCGAATGTCGGTGGATACAGCTGCGAGACGAATGTGCAACATCTCGGCGGAGTACAAGGGAATGGGTCTGGTGATGGGCATGATGTTGGCTGGCTACGACGATGATGGACCCAAACTAATCTATGTTGATTCCGAGGGTATGCGTTCGCATTCCAATGTCTTTTCGGTGGGCAGTGGTTCACCCTATGCCTTGGGCGTTCTCGATACGGGCTACAGTTGGGATATAAGTGATCGGGAAGCCTACGATTTGGCCAGGAGGGCAATCTATCATGCCACCAGTAAAGATGCCTATTCGGGAGGCATTGTACGTTTGTATCACATCAATGAGAAGGGCTGGAAGAATATTGGGAACACGGATTGCTGTGAATTGCATGAGGAATACTGCAAGGATGAGCAAACCCAAGGAGAGGGCGGAGAACCAGATGAACAGCCCTGTACGAGTCATGCTCAGCCCTGGAGCGAAAGGAAATTATTGGAGTCAGAAGTGCAGGAGCAAATGGTAGCTGCTGCCACCACTGAGAAGGGAGAATAGAATATTTGGAGTATTTCGATGTGTCCCCCCTCCCCGCCCTGTAACCATTTCCCATTTGAAAACAAACAGCTGAATCTAAACCAAAATATATGAGCAACTTTCGCTCGCTAACGAACTTTTTCTATAAATCAAAATAATAACTTCTAAGCTCCCGAACGACTTCCCAAATGGGTGTGCCATCCCGCACACACACGCACACACACACACACACCGACACACACATCGTTGTTCCATGAAATGTTGCATTTTGTGTCTTTTCGGTTGTCATCAACAAATGTTGCAGATGCCTTGTAGACTGGCAGCTGGAACTGGAGGAGCCTCTATGTAGCTGGGAGCCTGGCCGGAAAGGCGCAACCGCAGACCTTACAAGCTGAAGCGGAAGGCAGAATAGGGATTGGAATTGAGGAGGGACATTAGGGAGATATGCTCCCTGCTAAGGCAGCTCTAGAGCATGCGATAAATTTAATAAATTACAAACCAAATCCGCAAATTTGTTGAATTCCAAAAATAAAAAGCCAAGAGGCGGCAAATGACTAGAAGTGAGAATGGCAAGAAGGAGGATGTGGGGGGGGGGAGGAGAACCGATGGGTTTTCGCACGGCGTTTGGGGAACATGTGTGTGCAACTCTTAGCAGTTCGTGTAGCACGTGTATGTGTCCTTAGACACACAGGGAGGCGGGTGAAGGAGGAGGAACAGGAGGCGTTTGCGTTTTGTGGGCAAAAAGTTTTACTGTAAATTGCTTTTAATCTAATGAACGTCGCCAACAACAGCAGCACCAGCAGCAGCAGCAGGAACACCAGGAGGGAGTGCCATGAGGTAAAGTGCGTTCGTTTTTGGTTTTTTTTCCTACCGATGAGACGGAGCACTAGCCACCCCTGACGACAACGACGACGCCAAAGTCATTTTTCCTCTGCGGTGTCATTAGAAAATTACTTAAGCAAAAGGCGGACTGCATATAATTGAGAGAATGGCCTGAGAATTGTGGCAAAAGTGGGAGATAATTGTGTGGAACGGGAGCAAAAGTGGGGTCAAAGGCGGATAAGTAGATGTTGGATACTCGCAACTAAGTGCATTTTATTTTCATACGGTTTATAGGTCACAGATATATTTAAAGCTTATTTCAATCTCCAGCCAAGCACTGGAAAAAGTTCAACGCACCAAGTAAATAAATCGTTTTCATAATTTTGTGAACTTTTTCAAACATGGTGAACAACCGAAACGTGTAACGGTTATGATAACGATAACATGGATGGCAGAATGGGATTTGAAAGTTAAAAGAGATTTCTGATAAATTATTACTATCGAGGTTTTCGCCGGAGTAACCTATTATCGATATGTTCATCGTTATATCGGTTATCGTAACGATTTTTCCCATGGGTTGAGCAACGTATTTAAAGCGGTACACCGTTTGTATATGAGATAGTTGTGTATAAGTTAGTTTTCCAAAAGATTTTCTAATGTTCTGTAAACTTTGCTGAACAACCGAAACGATTACCTTAATAATTCCGATTTTTACATTAGTTTTGAAGCATTTGCTTTCGAAGTATAGCTCAATTATTTTCACTAGTTTATTCTGTTGAAGATTTCTTTAAAGATTCTTTGCTATTTCGGTGTCGATTCGGCTTAGAGGTATGCCTATATCGATATATTTTATCGATAACTTTCCACATAAGTTATCCTTGACAATTTTCCTTGTTAAAAATAGATGTTACTATAACTCTAGGGCATTTTGGGCTCGAATTACTTTATCTGAAAATCTGAATTTTAGAAGTTATCTAAAATGATATTACTGCTTTTTCATGTTACGCTTAAAGGATTATATATAAATCTTTTATCGTCGTTTTTTTTTTAAGCAACTCTGCCGCGTTACGTTAAGATTTTTCGGTTAGTGCCTAAAAGATGCTGTGATCCCTTCTCCTAACGTTTACTTTTAAGCAACTTTTCTTAAATATTTTCCCTGTTAAAGTTTCACAAAAGAAACTCCGCTGCAGCCATTTTCATTCATGAGCTACTTCAACTCCCTTGTGTTTCGTATTTTCGCGTTTTGTGCAATGAAATTTACATAAAATGATGCAAAATGCAACAGCAGCAGCAACAGCAACTACAACTACAACAAATGGCATATTAATTGCGGGCTATCATTTTCCACCAAATTAGCTGGTTCAACAGAAAAAGATATTTGCCCCCTCATCCCCCACCAGCACCCCTCCTCCTGCCCCATACCCTTCGACGCACATACACACACACACGTAACTAATATGCATAAAAAGCATGCAACGGCAACAAAAACTATAATTTAAATTAATTTGCAAAACAACAAGGACAGCAGCAACAACAACAGCAACAGGAACAGCAGCAACAATTTTGCAGCACCTGCAATGCTGCTGATATTTTTGTTGTTGCTGCTGTTGCAGTTGTTGTCATTCCACTTTTGTCAACGAGCTCAAATTCAATGAAATTTCACACTTTGTCGTTAAAAGCGCGCCGCTTGCCAAAGTGAGAGCAGGTTGGAGATGGAGTAGGTGCCAGATGGGGATGGGAACGGGTTGGGGGGGGAGCCGTTAACTGGCAGGCATAAGGATGCAAATATGCAAATGGATTTTGCCAAGCGAACACATTGGGTGAGAGGAAGGCGGTAGACGAATGTTTGACAGGCAAGCGTGACTGTTTCTGCTGGGCGCAAAAGGAAAGACCCAAGAGGAGAGTGGTAAGTAGGTGGGGAGGGGGGGAGGTGGTGGTGAGGTCTGGGCAGCAGCATCTTCATTTTAGACTGAGCATAGTAGATACAACTGCTGCTGCTGATGATGACGATGATGATGTTGCCGCCGCTGTTGCTGTTGTTGCTGCTGCTGCTGTCACAGGCAACAGACACGCCAGCAACACTTTGCCAAAAGCTGCAATTCTAGAAGCGACCGAGAAGTATGAGGTGGGGGGTTGGGGGGGATGGGTGAGTAGGTACATGGTTATGAGACAGCGGATGTGGACGTTGTGAATGCAATGCCTCGTTTGGCATTTTCATTAACAGAGTCGCGGCAATGTGGCAGAAGAAAGACGGCGACAACAGCAACAACAAAAATGCAAATGCAGATGCAGAGGCCTGGCAAAGACACGCGCTGCAGCAACAAAATGAACACCCATATTAGGAACAGCAGCAGCAGCAACAGCAACATTACATATAGCCACATCAGCAACATCTTCTACTGCAGCAGCAGCAGCAACAACAGCAACATGCAGAGGTTCAGCGTCAGATGCACTTCCAATTTATCAGCTCTGTAGTCTGCAGTCAGTTCCCTGACTACTACTACAACTTCTCCTCCATTTTGTCCCTCCCCCCCCGTCTCTTGCATCTGACCCATTGCCAGCCATGAGAGGCAACTTCAAAGCGCAGATGTTGTTGGTGTTGATATTCTTATGGTAGTTGGTGTTGCTGTTGTTGTTCTTGTTGTTGCTGCTGTTGTGTGTTCTCCATTTATTGCCACTTTAGAAGGCGGCAACTGCACATTAGTTGCATATCTGTTGAAATTCACGGCAATTAGTTGGCAATGCAATGTTGTTGCTGTTGTTGTTGTTGCTCCTGTTATGTTGCCTCGTCGGCAAATTCCAAAAGACATTATGGAAATCAGTTATCAATTATAGAGTTAATTATGGTCTGCCTCTAGAAAGAATTTATATTACATAATAAAAGAAATTCCAACATAAAGTTTAAATAATTTTTTTAAATATGAATAATTTTCACCCAATTAGCTTATCCTTCTAGAAATATGATGTGAAATGTTTGGATTTTAAACCATTTCATTCTTAAATCGTTAGTCCCAATTTTTATAAATTCTTTAGCTTAAGATTGAGAATTTGAAAAGTGTAAATCAACTTAATTTAATTAATTCAAATGAAACTTTGTTGCTGTGGCTTTTTAACCCTCTAAAACGTAAGATTATTATAATTATTCATTCTGGTGAGAAAACTGCGTAATTTTTATACATTTCAATAATTTTGTCCGTTAGAAAAAAACAACAAAATTATTTTTTCAAGCGCAAAAGACCAAAAAATTAAAATAAATATATTAAACCGATCGCGCTCAAAATTTTTGATGTGAAAGATATGCTTATTTACCATTCTAATATATAATAATATGAATTTTTTTTCACTGAAAAAAAAACTCTGGAGCTCCTTTTCACCTTTTTTTCACCTTACAGTTAAACAAAAACTAATTTTTTTGATGTGAAAGATATGCTTATTTACCATTATAATATATAATAATATGAATTTTTTTTTCACTGAGAGCCCAAAAAACTCTGGAGCTCCTTTTCACCTCACAGTTAAACAAAAACTAAATTTTTTTACACATATTTGAACTCAGGACACACAATTCACTCTAGAAAAAATTATTATAATTATTTTAGAAAGTAGTCTTCGAGGGTTTTAATTTAGCTCAAACTGGCGACTCCTTAGACCACTTACTGATTGAGTTAGAATTATATAATTACTTAAAAGTTGAGTATATGAAAATAAGAAAACTTATCTAAATTCAACATATTTCTTTGGCAATTGCCAACATAAGTAATTCCAGTGGATTTTGCCACAAAAAGACACAATTTTTTAAGACTGGAATAACACGAAAAATAATAATGCGAAACAAAGTAATATTTGTACTTTTATTTTCACTTGGATTTTATTTACTCGCCAGCTTAGCATTATTGTTTTAAAATCCTTCAAATCCTTTGTTTTACTGCTTATTGTCAGTTCAAGTTTCGTTTCGTGTGGGGCAACTTTTAAGCCGCTTCAGTCAATGGGAGGAGATGGAGATTTGGATGTGGCTGCCTCCAAAGAAAACTTTGCCACTTAAGTGGAGAGACTCCACTTCTTCCAGCTCTAGCGACCAACCACATCTTCATCATCATACGGCAGCATATCCAATTTGCAGTTCATCATCTGTCCTGGGCCATGTCACACAGACATCTCACAGACAAAACTCTGTACGCAGATTTGACAGTGCGCTTAATTGAGCCCCCCCGAAAAACAGTTTTGACATTTGCGACCGCGCATTTAATTTATTTTAATTGAAACAGGCCCGCTCGCAACGGATTAGTCCATCTAATCCGCTTGCTGGACGCAGACAGCATGGACTCAAGGATGGTTCGGTTGGAGGAGGAAAAGTTCAAACTTGAGGGTGACTACAACTTTTGCATCAAAAGTTGCTTATTAGGTCAACTTGTGCTGACAGCTTTGAGTCCACAGGAATCAAAGTCAAATCGATTACCATAACCTGTTCCGAGACATCAAAAGTCACGACATTTCTATACTCTTCGCAGGCAAATTGGCTCAATGTGTGGCCACAATGAATATGCTCCACATTCTGGTTAGAGTACACAAGATGCCAAACTATTTTTACGGCCTTCTCATACTGCGATTCCGGCTGTTCCTGCTGCTTTCAAACAAAGTATTCAATTTTTACGATGATGCATTAAATTAAAAAGTTTGCAAAAGTTTCCATCCACCAAAAGGATCTCAGAAAAAGTTGTTTAGGACTATGTGAAACAGTCTGCAGACTGTACTTTGATTCCTACCAAACGGATATCCGATAAACCGAATATTTGTTGGTGTTTTTTGGTACATTGTGTAATGTTTATCCGCATGGTCAAGTTAAGTAATATAAACATCCTAATTGAAGTCTCAAATTACAATTATCGATTATCAAAATTTATAATTATCCGGACCAGGTACGGTTATAATTGATCCGGATAATAGCTGTTGGAGAGTGAATTAAGTGATTTTAAACTCCTTATTGATAATTTATGTCTCAAAATCTATGATTCTTTGGATCAATTTCGATTATCATAATATACGTATTAAGTCAGGACTCAATTGAACCGGATAACTGGAAACAATTTCGAATAAGAAAGGATGAAATATTCAAAAGTATAATTCTAGGGTATAAGCCAGGTCCACTTACATTCTCCCTCTTCGTATGACTTTCATTGCCAATTTTTGTTGGCTTTTAACGACTTTGCATTGGTTTTCATTGAGACGACCACGCCTCAACGTTTGTCTGCATACACAACGCCCTCAGATTATTGGGTGGATTCAATTTTTATGACTTCACATCCTCTCCATGGGATTGCTAATTGTTGCGCCTTAGATTTTATGGTACTTCGAAAGCCATTAATACGCATTTTATGTACTTAATTAGTTTTCCTTTCTCGCGACGATAATGGAGAAAATAAAACATACTAAAACAAACTTGTGAAAATTTGAGAATTTGTTTAATCTTTGACATCGCCAAAGTGAACGTGTTTCTCATAGAATTCGATAATCATTTGTGGTATCTTTAGACGGGCCACTTTTGCTGGAACAAATTGTGGATCTTCGTAGTCCTTGAACTTGATTAGTACTTGCAACCTCATTTTATCATCTCGGTCCACGGTAATTATCTTCTCCACCTCTCGACCATTTAGTAAATTTCGCTTCTTTCGTTTGTTGACTTCTTTACTCATCCTGAAATTTTCTGACGAAGGATTAGATAAAACGTGATGCAGCATGAGGAGCAGAGAGAGAGAGAGAGAGAGCGACCCAAACAAAACAATGGAAATTAGCTTTCGGTTGCAGAAGGCATGCGTTTCCCCCCTCTCTCGAGAGCGCAGCACAAAACAAAAAAAACAAAACCAAACCGGTTAATGACCACAAAAGCTGCTAATGTGGACACCCGCATGGACAAAGGAATTGGGATCCGAACTGATCTAGGCCCCCGCGAGGGCTTTGTGTTTGGCTGGCTAATTTGCGGCACAAAAGGGCGGAATTTGTTCCAGCCACATCCAGATATGCCACAGACAGAGCCCCTTTGTCCATTGATGCTGGGGAACTAATCAAAGTTTTTATCCAATCCAAGCGCAATCCTTCCTTGCCTTCCTGCTCTTGATGTAAAACTCAATTGGCAGAAAATTGCTCTGTCCCACAGATGAAAATGAAAGCTAATAGAGCGAACCAGAAAAAAAAATATGGAACACTTGACTTGGCAGTATTGTCGCCACGTGGCCTCCCACACCACTCTCTCGTCCCTCTTTCTCTACTCTACAAAACTCAAGTGGGCGTGGCAAAGTACTTACGTAGCAAAAATCTCTTTTTATTGAACGCAGAAATATGCAATTTATTGCAATAAAAAGTTTCTCTTCGTTTCCAGGGTTGGTTAACATGAAAATCAATTGTTATCGATAAATTGCAAATTAATTGTAATCATTTTTCAAAGTTCCACCTGAGAGACCGAACGGCCGAAGCGACCACACACAAAAAAACATTTTAATTAATTGCATTGTGTGTAGTTAACTGGCCTAGTAAATATTTCAATGGCTTTAATTAACCAAAAAATGTTGCAATTAATTGACTTTGGCTGCTCAATTTAATTAATTTTTTGTTGCCAAGCTTTTTTTCCCCCATTTTTTTTTTTTGGATTTTAGCCCACTCGCCGTGTTGCCCTGCAGCTGAAATTAGGTCATTTTATTTGGGGATATTAATCAAATTGTGCGAAAAATATCCAAAGGGCTATTTATTTCAAAAAGCGTTAATAATTGCTGTAATTTATATTGTTTTATTTGCTTTTAGGGTATTTAGATATTGCATGACCAATTAGCATATATACATATACATAGAATTTTTATTTGACTTTATTTATAAGCAAATAGAAACTTTCAAAATATAATTAAATTTTCCTATTATGTGCTGGAAAAATTTCATTCTTTTTTTCTCAGTCTCAAAAATGTTCATGTGCCTGCAAATAGTCTGGCAGCTCCGTTAATTGTAACGACTTCTAGCAAAAAAACTGGCAGCACTGTGTCGTCCAAAGACTTCATTAATTTACGCATTTTTAATTGTTCCTGAATCTAAATTCAACAGCAATTAAATACGGCATGGCTGGAAAATGTTGATTTATTTATTTAATATGATTTTTCATCTTAATTGCATATAAAAAATACATTCGAAATGGCCATTTCTGTTTCCGAATTTTACATTATTATTAACTGCAATCCATTCCATCTCTACCAAAGCTTGGTCTTCAGTTTTTACCTAGGATTACAAAGAGACCTCCACTCAATGTTATTTAAAGAAAATCCGTGCATTTCACTGTCATTTCATGTGCAATTTTCTTTTATTTTCGTCCACTGCTGGTTTTCAGCACTTTCGCCTTGTCGCTTCTTGTCCAAGCGCTTTAGAGAAAAAGTGTCAACCTGCAAAATGGAGGAATACCTTTTAATAATGCAAGTTTGCACATTTTTAATTGTGCCCGCCGACAGGTGGAAGAACAACGCTGGGCGCACTGTTAGCTGCTAGCTGCTAGCTGCTCACTTGACCCACAAAACGCAAGGAGCGGGCGGGCAGTTGAAGGCGACAAAAACCGCTGTAGCGTCTACTTTTCGCACGTTTCGTTTGGGCTTTCCCCCACCGGTTTAAGGACGAGATGCAAGGACATTACAAAACTAAATGTAAACAGCTTAATTAAAAAATAAAACTCCGCACGGCACACGCATGTGGCATGCACTCACCTGCAGCAGCAGCAGCACCTGCAACACCTGTGCGACAGTGGGTGGAGGTAAACTTAATGCTCTTTATTTGCTTAAATGCATGGAAAGTGTTTTTCATTTAATTTTTCATCATTTTCCACTTGTCGGCACTATTTCTTTTTTTTTTTTATTGCGCTGCTGTTTTTCTTAATTAAAATGCCAGTAGTAAATTCTTATCAAGAGAGTTCATTAAAAATATAAAAAAAATTACAAATTTATTTATAGAATTGAAATGTTTTTTTTTTTTTTTTTTAGTTGGTTTTTCTTTCTATGTGTTTGTGGTAAATGAATTGAAATGTTTGCCAAGGAAATTTGAAATTATATGCGTCTGGTGCCAGCTGTCTTTCTGTCTTTCCCCTCACCAAACCCCCTCCCTCCCACTCCCTACGGAGTGTTTGTGTTGGTATTCTTTCCATCCAAGATGAAACTTTTCTTTTAAATATTTTTCATACTTAGCCAAAAGTTTTATGCATACGCAATAAGATGTGTGAATTGTGGGCGTACAGAGAGAAACAGAAGACAGGGGTGATGTGGGGCTGTGGGATGGAGCATTTTCTTATTTTGAAAGGTCCTTCACATATACATATATACACATGTGTGAGTATGTGTGCGAGTTGGTTCCTACTTCATTGCATATGGAGAAGTTTCCTTTCCTCTTGCGGTGTATAATTAAAAAGTTTCTGTTTTTATCTAAAACTTTTAGTCTTTGGGTGGGTGTCGGTTTTTTCGCTTAGAAAAAATGTTGCACCATGATTATTTAAAAAGTTTATTGCAATGCGCAATTTATTGATTGCAAATCTTTTGGAACCACCCTCGCTGCATTGCACTTGCATGCTAACAAAAATTTGCATGCCAAATTGTTTACTTCTCGCATTCAAAAATTACTTTATCAATTGGAAATTGCATTTGCATGTTTGCTTAAGAAAATTATTTTTTGGAAAATGGCAGAGAAAGAAAAGCAAAGAGGAAAGCTGGCCGAAAAAATTTACATAGATTGAACAATGGCATTAAGATTAAGACGTTAGAACTGAATTGCACTCAATGGAAAATAGGATGAAAACTGGGTCTCAAAAAGGTAATCGCACATCTGAACTGCACAAATGCACTAATATTAATTAACTTTTCTAATCCTAAGATCAGGGATTATAATGGAGTAAATATGGCCACGAACTGTGTAACCTGTTATTCTAGTTCTCTCACATTACTCATGTTCGAACGTTTCACAGAGTCCGTGACTTTTAGAGTAGCTGCATTTCGTTTCGTACCTCTTGGAAGTGCAGTTGAAGTCTCTTAATTTCTCTGCTACAGATTTAGGAAGGTTTAAAGATTCCGACTTTAAAAAGAAACTAAAAACTATCCGCTAAATGGATAACACATTTGTTTACCTTCATAAGGGAACAGCGATTATTATGCTAACATATTCTTTCGATTTATGGACAATTTGAAGAATAAATCAATGGACAAAGAAAATGTACTTTTTCATCAAGAAAACGTAAGCATAGACGTAAGTACATACATATGTTGACTCTATAAAGTAATTTCATAAATTGGCCAACGAATTTCTATCCAATTGCACAGTGAATCCGGGTGTACTTCAGGTATTAATATCACATTGAAATTTTCATTCACAATTCGGACTACTATATTATATTACTGCTAATTGCGTAGTGTCTGGCGCAAGTTGGCAGTAGAATATAAACAGTTTAAAATATTAAAAGGTTAACTAATACTACAGTAAAAATCGTATGGAAGGATTAATGGGGGATTACAACTAAAATTTTACCTGAAAATTATTATTAACATGTGTTTATTTAGTTAACAAAATGAACTTGTGTACCAAAAAAATATGGATTTCTCAGAAATTGTTTCTACTTATTTTGTAACGAAATTTATACTTTTATATCCACTGTCTGGATTTATTCGACACATAAAGAAATGCTTCGGCAATAAACAATTTCACTTCACCATAGAAAAAAATATTTTAAAAATTTGGTGAAGTGGTAACGGGAGTTTTTAAATAAAAAATCACTGATATTCGCCTGTTTTCGAAGTACTACTATAAACTAAACATGTAAATATGTATTAAGTGTGTAGACAGTAAGTAAATATATTGGTAAAATCCGTTAAAGCTCAACCAATTTGTATTCCATATTCACATTATGTTATTAGATGGGAAAACAACTTGACTTTCTTATAGTGTAATAATAAATAAAAGTCCTCAATATGGATTAGTGTTGGAAAAGGCGAAAATTCCAAAAAAAAACAAAGATTTCTATTTCTTTTACGTGTTGTGTCGTCAATTTGATTTCAAAAAATAATCAATACTTCGTCATAAAGAACGATCTTTTCTTTATGCAACTTAAGGACAGTGAAAACTTAAGAATTTTGAAGTAATGGCAGAGATTTCTCAATTGAGGAGCTTCGCCTTTAAAAAGGATATTTTTGTGGGTGTCCTGAAAGTTTCTTATACAAAGGTGTCCATAGTTGTGCTAGGAAACCTATCGAACCTACCGATCCAAATTCCACAGTATATTGATTATTCTTCTAATTAAATTAACCCAAATGGAATATCATCCTAATGGAGCTTCTATGGTATTAGTTATTCCAAGCGATCCTATTAAAATTTATACAGATTAATGCTAAGGCATCGGAAGACACGAAGCCGATGACATATTGTATGACTTATGCAGGTCATGAAGCTTGTTACCTCACAACATGGAAGTGTTTTGCCTGTTGAAGCGGCTGTCACCCACGCATCTCCTTGTGCCTTCGCCCTCCCTCAGTCCGACTGTCTGTCGGTCTGTCCAAATGGTGGCATGAAAGCCAGCGAATGTGTATTTAATTGTGTCTGGCAACGATGTCGGGCATGTCGCCTATGTCGAAGAAAGAGAAAGGCATGGAGAGACAACAGCGGGCTGCGCCTCCTCCCTCCTCCCCACGAACCACCACAGAGATGCAGAGCATCAAATGCACTTTGCCCAAATGCCCCGGCAATGGCAAAGGCAACGTTAACTGACGACGACACACGCAGAGACACACACACACACACACACGACTGAAATTGCTATGGCATGGAGGAGTCTGCGGTGTGGCCGCCACACCTGCAATTCGAGTCGCGACCACAGCACCAGAACAGCGGGGTGAGGGGGAGTCGCTTGATTGTGGGTCCAAATGAAGTCATAAAGTCTGATTTCGCCAGCTCATGCTCATTATCACGTAGCATGATGTCATGTAATCGTGATACTGATGACAATGATGATGTTAACCAAGTGGAAATTGCATCCGCCTTTTTTTCGCCTCAAAACTTTGCCTCTATCCCCATCGGCAGCCATCTTCAAAAACTCCTCCAGCCATTACCCTCATGCTGCTGGGTTTTTGCTAAACTGTTTTTTCGACCAAAACTGACACTTTCATGAAACAATTTAAAAAGTCATTGTCATTGGCAGGCGAATCCTTCGCTCCCTCGCAAAATCCACCCACCAAGTGTCCCTTCGCCCTCCTGTCAATGGCGTCATTTGTTTTGTTGCCCATTATGGGGCTCGGTCAGTCAGTCAGTGGGTGGGAAAAATAAAATTGTCATTGCTGGAAATGACCAAATGTCCTTAAGTGTGAAGAAAAAACTTGCAGCAGGCGAAAATCTCAAACTGTTTTCGGGTGAAAATGAAGTATGTGCCAAGCGACACCAATTGACAAAATTCTCAATACACTTTCTTTGGGGTCAAAATGTGTAAGAACATTTAGTTTAGTCACTGGAATACATACATATATCACAAATACATTTAGTAACTTAGATCGCTTGCCTTTGTAGCCCCCAAAATTATGCTAAGATCAACAAACAGCTTTTTAAACAGTTTTGAGTAATTACAATTTATATTTATCGTATAAAATAGCTTTAAATCGTTATGTTAATGTAAATATTGTAACTATAACTAGACCTAGTGAGAAAAAGAAAATTGAAAGATAAACTAAAATCTATATTTGTCATAAAAAATGGTGTTAATTAGTTAGTTGGGTTAGGGTGACTACCAAAATATTATATTGATATTATCCCTAAATAATTCTAAATTGTTAACTCGGTTTTTTGCGCATCACGTTCAGATTTTCCGCAAAATGGCAAACCTTGCGACCCACCACTAAGTTCTGGGCTTGGAAAATATGCACAAAAAAGTATGCTATATAATTTTTGCAGAAGTTTTTCTTTACATTTTAAACAGCTTTTATAATATCTTGTATCAAATAATGGTCCTTGTTCCAAACATTGCTAATAAAGAATTTGTTAGATCCAAGAGACTACAAAAATTCTTTAAAATTTAAAAAAAAAGGGTTTTTTGACTCTCTATAGCATACTTTTGGTTGCAAATTTCCCACGTTCTACAACATTAGGCTTACCAAAATGATATTATGTTATTATTTTATTATGTACTATACGAGAGTAAAAAAGTAAATTTCTGATATTTTGTTAATTGCTTTTAAGTTACTTCTTTAAGATATATATATCAATATCAATAGTTTTAGTATAATAAAAGAGTGATAATAAAAATTACCTGTGTAGCTAAAATGACTGTTTAAGTAAAGTCTAATCGAGTGTTTTGCTTATTTTTTATTTTCCCAAAACATTTAGTTTTTCCTGTTTATTTAGTGTTAACTATTGAAAGTGCTGTAAGCGTATTGCCATTACGACCATCTAGACACATTATTTTGCTCTTAAGTTTTCTTTTTGCTAAACACGAAAGTTTCCACTTGGTGTCGGTTCAATTCTTAGCCGTTTGTTTTGCTATTTGGATGGGTCAACGTGACATTGCAATTTGGAAAAACAATTTCCAGTTGCGTTTTCGTTTGGCAAGGAGTACTTCAGTGACTAACTTTATAAAAGCTTATTGTTGGATCAATTGCATTTTGGCAATATTTGTAGAAAATATGTGGAAAATGTATAAGGACAACAACCCTCAAAGTTAATGTGACTTAAATTCATTATGAGTTCTTACGAAGAGAGTTCGAAGGGTGGAGTGGGAGTCAGAAGGGGGGACGGGTAGATTCCCAGCTGGGTAATTTCGGGCAATAAAGCCACAGGATTTTATTGAGCGGAAAATTAAAAGCATAAAATTGCATGCTTTAAATTTAAATGCAGCAGCAGCATGGCCACAAAGTGTCGGTGCTATCGCACAAAGTCCAAAAGATTGCCACAAAGCAGCCAGCCATCCAGACATCCGAAGAAGAGAAAAGGGCCACAAAAGCAGGCGGGAATGCTTCGATGGATGGGCTCCACCCTAAAATTGCGAAACTTACAAGTGCCTTCGCCTCCGCCTCCACCATGCAATCTCTGCCCTGGACTCACGCGCATACTAAATTCTACTTATTGACAGGCTGCAGTGGAACGTGTTCCGATAAGCGTCGAGGAATCGTTGAAGGGTCCTGCTACACCCCCCTAAAAAAAAAAAACACCCATTTTCCCTCATTCTCCCATTGCGGAGCACTTGAGAAAATATGTTCCAGTTGAGATATGGGCGATTGTTGAATTAGTTGGAAACATGAATCTCTCTCTCTACGTAGGAGATGCGTCTGTGTGTTAATTAGCTGCCAGGCAACTTTTTCTCACTTTTAAAATTATTTAAATTTAATAGAAAGCCATTTAAGAGCAGTTTGCACTTCTAAAAGTTGGTTGAATAAACAAAATTCCTACATCTATGCAGAAGATATTGTATTTTATTATTTTATTGTCATTTCTCTTGTGCACTTCCGTCTCCATTTGCACGTACATCTTTTGATACTTTCTGCATTAGAAATTCATGAATTGCGTCAAAATGCCAGGAGAAAAGAAAGAATAATAATAATAACAACAAGGGACAGAGAAGAAGTCGCATTATTCAAACAAATTTTTTCCAGCAATTTAATATATTTTTTCAATGTATATCATCACTGGAAGTTAGCGTTTGTGGGACAGCTGGAATCTCATATTCCGGATGATATTTAACAATATCGAATTGAAGAATTTTATAGGAAGAAACCAACCATTGGGCCCCAAAGCGATTCTTTTCCACCGAGTAGTCACGTCGAAAACGCACAAAGATCTCTGAAAATATCAGAGGCGATTCTTTGCCATCTCTGAGGTGATTTGCATATATATCGATAAGTGATTCGATTTCGCATTGCTCTTCGCAAGTTTGGAAATCGTCGGTGCGACGCAGGGCCACAAAGATGACATCGATGAAGGCAAATTTGTGATCGTAGTGACGCAGCATTTGCACTTTCAATGGAATGGCACGGCAAATGTGATGTTGCTCGAAACGCATCAGCTGGAAACGCCAATCGTGAAAGAGATCATGATTGATCTGCTTGAATCCCATGGGCGTGGTGCAACGTTCAATGCGATGCTTGTTATGAAGACGTATCATATCGGTTAGAACCACTGCAGCTTTCTTTGAATTCTCCATAAACCTGGACTCCACGAAGCTGAAATCCCATAGAAACTTCAGCTTCCAGAAATTCCATTTGGTGCTCAGTAGTTTCCACGGACCGTACAAATAAATAAGCACTGGCATTGATAATTCCTCCGCTTTCTCCTCACATTGTTGTATATCCAATTTTATATTTAAGACGCTCCGTTTCTCACTGTCGGAGCTATCTTTCTGTATTGGCGGGGGATTGCCATAGAAGCGTCGGGATATGTGGCATGGTCGCGGGTTGGAGTTGAGTACTCCGAGGAAACGTTGCACAATACATCCTGGACTATTGGCCAATCTTCGCTGCATTTGAAGTCGATGGCCAAGTGCCAATTTGGGACAGCCAAGTCTTAGCTGCGATTTTATCGGCATATTTCCATAATTTTGAATTTTGTCTAAGCAATAATCTCAGCTAGTTTGAACCAAAAGAAACAAAATGCAAACAGAAAAGAAAGAAAGAAAGAAACACGACAATTTGCTTAGAATGTATAGTCAACGGTTACTATAATTATGTGATATATTGTGAGAGATCCTTCAGGAAAAATAAACTAAAGTTAAAAGCAATCTGTAAAAAGTCAAAACTAGTGTTGAGAATGAGTAAACGTTCACTAGTTCTAAAATCCAGCTGTTCTCACTTTTTCATCATAGCGTACTTGTAATTCCCAACTGGTTTAAGCCTGAAGCGATCGAAGTTTCCCGAGAGAATTCTGTAGATGAAAGAATTGAGAAGATCTTCAAATTTAAAACAATTTTTCACAAGTTTAGAAATGTTGGTATACAATTTTATCGTTCTAAAATCAAACACTTTTGCGTTTCAAAGTGACCAACTGTTCTCACTTTTTCATCATAGCTTATTTGTAATTCCCACCTGGTTTAAGTCTAAAATGATCGCATTCTGCTAAGAAAGAATTGAATAGTAGCGAATTTTGTTAAAAAAGAATTGAGAAGATTTTGAAATACCGGAATAATGAATTATTATTTAGAGTTTGATCAGATTTCAACTGTAAAAAATTTTATATTCCTATTTGAGACTGTAGAAACCGATTGGAAAAACACTAAAAATAACTTTTCGTTATTTCCGAAATGTTAGTTCACAATTTTCTCGTTCTAATATTAGTTTTAAAGTGTGACCAGACGTCGCAAATTTTTTCAACTCAAATGAATTATAATTCCTAACCGGTTTCAGCCTGAAGTGATCGTAGTTTGAATATTAAAATAAATAATTATTCTTTATAGCTTGATTTTATATCGTTTTAAACTCATGTTTTCTGAGAAGAAAACATTCTAGTGAACCCAGTAGAAAGATTTTCTCTTAATAAGCATTAATTTCCATGGAAACATTCCACTTATCAAGCACACACTGTACCATATACCATTGTCCTTTACGTTGTGATTGCAATTTGTCGTTGCAATTATGCCCAGACTACTGCCATTTGTCTGATAGCCATTGTGTTTTGTGTGTTTGCATTTCATAAACTTGTCAAATCTAATTTCACATATTGACTACAACAATGAGCTCTAATTGCGCAAACATAAAGGAAATCGATTTACCTGCTTTCCATCTGTTTGCATGTTGCCAAAACAATCCCGCAGGACTTTTGTAGACATTGACTCAACATCTATCCAAATTCAAGAGTTTTGTGAGAACATTGTACGCAATTATCGGAAACGCATTAGCAAATGCAAAACCATTGTAAGGCTAAACAGCAAAAGTAAGTTCTTCAAAATGCATTCAAAGTTCATGTTATCCTTACCTTGTGTTTGCCCAAGCGTGTGTGTGGGTGTGTGTGTGTGTGAGCCATGGAAAACAAAACGATGGCAAATAAGAGGCAAACAGACACGCCCCTCCCCCCGCCTCTTAGACCAAAATAGCCATGTGTACAAATTTATTTCATTTGGGTTAATTGGTTGACAATTTGACCTTAAATGCTCCATTCATGATAAGTTTCTTGTTCTGCCGTTTGTCAATTTAAATTGTTGTTCTTGTTTAATGAACTCTGAAAATTAATTTCAAGCCAAGGCTAAGTTTCTGCATAGATTTTGAAACCAAACTTTTATTAATGTTACAGAAGTTATCTATTTATAGTTAGAGAATTTCTACATGCTGCGGCATTTGAGGAAATTTCGTGTAGGTTTATTCAATAATAAATACAAAAACAATCTACAAAAGGCACTATACACTAACTGAGTCAAATAAAATAAAAAATAAAGAAGGAATTTGAAAATTCTAACAATTAGTCGTACATATGTTAGAGAGATAAGGCCTAGATTATATTAAATATTTATGAAATTTCAAAGATTTGAAATCACAAAAAGCCTTAACTTTTTATATAGAAAAGAGTGTAAGTGTTGTCGATAAAAAAACGCTGCTTAATATATGATTGCATCAAGGTAGGACGGGTTGGGAACTATGAAAATCAGAGCGGAAACTTTTCTAATAGAACTGGTATTCGAGATTCGGAACTATGTTATGATAGTTCGATTTCTCATCTGTCTCTTTGGTCTTGTGCCTAACAACCTAAGTTGTAGCACAACTAAATATAAGTAGATCCTTGACTTGACAAATTGCGAAAGCAATGACTATGAAAAATACTTCAAAATGGTAAAAATTATTATGTTGAAGCAATTCGAACCAGAGAAACACATAAGAGAACATTTTTTCAATAGGAAATATTCGAGAGTTTGGTGGCTAGTTTGTGGTTGGAGAGTGAGGAGAGATTTTGATGATAAAGAATTAACATTTAGTACCCATTTCACACTCACGTATACTAATACTATTGTAAAAATACGTTATCCTTCGTGTATTTGGTATAGTTTTCTTAATGAAGCTATTAAAACTCTTACTAAACAATTCTACGACAGGAATTTAAACGTAAAACTAAAACTCATGTTGGTGACATTTCGAATTTAAAAGAATCTAAAAGAAAATATAAACAACTTTATAAGACAAGATCAAGAATATTCAAAATTGAATAATAATTTTCTATTAATTAATAAATTCTTCTAAATCATCAATGTACCAATTAAATAATTAATAAAGTGGCAATTTAGCAGTTTCCGAATTACTAAATTTCCACCTCCTTGAAATGTATCAAATGTTGGGTATTAGACGGCTTGAGATCAATCTTCCTGAAGGTTTTCTTCTTTTTTTACAACTCAGTCTTAAAAAAGGATTATCTTATCCAAAAATATATTTTCTTTAGTAGTTTTAATCAACTTAATTTAATTTACAAAATCTCTTACTTTTTACCTCTTGCTATGGGCCAAGAGTCCCATTAAGCAGCAAATGTTTTGTAGAATTTTAACAGGTAGAAAAGAGAATTACGGAAATTTCTCAGTATTTTGTAAAAACATTTCCAGAAATGACTTAAAATAAATTCCCAGACTATATAAGCCAACATCATAGTCAGAGATCGACTCTGCTCATTAAAAATCTATAAATCTGATAGAAATATTAAAATTTGTTTTCTCACATATTGAAAATCTTGTTGAAATTTTGTCGATGCCTGCACAAATCCTTTACTGTTGGATGCCTCTAAGAATAACAACAAACTCTTCAACTATTTACTTGGAACATAAATGTTTACTATCATGTACTCAATGTTGCTGCTGCTGCTGACAATTTATCAATGTACAAAAAAAAAAGGCAACAACAATAAAAATATATACACAATATTCGCATAAACCAAAAATGGATGTGTGTACATATATACTAAAATATATACTGGAAACTAGAGAGAGGCAGCGTAGAGATTGTAGCTACTAAAATGAAAATATTTATTCCAAAGCACTTTGGCACACAAATCCTCATGTAATCCCAGTCAGAGCGATGGAGTCCAGGACTCCCCCCCTCCCTTCCCCCCATTATAGAGCAACAGCAAAAGTATCGCAATAAAATATGTTAAGTAAATACGGAAAACGACAACGAAAGAAGAATCTGTGAGAACGAGGGGGGGTAGAGGGAGGGAGGGGGTTGAGTGAAACTAAACAATAAGCCAAAAAGCACGCTTGATTAAGTTTAACTTCCGGTTTGTTATAAATTGAAGCATTTATGTGGGATTTGTTTTTGGGAAGGGGAAAAAAAAAACATTTTCAGAGCTCTGGCCTCCAAAATATTCGAGATGTGCATAGCTACAAACAAACACACACACACACACATATAGACACACACGTGTGTGCACAATTCAGATATTGGCATGTCTATTTCCGGCGGAAGTGGTGAATAAAACATGAAACGAAATAAAATGACAAGGCCTCTCCGGCTCCGGCTCCGGCTCAGGCTCAAGCCAAGGTAGGGAAGCCCCAAAAACTTTTAGTGGCCGAAAAGTGAACATCCGTTTGGCCTTCTCTTCTTCACAGTATAATTTTTGTAGATTTTCCCTTTGTTTGTTGTTAAAGTAAATGGCTAAATTATTCCATTGAAACGTAACTAAAAATGTGAAGTCTTGAGCAATATTTGATGCAAGCGCATTTTCACTTCGAATATGTAAAAGGATGGGGAGGGGGGTGTGGGGACACATTTAATATCCGTAAATAAAATATTCAATTTCCCTGGCATGACAATGTTAGGAAATGGGCCAACCGAAATGCCATCATCTATCTACCTGAACAAGGAAGAAAATGGCCATATCGATTTATATATTTGATACCTTTTGTTGTCCTCGCTCTCTCTCTGAAACGATTTGCTTTTGCATTCAAGTTAACAACTGGAAATAACAATTTTGGGTCAAAATCTTAATTAAATTGCTTGAATAGAGAGAAATGTTACCAAAGTTCTAATTATTGAAAAGCCAATTGCAGTTGACCAAAATCCCATCGTAATGATGAAATTTTCGTCTAAAAGCCTGAAGAAAACCATTTACATTTAATTTGCTAAAGTGCATTTGAATCCTGAAATTGGAATCGTCATGGAACTAATCGTCCTTCTGCAACATTAATATTATCCTCCTAATGCCGAAAGGTTGGCCGCAAATTATTTTACAATTTGTGGAAAAGGACTAACTACTAGAAGGAGAGGCAATAATTGTTGGGTCCTCTCCTCCTCCCCTCTCCAATGGGGGAGGGAGGTGGCGGGCTTAGTTTATTGATGATGTGGAGGATAAATGTATTGACCACCGAAGCCAAAGCGTGGACAACAGGGCATCTCACAGCAGGGATGTGCGGTACAGCGGGGTGAGGCACATGAGCAACTACAGTGAGGATAACTACGGCATGGATAGGCACACATCGAAGTCATGCAGCAATGATGGGGCTCAACCCTGGGACATCTGGGCGCTATATCATTTGAGGGATATGTATTTTTTGCAGGCTTCTTCGGGGATAAACGACGCTTGCGACGCTTAGGAGCAGGTTTTGGCTCCGGTTCCGGCTCCGGATCAGGCTCGGCTTCAGCTTCAGGTTCGGCTTCAGGTTCAGGTTCCGATTCAGGATCCGTTGAATATCTTTTTACTCTTTGCTCAGACGTTAATTCTGAGATTACATTTTTCTTTGATCCCACATCTCCTGGTAATTTCAATTCCGTTTCTTTGGTATAATGTCGCCGGATAAATAGAGCTGAGGCAGCTCTCTTGTCTACTGAACGTTCCTCATCCCCATCATCGTCTGGGTCATTGCTCACTATCTGCGATGCACTACGATAGGCAGGAAATTCATTTGCATCCTGCTCTTCTTGATCTAATCTCTCATCGTCTGAATATTCTCCCACATGGTTATTGCTCTTTTCAATCTCATCTTTCTTTTCATCCACGTCATCATCATTGTCGGGTATAGCCAGAGACGACACAACTGCAAAAGAAATGTCACTTCTTATAGATCTCTGTGGTTGCGGTAAAGGTCTTGAACCTCGAGGGACCTCGGTTGGTAGACTTGTTTCAATAGTTTTTGGTTTGGGCTTACCACTGCTCACTGCACTGGACATCTCATTGTTTTGTATTTTTTTAGTCTTCTGAAAGTTTCGATCCGGACTTAATGTCACTTTGCGATGTAAGCCATCTTCTTGATGTCTTTTGCTTTTAAGCGAAGGATCTCGGGGGGAAGATCTCCTCATGACAGCTGGCGTAGCACTTGACGAAGAACCTCGTGGGGAAGATCTTCTAATCGAAGCTGACGTGGCATTTGTCGAAGGATCTCTCCTCATAACAGCTGGGGTGGCATTTGGAGAAGAATCTCGTGGGAGAGTTCTTCTCACGGCAGTTGGCGTGGCATGTGTCGAAGGATCTCGGGGAAGAGTTCTTCTCATAACAGCTGGCGTGCCATTTGGCGAAGAATCTCGTAGGAGAGTTCTTCTCATAACAGCTGGCGTGGTATTTGTCGAAGGATCTCGGGGGAGAGTTCTTCTTATGGAAGTTGGCGAAGATCGACGCCGCTTTTTGGCATTAAAACTTGTCCTTTTCTGTTCTCCATTATCCTCTTCATCGTCTTTATCTTCCTCCAGTTGAATTTCCACTTCCTTTTCGGTAATATGTTTGACTTTTCTTACAGACGCCGATCTAAATCGTGGAGGCACACTTTGCTCATCGTCACTCTCCTCTTTGCCAAATTTTTTGCGCTTAACTGGAGGTAAATTCGCATTGGCCTGGACGAGAACCTCTTCTTCAATAGTCGTTTCTGATCCATCTGGTAGGATTTCACGATATGATGGCTCTAAGGACGCTACCCTGGACAAGGATCTATTTTGTGATACGGATGTTTTACTTTTCTCTGGCTTTGGCATCTGCGCTCTAAGTATTTCTATTTCTTCTGGAGTTTTCTTTTCAACCACTTCCGAGTATTCGGTTACGGGTTCACCACCATCTTCAGGAATTTTTGTGCTCGCCGTGCGATGGACAACTTCGAATTCCCTTACACCAGTTCGATGTCTTATTTCCCTTGTCTCAACCTCCGTTTCTTTGATATTTACTTCCCGTAATTTTGGATCTTCTGGCCATTGCATGGACTTATCATTCATGGCCATATTTGGATCGTACGAGACATCAGTTTGGGCAGATTCCAATATCATTTCGGGTTTCACTTCCTCGGGTTTACTTGGAGTTGCTGCTGCGGTGGAAGAACAGGGAACACTCTCCACCCTGCAGCAGACCTTTCGGCAACTATAGATTCTTGGGATTTCTGGACAAACGCTTGGTGCTCCAAGATTGTAGACACTGCCGGGACATGGCTCCACATTCCATTGGCACTGTCCTGACGTTTCCACTGGTATGCAGGAACAGGGCTCCGATACAGGGATTGCCTTCCACTGACCCTGAGGCTTCTGATTGCAAGGACATGGCAGCCATTGACCCTGTCCCGGAGCGGATAGACTATGGTGTACACATTTTAAGACTGGAGGAGTCTTTCTGCCCCTTGACTCGCGATTACACTGCATTTTCACGCCACAAAGAAAAGACTTTCAAAAGGATGGAAATCAAACCAACATTTTTTTTTATTTTTGGAATTTTTTTGGGAGGGAGCCCAACAAATATTTGTATTGAAATGAAATGTTTCTCCCTTGGGAAGTGACTTTTTGACCTTAGATAACTTCTTCCCATCGTAGTAACTCAGATTCTAGATGTCCAGTAGGTACAGAGTTTTTGTTTCTGTAGCATTTGTTGTGTATTCCAAATTGTTTGTATAAAGATGGTAACCGATGAGCATCAGAAGAAATTAAATGACTTTGGTCAGAAAATAAACACGGCCAGTTGGTATATTGGGATATCGGCATATCAGGAGAAGAATATATTCGAATTGTCTGGCAGTTTGCGTGATGACTACGAACAGGGCAGCAGTTTTCGTGTCCAGAAGTGCCTCCAGGAATTGGGAGTACAACCCCTGTTGAGCAATAAGAAATTCCTCACCATGGTCCAAATGAGTCGCGGCAATGATTTGGCCTTTCTCTACTTCATGCTCGAAGGTTTCTACAAGAGTTCACGCGAAAAAGGACAGTTTAACAATAACGAAAAGCTTCTGATGATAGCCATAGCTAAACTGGATTTATTGCCCACATTGAGGGAATTGGATCGTATATTGCCGCCACCACAATACGGAAGCTTTGAGGTCCAGCACAAGGAGCGACAGACGGAAGTTGAATTGAAGGAACTTTCCCTGCGTTTGAAGAATATGAAAAACTACCAACCGAAGGTCGAGAAAAAGTTTGAGCGAAAGAAATCCAACAATATTTTGCCATATTTCGAACGTCAAGCACGACCCAAACAGATTCCGCTTAGACTGACAAGTCGTCCGGAGGATTTTGTGGTGTCATTCCCTTTCTGGTCACGCAAGGATCGACCCGATTATGGTAGAAATACGGAAGCCCCGTGGTTCACTCAATTTCGCCTGAATCCGATTAGTAAGCTGATAAGATCCGTTGTATGCGAGGTGGTCGATAAATATATTAATCCCCCCGATCCGGTTGGTAAAAAAGGCAAAGTGGCCCCTGGTTTTCTTGACGTCAATAAATATATCGATGGAGCGCCAAGTTATTGTCTCTATCACAAAAGTGTCGAGGAAAATGCACAACTTCTCAAGGATGAACTCACTGTAAAGGCTCGGGATCGTTTTCTGCAAATCTACGACTTCAATATGGGCAGAGAAAGAGAGAAAAAGAGGCGTAGGGAGCGAATTCTAGCCCAACTGGAGCACGATATCAAGGAGTGCCTAGAGAGAAATGCGGCTACTATGAAGACGGATCTACAAAAAGTCCAAACTCTATCGCAAGGAGATTGTGTCCTATGCAAAGAGACACATGTTCCCATGCCCTGGCCCTCGGAACAACAACGGAGGGAAGGAAGAGCTCTAGTTGGCTCCTGTACAAAACTCGCTCATACAGCACTAACGCAAGAGGATCAAAAAGGACGACAAATCGTTGGCTCTTTCTACGATCAAGTGGATTTCAAAGATCTGGTTCCCGAAGAGCCATGCAACATTAGACCGCCCCTTGTTGAAAATAAACCGATCGAAAAAGGGAATAATTTAGAGACTATCACAGAAGCGCAGCCACCCAAGAAGAAGGGTAAAGGCAAGGGAAAGAGGAAGAAGGGCGGCGCCACCGAGGAGGAACCCCATTGTCAAACCGATAACGATATCTATCTAAAACGACTCTGCCCGCAATCAGTCAGCATAACAGATGAACCATGCGATGAACGCAAAAACTATCGAGCCTACCTCATGGCTGGTGGAAAACTAAAGCCCAAGGAGTCCATAATTGAAGATCAGCCCAATTGTAATGTGATTATGATGAAAAATCAGACTAAAAAGAGTTTCTTTCGTGCCGCCAGCAATCTGGGTCCTTATAAATTCAAATATCATCGCATTTTTCAAACGGCTCCGAAACCCTACGACATGAAGAAACATATAGCCAAAACGTTTGTCAAGGCTTTGGGGCGACCCGTTGAAGAAAAGGCCAACTCTTTGCAGAGAGAGGTGCCCAAGAACAATAGTCAAGATACCGATTATGTGGAAACGCCGACCGATTCCAGCGAGACTCCCGATGTGTCCAGCAGTCACAGCCAGCAGAGTCACATCGATTACAGGGCGAACATTGTCGACGCCGTCGTCCAGTGTGTGAAGCAAATTTGGAAGCACAAGGAGGCCATTAAGCGTTTCGAAATGGAGAACGATAGAAAACACTCCAATCCAACGGTGTTGAAATACGATGTACCCAATTTCGATCCCGATGATGAGGATCTAATGGATCGTCTGCTTTTGGATGGCATGAAACAATTGAAAAAGGATAAACGTTATGTCTTGGCTTCCCTGCCCGAATCCCACAAAATGCCAGCGCTTAAGGAGTGGATCAAAAGACGTTTTGGCAAGTCGTACACACGAAAAGAGCAGATTAAGAATCTTGAGGAATCAATGCGCATATTCGAAGTGGTCCAATCACTGCAAACTAATCCACCTAAAGTGGATTTAATGGGTCTCGATCGTTTGCCCGGTAAACAGTCTAACTACTCGAATCGGAAAAGAGTTCAGGCTTTGGTAAGTATTCGAGCGGTGAGTGAGTAACGATTTTGAGTACATGACGAGAAGAAAGTTTAGAGAAATAAGTAACTGAGTGACGCACAAGTAACAGAGTGACGCACAAGTAACTGAGTGACGCATAAGTAACTTAGTGTCGCCGCACAAGCGACGTCGTGCGTGACATGCTTTTTCTTGTTGCTAGCCTTTATGACACTTGCTTGTGCGTTGTCAGTTGCTTGTGCGTCGCACCACTCGAAAACTCACCTATATGAAGCTTTCTCAAATTCACTCACGCTCTGCTCTATTAGGGATGACATTTTCTCGATATTTTTCTATTCCTACGATTATTTGCAGGGTGCCAAGGTCAAGACTGCTTATTGCGACAAACTGAATGATGTGTATATGCAGCAAATGAACGCCTGTTGGTATGCCATGGGCAATTACAAGAATCCTGGTGGACCACCGCGTAAAATCTTCTACGCCTACATGTCATCCAATCCCAGAGATATTGTCCGTCGGCATGTTTGGAATGGTGAATTTAGAAACTATAAACAAATGCGTGACGTGACAATGCTAGAAAAAGAATCCTAATCTGATCCAAAAAATATATGTTGCTCTTTGCTTTTTGTAAAATGATTTATTATGCTAATTCTGATATTTTACGGCTACACAAGTTCGGCGTCTTCCCGTTATGCCCTTGCTAGCCATGAAGGTCTCTATGGAGCGCTTCGTGTGGGTCTTCAGGGTGCGTACATCAAACTCCAGCTCCTTATTCGAGTGCATGGTATCATCCTCCAATTGTCGTATTAGATGAATAACCTTTAATAGATTCTCACCATTCAATTGCTGAATTTTGGCATGCAAATCCAAATCCTCTTCAACTGTCATAGGTTCCACATAACCAGGACAGGAAATGGGCAATTTGCTCTCCTCCGGTTCTTCAGGCAGTTGAGAACCTAACGAACTTACATCAGATCCATCATCGTCATCGTCATCCTCATCCGTCTTCTCTTGCTCCTCCTTCTCGTCCTCATTGGCAGCACTGTCAAAAAGTTCAGAAGAATTATTCAACACTTGGATAAACATTTTCTCAAAGATTGTCTGCAGCTCTTTGGCCATTTGGTAGCACAAGTGATCGGGATTTGTATAGAGATAGGCATTGAAAAAGATCAGCCTCACATCTGCGGCAAATTCCATGGCATTCTTATAGGAATCCGCATCCAGACGATGTTTAATTGTAGTGAAATCCATAGGCTCCTTCACAATCTCATGATAGTCATCCAATGCCAAACCCTGCGCATCCACTGGATCATAGAAAATCCAAGCCAAATTCTTGTAGGTAGTGGACATGAGTTTCTTTAAGAGAGCCTTGCAGGCATTTAACTCGGCCAAAGATTTCGAAATCTTACCCTTAACAGACGTTGACATTACGTTTAATAACTAAATAAATAAACTAATAAACTAAATTAACTAAATGATAGCTGCTGCCCGCCTACTTTTATTAGTTTGTATTTGGGGGTAAAGTAAATACATTAAATCTGCATATTTTATATATCGAAACGAGCCAATCGCTCGTTTCCCCCTTATTCGCATAATTGCGTCGAAAGCGCATGAAGAGTTCTATGCAAACATAGGGTAATTGGGAATCGGGTTTATCCAGTTGATCCCTCAAATCGGGATCCATTTCCACGAGGGCCTCTTTCACTTTACCCAAATCCACATCGGACTCAAAGTCACAAATCTGCCGTAAACCCACCATGACCACATCAATGACACAATATCGAATACCCAAGATGCTATGCATTTGCACCTGAATGGGCAAAGCCCTACGTATATCCTTTGTACGGAAACGCAACAGTTCGGCACAAGATTCGTGGGGGAATTTGATGGCCTCATTGGCCACTTGATAGAAGGCATTCGATTTGGCGAATTTCGATGGCAATTGACTGGGATCACGTGATCGCACTATATCTGTTAATTGCACAGCCTTCTCTTTTGATTCCTCCATAAAGTCTTTCTCACAAAACTCATGATCCCATGTCCAGCGAAGTTTCCACATTTTCAATTTGCTTAAATAGTACTTTAGGGGATTATATTTGAAAATCAATTCGGGAACAAATGTATCCCGCACGATTTTCACATTGGTTTGCAAGGGTTTTGGCGGCAATATTATGGTACGTATACCACATTCCCTTCCTAATCCCATGGCACTCAAATTACGCAACAATTTCGGTGACATTATCATTTGAGTAAAATTTAAACAAAAAAAAAATAAACTAAGCAAACAAAAAGCAAATTACTAGTTTACTAAGTCAAGAGAGCAAAAATCAAAATCGATTGTAGGCAAACTACCCATAAAAACCATAAAACAAAAACAACAAGAATATTATATTAAATAAAAACATTTACTCATATTCATTTCTCTTTCATTTTTCCTTCGTTTTTTTTTTTTTTTGTCTATTGCATAGAAAAATTTGATTTTCTGTTGACATGTGGGAAATTTGAACTTTACCGAAAGCAAAATAAAAATGCGGGAAAATGGTAAAAATGGGAGAAAACAGAGAGCAAAAAGCAACAGCCCCTCGGGAGGTGCTCAAGAAAAAGTAACGCAACAAAAATATGCAAATGAAATATTTGTGTAACCGAAAAAAAAAAGAAATTTATGCAAAACCACAAGGACGGATAACTTGTTGTTGTTGGGTTAGCAGAGCACAGCACAGCACAGGACAAGGCACAAGAAGGACCTCAGTTATTCCTTCTGTTTCGTTCTGAATCCCAACCCACCAGCTGACGTCAGCGGTTGACCAACAAATTTTTGGGTAAACGCTTCGAGGTTTAAATATTTTGACATTTCAATGTTGTCTTATTTGGTATAGTATTATGTATAGTATAGGCGAAATGCCTTTGGATTTAAGCAGGGACACCGATTTTTAAATACTCTGTAATAAACTAAAGGTTAATTCTGCAATATAAATTCCATTTAAAGGGAAATGAATCAAGTAATAATAGATTTTTAAACTTTTAAAACTCGGAGAATTTTCTTAGCACATTTTAAAACTTTTTTCTGGTTTTCAAATTTGTTTATTTATTATTTTTTTTATTATATATTGGATTATATTAGATTCCGCTTTTTTAAATAGTCTTAGAAAATATTTCCAGTTACATATATATGTATATTTCGAATAGAAGTTCGCTTTCAAAATGCCAATTGTTGTTTACTTTAATATTTCGCACAAGCAACTGAGGGACGCACAAGCAAGTCTATAATTAACATCTGTTTCTGATTTATTTATTTACATGTGTTTGATATTGTTCTTAAGACAAATTGTTAGAGGGAAAATATTAAATTAATTTTCCATTCCTCTGATTAATAGGTGATAAAACACTTAAAAAAATATGTCCCAGTAATGTTTTCTTAATTCTAACATTTCATTCACCAATATACCCTTATGCCCATCGGGCGTATAGGGTAGAAAAAAGGACTGTTTACATTATGAAGCAAATTGAAATTATCTAATTCAATCTTTGTGATGAAAGTTTTTAGTTTCTCTCCCTCCTAAGTTTTGCTTTAAAAACAAACTCTGTTTCAACATATGTCTATTCATTTTTGCCCTTCGGGGTATGGCCAAACAAATTAACACAATTAATTCTCCCTTTATTCTCTCTGATATTCATTATAATAATTTTTTTTTGACTTGAATAATTAATTATGATTAACTATGTTTGCCATTAGCTGTTTAGCTGTTTAGATAGCCATCAATCGATTGTGGTTAATTGAATTAAACTATTGAGAAATGCTTGTTTTTATATTTATTGCATAAATTTACATTATTCCGATTATATAGGCAGCTGCAACACCTTCAAGAGATTTGGCATTTTCCTGCACTGGATATCCCTACCACTTGACCAACACTTGATAACATCTTCCAAGACGACGTCCCAGAATACGCTTCACTTGAAGCTCTGTGAAAGTGAGATTGTGTGTGTGTGTGTGTGTGTGTGTGAAGGTGACAGGGGGAAGGAGAAAAGTATATAGCAGTTATTTCTCTCCCTTTCTGGATTGAGTAAGATTTTGTGCTAAATTGTTTGTTTCCTGTTGTTGCTGCTTGTAAAGTACGTGAAGGCTTACTCTTATTGGCGCTAATGCACATTGCACACATTGCATTTCTCTGGATTTTCTTTTATCCTGCACGTCGTTATTCGCCTCCATTTTATTTTTAAAAGTTCAGCGACGAGAAGTAAAAGTGTAACAAAGTATGACAAAATTACAGCACACTAGATAAGTGTGGCCACACCTTATCAACTAAAGCAGGGTTGCCAACTAAACATGATGCAGGGTTCTTTCCTTTTTTACAAATAATTAGAGTCCTTAAAGGGCGAAGGGTTATTGAATGTGACCACTAAAAACCTTATTAGAGACAAATTTTCAAATGGCGTTTGTTAAATTTGTTATTAACTTGAAATTGCATAAAAAATGATTTAAAAAAGTAATACGACAAATCTAAAATATAAATTTATTTAATCGTATTATAAAATATTTAAAATTATATTATAGAGCTAGTTCACGATTCATTTTTTCACATACATATTATAAAATCATTACTTTTCAAAAATGTACAAGTAGTGTTTGAGAATTGCATTAAAATATATTCGAAAAATATATAAAATGTTCAAATTATATTATATTGCTAATTCAAAACCAGTCGCCTCAATGCTGAATTCTAGTTTGCAAATAAAAGGTTTTAATCATTAAAATAGACTACTACCATAATATTTTTTATTCGAAAGGGTTTCTAGAATATCGAAATAATTAATCTTGAATAATTAACTATGATTAAGTATAGCCTAGAACTTCTTCATCCTATTAATTTTAGAAAAATGAATACTCGTATTTAACGTATTCTGTAAATTTGCCGCATCGAACTATGTAATTAATTTCCATTTAATTTGTGTTTGATTGATTTCGCTTATTCAAAGTGTGGAAATATTGAATATTATTAAAATGGAACATAAAGATAATCGTAAGTAAAGTTCAAGCTGTTACAACTCAACTGACATTTCATTATTGTGGAGATAAAAGATAGAGAACCAGGTCAAATGAAGTTTTGTCTAGATCGTCAAAGGTTAACTCAGCTAATATTAAGTTATCTGTAGGGAATAGACATACATACCACTCACGTAATTACAATGGTGAAAATGACTAGACAAATCGATTTTAGGGCCTTAGAAAGTTAATTGTTGTTGAGAGTTTTCGACCAACAGTTTTACCCTATTATTAACGTGCATAATAAAGTCAAAAAAGTATTGTAAGCTAAATATATTGAATATAGTTGAGCAGTTGAAGCAGTTTAAATTGATTTTTTACAACTAAGTTGGTTCAGCAGCCTCTGAATCTCAGCTAATTAGTTATAAGAAATCGTTTTCCAACTAAAATTAAACTAACTCTTTGAGAGAAATTTTTATTTTTAAGTGAATGTGGAATTTACCAATTGCCTAAGTTAACTTAATTGCAAAGCTGTTAACACAGTCAACAAGTTTTTACAACATTTAACAGAAATACCGTTACACAGCTAACAGTGTAACTGTAAACTTGGTTTCCACAATTGAGAGTGACTCTCTCTCACTCGCTTGCTCTCTCTCTCTCTCTCAGAGTTTTGGCCTTGTTGTTCTCTTAAAGCCAATTTCTGTTAACTTACCTACCACAATTGAGAACTGTTAACACTACAGTAACAGACAGGTGTGTGCGTGTGTGTGTGTGTGTGTGCGTGTGTGTGTAAAGTGGGGAGGCACTTACCCACACATTAAGCCACATCTTATGAACACCTTTCAGTTGGCAGCAGCAAAAAAAAAGAGGTAAAAGTAAAGATAGTTATCAACCCAAAGGAGCTCTGTGGCCCCTACTTATCGTGTGGCAATTTGCGCTTACTGACCCACTTCTCCTCCTCATGACCTTTGACACGCATTTAAATGCATCTGCATCATCGTTAATTAAAGTGCCGACAATGCGCGATAAAAAGCGTGCAGCTCTCCCCCCCTCCCCCCTTTTGCACCATTCATTTCCAATTAAAATCGAGTTACAGTTGCCTTTGACGCACAATCAGACATGGGAGCGACAACCGACAACGACAATCTCCTCCATCTGCTCCTCCTCCATCTCCTTCGCTCCATCTGCCAATTGCAAATTATGCATGCAAAGGCAACTGAGAACATAACAGACAATTAGAGCTGAAGCTGAAGCTGGAGCTGAAACTGGAGTCAAGTAAAAGAAATCGAAGAATAAAATACCAGACAGACAGAGAGAGAAAGATTATTTTTTTTGTATGCTCGTTTGTATGTATGTGTGCTCCCCCATCCATGGGCATCTTTCAAGCTTCATCACCCATCAAAACATGAGTTTCCTTTTAATAAATGACGAACCGAACGAACCGAACACAACGAGAGACTGCAGATGATGGGCTTTAGGTGAGAAACCAGTTCATTTATGTTAGATAAAGATGCCAGCTGGACTTCAGGTGATTATGCCATGCGAATTGGGCTATAAAAACTATTGCAGCTATTGATTCTCGGTTTCACTTTTATGGGACTCGAAGGATTTTACTTGGCTGTAAGCTTAAGTGTAGTCAGTGATTTCATAAAGTTAACGATATGAATAATAAACATTGATATTGTTTATTATGTAGTATCTACTTCTAGAGTTACGCAACAGGAAGCGACGTACTTGGGTAGAAATAAAAAAGAATTTAAAGGGGCTATAAAATATATTAAAAGTTATTTCTGGATAAAACTGAAAGGGTAATATTGGAAATGTTTTATTAGTTCGTTACCTCTTCAGTGTCATCCAGAGTAAGCGACCATATCAAACTACAGTATATCATAGACTGTATATAGCTAATATAGAAAAGTTGGGTCAATAATAGATTTTCCGATCAAACGTTTCGGTCTTTATTAATCAATTAACATACTACCATTATATGTTTCAAATAGTTTACCTCAGAGTTTCCATTTTCTACATTTTAAACTCATCTAAGAATCCAATTCAAATAATTAAAAGCGTTCCACTTGAGTTCCTCTACTGCTTCCTGGAAAACCAATTTATGTTAAATAAGTCTTATGAACCTTAACTTTAAAAGGCTCTACTTCAAACCTTTTTCTGAATATAAAAGCCTTGTCTTTGAATAATATTGTAATTAGTATATATTTGACATGAAAATCTAAAAACTATTTTCAAAAATTTGATGATTGAACATTAACTTAAACTGGCAAAAATTAAATCACTTTTGACAAGTTTTTTTTTAGCATTTGTTGATATTAGGAATAGAATTAAATTAAAAAACTATTTTAAAAAATTTGATAGTTGAACATTAACTTAAACTGGCAAAAATTAAATCACTTTTCACAAGTTTTCATTTTTAGATGTTGTTGATATTAAGAATAAAATTAAATCAGCTATGAAGAGTCGAAGGCCTCGGTAGCTAGCACTCTTAGCTTTTTTATACCCTTGCAAAAAGGGTATATTAATTTTGGTCAGAAGTGTGCAACGCATAGAAGGAGTCATCTCCGACCATATAAAGTATATATATTCTTGATCAGCATGACAAGACGAGTTCAAATCCGTTTGTCCGTCTGTCTGTCCGTCTGTCCGGCTGTCCGTCTGTCTGGATCAACAGCTTCTCCTCCTAAACCGCTATAGCTACAGAGCTGCAATTTTGCATGAAGTCTTGTATATACTGCAGGCATTGTATATCTCGGATTCATCCGGATCGGACAACTATATCATATAGCTCCCATAGGAACCGTCGGTCGAAAATAGAGTTTTAGATCAATAACTTTGTTGTTTTTCATCTGATTGTTATAAAACTTAACATTTGGCAGTTTACTATACATCTATACGTCCGTGCCAAATTTGATCAAGATCGGACTACTATATCATATAGCTCCCATAGGAACAATCGGACCAAATATAGTTTTGCTTCTAAAAACTTTTTTGTTTCTATTGCGATTATCACCAAACTTAGCAAATAACATTTGCACATAATAAATTATAATCCTGCCAAATTTGATCAAAATCGGATTACTATATGATATAGCTGTCATACAAACAGATGGAAAAATTGCATGCTGCAGCATACACACATATATCTACATACATGCATATGTGTGCGTGCCCTGCTATAGCGTGTAGATAAGGGTTTTTACACAAAAACCCTTTCCATTTTGCGATCTCCATTTAGGGATTGAGTAAGGCATGAACTTGCAAGGGTATACAAACTTCGGCATGGTTGAAGTTAGCCCGGCCTTCTGGTTATTAGGTATTTTATTTCATAATATATCTAAGGTAATAAATAAAATTGGAAATCTATGAAAGCTGCAATAAAATGGCTAAGTAAGAGGCAAGATGAACAATTTGAAGTGATTTCCTGGAAGTAGATTTTTTATTCTCTCAAGAATTTATCATGTCTTTCAAGTTGAACTTTTTCAAGCAATTTATTTTTGGATATCTCTCTGGTTGATAATGATATTTAAATTTAAGGTGCAAAAATAAAAGTATCTACTCTTGTTGAAGTTTCCCTTTTCTTTTTTAATCCATTTTCTGGGTTGCTATGGAACAAAAAATCATTTTGTTTTTGACAATTTTAAATGCCCAAGGGACGAAAGTGCCCACATGTAAATTGTTTTTTAATAGCCGTCAATAATTTGAGCCCAAAAGGTTACGAATCATACTAGGAAAAATACTTTCCAAATTGTTAATGCGGAAAATGAAGTAAAAACTACCTAAAAATTTATGTGACTGCTCTTTGAGTGCTTCTCAAGCGAAAGGCGATTTTAATTATTAATAAAAGAGTTACTTCAAGCTTTAAGAAAAACCAAATTAAATTTAATCTATGAGTGTATTGTGGTAGCTTACCATTGAACACGTTTTCTATGCTCTGCCTACATGAGATTTGGTTGTGTTTTTTTTTTGGTCAGGTAAAAAAAAAACCTGTGTATGCACATACATTAGCGAAATTGAATTGAAAACGATTCATAAGTAAATGCTAGAAGAGGAGAATGAGGGGGGGAGACACACTCACAAACCTACATATATGTATACATAAATCAACTCCCGACTCCAATTTCAACTCCAGAACTGCCCCAACTCGAAATGCGAAATCCGACTGCTGACAAGTGTCACTGGGAGATGCTATGACAAAGTGTCAAAAGAATGTTTGACATGTGACTGTCTGTCTGTTCGTCTGTCTGTTTGTCTCTTTCTCTCTGTCTCTGTCTCTATCTCTGTCTCTTTGTCTGTCTCACTCTATGTACAAACATTTCTCATATCTGCTGCGTTTTTGTATTTTTTGCTTGGCTTTCATATTTGCCGCTTGTGTTTTTTTATTGGGATATATATATATTGGTTGGCTGTACAATTCTATATATACTTATATGCAGGTAGAAAAGGGGCTTGGTTTTGACAGGCTTACAGGTTTTTTTTTTCTGTTCTGTTTACGTCCAGCAAAGGGTTTGAGTGAGACATGAGTCTCTTTAGAGATCCTTTTAACACCTGCCCCAAAAGATTTCTTTTGTCTGAGCAGAGATTTTTTGCTAGTAAATAATTTCGATATCGAATTCTATATAGAGACATTATTTTATATATATTGCCTTAATAAATAAGAAGAAGAAAAAAAACTTTCAATGGAAATTTGAAAAGTTATTTTTGCTGGAAGCAGCTGGGGAAACATTTCCGACTGCAGCCACAGAGCAACTTGAAAAGGAAAAAGGATATTTTTGCTTAAGCTTTAACATGTTGTTGTCCTTTAGCATATTTCCGTTTGTGGCAAAAAGATTTGCTGCAGCTCTTGGCCTTGTAACAATTCTTTCACCATCCATTGGCCACAAGCCAAAAAATGGGCTAAGAAAAAAAATATGTAGAATAAATAAGCTTTTAAATTGTTTTGTCATATGGCTGAATAGGTGGGTGTGTGTGTGTGTGTGCTTGTGTGTGGCAACTGGAAAAATGGCAATCCTCTTGTGTGTGTCAGCAAGCTGCTGTAAAATTGCCGGACAACAAGAGGACGAATTCTCGAGATTGTGGTGACCATGTCTCAGGTATATTATTGCGCCTGGTTGGACACAGTTGGAAAAACATTGAAACCTCTTCTTCAAAATGGGAAGAAAAGATAGAAATTTATTTAACCTTGAACTTCAAAAGCCCCTGACCTAACCTGCGAACCTCTTCTAAAAAGCAATCTTCCCTTTGCTCTCCTTCGGTTTTGTTCTCTGTTGCTTTTCACAAGCAATTTCAGGCCGTAAATTAGTTTTATGTTTCTCGATTTTTGCTTTTATTAAATTACCTTTTTCATGATTACTTGCAAACTTCATTTGGAAAAATGCCTGCCAACGGAAATAGCCAACAACAAGAAGAGCAAGAACGTTGTCAGGCTCCATCTTCTTTTTCGTTCCTTCGTTTTCGACTGGTGCTTCCTTCTTTCTTTTTTGTTGGTTGTTGTTCCCCTTCTTCGTCCTGCAATAATTTGCGCCATTTTGTAATTTCTGCTCGAATCCTTGGAGAATGGAGCGGCGCTTCTGCTTCCGTTTTCACTCCTCTTGGGTCGAAGACCTAATAAAGGCGCACAGACCAGGCCCCACCCCCCTCTCAGACGGTCTACGGCCCTACAGGTTAATTATCTTTGGCGTAATTTAGTAGTTGCGCGGTCTCTCGCACTCACACACACACACACACACACACAGCCGAAAAAGGCTTTCCATTTTAATTTATTTGACCACTAAAAGGATTAGATTAGATGCCCTGATAAATGGCCGTCGTCAGCGCAGTGCCGCTAGTTACGAGTGAACGGCAAACTGTTCACAGCCGCTAATTTCGTTACGACCAAAAAAGGAAAAACAACATCAACACAAAAATGAAACAAAATAACTTGAAGACGACTTTAATGTACCCTATAGCAATAAATCCAGGAGACATCTCTTTAGTTTAAATGGAAGTAGCATGAGTTCTTAGGTGAGTTATATGAAAGAAGAGACGAAAGAGAGTTTCCTATCTCTAGAGTCTAGACACTTGTTAACGCTTAAGATTTTCAATATCTCCAAAGGTGCACTGTCCTTCTCAAACATTGATTGCATCCTTAGACAGAAGTTGCATCAAGTAACTTTATCTTAACATGGTTAAACTTTCGATGACTTTTTCTTAATGCTATAGCTGCAGCTCTTGCATGGGAGGATTGTAGTCCCGAGTATCAGGCTCTGTCTTTATCTCTCTTTAACCTATTTGGTGGCTTTAAGATTACCCCAAATACTAAAGACCACCTTTACTTTTGGTTCTAAGAGTCAAAAAAAACGTCGAAGAAGGTCCGGATTTAAAGATAAATTGACGAATTCGTAAAGTTAAACAATTCTTTGAATACACTTTACCAACTGTATCACACATATGTAATACACATTAAATTCTTTTGGTACTCTTCGCAGCGAATTAGCCTATTTGTGGACATTTCACAAAAAGCCAAATGATAATATCCATTTCCAGGTAAGTAGAGTTGATTCCTTTGTAAGTAGTGATCAAGTCAACGAACCAGTGTCCAGTACTTAAGGAATATGTTTTTCCCTTTTCCAAATAATTTAGAATTTGCTTTGGAAGATGTCTTTAAAAGAAAGCAATTTAAAATGCAAATGAAGCTGGAAAATCGCTGTAAGACATTTGATCCAAAAAAAGCGAATATATTTATTGGAAATTTTTTTAGTATCGAGGTCAAATCACTGGTTAATCCAGGAGGAAAGATCCCTCCCAAAAGATTTCCAAAACAAAAAAAAACCCTGAAGTTTTAAATGATTAAAAAGTTTTTAGTAAAAACCCATTAAAATTTTAAAAAATGATTAACATTTCCAATTTTTGAAACGCAGAGAAATATTCGGGGAATTTCTCATGGGCAACAATGGCATAATTTTCAATGTATAAATTTGAAGTTTATATTACATTCGCAATACAAATTATTTCTATTGACGCATTATCACAAATACAACAATAAATGTTGGAGGTTCCCCCCAAAATATCCCTCTGGATCCGCCCCTGGCTCAAACGATAAGTAAGAGTATCTCTGATGATTCAGGATTGAGTTATTAGAGTATAGAATTGAGTAACCATTCGATCAGTAAAGTAAAGGGAGTGAATAAGTGGTTGTCCATGCTGACTTTGCGTTCAAAAATTAAGAAAAGACATTGTAATAAAAGAGGGAACTCATTATCCTTTGTAAGATTTGTCAAAAAACTAATAATAACTATAAATATCATCCATGTTCATGATAACTTTGTGTAAAAAAAATTGACAAAAAGCCATTAGATTTATCAAGATTTATCAAGTAGTAACTATAAATATCATTACTCAATAAACTATATTTTAATCAAGATTAATAAACTAATATTTGAATGTGTGTTGAGTATAAAAGGGCTCTGGTTCTAGAATGATAAGTTCCGTGAATTCTATTCACAAGTTCTCACCACATTTGTATTAAAAAGAATATACGTATTATACATATACATATATACAATATACGTATAATACATATATATACATATATAAACTTCTATGAGAAAACTTGAATTTCAGTCTTAAAAGGTGAACGTAGCCAGATAAGTCTGAGAATTTATGCCTTTCTATTGAAAATTGTTGATTCAAGCGAAGTTTTTTTCTTTTTAAAGCAGTTGAAACACCTAAGAAAACTATTTTTAAACAATTTGTGAGATTTCTTAGCTTGTGATGGTTTATCGATTTCTTTATTTGAGACAATTTAAAGCAGATAAGATGTTTCTACCAGTTGAACTACTTAACAATTGTTTTTAAATCAACCTAAATATAAACTCAATAACTTTAAAAACTTTAGCTAAGATTAGTCCAATGCTTGCTCTAAGAAAATCGCGAGGTAATCAACAATTACTTAATCAAATTTGTTAACAAAATAAGTGAATATAAATTCAAAAAAGCTTAACAAGGAATTTAAATATTTGAAATATTTCTTAACGACAGAAAAATAAAGAAAATGCGGCACAAATTTTTATATCTTTATTTCTGCTCTGGGAAAATCCTTTTTAATTTCTATTATGCAAATTTTGTAGCAAGTGCCTCACCCCCAAGCCAAGGTATGTGCATCCAGATGATGATGATGATGACGATGTCGGTCTGTTAAAACATAGACGGCCAAGTGGTTGGAGGAGTCTAGTCATAGCGAAGGGTTTTTGCCTTGCTCCAAATGCATAATAATGTCATTTAACAGCAGCAGCAACAGCGGCAGAGGCAGAGGCAGTCCCCCCTTCTCCTCCCTAATGTAAAATTAGATTTTGACCTGCATTTGTCTCCCACTGCCGCCACCTCCCACTGGAAAAAAGGGCAACGAAACTTTTCAACAGCATAATTTTTTGACAACAAATTTTTGTCATTTTTTGGCATGGCCAATTCAATTTGTGTTGCAGCATATTTATGAAAATATTGCACAAAGCCAGCAAAAGAGAGAGAGAAGCCCAATTTAAATGCTTGCCACACACACACATGGAACGTGGGGCCGAGGGTGGTGGAGGTGGGGGGAGTAGGAGTAGCAGTGGCAGCCACTGACAACAAAGCAAAGTGGGTCAAAATGAGAAAAAATGCCAAGCATTTCTCGCGGGTGTCACACACATATGCACTCACGTACACACACACACACACACAAATAGAAAGAGACATGTATGTATGTATGTGTCACTGCCATCTCCTGCTACGCTACTCCTCATCCTGTTCCTTCTGCTCCTATGGCTCCTTCTCTCATCAGGCACATGTTTAACATCCTCGCGCCCTTGTCACATTCCCCACCCAACCATTCACTCACTCTCACTTCCCACTCCCCCCACTCCCCCACTTCGTGCGCCGGCCACAAAGGCCCAGCGGTGTCAGCGGCGGCACTTTGACATTTTTGGAGCAATGTGTCCCGCGGCTGGGAGGCAAACAACAACAATAACAGCAGCAACAAATGGAAAATCAACAAGCAGAAATGTCAACTTTTAAATACGAAATTTGTTGTACCCTTTTGAACTGCTTATGGAAATGTTGATTCTAGTTAGCCAATCCTTTTACCCACTTTCAACCAAATGTGGCCCAACCTGTTTGGTTTTTTGCACACACAGTGTAGATTTTCATCATCAACTATATATCATCATAATGAATACATCAACTGGACGGATACCTTTTTACACTCTTTACACTCTTTAGTGTTGTAAAACGGCATCAAAGTAATTGCGTTTGTCAGTTTTGCTTATTGTACATTAACTAAACAAAAAGGCGACTAAAGTTTCTATAAATTGTAAGAAAATTTCTTCTTCTGCGGTGAAATACATTTACTTTGTCTTTTTGTACTACAGTAATAGCTCCTTTTTATGAAATAGTGTACAACAATAAAAACGGCTTAAAAGTCAAAGAATTTAAAGGAAGAACAAAGAAACAAAATTTAAAAATCTGTTATCTGTTTATTATGCAACATGTGTTGGTGTTTAGATAATTTATTAACTATGAACTCTTCAAAATAATGTGATTTTGTCTTTTTTCGGAGGTGTAGTTAAACTTCTGACATACCTACAGTTTTATTTATTTCTTTTATTGCCGTTTAAATTATTTATTTACCATTAATAGAGAATTAAATGGGACATAGAAATGATCATCCACACCAAAACTAATTGAAACTAACGAGAGATAAGAATATTATTGTCGAAATTTCCTACAGTATACAATAAAATTCTCCGCATAATGAATAAATTCAAATTCAAATATCACAATTTCATAATAACAAAGTATTTTCTGATCCTTGGACAATTCATTACAGGGAAATATATATTGCAAATAGACAGAAAATATGCGATTGTTATAGAGTTTTGTATTCTTTAGGATGGGTGGCAACACCACACACAGTTGGGCACTCACTTTTAAGGGTTGACATCGTTTTCAAAATTAAATTAAAAATACAGATTCTTCGAAATCTGCGAGATTTGGTCATCATTTCTTTTTATCGTTTGCGATATTTAAATGATGAGTTTTCAAACATAAGGAGCAGATCCTAAGTAACTTATGCTAGGACTAGCAGAGATTTTAACTTGAATTTTACAATCGATGCTTGTGACGTCACAAACTCTATAAGCTCGCAGGCAATTGGCAGTGTATAGACAATGCAACATGCAAATATTGTAGCAGAATGAAGAAACCGCGACATTGATTTCGCATTTGGCATATCCCAATCCCAAGACCCCTTCACCCCACCATACCCTACCCACCCCAACTCCGCCCACTACCCCCTCTTACAATTCCATGTTCTGCCTCTTCGTGTAGGTCCCCAGAGAGAGGCGCGAATCAGTTTACGTATGTCACTGATGTTTTTTTTTTGTGTGTTGGTGTTGTTTTTTTTATTTTTTGTTTTTATTTTATTTTGTTTGTTTGTTTTGCTGGAAAGTCTGTAATAAAATTTTATGATTTGCCAACGCCTCGGCATTGTCAATTTTTATTGTCATTTTCCTTGGAGGCTCAGGAGGAAAGTCTCCTTCTGTGGCGGCGGCGTCGGCGGCGTCGGCGGCGCAACATCATAAACTTGAAAATCGATTAGGCAATGGCATAGAAATGCTATATAGTATCGGTAGCGTATATATATATAGTAGTAGCATTCGAATGGATGTCAAAGCCACAACTTTTAGCCAAAGTCAAAAGCTCAAGTGACAAAGTTTTATTTTGATTTATGACTCGGAATCATGGAAACGCATAGGAAATGCGCGAGAAATCAAAAATCATCATCATCCTCGGAGTCGGAGTCGTTCCCGTTCCACTCCTATGGTAGAAGATAAAACCAGAACAGAAAGAGGGAGTGAGGGGAGCAAAAAAGTTGGCTGGGAAGGCGCAGCAGGCTGAACAAATAAATCACACAAATTAAACGCCGAGTCGACTTCAATGCAATTTGACGTCAAAAGTTGGAAAAAAAACCTCCGTTTTCTCTCCCACTCTCTCCTGCGTTGGGCACAAGTTGGTTAGAACGGGGTAGGAGATGGAGGAGGAGACGTGGGTAGGTGGGTTGATGATCCTGGCCAGAAATGAAGTTAAACCAGATTGCGTGGCTGTTTTATGACGCGTCCAAAAAGTTTGTTTTATTTGCCTTTTTATGCATTTGCCTTAATTGCATCAAGTTAAGATTCTGTTTGCTCTTTTCTCTGATAAAAATGGCAAAATGCCAAGTAAATTATGGTAAAAGTCTCAAGTCTAAGAAAACTGTATAGCATACATACATTCGAGATATAACCTTGTAACTATCATCATCAATCTTTTCGACTTTTTAATTAAGAAACAATTTTTCACAATCAATTAAAAGATCTGACTTAAAAAATAAGTATAAAGTATGATATTTAATGCTTTGAAATAAAGACATCGCAGAAATCTTAAGGGACTAAACAATATTTCCAATATTTCCACAAATGTAATAGGAAAAGGTTTAATTCTGCCATTAATATAAATCTAAGAACTTAAATAATATAAAAGTAAAGGTCAAATATTGTTTAAAAAACAGAAAAAAAATTGAAAAATATAAAGCAATTTTTCAAATGATGCTTTATTCTTTTGATCTCAATATTATTTTTTTTTTTCAACGTATATTGGTAAGAAAATGCATTCAAATTAAGTTGATCTTGTTGATCATCACCTTATTATAGTCAAAATTCCTTATACTTATATTTCAAAATGTCAGATGAAGGAAATTTAGTTTTTTTTAACTTCAACTTATTAATAAAAATTTCAAACAATGTTAAGTGAATCTCTTTTTTTGCTATATTCAACATGATAAGTAAAAGTTTGTATGAAAACAAAATGATTTGGTAAAAATATTAAAGTAATCTCTAAATTATAGAACTGATTTTAGTCTCACCACGACGAATTTTGAACAGCTTTCCACATTGTTCGTATTAATTCCACCTTAAATGTCACGATTTATTATAAATTTTAAGTCAAGTTTTTTTTTTGCAGGTTCTATTTAAGTCGTTTTGTACACGCGTTATTTAAAAACTTTGAAACTTTAAAAAATAAAATTATATTCTATTTTATGATGATTTTTTTGACGTGGTACACTTGAAATAATCGTCAAATAAGTAGACTAAATTTGAATATTGCAAATATCGAGTTAAATATAACACTCTTAATATTTAAACAAAATTTTAAGTAATATGGCCCCATGGCGTATATGTGATCAAAATGCAAAATACATTTTCATGCATGGCTATGTGTCTCAGCTTGTTCTTATTCTTAATCTATAATTTATTTTGACTGAACCATTCGTATATATTTTCTTTATATTTTAAATAAAAAGAAATCGTAAAAACTTTCCCCAGTCGAGACCTTTCGACTTCTTTACATCATTTTAATCATCATACTCAGCTTATAACCACTTTCATTGGGGTCACAGAAAGTTCGATTTCTATATTTTAGCTTGTCAAAATGTTTGTCTCTTTAGTTTCAGGTTTTCTTCCTCAATCTCTTTGGAGTTTGCTGCAATCTGTAATTACATTTAAGTCCTTTTCACACATGTTTCTGAGACCAAAACACAAAAGCATTTTGCATTCAAGTATCCCCAGTATATTCCATTAATATTCAATAATCTCTTACAGAATTGCAGCTGTAAAATCTTTCCAACTTACAAGGAAAGTCCCCCAAAAATGTAAAAGACTTCAAACGAGGGAGTCCTCCGAATGAGTGTGATTGCCCCAGTTCCAGCACATTCACACGTAAGTCGTTTGTAATTTAGTCAAGTTCATAATCATAATAATAATTATGGAGGAATGTAGAATGTATATGTGTGTGTGGGTGTGGGTGTGTGTGAGTGGGTATGTGTGTGTGTATGTGGGTTCGTGTGTGTAGACTTCCCCTAAAGTTGAACTGAAGACCTCTGGCACTTCCTTATTCTCCGTATGTCCATAACATGCACAAATAACATAATTTTTGGCATTAAAATCAATTTTCATCTTTCCCCAGACTCTGTCAATTGTAGCCAGCTGGTTTTTCCCTCCCTTCCTCCATCGCCAGCCCCATTTGGAGAGACCCTCACTCACTTAGGTTCTTGACTTTCTCCCACTCTCGTTCCGCAATTCTGCACATTCCGTTCTATTTGCCATGAATTGGCCGCATTGTCGTGAAAATAATGCAAATAGTAATTGCCATTGCCTGGAATTGCCATCTTTTTTACTGCCAGCCAGCCAGCCAGCAGAGTCACAATGGAACCCAGAGATTTTCTGGACGAGAAGGCCTCGGACTAATGACAATGGCGTCATTTTCATTCCCATTCCGGCCAATGTCGGCGTCTGTGGTATGTGCCCCTTCCCATTTCCATTCCCATTCCCACAAAATAAACGAAAATTGTCGACCAGACAATATTTGCCACACCGAAATTCATAATGGTGACCCAACAGAAACTTAAAGTCAAATGCAAAGATGTAAAAATCAATGGTTTAAAGGCTTTTGGCCACCTCCCCACACCCCAAAAAAAAAAAAAAAGTGTTTAAAGGAAGCGAAAAAAGTGAGAAAAAAAAGGGTTGCCAAACTGAAATAAACATTACAAAATAATATAAATGGTAAACATATAGCTGCTGGAATGTCCGAGGGGGGAGCAGTGAAGGGTAGGGGGGGAGGCTGGGTTGAACGTGTGAAAAATGAAAGGAAATGCCGCGACGCTGAAGCGGAAATGAAAAATGCACGAATAAGAAAAAACGGAAATGCTACCAACAGCGATAAGAATGCTTAACAACAACAACAAAAACAACAACATTACGAATAAGAGCAAGAGAAAACAGTCGAGAGCAGAAGAAGAAGGAACAACAAGAAGAAAACAAACAATAAGAAGAAAGAGTAATTCTTCAAAAGTGGAAAAAAGCATTAAGAATTGCCAAGTTGTTGAGTTATATATGATGAGGAGGCTGTGAGCTGAGGCCGACGCTGAGCCTGAGCCTGAGAGCACCCAACCATGAAAATGTGGGCGTGGGCATGGCCATGTCAAGTTAAATATTATATTAATGAGAGATCCGTTTATTTCGTTTCTTTTTTGTTTATTGTTCTTTAATGAAAAGGACAATGAAAAGATGTTAACTTAATATTGCAAGTGCAAATAAGTATACTGAAAAAGCGAAGCATACAAAAATGTAGCATACTTTTCAGCTGCCCTTTATATTTCTGGACACTTTTGCTCATTCAAAATGGCTGGCCTGGAAATAAGTAATTCTTTTTTATAATGTTATACGAACAATTATACCCAACAATTTTCAGAATGCCATTATTATTTCCAAAATGGTTTGAAGGAACTTTCAAAGTTCCTTCTTAAATAACCAATGGCTCGAAATGCACAAAAACCCTAAATCCGATATAAATGGTTCAAGAGATTCTCCGGAAAGCAATTTCCGAAGCAATTTCTTATTCAATTTCCTAATTTTAAGATTCGAAATTCCAAAATTAAAATATAGTTACTATATTATTTTTTTATATTGATGGTTATTATACAACTTCAAGAATTTCATGCTGGCCAGGACCCGGCCTTAATATTTGACTTCGTGCTCTTGCTGGATACTGGCCTCATCCATCTCTAAAGCTTAGTTCAGATACTTACTATAATATTTTTATTAGAAGATCTTATGTGGGATCTTAAATTTCAAATTTAAATAGATTTAGATATTATAATGTTCTTATAAGATAGATTTGCCAATTGATTCTTATAAGACTCGAGATTACTGAAACTTTTAAAGTAAAATACATAAATTTAGATACCATTAGATGTTATTTGAATAAATTTGTTATATAGAATAATTTTAAAAATATAAACGATATTTAATAGACATAAACGTGAGTTTAATAGATGATCTAAAGACTTTCATAATAATATTTTATAAAATTAAACGCAGTATTTTGTATTTAAAAAAATCATCTTTAAATGTAAACCAAAAAATCTCAAACATGAACACTTTGGCGATCAATAAACTAAACAATCTGATAAAATCAATTTTTTTATAGTTGAATGGCATACAAAATTAAAAAAAAATCAGCTTTCTATTGTTAATCTTATTTGTTATTTATTAACCTATTGTTAATTTAATCTGAAAGACAGCAAAGTTTTTATTTCAATGTGAGAAACTATATGTAAAAACATCTGTAAGGCTATTTAATCATTAAGTCTTTAAACGATTTCTAAAAGTTTGAAATGTTTTCAAATTCTGTTGGAAAAGAACTCTCAATCTATTTACCACTCATAGATGAACCATTGAAATTTAGGAAACCTCTAAAAATTGGCATATTTTTTAAGGGATTTAATGGAAATACAATTCCTTTTATGTTCCAACAAAGTTGTAAAAATGAAAATCATTTTATGCTTAATATTTTTTCATCAAAATTAATATAACACAAAAAAAAAGAATTGAAAAAACCTTTTGCCACTTTATCACACAAAGGCAAATATTGAAAAAAAAAACAAGAGAAACAAACCCCTTGACTCATTCTCGTTTTTAGCCAATTTATGAGAGTGTCTCTCATTAAGCCAGAATGATATGAAAGAAAAATGCATACAAACATATCGTTCATATACATATTTAAGGCATATTCACGGGTGGCTGCTCATTAATATAATGCGCTTTGGCAAATACCAGACCTAAATTGAATGGGGGAAAGTGTGTGGGGGGGTGGGGGGATGGGTGCGAAACTGATGTGATGCATATGCATATATTAAACCGAAAACGCTTTTATTCGCCGTCACGATACAGCACGGCCATATTTGTGACATCAAATTTGATTGTCTGCAGAGAAGGAACTCAAACCCAAACCCGAACCTGAACGATAACCATGTCCCTGGTGAATGCATATGCATGAAACGGCATTATTTCGATGCTGCCAAACAATAGACTAAAGATCCAAATCTCTCTCTCTCTCTCCCTGCCCCCTTCCCAGAACAAAAACAACGCGTCATTCTGCCATTATGCATAGCGGGTGGTCCTCAACAGGAACTGAATCTGGACTGGAAGATGGCTAGAGGTGGCGATGGGGATGGCTGGGGTTTTTGCCCACAAATCATGCAGCTGCATGCGCCTTTGCCTAAGCATCAAATATGTGTATTAATGACAATGCGACGACGAACTTCTCTGACTCTGATTCTGATTCTAATTCAGATTCTGGCATATCATTCTCGCTTGTGCTGGGTGTTGGATTTTTTAATGAGACACAGTACCCATCGGACCCCGTACTCGTACCCCAACCAATTTAGTGCCTTAAAAATTAGGGGTGTTTATTATTTTTGATTGACGGCACGCGACCAACAGAAACAAAAGTTCCCGCATTGTTAAGCCTCAAATTGATAGAGCGCGTGTGCAAATTTCTTCCTTTCTGTCTTTCTTTCTTCCTTCCTTTTGGGTATGTCCTTTGGCATTCTTTTTTTTTTTTGTCGAGTGCTTTGTTTATTGCCTAATGACTCATTTCTTGTCTCCATCGTTCGACTTTCGGCCTTTGTTTTTGGCGACCATCGAGGGTGTCGTCTGGCTGGGAGTGTGAATAAAGCAAAAAAAAAAAAAAAAAAAACAACCAAACAAACAAACAAGCAGCAAATTTTCCTTTTCAATTCCTTTTTTTTCGGTCGTTTTTTTTTTTTGTGGGGGCAGGGGGGAGACTATGAAATATGAAAGTAACTGGTGTTTGGCTGTCCCATCCATTGTCTGAGGATTTTGCTTCCAGAATCTGTGTAAAAGGCACGTTCTCTGCCAATTGAGTTTGTGTGTGTGTGTGTGTGGAAGGAGAGGGTGTGAAAGGATTGCCCTTTGTTTGGGAGTTCATCACTTGACAATGCATTCACAAGCATTTTGCACTCTCAAGTGTTTTCACAAATTACCGGAAATTTTCATTAAAAACTCTCAACTCACAGTTCAGTTTGGTAAATTGATGTTTATATGAAAATAGGCTAGCTAAAATAAAGTCAAATTGGTTAGCCAATAGATGCTATCTGTATTCCCCTATTAATTTAGGTTAAGAGCTGGGTTGGGTTCATTTAAGTCTAAGGAAAATGTTGAGGAATCTATCAGAAATTAAGCAAGAAGATGACTTGAGATTTTTTTTGGTGTTAGAATACAGAAAAAGCTTTTTCATCGTTTTAGAATTGATCAGTTTGGCCAGATATTTTGAGTTTATTAAACATAAATGTAGTGTGGCAACCCTAAATACAGCGACTTTGTTGCATTCTTAGCAAGATTGAGCAAAAGAAATTTCTGGCAGTCCGTCGTAAGTTTTCGATGTAAAGAGATCGTGAGTTGTCAGTAATCAGTAGAAGAAGTCCTCAATTGTCGGTCGTATATGGAAGTTTAAGAAAAATTGTCAAATCTAACTCTACGTTTACTATAATCTAATCTAATATAGCTTCTCTGCATGAAATAGCCAATGTTAATACGATTAATGAGCTCATCTCCCGTGCAACCACATAATTTACAAATACAAAATATTGTCTAGCTCAATATATGAGTTGATAGGTACTTATCATCCTATATCTGTATAGTTTCACTAAAGTGCCTGCTTTTTTAGTTTTAAGTTAGTATTCCTTTATCATTTAAAATCAAAATTATACAAAATGAAAAAAAAGAAGATTATAAAATATCTCAGCTGCATAGACACTAGTCTAAACTCTGTAATGTAAATAGCTAGCTATATGATAAATAGGAAATAAATCATATTAAAAATAAAATAAAAAATAACTAATCCAATATAGATATTTATATGTAAACATAAGTCTATATATAAAGTTATTCCAGTAAAACTACATTTAAACCTTCATCTATGTCTGTATATACATTAGTTTGACTTCTATTTCTTAGTCGATTCAAGAAACCTTTTCTAGACCAAGAGTTGTTGCATAGATTACATTTTTCTGACTTTCTTATGCTCAATTCCAAGCTTCATAAATATTTATTATTTGTGAAATTTTCTTCCAATTCAATTCAATTCAATTCTTGTGAATTATGTAAGTTTTAATCAGTATTTTTTATTTTCACTTTTTAATTTATTTAATATTGATAGCTATCCTTATAAAGAGTAGATAACATAACTTTATAGCACTATCAATATTATTTTTTATTACTCAGAAAATAAAAATAACACAAATAAACAACAAATACATTATACTAAAACTAGAAAATATTTACCTTTAAAATTTTGGACTGCCGAATAGTTTCTTTGAGGCTTCAAAACCCAATCGTAGAAAGACTTTAACCTAATCCTCTTGATCTGTGGGAACTAACGTTTCAGAATCTAGTCGACAACAAACAATTTTAACAAACCAAGAAGTATAAAGTAAGCCAATAAACAAGTCGAAATCACAAAAATCTTACATATTTCTACATTAATTAGAAAGATTCTTACGAAGTAACTAAAATGGTTTACTTGTCTTCTGAAATGTTAGTTCAGGTTATTCCCATTTCACTTTATAGGATCTAAAGGCACTTTTTATCTTTACGTAAGACTAATTTGTAAAAAATGGATATTTGCTCAGGTTATTTTTCTTTGAGTTTTATAATTTTTTGGCAAATTAGTCATCTACAATACATCGAGAAATAAGTAACCACAACACACAGTATTCCCTCAGGAATTTTTGTAGCACTTAAGATTGTCGACTACGTAGATATCATGGTGGAGAGCCTTCCCGGCGCCTATCTATACATCCACTCATTCGATTTACCTCACCCTTGTGTTTATCTAGCTATTTACGTCTGCTTTTTGGCCAAGCTCTAGTAAATAAACAATGAAGAAGCTAAAGGTTCTTGGCTCTTCAGATGTCTTTGCTCTCAGCTAAAAATCTTTTAGAGTGCCTCGTCGCGACTACGTAACCTTGGGGTGGGGGATGGTAAGATGGAGTCCGTCAAGACGTTTCTTCTATTGGTTTTCCCCTTCGATGCGTGTTAAAAGTGTTGTTTCTGCTCTTTTTTTTCTTTTCTTTTCTTCCCCATCTTGTTTCTGCCCCATTTTTGCAACAAACCTGCAGAAAGCTGAGTAAACAGCAACTCAACACCGAACAACAAGAACATCAAGTACTCCAAGCTAGAGGGGCACTTAATGTTGTTCTTTCTCCACTCCACATTGTTCTGGCAAATGCTTCGCCTAGGCGATGGCCACGGGAAAAGCAGTGGGATGGGAATGGGAATGCCAAGCTATGGATTGTAGGAGTAAGAATTTGCTTAGTTTCAAGGTCAGAGTTTCAAGTGGTCAATTGTTGAGTTATGGTTGAAATGAGTTTGACAATGGGAATATTGAATTTACATTTCATTGAATACAACAACCAATACAATGGGCAAACAAAACGTCAAGGTGAAGTGGTGGCGCATAATGGATAAGAGAAATACTTAACTATAGCAAGACGATGGAAAATGAATTCCAATCAAATTGTTAGCAGTTAAATCGAAGCAAAAGCAAACCCTATGGAAAGGATTAAATTAGATATAGATTCCATATGACTATGGCTTCAACTTCCCCATGGAAAATTATGAATACTTAACCCTGTTTTGAAGATTGGAAACAGAAGACAGACTGATTGAATTGTTATGTCATTTTGTTTTTAATTGATAAATATTTAACAAATATATAGTATAACTTCATGCCCACTTATAAATAATAGAGTAAACTTCATGGGAAAAAATACTACGATAAATTCTGCTAAAGATCCTAACCTATAGATGGAATGCTCTTTCAGGTGCTCTATCTATCTGGATAAACTGCTTTCAGAGTATAATTAACGTAATCTTCTACCAAAATTTTTGGTATTTCCATGTTCTATGGGTTAAAGAACCATAATTTTATATCTTTAATCTATTTTAAACAGGACCTGAACATATTAATTATTATTATTATTTTTAAAACATTTTTCGAAAAATTCATCGATTTTATAATTGTTATAAAAACACGGATTTTTAATTCTTATTTTTAGTTCTCAGGAATTAGTTTCAGTTTTGATTTTTTCACTCATGGCATAAACTTAGTTGTAATTCTTATTTTTGATTTCTTTAATATTTTTCAGGAATTAGTTTCCCTTTTTATTTTTCTAGCATTACTGATACAGTTCCTGAATTTAAGTTTTTATAGTTATGACCTTTTGACTCTGCATTAATACCATTAATTTCGATCCAAAATCAAGTCATTCTTGAATGAACTTTCTGTAGTGAAACGTTTTTTGATGGCATACCAAAAATTGTATTCGCTTCGCCTCAATTATTCTAATCAAAAGTTTTCTGCATCGCTAGCTCATTTTGCTGTTGTCTGTTGCTTTTAAGGAGTGAAAACATTTGGTTGCCACGCCCTCTTACCACACTTACCCCCCTTCTCCTTCTGTTGCAATGAGATTTCTGCAGTTCGTGCTGCAGCTTTTGGAGCTAACGTTAGATGGTTTTAGCTCGGGGTTTTGGGCTATGTCTGCTCTATGTCAGATTGCCGCACAATCAAAATTTTGAACGTTAATTAATATGCATTCAGTGTCTAGCACGACAAGGATCAAATTATGTAATAGCCGCATTAAAATTGAATTTCTCGATGCGTGCCCCAACGTAGCCAAACACACACATACACGCACACACACACACACACTGAGAAACATGTGTGGCACATGCACTTGGTTTTCTGTAGCATACATGCAGGCGCCACCATTTGGAGTTGCTACTACACCGAGAGCTGTCCATTGGAAAATGGTCTAATTAGCTCTAATTGAATATGACATACTTAGTTTGTCATTATGTGCTTCTCTCTGTCTGTCTGTCTCCTAATGTTTTATCCATAGTTCAATTGTAATTCAATTGCACATCGATGCTTTTCGGTTATCAACTCAAGCGAATGATGATTGTCGATTATGTTGTCAGTTAAGTAATCGATTGCATTTAATCAACTGTGGAGAAAACTAAAACAAAGTTGCAGAAAGACAAAAAAAAATTAAAATTAAAAATACCAAACGACTTCAAATTCATAAAAAATTATTTAAAATTAATTAGAAGGAGGAAAAGATAAAAATTCAACTAATGGAAATATGAAAAAATTAACAAATATTAAAAATTCAACTAATGAAAATTTTAAAAATAAGAAGTTAAAGTTTGAAAAAATTATCTAGGTTTTGTATAAGTTTGCTTTAAACAATCTTCTTATTTGTGGGCATAAATCAAAAATTAATTAAGTTAAACGTTTTATTTCTTACCTCCGCTTATGTTTCCATATCCCTACACTTCAATCACAATTGAAGTAGAAATTATGTACATAATTAAAGATTCATTTTCTTAATACAAACCAATGCCACTTTACTTACAAAGAGCGAACAGGTCAAAGCATATCTATTTTTTATGATTCTTGACTCATGCACTTACCCAAAAAAACTTAGAATCAATTGACATACACATTTCACTTATAATTACTAATTTAGCAATTGAAACATTAAAGGGCTTAACACTTTTGTTGATACATATATCAATCACACATTTCACTCATATACTTTTGGCCACGAGTTTGTCACTTGAAACAATTTGAATGCCAATTAATTTCAAATTAATTGCTAAAATAATATAATTAAAAATGACATTTTTTCTATTGAATTTCCATAATATTTAATGCATTGATTTTTCACCTAATTATTGATATCTAAACTTTAAATGAAATATAAATTTTTGTGTGTAAATGAAAATAAATTAGAATATTATATTTTGTTTGAGAGTTTTTAATTTGTAAAACTAGGAAAAAAGAAAAAGTATTATTATTGTATTCTATATATACATATTATATATGAATATTATATATATTGACGAACTCTAATAGTTCAGACAAAATATTTAAAAATAGATGAAGCAAACTTTGTTAACATTTCTAACACGAAATATTCCGACATCATGTCGTATGAGTGATATTATTTTAATGTTTCTGTTTAACCGTTCAAAAAATACAAGTTCGTTAACATTATCAACTTCCTTTTTTAATGTCTTCCTTATATATCGACATTACTACAAACTTTACTATAGAAAAACCAATCTAAAAGAGGAATATATATATGTATATAGATATAGTTACCACCATGTGTGTGTGTGCTATGAAAGTATTCCCTTTTTTGCACCTTTCCTTCACTCTCTCATCACCATCATCATCAGTTTGCTTTTGACCTTTTGTTTTCCTTTGTCTAGAAATATATTTCAATTAGTGAGCCAAGCCTCAAACCAGCCAAAAGCTTACCTTGTCTTGGTTTATTTTACTTTCTTTTCATTGCCCTTACCTTGCCTTGAGTTGGCTTTCCTTTCCTTTCCATACCAATTCCCATTCCCATTCCCTTTCCCATCCCCATCCATTCCTTTCCTTTCTCCATGTGTTTGCAACCAACTTTTGTTGTAAATTTTTGCAGCTTTGTTTGCTTTTCACATTTAACATTCAATTGCATGTCTATGCTTTTTATTGTGTTTTACCTGTTTTGTTGTTGCTAATGCTTACTATATAGCATTTTCTGTTTACGTCGTAAATTAAACAAGCCAAATGCTTTTTGTATTTTAATGGCAAGCAAGAAAATAAATTCATTAAAAACTTTTCTCACATCTTCCATCTAGAATTTTACTTCGTTACTTCTTCTTCTTCTTTATTCCGCATTGCCACACCCCATTTTATTGACTTTGGGCAAATATTATTGCATTCTCCTTGGAATATTTTTGTTAAATTTAAATCGATTCATATTTTTCCATGTATTTGCTGACCCAACGAAGGAAAAACTTTACATTTACATTTATTGCTTCCTTAACGCTTTGTTTGAAATTTTATGAGCATCAAATTAGTCTAGAGCTGAAATTTTAATGCTCTTTCCAAAAGAGAAACTCAGTTGTATTGTGATATTTGTTTCAAGGATTTGAAATATCTTTTCAGATCTTTCTATATACCTGGATTATATAGTCATAAAATATAGTTTATGCTGATAAATATATTTTATAACATTTTATTAAAACTATTAAATAAATTATTAAGTTTCTCAAACTTTAAAATCAACTTAATGGATTTTTTAAGTCATTATTAAACGATTGGGTAACTTATTGTTAATAGAAGCTATATGAACTGAATTCTATACTGTTTGATCTCATTGATTCCAGCTTTCAAATAGTTATTTTTAGGCTTCACTATTTATTCCTAAATTCTTTATTTTTCCTTGGGATAAACTTCTAATCATAACTGAAATATCCTCTTAAGAAGAGCATAGAAAATACAATAAGAATGAGCAAAGTAAAGTAGAAAATTCTGAAACTATTTCTTAGTTTGTTCTGCTGCTGGTGCCGCCAGGCAGAGACATTTTAAGAAACTTTTCCCTCTGTCGCTGTTTCTGTTACTCTCCCTCTGCCCTTCTGCCTCTGCAGAAAACTTGCAATTGTCCATAGAACTGTGGTCCATAGAATGGTTACAACAGAATGGGCCGAACGGGAGGTCAGGGGACTGGCAAAGATGGCAACTTACAAATTTAGATTACCAGCACAATTGCCACACACACATACGCACACATGTTCTGGGCCAAAATGCTGGCAAGATTGTTTAATTTCATTTAATTAAATTGCAAATAATTTTACATGTTGCACTTAAATTTTGTTAGTATTCCACAGAAGTTTCCTTGCTGCTTTCATTTTTCTGCAATCGCCTAATTTTACGGTGATGAAAATGTTGAAAATAAATAGTGTCAGATTCATGTGTTGCTGTTCGATTCAATTAATTTATAATAAATAAAGTAAATAAATTAAGGCATCGACAATTCTGCATTAATAATCTGAGAGGAAATATTTTAAAACATTTTCTCATCTCTCTTTATCTCTCTCTCTCTCTTCCTGCTCGTGTGTGTGTGCCCAGAGACATCAAAAACTGACATCACATTTAATTAATTTAATAAGCATTTTTAACAAACATTAATATAATTAATTTGCTCTGACTGAAAACACTTTTCATTTGCATAAAAATGATGCGGGGGCAAATGTGTTACGGATTTGCGGTTTCAATTACTGCTGAATGATGAATTATTTTCACATCGTGTACACAAATATATATTGAATATCTAAGTAACTTAATAAATAATTTGCCAAACAAAATATATCAAATAAAGTGAAAGGCCACATAAGTGGTTAATGTTTGTAACAATAAATTTTTCAAACACATTAGCTTCAATCAGAAATGATAGAATTCTATGTAATTAACCAACTGCAAGTCGAAATAAACTACATATATTCTAAGTTTAAAAAAATGTTCATTGAGTAGATTATATATCTTGAACAAATTTTTAAAAAAATGTTAGTATTCGCATAACAAAAATTTCATAAAACAATTTTTTTAAAATGTCTTAAAAGATATTTGCTTAGGTAATATTAATATATGAATTCTTAATTTGTTAACAAGAAGATCAAGAAAATCTACGCAATTCTTAAGTCACTTTTAAGTCGATTTACGTAGGATCATTCTCAATTCAAAATAGAATAATAAAATTAGCTAACAAATTTTATTGTCATCGATTGAACCTTTAAAATTAAGAGATTCTCTACACTAATTTTGCTCAACTTTTCGATAAACATGCTTTTGGGTTCTTTTATTATTTTTTCATCAGCATAAGACTAATAATTCGCCTATGATAAAATTCGATATGTGTATATTAAGCTCAAATTTGTTGTGAAAATGTCATACTTAAACATTTTTAAAAATTACAAAACTTTTGGATGGTTTATTTTATTAAGTGTTCCATAAATTTCTTACCCATTTTGATGATCTTATGCTCAAAATGATATTTACGAATAATTAAAAAAGTATCCAATATTATGTTTTTCAAAAGAAATGACCTTAATACACACTTTTATCCATGCAGATTCATTTTTCATGTAAACTAGTGTAATTAGAGCTTCTCCATTTCTTCATCTTAAACTGTCCAGAAGTAAAATTATTTATAAATTGAGGTTAAAAATGAGAAAAAGTCTCGACGTATTTTATGTTTCGATTCAGGTGAATAAATATTATTAATGTTCTCTTCAAAAAATTAAATATTAACTATTAATTAATTTGTTATTGGTACTTAACTAAATGCTAATTGGGTCCTTATTTAACTCTTTACAAAAGATTATGATGAACTATAAATATTTATGACCTTTTCCACCTTCTTAGTATGTAATTACTTGACCAAACTTTAAACTCTTAATTGCCAAGTTCCTCTCGTTTATTTCTGTCCGCTGCCAAACTTTTTCTGATAGATATTTCACATTTTGGTAATACAAGCAGCTGTCAGTCAAGAAAATTTCACAGTTGATTGATTAAATATTGTTAAATCTGAACTTTGGCAATTCCTTTAGAAGTGCTTTGGCTCTCTTCTAATTCATCAATTTGCATACCAAAATAGTTTCAATTCATCGTTGGGCCCAAGTCCAACTTCATCTCTCAGCCAGCCAGCCAGCCATCTATCCATCTGTCCATCCATCACTCCATTTAGCCGCTGAACATTTCAATTCCAGTCGATTAATTTGACTAATTGACCGCCAAAGTTTACTATGAAAAGATGATGATTTGTAATCCAAAATGGCTACTAAAGGATAACTAACGAACTAACTAACTAACCATTTGCCGCGCCGCCATTTTCATGTCCTTTCCACCCAAATCCACCCTCACCCTAAGCTCCAATCATCACATGCACATGACACATCTCTGCGCGACGAAATATTTTGACGCTGCCGTGTAAACGTCAAATGCCAAAACAACTGATGAAGATGATGATGATGATGATGAAGATGGAGATGATGATGGCAGCGTTGAATTGCTAGTGTGGAAGGACCGACCTCCTGTGGCCCCCGTCGTCTTCTTCTTCTTGGAAGTCGTCGTCGTTGGTTGTGTCCTGTGTCAAGCAATTTACAAGTCAAAGGCCTGACAGGACAAGTTTCTGACAGCCAAACCAAACGACAAAGAAAAGGAGGTTTTGCAAATACCAAAAGATTTTATCACTATTGGCTTAATTAATACCAAACGAATGTTGAACATGACAACTTGACGATTTCGAGAACCACATTTCCAAGAATTCCAAATTCCTCAAATACCCAAGAAATTCTTCTTTATTTAGGTATGTAGATTTTTGCGTAGAACTCGAGTAAAATCTACAGCACGTTGCCGCAACCAAAGTAAATTATTTTCAGCTATTTCTATAGTTTTTTTAACAGACTCCTTAAATTCATTCAAGTCCTTCAAACGGTCCTTCAGTTCGTTAACCTCCTCTGCAGTGTGTAGATCTTTAATCATATGCAATAGAATGGGTTCCAACTCGTTTTTCTTGAATTTTTTACTGCAAGCAGAAGATAAGATTAAATAAATTGAGGACACATAATTTTTCTCTTGACTTACTTTAATATTTCAGCGTGATCTAGTATATGCTTCCTGGTCTCCTTGGGCACACTATCTCGTTTCAAAGAGGCTGTAACTGCCTGTAGATAACAATTGCTAATAGTTTTTGTATCCGAATGTATGGCATAGTCTAGGAACTCTTTCAGTTGTGTAAAGTTTCGGGTGCAACCCAAACCCGAGGCGAAGGCACTTTGTTGCGCCGGTGTCGGGGATTCTTTGAAAAGTTTCATCATTTGTTCAAAATCCCAAAGATTTCCTCTCTCTATAGCCATGCAATAAACCAACTGACGAAAGTTTGCTGGCACTGATATGCTTGAATCATTTGAATTTAACTTCAAGGCCTGAGAGACACAATCATCGACATTGTAGAGACACGCCTGGGTATAAATGAAACGCCTAAAGGAAATCTCATTCACGGGAATGTCGGTGCTCTCAATCAACATCAGCTGGGGCAAACGTCTATAGTGCGGAGTTAAAAGTTCTACAATATAAAGCTGAAAAGAAGATACAATTAGATAAGAGCATGAGTCATGGTTTTAAAGTGACACACAAGCAGAAAGCGATGTAGAGGCCAAAAAAGGAAGAACACACAAGGAAAACGTCACAGTTTCGAGAAGAAGACATAAAAGATGCATTTGTAGGCAAAGAAACCCAGAAAGACGAGTAGGATAACGGATATAACTGGCGATCTTTGGCTTACTACTGCGTCACCAATGTGCTAGTGCGTCATTCAATTGCTTGTGTGTCAAAATATGACTTTTTAGGCAGAGAAACGCAGAAAAGCGTGTAGGTTAACGGATATAACTGCCGAGCCTCATTCAGTTGCTTGTGCGACTTAAAATATGATTTGTTTTTAGGTAAGGAAAACCACGAAACTTTCGGTACTAAACGTACTTGTGCGTCACTCAGGTGCTTGTGCGGCACTTAGTTGCTAATGTGACATCAAATGTAAGTTTCCAGGTAGAGTGACGCACAAAAGACGTAGGAAACCAGAATTAACTGGCATTCATCAGTTGCTTATGCGTCGCTCCGTTGCTTGTGCGTGCCTTCGCTGCTTGTGATTTCCTTCGTTTCTTGTACGTTCCTCAGCCTACAAACTCACAGCTTTTATACCTTGTGCCTAACTAATTTATGTGCTTAAAAATGTTACTCACGAAAAGATCTGCAATATACTCTAACTTACCTTGAAATCCTCTGCCTCTTGATCTCTGAGTAAACTGCCAAATTGTTGCAATAATGTAATTCCCCTCTCACAGGGCAAATAATCTCGTTCGCGTTTCAAATACTCAAACAATTCGAATACCAGATCATAACTCTGTTCTCCCACAGCAGCCAAGGCCAATAGATCATCCATTAACTGAATTCTATTCAGTCTTGGTATACCACCATAGCTCTCTTCATTTTGTAGAGTATTTATGATCATTTTCCAATTGCGTTCATCATAATTCACACGATAGATGGCATAGACTTGAGGATTTAGAAGCAACCATTCTTTGGCAGTGCCCACTTTAAGAGTTCTCTCAGTCGTGGGACACTCTAGCCAATATTTGGGTTGAATATCTACGAAATTTGGATCCGTTTGGCTAACAAAACTGAGGGGAACCCACCAGCAAGTTTCCTTTAACTTGTTACCATTCTGTAGTACGAATCTTCTTTGATTTATTGTGGCTTTTCCCTTGGCATAATCTCGTTTAACCGAGATCAATGGATAACCCTCTTGCAGGGTCCATGAATCCATGGCAGCATTCAAATTGATATTCTCATCGGTTGCCTCTTGAAAGCAATTCCATAAGTCCTTTTGCTCTACATTCTTATAGGTATATCTTTGCAAATAGTTTCTTATGCCCAGGAAGAAGGTTTCATTACCCAATATCTTGTGCAACATTCGCATTGTCATCGCTCCCTTTTGGTAGACATATTTGGAGAATTGGCCAAGTATTTCCGTAGAATTGCTCACATCACGGGAAATCGGTCGCGTTATGTTGGTTGCATCTTGTCGAAAGAAAAACGCCAAGTCCGTGGCAATTGTCTTCTCACTCCATTCCCATTGGGGCTGCAGTGCATCCAGGGTCAAGTAGCCAAAGTAAGTAGAGGGTCCTTCTTTTAACCAGAGATCATTCCACCATTTCATAGTCACTAGATTGCCAAACCATTGATGGCTAAACTCATGAGCCATTGTATTCGAATTTCTCTCCTTTTTCTCCTGCCAATCGAAATCCTCATTGAAAATGAAAGCATTCTCTTTGTACGTAACCAATCCCCAGTTCTCCATGGCCCGAAATTTATGAGTGGGTGAGACCAATTGATCGATTTTGCTTAATGGAAAACTCATTTGAAATAATTCCTCCAGGTAATTTTTGGTGCCATTTCCACAGAGAAATCACTTTGATTCACAATTTTCGGTTGCAGCCAATTGCGAAAGATGACTTGATTATGGGTCAGACTTGGTACAGTTGCCGCATTGGTTAAATTGTGTACAGCATAGGCTACCAGATAGGTAGAGGTGCGAAATAGCGGCTCATGCGAACACCAAATGTAATCCTCAAGAAATGCACTGGAAACCAAAGAAAAATTAAGTCAACAACTCGAAGTTTAGTTAAGAAATTTTATTTGTTGCTTACTGTTTCTCACATTTCCTCACTGGCGTATTACTGAAACCCTTGTAGTCCTTGTGATAACCCAGGGTCACATTAAAGGTGGCCTTCCAGATGGGTTCATCGAAGCAGGGAAATGCCAAACGAGCGAATGTGGGTGAAAATTGAGTCGCTGCCAGGTAACTAGAGGGAAATTAATAAATTTACCAAATATTCTAAGATTATTTCTACTTACTGCATTTTATTTTTGATTTCCGTGTCATTGTAGGAACTTTTGTAGTAACCCGTCTGACTCTCATTCAATTGTCCTTTGAAGGGAATCTCCAATTGATAATTCTCTCCCACTTTTAGCTCTTTGCATAAATGTATTATATAGAATTCATATTTTTCATTAAGTTTTATATTTTTAATACAATTGCTTTCATTGTGGGATTTTACAATTATCTCAGTTTCATCTATGGTCAAGTTTTTGGCGTGCAGAATTATGTTCTCTGTCGTCTGAAGTGCGAGCAACTCGATCTTCACTAGACCCTCAAAATCTTGAGCGGTGTCATTTAAATGGGTTAAGATTCGTAGATCATAATGTTGAGGCTCCAGAGTCTCTGGTAGCAAATGATGATCGTAGAGAGCCAAGACGGCAGGGAAAACTAGAAATAAAATTGGGAGATTAAAACCAAACATTCTATTTGGTTTTAGAGGTTAGCAAAAAAAAAGATTAGATAAAAGAAAGAAACTTATTATTAAGAAGGAAAAAATGGTAAAATATCTTGAAGTAATTTCTCCTTTTCTGGAGCATATCAGCATATATATTGCCCTTAATTTAGTTGCTCAAATGTTAAGTTGATTGGGTTTTCCCACTCAGTTGCCTTGCAATTAGAGTTCAGTTTCCTTCTTGTATTTATTTTGTTTTATACTTATATTTCGAAAAATGTATATTAAATCCTTGAGAGGCCTTGGCTATATGGCCAGCCCATCGAAATTAATTTGTCTAGCCAAACGACCCCACATCCATTCTGCCCCCGCATCCACATCGAACCCGCAATGCTATGTCAACCGTCGTGAATTGAGCTGCCTATGTGCCAGACGACCTCAACTCAAATGGACGATCATTCAGTTGCTCTGCAATTTGCGTAGTCGCTATTGTATTTGGCGATTGCATCACCTGTTGGGCGAAGAGTTTGCCGAACATGAGTTCCTAGATGGCACCCGGGAGGCAGCTATCGTTATGATCGAAGCCATTCGACAGGCGGACTGGCCACGCATTCGCAATTGCTGCACCACTCAGGGATCATTGGATATTTATAGTTTGGCTCAAAGTAAGAAACCGCTAATAGATTTAATCAGATTTCAATCGCAACATCTGCGAGAGGCTGTTCCCATCAATGTGCAAAGACATCATGTCGATGGCAAGTGTTTTATCACAGTCGAAATGTTATTTATCGGTGCGAGGAATATGAGAGATTTCGCCACCGTAGCCGAACAAGATGAGATGCTGCAATTGATGCAGAAAGTATTGAAAGAATCTCAAATGCCAGAACAAATAGTACCCTCACATAGTCGCATGGTTTTGGCGGAAATTTTAATAACATTTCGTCGAGAGTTGGTCGGAGGCGAGACGGGTGAAGGCGACGCGGGTTGGCTTGTCGATTCCTATAGGGTCTTTCGTTTCAAATTGATCAACTACAGCCCCGTGACGTTGCAGTGTCGTGTAATTGAATTCCTAAAACCAGTTTAAGCCCGCCCCCCCTACCATCTCACCTGCTTCAATAACGTTGGTTCAATGTACGCTCATCCAAATTCAATAATTTCCATAAGTTGAATGAAACACGTCTGTTCTCCACCCGATACTCGCACTGACTGATTTCTTTAGCAGGTAAAGAGGGATCATTTAAACAAAATTCCAATCGCTGTCTGACAATAACAGGTATTCTTTTAAATTTGTATCTGAAACCCTAGACAAAAGGAATAGCAAAACTAGTCTCTAAAATTGAAAATAAAGTTGTTTTTTAATAAACACACAAAAATACACCTTTTTGTGACTCTAATTTGGTTTTTGATGGGTTTCCTAATTTTTTGACGAAACTATAAAAGATGTAACTTTTTATGGTGGTATTTGGGATAATATCAATTTCTCCCCCAGTACTTAACGCACCGTATTCTGATGCATCGAATTGTTTGATCAATATTTGCCAGTTTACCAAATTTAATCAAATATACAGATTATGTCGTGCAAAGATACTGAGAAATTGTAAAAACATATTGCAGCTAAATTATTAAAGACTTAAAAAAATGTAAATGCTGTCTTTAGAAGATATCTTTCAATATATAGAAATAAGTTTAACTAATATTTTCTTTCTTCATATAACATTTAAAATTTTAAAAAGCCCACACTATTGACTTTTTCCATGAGGCAGTTTATTTCGTGCAGAGCAATTAATCTCAAAATATTGTTGTCGAAATTTAATTTAAACATTTTGTAAGATTTTTTTTTCTTGAAGATTTATCCCATTTCTATTTTTGGATTTTAATACAAATTGTCCTTTTGTAGATAGCCACTTAAAAAAATCACAATTTTAGAACTAAGTACATAAAGATCAGGTTTGTGGATTCATCGCAAAAGTGCAGTTCCAGATTAGCTAGAAGTGCTTTTACCCGATAAAATATTTGGTCAGTGGTCTTACTAAGATCCAAACCTCAACCTAGGCTAGGCAATTTCTTAGGACTTTTCCAAAAGTAAGTTTCTATATAATGAAGTTCTCCGTTTGACATGATTTTAAAGACACAGCTGCGTCAAGCTATTCTCAGTGTATTTTTAATTCCTTATAATAAATATTTTATATGGTGAATATTTATACCATGCATTCATAGAATGAAATGGTATATTAAAGTCGCCAAAATGTATGTAACAGGGAGAAGGAAGCTTCTCCGACCCTATAAAGTATATATATTCTTGATCAGTATCAATAGCCGAGTCGATTGAGACATGTCCGTCTGTCTGTCCGTCTGTCCGTCTGAAGAATCATCGAGATCTCGGAGACTATAAGAGCTAGAGCTACCAAACTTGGCATGTAGACCCGTTTGCTCTGCAGGCAGATCGAGTTTATTTTTTTTTTTTCGCCCCGCCCCCTTCCGCCCACGCTATTTGAAAAACAATATTTTGAGCCTCCATATCTCGGGAACTATAAAAGATAGAGCTTTCGGATTTGGACATTAGATGCGTGCAGTGTGCACGCAGACCAAGTTTGTTTCAAATTTTGGCCACGCCCCCTTCCGCCCCCGAAATTTGAAAAATTCGATTTTCAGCCGAAATATTTATCGTATCGGAATTTAATTTGGCACACTAATACATGTCACGTATATCTATCATTCCACCAAATATCACAAGAATCGGAATAAAAATGGCCGAGTTATACATAGAAACGTTTTTCACTCATAGCGGTGCAAGGCAAATGCACGCGAAAAAGAGCGAGATAGCATATGCTGCAAATCACCGATTTGGTCGGGGGGCGCTAAAGTGCTCGTTTCCACATAAGAGTGATAGCATTTGAAAGAAATTTAATATATATCTCTTCACCTAATGCATGGTATATCCAAGTCGGCCCGGCGACTTACTTACTTTATTTTTTATAATGAATAAATTTTGTGGTTTATTGTCTGCATACTTTGAATTTTGTCTTATTGCTTACTGGTACAAATATTAACAATATTGAATACGAAAGAAAACAAAAACATATTTAAAGAAATCCAGAAGTTAAAAATAACAATTTTTAATTTTTGCTGTTCGTTATTGGAATGAGCTTACTATCAGACTAAAAATATTAAAAGCGTACCTCCATTTCGAATATATTTAAAGACACAGTTCCAAAAAAATTAATAAATATTAATTAATAGTAATAAGTAATTTAATAATCAATTAATATCAAAATATTAATGTAAATAAATTGTCTCTAACTCATGTGATTGCCAAATAAAAAAAATTAAATAAGAGAAAAGAAAATTAGCAATTTTCTTGAATAAAGTGAAAATGTCGCAGCGAAGTAAAAAAAAAAAATAATAATTAATTAAGTTGACTAACAAAAAAACAAGCTCTTACCAAGCTGTTTTAAATTCCTCCCAGTAGCCTTATAGAAGTTCAAAATACCATAATTTTTATATAAGGATGGGTTTTTTCTGGTCATTATAGGGAAGTTCAACTGTATATGAATGAATGAAGCAGCTTTTTTACTTGGTAAAGATTACACTGAAGTCGGCGAGACAACTAATTCCATTTTAATCCATTTATTAAAATATCTTTTGAAATCTTTATTCCTTTACCAAGCTCTAGCTAGCTAATGATGTTAAAATTACTTCATTTAGGGACTTCACGTCCAAAAACCATTTATCAAAGGGTGTAGAATTTGCACTTCAAACCCTTTCGCCCACATACATATTTCCATCCGTCCATCCAACCTTTTTAACGCACTTCTGGAAAACGAGCGAAAAAAACTATTCTCACACTTCTCGTACGAGAAATCACGCCATGTCGCTTTCGAAAGGCGGCACATAAAAAATGTAGGACTTAATTAAAAAGCGAAAATGTGCTGCGATTTTCCGCTTTTTTAACGCCCAACTGCAACAACTTCATAGCGCCCCGAAAAAAAAGAACCTTGTTGACATTACCAGGGCCAGGGCCAAGTGCACAAAAAACGACACAAAAAACAAAAAGAGAACACCAAAGGCAAAAGCAAAAAAAGAAGCAGTACTTAGTGGCGACTTTCTGTTTGCTCCTGTTTCTTCTTGGTAGGAGCCATTTGAAATGTTGCCTGGGCTCAGCTCAGCTCATGTGTCTCCTTATTTCATTTTTTTCCGCCCCTTTCTCTCTCTCTCTACAAATTAAGGTTTTTCATTACGTGCCTCTTTTTGTTGTGTGTGTGTGTGTGTGTGTGTGGCAGGACGACTTTTGTTGTTAATTAAAGTTACGACTAAAAATGGGAGAAAAAAGCCAGAAATACTCAAGTGCTCATTAAAATTGAAATGTGACTGCCTCATGGCAAAAGTCACACACTCACACAAGTTTTGTGAGGATGTGGATATGCGAGTAAAACGTATAAAAGTCCTGTGGAATACAAGCATCCAAAAAGGTCACACAACACTTTCTTTGTTAGGCCTTAAGTTGAGAATTCAATTAATACGAGGTGTGTTTAGGAAGTAAGGAGATGTTACGCATTTGATATTTAAGCATCTGCATCCTTTGGGACGAGTTGAATAACGTCCATCATTATTTTGATCAAAGGAGTTTTAACTAGTGCTTAATATGGTTAGGAAGTGGCAGCTTAACCCTGAAATAGAAAAAAAACACATCGAGCATAGTGCTTCAGGATCTCGGAAGTATCTTGAAATTAAGAGCCATTTATGGGTCTCCATATGATAAACTCGTACTTATTAATACTTACTTTTTGAATGCATTTTAAATGTAAGTTTCATCACCTAATAGCTATTTCGCCACAGGTCGCATCGTCGCCCATCTAAACGTATGGAATTTAACTATGGAACACAGCACTCGCATCTACCTCCAGTATAGATTTCGTAACAAACTCCTAAGTAAGTTCGTTAACGTTTAATGGTTCGTAGAGTACTCGGTCATACATAGAGGCCTTGAAGAGTTCCCCCATTAAGTACAAAAATCAGAGCTCAAAATTTACGAAAATTATACGTCTAAGCACTAGACGACTCAAGACTCAGTTGATCTCAACAAACAGATTGGTAAGCAAATAGAAAGCAATTAAATTCAGCAACATATATAATTTTTATTTATTTATTTAGTTTAATATAGAGGTGGAAACTATCAACCTAATCATTTTTACAAGCACTAGCAACTATAGCCATCGACTTAGACGATAACTACATCCATACGCTAGCCTGGGATTCGAACCAGCATCCTCGTTGTTCAGGTGCTTTTATGACAAATATATAATCAAGGTAGAATAAATTGATGGGAATCATAGTATATATTTGTTTCGATGATGTTTCGTCAAAATATTAAACCACTTTACTTGCTTTAATAGTACATATTTCGGTCCTGAATTGACAAGATGGAAAACATTTCGAGAAAAAATTCTAAAAAAAATTCCATATACTAAAATATAAAATTGTTCAAAATAAATATGTATGTGTATGTATCAAAAACACCAGCCTAAAAAAATGAATTTAACAACATTTTCCAGTTTACACTACATTTTCTTCAGTGACATTTAAGGACGACAATTCTGGCAAATTAAAGTATATTTAATAATTTAATATATTTATATATATAAATTAAAGTATTAATTTAATATATTTAAAAATAAATGTTTTGATGACGCCAACATCAATTTTTGATATGAAATTATCACTGAATAATCTCAAAATGAACCCAAAAATATTAAATGTATAATTAACTCCTGAGATGTTTTTGCCATGGGGCCATTTTATTCTATATATTTATATTTATTTATTATATTAATTAAATTATTATTTTAATATATTTAAAAATAATTGTTTTAATGATTGTATAAAATTTTTTATATGAAATTATCACTGATTAATCTCAAAATGAACCAAGAACTGCAAATTTATAATATAAGTTTTTGCCATTTCACAATTTTATTCTATTTTTCTATCCAATGAAAACCGAAATTTGAGCGAGTGTAATAGAAAAATTTCAACGCAATACAAGCCCACCTTAAAAACAAGGAATTTCTATTTAAAGGGGTTAAAAATTAAAACACGAAATTCTGGCATAAAATGTACCAATCCTTTGTTGCAGATTTACATCCCAAGAGAACGTCTTTGAGGCATCATAAAAGTGTCGTAGATTAGTGAACCTTAAACCAAAGTCTAATTGTAAGATTATCAGGTAACCAGCCCGTTTCATATGCTCTCTTAGCTTAACAAATTGGCTTTTATGTCAGATCATTAGATGAAAGTGGCCACCCCTAATGGCCAGTTTCGATTCTACCTAATGCCCACAAGTCGATTGTGGGAAGGAAATCCAGAAATGTAAAATAGAATTGGCACTCGACAGCATTTGCCACTCAATGTGAAAGGGTCCGATTTGTTAGGGCCATATCCGTTAACTTGGTTGATTGAAGACTTAAGTGGAAAACCCGGTTGCCATATTAATTAATACTTAAAGCTTTAGCTCCCTTTCCCTTTTTTTTGAAGGAGAGCTGCCTTAATAGAGGATGGTTTGGGGTTTTTTTTGGTTTGTAAGCCAAACAACTTCATTCACTTTGTGTGCATTCCAATCCACTCCCTGCTTCAAGTACCTACTATGTAGTGGTAGTAGAAGTAGTTGGTAATCTCTCCCTCCCCCTCCTCCCCACGAACGCACATAAGGAACACAAAAATTGGCAAACAACAGAAAGCCAACACAAATCGTTGTTCGGCAATTTCGAGGCACCCTCGCATCCCGTCTCCTGCATCGCACGTGGAACAAAAAGTCATGTGCGAAAAGAGAAACACTCAGGTGTGTAATTGCAATCCGAATTGGTCAAGTGTAACAATGTAAAGACGCCAACACACTTGCCGTCACAAGGGGGTGCGGAGCGGTGTGAGGTGAGGTAGTTTACACCTGCTTCGACTCCTCCTCCAACATCCGATGGAATCAATTTGATCCCTGAACTACTGCTGGGAGACTGGATGGGTGGGTGTTTTTTGGGTTGGAAGGGCGGTGAACTTTGTAGACGCTTGAGAAACAAAATCAAATTGCAAATTGCATCCGAAAATGTCACGTGCATGGACACATTTTCTCCCGCTACCCCAACCGCCCGCTCTTTTTCTCGGGGTTTGGGTTCGGGTTTTTCTTTTCTTTTTTTTTTTTAGTTCATTTTTGGTCTTGTCGTGCACCATGCGCCGCCGGTTTTTGGCCTGACATGAAGAAAGGTTATTGCAATCTTCCCTGCTCACACTCCGCAAGCCGCTCTGGTCCATCAAAGCAATCAATGGGCAACAGAACTAGACATGAACTCCCAAAGTGCATGTGTTAGATTCGTATATGTGTACATTTAGCCACCCAATATGCACCTGCTCCGCAGTTCGCTGGCCCCATCTCTGACTCTCTGTGTCGCAGGGTGCAACGGCGCTTGGAAGAAGCGTTCGAAATGCAAGCGGGAGATCTGGCAACCATTCATTATGTTGACCACGCTGGCGCATTTGCTACGTGACATTTTGCTAACTGGCCAAAAAGAGAGAGAAAGCTACCGACACAGGCAGGACTTTGGATTTTCGGAGCCATTGTCAACTGCAAATGCGTCGAACATTAATGCTAAAACAGGATGGAATGGGACGCCAGTTGTCGCGCTGGATGATGGCAATTGTATCAGGGATGAGACATGTTCAATTTATAAGTAGGTGGTGAAATCAATCAGTGTAACGTGGGTGGGAATGTTGGAATGAAACACGGAAACTTGAATGGAAATGCTGGAATGAATCAGAGAAACGATGGATAGCATTTGGAGGATGACCAGGAACATGACGAATTTCGTTTTTAAGCATCGGAATGTTGGAATGAAACACAGAAACTTCAATGGAAATGTTGGAATGAAACAGAGAAACGATAAATAGCATTCGATGATGGCAGGATCAAGACGAATTTCGTTTTTAAGCATCGGAATGTTTGAATGAAACACAGAAACTTAAATGGAAATGTTGGAATGAAACAGAGAAACGATGGATAGCATTGGAGGATAACAATTGCATCAGAAAAGAGTTGAGTAATCAATGCATCTAAGGGAATATTGGAATGAAACGCAGTATAGTGGGCAACGTGCACCGAACAAGATTAAATAATGACAATCGATTCAGGAACGAAACGAATTTCGTTTATAAATGTCAATCAATGCAAGGATTGAAATGCTGGAATGAAACACAGAATCGTAGTCTTTAATGTTAATTTTTAAACGAGATATTTTAGTTTTCAGATAACGATTAAGCGTTTTTTTTTCTCGATCTCATTACCACTATTCACATTCCAGTGAGTTTGACTCGCATCGCTAGTCCCCATTATCAAAGACAAAAGATTCCACCTTCCCCATTCCATCTCCGCCTCTCACATATGCCAATACTCCCTCAAGTCGAGCTGCTAATGTGAGCTTTGGGAACGTGAGATTCAGTCGAATTGGCTTTGGCTTTGTCTGGACCTTAATCACAGGAACAGTTGCATTCGCAGCAGTCTGTTCGCTTCTCTTCGCATCTGTTCTGTCTGCCTCCCGCTCCGGATGCTGTTGTCGGATTTCTTTGGACCACTCAAATATGTGCGGGCTCATCATCCAAGCGAATGTGATGTACGTATTGTACGATATGTGAAGTTCATCTTATTGGCCAAATTTAGCCAATTGCATTGCCATTACAATATATACAAAGTTATGGCAAATGCTTCTCTAGAGACGAATGGAAATAAGGGCGTAAGCCCTTAACTGCATTGCAGCCATTGGAAGGGCCAGGAGCCAGGAGGATTTGTATTGAAGATTGCCATAGAAGGCAGCTTCAAATTACAAGTAAATAAACCCCAGCACCAGGCACCAGCCACCAGCTCAACCAACGCCTGAGTTGAGTTATGAACGTGCTGGGAACAGGAACAGGAAAAGGAAACGAAACACCCACAATATAGCCAAGAGAAGCAGCAGAAGGAGGTGGAGGAGAAGGAGGAGGCGAATGAGCAGAGGGAAGACTAACAGTAGGAGCAAAGTAAATGTGCAAACATTTATTTATGTGGCCTGCTGCCATGGAGCACTTTTAAAGCACTTCAATTGCCCCGATTGCAGAAGAACAAAATCCAGACCCCGGCCCCGATTTACCCCGATTTGGACATTTTGGTCAATGCAGGAGACGAGAATGTATACAAATGACAATAGGCAGCAGGCCAGCAGAGGTAGAAACAAGTGATGCAACGAGACGAAGATGCAGGTGCGCTGCCAGAGGTGCAAAAGGAGGAGGAGGGTGATGTCTAAGGCCATCTCGGGCCAAAGCCAGAGTTGTGCCAAATTCAAAATTACGAATTTCTTGTCTATGGCACTTTTGTGTCTGGCTCTCTTTCTAGTTCCCCCCTCATCTTACCTGTGCGTGTCCATTTCTCTTTAATCGAAAATGGAATTAAATGTTTTGCAAACATTTCCATTCCCAACAACAAGGGCAGCAGCCAGCCAGCAACCAGCAGCAGCAGCTGGTGCATGGGGCCATGGGACCGACCCTGTCCTCTCTAGGTCTGGTTATAAATTAAATTTTATGGCCCAATACTACAGCCCACAAATTGTACAAAGTAAATTCTGATGGATTGAAACGCTTTATGCAATATATGTAACTACCATGAAAAGGCGTATGATAATATTTAATTACTCAAAGTGGAAAGTGGAATTGAATCTGGGTGAACATTGAACAAATATTTTAAACAATTTCTGATATTTAAAAAATTAATCAAAACACTCAAAACGTAAATAAGTTTCCTTTTTTTAAAATGTATTTTACAAACATTTTTACCTCTTTCACAAACTCAATTTTTCTAAAGCTAAAATAAATGCCCAATTCGAGTAAAGTACTAGCAGAAAGTCTTAACAGTCTTTCATTATTTATGGGGGAATTTTTAATAAAAGAACTAAACACAATTCAAGTTAAAGCTTCAAATGCACGAAGCTTTAACTTGAATTGTGTTTATTTCTTACCACTAAACCACTAAAATTTATTGCCAAAACTTAAAGTATTTTTCTAGTATTGCACACACTTTTATTTACACCATTCCATTTCTTTTATCAAAGAAACTAATTTATCATAGGTTTTTTCGAGATTAATTCTATTTCAACAACCTCCAATTTAACTAAGATCGGAATTCTATTGATATATTTAACTCTTTTTAAAAATATTACTATATTAATAACAAATGCATATAGCCATAATATAGTTGAAAAGGCAAAAGTTAGCCTAAACTCTAAATTAAAATGTCATAAGCTTAAGAAACTATGTTTAATATTAAGAAAGTAAAGCAAAATTGAATTAAATTGAACTCTTTTTAAAAAGAAAATTACACGATTCTGAACAGATATATTATGGATTTAATAATAATTTAAATTTACACAAATTTCTACCACATTGATTGAATTTGAAACCAATTTAATGACTTTATGAGACAATTTTAAGACTTTGAAAGTGGAATATCGACCAAAAAGAAGTGAATGAATGAGGGAGCTAGTGAATAATGCCAAATGTCCTATATATGAACATACATACATATATTCATATTTAATTATGAAGAGTTTCATCCAGTCGGCACATTTTAAAAGTACAGGAAAAAATTAATTTGTTAGAGTACCATGGGGGACAGATCATCATAAACTCCCAAAGACACGAGATGCGTCTCGAGATATACCCAATTGATCCTGCTGACATCTCGCCCACTCAAAAAACGACTAAAACTGCTTTAACCAAACGAAACTAAAATTATCTAAGTATTATTGCACTACTAAAACTAATTAAATGAATTTATCAATGAATTGAAATTTTCTTCTATGTTTCTATCGAATAGTTTCTGACATGTTTGTCCATAAAAATGATATAGTTTTTCAAAACGAATCGATTAGTTTCATGTTTTGTTGTTGTTTCTTTTATATTTTTTCAATAAGTTAATTGTTTATATTGCTAATCAGAAATGGCTGCAAATTTGTGAGTAAAGAAAAGTAACCAACTCACCATTTTGATGGAACCTTTTCTTTTGTAGTTTCTCCTTGCTAAGAAATTGCGAGATCCTTCGTGTGAATGGCAACAGTTCCATAGTTCATTATATGGTGAAACCGATGCACTTGGAACTGAAGGCGGCCCAAGCCTTTATTTTGGACATTCGCCGTAAACGTATGCGAGAGCTACTGGATGGCGAACACGAGCAGCAGAAGAGGCAAATGTGCTTTGTGAGAAGAAGTTATATCAAGGATTGGTCCTATCCGTGCAGACCTTTTGACCTAAAACGGGATAGACGTTAGTAGTTTCAGACAAAATTGTAATGGCGAATGGTGATTTGTGCTTCAACTGTTGGAGTGCGGTGGATGCGGGGGAAATAAGATTGTGACCCCAAAAGTTGAAGCACAATACCAACATCTCTAGTCTCATTTTAATAATTTTCTTTATTTTTTTGTTGTTGTTTTGCGGTCAACTTGTCTCGGGCCAAGATAATAAATTGATTTCGTGGGCTTTGTTTTAGAGGCTTCCATTAATCTATGTTTGTGCGAAGCGGCTGCTGAGGCACGCCCCCTTTTTAGTATTTGTTGTTTATTGTTTATGTTTAATGAATGGAAGACCAGAGCTGCAAAACCCTTTCTATATGTAGGTCATGGAAGTAGCACACAAGGGGCTACAATTTTTAAAGGATAAATATAAGATTGTTTAATGCAAAACAAACTAAATAGAGCGTCTTGGAAATGTAAATTTAATATGAAAATAAATTTAGGGAATTTTTGAATGCAATTTTGTTCTAAAATAATCAAAGTTTATTTTATAATTCGTTATTTCTTTTGCGAATGCTTCGTAATAATCTTAATATGAAGCAAATGTTAAGGAATATTTTTTGACTTACGCTTATTAAACTTTTATTGATTCCAAATTTTGGAGTGAAGTTCTTGAAAAATCTGTAGTATTCCCCCTAAAATAAATTTGAGAAGCTCTGTCTCTGTGTTATCTATTTTCCCTTTCTGCCACAAAAATTTGTTTTGCTTGCCCCACACACACACAAGGACATGATTATCGTGAGGAAGCACCACTTGTAGTATTAATTGAAAGCTAAAAAGGACTTCTCGTTTTTTTTGTGGTTTAGCATTTTTATGGCTCTATCATCATTTGTCATTGTCAGCTAACGGAGTGTGAATATTCCGCCATCCTTCTGGCCAATAAGTAGAACAGATAAGGCTTAGGAAAGGGCCTGCCATTATGTAAGATATCCCTTTCTATCTCTCTCTCTCTCTCGTGTCTCCGTTGTCTAGTTTTCTTTCTATGCACTCAGTTGCACTTCCCTTTTGAACTTTCCTGTTTTACTTTCTCATATTTCTTCTTTTTTTTTTTTGTGTGTGTGCAGTCAGCGATGCGCTAATCAAATTATAAATTGTGCCACATTGGAAAGTCATTCAGTGCAGAATTTCTGCTCAGACATTTAGACATTGTCATCATCAGCACTGAATTTTGATTCAATGGGAAACGAAAAAGGGACGAAAAACGAAGTGCTTGCCCTCATTTTGCTCCCTTCCGCTTTTTTTTTCTTTCGTTTTTTTGTTTTCGTGGGGTGGCTCCATCAGGCAGCTCAGGTGTTGGTGCCTGCAATAAAGCCTTCCACATGGGGGGCATTAAATGAATGGCGGTTCTCTCTTTAATTAACAATTTGCATTTGGTTTCGCTCTGCTTTTTGGCGCTCATATGGCCTTCTGTGCTCTCACTGGCTCTGTGTTGGACCAGCCTGCTTTTGTTACACTTAATTGCTGTTTACATTCGGGTAACTGTTATTTTATGTTAACGTTAACTTGCAATAACAAAGAACCACCATGGAGATGAAATTGAACAAAGATAAAAATCCCAAAATGGCCACCATTCGAAATGTTCTTTATAATTGAAAGGAGAATTAAAACGGAAGTTTATATAACCCAAAACTTATGTACTACAATTTAATAATAATGGTTTCATACAAGTTTTTCTTTCCATATCGGCTAGCAATCATTTTCAATGAACTTAAAAAATGCCAAAAGCTATATCTCAACTAGGATATATAATTTCTGAACAAATTGCTTTTGATATGTATTATAGTATTTATGGTCGATCTTTTTATGTTCTTTAATATAATATGTATTTTCTAGCTGACTTTAAAATCTGTATGTAAGAAAAGAACCGACTTAGAGCTTAGGCAAAATGAGCAATTTAACAAAAATATTCGATCAAACTGCAATTTTAATATCATTTAGCAAAAATTATTTTGGTACATACATGTATGTATACTATAAAGAATGGATATCATCCAAAAAAAACTTTTAAAATTGTCTACTACAGTGGCTCACAGCTTATTTGATACAGCCCATTTTTTAAAATTGCTGTATATAAGAGAGTAAACTTCTTGTGTACTACTACTTTGAAAACATTATTTCATATGAATATAATATCTAACGTAGAAACCAATTGGTACCAATCGTACCATTCGATTACATAACAATTTGTATATAAGGGTATATAAACATCTGCCCGCTTGAAGTTACCCCGGCTTTCTGATGCGGAGGAACTGTTATCCAATATTGGCATAAACAAATGTAAAATAAACAAAAAATTATAGGAGAAATCAACAATCGAAATTAATATGATCTGCCCCAAAGTTTTGTTGATTCAACAAAAACACTTGATTCAATAATGATTTCGATTACTTGACAACAAGTATTTCCTGTTTGTAATTAATTCGCCTTTATCCGACATTAATTGCATTTTCAATTTGTTCATTCTACTATTTTCTAAATGAATCCAAATCGCACACAAACATTTTAGTAATTCATTTCTTAAAAATTTGAAGAAGAAAAAAAAAAGAAATCCATTAACACAAATCTTTTTGGCTTTTGGCTATCATTTTCTTCATTTCTACTCGTATTTTCTACCTTTTTTGGCTTTGGTCATTCATACACATTCCGTTTTTAGTTTGCTTTTTTTCCCCTTATTTTCTAGATTTCTCTCTTTCTCTGTGCTGCAATCACCTTTGTGATTGTGCTTTGCTTTTCAGCTTTATCGCAAATGCCATTCAACAATTTTTGCTTTGTGCACTAAAAGTATTAAATTTCTTCAAATATTCTCGGTATAATCCGTAGCACTTCCGTTTGCATTCACAGGCTTTCAGGTGTCGTTGCTGCTGTTGCTGGCTGTGGCAGGATTAGGAGTTGGGTTGCAGAGCATTTTGTGGTCAACTCCCACTTCTCTATACCATTTCTAAGTCCCAACAACCACAACAACTAAAATATAAATGCTTTTTGCAGTCATTTCTCGTCATTATTGTGGCAAGCGTTTAGCTGTAAACGGCTTTTGTATTCATAGTTGATGCTATTGCTGATTGTCCCGCCTCCCGACTGCATTGGGTTGAATTCACTTCCGGTCTGTGCCCATCCCAACACTTCCCCATGTACTTTTATAGTTTTGCTGCATTTCCGTTTCGTTTCATAAATATCATTTTAATGCATTTAATTTTGTGGATATTAAGCTAAAGCCTGTTTAGTTCAAACATTTGGAGGCACTTGCTCGAAATTCTTTAGGAATTCCTTAAAAAGTTACGGTCAGAGTCTCCTCTATCCCATTCATACAATGCTCTCCGGATTCCTGCAGGAATCTTTGGTGACTTCCATTCAAGTTTGTGTTATGGTGGACTAGTTTAAGATACTCCTTTTGAAAGATACTCAGCTTCGGAGTAAGCCTTACTAACTTGTAAAATAGACACCGTTGCGATTAAAGAAAGACCGTAAAATTGTTTTTTTTTGTATTTTGCTAAAACAAATTGTGAGAATATGTACATACATGTATGTATGTAAATATGTATGTATGTATATACATATGTGTATACATACATATATATGCATATGTATGTACATATGTATGTATATGTATGTACATACATATTTATGTATGTATGTATCTTCTCTGTTGACTTAGAAACAGTTCAAAAGAAGCACATTGTACAAAATTTCCAGGAAATTCCCGCGTTTTACTTTTGTTTCCTTACCTAATCATCCTTCCATTTTGTATGAAGACTTTTTTCCTTCTCTCCCTTTTATTGTTTGCTTTTCTAAATAACTTTCATTGGCTTTATTTTTCACAGTAATCTCGTTACCAGAGAGTTTTCCAATATACTGCCTCAGAATAACACATACATACATACATATGTACATACATGCAATATCGATAGCAACTATCAAATTACATCTTGTTCTCTGATAGCAGTTAATCAAAATGTGGGGATCCCATTAATTGTGTCGCACCTTTATTAGTTGCAAATACTTGTTTGTGTATATATTCAAAAATACCAAAAATATGTTCTTTTTGAAATAAGTTGGCAGCCCAGAAAAAATATAGATAAGGTGACGCCACATTTGCTACAATTAATGACATCACAAATTAACATTTAAACTAATACTTAAAATTTAAAACAATATTTAAATATTATTAGGAATAAACTAATTAAATCAATTACGAATTTAGCATACCATCAATATTTTATAGGGATATTTCTGTGTTCGATTAAACAGTGACTTTAGTGACGTAATGGATGTCTATCGACCAAGCTGTGTGATCATGCGTATATGAGGATATTTTGTTAGGATTTGTTGTTATTGAAGCGAGTGAGTTGAACTTTGAACAATTTGCAAAAATTATTAATTTTTACATCAAAGGAGAAGCTACAAAACAAAGATGAAGTGGACAATTCTTTGGCTATACCTATTTCTGATAGCCAAGCCAATCTCCAGTCATTTAATACCGGAAGTAATGGATATAATACATACAGTCAAAGATGTTACAACTACAATTTTACATGCCTGGGACCTGGTGGAGAGTGTGCCTCATGATACGGATATCGAGTTGCCCATACTGCAGGATAAACAGCGCAAAATAATGAAACGTATAGATCAAGTTAATAATCATTTAGATCAATTGCAAAAATGGCAAACAGAGCAAAACATCATAATCATAGAGAACTTGACCCGGATATTTGAGAAACAATCCGAGCTCTCCAACCGATTGCATAAGGTGCAATTCTTCATCAGTACAATTAATTATCGCTATAGCCAATTGGAGGATTATCAAAATGTAAAGAACAAATTGGAGCCTTCCACATTGCAAAAATTCGCCGAGAATAATGTATACTCCGGCTCCGATTCATTGGATTCCATGCTTCAAAATTTATATGAAGTTTTTTTTGGGATTGAGGCTAAAAATCTCAATAACGACGGCATCGAGGATTCAATGTTAAACGACCTGATCAAGAAATATGAATCATCACCGGACCAAATTTGTGTGACTGGAAAGTCGGCTCAACAATATGCTTATAATCTCTTCGCGAAAATATCCCTAACAGAACTTAAGGTTTACAGCATGATGGAGTTCTCCTGGATGACTTTGCGGGGAATGGGCCTGGGCAACTTCACTGAGGAGATATCACTGATGCGTCTGAATCGTGAGAAACGTCTTAACATGTCGCAAATTGTATTAAATCGGATCATGGCGGAGAGTCAACGAGTTTTTTGGCGATGCGATCCCGATAGTCACGTTTTTAACTTAAACTTACGATCAGATTACAGGCTTCCTTCAGGGCTACTTGGAGAATGAAGTCAACTTAAATGAGAAGCAACAATGTTGGGGAACTTGCAGCGATTATTATGATACCAAACAAATGGGATGCTATCAACCGGAGGAGGAATATTGCGGCAAACAGAGAAAATGTAATGGAAGGCTCTACAATTGTCGTTACATCGATTCGGATATGTGGGTATGTCCTTCACCGGAGAATTCTACGCATCGCTATGAACATGTAGAGTTTGAAAGTGGTACCATACTGGGTAAGATATTCCCAAATGCACCACCTAATCCCGACAAATGCAAATTACAATTGGAAAAAGTTGAATCCTGGTGGCGTTATGTATTCTGGCACTGCTCCTACTGCTTCTGCCTGTGCGATGAGCAGGGTCCTCACTCTGATCGATTCTTCAATCTACGCGACACAATTACAGACTGCATGAAGAATCGCGTGGTCACCGGTGTGCGTTTCGTCAAAAGTCAAAGAGTCTTCCATTTGCAACTACAACAGGGAGAACTTCTGCGTCATGGTGTCATTAATAGCTCAACAGTTGAATGGATACCCATCGAATCCTATAATCCAGACGATGTGGATGTTCGCAATGGTTATGACTATTATACTCTCTCCTTTGAAAGTCGCTCGCTGGATCTGGATGAAATCGTCTCGGAGTCGAATAGCAGCGATCATGTGGTAACTGGTGTCCGTATGCGTGTTATTGGCAAGCATCTCAATTTGGAGGTGCGTTTCAGTGAATATAATTTCACATCGGGTCGTCTTGTGGATCCAAAGACAAACAGCTATTGGATGAGTAATGACAACACCGATTTATCTGGCTCGAACAGACGTCAAATGCTCATGTTTAATTATTATGACTTGCCTACAAATTCAAAATTAAAATCATTGCCCCTATCTACAAATAATCAATTCATGGACTTCTTTAGTTCCAGTGCCGATTCTGATGCTTCTCAAAGTGCAGTGCCATTTATTGATATACAGGATGTAGTTCCTTATCCAGTTGTTCCCCTAGCTGGCATGGGTTTATACCATAAGGGGCGTGAAGGTTTCGGTGGCTTCTTTGCACCCAAGGTTATTACCTATGATATATCTAAGAATTTCTTGAAGCAACTTAATTAATCGATTTTCAATCTCATAAATAAGAAACACATGCTCATTTTTCTGTTTCCTCTATATGTTTATATGTATGTTTCAAAATAACAAATACAAAATCAAATACATGTTTTATTTAAAAAAAAATTGTTACATTTGTTTTTCTCTAATTATAGCAAATGTGGAAAAATTTTCAAAAAGTGAATTGTTTCCGCGGCTAATTGACCGATACTACTGTTATCGTTTCATCGCTATCGCCCCATCTGTCTATCGAAGCCGGGCCCCCAAGTTTTGACTTTGTGACATTGAAGTTGAAGCTACCATTACCAGTTTAGCCACATGTTATTGTCATTGGTGTGTCGTTCACATCGTCTAATCTCATCAAGTGCGTCGTTTAGTACTGCAAAAACAGTCAGAATGAGTGACAAAATATCCCTAGATCAGGCCAAGAAAATGGCTGCTCGCGCCGCTGTGGAACAGTGGGTTATTGAAGGCGAAACCAAGATTGTTGGCATCGGCAGCGGTTCGACTATTGTCTATGCTGTGGAACGCCTAGCGGAACGTGTGTGGAAGGAGGGTGAACTGTGCGATCTGATTTGTGTACCAACCTCATTCCAGGCACGCCAATTGATACTTGATCACAATCTCAATTTGGGCGATTTGGATCGTAATCCCATATTGGATGTAGCTATTGATGGAGCCGATGAGGTGGACGGCCGCATGGTTTGTATAAAGGGTGGCGGCGGCTGTCTGATGCAAGAGAAAATTGTGGCTGCTTGCGCCAAGAAATTCATTGTGGTGGCAGATTATACCAAAAAATCACTACGCCTTGGTGAACAGTGGTGCAAAGGTGTACCCATTGAGGTGGCACCTATGGCTCATGTGCCCATCAAACTAAAGATTGAAGCAATGTTCGGAGGCGAAGCAAACTTGCGCATGGCCAAGGCAAAGGCTGGACCAATTGTCACAGACAATGGCAACTTTTTGCTAGACTGGAAATTTGTGGCCAAACGAGAATATGACTGGAATGAAGTGAATCAAGCCATCAAAATGATTCCAGGTGTCATGGAGACGGGTTTATTTGTTGGTATGGCCCACAAATGCTATTTCGGTATGGCTGATGGCAATGTCAAGGTGCAGGTCCAGGTCTAAATAATACTGACTGAGATTAGGTTTAAGATTGCTCATTTTGAATAAATATACAAATGTTATATACAACGGGTGTTCCTTCAACTTGTATAAACTAAAGCCATAATTATTAGGATTCTACAGTTTTATCGTTATAATTCATACTTTCATTACACGTTAGTCTTTCTGCTGATTTAAAAATAAATAATTTACACAAAGGAACTAATAGATATAGCCACTATAAATATCAAAACGATTTCTTGCTGCGACCTGGCAGCAATGTCTCCTTCATATAGTTGAAAAGCGACAGTAATCCCTGTTTCTTATTCCTTGAAAAATAATTACTAACCACATCTGGACTACCCAAGCGACTCTGCTCATTAACAGTGGGCAAGACGCTGTCGTTGGCGCTCAATGATACGAAAAGGCCAAATGGTACCATCCACATACATATGGTAAAATAGGCCAAGACCTTTAAAAGATAAATTAGTTTAACGATTTCCCCTAGATTCCTGACCAATACTCACCTGGGTAAAAGGCACATAGGTGGTGGTAAAATACTGAAATGCCAATGCATGATTAATTACCAACATGAGGACGGAGCCTATAAAAGGCACTGACATTAATCGTATGAAGGGAAAACCACTCATAATGCTCAAATGGAATCCTTGGGCAGTGAAGCCACATAGAAGCATTGTCCAAGGGAAATCTTCAAAGGCCATTAGCATGATATACACAAAGATGGTAAAACTGATCATGAATAATATAACTTTTCGTGCTGGCGTTGTGTACTCCTCCGCCAATTCAGCCAGATAATAAAGACCAGCCACTAGATAAATAAAGAGAGAGAAACAAATTGCAGACGTCAACATGAAAATATTAGACGGATGAAATTGAAATTAGACTGGAACTATATGCTCACCTATAGAAAGAGTGATGAAGGTGATCTGTATGCCTAACGATATCCAACTTAGTATAAACAGGAAACCCATATCGGATACTATATTAATTATTGGCAATGTCGCTAAATACTAATTAAGACAAAAACCGACTAAACAAAAACATTAATCGAAGTGTGACCAGCCTGAATGAGGGCTGTAAATGCCCAACTAACGATAAGCCAAATTCAAGTGCCAGAGATAAAGACTATCTTAATTGCTGTAATTAATTATTATCCCAAGCACTCGTTATATTAAGCTATCGCTAAGAGGCCAACACTTGGTCTTACTCTCTATATTATTAATAAATTTCGCTTTCAAAATCAAATCAGGTCACGTTCCTGGTCACAGTTTCATTCGTGACATTTATCGATAAATATTTGGCGCGTCTTTTTTTAGGCACTTATATTTGGTCACATTATTGCAAAAAAAGAGGGAGCGCGTGGTGCCGCACGCTAAATATTACAATAAGTCGAAATCAAGCAAATAAGCTCATTTCATACGACAAGTTGAATATTATATTAAAATATTGGCCACTTTGACATCATGTCAGAGGGCAATCCAAATGATAATGACACTTCATCGCCGTCGGCAGCAGATGCAGTTGTGGATGAGGATGATGCCGCCGCTGATATGGAAGCAGATTTGACGGACGATGCTTTCGCTATGGCTGTGGCGTATCAGAGTGATGAAGATGAACCGAATCCCACAGAAGCGCCAGTTGATGAAAGCCACAGCGGTGATAGTATTCCGAGTGTTGAGGAATCCAATGCGGATGCTGATGTAGAGCCGGATGCGGATGCAGATGCTGATGCGGGTGCGGGTGCAGAGGCTGATGCTCAACCAACTGCAGCTGACGCTGCTCTTGAGGGAGAAGAAGAAGATGCCAATGGCAATGAAGAGGACAATGCGGGTGATCGTCGATCCGCGACCAAGAGGGAATTCACACAGATTATAGAGAAGTGGGAGCAAGAGCAAACCACAAATGGCTACGATCCATTGCCAACATTGAAAAGGTAAATAAACGTGATCCAAATGGTCATCAAATAGTTACATATTCTGTATTTTTAGTTTGGCTGAAATCTTTGAACGTGAAAAAGATGCTTACATGCGCAAAGATCCTGATCCTTTGGACTCCAGGCATCCGTATAGAGCTGATCCCAGTTGTCTATATGGTTTGCTACTCCGTCAACTCTTTCGGAAGGATCTGTTCATGTACAAGCTGCTCAACGATTATCTGCGAGAGAATTACTTCACGCGTCAGAATGTGTCGCGCAGCTCCTTGGAGCTAAATATTCTCGCGTGTCGTTTGGTATTGGAAGTAATGCCTGGCCTGGAGACCACAGTGGTGTTTCAGGCTGCCGACGATGATGGAACCATTAATCGCCTTTATAATTGGGCCGAGGATAGCATTGAGCCTTTGCAGAGTTATGCCACTGGTCTCCTGGCCATGGCCATGGAGGTCAGTGATATAGCCATTAATTACAGAGATCAAAATATGCGTCTAGTGCCAAAGATGATAAAGCGTCTGCACATGCTGCTGGCCATTAGTAAAAGTGCCGCCAATGAAGCGACCATGGCAGTGGATCCCAGTTCTTCCATGAGTTGCTTAAGCTGGATGGCATGTGGAGCTTCTGCTCCGCAATCACCACAACATAATGGCAGTGGATTAACAAGCTCCCTCAATGCCGACTCCTCGAATATGTCCATACTATTTGAGAACAGTCGAGATGCCTTCGCGACGTCGCATTATTACAGGCGCATGTATATTCCACTGCATCCACCCACAGCGGATACCAGTCAGAAGCTAATCATGCGCTATCTAACTAGTTTGGGTGAATATCAAGAGTTCCTAGCCATGGCCTTTGAGAATAATGTGATGCAGTTGATCTTTGGTTATTTGGAGAATCTAAATCGTCGTGACACATGTCTTGCCTACGAGGTCCTTAAGTATCTGGCCTCTTTGTTGTGCCACAAAAAGTTTGCCTTGGAATTTATAGCACATGGTGGCCTAGAGGTAGGTTTAATCATCATTATCTTAATCGAAAATAAATCTGATATAATATTATTTTTTGACAGGTACTGATGAAAGTTCCACGTCCTAGTTTGGCTACCACTGGAGTGTCCATAGCCATATATTACTTAGCCTATTGCGAGGATGCCATGGAACGCATTTGCTCTATGCAGCGTCCCATAATATCGGAATTGGTCCGTTATGCTTTATGGATATTGGGACGTTGTCATATGTCATCCAAATGTCATGCCACCATGTTCTTTAGCCTTAGTTTTCAATTCAAAGTCATCCTAGATGAGTTTGATGCACAGGATGGCCTGAGGAAACTGTACAATGTGGTGAGTCTTGTGGAAAAATTAATCCGACTTAGTTATACCCTTATACTAAGTGGGAAAGTCCCCCACGTTTCTAAAATCAAGTATATATATACTGCAGGAATGCTTTCTTTCGCCCTTTACTTAGCATTTACATTTCTCTTGCAGATATCGGTCCTTAAGATCTTGGATCCCACACACAATGAGGGCAACAATGATTTGGACATCAATGATGATGAGGAATGTGCCTCACGCCAAATGGTGCGTCATGTTTGTGTCGCCCTCAAGCGGTACATAGAGGCGCATTTTTTCTATAAGTACAACAATTTTCTGTGCCAACAATATGCCTCCTCATCCTTCTTTAGCCGTAATCCGACGGTGGCCACAAAGTTGACATTCGAGCAACTGCATGAGCAGATTAGGACACTGCAAGAGCACACCTCAGTGCGAGCTCATTGGGAGCCAGTGGATCAACTAATGAAATTGGGAGTAATCACCATGCTATTGAGAATTATGGCCTTTAGCTATGATTGGGTTAATAGTGGTCGAGCAGAGACAGTTCGTTCGGCTCTGGATGTGCTAAGTGTATGCTGTATTATACCTCGTGTCTATATCCTCCTATGTGAACGCATGCAAATGTTGGATAATACCACAACATCGGGCTTCTGTTCGGTGCTGGGAGCAGCAGCTGGTGAGATAACCACAGATGCTGAAGTCTTAAAATCCGCACTGGCTGTCCTCTGTCATTGCGTCTGCTCGCCCATTATCCGTAAGGATGGTGGGTCACATCATCATCTGATCAAATTTGGCAACTCCTCGAGAAAGAACAAGGCAAATCAGAAATATGCCGAAGAGCTGATTGAAAAAGTATGGGAATCAGTCTGTTCCAACAATGGCATAGTCGTCCTGCTCTCCCTCATGCAGACCAAAGGACCCATAACAGATGCGGATTGTATTCGTGGCATGGCCTGCCGGGCTCTGGCCGGTCTCTCCCGATCCGATCGTGTGAGGCAAATTGTTAGTAAACTTCCACTCTTTGCCAGTGGCCAGTTGCAGACGCTAATGAAGGATCCCATACTCCAGGAGAAGCGTGCCGAGCATGTGATCTTTCAGAAATACGCTCTCGAGCTGCTCGAGAGAATCTCGGGTAAGACAAAGCCATTGAATAATCCTCTGGATCCATCGCTAACCAATATGCACAAGGCAAATGTGATAGCTCAGACGCGGATTCAATACAATGATAAGCAACTCTATCAACTGATATTTGAGCATTTGGAGAGCAAGGGATTGCAGCAGACGGCCCAGATGCTGCAGAGGGAAGTGGGTTTGCCGCTCCAGGCACCCACTCCAAGGAATTTTCATCAATCTCCGTTCGATTACAAGAGCTTGCCCAGTGGTAGTGGCTCGATATCGCGTCATCGTTTGAGATCTCGCATGCAGGATGTGAACGCAGCCATTATGGGCATCACAGATGAAGGCTCACCCAGTGGGAGTGGATCTGGAATTGGTGGCATACCCAACTTTAGTTATTTGCCCACATCTTCCACTAGCAGTCAGACACCGATTAAGCTTAGGAAAACGGAGCGTTTAACATTAAATTCATCCTCATCCAGCACATCGATGGGTCGTTCCCTGCAAAAGCATTTTGCCGAGCCATCAGTGGGTCCAGGGGCTATTAGTTTACCCGATGAGGATTTCATAACTCCAAAGAGAATCACCTTGAATACAATTGTCACTGAATATCTAACAAATCAGCATTCGTTGTGCAACAATCCAGTTACCACCTGCCCACAATTCGATCTATTCGAACCCCACAAATGCCCAGATCCTCGGCCGAGTCGGCTTCTTAGCTCCAATTATAATCTGACGAGCAGACATTTTCGTACTCAAGCTGGCTTCGATACCGGACGCTATGATCGCCGTCATGTTCACACCCATTTCGCTCCGTGGCGCACTCTGCGATCAGCCGACTATGAGGAATTGGAATTCAATTGCTGTGATCTGGTGGGCAAGTACATTATTGTCGGCACCCAGCAGGGACATGGACGTGTCTTCAATATGAACGATGGCATCGAACAGTTCTCCATGAATTGTCACAATTTCAGTGTGGATGCCATTAAAGCGAATCGTGCTGGTGACTTGGTCCTTACCACAAGTCTTTGGCGTACTCCGACCAGCATTTTGTGGAACATAGCGGATAATGAATTCAAATCGAAATTGAGGCTAACGGAGGTCACTTATTGTGAGTTTAGTCACACATCTCAGGATCGCCTCCTAGGCACACAGAATGAGGTGAGTGGAAAATGGTGGAAGTGAAGTAGGCAGCTAATCTCCCTCTTTTTTTTTGCAGTGTGCATCCTTGTTTGATATTAATACGGGTTCCAAGGTGTCTACTTTTACACCCACCATACCCAATCAGTATACCAAAAATAGGGCCACTCTCTGCCGCACCGATGAGCTGCTGCTGTCGGGTAGGTTATCCATGTAGAGGAAGGACTAGGGATTAAATGGTGATTAATTAAATATTTCTTTTTTAGATGGCGTTCTTTGGGATGTGCGTTCTGGCAAGGAAATTCATAAATTTGATAAATTTAATCAATGTATATCTGGAGTCTTCCATCCAAACTGTCTGGAGGTCAGTCATCTTTACTTAATCCCATCCCTCGACTTGTTTTTAAATGACTTTCCGTTGTCTCTCAGATCATAGCCAACACCGAAGTCTGGGATTTGCGCACATTTCATCTGCTACAGACTGTACCCGTGTTGGATCAACGTAACTGTACCTTTTCGCCCATGCATGTTATCTATGGCGCCAGATTGGGAGCTGATAGGGATGAGGTTATGGAGACTTATGATACCAGCTTTAATGTCTTGGATGCCTACGATTATTCAAGCATAGCCACCATTGATGTCAAGAGGAATATCAATGACCTTAGTGTTAGTGCCAATGGCAGTCTGATTGCCGTCGTTGAGGATCATACCAGTTATGACTCGAAGCAGGAGACCTATGTAAAAATCTATGCGGTGGGCGTGAAGAAGAGTGAACGTTCGGAAGAGGTGCGTGATGCTGCGGTAAAGGAGCTTGCCAGTGAAGGGGGTGGAGGTGGAGAGGAGGGCAATGGCTCTGGCAGAAGCGGAGGTGGAGGCAACGATGCCTCCAATAATGCTGCACAAGCTGGCAATCGAGCGGATGATAATAATGGCGGCGCCGCTCTCTTTCGCATTATCGATGATCAGCCGCCACATGCCGGAGGCATCAACGATATGGATTTGCTACCACTTCCAGCTGTTGTTGCTGCTGCTGCTGCCCGGCCAGCCTCGAATGCAAGTCCAAATCTTTCTCGCCAGCATGCAGCCAACAGCTCAATTGTTGGTGTGCGACGGCGGGCACGTACACTTAGAGGCAATGGACAAGGCGGCGGTGGCAGTGGCCAGAGCCGAGGAATTAACTCTGCCATCATTCATCTCAGAACCCTAATGCGGCGTATGGATGATATTGAATTAAATATTATGTCTATGCTTGCAGGAAGATGATGAAGAGGTGCCCGATTCTGATGAGGAGGGTTCCGATACGGGTTCCGAAAATGGTGAGTTTACAAGTTCTCCACAGTCTCCCCTTGTTCATGTTTGATTTTTTTTTGTGCTTATTCCAGCATTTGCCTTAGGTCCCAATTTCTTGGGTTTTCCACTCCGTAGTCATCGCAATTTGAACTTTAATATGGGATCGTCAAGTGATGATAATGATGATGAACTTAACGATCTACTCGATACGGACGATGACGACGACGACGACGATGATGATGATGACGACGACGATGACGGCGACGGCGGAGGCGACGATGATAATGCATCCGATGTCGATTTGGAGTTTGAATTCAGTGATTATGGTAATTCAACTCCATAAAATTCTACTCGTCGATCACTTATCTTCTCCCCTCCTCACTCCGTAGATTGATTGTTATTGGCCCTGTTCCGGCTCCACTTTGCTCCCACCATCAATGTTACTTTCGTTCGCTTCCTTGTTTTTCTTTTGCCATGCGATTGTGCTGCGAAAAGTTCTAGCTATATAAAACTATAGTCCATAAGCATTTTTTTTATTTTACAAATCTTCTTTAAATTATGTTGTGTTTGCAAATTTAAAAAAAGAAAAATTATGATGAAAGAATGCAGACCCTCGCGCGCCCATGTAATAGACAAGAAAAAAACCAAACCGACTGTGAGAAAAGAAAAACAAATAACAAATATGTAAAAAGATATTGTGAAATTGTTTAACAGTTTCAATATGTACAAAAAGCTATATAAAAGAGAGAGAACATTTTCAATAGTTTTCTATTAACAAAACAAAAAAAACAAACATTAACTTTGTACACTTTTGTAAAATAAAAAAAAACCTAAAATCTACCTATGTAGGTATAAAAAATGTCTGAAATCTCTTATTTGTTGCTTAAGAAAAACTATTCTAATAGAATTTACTTTTTAAGTAGTTTAAATAAGTTTATGTCAAATATGTAAGAGGTTGGAAAATAGTTTTAGGGAAAGGCTCAAAAATCTGTGCAGAGATATTTGAAAAAAGCATTTACGGTGTCCTTAAGGTACATACATATATGCTTATAAATATATATTCTGTATAACTATTTAAGACCAACTAAAATTTATTCACAAATTAAGCTGAGACTTACTACTTGAATTCAAATAGGTGCATTGTGTCGTATAAACCTCATCAAAATAAGCAATCGAAGCCAAATTTTTCTTGTGCACAGCAATAGCGTCCTGGGTCAAACCCGCTGTACTTTTTTTAAAAGTTTTACCAATGCAGGTTTGGTTTAGGTTATTCAGTTTAAAGTTTCTGATCAAATGTCCTAGGAAACCATCAGGTATCAGCTGATTTGTGTTTGGAAATAGATTTACTAGACTAGAAAAATATGTTTCTTGAATTTTTAACAATAATTAGCAATTTTATGCATATTGTGATTCATGAAAATTAAAATCCTATCCTATCGACTGAGCATTTAAAATAAAAACTTGTTAAACAATTCTCGACAATGAAGTTTTTGAGAAAAAACAAAAGATACATATTCGAACTTTTTTTCTTTTACAAAGCACTCGAAAGTGAGGTGGATAACGAAACATTTATGCATTCATGGACAACCAAAATAAAAGTTTAGTTAACACCTTTCACTTAAATTCGAATACTAGCATATATCACATAAACCTCATACAAATTAGTTCCGATTCTTTCTCTTGGAACTCCATTGCTCCACTAGGCACTCCTTGAAGTTATATTACAACTGGGTGTTAAATTAATCTTTGATTAATACACTCAATAAGTTATCTTCTTATCTTATCGCAAAATTGAGTAGTAGAGTTGGGAAATCGACTTACTCAGCGACTCGACTCGGCTAGTCAGTCAGTGAGTGAAAGAGTTAGCATTAATGTTAATGTCAATTGCAAAAAAAAAAAAAAAAAAACAAGCAAATCCTTCAACGAATAGATAAATATGGATATATTGAGTCAACTTGTGAAGCTTTTATCGAGTGTTGTTTTGCGGTCAAGTTGAATGTGTTTTTGGATTGTTTCGGTAAACAGAAGAAATATAATTTTGAGTATACTCAGTTTCGATTTGACAACGACGGTGAACGTTTCGCTTGATTTGGTTTGGTGCAATGTTTCGACAGCTAATTATCATAATAAGCCTTTGGCTGGCCACTTCTTGGGGCTACCAAGAGCATCCGCATTTTTGTATAGAAACGGAACCTTTGCTTCTTGCCGATATCGATCGCCATGTGGTTATACCCAGTGAGAAGTCTTTGAGCTGTCAAGTAATAGCCACCACATTGACATCCAATGAAAAGGTGAAGGAAATACTATTACCATAAATGGTTCGATCAGTCAATCAATCAAACTGGTTTTCATGCATCTAATCCTTAAATGAACAATTCAAAGTCAAATCTAAATAGATTTAGTCATGTAAGGTCGGGTTCAGAAAATTTTGAACCTTTCATTTCATCAATAATTCATACATTTCAGTCCACGCCTCTGTCCCAGAAGAGTTGTCTATGTAATTGAACACTTGAAAATATTGTCTTTGATATTCGCAATTGAATTAGTGTGGCTGAAGAAAAGTGTCTGATAGATAATGCCAATTGAAAGGCAGATAAGCAAAATATATACTTATATTAATTTATATACATATTGTATATTATTTATTGATTAATCCACTTCCCTCTTTAGGCGAGTTTCATTGATACAATGTGTGCGGATCATGGTTCGCTGACGGTTAAGCAGGATAATCATCATTATTTCAAACTGCATAATGGTGAACTGAGTGGGCGTGGCAGTCAGACGGATATATGCGAGAATAAGGCAAAATCCGTGTTGGCCTGGGTGCCATATCAAATGGTCTTGGAGAACTATGCACCCGAATTGAATCCCAAAGAGCGTCTCACCTACATAGCCAAGGCCACAAATGTGGAGCGCGAAAAAACGGAATTATGTCATTTCAGGCATACGGATTTGGTCAATGGAGTCGTTGATAGTCTCTTCACCTGTGTCGTTATGATTTTTGGTGATAATTTTGTAAGTCATTTTGGCAGAGAAATGAGAAATTCCTCCTAAAAAAGTTCTACTTTCCAGTATGGTATGGAGGATAATATCAATGTGCTGGTGGAATTGGAACCACTGATGTATCAACTAAGAAACATCACTTATATGCCGTGGCGTAATACCACCAACAGCTACAAAATGAATCTGGGTAGTGGTATCCTAAAGAATCCCAGCCATGAACGGAAACCCATTTATGGCAGCATCAACTATTCGTTTGTGGAGAAGTTACGTCTGAATGTGAGCAGCATCTATCAAGTGGATGAGAATCTCGCGAAGCTGCCACTACTTTTGGAACATCGCGGGTCTGTGCTGGAACTAGATGCCGATGGTATTGGAGGCCTGCAGGTTGAGGAAAAGGCCTACTTTGGACGCAGCATGGATCCGCTGAGCGAGGTTAAAGTTCAGGTGATTGGCCAGTGGGTGGATCAGTATCGTGAGTTCAATGCTGATATCTATGAGTATTATGGATATGGATTAAGACGCTATAAGCAAGCACTGAGTCAGGCCAAACTTACCTTGGTGCGCATAGACAATACGGAGCCGGCCTTTGAGGCTCCCGAATCTAGTAACCTGGCCAAGGCATCGCTGTTTCGGGAACAGAGTGGACCTGCTTACTCCAAAATGATTGTGAATGGCACCCAGTCCAATTTCACAGAATGGGAGAATGCCGTCGATGATCCCACAGAGAAATCCTCCAATCATTATGGCTGGTTTGTGGTCACCTGTCTACTGGTGGCTCTGGCCATTATCCTAAGTGTATTTGCCATAGTTCGATCCCAAAGCAGAAGACTCCAGGAGAGACAAAAATACGAAGTAGCTAACCAAAATGCCCAACAGCCATAAGAATAATAACGTTTGATTTTATATATTTTGTGCTTAATTTCCTTTTTATTTTATTTCATTTGCAATGTCATTATTTAAATAAAACAAAAATTTCGATAAACCGAATTATATATACCCTTGCACTGCTCTCCAATGGAGAATTATATATGTATGCAAATTGAGAAGCACGTTACAAACAATATGACACAAGGGTAATACTTTATATAAGGGTATACATAAGTTTGTTTTCCTATACTTGCGTGTTTGCCGCTGTTGTTGCTGTGGTGCTGCTAAGTATGTGTGCTGTTTTTTTTTTGTGGAAAATCTATTAAAAAATTGTTGAAAATCAATAAACAAAAAGTGGCCAATGAACTACAGTGAATTTGTTTTTTATGAGAAGGTGAGTCTAAAACACATAAAAACTCGATGTATTATACACAAAAATTGCTTTATTTATTTGCCAGTAGTTTTAATTATTTAAGACACTTTTAATATTTAGTTAAAAATTTTTCACTGAACACTTTCAAATTGAATTTTAGTAGAGATGACAGTATGTCAATGTCAAGGAGAATATTTTACCCAGACATTGCTGCATTTTCTGTCGCACTTAGTGTATTCGAATTTAATTTATTTCACAATTTATTTCATTGGAAGCCATTGAACTTGGTGTTTAATTGCAAATTGTTTTTATTTTCTATTTTGAGAATTTTGTTCAACTTCTGCACAACACTAAAGCGCAACTATCGTGTCACGAGACAGGTAAATCATCGGACAAGTTGGCAGCTCTGCATTGTGTGTGCGCTGTACACGCCTATCATCTCACTCACACACAGAGGAGTGAAGCAGAAATAGAGAAATTCATTCATTTTTATTAATTTTGTGCTACATCTAGTTATTTCATTTAAACACCTTTAGAATAAACCAACTGGTGTTTTGGCATTTGTGTTTGTTTATGTTTTCGAGCCGCCAAATCAAATAGCTGAAATCGTGTGAAAAATGTGAAATTTTCTCTCAATTTATATGTGACGCGGCCATTGCAGAACGCAAAGCAACGACAACGACGACGACGAGGCAATTTTTATAACAAAATACTTAGAGTTTGGCATTGGCCCCCAAAAATTATATAAATACCCAGTGCAGGTGAGTCGCCCCATTCTCTTGTGGAAATGCTTAAACAAAATTCTAAGCAAACTGGTGCCTAAAGTTGGAATGTAAATAAAGCCAAGGCTTTAATTAATTAAAAAAAGGAAGATTATTTGTTTCGTTTTTATTATATGATTTTTTCTATGTATAACACTATATAGATGTCTCTGTCTAATGAGGCAGAGTTGCAGCTGATTGTTTTGCGGCGGTTATCGATGGAGTTATCGAATTTTGAAATTGCACAATATTTGCTAGAATTTTGTTAATTTGTTTTGTTAAACAGTTTTTGTAAATTGAAACTTTATTTTTTTTTTTTAGCGCATTTTACACTTGATTGCTAGAAATGGACCGCAAAAAGGTACTAGAATTGGATAAAATTTGTCGTGTTTGCATATCGGAGCGTAAGGAAATGAGACCTCTGTTTAGTGAAAAAGTCCCCGAAATGCTGATGGATTGCACTAGTGTGCGAGTGGAGCCCACCGAGGGTTGGCCGGATAAGATCTGTGTACAATGTGTTCATGCTGTAAGCAGAAACCATGCCTTCAAGGCATTGGTGGAGCGCAGTGATAAGGAATTAAGAGAATATATCAAGGGTATAACAGTCCAAATGGTTTTGGAGGAGCAGCAGGCTATGGCTGCAGCAGCGGCAGCGGCTGGCAATACAGCGGAGCCGACAACACCAACAGCAGCAACACTAAAACAGCAACTGCAATTGGAAAGAAAGCAACAGAAGCTGATACAGAAGCAGATGAAGCAGCAACAGCAGCAACAACAGCAGCAAAAGTTGTTATTGGAGGAGCAATTACTTCTTCAACAGCAGCAGCATCAGCAATTGGTGATACAGCAACAACAACAACAACAACAGCAGCAGCAGCAACAGCAACAACTGCAGCAGCAACAGCAACAACAAACACAGGCCAAAAGCAAGTGGAAACCATTGATGAAAAAGGGCTCAAAGCAGTCCAAGAACACTTCTCCCTCTATGACCAGTCAAGTGCAAATTCTGCCCGAGCCGGCACCACCTCCGCCACCGCTGCAGCCATCTCCACTCCAACACCAACAGCAGCAGCAGCAGCAACACCACCAGCAGCAGCAACAACAACAACAACAACAAATCCAACAAATTCAGTTGCCTACCCTGCAACCGGCTCCCACTCAATTGCTGTCCGCACAGACAACAGGCACCATACCCCAGCAGATACTTCTGCCCAATGGTCAATTCATCACCACCGCCCAGATAGTGGCCCCGCAGCTGGCGCAGATTATCAATACAGCGCCCCAAACTCAGGGACACACTGCTGCAGCGCAATCCCAGTTCCTGCCACAACTCCTGCAAACTCCAAATGGTCAGACGATACAAATTGTTCAGCAACCGAATGGCACACAGACCCTGCAATTTGTTCAACTGGTGCCACAGCGAAGTTTGGCCCCCACGCACTCAGTCACGGGAGTGCCAGAGACCTCTCTGGCCGAGGCTGATGTCCAGCTGTTAAATGAGGCCTGCGAGGTGGAGGATGAGGATCTTGACGAGGTTTACGATCAGCTTGACTCCAAAGGTCACACATTTGAGACCATTGTGCTCGATGATGATCAACAGCAGGATTTCCTTAAAGATCAGGTGCTTATCGATGAGGATTTGACCCAAAGTGAGACACAAGAACATGAATATTTCGATGATTTGGAGCAGGAGCAAGGACATATGGAGCAAGATCATGAAATCGAGGAGGGTGAAGTTCTTAAGCATGAAGATGATGAGTTCATTATTGAAGAAATCCAACTCGAAGACGATGACATAATGGATGAGGCTGAGGAGTCAATGACTCCGGATTGTGAATACATAACCGATGATCAGGATCATCATTTGACCGGTGATGTGGATGACGAAATGCAATATGCCATTATGGAGAATCCAGATGGTGAAACCGATGCCGATCTCGAGCAGGCATTCCTGGAGCAGGAGGCAGGCGGTGTTGTCGAACATCTGACCGTACAAGATGGTGTCGAGTTAACCAGCATATCCCTAGAGAATGCCGTGGTCGAATTTAGCCAGGCGGATCAGAACCTTGTCACTGCAGCAAGCACAATACCCGACGAGACAATAAACCTTAATCCGCCCAGAGCCAAGAGATCCAAGCGCGCGGCCAACAATAACAATTCCCATACAGCTGCCACCTCTACCCTCACTCTCCAGCCGTGCAATCATCAGAGTAGTCCACCACCAGCTCCGGCTCCAATTAGCAGTAAAATTGCAGCAGCCAATTCACGCCAATTGGTCCAGACTGCATCGGTTATAGCCGCTGCCGGAGCCGACGATAACTATGAGATCGATGCGAATCTGGTCACCGAATTCATTCAACAGCACACATCCCCCTTGGGTTCGGGTCGCTATATCTGCCATTTGTGTACAACCGAATTCCGTCAATTCAAGGGCCTACAGAATCACATGCACTCCCACACCAATTGGATACGGGCCAATTGCAAGAAGCAGCCGCAATGTGAGATTTGTTTAAAGAGTTTCAAGGGTCCCGGCATGCTGCGCATGCATATGAAGACCCACGATGCCGAATCGAATACTCCAGTGTGTAATATCTGTAATCGCACCTTCAAATCCAAGGCGATCCTCTATCGCCATCGTCAGACGCATCAGCAGCGTGCCTATTGCTGTGGCGTCTCCAATTGCCGCAAGAATTTCTCATCTGCAGCCAATTTGCGTTGGCATGTGGAACGCAAGCATCCCGATGTTGTGGATCCCTTATATAAATGTGGCAAATGTATGACTCTCTTTCAGCACGTCGATGATCTGCAGCATCATGTGGAGACGACAGATTATTGCAATGGCAACAGCAATTCGGATGTGAATCAAACACATGCCGTGGCCATATCGCCGGCAGCAACCACCACCACCACGACAACCACCCAAATGGGCACCAATGCAGCATTTAGCGGTGCTGTTAGCATCGTTAGCAATGGCAATGAAATGTCCAGCTTAATGGCTGCTCCCACCAGTGCTTTGGCCACAGCAACAACTGGTGGTGCACCCGGGGATACCCATGCCGTTGTGGTTGGTTCCTCGGGTGAGGTTTATTTCGTGACGCAGGCGTAGCCAGCGGAGTATGCCGTGGCGGGTTCAAATGAATGTCTGCTCGGCCTTTAGATAATATGATAAATATATACGATATATACCTACATATATATAAATAAATCTATATATATATCTTTATATATATATATGTGTATTTTTGTACTACTCCAAACACACTCACACACACACATATTGCAATCCTAGATTTCTATCTATATAGAATTTTCGTTTTAACATTTGAGGATTATTAGTTAATACATAAATTTCAAAGAGAATTTAGTTCATAATTTTTTTATAATTCACCTGGGGAAATCTTTAGACATAAAAAAGTATATATAATTTTTGCAGCTTGGTTAACATTGTTGGGCATTGTAAAATAATTTTAAAAAATAATAAAAAACAAACAAAAAAAGCAGAAAAACTACTAAACAAATTGTTTTTCAACTGTAAAATAAAACTAAATGCTATTTGTATTTGTAAGTTGACTTTTGCATTTTTTTTAAATTGTTTTTACATATGGGATATAAATTGCAACTAGCTATTAGACTCAGAATTCAGCTTAAGACGTAAACGATTTATGTATATAGCACTTGCAAACAAGTACATTATGTCTATATACATAGGAGAGATATTAACATTTTTGAAACGTACCACTGAATAGATTGGATTATCTAAGTGATTTAGTTTACTCGACGGCTAAAATAGTGACCAGGTTTGGGTTTAATGCAGTTCAGATATAGTTCGGAAATGTTTCCAAGTGAAAGTGTATTAGATGTGACTTAAAAGTTGTAGAATAATAAAGAATAGGTTCGATAATATGCATATCTAAGCGATTATGGAAAGGGTGGAAAGTTTTAGTTTAAGCGAAATTTTCAAGTGAAATCATTTCAGATTTGTCGTAAAAGATTTGTGATCTATATCCTCGTCATTGGTCTAAACTCTTTTCTAGGTGACTAGAATCAATTGAAACAACAATTTCAGTATAATAATATTATGGCATTTTTGGTAAATTCTTTGCCATTTTATACAATTTTTGGAGTTTTCTTCAAATCTTAATTATTTCCTAATATTTGGTCCTATCATTCCTCAAGTAAACTCTCAAAAATAAAGTATTTAACAGTTTTAAAATTTTTAAAAATGATTCGCCCAATTTGAAGACTATATTATGTATAAACTTTAATTTCTAACATTCACAAATCTTTCACAATATTTTTTAATCATTTCAAAATGCGAAAATGCTTCAAAATTGTTAAGAACTATATTTCCAGCTAATATAACTTTCGATTTGAACAATTTATAAGAGTTCTGCTTAATAACAAATGTGTCAGAAAAAAAGAAAGAACATAATTATCGTATCATGAAATTGATACTTTTAAAAACAGTTGATAATATGAATAAACAAAACTAATACTAAGAAGCAAAGTGGACACGAATTAAAATTTGAATAATTAGCCATTATGTGATGACCAACTAAATGAGACGTAATACAAAACTCAGACAGAAAAACGCAGTTGTTTGGGGAATTGGGTTTGGTTTTGGATTACATGGCGACGTAAATTAAAGTAAACTCCAGAGAGAGAGAGTGGGGAGAACTGGAGTGGAATGAATGACTGTGTATTGTGTCATTATATGCGCAGCACATTTCAGCTTGGAAAATGTGAAAAAAGATTTTCTATAATTGCTATGACCTCACTTCAAACATCTGGTCATCTAATCAAAAGTATCTATCACTCTCACATCCTATATATAATATTGTTTAAGTTTGATAATTAATTATCAAATAAGTTGGCATATATCATAAACAATTATGATGGGCAAAAAACGACAAAAAGAAATCCCTCATAGCCAATTCATTTTATGGATATTATTTATGATGACGACGCGTATGCGGTGACGAGATTGTTGTTGTTTTTGTTGATGATTATGATGATAAGATAGAGCTCAGGTAGGTAGTAGCTACCTTAAGTTCGTTCTAGTAAACAGAATTCCAAGATTTTACTTTGTTTAATTTCTTTCTTTTGTTTTTCTTTGGCTGTGCGTGACTTAGGCAATGTATGTGGGCGGAAAAACCCAACACAAATTTCTATATGACCCCACAGAATTCATGGAAATTCATTTGAATTAAATATAAAGTACTAGGAATAATAAAATGTCGAGAAAATCGATATAAATTGCTTTGACATTAACATTGATTTCATGTTAAACTGCGTTAAATTTCAATTTAGCTGAAATTCAATCTATTTAGGGGTTAAACTAGCTGAGAAATCAATATTTTATCTTACGCAAGGGTTTTGTTCAAAATCAAAGTGAATTATATTAAAGTTTTTCTTTAGAAATATGAAAACAAAATATTGGAAAATAAACATGTGGTTTTTCCCATTAGGCTGAAATGTTTGAAAATAGAAAGAATTGCCAAGCTAATTAATATTTGTTTAAACAATTTATGAATAAAGTAGTTTTTGTCAGCAAAATATTTTTTATTTTATATATATGTATATATATGTATATGGTTTATTTTGAGGAATATTTGTGGAAGTTATGGTCAGTTCCTTTAAATCAACAAAGTTTTGGCGAATAATATTCAAGAGAAATCGATTTTATTATACATGCTTTGAATAATATTAAAATGTCTTGCTTAACTTTTAGTTGAACAATGCAAAAATTAGCATTTTAATTGTAAAATTTTTGGGTTTTCTCGCTCTCTCTCTCTCTAGTCATAGCATGCATGACTGGAAACGTCCTTGACCTTTGGAATCGCTTGGTCTTCGTGGTCGTTGTGCACTTTTCTAAAATATATGTGCAACAAAATGTACCCCTAAACTTGGCCCACCAGCCAAATTCAACGCAAGAATTGAAGAGAATAAAATTCCTCATAAATAGATAAATAAATGTGTGTTAAATAAAATAAATGACAAAATATCTGAATGCGTTTAGTTTATGCACACTTGTCTAATTATTTCAAATTTAATTGATTTGACGTCACACAGAGAACAGAAAACTCAAACATGTATTTGCACAGTTTTTCTTTTGATTCATAAAATTTTCCTCAAGCAAAAAAGTATTTGTTAATAAGTGGCCAAATGATTATGCATTAATTATAATTATTCATTTTCTGTGCGGTTTTTCGTGCCAATATCTAATATACGAGTATATGGATATAGAAAATTAAATCGGCGACGTCACATATCGTGAATCGTATGGAATTTGTGACATTAGTCACGCCAAGGTTTCGTTTATATACTTACTATCAATATATATTATTATACACCTTTTGTTTCCCCAACTACGCGATGTTATTGAAAATTGTAAATACATAACCCATTTTTTTTTTGTTGTTGTGTTCCTTTTTTTTTTGCTGGCCCCAAAGAATTGTAAAACGCAATTGAGAAATTTATCGCTTGTGTGCCTAAGAAAAATATGGCAAAATTCACGGAATATTTGATTTAGAGAACAAATGGAATCTAATTATGGTTTTGCTTCGGTTTCGGTTCTTTTATCAACAGTTGAAGCATTTTCTTAAGCATTTGTTTATAATAATTTCTCCAAGTGCGCAACAATTTGGCAACAATTTAAAGTTCAAAACCCCTTAAGGGTATAAACAAAACAAAATAACTTAATAAAATGCATAATTGTATGAATTTTTATATAGTTTTGCTTATGTCGTAACTATTTTATGGATATATTAATTTGAGAAACGATTCTTGCAAATCTGAATACCTAATTGTTTGAAAACTTTTCGAGAAATAAACAAAATCAATGGATCTTTGAAGTTTTCGATTCCGAATTATGTTCCTTCTTCTGATTGTTTGAGATAATGATATTTGGGAGATGATAAAGAGATTTGCTAAAACATTCTCTAACTTAAAATGTATACATTTCGAATATGTGTATATTTAAGAAACATTATTTCGGATCTTAGGAATGTAACTTAAAAATAAGTACGATATAATATATTTTGAACAGACTTCTTAGGAATTAAATCTCTAAATATATACCCATATATTATTTAGGATCTAATTCCCCATAAAATTTAAAATCTCTTGCAAACTAGGAATTATATTTAAGTATTTTCGCTGGTTTCTAATTGAGATCTCATTTAAAAATATGAGAACTCAAGTTGTCAGAGGGATTGTTTTGTTATTCAAAAATAAACCAAAGCAAAAAAAAATATGGTTTTGTTTTGGTATTTTTCGCTGATTGAACAAAACTTTTGTTTATGTCATTAAACCGACGAAGAGTAAACAAAAGAAAAGTATATGTTTAGCTTCGCGGAAGAAACCGAAAGCGTTGCGATGCGATGGGGGACCATGGGGCTCGTGCACTGTGGGGGTGAGGTAATCTGTATTGTGCCTTCAGATGTGATGAATGATTACGGGTTGTTGTAGTTGTGAGGTGAAGGTTTTCCCCCAAGTTTGCTTGGCAACATATGATTTACATTCATTTTACAACCAGGAGAGAGACTAAGTAAGTTGAGCAAACACTTGTTGTTGGCTCATAGCCGCATCCCCCCGCCGTCCCTTTCGTTCTCTGTGTATTTCTAGTGGCTTATCCGTGGGATCCTCCATTGACGCAAGTTTTGTTGTCTTCGCTTTTTGGCAAATAACACTTGGCCATAAGTATTCCATCTGAATATTCATCTCTCGCTTGGCTCACAATTTTCATTTCGTATTGTTTTTATAACGTCACGAAATTGCAATTCGCACGTCGAGTTCGCATTTTGTTTTCAGTTTTAGATTTGTTATTTTCTCTCGCTCTCTATATGTACATATTTTCTTTGATAAATATTTAAATATTTACATTTTGCACTGTGTCGCAAATGATTTGAATAAATTATTTAATTGCTTCAGAAACGCTGATGCGTATTTACAAAAGAATTTACACGACTTTTTGAAAATAATTTAAAAATTTTTCACATAAATATTTGATAATTAAAGTTTTTTTTTTCAAAAAGCAAATTCTATATAGAGAAAAAGTTTTCAAGTTCTTAAAATTTGTGCACATTAATAACATTCTCGAAACATTTGTTGAAAAACTATTTGGTAAATTAAATGGAAAAAATGTTTACCAACATTTGTACAAATATTCGAATATTATTTTATCAAAAACGTCTTTTGAAACATTTTACACAAATATATTTTTAATACATTTATGTTATAATGTATTTTAAAGCATTTTCAACCTAAATTTATTGAAAACATTTTATTATGTTTGAGGAAAATTGTTAGAAAAATATAAAAAAAGGGGGTCAATGATTTTCATGTTAATAGAGTTTACAGGGTTTACAGGTTAAATCAAATACAGAAATATAGAGTTATAGAGTATTTAACTATCGGCATGAGGTGCCATAATTTTTGTGCACTTTTTTTCCTCTTTGAATTCATTTTCCTTATCGTTGGCATTAAATTAAACTTGATCTACATATGGCTATATCTGTATATATTTGTCTGTAAGTGTAGACCGTATGTACATACACATAAATTTTGTACAAATACTATTCAAATATTTATATAATTCGTACAATTATAGATAGTCGTCGACGTTGTCTGGGTAGCCATTAGATCTTGGCAATATTTTTAGCATTATCGTTGCTTCATTTTCTTCTCTTTAGCGGCGCAATTTCATTTCCGATTTTTTTGTTTGTTTGAATATCACAAAAAAAAAAGACGAAAAAACCATAAAGATTGCAATTCATGCCACACGAGCGAATTTTTTTACTAGATATATATATGTAAAAATTTTCTTTCTGGGGCATTTTGTGCTATTGACATTGACTCATTTGGTAATGAATTTCAGTGAAACTGAACGCAAATCTGGGTTAAGGATATTGATTTTGTTTAGAATTAAGATTTAATTTCATTCTTCATTGTCCTATTTATATAGTCTACTTATTTGGTTAGTTGGGGGTTGGTCTGGGGGTCTAATTCTTTTTTTGGGAAACCAACTTTGTTTCATTTATCATCGGTCAGAAGATCATAGCCGGCATTTTTGAAAGGAGGCATTCGAAATTGGCTCTAATCCAAAGCATTTCGATTAAGATTTAATTTCATTCTTCATTGTCCTATTTATATAGTCTACTTATTTGGTTAGTTGGGGGTTGGTCTGGGGGTCTAATTCTTTTTTTGGGAAACCAACTTTGTTTCATTTATCATCGGTCAGAAGATCATAGCCGGCATTTTTGAAAGGAGGCATTCGAAATTGGCTCTAATCCAAAGCATTTCGTAGGTGGCAACAGCTGCTAATAAAATACATTTTGATGGTGGTCAGGGCTGCTTTTTTTTCTGTGTGTTTCTTAAAGATTTAAGCGAATTGAATATGAAATTGTGTTTGTCCGTCCATGTCCGTCTATACTTTGCTCTTTGGTTTGTTTGATTAGCCCTGAAAAATGTTGTGCCAACTGTTTTTTTTTTTGCGCGCTTTTCTGTATTTCTACATTCTTTTGGGTGAGTTGTTTCGCCTCGTGCCATGGGGACAAGAACGGGCAATGCCTTTTAACCAGAGAGACTCATCATCAGCATCAGCAGAAGTATATTTTGTATATTTTGTAGAGCGCCACACGAATACGATCTCGATCACGATCACGATTTCTGGTCGTGTTGGCCCCTCTGTCTTATGTAGTTCCGGCAACCCATGACGTTTCGCACCCGCCCTCAAAAAAAAAAAAAAAAAAAGAACGCATTGACTAGAGACAGATGCCGATTGACATTCTGGCCCAAAAGTGAATAGAATGCTTTTGTCTGTATATTGACTACAATGTCAAGGTTGTCGTGTGAGAAATCTATTTTTGTTCTAAGTATTAATATATATTCCTATCTTTTGTGTAGCAGTTTCCCTTTGAAATACAATTTATCTTTTCAACTCGCCAGAGTATTTGAAGAATCTTTTTAGCATAAATTTTGGCCTGAATTCTTTTAAACAATTCGCAGAATTTCCTGTTTTTTATTATCATTTTTTGATCTTTTATCCTGTGACTAATTTTTAGACTAGCCAATTGTCGGTTACTGCTTAATTAAAATTAAAAGTTATTTTAATTAACTTTTCATTGCATTTGGCATGAGATTGAAAGTGAAAAATTGCTACATAATGTTTTCTGTTTTTTTTTTCGTTGCACGAAATATATTATTTTTTTTTACACCCTGTAATGGAATGTAGGATGGGCATATTAACTGAATTACAATTATAAGTTTGTTTTCTAAACGAACTATATAAACATATTAAAATAAAACAAGTGGAACCACTTTATATGATTTTGAAAATTTTGTTTCGTCAATTGGCTTAATTTTAATAGACTCAATAAATTTTTAGGCGATTTTAGAAGCACTATTATGCATTTTGTTTCCTTAAATTTCATCATTTTAGATGGAAGCAGAAAAAAGTAAAAGTTTAACTTGGTTTTAATGAAAAAGAATTACAAAAGTTTAAATGCCCATTTAAAGATATTATTCCTGGAAGAAATTAAAGACTTGGCTTTTCAAAAATGTTAAGAAATTGTTTAAGTAAGAGCTTTAAATATGTAGTTAAATATTGAAATACTTAAATAATTCAATACTTTAATAATTAAATAATTCAATACTTTAACAGTTAAAGACTTGATTACTTGAATACTTTAATGCTTAAATACATACTTAAATACTTGATTACTTGAATGCTTGTATTCAAAACTTAAATACTTAAATAAATTAGGAATCCTGTTTTATATACTCATACTTAATGAAAATTCATAAATTATGAACGTATTTTACAAAAACACTTCACCAAACGCAATAATTGTATTATTTATCAGTAAAAATAACACAGTATTGCTATAAAGTGTTCTCAAATTTAAAGTAATTAATTTTAATTATTGGTATTTTTGGGAAATATGTTTTTACTAATTTCGTCGTAACCCTCGGATTTTGGGAATTTAGCTTAAGTCGTCTTTTTTCGTATACATCACAACATACAGTTTAAGCTTATGGCTTGGTGAATTTAGTTAGTCTTGCTGTCTAAGAATATGTATATATAGACTATATAGTCAAAGAAACATCTTATCTATATATTAGCTATCTAAACTTGCCAATCAAAATCAATCAAAGCAATTTATGCAGGAATTGACATTTGCCATCTAAATTCCAATTATTCAAGCTTATTTTTGATAGGTTCTGGTTTCCACTGACCTGATTACTGAGTATCACCGATTCGCCACTTAACTGAATCCCGAAATGTTTATGTATTTTTCACTGTCAGGCGGAATGATGCTATATATGCACAATGATTAGTCATCCAAGAGCGTTTCTGTTTCTTTTGGTTAGTGGGCCCAATTTTGGTAAGAAGGTTGACAGCCGGCAAATAAACACACACATAGAGACTAAGTGTACATATGTATATACAATCGCATAGTGCACACAAAGACAAAGGGAAACTGTCAGTCATCAGAGAAATGAAAACGGAAAACGGAAGGCAAATCAGTGTCAATATTTTGAAAATAGCTTTGTTTTTCTACATTTTTATTTTGTATTTATAGAAATCGTTTTAATCAAGATTAACGCCATTTGCGCCACATTTAAGGGACTGGGTCATGTGGGTGTAGGTTGGGAGTGTTTCCCTTTCAATTCCATTAGTGGCAAGCAAGGACGAATCTATGGGGTTCGATTTGCACAGGTGCACTCTTCTTTCTGCTCCTTTCACACTCTCACTCTCTGTTAATCGATTTTCAGAGTGGCCCTGAGTTGCAGCAAGAAATGAAGGACATTATCAATGGGGCGGGGCCGACTTGCCTTACTTTCGACATTGGGGCGTGCCTAGCATCATCATCATCAGTTCAGTTTAGGCAGCTCGGAAGCTCTCGAAGCCAGTTCCAGTCTGTGCCTGCCAGACTGTCTGGGACTCAACAGCTTTCATTTTATTATTGAAAACACGCGCCTATTGATCCCAAGTTGATTGAAAAAACGAAAACAACTAAGCAAAGTCAAAAGCAATTGACAGACGTTTCCCATTCCCATATTTATGACTGAATCACATACCGCCATCACACACAATGGCCAATAAATTGAGTTTATCAGCTGATTCTCATTGAGTAAATTGTTCTATTTACCAGTTAACGATACCAAAAACTGTACTTTTCAACTTTATAATGCGAGATTAGTGAGAGAAAAAACATAGACTAGAAAAATGTATTAACTAAATGATAAACTAGAAATAATCAAACTTCTTAAGAGAGTAGTCGAAAACTATATGAATATAATAAGTAAATAGTTGAATACAAAAATTTGATATTAGATTTTCTGAATTAATTGCTAAATTTTTAAAAATTAAATCCTACTTTTAGGTCAAGATTGGGTCTATTCGACATAATTAACTCATCATGGGATATACATATGCACTATAGCAGCACGATTCGGAAAACGAATAGTGCCTTCAGATCGCATTATGGTCATATTTGGTTGGTAAACTTGAACGTATCAAATTGGTAGTGTCCAAAATATCTGGGTTTCTGTGTTTTCATTTCTTGGAAATGAAAAAAATTTTTTTTAACCATTTTTCTATTAAATAAAATACTTTTTCTTACTTAAAAATTATTTTCTATCAACAAATAGTAGTTACATAAGTGTTTTTTAAAAGTCTCCACTCAATTAGATGCTTTTAGATCAACTAAAATTAAGCCCTAATCAGGATTCTTTTTTAAACCTCTTTTCTATTATAATATTTAAAATTTTTTTTTTATAAAATTTTTTTTTTATCCAAAATTTATGAAAAATACTAAAAGTTGAGATAAACATTTTTTTAAAAAAAGTCTCAAGGACCTGCTCCAGGTGAGGCTCGAACTCACAACCCCGGCATAGCTCATATACACACACTGAATACTGATTATAAGTACCGTGCGCTAACCAATTGCGCCACTGGAGCTGTTGAATTTGGAGAATTCCTAACACTTCATGATCTCATACTGAGCTCCATTTGACTATTATTCTTTATCACCTTAACTACTTAAACTATTCGAAATGGTTTACTAAAACTAAAGCATACTTTTGTGTAGCTGTTACATGTTTCAGGCATCCTTTACGCTACTTATTCATAAGCACTTTTTGTCTAAGCCCATTTTCCGCACTATAGAGAGAGAGAGAAAGAGGCACCAGCCTTGTCGTTGTCGTTGTCGTTCCATCCTCCCATTCAAAGTCAATGTCAAGGATGGAAATTGAAGGAAACGAAAACGTTTCAAGCGGCGGCGTCGGCACCCCATGGCCAGGGACACACCAAGGACGTCATGGACATGAACAATGAGAGCCTTCTTGAATAAATTTATTTATGGATGCAGCAGCAGCCCTCAGGGTCATTTGTGGCCAAAAATGCTCCAAAATATTCCATTCATTTTTTTAAGGGAAAGTTCAACCATTTTTCTTCCCTTATCGTTTTGCTCATTTCATTTTTCCCCAATGATTTATTATATATATTTTTATCAACTGCCCACTTGATTCTGGAGCTATTTTTGTCTCACTTTTTTTATGTGATGTAAAAATATCTAAATGTTGCGTCACTTTTGGCATTTACCATTTATTTTATTTGAGTTTGCTTCTTTTTTGCGTTTTTTTTTTTGGGTAATTTTTGTGGATGTGCCAAAGCTCACGCGATGTATTTTTGTTAGAGAATATTCGATTTCTGGTGATATCTCGACCTAGCCCACCAAAAACTCTTCACCTATTTTTCTTGAGGTGGCAAAAATTTGCAATTTTCGTATCTGACAGTACCCGAGTGAGAACACTTTGAGTATTTAATTAATTTGCCCCCCTTAATTTCCATAGTGTTGACTGACGCAAGTCAGAGGAAAAGATATAACAAATGCCTCATAACATGAAACTAGGGAAAAGTTTCGAAGTTATGAAGTTCTCTGTTTACATTTTCCTGCGAATTGAATTTGCTGCTAAATTCTCCCATTTCAAATGGAAAATTTCTGCATATGAAATGTCTTATTTAAGCAGAATATCGTCTGAATCAATCAAATTTTGACGACAATAAGTCGATAGGGGATTATATCAAATAAACATATCAATAATTGAGACATTTGTTTAACAATCTGTTGGAAAAATATTCGTCATGCATTGACTATCTCTGTTCCCATTCACAATCCATCAGTCCATTTTTTTTTTGCCTCTGTGATAGGCAATGGCATAATGGAAATATTTAGCGATAAGATGTGAACGATAACCAGAGGTTTGGGTTTGTCAACAATTGGCAATTGGTGCCGTATTCTGCTTTACCCCCTCCCTCTGCCATCGCTCTTTCTGCACTGTCTGCATGTCAGGTAATTTAATTAGGGGCTCTCCTCTCGGTGCCCTCCCTATTCATAATGCGGAAACCAGCCCATGTATATAGGCAGATAGGTGTGGGTGGTTGGGTAGGTGGTAGTAGGTGATATTGGCCAATGTTGGCTTCCGTCAACAAATATTTGCTTTGGCATTTTTATTGGTCAAACAAATTGCAGATTGGAGAGGAAAAAACAATTTGCCAAAGATATTCTATTACAATAGGATAAATAAAAACAAAAACCAAAACAAAAAGGGAAATTGCATTTATTTCTTGGAATACATTGATAAGTCGCGAGTATTTTGAATATACAAATTCTATTCAATATTTGTACATATAATCAAGTATATGGGTTCTTCATATAAAGAGTTGTAAAGATCACATGATTAAATATATGATTAGATTTGGCTGTTTTAAGAACAATTTTCAAGTGGATTTAGTAGAATACTAGATAAGACGTTAAATGCCATCATCGGGTTTAAAGTGATATGATCATCATTTAAAAATAATCCTATATATTTCGATTACATTCAAACAGACGTATTTATGGTTTTTTAATCTGTGCCAAGTTCAATATTAATAATTATTTTATATATGTACTTCGACTAGATTACAGATACACCTGTTGAAAAGGCACGGCAACTTTTTGCTACTATTTCCGATCGCAATAGATTCTATAACATCTATAAATAAATTAATAATAAGTAGTTAATTTGTAAAATTAAACTGTCTAAAGTTCGTTATTATATAGAATAACAAGTAAAATAAATCAAAAGTATATTAAAAGTTAAGCATATATTTAAATAACACTTTTGCATTTTTCAATTTTAGAATGAAATATTGAAATTTCAACTGTTGTTTTGTAATGATGAGAGTTATATCTACTCTATTGAAAAAGTTATATATAAAATATTGCTGAAGAGTAATAGCTGATGTGACTTAGTTTAATTTTAATAATTAGCGTTTGCGAGTTTTGCAGCCAAGAACTTTTGGCTAAAAAATATATTCCCAGTTGCCGAGTGCCTCACCTTGGACTCAACCATTATTATCTTTACCACTCTTTACAGAGCTTAGGTAGTATTAGGACACACTCTTTTATTTTTGTTTTTGTTCCACCAAATCCATCTTTATCAAATTCATATTTATCTTGGGCGCGTGTCTTTGGTTAATTTATCAGAAAATTTCCCGAGGGGGAGGAGTGGGCGAGCTTCAAATGGCAAATTGATTACAAATCTAGTTCAGCCTGGTTCAAGTGACACACAGAAAAAAAATAAACCAGAGGGCAAGGCAATGTAAGTTGAGTCAAGACGACATTTTGTATACTCTTGAAAGTTTTCCATTATTTACCACAAATTCAATTTTTGTGCGATCTTTATATACATAGACAGACAGACGCTTTATGAACAAGAATATATATACATTATATAGTTGTAGATTGTTCAGACCAAATTTAAATATACCCTGCCACAACTGCAGCTGCGCAGTCACCGAACTATGGAAAGAGTGAAGGCTTTTTGTGGCATGAAAAGTTATTAAAGACCACTTTAACAACTAATATTTTTTTATATTACAAACAGAATTGTTCAGAAATTGACTAATTAATATATGAAAATATAATAATAAAAATATATGTAATATATGTATGTGGTCATCGTGCGGTGAGGTTGAACGCCTTTTCAGCCATTTTAATATTGTAAATTCCAAATTTTTTTGAAAAAATATTGCTTGAAGTACTTTTTTTTTAAATCCTGAAATCAACCTTAACTGTAGCACCCACACTTAGATACATATGTATATGTACATATGTATGTATGTACATACATATGTATATATGGGCCCCCAAATGCAATTTTTATAAAAGAAAATTATATTCATAGAGCTTGAAAATTTTGATAGTAAATAAAATAAATTAAAATTAAACAAGTTTTTAACATGAATTTTTGAAAACATATCTCGCGTTTTCCAGATTTTTCAAAATGTTGATTTGGCTTTTTTGTTGGTAGTAGAGATGGACATGTAAGGCGTGGCACGGCATGGACATGACACGAAAGCACACGGGCGAGTTTAAATGCAATTAAAGAAATTTTGAGGGATTTATATACAAAGAAAGCTTAGTACATTTTTTTCATATTTGTTTGCAAAAAATTTTTTTTATCTAAATTACTGCTTGTTAGTCTAGTTTGTTTTTCATTTAAGATATGTCCAGGTTTGTGGTTAGGCGAAATTCGCAGTGGCGAAGCGAATTTGCTGCAAGTGAGGGAGCAGTCAATGGTGCCATCACTATGATCTTTTTCTCTCTCTTTCATTCGTTCGACGTTGGCATCAAATAGCGATAAGGAGAAAAAAGTAGGCATCAAATAGCGGGTTTTTGGCATCAAATAACGGGTTTGTGGCATCAAATAGCGGGATTTGAGATATGCTCGCACGAAATACAGGGAGCTCTCTGCAACATGCAAACTAGGGGTAACCGAACTTGCTTCTGATTGGTCGTTTACACTGCTCTCGGCTCATATTCATTTGGTCTTCGGGTAGGCATCGTTTTTTCCATCGTCAATAATGCCATCACTAGGAATTATTTTTTACAGTTTTTTTTGAAACTTCGCTTCGAACGGACGTGCTTGGCGGACATCGCTTGTGTGTGTTGGTGATAAAGTGCAAAATAAGCAAAAAGGAAAAAGAGAGAAAAAAAAACGCGCGTGTAAGAAAAGAAAAAATCCAATTTTAATTGAGAAGTTTTATTTGTGTGTGGGTTCGTGTCAATGTGTGTGAATTCGTGTGTACATGTATGGAAAATGCCAAACTGAATGAAAACTAATTGGAAGTTTATTAAAGAATATCGTAAAAGTTGATCTTTACACAAAGGTAAAAAGCCAAAGAAGTTAAATCGTCTAGTAATTTTGATGTCGTTTATTTTTTTTTTGGTTTTTTGATTTTTTTTCTTCTCCGTTTCTGTGTATGTGTACTGTAAAAATAGCCAAAGAGAGTGCGAGAGAGAGAGAAAGAGCGAGAGTGAGTTTTACTCACTGACTGGGGTAGCTAGAGATGACAACGTGATTTCCTTTACTGCGTAACGAACAATTTTTTGATGAAAAATTTTGTTTTGGGAAAACTTGTGTGTGCGTATGGGAATTTCTATTGTCCATTGTTGTTTTCCATGTGACGTCATGGTGTGATTCTCTCACCGCAACAACAACGTCATTGTTCAGTAATTTATTATATTCTTGTTCATTATCTTTCTTTTGTGTTAATCTCTTTTTTCTGTTGTGAATACGTTTTATCTACGTTTCTTTTATGTGCCTGTGTCTCGCTGGCTAGCTGTGTTCATGTGTGTGGGTGAGATACTCTTCACACCACAGCTGCTTTTTGTTTTGCTACCTGAAATTCATAATCAACCTGATCAAAAAAGCATATATCTCTACACATTATACTTAAACTGGTTTCTTTCGAATAACAGAGAAAAAGTAAAAAAATCCCCTTTTTTCTCTTCAGAAAGTTTTGGCGAAAAGTTTTTCATTATTTTACTGAAGCATGACTAATTGCCATTACAAATATATAAAAAAATACTAACTCGTTTTCAAGTGCTATACATAGGTACTTCACTCTATACTTGCAAGTATTTAACTTAGTTCAGTTCAAGAGACATTTATTAGTGAGGGGATTCCAACTTGATTTTGTTTTTTGCTTTCTTTTTTACGCTTATTCGCTGAACTCGATTTCGTTGCCCTTTCAAAAAGGGTAAATTTATTACTATGTATGTATATAGTACATATATACATATAATATTTTTTAAAAGTGACTAATCTGGGATGGAAAGCTCTATAGACCTATAACCTTTTAATAGTATTATCTTGATAAAAAACAAAAAACTGGTTTGAACGTGATTCATATAATGTAAAAGAAATTGTTCTTAACTTCAGATTTAAATAAAAGATTTTTAGCTCAAATACTCAAATACGTACTGAATGAACAATAATTCTTCATAAAAATAACTTTTTTACGTAAAGTTGTCTAGACTTTTTCTGTGTTTATCACTTCTGAACATTGTCACTTGAGAGATAAAGATAAGGCTATGACATCGGATGATAGCTCAAATTCCTCTTTCACATTCTCTAGTCGGAAATATAAACAACTCCAAAGCTTTCCCAATCAACTACATGTTGAAATTTGTTTATAATTATTGTTTAATCTAATTTTTCTTATAAACAATAATTTGTTATTTCCCCTCGTTTCATTGGTTTATTAAACTTTGAAGCGATTTTGTTTTTGTTGTCAAGCGAATTGCAAAATTTTGTTGTTAATGCGTGTTTTTTTTTTTATTTTGTTTTGTTTTACTTATCAGCTTACTTGCAGAGTGAGTGAGGGGGGCAGAGTTCATTTAAAATGTTGTGGAACTCAAGACCTATGTACGTATACTTATGTACATACATATGTATAGATATATAGAAAAATATTTCCGTTTAAATATGTATATCTCAATATTGGGTCTGTGGGACGAGCCTCTTTTCTTTTCTTTACTCCTTTGTATGTATCATTTAATGGGAGCTTCCTCCTTCTTTTTCCCCCACAGCTCCCCCTCCTCCTTTTCCTTCCCATTAAAAATCCAGTCGTGTGCTCCACATTCAGTTTCCTACTTTTATTTATTTATACATGTATTTTGGTGGTTTTTGTTGTTGTTTTTTTTAAATGTTACTTACAAATGCAGTTCGCATGCCAGACAAAAAACAATTTGTTTATTTTTCTTCTTTTCAATACACTTGTTTTTGTTTTTTTTTTGCGTTTCGTTTTCTTTTTTATTTTTTTTTTTTTTTGCATTTATTTACGAGTTCATTTGCCACTTTCGAGACTGAGTATCGTGGCTTTGGCTATTGATTTAGACAAATATTTATTTAATAATTCACACATATTATCTAAATTTTATACGTAGTGGCCGAGATTCTTCCGTCTGTTTTGGCTATATTTCTTTGCAGATACTCTTTAGAACGGTCTTTACGCTATCGAATAGGTGATTAAATTATATTATCATCTATAAAGAAACTTTTTGATTCTTGATCTTAAATGGCAAATGTTAAATGTTATTTCTCTTTAGTTCGATCAACTTTTTCAATCTTCAATTTTAAGCGTTTATTAAGGGGTTAAACGCAGTTAGAATTTGAATTGAAAAAATACACTTTCTTAACATTTACGGAATGTCTTGTGAATTGAAAGTCCATAATGATCGATGTCTAGTCAATCGATCAAGTTTGTCGTCTTATTTATAAGCAATAGAAAGTTGTAAATATATTGTTGTTGTAGAATTATAATGTTATAAGTACATTATAGCTTTGGACTACATAGGTTAATTAATTTCTAAAATATTCTTAGCTGTTTCTGATACACTTCTAAATATTGTAAGTTCTGGGAATAATTTTTTTCTATTTCCATGAATATCAACGTATGAGTAAATAAAGACTCCTTTTAGAGAAATAACACATACCGCTTAGTAATATATATTGGGAACGAATGCATTTCGTTGATCCTAAGTTCTAGGTCTTTGTCCTTCTTAGCCACTTTGGTTGTGGAATTTGAAGTCGCAGTTTGCTAGAGAGCATTTAAAAGTCGTTTTTGATTATATATAGCTATCGTGTGAATCGTGTAGCTATTGTACAAGCATACATATAGATTCGTAAGAGTATAAGTATGTAAGCCATATATGCGATTGTGTGGCTTTGTTGTCATTGCTCTATAGATATTCAAGTTATGATTATTTGTGCCTCTGACCGACCAGACGACGACGATGATGATATTTGCATTTTGTTTTGGGGGTGGACGAGATCAGCTGTCAGCTGATTTTATTTCGTGTTGTGATTTGGCAATAATAACAGAGTCGTTAGGAGGCACACACTGACTTTGCCAACAAAGCTAACCAATTAAGTGCTCTTTCGGATTGTGTGTTCCTTGGGTAAACTGCAGCTGTTTTCACTAGAGTGTGACCCAGTTTCTCCTCCATTGTTCGGTGTGTTCTGTTTGTGTGTTGATTATTCATAGAACCCCAAGAGTTGCCAAACATTGAAAAAGTGTTTTGCATACAGATTACATTGTGTATATACGAAGTTTGTGTGTTTGTGTTCCACTTACAATTTTTCCATCGATCTATGATAAGAGATAGTAGCAAACATTCGTTTCCTACTATATATATTGCTGATTCATTTGTGTCTGCATCGCAATTGAATTGTTTGTATGCCCATACATACATACATATATATGGTCATCGTTCATCGTCCGATTTAATTAATGATATGATTAGTTTATATACTAAGCAAAATACAAATAGAAATATTTCCGTGTGACTTTGAGCATTTTGCAATTATTTTTGGAAGGGACAAAAATAAATTCTCTATAGTGAATCAGTCATTGTGCTTCCCAGAACACCTTCTCCATAATTATATTTATATACTTATCTTTAGAGATTAGAGATATAAGCTACTAAAAAATTGTCTAAGGTAATTACTGGGAATGAGTAGGACCATCTGGGTATTTGTGTCTGTCCGATGTCTGTTATAACACTTTTTATTTTTCTTAGAGGGAATTTCACAAAACAGAAGGCGAGAAAATGTGGGTGTCCAATTAGCATGCAATTCAATTGAATTTTCAGGCACAACTTCTACTATTTCAATCAGCTGCACGTGTCATACGCTTGAATAAGCCCCTCTATAGGCAATTAGCAACACGCACCATTAGAGATCGGTATATATGAAGCTTGAAATGGGATCACAATAATGTGGCTCTATATAAACGATTAACGAAGAGGCAGACAAACACAGAGAGGTGGAGACGAAGGGAGAGAAGCCAATGAACTAAACCATTGTCTATCCCATAGGGTTAATGATCTTTGTTATTATACCCAGCGATGATCGTCGGTGTTCTGTGTTTATCTTACTTGGACTTGTTGTGTGTATTAACAAAAAAAAAAAAAAGCGGATCTATTAATGGACACTTTAAGCATTTGCGTATTGTAAAAATAAACTCTCTCTCTCGCTCTCGTATGCCACTTGTGACCAAAAAGATCATTTACCTTAGGGAGGGATTCATTTGCATTAACTAGGAATATTAATAATCATATTTAAGAACTTGAGACTACGCGTAAAAGTTGGAAAAGTTGAGCAAGCAAATCGGGTCGTCGACTGTGATATACCCTGCATTCAATAGTCCCCCGAAGGAAGAAGTAATCGAGGCCGCAGGCTCTTTACGCGCGCTTTTCCCTCCCACCAGACAAATTTGAGGTCCAGTGCCTGCCAACTTATTTAAATTTCCGTTACTGCAAACGCATGCCACCTCGCTCACTCTTATCAGCACATGAGCACTTTGGCGCACCTATCGGTTAACTTTTATAAGCATAACTTTGCTAATTTTCAAGCGATTTTTTTGAAATTCGTACTACTAATAAACATTGGTAAAATAATTAGGTATATAAAAACAAGACGGCAAAACTTTAGCTCCTGGGGTATTAAATTATAGGAGAAACCATTTAAAATGTAACTGAAACTGCCTTTAAAATCCGTTGGTTAAGCGTGAAACTGCCGCTTAATTTTTTAATGGGTTTATTATTACGAAAATGGTCATAGAAAAATTGTCTGTCCGTCCAACGGAACTGTTCGTTAAGCAAGGTTTTACTGTATATAAGATCTAGGGTCTAACCAGAAATTTGAGTCGTTTGTTGATGCAGATCAGGAATGTATATATGTACTTAAGGCATTGGAAATTTTTTATTATGTCTGTTACATACATGTTGACGACTTTGAACCTTCTACCCTATATGTAAGCGGGGTATACCAATCAATGATCTCATTTGCTTAATCTTATTGTTAGTGTTAATGAAATCTGATCATAACAAGTTTTAATTGAATACTTTTCCCGTGCATTCTCAATTGATATGCAACTGAGTATAACCGGAACCAAAATTTGCATTCTTAATGGGGGGAAATGACAATGAACCTCTCCGAGAGAGCGAGACTGTTTTGTGTCCGGCAACAAAAGTTGTTTCAATGTAATGCAAAACCAGTTTCCTGACATCACTTCAATGGGGGGGACTATTTTTATGGGGAATACCCTTATTTGAATAGTTAACCCAATTAACTAAATGATTTTTCTCCGATCTCCCTGTCTCTCTCTTTATAGATACAACAACAAGTGCAGCAGCAGCAGCAAGAAAAAAAAGGGGAAAGGAGGATTTTCCCAGAAAAGTGATTTATTATTAATAACAAATTCGTTAAACTGTTTCGTGTGGCAGGGAATGGTATATTTCTTGGGGGATTGGGGCATGGGAGATTCTGACTTGTCGTCATATCAGCAACATGTTCCAAATATACAACGCATCCATGGACGTGATTTACTCCAACAGCAGCAGCAGCAGCAGCACCAACAACAACAGCAGCAACAACATCAGCAGCAGCAGCAACAACAACAGCAGCAGCAACAACAGCAGCAACAGCAACAACAACAACATCAACTTGTTGCCCAAATCTCAACTAGCCTAAGCCAATTGCAATCACAGCTGCAATTTGCCAGTGGCTCAAGTTTTCTACAAAACTCAACAACATCGTCGGCAGCAGCAACATCGACATCACCGCAACAACATGTTGTCGTTGGCCCAAGCAGCAGCAGCAGTTTGGTAACCGCAAATCTTCAGCAGCTATCAGTGAGCTCCAACTCAAGCTCTAGCTCCAGTTCAAGCTCCAGCGCCAACAACAATAGCAGCAGTTGCAATACCACACCAACCAGAGCACAGCAGCAATCATTGCTGTTGGATTCAACGGTTGCTGCTGTGAAATCTGCGCCACCAACTTGGCTAAGACAATGCTCGGAAACTGCTCAAAGCTCTCAGACATCAAAGAGTGGCCAACTTGGCAAGGATCTGTTAGATAATGAGGATGAAGTGGCTCTACACCCACTTTCCAATCAGGTTAGTACTTAGTAACTTAATTGATCGATTGCTGTTTTATTTTCATACATTTAACAATATACACATTATTTTCTTTCGACTGACAATCGGGTTTTGGGTTATTCTTGTGAGGATTTACGACTGAACATCTTTAAGCATTTCCTTGTGCAAGGAACTGTAGAACTCCTCGAGTCCCGCATAAGTATTCTTCTCGATGAATACCTTAATCACAGCCCAGACGGATTTAACAAACTTCACCTGGGCAAAGATCACAACATCGGTATATTTATCCACAGTGGAAGTCAAACAGAAATGTAGTTCAACACTGAAAGTATCCGCATATGGTATACCCGCATTTGAGATATTCACATCGATTGAATACAGCTGGCCCGGTTTACTGCATTTCCGTAGCTTTTGAATTTCGATAACATTCGAGGTCTTTGGACCCACATTAGCCTGCAGGGCCACAGTGACCTTAACAGTGCGTTCGCGGTCACCCTTCTCGGTTGTTCTCCATTCGCCCATATTGAGATCTGTGGATTGGCGCTTCTTATGAAAGTTCCTGAGGAACGTTGAAGAATTCGAGAATAGCATATTGAAGAGCACATCGATCGAAAGGTGAACCTTCTCACGCAGTATAGTGCGGCCTTCATGGGACGCATCGCATACCAGCGAGCATCCTTCTCCATGGCTTCGTCTCACTATAATAGGGGTTTTCTTAAAGGTCACCGCTGGGGTCGCTTCTTGACACTCACTATTTTGTGCACTAGTTCTGCTTTGACTTTGACTAGTCCCTTTCGGTCCGGAACGTTTATTCCCGCCGGAGGTATTCGTTCCGATTGGCGCAAAAGTCGCTAGTGTTCTCTTGCGATTGGAATGTTGTTTTCCTGTGGCGTTGTTAACTTTCCGGCTAGAACTTACGCTTGAACTCGACAAAACACTACCTTTGATCACATCCGTGTGCCCTTTTGACGATGTAGATGCTGTAGATTTCCTTTTACGTAAACTTCGTTTCCAGCTTTTCCACCCTTTCATGGCATACAGAACTTGCAATTGGGACAATCAAATTAGCCAAGAATCCCAGCCATAATAATATATTTATATATATTCCACAAAACCGATTGTCAATTATTAACAAACAAATCAACAAAAAAATGTAAAATATGAAGACTTTTTCGAAGAAACAATACGACAAAAAACAGAGGAGCACAAAGACACATTTCAACTGCTGTCAAGAGTTCCGCGAAAAAAATTCCAATTAAAATCTGAGTCATCATTGAAATTTTTAAAAAAGTTCAGAAAATATGCGGTTCATAAATATCTCTTACCATATAAATGGAACTTGAACTTATCAGTGCCATAATCCCATAGAAGCGATCGGTCAATAGTAACTTCAACTCTGATAAACCATACACAGACATATGAGTTTTTGCCAATTTGCAGACATTCTTATCAATCATTGTTTATATATACAACAGCTTGATAAAGGTATTAACTGATATTTCACATTTAATATCAAACACTTTCGCTGGACTTAAAAAATGAATAGCCACTAATGCTCTTTGATGCCGTCAAATGACGTAGAAATGATTGATAAGATATAGATATCTATATACTTACTTAATGTATATGAAGGTGAGGGTTATGGCCACGCGACATGAACTTCAATTAGTCAAATGTTTTTAAAACGCAAAGTACTTCCTAATTGTATAACGTTATTTATTTTTTACTGAGTGTGACTTTTAGGAACCATCGTTCATAAAGACTGAACCCTTTACAAATCTAATCCCATGAGTTCTATAAAGGTCATATCAAGGTTCGCATCAGTATGTTTCTTTTTTTGGGATATTTTTTAACACCCAGAAGTACTGCCCAATTTAAACTGAAAATGTTTCTTAGGAACTAAAGGTTTATTTACCTAAGACGTTCTGTCTGATATAATGAGATCTATTAAGTTTTATTTATACATACATATAAGTAGAAACTTCTGGAAATCCACGTACGGCATGTAGTATTGTTCGTAAGAAATTCTCTCCGAGAAAAGGTTAAAAAAGGTTCTGCAGACAAGGGTACTACGAAGGCAAAAATAGGATTCTAGGATAAGCAGTGTGTCCTTGTGTTGCTCGCGTTCACCTTCAGTAGCTTGAACTCAAGCAATAAACTCAAAATTTGATGACCCTGCGTCGGTTTTGAGATCGCGACCTAATAATGTGTTGGTTTTAAATGTTGTTGTTACGGCTTGCTTGCTGTATCTCATAGTTGAGAACCTTCAAGAGTAGTTAGCATTCGAATACAACAAATATTTACTAATGTTTTCTCTTTCTCAAATTTCAGGTTGGAGGACATACTCGCCTATTGCTGCTCAATCAGTCGACGGTGATAAAGCCTCTGAATTTGCGTGAATTGGACTTTTATCAGAACATTCCGCAGGACATACTGAAGTTTGTGCCCAAATACAAAGGTAAGATACCGGCTGTTTTCTAAGAAAACACATTTCAAATAAAAAACATTAAAAAAAAAATAAAAACAGTTAAAAAATTGAACCAATTTATCGATATCTATCGAAGCGCTTCATTAGATTTTTCGTTTCATACAATCGAATCAACAACTAAAAAATAAATATATATTATATGCTTAGCATTGTGTCCATTTGTCTTGAGTTTCGAAAAAAACATAAAAAATAAAAACTTATTTATTTTGTACTAACTCGCAATAAAAAAAAAAATGATCAAAATCAAAAATTATGCGCTCCTCTTGTATCGTCCTTAGATCAAGCCAAACAAAAAAAAAAGCTAAAACGAAAATCATTTTTTATTTTTAGACTATATACATCTAATTTTTCTCTATATATCTACCATATATATATACATATGTGTTATACATAGTTTTTAAGTGCTTTGAAAATGATGAAATAAAAAAAAAAAAAAAAAAAGAAAAAAATAATAAAAAAAAGAAAAAAAAGCAAACACAAAAAAAAACTCAAAAATTTACAAAAAAGACTGAACTGAAACTTAACTACATATACAATATATAGCTATAGCTATAGCTTTAACAGATTTGTAATAACGCAAAAATAAAAAAAATCACACAAATTTTTTGAGAAAGCAAAAACCAGAAATATAATAAAATCCGTAAAACAAAATCATGTTATAGCTGCCGACGAAAAACTATTTCTATCTAACTCCTCGAGAGAGAGAGTATATACCTTTTCGATATCGAAACATTTTTTTGTAGTTTAGTAACGAAATACATAAAAACAAAAGCCGACCACAATGGGTAAGTCGCAAATAAAACTTAACAAAAACACAAAAAAAAAAAAACAAAACAAAAAAAACTCCAACCTAAAATAAAAAAAAAAAAAATTTTTTTAGCCAGTTATAAAAAATATATCAAAGAAAAATCCCTTTTAAAGAATTGTATAATTTTTGTTAACCTTAATATGAAGAAAAAGAAATGAAGAAGAAAAATTCTACAATTCAATTCTTTTGATATATAATACCTAAATACATAGTTAAGGGGCACGCCTTCGATATGGTCATGATATATGTATATATGTACATACATACAACAACTATATATTGTTTTGTCTGTATCTGGAGGCGTGCCACTTTTGCCCACTACATATACGCTCTATGTTCGTATTATCCAAAGGTTCGACTGACAGACCCGCTTGCGATCTGCCCGCCCGCTGAACCCCAAACCAAAATCCCGCCGGAGTGTTGTAAACCCAAAAACCAAAACAAAATACAAGACCAAAAGAAAGCGTAAATTATCAGATATATACCTCTATATACACATATACTGTCGATATAAGTCGAGTTTTATTTTCTCTCTCTCTAAATATATATAATATGTATATATAAATTATATGTACCTATATGTTTGTTCAGAAATCGGTGCTCGGTTATTCTTGTTGTTCTTGTTGTGTCGTCATCGTCGTCGCCAAAAACGTCGTCGTCGATATAAAGAGACAGATATATAAAAACGCTCATAAAAACTGAACAACACAAATGAGCACACACACAAGTCGATCGATCGATCCATCGATCGATTAGCACTGAACTGAAACCGAACAACTCTGATCGGATCTCTGCTCTCTGGCTCTACTCTGCTCTGTCTGTCTACAGTTTTTTATTGCGAGACTCTCACAGTACGAGAAAGCCCGATTAGAAATGCATTAAACCAAAGACCGAAATGGCCGCAAAGGGTTTGTATGAATAAATCGCCTTAAATACTACTAATAAACATATATATTATATATAATATACAAAATTTGTTATACAATTAAGTTATTTCGGTTTCCTTAAGTGAGTTTTAAGATGCCAGGGCCGCCAAAGACAATCGTTTATAAGTACTTGATGGATCTTTTTTATTTTTATTTCCACTCTTAATGCACATAACAAAAAAAAAAAAAAAACAAAAAAAAAATACTAGACATTATTTTTTATTACCTATTTAAGTCTCTATCTAATTGCACAAGCATTGAATTTACATATATTTAGCTCAGGTCTAAAGAATTTTTTATCTAATTAATTAACCATTTACGTTTCCGTCTGATTCATATCCATTGCCAATTGTTTGGGCATAACAAATGTGTAACTCAATTGATCGAAATAAATCTATTGAGATCAATTGAGTAAGCCATTAACCAAGTCATCGCATATCTAGTAATCCTTTGTCTGCTTTATGTCATCTCTCTCTACATTAATGTACATTAATACTCGTAAGTCAGTCGTTATAGTCTCCTCCATATTTTGTCTATGTCACATTTATTTGTCTAACCCAAAGGAAAGAAAAAAAAAAAAAGAAAAACCTAACCTCAACTTTATTTCAAAATTGGCATCAAATCGATGCTTAAGGTATTTTAACTATCCCATCAATATCCACTAATCTTCAATACGGGTTTCGCATTATACTTTCAGGCGTTATGCAAGCAACCAGCATGGGTGGAGCCAAACTAGAGAAACGCTATTCCCCCAATTTTCGTGATGAGGCAGTGGCATCTGTGTCCGGTCGTAAGATGAGTGCCTCCAAGCGCAAACGTGACGATGTATTGAGGTAGGTTCTTACCAAATAAACACAAATATTGTTACTTGTCTTTAGTTTAAATAGGGGTTTCAAAGCCAAAAAAAACATATTCCTTTAACCTTGAAGCTCATTGTTCATTGTTGTTTTTGTTTGATTTCTTGCAGAATGAAGGTGCACAAAAATGGGCAAGCAGCCGATGTTATCAAAAGTATTTCTCAACTCGATAACACCAATAAGCAATGTGAGTGATTTTGAACCTTTGAAATTCAAATGATATCTTATTATTTATTTTTCTTTTGTAGACTTCCTTATGCTCGAGAATATTACATCGCAATTTCGTAATCCTTGCATACTCGATCTTAAGATGGGTACTCGCCAGCATGGCGACGATGCTTCGGCCGAGAAGCGTTCCAAACAGATGGCCAAGTGTGCGGCCAGCACTTCGGGATCTCTGGGTGTGCGCCTCTGTGGCATGCAGACCTATCAGGCCGATCTGGAGCAATATGCCAAGCGCGACAAATACTGGGGCAGGGAGTTGAACGAGGGAGGCTTCAAGCAGGCTCTCCATGATTTCTTTTATAATGGTTTTCGCTTGAGAATTCGAGTGATCCGTAAGATTCTGCAGCGTTTGCTTCAACTGAGACGAGTAATCGAGAAGCAGTCGAGCTATAGATTCTATTCCTGGTAAGTGGGACCATGACATTTCATTCCTGATTGTTCCATTTCATATCCTAATCTCCTTTTTAGCTCACTGCTGATCGTTTATGAGGGTTTCGAGGAGAATCCAATGGCTCATCCGCCAGCTATGGATTCGGATGACTGGCTGGAGGCACCAAAATCGGCAACCAGTACAGCTACAGGCACGGCCTTTGACTATCATCCCGAGAATAGTATTGATGAGGATGACATTGAGGATGAGGATGAGGCGGGTCATGAGGCTGGCGATGAACTGGATGAACTGGAGCCCCATGACACCGACGATGATTTGCATTTGGTGGCTGCCGACAGTGGCAATGCGTCGGCCACTAATAGCAGCACTGGTGGAGATGCTTGCAACTATGATGCGGATGCGTCAAACGATTCCAATTCGCGTCTAAATCTGGCCACACGTCGCCATTTGCACAAGCGTGGCTTTGCTGAGGCGGCAGCACGTGGAGTTAAACAAAGTTCCACGACCACCGACGAGGAGGAGGAAGAGGATGACCAGCATGGTCACTCGACCCATCCAGTAGCTATGCCACCGCCACGTAGTTGTGGCGTTATGGCTACTAAATCTTCGCCACGAGCTGCTGCACAGGGCAAAGGCCAGAGCCAGTCCGGCAGCCAAAGCACACCTGCATTCATTCCAATTTCCGAAGAGACAGTATTCCTGGATCCAGAGCCAGCATTGCCCAGCGTGACGACCTCATCGCCACATTCCGGTGACTCGTGGATGAACTACAGTAGCAATAGTAGCGATGATTTCTCCGGCTTGTCGGAGCAAATCAAAGCTGTTGCCAGTGGCCGTCAGACGTGCAACAATAGCTCCGATGATGCCAGCTCTGACTACGAGGGCAGCATTATGGGACCCACTGAGGCCATGTTCAAGCGTTACAAGTCCCAGCAATCATTTGATGCTGCAGCAGCATCTAGCAATAATGTCGATCTGCCGACTGCCACCACCAGTGTCAAATCTCTGGTGTCACCCGCCTCTTCTAGCGCCTCTTCTCTAAAATCCGTGAAAGGAGCTGCCAAGCGTTTGCGTTGCAAGGACGACGACGAGCACTATGCGGCCCAGGATGGCGATTGTGAGTCACGTGAGGCCAAAAAATCCACCATCAACTCGACGCCAGTGTCGGCAGTTTCCTCACCTTCAAAGACCTCCTCCTCTTCCACAACTGGAGCCGGAGCCGGTGTGCAGAAGACTTATGAGAATCTAACCAATTCTTTGTTAGCTGGCATGCTCTTGGACTCATTGGAGGGCGACAACAACAATAGTGGGGTAACACCGCCACGTAACGCTGCATTGCAAGCTGGTTCTAAATCTCTGGACATGTCGGCACCAGCCACTGATGATTCGCGATGCTTTGTAGATGTGCGTCTAATTGATTTTGCCCATACAGCTTTTGTTCCGCGCAATGGCAGCATGCTGCCCACTCCGAGCGCTGCCCCAGTGCATCATGGACCCGACGGAGGATTTATCACTGGTCTAGATAGTCTCAACCGTTTACTAAACGAAATTTTAGCCGAGGAGAGGCTCTAAATGCAATATACGAACGCTGCAGAACGTTTGGAGAGATGTTTGGATGGATGGTATGGGATGAAATGGGGACGGGATGATAAGTTTAAAGTACAATTTGATTTCAGAATACCTAAATTGTTGTTGCAACATATTTTAAAAAAAAAAAAAAAAAAAAAACTAATCTATAGAAATTCGAAATGTGATTGAACAAAACAACAAAAAAAAACGCAAAAAATATATTTAAAGAAAAGCCCTTTTAAAACCAACCAGGAAAAGAAATTTACGAAAAATTCCCCTGATTTTTAGAAGCATTTGCTAAAAAAAAAACATAAAAAACTAAACAAGAATGAAAAATCTTCTACCAAAAAAAGTGAAAAATTTAAAAATTGTATTTGAAAAAGTTGCTTCCATGGAAAAACAAATGTAGTTAAAAAAGTTATTGTTCATGCTTTCTGCATTTCCGAAAATCAGAAACTTAGCTTACAACTGTTTTGATTTAATTCTTCATGAATATATGTCTAATATATATGTATATATATATTGGATGGACGTTTTTATACCTAGATCTTACAATTTACAATGCAAAATGACAAGAAAGAAAACAAAAAATGTGTAAGGAACAGTATTTTGTTATAATCTACATATATATATACTATATGCTTTAAAACCCGTTTCCTTTTCTTAATTGTAGTGACCAGATTAAAAAGCAAAACAAGAAAACCACAAAAAAAGTATATAAAAAAGAAAACGTCAAAAAACAAACACTTTATAATTTAAGAGAAATGCTATTAATATATAAAATCCTACAAATTATTAAAGTAATATACTTATTATATAATTAGTAAATTACAAGAAAAGTAAAAAACGAAATAAAAACAAGAATTAATGTATATTTTCATTTAAGCACGTTTAAACAATTGCAAAATGTTCGAAAATTAATAAACTATTTCAAGAATATTACACACATTTTTAAATTTTCCGATTAGTCGTTAGATCCGTTAATTTATCGATAACGATAACTGGATAGTTAATGCCTATCGATTGCACTTAAAGGGTACTGGCCACACTATATTATATTTGAAGGTTGTGGTCACACTGAAATCCAAGTAAGTTTATTATTATAGATTTTAGTTAATTTTGCAATTTCTGTCTTAATTATCAACAATTTTAACACTCTGCAAAGGTGAATCTCCTATTAACTTTTATGTAGGGGACATTCCCAGGTCCTATCCTTGGCTAGGCAACCAGAAAGCCAGTGAAACATAAACAATCTTATGTAACCTTGCTTAACGAGTAAAACTTTAAAATTCTTTTAATATATTTTAGTTGAACAATGGGCGGACATCACGGAGAACCCTACAAAGTGCCACATCCTTCCATCTACAAGGTGGAAAATGTGCCACAATTGCTTGAAGTCAAGGAAGCCTTGGGTCGTCAGGGATTGAAGGATCCCTGGTTAAGGTGAGTAGAGATTCATTCACTTCTACTGGAAACGTTTAAATTCTGTCCCATCCATTCTTAGAAACGAGGCCTGGCGCTATGAGCCTAAGGCTTTTGGCACTCATGCATCCCGCCTGAACACTATGCTTTTCCGTGGCCTGGGAGTGGGATTCTGTGCCTTTCTGGTCACCATTGGTGTGGAGTACGCTCTTGGCATTGGCAAGGGTCAGGGCGATCACGGCCACGGCGGTCATGGTCATGACGATGACAAGAAGCATCATTAGTTGAAATGTTTAATAAATACAAATTTAACTCTGTAATTCATTTATATTTAATCGCAGTTCATGCTCAGACCAAGGGTTAGATTAGAACTATCCATAGCTGTTGTTGAAAATCAGTTAATTCGCGCCTTCAGTTCCTCATAGCAGGAGCGAAGGAAGATCTGTGGTTTCTTAGTCGGATTGAAATACTCGTGTCCCTTAGACCAGTCATAGCCAACGGCGTAGGCAAATATCTGTCCATTAGCATTAAACCCACATTTTGTGATGGATTGATCCATAGCCTCGCTAGACTTCAGCTTGGTGCGCGCATCCTTGTCCCAGAAGCTGAATGTGCCATCAGATCCCACTGTCACCAGGGTACCATGAATGGGATGGAAAGCAATATCATTGACGGCATAAATATCCTGATAACCCGATGTTCCAGTTGAGCGATGGCACTTGAAAGTGAAATTATCCTTGGGATTTACTGGGTTCACATATTGTATAGCTACGCGACCTTCGATACTGCCCAAGGCATAACCTGTGGGCTCTTTTTTCTTGTCTTTGAAAATGGATATGGTGCGATGTTGGTACTTCAAAGGGCTCTCCTGACGCTTGTATTCTGTGGGACTGTTTTGCAGTGAGTAAATGATTAAACCACGACCCGCTGTGCCCACCACAGCCATGGGATAGTCAACATCGGCGCAATAGCAGCGTTCGGGCAGGCTTATCGTCATCATGGGGTTGGGTGAGCGTGTATCCCAAAACTGCAGTAAATTAGAAAATCTTGAATGCTACATTGAGACACTTTCTCCTCTTGGTTACCTTTAGTGTTTTGTCCCACGATCCGGTCATCAGGCACGTGTAATTCGGACCTTTAACCATATGGCATGTCTTCACAGGCCCATCATGGGCTGCCACTTGCATCACCTGGTCGGATGCCAAGTCCCATAGCTTCACCTGTTTGTCGCAGCTGGCCACAAAGACTTTGCTACCATCGTCGCTCCAGCTAACATCCAGCACAGGTCCACCCATTGTTTTCATAGACTTTGGCACCGTGGCTCCATTTTGCTCCACCTCCCAGCAGCGCACGCTGTTGTCCCAGCTGCCGGCAATCAGAAAATTCTTTTGCATTTGCATTGTGCTCGGACTGAACTCCAAGGCAGACACCGAATCGTCCGGCGGGGAGGCTACCTCGAAGTCATTCATCCGATTTGTTGATTGTGCGGCCGCAAACATGATATGATAATAAATTTCACAATTGCCGCTAAAATTTATTTGTTGCTGTTGCCGTTGTTGTTGGTTTGTTTGCTAAATTTCAGTGTGGCCGTGCAACTCAAAAATACCATAAAAAATGCAGTACAATGTGCGCGCACTTCTGCTTCTTCACGCAAACCGTTACAATTAAAATTGGGTCCAAATTCAAAAAATTTTTCAAATCATCTACATAAAATTTCCTTTTATATTAAAGAATATTTTTGACTGAACAATATAGGAATGTTGAGATCATTATGACTTTCTTAATTTAAGGTGGGTAAGTAAATATTTATACTACTTTGTTCTACTTTATTGTATACATTTACAGAGCAACAAAAAGTAGATTCTTTCAAATGACGCCATAGATTAACCTTGAGCCCAATTCAAAAAATATATCCACGCCTTTCACTTTCTAAAACATCCGCCCACATAAATTACCAATCCAGATAACCCTCAAATATGTATCACTTTCTTATCGCTTCCTCGTTTATTTTGCTCACAACACCAGAAGCAGGGAAACGTGAACCAAAATCAATTGTTTAATTAAAGTCGACATAAAAATCCCCGAAAATTAAAATGCGGCACTCGAACAGCTTTTTGTTTTTGTTTCTTATTTTCGGACAAGGGCATAAGTTTTTCAAGTAAAAGCGAAGTTTTTGTTGTGGTTTGCGATAAAGTTGTTGGAGTACTTTTTCTGTGGTTGACAGTCGTCATTGTGAAGTAGGTCAGGTCAAAGGCATCATAGCACTAAGATGATGACTAACGACCAAGGAAAACACCATAAGTTGAATTCTAAGAAACTAACTTGACTGTTACTATGCTGGCAGTCAAAAGTGATCACTATATATGCTTAAAAATAATAAGAAACAAAACATTTTGGGTTATTTACACAAGCTGTTGGGTAAATTACCAAATGAAAATGTGGAGTACTTGAGTAATGTTAAGGGGATTTTTCTTTGATAAAGTAAATGAAAGACAGCAAAGATTGTGTTATGTGTAAATTAAGTTGAATTTAATTTTCTGTTGTTTTTTTCTATCTATATGTACTTAGATCATTCATTCACGGAATGAACAGTTTAATTATTTGTTCATGATATGATTAGTTTTATAATAAATATAATGATTAAGCGGCATTATAATACTATAGGTTGATCAGTCAGAATTGGTTAGTTTAGACTATTTATCTGATTAGTAGGAACCCAGCGTAGTTCATAGACAAGAAATTCATATCATCTTTGGCCCAATTTTGCGACTAGTTTCCTTTGCTTATATGCTAACATTGATGGCATTTTTGATCACAATATTGCCATTGAGACCATTAATCACAAGATTGTTATCAATTTCCACAGCCACGGAGGGTGATGAGGGTGGAGACGTTGATTTTGCCTTGGACTTTGGCTTGCCGTTCTCGCCTCCTACTCCACCCACATGAAGATCCAGAGTTTTGACCACTTTAAGCAGTCCATTGCAGCCTATATAGTTGACTGTCTGCTGTGGGGACTCTTTGCCCAGATAGATTCTACCATCGTTTCCTGTATACTTAATCGAGCCCTTGTTATCTCGAATTTTCAATTTTGTGCCATTGCCAATAATATCCAGATTACCGGAATTTTCCACAATCCTAATACGATTGCCATTGCCTATAATGCGCAGGTCCTTGGTATTATTCTCAATGCGATATTCCTTGCAATTGCCAACTAGATCCTTGCTAATATATGTGCTACCCATTTGGGGTAACTTTTGTGTATTCCTTTTGGTTTTATTTGGTTTCTGTGGTTCCTGTTGCTCCTGCTGCTGCTTCTTTTTTTGGTGGCACCTTGAACACTCTTCATCATCCTCATATGAATCGCTGGCCGATGCCGCATCAGCTTCAATCACTCGTACGCCCATCTTTTATGTAAATCACCAGCAAAATTAGTAAGATTGTGTATCCAAATATGTTGCTATCCGCCGCCGTGTGTCAATAAATGATTAAGGAATGCTTCCGTTGGGGGAATAACCGAGTGTGTGCGTTACGATTTTCTCTGTGTAGTGCCGCGTAGCGTTCCGCTGTGACCGATCGTTTTGCTTGGCGTATTGCTTATGAGCGATATCATTCCATCGCCCGCTGCTTTTATACTAGCCGAATGAAACTCTCTAGCAAAGTCGGGGGCTTTTTCGTGTGCCTTCTGCTCCAAGGCAGTGGCGTAACCCCCAAAAGCAAACAAAGCAAAGGGGGGAGGCTTGAAAAAATAAATAAACGAACTATGCAACAGAGCAAAGATTATAGTAATTATTCTATTATAGTATTACTAATTGTAATGGGTTTTGAATAATAATTCAAAGACCTTACCTATTTGGTACTTTGTTTTAAAGGTAAACCACCTAAATATATTTAATACATAATTTTTACGAGATGATGTCATAAAATACTTTGTTACTAATTGTACGAAAAATGCTGTAAATCATTTGAACGAAATATATAATTGGATCCCCTTCAAATGGCTCTTATCCCAGCCCATTTGGAAGTCAAAAAGTAAGCATGATAAGAAAAAAAATTGTAGTTATCTTTGGGGAGAGTCCTTTGATAAGGTTTTTAATTGTAATATTCGCATGATTAATTCACACCTGGCCTCCAAATATACCAAAAAGGGCCAAACCTATGGACGTATGTGTGTCTGTCTGTATGATAGATAAAAATCGCATTGTTCCTATAGAAATATATATGTCGCGTGCACCTAAAAACATGATAAATATCTCATCGACCTCTTTATCAGTCGTTAAGTTTTGGTATTTAAGAAAAACCCCCAGTAATTTTTGGCTATCAGGTACTTTTTTTTTCTTCTTTTGTTTTGTTTCTTCAGGTGTCGGAAGGTTGTTAACTTTCTTATCAATAAGCCAAGAGATTTTAGTGTGGGTCATAAATTTACTAATCAGTTGCAAAAAAAAATTTATCTGTCACATAATTAGATTGTAGATCAAAATAGTAAACACAGACTCACACAGTTTAATCAAATTGTTTGCAAATTTTCCACGATTTAACTTTTTCTAAGCAGCAAATTCGAAACCGAAACGGGAAAAAAATAAATATTTGTTTAACAAATTTGCGATTAATAACAAATTCAATTAACAAATAAAGTTCAATTTATATGGCCTTTGTGTGAAAATAAAAACAAATCGCAGAGCTTTGGAATACATTATAAAGTTGAACTTCCTCGAGAGAACCAAGAATCGGAATCGAGAGAGAATGAATAGGAGAATGTTTATAAACAGTTTCGATGAATATGTTAAACAAGTTTTGCTCTATAAACAAATGCGATACATTATTTGTTTACTTTTTCCTCAAACCTGGGGGTAAAGCACCGAGAAAATTTAACGGTGAAATTGCAGAAATTTATTCCATATACGTTTGGTTTTTTTCTTTTTTTTTTTTGCTCTTGCTGTAATTGATTTTCGCTTTTTTTTTTGCATTTTCAAGTGCAATTATTAATGATTGATTTATTTGCTTTGACTTAATCGAAGGGGAACTTTTTTTTAGTGCAGTTTATAGCGATTAGAAAAGAAAACTATAAGTGAAATTTGTACAGAAGTTTTTGCGCTCGTGTCTATCTATAGTTATATATTCTATATATATAGGCATTGTATTAGATCAGATATAAACTAGTTGCAGTTTGTTGTTAAAGTTCCGCAATTATCCGCTAAATGAAAGAAATGCTGTGAGTAAAACATTCGACAACGAAAAAAAATCCCCTACACCTGGTGATTGGTGCTTCGGTTATTGTAGTTAGTTCCTATCTAGCACGAGCGTGATATAATGCCTTCTCTCTTTCACCTTCTCTCGCTCTCTCTCTCTTTCTCTAACCAGTTAACGTCAGCCTTTTGTGTTAACAAAAAAAAAAAATCACCAAAATTAACCTGTTTTTGTCAATTTTTACCGATCAACAATCTGGCCCATTGTTTTGGCGTCGTTTTATTAGTCAAAAAGTGATGAGAGCTTGGAGTGTCGTTTACCAGATGGATATAATTGATCAGATGCCACATCGTTTTTTATATAAAAATGTTCTCAAAATAATTTAGTTTGAAAATTGATAGATAATTTGTTTACAATTATTTCTAGAATGCTTCCGTCATGACCAAATATGGTAACAAAAGAAACATTTACATCAGCTGCAGCTTGAAATGATTGACATACATTATGTTTTCAAAAAATATATTGCTTTATTCGATCAACAATTCGATTAAATCGTTACCAATTAATGTCTTGGTCTTAAGGAAAATGTACGTAAGTATATGCAAACAGAAATGCATTTTGTTTAATCGTGATTTCGAGGTCAGTTTCGAGAGTATGTATAAACATATAATTCTTATGTATCACAATGTTTTTTTTTGTTTGTTGATATGTTACAATTGAATTGATTAATGTTTCATTTTTTTATAGAGTATATACGGTGTATGTATATATGTTTCGTTACAGCATTTTGATTGACTAGCTGAGATTCAACCATAAATTGTACTTCATTAGCTTAGAGTATTATTGCTCTGTAAGGAATTGAATTAAACAATAAACAATTAATTAATTGAGAACGCCTGTAAATGGGTCTACTACCAATCCTCAAGCTGGGCATTAAACAACTACAAAAAGCACAAAAACAAATACAAAATCAAATTAAATTTGAACTACAAAAGCAATTAAAGCGATAAGAAGACTAACATTAGTTCTTGTAGTGGTCGTGGCCGCGCCGTGAGTCATCTCATGAAGCTCTTCATCTGTGAACGTGAGATTAGCTGCTTCGATTTTATAGCTGAAGGTGGCCGAGACTGGTTTATGGTCGGAGAGGGTGTAGTCCATATTGGATTGATAAGACAGCTGGTTGGCACTTAGAGTAATGGCCGGATAAATGTTCCGTTGCACGCGATGCAGTATGCGGTCACACCAGGCGGGGCGTCGCTTCAAATCGTAATCATTGGTGCCCTCGGTGAACTGTATGAATGAGGAGCAAAAACAAAGAGGAGGAGTGAGATAAGAAAATTCTACGCAAACATTTCGACAAAATTTTAAGAAAAAGTTTGTTTTTTGATCAACTCTTCCTTTATCAATTGGGATTTATATTAATTTGACAACCTTAAAAGTTGGTGGAAAGGTGGGCAGCTGCTCCTCCATAAGGCTAAAAGCATTTCCCGATTCCCTTAGCAATCGCAATTGATCCTCTTTGAGTAGTTCAGCATAGTCGCCATTCTCCACAGTGCTGCGCACATCCCAGGCCGACAAAGTACCCGCAAGACGGAAATTCAGATCACCAATCCAGAAAACAAAGTCATGATCGAATATCCTGCGATAATTGGGCGTCTTATATTTATGATTGTCCACTATCTGGTGATAGTCCTCTATGCGGTCCTTCAACTTATCATCGTGGGCAGCCAAATGAGAACAGACGAACACTGCTCCTGTCCCGTAGAGGCTTAAACGTATGCTCACCGCCCCCTTATTGCCCCATAAGCCGCCCAGGCCAGTGCGGGTCTCATCGGTCTCGATATCTGTCATATGAGGCACATGCTTGTGCAGGGTAAACATGGTGATCAGTATTCCTTGAAGTTGCTTACTCTCCACCTTTACATATTCCAACTTCGATAGATAATCGGCTATTTTCAGGATCCAGGGATCGTCTTGGAATATTTTAAGTTTGTTGTTGCTGACCTCCTGCATTCCAATGACGTAAATATCCGGTAGCTGGTTGTCCGGGCAGTGGGTGGTTCCGTTCAAGGCCAGCAGCGAGGTCAGGGAAACATCTTTGGGCGAATGAGTGCCCACATTCCAGGTGAGCAGGAAGATGCACAGATCAGCTATCACCGTGGTGGTAGCCATTATGTTAATTGTTAATACTTAATTATTCAGCTTTAATTGCGATATGAATCACGTCACGAGACTTATTCAATGATGATGCGATGATCTCCAAATCCAGCTTCCAGTCAGCAATTCAGAATTGGCACATCAATTCTAAAGTATTAGCAATTGAGCAACTTCCGTTTTCCAATTTTTAATTGGATTAACCACGTCTTTCCACTGCTGTGTTTGTTAATTTTTTGTTTTGTTATTTTTAGATAAAAAGAAAATCAAAATAAAGACTTCTGTTGAGTCGTCAACAGACTGTAAACACTGATATTTTTTGAGCCTGTTAATTAACAGAGACTGATTTGGTCCATCTCTAGTTTCCATGGCGCTTTTTTAAGGTATTTTTTAGACAATTTTCCAAAATTCGGCAAATTTCGGTATAAACAAATTGAAATTATTTAAAGTTATCAATTAAGTAATTAATGGCTAATAGCTACGATATACCCAGTTGGTAGGTGATAGACAAGTGGCCAATTACCTGTTAATTATAATTGATTTGTTTTTACAGGGCAGGCAAACCGCCTACTGGGCTGCATTTGGATGTCCTGAAGGAAGAAAAATTGGTCCAGAAATTGATGGTGGATGAGAAGCGATGCTATCTATTTGGCCGTAATAGTCAGATGAATGATTTTTGCATTGATCACGCCTCCTGCTCACGCGTCCATGCGGCCTTTGTGTACCACAAACATCTCAATATAGCCTATTTAGTGGATCTGGGGTCCAGTCAGTGAAAATCGATAAGGATCAGTAGGCGGATTAAATTGTCAATTTGCTCAATTACAGCTCATGGGACATTTATAGGCACACTACGACTGGAAGCCCATAAGCCTACTCAGCTGCAAATCAATTCCACCTTTCATTTTGGTGCTTCCACCAGAAATTATATTCTACGGGAGAGGCCCTCGGCGGGTCAACATAGCAATATAATGGAGGATCTGCCGTTGAGTGAGACCAGTGATGGTGCCCTATTGGGTTTGCCCGAATGCCAAACGGAATTGGATGTATGTTTTGATAGAAATACTGAAAAGCTTTTGTAATTAATTTCTTTGCATCCTCCTGCAGAATCTCACCGAATATAATACAGCTCACAATCGTCGTATCTCCATGCTGGGAATCGCCGATGACAATAATATACGCAAACCCGGTCGTAAGCGTCGTAATGTTACATTCAATGATGAAGAGATCGTTATCAATCCTGAGGATGTGGATCCGAATGTAGGCAGATTCCGAAATCTAGTACAGACCACTGTACTACCGGCCAAGCGAGCACGCTTTGAGCCCAATCATATGGGTATCCATGCGGGCGGCCATACCAGTAGTGCCCATCAAATGTTCCAGCAAAGTCTGGCCGAGATTAAACACAACCAGCAACAGCAGCACCAGCATCAAAAAGACGGCAGCTCCAATACTGGCCAATTATCTCAGTCTCCTCATTCGCCCAATAATTTATACCAGGGTCTGCCAGCCACTACATACGATAGCCATGAACCCATTTCCCCCTTGAGTATTGGCTCCAAACTGGGTTTGCTACTGCCTAATCCTGCACCTGATGTAACGCCTGTATTCGAAGAGCCAGCCGTGGCCACAACTTCAATAGCGCAAAAGTTGGCTATAGCAAATGCAAATGGTAAGAATTTCATTCCAGTTCTTTAAACTTTTGGTACATATGGTGATTGTTATTCCTTAGTTCGTCGCTTTGTGGAAGATGCTGATTCGAGTGGGGAAGGGGATGCCTTGGGTCCGCAAAAGAAGAAATATGCCAAGGAGGCATGGCCGGGACGGAAACCCATGCTGGGCCAATTATAAAGAGACAGACATAGAGAGAGGGAATGGTTAAGTCCTGTTGAATTAAGAGGAATTCATCGAAAAATCATGGCCAAAAATCCCACTAAAAAATATACAACTAGATTATATAATACCTTTTTGTAACGATTTAAATTTACTTTTATAAAATTCTTTGTAAAATGCTTCTATAATTATTTCTTTTCAGAAATTGACATTGATTGGTTATTATTAATATTATATTTCTGTTACATTAATTTACTTGTTTATGTTTATTTAAAGCCTTTTCATTTATACTATGTACAATAAGTTGAAAATAGAAGATTGATTCACATTCTGCAGCTGTGTGGATATCGGGGAAAGGGTATAACATCACGTATATTCTTCACTCCCGTCAGTAGCTGCAGATAACGTTCGAATCCCATGCCAAAGCCACCAGTTGGTATTCCTCCAAACTTCCTCAATTCCACATACCAAGCTAAATCTTTAGGCAATTGCGAATGGCTGCTCAATCTGTTTGCATTGTCTTCACGCAAACTACCGCCACATAATTCACCCACAGATGGCATCAAAAGATCAAGGGCATGCACACGCTGAGGATTTGTGTCAGAGACTTTCATATAGAATGGTTTCTGTTGGACAGGCCAATCTACTACAAATATTGGTGCCTTACAGTGCTCAACTAGAAAGAGCTCTTGCTCTTTGGTGAAACCTTCGTTTTCGCAAATCGGTGACGTGAAGGAATCCTTGTGCTTTAGTAAGGTAGCCAGAGCTTCGTCATAGGTGAGAACTGGCCAAGGTACTTTGAGCCAAGGCAAATCTTGCTTGGCTTCGGCACTAGCTTGACAGAATTGCAAGTCTTGCCCACTGGTTTCCATCAGTCGATTGGTAATAGACTTCAGCATCTTTTCTATAAACCCTGATAGCTGTTCCAGATGCTTCAGATGCACAAGCTCAGCCTCAAACATATAGAACTCAGCCAAATGCAATGGACTCTTGGAATTCTCGGCACGAAATGCTGGAGCCATTGTATACGTATTGCCAAGACCGTAGGACATGGCCTCTAGGTGAAGTTGTCCGGAAACGGTCAGGAACACTTTCTGATCAAAATAACTCTGATCCAAAGGAACATTGGCACGTGACATCTGCTTAAGTAACTCCCCAGAGTCTGGCTGGACACGGAAAACCTTGTGGAGTGAGATTTAATTGTGTAATCATATAAATCCCATTCAAAATTCACGTTTACCTCGCCGGCTCCCTCGCAATCGTTGGTGGTCAAGAGCGGTGTATTGATCTGCACAAATTCTAGCTCATCCATGTAATCGTGAATGATTTTTTGGGCTTTGTGACGGACACGCATCTGGGCGGCAACGTAATCAATACGTGATCGTAGATGCAGATGCTCCCGCACGTATTCCGGAGGATGTTTCTGTTTGGGCGAGAAGGGAAAACCATCTTGTAGGTGGCCATCGGCTGAAAATGAAACCCAATATATTGAATTATAATCTAGGTGGAAGAGAATCGATCTATTATTTACCCAGTGACTCCACTGCATCAGCATGTAGCTCATAGTGACCATTGGGTGCCACCTGAATTCGTCCCTGGGCACTTACAACGGTGCCCGAAGTAAGCTTCTGTGTATGGGAATCACGAGGGAGAACTACCTGGAATCTTGTACTTGTGGAACCATCATTTATGTCCAGAAATATATTGTTCTTCAGCCGGCGTATATTTTTAATCCAACCCTATCAATGAATCACTTTAAGATTAGATTGAATCAGTGAACAAAGGGGCTTCCCATGCATTTACCTTTATGCTGAGACGATCACCTGGCTGATGGGCTTTGCCAACATGGGCAATGCGTTGAATGTTGCTGTGAAACCGTTTAATTAATAACATTTTATAATAATATTATTTTAAATTACAAACGGCGGCATAACAGCTGCTCCCCGAAATCTATCGATAACTCATGCCAAATCAACCCTGGTTATTCGTGCTCGCTCTTTTTTTCAGCGCTAGCAAATTTTCGCATTTTTGGATGAATTAAAATTGATTGCAGCTTCGCTATGACTTTATTGGAGGCGGATACGGTGCTGTATAGCATTTTAGCTTTGGTTATTGTGGAAAATACTCTGGAGATTTATATCGCTCTGAGACAGGTAAATTGCCGGCACATGTGAGTGGGTTAGCGGTAGAGTGCGAGAGAGAAAGCGATATATGTATGCCGAGTCAGGCGGCGCGTCATCAGGCAATTAAATTGTTTAATCAAATGCAAAGATAAATTTAGATACGTCAATTGTAGTGACATTTCTCTTTTGACCCGCTCCAATTTCAGGTGAAAGTCTATCGAAATGCATTGACAGTGCCCGGGGAGCTCACCTCCCACATGAGCGAGACTACATTCCATAAGGCACGCAAATATGGTCTGGATCAGGAGAACTTTGGCATTTTCAAGGCACTGCTGATGGATGTATTGCTGCTTTGTCTGGAATTGTATATAGGATTGATTGCCATTTTGTGGCAACAATCTGTTGATATTGTCAACTATCTGCAATGGGATGCAAGTAATGAGATTCTAGTTAGCTGCGTCTTTGTGGTCATCTCGAATGTGTTGACCACGTTCAAGGCGTTGCCCTTTAAGATCTACAAAACGTTTGTGCTGGAGGAGACGCATGGATTCAATAAGCAAACAGGCGGATTCTTTGCTTGGGATCAGTTAAAGGGCTTCTTGGTGACGCAAGTTTTAATGGTGCCCATTACAGCGGCTATAATCTTTATTGTCCAGCGTGGTGGCGATAATTTCTTCATCTGGCTGTGGTTATTCACAGGCATACTTTCCCTGGTGTTGCTGACAGTTTATCCAATTTTCATTGCCCCTCTGTTCGATAAATACACGCCATTGGAGCAGGGCCCACTGAGGCAGTCGATTGAGGATTTGGCAGCCTCTCTTAAGTTTCCTCTCACCAAACTCTATGTGGTGGAAGGCTCGAAACGTTCGTCTCATAGCAATGCCTACTTCTATGGCCTGTGGAATTCGAAGAGAATCGTACTATTCGACACTTTGCTGCTTAATAAGGGCAAATCCGATGACTCTGAGCTGACAGATGATGAGAAAGGCAAGGGGTGCACAGATCAGGAGGTTCTGGCTGTATTGGGTCATGAGCTCGGCCACTGGAAATTGGGTCATGTGACCAAAAACATCATAATTATGCAGGTTCATCTGTTGCTTATGTTCCTGGTCTTTGGCTATCTCTTCAAGTACGCTCCATTCTATGAGGCAGTTGGCTTTGCGCCAGGAACCCGTCCAATTCTAGTTGGTCTGCTGATTGTGTTCACCTATGTGATGGCTCCATACAATGCCATCATGAACTTTGCTATGACAATCCTTTCGCGTCGCTATGAATATCAGGCCGATGAGTTTGCCTTCAAGCTGGGATTCGCCGATCAACTTGGTCAGTCGTTGATCAAACTGAATTTAGACAATTTGGGTTTTCCCGTCTACGATTGGCTGTACTCCACCTGGAATCATTCTCATCCCACTTTACTTCAACGCTTGGCTCGCCTCGAGGAGCTGAAGGAAGAAAAGAAATTAAAGTAGGATATAAGAGCAGACCAAAGTATAATAATTGTATACTGTTTCCATTTTTTAGTCCAAATAAAGGAACATACACAAACACACAAACACAAACATATACACTTACAATTATAAAATACTCTTCAAAATTTCGAAACATGTTAACCTAAAAGCATAAAATGTCAAGTTTCCAATTGTTGGGTCGGCTAAAATGTCTGCAAATTTCTGGAACGATCCCGACCATTTACTTCAAGTAATTATAGCCATACTGATAGTGGACAACTTGTGGGGTCTTTACCTGCTGCTACGTGAGGTATGACCACAAATTTTCCAAATCTTGTAAAGAATATTTCCACATTTTAAATTCCAGATACGAATGGTTTATCGTGTGGTGGATGTGCCCGATGTGATACGGCCGTATCTGTCGCAGGAACTTTTCGAGAAGATGCGTATCTATAAGTTGCACAAGAGTTGGTTCACCGTGGTGAACACTCTGATATTTGTGATCACAATTGGAGTAATCGAACTATATTTCGGTTTCTATGCCTGGCTCTGGCAATTCTCCACCAAATGTGCTTTTGCCCGTTGGATGAAGCACGAGATAGTGGTTAGCATATTCTTTATCCTATTCCTAAGTATTTATATGACAATCAAGGCCTTGCCTGGACATCTGTATGAGCGTTTCTGCATACCGAGTTTGCAAACGAAACAATATCCACCGCTGGCAAAGCGTGCGCTTATGGAGGCTGTCGAACTAATCCTATGGCTTTTGGTAATGATGGCCCTGGTCGCAGCCATTGTTTATAGTTTCATGTTGTTTGGAAACTACGCTCTATCGGGCATATACTTGATGTCCTTAGTGTTTACCATAGCGCTCATTCTGCTCGTTCCCTTTCTGATCGATCCGTGCATAGGGAGTCGTATTCCGCTGGAGGAATCAGCATTGCGCTCAGAGATGGAACGTTTGACCTCGTCAGTGGGTTTTCCCATCGAGCAGGTGCATATCATTCGTGTCAATGATCCCAATACGGGTAGCAATGCCTTCTTCTACGGATGTTGTTGCCTCAAAAGGATTGTGATCTTTGATACGCTGCTGCTCAATCGGGGACAGAGGAACACCGCCCAATTGTTGCCCCAGGAGATTGGCAAGGGTCTGAGGAATAATCAGGTGATTGCTGTGGTTGCCCACGAATTGGGTCACTGGATGCATGGGCATTTCTATCGAGCCATCGTACTATTCAAGGTTCACATTCTGCTCACTTTCCTGCTGTTTGCCCTGTGCTTTCCCCATGGACCCATCTACCAGGCAATGGGTTTCGAGGAGGGGCTACAACCCATTATAGTCGGTTTCGTGATCATGTTCGGTTTCGTTCTGACTCCATATACGACATTGGCCAACTTTATTTTGCTAACGAATACGCGACATTTTGAATATCAGGCCGATTGCTTTGCCTATGAACTTGGCTATGATCGGGATCTGCGGGAGGCTCTGCTCAAGCTGTATGCAGACAATTTAACATATCCCATATCGGATCCATGCTACTCCTGTTGGAATCACACTCATCCCACAATGTTGGATCGTTTGGAGCGCTTGGAGAATTTAGAGAGGGGTGAACCCTTCACTTGATCTGGACTTGACATTAAGTAATTTAAAGTGTGACAGTTTCATCATATATCATAGTAAACTCAGCTCCCTTTGAGAATATCGAAAATTTCGATGGTTTTTTTTCCATTCAATTGAATTTGATTGTTTTGTAGTATTTGTTTTTGTTTATTTTCTTTCGGGGAAACATGATATATATTGATGGCATTCTATGACGATTGGCCAAAGGTGGATCCCGAGATCCTACTCTGGCTTCTAATAGCTATATTAATTGTTGATCACATGTGGGAGATAATCCTAACCATGCGACAGGTGAGCACATGACAGAAGTGTTGTAGTCCCACAAAAAATAACTGCTTCCCGTAGAAACTGGTGTGTCTAAATGCCATTCTTGTTCCCGATGAGCTGCGTCTTGTTATACCGCCAGAGATCTATCATCGTGCACGGGTCTATGAGTTGCACAAAGCTGAACTTTTCATTTGGAAGCATGTCATCGATATGATCCTGAGCGCGGTGGAGCTCTACTTTGGTTTCTATCCCTTTCTGTGGGGTCTTGCTGTGAGCACTTTGAAACCAGTTACCGACAATGAGCTCTTCATTTCGCCGATCTTTGTATTCTATTTGACCATCTATATATGTCTGAGATTCCTGCCAACTCTGGCCTATGACAAATGCATTCTGGAGTTGCGATATGGAGCCCAAAGGCAGTTTCCCTGCTATCTGTATTGCTGTATTGGGACTATAGCCGTCTTGTTGAGCCAGTTGGTCCTCACTCCAGTCACGATGTTCATTGTGGGTTTTGTGACATTTGTTGGCTACTGGTTTTTTCTTTGGTTCTGGTTAATTTGGGCTTTAGTTACCCTGATGTTGGTATTCCTGCTGCCCTATTGCTGTATTCCCTGCATTGGCAGGCAGGAGAAATTGTCGGAGGGGCCGCTCTATCAAGATATCAAGAAAGTGTGCGATGTGACGGGATTCCCCATGAATCGCGTCTTCATCATTCGGACCAAGAGTGTGCAATATAGTAATGCCTATTTCTATGGCAGTTGTTGCCTCAAACGGATTGTAATCTTTGATACACTGCTGTATAACAAGGGTCAGGATCCCGCCCAGCTGCAGCCGTATGAGGTGGGACGTGGCTTACACAATCCTCAGGTGGCCGGTGTTGTGGCCCATGAACTAGGTCATTGGAAGTATGGGCACTTCTATAAGGCAACCATAATTATGAAAGTTCACTTTCTCCTTACAATGCTTCTATTTGGTTTGCTCTTCCATTCGCCCCAACTTTATGAGGCTATTCACTTTGATCCAGGTATTTGTCCCATTATCGTTGGCTTCATTATAGTCCTACGTTTCGCCCTGACACCGTATCTAACTCTGGCCAATTTCCTGATGTTGTGGAATCTCCGTCGTTTCGAATATGCCGCCGATCGTTTTGCCCATCATTTGGGATATTCCATGCAACTGAGACAGGCCCTAATCAAAATCTATGCGGATCATATGAGTTTTCCCGTCTATGACAACTGCTATGCTCGATGGCATCACACACATCCCACAATCTTGCAAAGATTGGCCTATCAGCAACGACTCGAAATGGAGGGCTAGCTAGCTAGAGTATACAGAATCTAAATTGTTTAATAAGTAATCCTGGCATTTTATTTCACCAAATAACTAAATATATTTTGTCTGTTCACCCAAATAGTTGTTAAATGTACATATGTTTATTTATTGTGTGTTTAAAATTATTTGGTAAAAGTAAATCGCCATGTCCAGAATCAGGCACATAACTAAATTGTCTGTCAACATAGATAAATGGTGAGTAAGTGATGCGCTTCCAACAATTTTAGTGACATTCTAGTCTCCAATCTATAGCCAAACCCGCATCACTTACGCCGATGGCTCAACACGTTTGCTCTCTGCAAATCCTTCGGGTTTTTCATTTCATGAAGTGGATTACAAGCCACCTAAACACATTACACCCACTCCCAGCATTAAAGATCCCGCCACGGTCTTCTTTGAGCGACATTTTGATCGTAAAAGTAATTTCCTTTTGCCTCGCAACTATGAAAATGCTACGAGTTCCTCCTATACGGAGGCTATCGATTGGCCTGAACTACAAAAGGCTAAAATTGTCGAGTGGCCATGGCCAAAAGAAGAATCCTTGCAGATATTCAATAGATTTTGGCATTTGGATAATTGTGTGTGCCGGAAATTTGTGATCAGTAATGAATTTCAGCAGCCCAAATGGTAAGCAAGATCTTTTAACCTTTGTTTGATCTTCAGGAAAATAATTTTCATTTTAGTTACTGTCTACAAATTAAGGAGACTATGGATCATGTTAATGAATTGGTTAGTCTAGATGACAATGCCAAGGCGGAAAATGGTGAAACTCTGCTGTCCACCGATCTGAATACCAAAATGATGAGTGTCAATGGTTTTCTCAGAGAGCTGAACGATCTATTGGAATTGCAGGATAAGCTGAATAAACGTTATCACAGTCGTTTGGCAAAAAAAAAAAAAAAACAGAAGAAACTGAATTAATCAAATTGAAATCGTATTCGTAATTGTGAGATCGTGTATAGTATTTGTAGTTTAGTTTATTAAAACATTTTTCATTCCATAGTGTTTGACATATACGATCGATTTATCTATTTATTTATATATATATATATTTATATATATTTAGTTATATGCATGTATCGGTATCATTTAGAGAATATTTCTTTTGTATATATAGAAAGTCAAGCTGATTTCTTCTTTTGTGTAGTTACAATAATATCTTAAACATAGCATAAGTAGAATAGATTAGTTATATATATATTCCATATTTTTACTTGGCATTTTCTGTTGTTTCTTGTTGTTGTTGTTGTTCGAGCTTAAGTAAGGTTTAGGATTTTGTTTTTCTTCTAAAATTCCAATTGGTTTATTTTGGAATTCATTTTGTGTTTAAGTAAGATTATCTTGAGTTTAAAGCTTAGTTATAAAATGTTCAACAAAATATGGGAAAAAGAAGGGAGATAAATTGTTTAAAATGTATGTTAACTAAATTTTTTGGAAATTGTGTGATAAATATCTATAATAGAGATAGCACCTTGAGGAGTTTTAAAAAGAAAACCAATAAGGTTTACAAGTAAGTTAAGTAAGTAAGTAAAATTGGAGCATTTTCTGTTTGACTATTTCAACTTTTTTGGCTTGTCGCCTACAAGTAGGCTACGAAAAATCTCTCAACCTTTTGCCTAGACGGAATACGGCGGAGAGGGTGTAACCTCAGGTGAAATGGAGATAGATTTTCCGCAACAGAACATGACTGGCAAATACACTCGCAGCGACACTTAAGCGACAAGGACGAAAAATCACAAGTACAAGCATTTTGTATAAGTGTATGTGATTGCATTCCCATTCGCCATTCGTCCATCTCGCTTTCTGGCCATTTTCATGCTCATGTTCTTCATGTCTTTTGTGAGGTCATGCTGCTGCTAGTTTTCCCAGGCATCGTCTGGCATCGTGTTCGAGTGGCAAAAATTGTTTCTTTGATTTGATGGTTTCTTTTTAGCCATTGTTTGATAAAAGTAAAACTTATATTCTACAATACGTCGATACGTATTCTTCAATTACTTTTGTTTCTTTTGGATTTTCTTGTTTTTTTATACACATACATACACCAAAAATAGTCGAAGTAAATTTTTCAATCAAAAAACAAAAAACTAAGCAAAAATATATGAGTAGATTTTTATGTATAAGTATATGTAATAATCATTATTTGTTTTACGCACAATTATTAACAACAATTATCTAAAAATTCTTGCTATATATATATATATATATTAAATAAACTTTTGCATTCGCCATCTTGGTTTGGATTTGTTTTTGGTTTGGTTTGTTTTGGTTTGATCTTACACTTAGCTAAAATTTAATTTAAAAAACAAATTGAGTATTAAATAAAATCGATGTACTGAACTTCTTGTTGTTATTTGCTTCAATAAATGGCTGGTTTCAAGTTACCTTTTACATAAATATATATTAGATCATAAGATCCTTATCCTTTTCATTTCAAAGTACACACACAATAATAATAATTTTTCTTAAATTTTTTTTGCTTGCTTATATTTCTTGTGTGTTGTGTGTCATTTAGGAAATAGACTTTCAAAAGCTTAACATGCATAAACATTTTTTTTATCTGTAGTTTTTGAAACATTTATTTTGTAGTTATTCTTTTTATGTTTTCAATTCAATACACATATCTCTTTTGGATGTGGGTAACACTTCTCATCCTCATCTCTTTATTTTTTTTAGTTTCGTTTAAAGTAATCAATTTCATCATATACTCCAAGCCTTTTTAATCATTTACCACAAATCGGTAATCAGAAAAATCTATCTTACGACAATACGCCAAGCAACAACGATTAAAGCATTTACTGCTCATCATCTGGCGAAATTTTGGCCAGTGTCAATAATATCATAGTTAGCTCTTTGCGTGAGATTTTGCCATGTTTATCATGGCCAACTCCGCGCATAATTGTCTCCTCGAATGCAGCCAAATCCTGGGCATCGTAGTCATCTTTCTTCACCAACTCTAGCAGATCCTTGAGGAAGCCCTTGAGTTCCTCATTCTCAATGGTGCCACTGTTATCCTGTGGTCAATGTTGATGTAATTTTAATCAAGAAGTTTAGATGTTAGTTATTAAGTAAAAGCTTACCCGATCATAGAGTGAGAACACCTTTTCTATATCCTCTTTGGTCAACTTGGTGGCTCCCTATGGTAATCAAGAGAATACATAAAAGAAAAGGGCGTTTGATATAAAATTATTCAATGTTAAGCTCAAAATATAATCAATAACTCCAACAAGATATATATATATATATATAAAACATATTTTTAAGAGCATTTTTCAAGATTCTGTTAAAAGATTTCTGTTTTAAATCGCAATTGTTTACATCTTACGAGGGTATATTTAATCGCATTTGGAAACCGTTAAAAAAATCGATGATATTTAGTATTATAGTAATCAGTATTATATACAGAAAGCTATGAAATCTAATAGTCTTTTCTCACTACAGTAGCATTTAGCAAAAATGTGGGAAAATGTGGCTTTTGCTCCCATATATTTTATAAGGGAAGCTAGTGGTGGCCATTTAGAGTGAATGCTACTTTATCCCGCTAAATCAGCTAGTTTGCTTTGGCGGGCTTTTATCGAATGATGCTTTAGTGAGAAAAGGCTATAATTTACTATGAAAACGCTTTTCTATGTCAATCCGAAAATTTACTACTAATCGTCAATTCATAGAATTTGTTGAATTCATTATGTAGTCCATCTAAAAATGCTCTTCAAAAAGTAGGACTAAACAATTATTGTGGGATTTGTTTAAATGTCAACTTTATAGAAGTAAAGTTGAAATTTGAACATTTCATTTGATCATTATAATTTCACATATATTGTAAGTATATTTTGTTTTAATCTGCAATTACTTATACGTATATGTATGTAGATGTCTATGTATGTTACTAGACTACGTGTCATTGTGTGTGTGTGTGTGTGCACTCACTAATGTCATGTTATTTACAGCGTCTGTCAAACACATGCCATCATCATGCAAAATAAAAATCATAGGAAGGAGGGGGGCGAAGGCTTACTCGCCCCATAATCAGTTTAAAGATTTCTTGTGTATGTTTGTTTCTGCTTTGTGTTTTTGCTTTTCTTTTTTAAGTCTTTTTATTATGCGAAGCAAGTTTTTATCCCCGTGGCATTATGTTTGCCTACAGAAAAACCAATTTCCATTTCATATATGTCATACGCCATATTGGCTCAATAAACATTACAACCAATTTGTGTACAATCGAGAAGAACAAAAAAAACGAAGAAAATAAACCAAAAAGCAAAGAACAAACAGCAAATTCCCCCAGGACGACCAAGAACATTTGTTATGTTAATGTGGGTAGACATAAATTGAAAATGAAAACGAAAATGCGTTCAATTTGGCTTAAAAGCTTGATATTTAAGTAATTAATATGCATTAAATTGAAATATTTTTCTGGTTACCCAGAGGTAGAGAGAAGGTGTGACTCCACTCTACTCTCTCTATCTCTCTGTGGGGGGCCCCATGCTTAGTTAATATATTTTGAGCGTAGCGTTCTACGTGTTGTGTGAAGATTTATTGATTGCATTTTAGCAACGAAGCGAAACTTTTCTGCTCTCTGTTTCCTTGTTTGGCAATCCTGCGGTAATGCACAAGGACATGCAGCATATTATTTTTCTTGTGGACTTACGGGTTAACAAATGTTATTGCATAAGCGTCGCATTTTCGTTTTGCGGCGGTCTTAAAGGATTTTCTTGTGGCCGGATTAGAAATCCATTAAAAGTTCCCATCTTTGTTTTCATGCTTTAATCAAATTTACAGCAAAGTTTTGCGAAATGGAATTTAACACCCACACGCACACATACATAAACGCACAGAAGTATGCTATGGATATATATATTTTGACAAATTGCACACACTTAAGCCTCCCGTTTTTGTCTTCGGTTGACGGGCACGTCGTTCTGGCCACCCCATGATAAAATGAAGTAATTATTTTATACTTCAACACTTTTTGAAAGCCATTCCAAAAAAAAAAGGGGCGGCCATTATCCCCATACCCAGCAGCACCCACCATCACCTCAATGACTAAATTATGCAAAAGGTTTTTTTACATCCCCAAGGGGTACCCCTTGGGGCACAATGGCGGTGCGGTTAGAGAGAGAGAGAGAAAACACATCGACATATAATTTCTGGACCTCATCACTTAGTCTAAAGCTGCTCACGTACATGCACTTATCGTACATGAAATGGGCCAAAGTGGGGCCTACAAACGCCCACAAATGTCTAATTAGTAGCACATAGTTGTCATTTATGAGAGACTTGCCATGAATTCAAATGGGCGGAGGAACCCGACGGGCGACTATGTGTTGATTAAGCAAATGTCTATTTTAGGGTGGGTAAATATGAAATCGATGAATATGTTATGGATTAGACTGAATTTCCAGTCTACAAATTGCATTCCAACAGCAGGCGAATGGGGAACAATGTGGGGAATGCATGACTTGGACATTGTGGTAGAGGAGATTAATCCACCAATGACCTAAAGTGTCTTTAAGTTGGCCGTAAGCAGTAAAAACATATTTAAAATGGTCTGACCTTGATTTCCTAAAGCAATAATTCTCTCTTTTATCTAAAAACTTTTTGCGTTTGGTATGTTTTTAGCTGCCTTAGGTATCTTTTAGTCACTGTTGCCAATTTAGCTGTTTTTTGGCTAAAATTAGCTAATTTTCAATGGCGATAGCCAATTTTTCAGACTGTGAATAGAGCTAATTTTGTTTTTAAATTAATTCCATTTGCAATATGTATTTTTGATTGTTTTTAAAATTTGATTGTTTTGATTGTCTAAAAAGTTACATGACAACCTCACCTTCGAAAGTCTTTTTTGTGCCTGTGATTTTTATGACTTTTTTTGTTTAAAAAAAAACATAGCTAAATTGTAAATTGACTCCAAAATATTGCTTATTTTTGGATATGAATCATCTTTTTGTTTCTATTACATTTTGCTTGTAACAGATATAATCTTCTATCTTGTCAGAGATGAAAACTTTCCACTATTTACGTTAATTTCTATTTAGCTTAGCGTATAATCAGCTGCAAACAAAAATAAACCAAGGCAATTTGAATAAAAATCTGTTTCTTTCTTGATTTAAATATAAATTCTCTCTATTGGTTGCTTGATTTTTTGATTTGAATCTTTATGTAAACTTATTTTTTATGGTTTAAATAAATAGAAAGATCAAAAATGTTAAGCCAAGCAGCGAGCATCCATTCCAGAAAACATGCAATTGAAATTTATCCAAACACACACAAATAAGTTTCTTATTCAAATGCTATTCAAAGCAATTTTCCATTGTCTATTCAAACACATTGAGGAGTCAAAACGTATAAAAAGAAAAACCTCAAACAAAAATGAAAATCAATAGTTTTGTGTATTTTTGTTGTTAAGTATTTTCTATAACGGTACTACGGTGGAAAATATAAAAGGGAAAAAGTCAACAATTCTTGTTTCTTTAGTTTTTTTGTTACTTTTCTTCCACTTCATATCGTATTTAAATGAACAAATAGAAAAACAAAAACTAAATGGGGAAAAACAATTGAAACAAAGTGAAGCAATTTAATTGAAACCCGGCCAAGGGAGTTGTAAATGTGAAAATGCGGAAAAGTGTTTTTCCCTGTTATATTTTCATTCACTCTTTTTTTGGTTCTTTTTATTGTTTTGTTGTTGTTGTTTTTACTGATGTTTTGTTGGGACATTTTGGTTGTTTGTTTGAAAAATAAATACTTACATCAATGCCCTCCTTTTGTTTATTTTTTTATAGTGTTTTTGTTGTGTATTTGCATTGTTATAACAAAGAGTTGTAGTTGTTTTTTTTTGGTTGATTTTTTTTTTTGGTTGTTGGCAGTGCAATTGATTGCAGGTTTTATTTTTTTGGTCGATTTTATTTACAGCAATGATAAAATTTTTGTTTTATTGCTCAATTTGTTTGTTGAATTGTTTTAAAGTTGGTTTTGTTTTTTTTTTTTTGTTTTTAATTGCATTTGTTTGTTTGGTTTGGTTTTTATTTTAGGTATTTTTATATATATTTTTTTAATGTGTAAAGAAAGTTTTGTGGCAGCCAAAAAATGTACATCACGTGCAGAGTAGATTTTGGGTTTTAGAGATATATTTTAGTAGTTGTTGTTTTGTTGTAGTTGTTGTTTATTATATTGATTTGTTGATATTGTTGTTGTTGTTGTTTGGTAGAAATGAAATAAAATGTACAAGTGTTTGGTTTTTCGTTTTGTTTTTTTTAGAGATTAAATAGAAAATATATGAGTATGTAGATTTTTTTTTTTTTTGTCAAGTTAAAGTTGGATTAGGCATAAAGTTGCAATAGAGAAAGAAAGAGAGAGAGAGGTAGTTTTAGCAGGTTAGGCGCGGGGAGAGAGGAAAGGAGATAAAATAAATCAGAAAGTTAGAAAACTTTTTAATGAAACATAAAATGGGTTTTTTATAATCGGGGAAATATTTTTGACAAACTGGCAAAATGCAATTAATTTCAATAATTTAACTAATTAAAAACTATTATTTTGCCAGTTTGCTGTTAGTTAGAGAGATATTAAGTTTAGTTGTTAGTTAAATTGTTTAATCTAGGTTTTAGTTTTGGCTTTTGATTGATTAGTAAGCTAAGAGTTCCAGCTAGAATGCAGCAAACTTAAAATTTTCCAATATATTAAGTATACGTCTAGTAAAACATAAGCTAACCATTATGCATGACCAATATTAGTGTGTGTGTGTGTGTGTGTGGTGTGTGCGCAAAGAAAAAGATTTATAGCTGCATTTCGTTTTCAGTTGCTCACGCTAAATGTAATTTAATTGAAATTGAATTTTATTTTTCTGTCAACTAGAGTGGTGCGAATAGGTTAAAGAAAAAAATGTTGAAAACTAATAAAAAAAAATAAAATAAAACTAAAAACGCGCAAATTGCATGTGTCAGGACCTCGGACACGTTTCCACTTAAGTTGCCTGCAGTGAAATGGAGCAGCACAACACCTTGCCTCCTGTGCGGAGGCTGTGAGTGCAAAAGTTAAGTGAAATATCCGACGGAATCCGCAAAAAAGGTTTCCCCCCCTCCCCCCGCCCCACCTTTTGACAGTTGTTGCGCAACAAAATTAAATAGCTGGAAAAAAAGGAGGCGAAGCAAGTTTAGTCAGCCGTGGGCCATTATCATATGCTAGTAACGATGTCTCCCTGTGTCTGGTCTGTCCTGTGCCAGTTACTGCTGCTGCACATTATGTCACTGGCCATTGCGGTGCATGCGGCGTATACGTGATGTGCATTAGCATAAAGGTTTTTGCCATTTTGGCCAAAAGCCAAAAGGCTCTCCCGCCGAAAAGCAGCAGCTGCAAATGAAAGTCTAACACTAGACTAAGTACAAATTGAATTCGGCAGAGAGAATGGAAAAACTAGAAATGCTTTGCTTGTAGTCTAGTGTTTGACTAAGTTTTGAGGCCAAGTTTTTGGCCAAATGAGCAATTGCTCATAACTTTTACCTGCCGAGAGAGAGAGAGAGACTGCGTCCACATACTTACATAACTCACACTCAGGTCTGTCGCCATTTTTGTGGTTATAATAATGTGTACATAAAAAACCCTGAACAGCAAAAGAGGAGCAGAATAAAAGTTGATGCATTTTATTGCTTGCAAAATGTTAGAGGGGGGGGGTTTGGAAGGGTACATAATATGCACCTCGAAGCTAAATGTGCTGGAAATGCCAATTTTATGGCCACTTAAGCTTGCGCCTTTTCTTTCTTTTTGCTTTCATGCTTTTATGGCATACTTGCGGCCACTAATAAGTAAGCACGAATACGGGCAACAATGTTCCTTCCGGTCAGGTGAGAGGCGAGAGATGAAATCCCTTTAGTCTTACACACTTTATTACCATTCAGTGAATACTCTCACTCACTCACCCACATTCATACATATATATTTAATAATGATGCGATATCATAATTGTGTTTCACTGAATTGGAAGATGTGTAACCTTGTTGCTGCAGGGACATGAGATTAAATCCTGACATTGTATAAATCCAACATACATACATTACATACTATGTGGGCGTGTCGTGCCGTACCGTGGCCCATTCACATGTGTCAATAAAAGCCAAATAAAATGTCACAATGGCAATGGCAATGGCTACGTGCCAGTGACTTGAATGCATCTCTGCACATTGCTCATACGCCACATTGCACACACTAGAGTCTCGAGTCTCTGACAATTGCCATTGCAAAGCCATTGTTTGACTTTAGACCGCAAAAAGAGAGAAATGCAAATCGAAACATCTACCCAAAGATAAAAAAAAGAAACCTCCGTTGATACAATGATGTAGAAACCAAAGATGGCAACGCAATTGTTGCAGCTGTGATGACAGCCATTAATACCACACTCAGAAGAAAGGAGAGGCGATGAGAGGGGAGATATCTTTTTTAGCCACAAAAGACATTTACACTGCAAGAAATGAAATGTGCGGAAAATGGTATCACATTAATTGTGGTCTATCGATCAATCCAAATGGTTTTCAACTTTATGCTGTGTGAATGGGTATTCATTTGAAATCCTTATATGAGAGTGTGCCAGAACTTTCTTTACAATTGCTTTGGAAAACTTTCAAACGAATTGTCAGGATGCCAGAATTTAGAAATATTATTGGACAATTGATTAAAGAGCTGTTCAACTGTATAATCTTTAATTTTAATCTGAGTAGCCACTTTTCGATTTATTTTACTTCAAAAATAAAATTATTCTTTAATTTTGGAGAGATAGACAGCTTATTTTCACCTGTTTTAAGTGACATTTTCCTATAATTAAAAGATGAATATGTTGTAGTCAAATAAATTTGTGTAGGATGACTTGATTATTATTTGACTCAGTTTTATTCTCTCACCCAAGTCTTTCGCCTGCAGCTCGTCGAAAGAAAATCAGCGTCAGAGTTGTGTCTTTTATCGATATCAGCTTAAGCATAAGTGATATCGATATGACTTATTCATTATCGTAAAAAGGGTATTAGTACATTCGAGACTTTAGGACTATTAAATACATTAGGGTATATACACAAGGGGTATTATATACATTAGGGGTATTATATAGAGCAGAGTTACTGTATACTATGCATATACTACTATAAATATGAAAGGAAGTCTTTTCAGAAAATTTTTGTATCCCATAAACAATAAAAATTTCTTTGAATAATTTTGTATACCCTTGAAAATGGTAATAATAAATTCGTCTGTCTGTTTTAATGCAAACTAAACTCTTAGTTTCCCTGCTATTTAAATAAAACTTCGAATTTAAGCTTTATTTTGATGGACGCTGCACATTAGTCGGAAACGGCCCGTTCGAATCACTAGAACATATAAAAATCGTCCATAAACATTAAAATAAGCAGTGAAAGAGATAGTAAAATGCTTAGGGAGGTGATTTCAAACTCTAATGATCTTACTGAGACATAAAAGGAGAACTTGAAATGGTATATAAACTTCGTAACAGCTTAAGTTAGCTTCTTTGAAATTTTTTCTCAAATATTAGAATTTTAAACAAATGCTGGAGAATATTAATTGAAATTTTTTACAGATGTTTTTCCCCTCGGCGTTTGGGTTGTAAGCGACTGATAAAGAAACTTTAATAAGTTTGGTGGCTTATTAGAATGATGAGAACTTATCGGTTCACCGGACGATGAAGTGTTCTTTCATTTTAGTTAGTCTTCAAGTGGTATTCCCTAGAAGATAGCTTGTATGAGCTTAGTTGCTCCGAATAATTGGTTTCCTAGAACAAAATTGTGGTAACCAATCATTGAAGGGTGGTCCCCAAAGAGCGGGGGCTCCACTTGTGTCTAATGTGCTAGCTAATGACAAAAAAGAGCAACTATGAAATGCTAAAGGTAATGGAAAAAACGTTGACCCCCAACCATAACCAAGCGGCTATGGGAATTGTATGCCAGCAGACATGCTAATCCCTCAAAATGGGAAGTTAACTATTTTTAATATTTCACTGGGGAGTTAAGTTTGTTTTTGATTAAATCTAAGCCTTCTAACTAATTCCGTTTTCAATGAATGTTGATGAAGGATTACGAGTTTGTAGTGGCATAAACATCGATATATATGCCACATCATATGGTAAGTGCGTCAATTGAAATTATTCATACGCAATGTTGCACAAGTCAGCGTCAATGGCAGATGGGAACAGAGACACAGAGAGAGAGAGGGGGAGAGAGGGTGAAACAACATTTTGTGACAGGAGTATTGGAAAATTTAAGTTCTGCTTCGTCTAAGACTTTACCTAACACGACATGCACACCACACATCACACACACACACACACACACACACAAAGTACACACTCTGTAGTCGAATCTACCCCACTTCGTGCCCCATGTGAATGCTGTCAATAAGCAGCGTCAATGCGACTGTGGCACGTACATTTACAGCAAATAACAATAAGCACTTGCAACTGGCATTTCGGAACGGTTTCTCTTCCTTTCCTATTCGTTACCCATTCTATGTGAATTTTGTGCTCCAATGTAGAAGCCACTTGATTACCAAGAACAACAAACTGAATGTATGTACTTACAAATACAACAACACGACGACAAGAACCGAATTGAGGTTGGTCTTTTGTTAGACAAAACCAAAAAAAAAAAAGAGTTTGCTTTTCCTCTTCTCTTTTTTTTTTTGGCAAACGAAAAATATTTCGTTACCAGGGGCACTCGGGCGTATATAATTCCATTTAAATGAAATGTTGCCAGAAACGAGAGGCAGTATCATAGGGAATTAAATTAGTATAAAAATCTGTTTCACGTAATATCTATAGGGATTAAATTGAAGTATTTAAATGCGTTTTTCTATTAATACTCACTACTCGCATTTTTTCTGCTAGCTAAAAAAGGGAAAGCAAGCTGAAAAATTTAATTCTTTTAAGCAAATCCTTGAATTAGAACTATAAATGTTTTAGTTACAGGCAGACTGATTGTCGAGATAATATTTTCATTTCTTTGGTTTTTATTTTTATGACGATTTCATGTTATAATTGTGGCCTTCTTAACTAAACTGAGCAATAGTAATAAATAAAGCTACAATTCCGCCTTCCCGCTATTAAAATTTAAAATAGCGTTCCCGCTAGCTTTCTCAAACATGCATAAAAAAGGCCAAATCTGACGAGAACACAAACTCTAAAGTGTCTGCAATTTAAGTGAATGGAATTGTAAATAAAGTTTGAACTACTTCTTTATTACGAAGAACCAAATCAATACTTGAAATAAAAATCTTGTGGTATTATATTTTTATTTGGGCTTCCGTTTTACATTCCTGTTAATAAACTTGGCCATTTCCCAGCCCGAATAGTAAACAATGCTAACAAGAGCAAAATTTCATAGTAAATTTCCTTCGCCTCATCTGACATTCATTTCAGGAAAATATCTTCAATATAAAAAATCTATCTCGATGGTTTGTTCATTGCTCATGCCAATTGCCAGCTAAAAATCCTGCTGAGCATGCTAAAAGCTTCCAAAAAAAAGGAAGGAGAAGAAGCAATGGAAGCCTTGCGGCAATATGACTAGGACACAAACTTCTGGCCAAACTTGGTTCAAGTCGAAAATATTTATTTTCTTTTTTCGGTTTTTTTTTTCGTTTTTGCAGGCCAAATTACGTGCCCGTGTGTTGTGTTGGAATGGAATGCCAGCCAAGGTCTGTCTATACCCCGTACTGGGTCCCCATACAACCAAGCTCCATTTAACCCCAATTGGCACATTAATTTTTGTCAGCTTGGGATTTGTCTTTGTTCGTTTTTTTTTTTCTTCTCTTTTTTTTGGGGTTTTTTGGTGTTTTGTTTAATATTAAATATCAAAATAAATTCGCCTTGTGTATTTTCACAATCTCTAAAAGGCAATTACTCACTGGAGGTTGCTCTCTCTCTCCCTCTCTCTCTCTCTCTAGGGATAGAGCAGCTGGATAAAGTTTTTCTTTCGCTGATTTGACTAGAAGGCAACACCTGTTTGCTAATTATACCACAAAATGTCGCCTAATTGGCAAAATGCAAAAGGGTGGAAGGGAAACACAAACATATTTTCCACACAGATATTATGTGTATATATATGTAGGTGAAAATTTCCATTCAAATGTTTAGCCATTTCGTTTTCGTTTAGGCTTTTCCTTTTTCTGTTGTTGTTGTTGATTTTTTTATTATCCAATTCGAGTGGCATTAAATCGTCTGACGTATGGAAAAAGGTAAAAACGGAAGCGTCTACGTCGTCAATTTGATGGAGAGCATAGTGTTGTGTAGAAGGATGAGTAAGTTGGGAGAGGGGAGGGGGGGATACTGGTTTGTTCAAGTGAAATTGATTTGGCTGGCCCACGCTTTTTATGGCGCTCTCTCTATGAACATTCAGTGTTATACAGGTGTTTGGCGTCACGCATACGCCGTGTTGCCAGCATTTCTGTTGAGCTTGGCAATTCACCTGCCACCGCCCACCGCCTATCAATGCCCCTCCCTCCCCCCATCCCCCTGCTATTGGTTGGCTCCGCGCTTGACTGGCTTTTATTTTACGATTGTAGACAATATTTTGTCGTGGTTTCCTTTTCTTTTTTTTTTGTTTTTTTTTTTTTTTTTCGGTGGTGGAATGGATATAAAGACAAAGCTATTCTTGGCATGGCTTCATTTGTTGTGACGCAGCTAGAATTTCAAGGTAAGAAGATTCCATTGCGGGTTTATGGCTTTGCAACTGGAAACTGTCTCTGATTATATCATATTCCGAAAAAACAATCTTTGTCAGCGTGCACAGGAAACGAATTTGGGTTAAGGAATTTCGCTTACATTTGTTTTCCTTTTCTTCTGATTAACTTGTAGAACTGATTTTGTATCTAAAATAGATTTGTTTTTCCCAACCTGAATAAGTGAAAACATATTTAACCTTAGTCCCAACACACAAACAATACGCTGAATGGTAAGAAATTAAAATAAAAGAAATGAAATGATTAAATATTGTAAGTGTTTTGTGTATAAATTGGCTTGCTTTGAGGAGAATGCAAAAACTATTTTGTTTATTTGATTTGTTCTATATTGAGAAACTAAAGAAACTAAGACCTAAGTGCTAAGTTATATGTGTGGATAAGTGTTTGTTTGTTTGTTTTTCATTCAAAGCCTTTTGTCTTTGAGTACGGTCATAGATAGATAGTATATTGAAAGTTACGACTTTTACTTCCATCTTAGCTTACACACTATCATGAACCGAGACGAAAATCGAATTATGCGGGGGGAGTGAATCGAATTGAATCGATTCTTTTATTCTTTTGCTTGCCCACTTACCTTGAATACCTGACGGCAAAGGAAATTCTCTTTAACCGGAAGTAATCTGTAATGAATAATTTAAGCATTTAAAGTCGACATTGATTGAATGGGCAGGGCCAAGTACATGGATTGCTGTTACTTACTTGGCCATTTCCGAGAGCTGCAAGCGGCCATCTTTGTTGGCATCGAAAACTTGTAGCTGAAAGACACAGAAAAGAAGAGAAAATAAAGCAACGCCCATACGTTCAATAATGTGTATGAGTCAATGAAATATTTATACTCAATTACTGCTTAATTAATGAGAAAAAAGGGAATTACCACACGTACAAACACACTCACACACCTAAGTGTGTTTTTAATGAAAATTTATTAGATATTATGGCTTGATTTAAGAATTGTTAGCTTTAATTTTAAGGTTTGTCTTCTCTGATTTTAGTGTTATCAAACAATAAACAAAAAATGTAAACTTTAGCTGCAGGCACTTTAGAAAGTTCTTGTTTCTTGTCTCCGACCCGCATTTGACTTGCAAATGAGCTTCCAGACAAAGCAAAGAAGTTTGTGTGTGTTATTTTTTGTTCTTCTTATTTTATCATAATTTATTGTAATGCTCAAAACCCCAGAAGTATGCACTGATTATTATTAAAAACCACTAATGAGTCGCTCGAGAGCGATGGGCAGGCGACAGATACAAGTGTTGGCTCTGTGGGTTGGATCTGGGGACTGGGTCTGGGGGCTGGGATGACATAATGAACTGTGTTGCGTAATGAAGCCGACTCACACATGAGCGCTTCCGGTTGCCATCAAGTTTTTTAATTAACAACATTTTTGGCCTGCATATAAATTTCTAGTTGTTCATTCTCTTCCTGTCTCTCACGGTTTTTGGCATCAACACAAAAGCAAAAATAAATTAATTGCAAAACTGTGTGCGAGAGCGAAAACTTCAGATCCCTGTTAAACACATTATGTGAGACATCGCGATGTGTATGTGAGAGAAAGGTGACATTAATGGTGATTAAGTACTGTAAACTGCAACTCAATTGCAACTGATTACAATGGCATTATATGCTATGGAACATGTAAAAAGGTGATGAGCTGCAGGTAGACTGTTTATGCAGGCAAAAAAAAGTAATCCATTTTTTTTGTATCGAGCTAAGCATTGGGCAAAGGCGAAAAGAAGTTGGTATAAAGAAAGGGTTCCTCCGGAATTGAAACTGAATATTGATGAACTTTTTGCCTAAACGTTTTTTAATTTCTAATAGAAATCAACCAAGATTTAAAATCAATTTTGGATCAAGATTTTTTACTTAGTTTAAATTACTATAAGTATAATAATAAAGAATTCAGTATTTATAAAATGCAAAAAGAAGTTGGTACAGTCGCACTTTTCTATAGTTAAATTTAATTTAATGAAGTTCTCCATAGAATAAATTTATTTCAAAGACACAGCTTTCTCATTTTATTTATAAAATCAAATTATGAAGTTTCTTCTGGTCCTTTGCGAATTACTTATAGGCACGAACGATTGGTTTATTCATCAATTTAATATTAATGAACCGCTTAAAAATTTCTAATAGAAGTCGACTTTGATTTTAAATAGATAGGGAAAAAATAGAGTGAAATTCTAAATGAACTAAGATCTAATAGTCTTGAAGGTTTTTTGAAGGTTCTATTAAGTTTTTGGCCAAGATTTTGTAATGGATTGTAAACAGACATATTATTTTTAAGTGTGCCCGCTCAACGATAGAGGTCGAAGGGGGCCTCAACTGAGGCACGGTCACACTAACAGAAACTGATTGAGAAAAGTGAACGTGATTTTATCTTAATTAATTTAATCTTGATATTATTATATTCCGACTGTAGAAAGATACAGATGGGGAATTTTGAGAATTTTTTGAAAAATAGTCTAATTTTTGTCAAAAAAAGATAGCCAAGGCGATTATTAGATAAAAATGAACTCAATCAAGATATACATTTAGATCGTAACTTGTTTAACAAGGTCAATATATTTTTATACAAATCAAAAATTACTTATTCATTCATTCTTTTATTAAATAAAATGATTGGTTTGGCTCAGATATAGACATTTTGTTTTGTGAGGTAAATATGCAACGATATTCTATAATTAATTTGTGAATTTTGCACTAATATAAGGTGAAACTATTTTGGATGATTTTTACTAAACGATAAAGAAATGTTTTTCTTGCCGTGTAAACAATTTGAGACAAAACCATTTACTAATGACGTATGTTCTTCGTAAAAATTAAACATTTTTAAGCAATTTATTAAAATCTTTCTTAAAAGAGTTTTATCATGAAAAATGTTTCATTATTTGTGTCAGAATTTCAATACTTTGGTAGGAAACATTCAAAAAAATTGAAAATAATTTAATTTACCAAACTGCTTAAATTTGCAGAAATATTTCACTGACATTTGACTCTAATCAATTCACTTTTGACCAAGTTAAGACCTAGAGAGGCTTTGTTATGCAAATTTCAGTGCAATTCTAAAGAAAATTTCATTTCAATGAAATGTTACGGTGAAATTATGTTACTTCTGAAATTAGTTTGGGCCGTAATGGACTTCATTTCTCAAATTTAAACTTACCATTGTATCGGTGTATTCAATGAGCTTATCCTCAGACACATCATTGATCTTTTTGGCCTCTTTGAGCAAGTCGCGCAAGAAATTCTTTAGTTCATCCGCTTCAATGTAACCAGAGTTATCAGTATCGTATTCACGCCAAATCTAATGGAAACGAAATGAAATCAAAAGAGTCAAAGTCAAAGTCGAACGTCAAGTCAAGGGGAAGAAACGTTCAAAATTAATTAAGGCGACACATGCTGGACCTTTTTTTGGGTGTATTTTGGTAATTTTTCTTCACACAATTTTATTTTGTATTTTTTTTCTGTTTGGTTACCTTCATGAATTCAACGCTTGATTCCAAGGGGTTATCGAAGCGGAAGAGCAAAAGAAAATTCTCCTCCATGGGCAAAAGTTGAGCAAGCTGTGAAGTAAAGTGTGAGAAGGAAAAAAAATGAGAATGAGAAATAAAGAATACAAAAAAACGGGCTAAGAAATATATTTATTTTTCTGTTGGCATTGTAGAGAACTGTGTTTTGTGCTACATTCAGTTTAAATTGGATTAAGTTCAACTTTATGGGAGCGTGGAGGAAAAAGTTTTTAATAACTACTACCACAGAGAGAGAGGTAAGAGAGAGAGAGAGAGAAGAAATGAAGAGAAATGCCTCTTGCAATTTAAGATGCAAAAAGAGTTGCTAAAACTTTAGCCGATTTGAATTTTGGGCATGTTTCTCTTTCCCCCCTCCTCTCGTGCCATTTAAGAACTTTAACTTTTAATCAACTATTGGCTGCTCTGGTTTTTAATCTCATTAAAAAGTTTCCATTGACATCATTTTACACACAAGTCTTGTTCAAGCATTTTTTGGATAATTGGGTTTTTGGTAAGGACCAACTCAGCTAATCCATCAGATGACAATGTGTCATAGTCGTCAGAGTCGTCAGAGGTTGTGTGTTTCATGTCTATGGAACTGAGTGATGAATGTGCTTTAAGCCTTGAGCATTTTTCACTACTCTCTTTTGCTCATTTATCATAACTGTTTTGTATAAACTTTGCTTTTAAGTAACTTTATTATTTTCTTGGCCCCAATACACTTGCACAAGCACCAACACACACTCACAAAAGGTCCTGGTCCGTCTTCAATTAAAAACTCATTTAAAGAAAACGAGAAAAACTTTTGCCCGCTTGCCACGAAACTTTTTTTTATTTTTTTTCTTTTGGTGGCAAATGCCAAATAAATTATTGGAGAAAAAAGATTCGACTCAGGGTCGTCGTGAGACATTTAAAAAGCAATTTGAAAGCGTACAAGAGAAACAGAGGCCGAGGGGGCAGGGGGCAAACGAGGAGTTGAATGTCATTGGGAGAACTGGCATTACGCATACGACATGTGGACATGGGCGTAACTAGCATTGAAGCACTTTGGGGCATAATCAATAACATTAATCATACATAGACATGTGGGCTATCAAATGGACACGATAATTAAGACTAATTAACCCATAACTAATATGTTAACTACACTAATTAACTGAATTATTATCTGTAAACACAATTTTTGGCCTTAATTGGAACACATTTCTCCTCTGATTTTGCTACACCCATGACTCTAGAGTGCCCGAGTTATCAGAAATGACTTTCTTACCTCTCGAATGTCAATTTTGCCATCTTGATTATCATCATAGGCCTCCATGAAGCAAGATTTCAGCTCCTCCAGCATGGTATCGGTCACAGCCTTTTGCCAAAAAAACACAAATGGAATAAAAGAGGAATCCAAATGCATATCGAATTGAAATCAATCAAATGAAGCTTACCTCTGGACTGATATCCGTGGCATTGGCACTGGCCACAAACTCCCGCAGGAAGCCATCCAATTCGGTTCCCTCAATGTAGCCATTACCTAAGATAGGATAAAAGAAAATGTTAAATTGGAATTATTGGTCCTGAAGCTGACTTACCATCTTTGTCGTAATGTGCCCACACATCCATAAACTGATTGGCCGATAGCTTCTTCAGCTCACGGGACTCAGGATCACGATATTGGCGCATAAAATTGTGAGCCTTCTCGATTTGTACACGTTTGGCAGCTGCTGCGGCGGCGGAATCCATTTCTTTGTCTTTTTCGGTTTTTTGGTTTTTATTGATGGCAAAAGTTCTGCAAATGAGATACGAGGTTTTTCTGTGTGATTTTTAAATTCATTGTGACTTTTGGTTAAGTGGTTTGGTGGCAGCTTGTTTGCCACGCCCCCTCGAACATGAAAACTATCTTTTGGCGTTTTCGTATGTGGCGTGTCAGTCAGCCCAGCGACTACTTAATGCTTCCATAGATTTGTGAACAGATGGCGAACATGCAATCGTTTGCCTCGAATCAATAAATATGAATAATATAGTTTTTTAAAATGGTGGGTAATTTAAATAGAAAAGAACAATGTCTGTGACCGCACCCTTGAAAGTTTACATTTCCTTAAATTACATTTTGAATTTTAAATTTCGTAAGTAACTTATATGAAATGTTTTACTATTAGAAAAGTTCCAAAATACTCAAAAGCTTTTTTATTGCGACTATTTTCACAATTAATGTTTTAAGATTAGTTTATCTCTGAATTTAAGTTTTCTACATTCGAAAGTAATTAATAGTATTAGTAAGAAAAACTAAAAATTCAATTAGAATAATTATCATCTATTTAAAGGATAACCTAAGGCGCCGTTCAAATATTACGTAACTCAATTCAGGAGAGCGAAGTTCCGTAAAACTTTACGACGCGTTAGAGGGATCTACATACTTATTATTGTATACGCATTGGAATTTCTTTAGAATTTTTGCGAATTGAAATTAATGAGAACGAAAACGAAAATAGTTGCATCTTTTAGGTAAGATTGTTACTTGGAAGCTACGTAATGATTGGGTAAAAGAATTGGTGGATAAAAAGGGAAATTTTTTTCGGGAGATGTTAAATAAGGCTGAATGTCCCCAATAAACCTTATCTTCACGAGGTTGTAACTCAGTCATAGTTTTAAAAGGCTCTGTCTGTTTAAAATCTTAACAACTACATCAATCAATCAATCGAGTATTTGTCTGGGAATTAGAAATTTGACCTAGCATTGATTAAAATCCTCGAAGTATATAAGTTTATCACTGAGTAAAGAATATTATTTATTTATTTATTTAACATAGGATATAGTTGTAAACTATCAACCTAACAATTTTTACAACCACAAGCAAAAGTTCCTGAAAATTTAAAGACAACCTGTTTATTATTTGTGCTAAAAATAACATCGTGTCGGAAAGAAGAATAGTTTTAGCACTAGTATAAGAAGGTTTAGAATTTAAAAGATAGGTTCTATTAAAGTAAATGATAATCTAGTTAAACTTCCTCCCAACAATCTGTTATAACATTGGAATATCAAGAGAATAGATACGTCCAGTGCGTATTTGAGAATTTTAATTAGATATAAAGTTGTCCATAGTTTCAGAGACCCTGCTAATGTGTGTGCATAGTGTGTCACCCCCTCTGCCTAACGAAAAAACATAAAAAAGTGAACTAAAATGAAACAAAAATTAGTTGGGCCAACCAACATATTATTGGCTTAGTGCTGATGTGGGAAATTGTGTAGTAAAGGGAGCGAAGGCAACAATGAAATTAATAGCATAAAATACACACACACACACAAATAATGATAAAGAGGAAGAGAAAGAAGGAGAGGGGGATGGAGAGAGTAGGAGGAGGTCGTCGCCATGGGAGTTCCCTCAACAAAGGAAGCGAAAAAGCGCAACTAACAGGATTAGAGACCTGCATATAGAGAGATTGTAAAACAACATGGAGAATGCGAAGAGGGTACTAGGGGCTAGGTGGAGGGGGGTGCTTTTAAGTGTTGGCCTTTTTAGCTTGACCCGTAGCACATTTACAGGCGTCAAGTTGAGACAAAGCGCCATTCTCACGCACACACACATACATAGATAAGAAGCAAAGTCCTTGTAACACTTGACGTACATAAATTTTCAAGCATAGTTATAGGTTCGTTTCCTTCCTCCCACCAATACGCACCCCTCCCCCCCTACCCCCCCACACGCACTTCCGTGTCAGTTAAATATATAACAACAGCGGCGACGGGGGAAGAGGGTGCAAAAAAAATGAGATATAAATTGCTTTACAAAGTAAAATAACAAGCATAAATTGTTGCTTCGCCTTTGCTGCGGGGTATCTGAAAAACAAAGCATCCACAGAGAGGCCAGAACAAGGAGAAGGAGATGCAGGAGGTGGGCAGGAAGCAGGACCTGGATGCCCTCCCTCCCTCCAGTAGATGAGCTACAAACTGTTGGCCAGCATGTTGGTGGCATCTTTTTTGTTGTTATTGTCCGGATATTCTCCGCACACCGTTAAGTCTGATGGAAGCTGCAGGAGACAGAGGAGGAGGAGGAGCCAGAGGAGGAGGAGGAGCAGTTTGCTGTGATGACAGTTTGCTGCGGTTGCTGTGGGCCAAACCTAACGAACACACAGAGACCTGGGCAAATTTCAAGCAGCTGCCTGTGGTTAAATGAGTTTTACAACCGAATCCATGGACAGTGGGCAGACATTAAGAAAATTACTCTAAGAAATATTTACAAACATTTTAAAGAACATAAAAACTAGTAAGTTTCTATAATATTGTTAATGGAAACGATGATCTAGATGGATGCCACAAGTATCGGAGGAGAGTTGTTAATGGTATGGGCTGCCTTTGGATATGCCGGAAAGTCCCGAATGTGCTTTATTCCGACAAAAACGAATGCGGAAATGTATATTAAACTTCTTGATATAGAGCTTATTGATTTTTCGGAAAATTTTTATCCTGACGACAGGAATTTTCAACAGGACAATGCTCCAACACACACGGCAAAGTCTACAAAAGAGTTTTTTTCCTCACGTAATATTGATGTTTTAGAGTGGCCAGTTTGTGGTCCAGACCTTAATCCAATAGAAGACATTTGGGACATTTTATCGGCCAAGGTTTACAAAAATGGACGTCAATTTGACTCAATAGTGCACCTCAAGGAAGCTGTGGTCGCTGAGTGGAAAAAAAATTAGCAAATCCACTCTGGAAATATTGGAAGACTCAATGCAGAGTCGCCCAAAACAAGGTTATTCAAGTAAAAGGCCATCATATTAAATACTAAACAAAAACAGATTAGTTGAAATCATTGAAATATAATATAACTTTTTCTTATAAAGATTTTTTTTATCTTTCGAGATTTTTCTGAGTTAAAAAAAAGAATTTTTGTTATTGTTTTTTGGTTTGTTTAATTAGGTTTATAAGCTACAAAAAAGTTATTATTTTTCTTTCATTTGAAATATATTTTTTTCCCAAAAATTGTCGTGCACATATATTTATTTCCATGAGGTAGATTATTCCATACCCAAATAGGAATCAAAGTTAGTTCTCGCTTTTAACTTGCCCTTTTAATCCCACTGTCCCATAAGTGGAGCTCGAATTGGGGGGCCAACTTGTTGCCTATTCCGGCTATAAGGCCATTGTTTCGTTTGCCTGTCGCCATGTTCACTTTTCATTTAATTTGTATCGCAGAGTGTTGGCTGAATGGAAACTTTTCGCATTGTTCGAAACTACTTTTGAGTGAACTTTTCTCCTAGCTTTTTTTCTCTCTCTTTTACAACCTGCTAAAGGAAACAAAGTGTTAACTTTAACCAGAGGCAAACGTTGGCTATTAAAACTGGGCAAGCTTAAAGACTTTATGCCAGGAAATGCCATTACTGGCTTCTGGATGATGGTGGATTCTAGGTCAGGCTCATTAGAAGTTCTCGTGTCGCTCTCTCTCTCTCTCTCTCTTTCTTCGTTCGTTCTGGCTTTGTTCACGCTTTTGCTTTCCAATTGTTATTGCATACAAATAGTTTTGTAGTTGTTGTGTAATGGCATGTGTGTGTGTGGGTGTCGGGCGAATCCTTTTCCATTGCTAGATCCTTGTGCCGAAGGGCCTTGAAAAACATATAAAAAGAGACCGTATTGCAGCTAATGTTGCCTCACCCACCACACATATGTGTGTCTAAACGAGACTGCAAGGGGGAGGAGAAGAGTGGGGGAAATGGGGCAAGGTTCTTTAATATAAATTATGAGAGTCAACTCTTGTGCTCTCCGTGGTCCTCGGGCATTATGGAATGCCAACAAGAAATATTCTGCTATTCTTAGAAGAAATAAAATTGTCTTGAAATCATTTTCGTAGATAAAAAAGGAATTCAATAATATTTTATTAGATATTATAATGTCGTTGGATTTGTTTTGTTCTTTATTTCCCTATGCTTAATTAGCAAAACAACCTGCTAAATGCATAAAAACAAAAAATAGAAAGAAAGTTCTTTAGTTTCTTTTCCACACGCATCTAACTAATTATGGAAGCAAACAAAGACACGCACACTCTCACACACACACACACACACACACACACACACACACACACACACACACATTCGCTATTATCGAAAACAATTAGGTAATTTCCATTCACATTCGCATTGGCATTGGTCCTGTCAGCGAAAAAAACAACAATTTCAGGTAGCAAGCGGAAACGGAAATAACAGCAAAAAACTTTACCGCTTTGAAGCATACTTTTCGGCGCACCTACGAACTACGAATGGAACGGTATAATGGCGCCATTGCATGAGTTGGAATGGTGCGAAAAGGATGCAAAAGGCTTACAATTGTCAAGACTTGTCACCCACTAGGAGTGCCGAGTAGGCAGAGGTTCCTCTTCTGCTTAGTTTTACGTTGCGCGCGTGTTAAAGTGGCAGCTCATACTCACGCACCTGCTCTGACATTGACAATGGCCATCCAGCTAAACCCCACCCCTCCCCCGCCCCTTCCCCTCTTCTGACTTTAAGTGCATTAAGCTCAGTTCGCAATTTAATTTAAGTGTTTGTTTTCCTACCTCCCTTTCTTGTCAGCTTGTTGCTGTTTCTTGGCCCGCAAAATTAAGGAAGGATACGTGTACGTGTCTTGGTTAAAGTCCTTCCCCCTCCTTACCCTTCCCCCCTCTTCCCTTATCCGTTCTTAATATTGCTATTTCTATTTTTAAACGGCTTCCTCGATGGCCTGCCAAGTCTGAATTATACATTAGTGTTTGGTTTGTTTCTGTTTCTGTTTTCTATTTTGATTTTTGCCATCGTCTGGCTTTAGCCAATTTTCTGCCAGTTGCCTGCTTCTGTTGTTCTATTTTTAGCTTTAATTATGGTGAAATGTTCAGATTTATGTCTGTGTGTGTGTGAAAGAGTTGTTGTTTATAGTATTTGTTGACAGTTTTGTTGAATTTATTGATTGCACGACCTTGAGCTACTTAACTTTTAATCACTTGCACAATGTTTTTTTTTGTTTTTCTATTGATTTTTCGAATTATTTGAAGGTGAAATAAATTGCATATAAATTTTCAACTATTCAAGGCACCTGCATCTGTCTCTCTCTCCTATGTTCTATTTCCTTAGAGAGCTCCAATCAAACTGTTGAACTTTTCTGATTTTGGATTTAGCTTGATTATGAAAGTTCAAGAATTTGTTGCCTTTCATGGTCCAAACAAGGTTTTGGCAGATGTTAAAAGTTACGGGGATGAAAATTCTTAGTCAGACATCAGCTGCTCCCAAAAGTAAGGTCGACCATAAACGAAAACTTGACTGCATTGTGTCAGCTGAAGTCATATTCATAAATAATAATTTTAGAAAGACTTTCTTGCTACCCTAAGCCCCACACACGTCACACACTCACTCACACACACACACACACACACATTTGGACACATGACGCACTTGTATATAATTTATGCAGTATGTAGACACCAAGACAGACAAAAGAAATGCATAAAGAGAGAGAGGGACCGACTGACTGACTGACTTACTGAGTGAGTGCTTTACTGACTGACTGACTGACTGACTGACTGACTAACTGAGTGACTGTCCGACTGACATGGAGGCTTCTGCCTCACCCTCTCATTGTGCTTAGCTTTTGAATTATAGAGCAGACATTGTCTGTATTTCATAGTTTTTTTGTTTCCAGTGCTGCTTGCTCGGCTTGTCTTTATTCTGTTTTCATATTCATTAACATGCCGCAATGCAAAAATATGCCAAAATGTTAAGGTGAAGGTTGACAAGACGTAAGGTATGGTAAAGCAAACACTTTGCCCCATCCTTTTTTTCTGCTTTTTTCTGTTTTTTTCTGTTGAAGTGAATGCAAGCAGGCATAAAAAAGTTAACCTTGGGCTCGGGGGCCACTTAAAAAGTGCTGCCCCCCCTCCACCCCAAACCAAGAACCAACCGAATAACAACCAAACAGCAACTTGACATTGACGGTTTTCTCTTTTCTTCTACTTGTTCTCATTCTTGTGCTTTCTCCTCCTTCTATTCTGAGTGAGTGGGAGAGGGAGTAGGAGAGCGTTGTCTAAAGTGAACCCTTAAGCCATCATAAATATTTGTTGTAAATTACTGCACAGATGAGTTTTCAGCTGACCCGACATTGATTTGCATGTCCTAAATGGATGAGTCCCTCATTTTATTTCCATGATGCGATCAATCTGGCCCACACAGAAAAAGGTCTCTCTCTGTGTCTAACGCTGACAAATGAGGGATAATTTATGGCCCAAAAATAAACCAGTAAAAGGTGTTGACTCTTAGAATACCCCTTGGGCTGAATGTATCACTGATATATGCTTAATTTGATAAATTTAGATTGAGATTGCTTAAAGAAATAATGTGAGAACTAGATTTATCTGTCTAAATATTCCTCAAATGGTTTAAATCGCCCAGATTCCATTTCTTTTTATTTAGCATCGTTGTTTCTAATATACCCTTTAACCCTTTTTGGGTAGTGGGTACTCCGAAACCAAAGGCAAATGGCGATTTATGACAAAACACTTTTTTTGACATTTGAGCCATTTTATTTATGGCATTTTCTCTTTCGCTCCTAATTTTGTGTGTGCGTTATAAAAATGCAGTTAAAATTTTTTGTTGTTTAAAGCCAATTTGTTAGACCATCTTATTTTGTACTTATTTTTTTTATATATACTCAAACAAATTAGCAAAGTAATTTATGATTCGTATCCTCCTGCTCCAGTCGCGAATGACTACAGGTGCTTTTGTGAATAAACAATTTCATGCGATTCATCCGGTTCGCTATAGATTTTTTTCTTTTTCGTAAATTTTAATTAAACGCAAGTTCTATTTTAAATTAATATGAATTGAAATATTTCTCGTATACAATGCAGGAAGATATCTGTCTCAACATCTTTTGGTCTTAATCTAATTGAATGGTTTATTGCATTTGATTTTAATAAATCTTTTTATTTATTTTTCTTTCTATTTGGTTGAGGCATCTGTTGATTTATTTGCATACCTTCCCCCCCATCTTGCCTCTCTCTTGCCCCATTCAAGTGGCTGTTGTAAAATGCAAATGTAAACAATTATAGAAATATTTTTGCAAAAAAAACAGAAAAAACTTTTCGCTTACGTTCTACTTGCTAAATCCACTCAATTAACCAAAGTCTCCTCTGAGTTTTTCTAGTAGCACTAAAATCAAGTTCAATAGATGTTTTTTTTGTTTCTCTTTCATTCTGTAATTTATGTTGCATGAGATCGTTAATTGGCCGTCTGCTTGTAAAACAATCGGATTTTGATTTGCTTGGTAAAGTGTGTTGGATAATCCCCAAGACGATGATCATTATGATGATCTCGTGATGCTCATCATGATGACCCCATAATGGTCTATATATAGAGGGCCATTCAAGGCTAGGGGCAGCTGCTTTTTGTGCACTTGTTAATGAAGTCTCATCATGTTGGATCGTGGCTCTCTGAATAATTCTATTTTGTATAGTTCTCAAGTGCGAAAATAAAATAACATCTTGAAGTGAGGTGGGAAAGAGATGGAAAAGATGTTAAAAAGTAAATGAGGAATTTCGAAAATCGGTGGACCACTCTAAGATTAAAGAATATCAAATATTTTATTTGAAGGTTTGATTGGAAAAAGTGAACAAGTTAGATTAAAAGTTTTAATAATCTTCAAGTTTGAAAATCAGTCTAATTCAGTTAATTTACTGAAAATTTTGAAAGTAAACGATTTATTTTCTTTACAAAATCTGAACTTTTAGTTAATATTAAAATCAGGCAAATTTAATGATCAATTTTTGCTCAATTTATGATGTAGGTAAATCAAAATTATGAAGAGTCAAGATAAACTTTTTTTTTAAGTTTTTTATGATCCGTGGAGCCTGGGTATAATGATCTATTGCAATGAAAATGTGTGAAAATTTTTACATATTTTTATACTAAGCTCTGTCTATAATAAAGGACAATTTGATTTTATTTTCTATGCTTTGTGATCCCTTTTTTAAAATCTCTAACCAAATGAAAAACCAAAAATGTGTTACGAATTAAAGAATTTGTTTTTTAGGTGTCCTCAGAATTTATTGGAAGTTTTTTATAGTTTTACTCTGCCTACAAGAAATGCTAGGATTTGAAACAAGTTTGTGCAATTTTGGAAACTTTGTTGAATCTTTTGAAATAAGTTTCCTACGGCAAAATAAATATTTCAGCCCAACTTTTATAAAATTCGCAAGCACAAGGGTTTATTAACATTAAAGATATACATACATATGTGTATAATACATTATCTATGTAAGTATACAGTCGAAAATCCTCATAATAAATTCACACAGAAGCAGAAAAGACTTCGTTATAAAGAAATTATAATACTATGAAGCTGTGTCTTTAAATTTTATTAATTTTACAAAGAACTTTATTATAATTTCTATTGGGAAGTTCGACTGTATTTTGTTATTTTAATATGGTTTAGTTTTCTTAAATTCATGCCAAAAGTGTCCTTATCTGCTTGCTGTCCATCTTAATAAGTTAATTATGAGTCTTGGCATCGTCTCATCTTATTCTCATGAATTCACTGTCACGCCTTAATAGTAAACAAATTTAAAATGTTACTTATACGCACATATACAGAACCCTACTCAGGATAAACAATACAATTTTTCCCCTGCCTTTCTGGCGATGACTTTTAACTTTTGTGTTATTTTGAGTAGGGTAAAAGTTTTTCGGTTCTCGCCTTGTCATGGCATTTATCATTTGTTTTTAGTCTTGTTATTTTCCTACAGTTTTATGCTTAATTGAACTCTTGTCATATGAATGCTAAGATGTTTACGATCTGCCATAGACATGGCATGGATTTTGCCATGGAAACTTTTATGTGCTTCTCTTTCATTGTGCTCGATGAACGAGTGGAAAAAATATGTGTGAAAAAAGAGAAGAATCTGTTTTTTACCCCACACCACCCACCGTTTTGTGGTGCTTGCAGAATTTAATTAAATCAAAGCAAGACAAACATTTTTGTGTTAGCCTCGGCGACCTCACAGACCTCTAATTAGATGGCTGCAACTGCAGGAACTGGAAAATGTCGATGTAAATTTTATTGAAATAGTGCTTCTAAGGAAGTTACTCTCCCATTTGCAACATGCTGAGCAGATTTAATTAAATTTTTATGGCTTCTGGCTGCTGGCTCTGAAGTAAGAGAATTTTTGATACAATTCCATCGCTCTCTCTCTCGCTCTGCATGTGGCCTATTGTTATATATATAGAGTGTTACTTAGTTGCCAATTAGTCAATGTTGGCTTTGAAAATGTCATTTATTAAATATGCAATGGCACAATGAACTTACTTGACATTGAGCCATGCAAATAAATATTTATATGCTTTCAATTATATGGCATTCAAAATGAAATATTCACATTTGAAACTTGAGTATTAAGAGTGAGTGATTTTCATTGCCAAATGCTTTAGCAATTTGATATATGTACTACATACATATATAAACCTGGATTTTACCTCTATCACATGCAAAATTCATTTGATTGTCCCTGGTAGAGTGATGGTGATGCTGAAATGACAGCAACCGGAGCTGTGAGTTGCACTTGACCAAACATCGGGTATATACCTTATGGCAAGCATTTTACACTTGTCCAACTTGGTTAGTATATAGAATCAATGGTTAGTCTCTGTCTCTAGTTGGTTTGTTTGTTGGTTTTAACGCGCTTCCGTTTGGTTGCGTTAAGGTTTTTGTCAATTTGCAAATGGAAATGCCAGTCATTCATTTTGAAATTGTCATGAATGCCCGGACACGGCTGACTTTATACATCTACCTTTCCATTTGATTGATAGATATATGTACACAGTTTAACCATATACTATAAATAACCAAATGCATGTTCATTGAATAGAGCGGGAGAGAGAGGGAGAGGGAGGTCAAAATTGCGGGAGAAGTAATTACTCAATTAATAGGAATTCCAATTTCCCAGTAATCACCCCCCGAAAACGCGAATTTCAAGTGAAAAGAAAATCTTTTGCTGCGTCATTTTTCTTTCTTCTAATTTTCCAGCTCGCTTCTACCAAATTTAATGTTCTTTCTCATTTAAAAACAGGAAGAAAAAAAACCATAAAAAGTCAAAGCCTCAAAGATTTTTTGGCTTGTTTTGTATAAATAAATATTTGCCTCTGTTTCTTGTTGCTGTTTGCTGTTTTTTTTATTGCATTTTAATATTTAGATTTAATTTTTTCGACATCAACAACAAATTATGTTTTTAATTAACTACAAAACATTTTTTCTCACCCAATTTAATGTGTTTTAAAGCTGACCATTTTATGATCTAGTCAACATTTTTTATGACTTTATATTAATTTATGTTTTTTGATAAACTGACCAAAAAGAATTCATAAATTAACAACAAGACACGCGCAAATGTTGTAAATATTTACATAGCTAATAGAAGTGCCTTCATTTTTCTTGTATAAATAATAATCAACCAACAAAAACAACAACTTAAGGACCTAGAGCAACAACAACAACCATAAAAAAATAATAATAATAAATAATAATGGGGGCCTAGTTTGGGGTTTGGGGCAATTAAAACAGCTGGAGCTCTAAAGGGACTAGGCCTTTTTAGTTGAGTGTCGAAAGATTTCAGACTTGTGGCTAAAATTTACACTATCCTACAATACATTAGAGCGCAATTAATTATTTTTAATGTTTTCAATTGTATATATTTGCAATGAAATTTTAACAGAGAGTTTTTGTCTTAGTTTTTAGATGATTTTAGAAGTTTATGTGTTTTTATTCCGCTTGAAGAAATATATTTTAAATATGGAAAATCAATTTTTGATGAAATTTTCCTAATTTAAGATGTATTCAAATGACATCAAAATTTATTTCAAGTTCTCGAAGTCTGGGAAAATGTAAATTCGTGGACAAAAATTGTCTAAACTCTAACTAAAAGTAGTCTTAAACTTGTTAAGCTGTGTTACTTATGCTTAAGGCCCAAAAAGTGTTTTCCTAGTCACCTCTGTTGCTGCCTGCCAGTGTTCACTGTGTTTATTTTGGGTAAATATTTGACAGTCAACACTTCTGTACTGTTTCCATACAAAATATGTATGTAGAAGAAGGAGTAGAGGGGTGAAAAAGCAGCTCGAGGCATTTCATACTTTCTATGTAATTATCATAATTATAATAATTATTATTGTTTGGCGTGAAAGTTTTTTAATTGGCACTTTCAGTTATTTGTGCTGTGAGCCCATTTTTGACATTGTATAAAGATAATTATGTGGGTGGCTGTAGAATAGAATGTTGAGCATCCCAACCCTTAAGGCCTCTGAAAATATTTTGCTTGATAAGAATTATGAGAATTTGTCATAAATTTTACATTTGAATTGTGGTTAACAAATATTAATGATCATATTTATCTTGTGGCACTACACAAAGGCTTCAATCAATTTGGTTTGTTATCTTTTGAAAAGAGTTAACTCATTTGTCATATTTTTGTCTGCCTCAAAATCACTTCCTTCCAATTGCCATTTAAAATTTGTTGAATTTTGCCATACAAGCGAAATTTATTTTGATAATTTTATTATTGTTCAGACATACCCCCATATATCTGCACATATATTTATTTGTATTGCCCCAAAAAGTCGGTGGTTTTGGCAGTGAGAACGCGGAGAAGTGGCAGATGGAGATGGAACGCGTGTGCACAATGAAAACTCGCTGCAGGCGCTCATGTCCGCTTTTGTGAATTAAGGAAAACAACAAAGTATCAAGAATACAAAAGACCACACACAGGAGGGTGAAGAATGGGGGGAGAGGTAGGTAGGTTGGTTGGTTGGTGTATTGTTGTTGCTGTTGGCAGAGCATTTGTGTTATTTTAATTATTTCATTTGTGGCGGCTGCGGCAACAACAGCAATGGCAAAGACACGCAACCTTTCCTTATGCCTCGTTGACTTTACTTTTGACTTGTAAGCAGCAGCAGAGGCAGCGAACAGAGAAGAAAAATAAAGAAAGAAGCGAAAAATTTAATGAAAATAATGGGTAAATGTTAAATGCTTATTTATCAAGACCATTTACCCATTCGTTGCGGTTTTTTGATCAAGTATTAAGAGGGAAGAAAGTGTGCACCAAAAATGTGTAAGCCCCGTTGACAGAATAATTTTAATTTAATTAACATATAATTTGACAAATTAAATCGACCATGATGAGACCATGATGAGACAGACAATTTCACAGCGTTTCTATTTGGTTTTGTGAAATTTCACATGTTTGTCTATTTGCAACTTATAATAAGATGATGGGGCATTTTCTTAGAAAATGTTTATTTATTTTTATTTGAAATTTTTGATTGAAAACTATTTGCAATGAGCAATCTAAGAAAATGTGCCTCAAGAACTTTCTCTTTCTTTAGAGAAAACTGATTATTAATCATATAGTTAGTTCGAAGTCTATCAAAGCAAACAATAATTAAATGTATTTAATATAGTATATATTGTATAATAAATTGTGAAAGTTTGTGGCTTTTGGCTTTAACACTTCTCTGTAATTTGCCCAGCATCTTTGCCTTTGCCACACTGACACCTATAATTTATTTTCTAGGATGTAATTTAATCTCTCTTGTTTTATCGTTTCTGTTTGGCTAATTTCTACAATAGATATTTCAACAATATACATTTCAGGACATAAGATAACTAATTTACATTTCACTTATTTGTCAAAAGTGTTTTGGTTGTGGTCTTATCTCTCCTTCCTCATACTTTTCTTATGTCTTTTATTGATGGAAACTCAATTTCAATTTCGTTACTTGACGATAATAATATTCAGCATATTTAATGTGTTTTCCAGCTTAAAGAAATGATTACCTTAGTGGGGTTGCCTTTGCCTTTTATTAATTTTTGTGTTGTTACTCCACCCTCCCTCTCTTCTCTCTCTCTTTCTCTTTATGTACTCATGTTTCTTGCCTTCTCTTCCTTTCCTTTAATCAAACAAGTGAAATTTTGTTTTATTATTTGTTGCATACATTCGGGCGCCAAATGCAAATTTACATTATATGGCAAGCAGCGAGCACAACAATTTATGAATGAGCATAAATTAATGTGACTGGGGCTGTGTCATAAATGTGTGTGTGTGTGTGTGTACGAGCAGCAGGCTGCGACCCCCAACCGACTGACAGACGACAGTCATTCATTCTGATAGCGAGTGAACGATGAGAGGAGAATGTGTACCTCCCCCCTCTTGTGAGCCCTTGTGTTAAATTTGGCGAATGAGCAAACAAAGAGACAAGGACGCCGCGACACACCACACTACGGTGATGCCACTGACGATGGCGACGGCATTTCGGTGTCAACTTCTGCCTGGCTGTCATTAACAACAACAACAACCAGAAGCAACAGCGGCAGGGACAGCCCTGCGTATACGTAATATGAATATAAATTGAGCCAGGCCAAGCCTAGCCAAACCATCCTGACCCTTTTTAATTGAAATTCAAGCATTTCAAAAATGCTCTTTTTTTACGTTTCTTTATTTTCCAAAAAATTTGCATAAAAAGGTTCAATAGGCTGGGATTGCCAGCAATATGCTGACCATACCATGTCTGCGAATATGGCATGTAAATGGCATTATTATTTTTGATGGGCCAGTTTCTGCATTGTTTTTATCATTTCGGTTGTAAATGCATTTCGAAAATGAGTTCATTCAAACTAGTTTGAACTGATTAATGGCAAGGCATTAAGAATATCTACTGAATCAACAAATATGTTAATTAACATTTGAATGCACGCCTTTTCACCTACATATTTGATATCTAAAATCCTTTAATTAAGATGTTGGAATAACGAAATATTTATAAAAAATAATTTAAATTTCTTTGCTCATTAAAATCTACTGTATACGAAGTAGTTTGAATTTAATTTTTGATTTCGTGCCATTCTTAAATATTTCAAATCTAAAATAATAAGGAAAAGATAACTAAAAAAATTATAAAGAGCAAATTTTTCTATCAAAACTGTTGAAGACTATGAAGAAAGTTTAAAATATTTTATCAACTAAATATTTCTTTTTAAAATTCTAGATTTATTTAAGAATTTAAAAACTGAATATTTTTTATTTAACGCATTTCGTATATAACGACTATGAAATTATATTTTATGGAATGAAGTAAGTAGTCTGCTTTTAATTTTACACTTTATAATAATTTTAATCTCCCAACATTAGTTAAGATTTTGGTAATAAAAAAAGATTGAATTGCCTGAGGATAACAGAGTAAAAGAATTTGTAGATTTTCTATGATCTTTTGAAATAAATAAATCTTTTCGTAATATAATTTTTTTTCGGTTGAAATAGATAACTAAAAATTCTTCCGATTTCTAACAAAAAATTAAAGACTTTTTTGTAAATAATTGTTTCATTGATAATTGTATAAAATATCACTTTGAAAAATTGGAGATCGCACTTCTAGCAAAGAGTTTACAGAATTGAAATTAAATTGTTCAGTTTTTAAAATACAATCACTGTAGATTTTGAATAACTTTGAAAGGTATATTTACTTTTTTCTTTGGTTAAGCTTAATATCGCTTAAATTCGCAGTGTTTTTTTGATTTTGTGTCTGTGTGTTTTTTCTAACACTTTTTTTACTCCACGACTTTTATTTAAAACTTTGTTTAAAACGCACGCAACGAACTTTTGTAGATACTTTTTGTATTTTTTCTCAGTTTTCAGTTGGAGAACCGTTAACGTCTAGAATCCTTGATAGACTGTTTCAAATGTGGCCTGGCGGATGGTTTATCAACGCAAAGAAACTCAACACACACACAGACACAGAGCAATGGAGAGGGCTAGGGAGCGAGCGAGAGAGCGAAACTGTGAGAGAGCAAACTAAGGGAGAGAATTTCTTACCCGGGGGCCCAAGTTGAGCGTAGGCGCCATGTTGCCCGCACGTTGTGTGTGTTGGCAACATGTTGCTAGCAACAAACTGTTGCTCCGATGACGATTTGTTGCAGACGAATTTTCCAGGCATTTGATTTTTTGTTTATTTCATCGAAATTCGTGGGAGATTTGTGTGTTACCTTCTCTGTGTTTTTCTTATGGCATTGGAAGAAAAATAAGCTTTGGCCATGGGGATATTCAACGGAAGGAACTAAATATTGTGCCAAGTGTAGGTAGAGCAAGTTTATCTGATAAATACAACCTCCTTTATTGTTCTTTCCAGTCATTGACTCACATTGTGTTTAGGTTCTTAATAGCTTTGATGACTCAACTTCTTAGAAAGGAAAATTGATAAGATTTCTACCGCAGCTGATTGCGTGGGATCCTTTTGAGAGGAGGACACTCGATCTACATGGTAAATTAATCCGATTGTCTTTTAAGAATCTTCGATTTAATCTACGAGCCACTCAATCTATTTGTATCGACACATATGTAGCTGGCTTATATATCTGTAGGATTTATATTACTTGTGGCCAAGGGGATTTGGAAATGATTTCCGGCAATCATTTCTTTTTGTATTTTCACAACTGCAATGAAAGTGAGTGTGTGTGATTGTGTGTGTGTACATATATGTATCTGCGTGTGTAGGTTTAATTGTAATCCCCTTGGGGGACCTTTTTTGAGCTTTCAATGTTTTATCAGCATGCAATATTATAATTCGCCTGAAAACGAACCGACTTTTCGTTGGGATTTTTTCTTTCACTTTGAATATGTGTGTGCTGGTGTGAGTAAATGTGTGCTGGTGTGAGTAAATGTGTGTTGGTGTGCGTGTGTGTGTGTGTGAGGGCCTCATCAGGCAATGTCAAGTGCTCTTCACCTAGTTGTTCCCTTCCTTTTTGCCAGCCTTTCGTGTGGCTCATACATTTTTCATTTTTTTTTTTGCTTCTTTTTTGTTTTTACTTCGTTTTACATGTTTCTTTTTTTTTTTTTTTTTTTTGATGGCTGTGTCTTGCCTTTTTCGTGCTCTACCATTATGTTCTTGTTAGGCTCTGTTCTGGCCTACCTTTTGTGCTACGGATTTATGTCTAAGCCTTTAAAGTTAATTGTTTTGAGTTGCTCGCCAGCACAAAAACAAAGTCATAATGGTCAGCCCAGAGGGGCAGAAGAAAAAAGGAGCAGGGAGTAAGTAAAAGTGTTTATTTTTCACCTGCTTTCGGTGTGTGTGTGTGTGTGTCCGTCTAATCTTTTGGGTTACATCAAAGGCAAGGACAGCAGTCCATTATGTAATTGCAATTTATAAAAGAAGTTAGACATTGGAATAAAGATGCAGCTAAATACTTGGATATAAATCAGGTTAAACTTTAAAGAAGAAGGTTAACCCTTTTAATTTTCTGCACTAAGGTGATTATAGATTAAGGGAGATTTATGAAGAATATGCAGATACAACTTACAACCTAAATGTTTCTGTTTTCCAAATGAAGTTAGTAATAAGACATAAGTTCGATTGTACATTTTTTCATTGCAACCGAAGAGAATATTAATAAATAGGACCTATATCAAAATAATCAAATTATAATCCATAAAAGAAAACAATTCATGGCATTTTTTTTTGTCTTTAAGATAATGTTTTTATACCAATTCTCTTTTAGCACCCTTAAAAACCTTTAACTACGTAATCTTTAAGATGATTTCTAAAATTTATAAATTACAAATTTTAAATAGTTTTTTTTTATGTGAAATGTTTTATTTAAATTGTCTTTAAAATATGCTAAACTAATTTCTAGCTCAATTTTCGTATAAATTTCTGGATATAAATATTAATACAATATTCCAAATTTGTTGGATCAAGTTTCCCAGCTTTTCATAGCATTTAAAAATGTGGAAATTGATAAATTTAAGATACAGTAGTAGTTGCAACTTTATTTAAGAAATTTGATAAGGTTTGGTTTGGAAAAATTAGCAATTTGACAAAGAGTTTTTGAAAACAGTTAAAAACAATTTATGAAAAATGTCCAACGTATTTCAAATCGAGTGTAGCCTTGTTTACTTAAATGTTTTGCATAAAAGTGAATGGAAAAATTTTATAAACGAGTCCCAGGGCTTGGATGGGTCTTATAAACTGGTTCCTAAATTCCTCTAAGGACTTTGTCCCAGCTAGATTCTGCAACTATTATAAATAGTAATTATTGGTAATTGGCCTAAAAAAATTGCTTAACACTTTTTATAGTATTCATAATGGAAGATTAATGACAATATTGTAATATTAAATTCAGACGAACAATTTCTAAGAACAAATTAAATTAATTAAATGATAAGACGAACTAGCTCGAATGAATAAGTCAACTGACTTAGATTCAGTCGCACAATAATGAAAATGAATTGAATGAGTGAAAATGCAGGCGATTGAGATGTTATGTTTCCAATACAAATACAAAACAGAAAAAAACGAAAGTTAATGTAAAATGTTTCCGTATATATTCATACCAAATATTTAATACGCATGGCATCGATCGCTTGACTAGAAATTAAAGGTTTTAGAACACATCTTACAGGCTACTACGTAGGCCTATTTGAATTATTGGAGTAATTTGGAGCTTTGTTTGTCCAACGGCTTTGTCAAATTATTCATTGGGGCGTAGCAAACTCTTCACTCATATTGTATGCCAGAAACTCATTTAATTCAACTCAACTCGAATTAATTCATTTTAAAATATGTTGTGAGTGGAGCCATGCAGATGTCTAATCCGTAATAAGCAAATTGCAAGGACATTTAATTGTATTTGCAGTGAACGCATCACTTTCCAGGTCATTTGGCTTATTCAAGAAATAAATGTGATTAATTTAGTTTGTGGTGTTGCTGCTTAATAAATGAAGCTAAATTTCTTAACACTTATTAACTTATCAACACTTCTATATTTATAGCGATTTCGAACTTAGGAATTTCAGCCACAAAAGTCGGTGTTAGTCCAGCTGTCAGATGTTTAACTTCTATCCATGACTAAACCCCCAAAACGGAAATTGCAAAATGGTGTAAATTCTTAAAGACAACTACAACAACAGCAAGAACAACAACAACAACAACAGGAAGAAGCAAACATCTCGAAACGCGCTGAAATCCGCGCATTAGCAAGCTCAGAATTCAGGGCACAGGATACGGGTCTCAGGACTCAGGACTTGACTAAACTCAACTCAACTATGAAAAGCTGGTAATAAATTTCCGCTGCTAATGCCGATGCTTATCACTCAACTGAATGCTGGATGCTGAATGCCATGTGTTTGGATGCTGGGGCGATGGGGAGAGGGAGGGAGTAAGGCCAAGGGGGGCCACTAAAATCTTGTAAGTGTAAACACTGAGATTCAAAGAGGAAATCACTTGTTTATAATTTTCTCTTTAAATTAAAATAATTAAATACCAAATAAATGTGCTCATGCAAGACCCACAATCAGCAAAAAAAAAAACCAACAACAATAACAACAAAAAATCACGAAAATAAAAATGGAAAATTCAAAATAAGTAAATACTAAAAACATGTGCTTTGTTTTTTTCCCTCATATTATTGTTGTTGTTGGTCTCGGTTTTTTTTTGTTTTGTTATTTTTCCAACAAATTGTTTACTTTGACTTGTTAGATATTTGTTTTAAGTTTCATTATTAAATGGTTAAACCATTAAACGCTATTTCTTTTTTTAGCATTTTCCCTTTCCGATGATTTCTTCATTGTTTTTTTTCCAACGAAAATATTGAAAATGTGTGTAAAAATGTTAATGGCATTGGGTGGGTCCCATGAATAAAACATTAACTAAATCAAATAAATAAAAGAATTATTTCAAATGCAAATGAGGGGAAGGAGAAGGGACCAGAAAAACAACCACAAATAAATCGTAGATATTGATGGAGTCTGTTGTGGGTCGAAAAAACCTTGTCCATTTCTTTGTTTCAATGGCGAAACACTAAAAAATATTCCTATCACCTTTTTTCAGTGTATAGACATGGAAATTTTGCTGGGAATGGACACCAGATGGGTATACTGAGGAGATAGTGACCAAATGCTTTTACGATACTGACAAATACTTCTTAAGTTTATAAGATACAAGACACAGAGAAACATTGCTAAATCTGTGGAGAAATAATTCAGAAAAATATAATTTTTAACACATCTTTTAAAGGACTTGTGAGCTATGGCTAAGTGTTTTCTTAATTCGGCAGTTTAAGAAGTTTCCAACAACTGAAGGACTTGCATTAAATTTGCACTGAAAATTAAATTTTTCTTTTATATCCCAGACCCAATTCGCATTCTCTTAGAGGGAGGAGGAGAAAGGAGATATGGCTTATGGCCCCCTGTGTGTGTGTGTGTGTCTGTAAGCTTTATTTATTGTTGTTTACATTGGCATTTAACATAAAACAAAAATATATACGAGTATACGAAATTCGTTTTGGCCCCAAATTTTGGCCAATCAAACCTAGCTTAATTAATTAATAAACAAACAATGCGGGATAAACAAATTGCCAGACCACTTAAGTCAAAGGCAAACAAAACCCCAACCCAAAAAGAAGAAAAAACAAAAGTAAAAGAGAGCAGAATATCGAAAATCGAGTAATTTACTAGAATTACCTTTTAGTCCTTCAGTGTCCATTGTCCATTGTTTGTCCTAGATTGGATTAGAGAGATCCCCATCCATGGAGGCTGCCTGAAGTGGCGCGCGTGGAACGTGTTCGGACTCAAACATTGCTTAAGATAATTGCTTTGCATTAATTAGTTCGACTATCGGCAGACGAGACAGGCGAGATGAAAGGGGGGGAAACCGTGGGGGAAATTGTGTGCGTTAAGCGGCAATTATAAATTAATGAGATTGACAGCTCCAGCAACAGGAAAATGAGTGAAAACTTCATTGGCCATTGATTCGATATAAAGTTTTTTCCCGTTTTGTTTTTTGGGGCTAGTTTGAAATTTGATTCCCTAACGACTTGTAAATCACGCTAAAGTGACGATGTATATATATAGTATGTACGTATGTATATAGCAGGTTTGTGTACGGGCTTCGAACCATTCATCAAAGTACGGCGAGTATAGCAAATGTTTTCCTATTGACACGCACAAATTGCAAATGTGGCAGCTGTTAGGCAAAACAGCCGGCAAATGGAGCTTGAGAGGCGTGGCGTAAGAGGGGGTGGGGCGAATATGGAAATATTGAAAATAAATCGGCAAATGTAAATGCGAAAAAACACAATCAACAACAACAACAGCAACAACAACTACTACATAAGTGCGCATAAAATGGAAAAAGAGATTTTCTCTTTTGTTTTAGGCAAATCGAATTACTTATGTTCTGTGTGTTCTGTTTCAAATGTTTTTGTGTATGTACTTAGAAACCTACACATATTTTTGGTTTATATTTTTTGGAATTTCCTGGTAAGGAATGTACATTTGATTTGGATTGTAAACGCATATCTTTGTTGAGTTTGTTTATGCCTATTTCTCTTGTAATTGATAAATTTAACAGGAATTATGAGTGGCTCTGAAATTCATTGACTCTTAAGTTTATTTAAAGCATTGACTTTCTTTCATGTATAATGCAAAATTTCGATTTAATATGTTAATATGATTAAGTTTTTCTGGATCATTTTAAAAATACCAAAAACAATGCGATTTTCGAGTTGATTTGAAATTTTTTGTTTTGTCTTATTGGAGTTATCCTTTTCCGCCATTACATCGGATAATCGAGGGTCCGATTTATTACTTTAACTTGAAAACACTCCACTAAAAACATATACCCTCAAATTTGATGTAATCCACTTAATGAATGGCTATTCTTTAATTCAAAATTATTGTGGAAAGGGTTGCAATATTCTATTACTTGTTTTCTATGTACTTTATTAAGTGTTTAAGCTGGATTTTCTTTTTACAGATTTTCTCTTTTTTAATCTTTAAGTAGTTAAGACTTCTCTACAATAAATTACAAAATATTCTCCTCATTTTAGTGCCGAAGGCAGTTGAATGATTAAAAGTTGATTTGATTAAATATTAATATCTTTTATTATTTCTCACATCTTTTATTACATTTTATTATTTCTCCCACGGCTTTATCGGTTAGCCTTACAGAAGGAAGTGATGTTCAGAGTTGTCACATCAAACATTAGTGATATCGATATGATATAATAGCTAGTATCAATATATTGGGGATATTATATACTTGGGATTTATTATATACATTTTGTTTTCCATACTAATAAATATATCCAGATACGAGCTAATATTATATTTATACTACGTAGTGCTAGTAGAGATGCCGAGAAGGTTGTGTCTGTTAGCCTAGTGTTGGTAAATATGTATCTTAACAGTTCATGCTTTTTCTGTCATTGAAAGTAAACGCCCTAAACGATTGAACTAATGGTGAAGTAATGCTAGACATGCATCTCAACTTCAAACTATCGTGCGATTTATCCGAAGATAGATAGTAAGATCCAATTATAGATAGTAAATTAGAATTCACCTAGCCTAGAATTCACCTGCTAGCCTAGTGTTGGTAAATATCTCAACAGTTCATGCTCTTCATGTCAGTGTTAGTAAATGTCCTATACAATTGAACTAATATTGAAGTAATACTAAACAGCTTGTTCGAATGTTGTTAAATATCTCAACTTCAAACAGTCCTGTGATACATCCTTTTCCAATTAAAGATAGTAAACACCCTGTTAGGGAATTTACAAGTTGACCTAGTGTTGGTAAATATCTCAACAGTTCATGCTCTTCATGTCAGTGTTAGTAAACGTCCTATACGATTAATTTAATAGTGAACACCATTAATAATGTTGTTAAATAACTCAACTTCAAACTGTCCTGTGATTCATTCATTTCCAAAAATAAATTATAGTGGAAAATTGATTCACTGCCGAATCCCCTTAAAACTACGCTCTTGCTTAGCTGACATATGTAGAAATTTACGTTCATAGATATATGGCCTCTGGGTTGGCGTATTCGCGATTTTTCAATTTGAATTTTGTGTGTACATGATGTGCATGTGTGTGTGTGTGTGGGTGTGCGAGTGGGTGAGTGTGCGTGTATGTGAACATTTCCATGCCATTTTATGTTGACAACTGCAACTGTGGCACGCAAGTTCTGCCAAAATCCTTACCCAGCCCTCTCGCCTCCAGCCCTGAGAGCCATCAATTACAACCGCAACAATAAAACTTTAGTCTCTCGTTCGCTCTGGATGTGTTTGGGTTTAGATTTGAGTGTTGATTGAGTGGTATATTTGCATTTCCGATTCTATTTATTTTAGATAGTTGTAAATTTGCATACTAATTGAAGTTGTAGTGACTAATTTGATATAACAGAATTAGCCATATACATATCATAGGATAGAATTCTTGCTTCTCCTGCTCAGCTGGAAACAAATTTAAGAATTTTCAATTCTTATAAGCTTGACAGGATTTGATATCTTTGACTTACATCCCATTCCCAGAGATGCCATCTATTTTGTGGTTTTAAGCATGCAAATGCCATTTTCAAGAGGGGGAAAACAAGTCTAGTTCTACTTTTTTTTTTGTGGGACAAGGATATGCTTGTGTCAAGGCATAAGCATCTACTTGTTCTTGACTAAGCTTCTGTGTGTGTGTGTGTGAGGTAAACAAACATTTCTAGCACTTTTTCGAATTGGATTTTGCTGCAACCTTCTTCTAGACTTCTCCATCGTGCATCCTGCATCCTGTTGACAATGTCAACTTCAAATGCAACTAGTTGTCGTTTGATTATGGCACATCGTCTGCGATTAACTTTTTCATAGGTAAGCAACAATTTTGATCTGCAACCGAAATAAGTAAACGTTGAACCATATCAATTTCCATAAAAGTAAAAAGTAAGTGTATGCAAAATTTAATATGCAAAAGGAAATGACATGCTCATGTGGCCCCCATTAAGGACGCGAAACGATAACTGCGTTGTTTTTTTCGCCTCTTTTCCATTAAAGAGTTTTCGTTTATGTGTCTTTAAAATGACTTGCCGAAGCCGTGCCATGAAACTCAATTAGCTCCGTTGAAGGCCTTCAGTTTTGACATTCCTTACTACTCGCATTTTGCATTTCTAATTAATGCAGTCCTCATGGTCGTGGTCGCTTTGTCCTTGAAGTTTTGTTTGGCTTTTGCATGCTTTTCTTTTTTGGATTTTCTTTTGATTTCCTTTGCCGAGTTTCGTCTTCAAAGAATCTGTAATGAATCTTTAAAATTACTCAAATATTTGTGTGCAAATGCTAGAAGCTTCCGTTCAATTGATTTTCAAAGTAAATTCAATTTGCTTATTCTTGAATTCAATCACCAATCAATTTAAATTGCATTTAAGCTAAAATGGTATAGTTTTCCCTCGCCCTAGCCCTTTCCTCCCGTCTCTCTCTCTCTCTACGTTTCTCCCTCTCATTTTTATGCCAAAATAAAAGTCGAGAATTGCCATTGATAGAATAGTTGTATCGATTCGCAAGAAAAGGGTTGGCAGCAAATAACAACTCTTGACACTTGATACAATTTCATGGCAAAGTAGTTCAAGATAAAGATCGAATATACATACTAAGAGACAACACTCGCAGTTTATGGGGGCAATAAAGTAAGAGCTTATCTATTATCTCATAATTAAGTTTGATTTTCAAAATCAACTCGCAAGAAAACATAAACTTATTTTCCAACTGTCTCTTAAATCAATATGTGTCGACTTGATGTAATCTCATATTGAAGATTTAAAGTGATGTAAATTTCTTCCGCTATCTAAATTACTAAATCGAAGCGCACTGATTCTGACTATAAAAATAATTGGTCTTCTTTGAACTGTATAAATTATTACATCAACCATTTACACATGTATGTTGACAAAAATTAAGTATACGCTGAGTTATGCTTATGATTGCGAATTTTTTTATATGGATTTCAACACACAAAAAAATTCAAACCCCCAATTTCGGGACAATTCATTTTTCGATAAATTATAAAATGTGTTTGAGTTTCTGACCATTTCTGGTCAAACTTATGACTTTCTTACGCAAAATTTGAAAAAAGTAATAATTAATGCAAATCAAACCTTGGTATTAAGCAAGCTCTAATTCAATATTACAGGTATAATTTAAAGTCATTGGTAACGCACAAAGGTGAGCAGGTTGTCTGTATACCTTTTTGAAGAACTACCAAGTTCTATCATCAGCAGACTGCTAAAGACTCCAATGTATAAGTAATGATAATTAATGATTACAGATAAAAATAATTATTTGTTGTCCAATTCATGACTTTCACAAAATTTAATAAAAGTAATCCCAAAAAGGTCATGGTTTTTCTCGTTTGGCTCTTGTATATTTATTTAACCAAGAAAAAACACTTTTTTAAGAACACAAATTGAAATGCAAACATTTTCTTTTAAAGACTTACGTGTTCATAAGTTTTCTGACGCTACAAACATGTATTTTTCAACATATTGTAATGTTCAAACCTGACTTTTTCGAAAAGTTTTTAATGGATTGTGAATTGTATTGTATCATCACTGTTTTCTTTTGCATATTATTGTATCTACTCATTATCCAAAAAAATCGTAATTTTTCGATCTAATTTACCAAAATATGCGATGTAATAAAAAGGCCATTCTTAGGTATTTTTGAGAAAAAATCAGTAAAATGGATCTTCAAAATTTAAAAAAATTTTTTTTATAAAACGAGCGCAAGCTGTTGATAACATTTTCATTCTAAAGGATTCAAACGAAAAATGCCAAATACGTTTTTTACAATAAAGGTTTAAGAATACGTTTAAGTGTTCGGCATTGCCAATAAATGTCATTATTGATCTGTTTTTCGCATTAAATTAAGATACACATAATTTGAAATGTAATCCAAAAAAGAGATCCATTCCAAATTCAATAAAAAAGGTTTTTCATATTATGTATTATTTTACTTGCAATTTATACGAATCAATCAAACAGCTTACTAAAACCAAATGCACAAGTGTAAATTAAATTATATGAGTGTTTATCAATAGCTTCTTTTAATTTATAAAACCCATTTGAATAGTGCGGTATGAAGCTTTCACCTTTCACCTAAGTACCTGACAAAACAGTTCCATTCAGTTATCCTTTTTGCCCCTTTTTACCCTCTATCTCAATGGATTTGAAAGTGTTTTGTGGCTGTTGTGACGGTTTGGTTTGGATATTTGGGTTAAGCTTCTTAAATGTCCACGACTACCAACTGCAGCTGTCATTCCTGCTTCTGTCAGTGATCCCCCATCCTCTTGGTTATGCTGTTGCCTTGTTTCATTTCCTGCTGCCCCAACGGGGCGACAATTTCTCTCTCTCTCTCTCTTCTCTCCGGCACTCGATGTCTTGCAGTGCGGTTTTTGTTTACCATTCTGCCTGCAGTTGGCAGAAAAGTGGCTAAAATTCGATAGAATTTCTCGTTTGCCTCTTATCTTTTTGCAACAACATGCGAATTATAGTTTTGCGGTGAGTGGAAATGGAGGGCGGGGGGGGGGAAACTTTTTTGAGCTGCATTTCCGCTGAGGAAAGAAAATATTTCAACGACGAAAACTTCTCTCGTTGTGCTTTGAGTAAGTTTTCCCATTGAACCTTCGGCAAAGAAGGCATCGAACTGTAAGGCTTGTGATATGTTCTTTTTGTTTACTTCGTAAGTGAAGTGTGACAAATGTGTATAAGCATTTCCTTTTTTGGGTTTTTCTTTCTTTCGGATAATTGCTTCTGCTTGGCATTAGAAATTCATGAGGGAACCATTTCATCTATGACACCTTTAATGTTGAACACACATCAAATATGCCAAAAACCTTGGGCACAATTAATTTTTCAGTGGGGTAGGGGGCAGGGGCAGGTGGGCAGAAGGCAGAAGAAAAAACCTTTTTGAAGTGCACAAGCCATTAAAATAATTATTGACAATGACTGCGAGTTCTGTCATTGCCATCATTTATTTAAATCATTTCCAGCTTAATGCCGCATTAAGCACACACACACACACACACATTTCTTTCACTCTATATGTATGTACATATGTGTGTTCAACTTTTACTTAAAGTAAATGTCACAGTGAAATTTGAGACGCAAAAACAAGAAAATATTCATGTGACAAGCCAACTTCCGACCGGATTCAAAACGGAAAAAGGCAAAGTGAAACAATGTCTAGAAAGATGGCATCGAACTTTTAATTAAACAAAGTCACATTTAGCCCATTTTATCGCTCTGAACTCAACTAATGGCCAACAACATATTGGCTGTCATTTTGAAATTGGCCCTGGCCACATAAAAAGTGTTGCCTGTCTGAAAGCCACATCCTGACCCAACTAAAATGGTCCTTGGCCAAATGTCAAACAAAGAACAAACAACACAACAAAAAACATCGATCAGATCCAGCCAAGCACACATATACATAGAAGGACAATGGACAATGGCAGAATGGAGCATTTAACGAGGCTTTTAATGTTCTACCACATCCAGCATGAAGCTTATGTGGCGGCTTATGGGGGGCAAAGCTAACCACTATATAAATTAACAATACTATTTTGGCAAGAATACCCTCTCTCTCTCTCTATCTCTCTCCCACACTCGCATAGTATGAAAAGGCTTAACTCTTGACATTTAAGTTGCCTTTAGAGAAGAGAGATTTTAAGGCTTTTATTAAGAGATTTTGTGAAACTAGTGGAATCATCTGCTAAGGACATAAAACCTTCACTCTTTAACAGCCAAATAATGGCAATAACATTTTATTGTCTCCCCAAAGGACACGCCTCTTGGATAAATTCCAAAAAAGCAAAAGAAACGAAAGAATGAACAAGCTAGATGGGGGCGAAAAAAAATAAACTAAATAAACTGCAGCTCATTAGCGCTTCGTAAACAAGTTGACGCCCCTCAGATTTTTCGCTCATGTCATGTGGCATGCAACATTTGGCAAATTGTTAAACATTAAATATGACATGTTTGGATAAATAATGGAAGCAACAGCTAAACCAAAATTGAATCTGCATTTAAAATTAATGAGAGATTTTCACTGAATCCGCTCTTTAAAATTTCCAAAATAATAAAAAAGAAGTGTGTCAAGTGAAGTCTTCTTTTTATTGCCTTTCCATTACACATTTGCATAGAGTTTTTTTTTTTTGGATTGGCACTTGCAGTCACCTCACGATGTGGCAATGCTCAAGTCGCCAAACTTTTGCCTTGCCACGTATTTATCCAGCAATTCCAGCAAGAGCACCAATGTGCTGACAACCTGGCGTATGCGTAATATCAACATAAATTGTAATTTTGCCACTCCACCGCTGCCATCCTCCTGCCACTTGAATAATCTCACATGCTGCTATGGCAGGATGCATTAAGAACGATTTTCGCACACAGCTCGAAAATATTTATGCAAAAGAGGACAACGACAGGATAAAGGGAGCAAAAAGGGAAGCCGCAAAAATTTTCGCTTAACAAATATTGTGGTTTAAAGTGCTTAACTCCACCTCCTCCTCTTACATCTTATCTTATGCGCAATTCAGTGCCACGCCCACTCGACAGCCTCTTAACATACGGTCTATTTGCGTGCAGTAGGAAGTAACTTTTTTGCTCGCTGCTTAAGTTCGTTCTTCTTGCATAATTATTGAAAATTTTTTATTTGAAAACTTTTATAATTTACAAGAAGGCAATCGATGGTAAGAAGACCAACAAAAAACGGGCAGGAAAGTGGTGGGAGTGGTCGGAAGGAGCCGGGGGGCGGCACATAAAATAAGTTCTCTTGGGTATAGGCTGAGACAATCAAAAAGTTTGCCCTTCCTCTCTCTGTTTCTCTGTCTCTTCCATCGACAGCTGTGTGTTTTCCTTTTTGTTTGGCCTGAATAATGAATCCATTGGAATCATTTGCCATAAGCTGGAAGCATAAATTTAAATGAAAATTGAGTGTAAAAGTGCAACAAGCTCAACAAGCACAACACAAGGGCAAAAGGTAAAAGAAAAACTGTTTATGCTCAACATGGCGTATGATTAATGCAATGACGAAGTGAACTTGCCATCCCACCCCCCCGACGGGTAGCTGGGTGTGAGTGAGTAAGTGCGTCCAAGTGTCGCCAGCATGGCGTGTAAATATAATATATGAACCCAGGATCCAGTGCCAAACAAGGGAGAGCAACAACACACAAAACTAAATTCCATGGAGCACCAGTGTTTGCCCTGCACACATGAAGCACCCAGGTTAAAGACTTCAAGTGTTTTGCACTAAAACTTTGATGGCTAAACTAATAGAGGAGAGACGGGGTTTCGTTTAGCGAGTGATGCCTGTTTAAATCGAAAATTACATTAGCTGGTTTTAGTTTAGTCTGATGCTTTCCCCTTCGCTTTCGGCCAATCGATATAAGAGCAACTTGCCTGGCTGCTGCACCTGTCGATTGTCGCACTAATTAGCTACAAATACCTTGGGTGCTAGTCCTGCTACTGACATTAGTTTACCCACAACGCACACACACACACACAGAGGGGAGAGTTCCTTTTTGACTCTGGTTTTGCTCATTAAAAGCAGCTGATGATTGCCAACTAGAGGTAACTTGGCTCAATTTCGCTAGCAATTTGTCGGCTAATTGTTTACGCTTTTGCTTTTCTCCCTCTCTCTCTCTCTTGGTTTCCTTCGTTTATTTTCAAGCACTTAAAACTAATTACAGTAGCAAAAAGCGTTCTTATCCCTTTTTATATACAATATATTATGGCATATAATAAGAGTTTAGTGCCCGGTTAGGTACATGTACTTAATGTTTGACAAAGGACCCTAGCAAAACATTTTCATGTCGCCTGCTTCCTGTGTTTTCATTTTTATGAAGTCATCATTGGCCATCATTCGGTCATACGTGGCGGATGAGTAATCGGCCCCCATAGTCAACGGGAGGGCCACACACATAAACATAAAACTGATGGATTTTCTGTGCTGCCGGGCCCAAAAATATTGATAAATATTGCGGAAACAAAGAGGAAGAGTATTTAATGTTAAATATCATATTAAAGGGTATTTACGGGCATATGTTTTCCATCATAAATTCAAAAGAAAACTGATCGAAAATGGGCAATAATTAAAAACATGCATTGTGATTACATGTTATATAAAATAAATATTTTACAGGGTATACGTAGATTCCAAACTTCCAGTTTTTGTTTTATATTTTGTTTGTATTTTAAATGACTGAAATAACAAAAAAGGAAAAAAAGTAATGACCCAATCGCAAAAGTTATGTGTTTGTTATTCATAAATCAAATGAATTAAGCTCTTAAGTTCGAAAGGTAAAATAATTCAATCAACTACGCAATCTTCTTCAACGCTGACTAATCAAATGTGGCTAGAGATTGCTTCATTTTCTATTTTATAGAGCACATCACTTGGAAAATTACTTTTTACCCAGTTCTCGGTGGGTTCCAGCATTCATTCATTCACTCATGCATTCATTCATTCCTTCATTCATTCTCCTCAGTTCATTCACAAAAGTTTCATTTCAGGCGCGCACTTTGGTTTTTTGCCCACTTTTCAATGGCCAATTAAGAGCTTAGAGCCGTGCTCTGCCCATCAACCAACCACGCCCATTCACTTGAAGGCCT